>CM038053.1:74637621-77037621 GCA_021397845.1 Areca catechu
CTAGATGTGGAACCCAATGGGTCACACACTTAAGAGAATTGATGAATGGTTTACTTTTGTAATTAAATCATTTTGCATGATGATACTCTAGCAGGTGTTGCAAATTCTAGCTTATATTCGAATTAGATTCGAATTAGGGTTCCGGATTGGTTTAATTTGGGTTCTAATTGGATCTAATTAGATCCTAAATGAGTTTATATGGATTATGGCTAACCCTATTGGCTAACCAAGTATCTAGGCTAGACCCTCCACCTGCTCCTTTCAGTTTTCATGCCAAAATGCCAAGAGTCCATGCGCTAATGGACTCTTGGCGCGCCATTTGGAAGAGTCCATGGCGCATGGACTCTTGGCGCGCCCACTTATTTCTCTGATGAATTAAGATGGGGCGACCTTTCTTTCTCACCTTAGCGCCTCACTTGTCCTCCCTTGGATGGAAATCTAACGGGTGGTGGGGTTTTAAGAAAGAAAGAAAGCGCTGTTTCTTCCGGGTCGCGCGAAATAACATCTCTTCGGAGATGAAAAGTTGCGACTCCTTTCTTTTTAAAACATTGCAATTTTTTCTTTCTGAAAGGCCGTGAGAATTAATCCAGAAGGCCATGAGAAAGAAGAGAAGGGTGTGAGAAGAAGGAAAGGGCATGAGAAAATACGAAAGGGCGTGAGAAGTCTTTCACAGAGAGATGTGTGGGCGCCTATCTGAAATCTATTTAAGGGGTCAGAAAAAATCAGAACCGTGTAATGCTTTATTTTTCTTCTTCCTCTTCAAAAGACTCCTTCCCTCTTTTCTTGTTTTATATTGTTTCCTTTACAGAGGACTCCTCTGTCAAAACTCTATTGCTGAACAAGAATAAAAGAGAAGGTCTCCGACGATAAAGGAAAGAAGGAGTTCTGATTTTATTCTTTCCTTTCTTTCTTACATTAAGACATTCTTGTCTTAATTTCTCCTCCAATTTAAGACAAGCCTAAATCTTCTTAGGACAAGGTCTTATCTTCAAGACAAGGGTGTCTTAGAGGGTCAAGGTCTTAGTGGAAGGAGGAGAAGAGATCAAAGAAAGGGAGGCAACCTCTTGTGTGGAAGAATTCCAGCCATAATCCGAAGAATTGAGTTCTAGGAAGAAGAACTCAATAGGAGGAACCATTGGACAAGAAGATAGTGTTCTTGATCATTGCTCTGTGTGGATCACCATCGGAGGGTGGACACCTGGATGCCTGGTGAATTCAGTTCTCCCCTTCAACTTCAAGTTTGTTGGAATAAGCAATTACAGGTTGGTACCCTAATCCTAATTTGCATAGATATGCTTGTCATATGTTCTAGTCTTATTTAAGGAGTTCCTGGTTTAGGATTTTTGGTGTGAATTTAGTTTCAATTTTGAAATTACCCTTCCGCTGTGTTGTACCGGAACCCTACAATACTAGCATGCCCTAATCTTCTATGCCAAAGCCAACTAGTCTCATTTTTAATAGAATTCATTGTAACAAGACATTCTCCATTAGACAAAGATAGATCATCCAAATCTACCAAATAAACATTATCATTCCTTTTTCCAATGAATTGTACTCCATTTATGTCTAGACTAGTAATCATGCAATAAGATGATTTAAAAATAACTTGAAAACCTTTATCGCAAAATTGACTAATACTTAAAAGATTATACTTTAATCCTTCAACTAAAAGTACATTACTAATACAACTAGAAGGAGTTATGTGAACCTTACCAATACCAATGATTTTTTCTTTACCATTATCCTCAAAGGTCACACTCCCTCCATTCATTGCTTCAAGAGAAGTGAATTGCTTCACATCTCCCATCATGTGCCTTGAGCAACCACTATCAAGATATTAAAGTCTTTTGTTCTCCTTGGTTGCAAGACACACCTGCAATAAAAATCAAGCTTTCTTTTTAGGTACCCAAGCCAACTTGGGTCCTTTAGGGTTAGCACTTAAAATGGATCCTTTTGGAACTTAAACTTTTTCAAAAGAATTAACTTTTCTCAAATTGCATTGAAAAGATTTGTGACTTTGCTTTTTACAGGAAAAACATGTTATGCTAGATGATGTAGGTACAAAAAAGTTTTTGAAGTACTTTTATTATTTTTGTGGTCTATAGCCTAATCCCTCTTTATTGAAAATGGCTCTTTGGCTATTTAAAAGTAGGTTTAGTTTTTCTAAACTATAGGTAAATTTTTCAATAAATGGCTTCATTTTATTAAGTTCATTTTTGTACTTTGCATTTTCTAATTCTAAATCTTTATTTTTCTTTAAAAGATCACCATTAGAAATAACAGTCTTGGATCTTTTCAAAACTTCATTTTTGTTGCCCAGGTGGCTACCCAAGAGGGAGGTGAATTGAAAATTTTAAAAATTTAAACAAGTAATGTGCAATTTCAAAATCCTTTGCAAGTGGTAGGTGCTGTGATAAGGTTATAGAATGCAGAAGCTAAACAAGGTAGAGAAAGCATAACACAAACATACCAAATTTATAGTGGTTCGGAGCAACCTAGCTCCTATGTCCACTACCTAAGATACCACTTTGAATTTTCACTATATTCACACCTGAATACAGTAGGATTGTTTTACAGGATCACAATCCAAAACCTCTACACTTTGGTTTTACGGGATCACCAAAGAAAACCCAACACCCTTTGGTTTTAGCAGGCTCACCAAAGAAACCTAAACTTGGTTTTCACAGGATCACCAAGAACCTAAACCTTGGTTTGATAAGGCTCACCAAAAACCTATTTGGTTTTTCAACCGGGCTTACCAATAAGCAAACAATTCAAAGATTGAATTGAAAATAAATGCAATAATAAATGACAAACTCAAGTTGTCGGATAGTTGCCGGTGTAGCTCGTTGGAAGTCCACTTGAATATACTTGAATAAGCTTTAATGACTTCAGTGGCTTCTTCCAAAGTTGATTCAAGCTTTAGATCAGAGTTGTTGAGGGCTTGAATGTAGACTTGAATACACTTGTGCTCTATCTCTTGTGGTTGGTTGCATATTCAATGAAGCTCTCTCTTTTTCCTTTTTGAACTCCCTTCTTAATTAAAAAAATTGCTTCAAGGTAGTTTAAATCCTTCAAATTTAAAGTCTTCCATCATCCCAAGGCAGTTCTAACAGTTGTAGACCATTGGGGAATGATTTGTGATCGTTGGAGCACTTTTTGGTATTCAAAAACAAATTCTGGAACTAGCCGTTAGATACCTGGAAGTGACATTCGAGTCTGCTCGGATTCCTTCGAGTCGGCTAGGATCCTTTGGGTCGATAGGTCAAGTCACCATTTCTTCAATGCAATTGGCTCTATCTCAGGGCGCAGAATGTCACTCTAGATGAGTCGGCTCTTTACAGCTCGGGTCGGCTCGAACTTGAATCTTGAAATTCTTGAACTCGAGGAGTCAACTCTTTTCATCTTGGGTTGGCTCTTCTTCTCAGGTTCAGAAAACCTTACTCTGGAAGAGTCGGCTCGATGTAGTTCAGGTCGGCTCGCTTTCTTAGGCTTTTGAAATTAGGTCTGGTAGAGTCGGCTCTTTCTAGGTCGGGTCGGCTCGCCTGGCTGTTCTCAGAAAACTTTTAGGAAATGGACTCTGGAGGAGTTGGCTCGGACTGATTCCAATCGACTCGAATTCATTAGAGTCAGCTCGCTTTCCATCGAGTTGGCTCAGATTGCTATGTTCCAGAATCCTTGCTGCGTGCTAGTAAGCAGAGTCGGCTCTTTTTGTCTTGGGGTCGGCTCGAGTGTCTTCTTCAGGATTTTTATAAGTTGAACTTAAAGAAATCTCTCACCAACTATTTTATAATTTCACACAAACCAACTCAAAGCAAAGTTTAAGGCACACACATTTATAGAAGTAACCTTTTTACTTGATTTTTTTTAGCATTTTCATTAGGGTTCTTCTTTACAAAAACACTTACAACACAACTCAAGCAAGAAAATAGAAATGTAGGAGTTGAAGTTTGAACATGTTATACATCCTACAAAAACTTGTCAAACACTTGAAGAGTTGTCAGTAATAAATGTATATGCTCAAATGTTTGGTTATCATCAAAATCACTTATGGGGTCAACAATCTCTCCCTTTTTGATGATGACAAAACACTGGGCATGAAAAAATTAGTATAAAATTTTACAATTACTTGTATAATAGCATTTACAAAGGTATGTGAACAAGTAGAGCAAGTTTACTTCTATTAGTGCCAAACAATAAGAGGAGAATTAGGGCATAGAGAGATAATCTCCCCCTCAATAAAATACTCCATGTTTTGGCAAACTTTTCATTCCTTTTTATATTTCAAAGCTCTCAGGCTTTAATTAACAGAGCTAACAAAAGTTGAAGTGTAAGACATTATGTGTCAGAGTCATTATGTATCAGAGTTTGTAAAAAAAATTGTTATTCAAAGCTTTAAACATTATCAGTGAGAACTTAAAGCATCAGAGCTTGAAACTTTAAACATTGTAAGTCAGAGCTTGAAATATCAACACATGTTCTTTACATGTATCAGAGCAAACATATAGCACATGTATCAGAGCTTTATCTTTTTCATGCAATACTTTCTCCCCCTTTTTGTCAATCAATCAAAAAGGTGATTTCAAATAAGGCTTAGATTTTAAAATAGATTGAGAAAGTCTTTAATATTTGTTTGAGATAATTTCACTTTCTCATATTTATCTTGAAATTCTAATTAAAAATTAATCAATGTAAGTGCAATCAAACATTCAATTCATAGAGAAGAGTTTGTGAAGCAAAAGATATACTTCATTCCATTCCAAAAGTTCAGTACAAAGTGTAAAAAGTTAATACATTTAGTCACTGTCTATATTTACACTAGGTTTTGAAGAAGTTTGGTCAGGGATTTGAATTCCAGGAGGTAAAGAAGCTATAGGATCAATGAATTATGGAATATTATGAGATCTGGGTGTCCTAATGTGTGGGGCAGGTTGTCTTGGATGGCTTGAGTGACTAGGAACAGATATTGGAGTTTTGAGAGCAACTAAGATATCTTCAATTTTGCCCATCATCTTCCACGGAAAGCTATTCATTGACTTCAATTCAGCTTCAACTTTTTTCATGCTTCTAGAAGCTACCAAGTCTTCCATTCCTTCTTTGATTAGTGCCACTTCCTTTCGTAGAGTAAGCATTTTCGAAGCCTGGACATTAGCAAAAGCTTCTGCAGATCCTCTTAGCCTTCCAAATTCACTTCTGATTATACCTATTCCCTTGGTATAATCCTCTTCCATTTTCTTTCCTGCCTCAAGAGATCCCATTATGACTCTTAAGTTATCCATTTCTGTTCTGTATGCTTCTAGTATTTGAGTGACTGAATTTTTGGTTGAATCAGAACTGGATGCTATTAATTGGAGTATTGGTTGGATATCACTTGCAGTTTTGGAGTTCTCAAGAATATCAATTCTTTCTTTCAAACTGTCTAATTGTTCTCCAAACTGGTTTAGCTTATTATCAACAGATCTTCGAAATACTTCAAACATTTCACTCATTGAAGACTTGATGGACTCAGTCATATTGTTCATCTGTTATGCCAAAAAGTCTTGTATACTTGAAGTATCCAAAGTAGGAACAGTAGCAGCTTGACTTTGGCTCGGAATGTCAGCAACCTGATCAAATGTGGGCGTGTTGTAGGGTATATTAGGCAAGCCAAAAATATCTGGGAAGGAAATATCAAACTCCATCTGAACTGGAGAGTCATGCTGTGGCTGATGCTCAGGGATGTGTGAAGTAGTACCTTCACCAGCCTCTTCTTCTCTCTGTTCCTCAGTTCCTTCAATTGTAGAAGTGTCAGATTTCTTCTTCCAGGTACCATCTGTCAGTAAGTACCCCATTCTCTGAAAAGTCTTTGCTGTATAGGTGTCAGTGTGAAGTAATACCCTGTTATCTTATCCTGTTAAGTCAACATTGGCTCTTTGAAAAAGGATTGTGAGGACCATTCCATATGGAAGGCAGGCTTTGGCTTTCCTAACTACCTCTTTCATCTGGCTAATCATAATTGCTGGTAAATTAATTTTCTCGCCAATGATTAGGAGTTTCATGAAGCACAAGTCCCTTTCACTCACCCAGTCAAATCGACCTGTTCTGGGTAGGAAAAAATGACTAATGAAGTTGTGTAGGATTCTCATTTCAATTGATAGCATATTTGCTTTAAGAATCCCTATCTCATCAATTTCAGTCCTTTCCAAAACAGTTTGTAAAGCTTTGGATCTATCCTTTAGTACAAGATACTCAATTCCTTCAAATGGCATCTCCAAGATACTTCCTAGGATCTCAATAGTAATGATTATTCTTATTCCTTTGACTGTAGACTCAATGAAATTTTCTCCATACCTCAGATTTTTATAGAACATTCTAACTAAATTGGGATATGTCTTAATATCCAATGAACATAGATTTGTCTAGCCCTGGTCCTCAATTAAATCCCCAATCACAAAATCGATTTCTTTAAGATATTCAAAAAGAATGCGTCGGCCAGAGGTGACTGGTCTCATACATAGGGATCTTTGCTAGCTAGGAGAAACTAGGCTACCTTTTTCTTCTGACTATGGTTCATTTCAAGGAACATTGTCCTCATGGAATTTGCTTCTCCTTTCCTGTGGAGCTGCAACAACACTTCTGCTAGATTTCTTTCCAGCCGATCTTTTTGGCACCATTCCAAGGAAATTGGGTTTAAAGTAGTTTTGGAGAAGTTTAAAGAAATTAGGAAAATTTGGAAAGTTCTTAGGAGGGAGCTGACGAGGGTTTGGAAGTAAAGATGTCACATACAAAACCCTATGGCTTGAGTTAAAAGAGACAACTTGACATCTGAGTTGGCTCGATCAACGGGTCATCTACTCGAGTTGGCTCAAGCAGAGGGAGCACAAAGATATATTTTTGTATTAATCAAATCCCCAAGAGGTTTAGGATTTGAATTAGAAGGTTGTCTAGATGCATTGTCCTCAGAGTTTTGAGAATTCTTTTAGATAGGATGATATAATCTTAATTCAAGTATTTAATCAATGCAAACTTGTCTAAATCTAATGGTTTTATACAAATATTAACAAGTAAATTTTCCATAGGTATATTTTTAAGAATAATAACATTGTTCAAAACATGCTTTCTTATTGAATGGTGCCTAAATTTTGATGTGTTTAGTTTGAGAGAAATTCAGTGCAAACACATACACAGTACAAGATGTAAGGCCTCCTTGCTATCTAATATAAAACAGGATTCGATCATACCTCTATATAGCATTTGATCAACATTGGATCCATTTTTATTTTTGTCTAACTTGCAGATAGAACTTATTGGTGTGCTAGTCTCTTTGCATGTTTCCATGCCGAATTTTTGATGAATTCCTTGATGTACTTGTCTTAACTTATAAAGATACCTTCCTTTAGTTGATTGACTTGTAAGCCAAGGAAGTGGTTGAATTCACCCAAACCTGTACTAACTCAGTAAATCCCTTTACAAAAAAAATCTTCATTAGTTGTACTAAAGATAGTATCATCAATGAATTATTTTTACACTTATCAGATCATTTTCTTTAAAACATTTTCAAGTAGTAACATGCTTATGCCAAGTGCTAGATGCTTGTTTTAAACCATGTAAAGTTTTATTCAATTTAAACACATGATTTGGAACAGCAAGATTTTTCAAAATCTGGTAACTGTTTTACAAAAACATTGTTCAGGAATAGAAGAACTTTTGAGATTTGTTTGAAATAGTTTAAAGTTCATGTAGTAGGCAAATACAAGGAGTAATCTAATAGTCTCAGGTCTTGCTACCAAAGCATAGGTTTCATCAAAATCGATATCCTCTTCTGGATTTAATTCATTTATTACCACACATTTTCATTTGGTATATTCCTATTGACCCATCTGGTCTAGTTCATCACGCATGGCCAATATCCAGTTATGAACATTTTCAGCTTTTTCTAAACTTTGTAGTACAATTTGAGATATGAAGGCTAGGTAATCATGTACAGTCCTATATGATGACCTAGTTCTTATACCTTGAGAATGATCACCAATAATTAATTCTTTAGGATGTGAAGTTACATACCTCCATTCTCTTGGTAGATCAGTATGATCCTTACTCACCATTTCACTTCCATCTTGTGTTGGTTTGTCCTGAATGTTTAGATCTTCTTTTTCTTTTTGTAGAGTACCTGCATCATTATCTATGTACTCATCTTTTCTAGATGGTGAAGTGTTAGCTTCATCAAAAATAACATGAATTGACTCTTCTATAGTGAGAGACCTCTTGTTAAACACTCTGTATGCTTTGCTATGTGATGAAAAACCAAGGAATATAGATTCATCAGATTTTGCATCAAACTTTCCTAGGTTATCTTTGCCGTTATTTAATACAAAGCATTTACACCCAAAAACATGAAAATAAGTAATATTTGGTTTTCTTCCTTTTCAGAGCTCAAAGGGGGTTTTCTTTGAAATTGGTCATATCAAAACTCGGTTTAATATATAATAGGCAGAGTTCATGGCTTCTGTCCAAAAGTACCTTGGAAGATTACCTTCACATAACATTGTTCTAGCCGTTTCTTCCAACATCCTATTTTTTCTCTCTATAACACCATTTTGTTGTGGTGTTCTAGGAGCGGAGAAGTTGTGATCAATGCCGTGTTCAGTGCAATATTCATCAAATAATTGATTTTTAAATTTAGTTCCATGATCACTATTTATAGAAACAATAGAAAGATTTTTCTCATTTGAAACTTTCTTATGAAATTTTTGAAATACATCAAAAGTTTCATCTTTATGTGCAATGGATAATACCCATGTGAACCTAGAAAAGTCATCTACAATCACAAGTCCATATTTCATACCTCCTAGGCTTGTGGTCCTAGTTAGTCTAAATATGTCTATGTGAAGTAGCTCAAGGGGTCTAGTTGTTGAAATAACATTTTTTGATTTCAAACTCCCCCTAGTTTGTTTTCCTAATTGACAAGCATCACAAACATAGTTAAGATCAACTTTGAAATGTGGCAAGCCTCTAACTAGGTTCTTTGAGATTAATTTGGCAATAGTATGCATGCTAGCGTGACCTAATGATCTATGCCATAATAGACATGACTCCTTGGTCTTAGCATTCATGGCTACTAGGCTGGAACTACTTGTCATGTCTAGATCATTTAGATCTACCACATAGATATTCCCGAGTCTATGGACAATGAATTTGTTGCTAGAGTCAAGAGAGTTAGTTATTATACACATAGATGATTCAAAGATAACTTTGAAGCCTTTATCACATAATTCATTAATACTCAATAGATTGTGCTTCAACTTATCTACTAGCAATACATCTTCAATAAAAGTATAAGGGGTTAACTTGATCTTACCGATTCCGATTATTTTCCCTTTTCTATTATCTCCAAAGGTAACTAATCCTTCTTCTTTCATTTGTAGGGTGATAAACTGATCCTTGTCACCTGTCATATGCCTTGAACAGCCGCTGTCAAGATACCATATTTTATTTAATTTTTGGGCTACAAGACAATCCTGCAAAACAGTCAATGAGTGATTTTAGGTACCCAAGCTAACTTGGGTCCTTTCGGGTTAGCAACATTGGTTCCTTTTGGAATCCAAATGGTTCTACACTTTAATGCATTGTTCATGGAACTTTTCAAAGAATTGCATTGGAAAGATTTATGCCCAAATCTATGACATGCATAATAGATAATTTTATCATTCTTGAATGATGCATGCTTTGAAACTATAGTAGATGTAGAAACATAAATACTTGAATTGAAGGATTTTTGCATAGTATTTTTAGGAACATATTTCAAGCCATTTGTAATTGATTTTGATGAAAAAGCTTTTTCAAGTTTAGATTTTGAAACTGAAGCTTATGAGGGTACAAACTTCATTGCTAAAATCCCTTTAGCTCTTAATGCACTAAGTCCAATTCCAACATTACTTTTAGAGTTTTTTTGTTCTTTCAAAATTAGCTCAAGCTTATTTGAACTCAAGGTCATTTTTTCTACTAAAGGCTTAAGCTTTTCAACCTCCTTTTTTAAATCAGTATTTTCGGCAACTAAAATATTGTTTGTCTCATATAAAATAGTTTTTCCATTGTTCAAAACTATAACACTTTCAGAAAGGTTATCCAATTTTCTTTGCAAAATGTTATTCTTTTCAAAAATTTCCTCCTTATCTTTTAATAAAATATCGTTTTATTTCTTTATGGACTTGATTTTAATTCTAGCTTTCTTGAATTCGATAAGTAATCATGAAATGCTAAACTCAGTTCATCATGAGTAAACTCAGTTTGAAGCTCAGGGAATGATACCTCATTTTCGAGACCCATTAAACAAAGATTTGCAGATTTCAGAGCCTCTTCATCTTCAGTGGATGAGGATGCTTCGCTGTCGCTCCACGTCTCTACCATTGCTTTCTTTTTCTTTTTCTTAAGTCCCATTTTCAATAAAGGATAGTCTGGTCTGATGTGCCCTGGCTTTTTACATTCATAACATGTGGGAACTTCTCTTTCTTTCTCCTTTTCCTTGTCCTCCTTACTGAACTCTTTGTTCTTGTGGAATTTTTTGAAATATGTTCCTTTTCTTCTTCCCAAGAATTTTTTGAATTTTCTTACGACCATGGCAACATCTTCATCTTCCATGTAGCTTTCAATGGAGGAGCTTTCTTCTTCCGATTCTTCATCCTTTTTGGAATCCATAACAGTTTTAAAGGCGATCGATCTCTTTTTCTTTTGATCATCTTCAGTTCGGTGCTGCATGGTCAGTTCATGTGTGATGAGAGATCCTAGCAATTCATCCAGCAATAAGGTGTTCAAATCTTTTGCTTCCTGGATGGCAGTCACTTTCAGATCCCACTTATCCGGAAGAGATCTTAGAATTTTTTGCACTAGATCTGCATTAGTATATACCCTGCCAAGACTTTTTAGGCCATTAATAATATTAATGAATCGTGAAAACATGGCAGATATTGTTTCATTTGGTTCCATCTTAAACAATTCGTAACTATGTACAAGAAGATTAATCTTAGAAGATTTCACTTGAGAAGTTCCTTCATGGATCACTTCGAGTTTATCCGAAATTTCTTTTGCTAAGGAGCAAATAGAGATTCGATTAAACTCATTACTATCTAAAGCATAATATAAGAGATTCATGGCTTTGGCATTTAACTCTCCCATCTTCATGTCATGTTCGTCCCAATCCTCTTCAGGTTTAGGAACGTCCACTCCATCAATTTTAACCATGGGAATGCAAGGACCCTTTAGAATGACCTTCCACAACTGAAAATCAACAGCTTGAATATAAATCTTCATTCTAGCTTTCCAATATGCATAATTTGTGCTAGTGAAGAGTGGAGGTCTGTTTATTGATTGGCCTTTGGCCAAAGATGTACTCATGGGATGAGCAATCAATCTTTACTCTAGTGTATTCAGAGACTCTGCTTTAATACCAGTTGTTGCCCAGGTGGCTACCCAAGAAGGGGGTGAATTGGAAATTTTTAAAATTTAAACAAGTAATGTGCAATTTCAAAATCCTTTGCAAGTGGTAGGTGTTGTGATAAGGTTATAGAATGCAGAAGCTAAACAAGGTAGAGAAAGCATAACACAAACACACCAAATTTATAGTAGTTCGGAGCAACTTAGCTCCTACGTCCACTACCCAAGATACCACTTGGGATTTCCACTATATTCACACCCGAATGCAGTAGGATTGTTTTACAGGATCACAATCCAAAACCTCTACACTTTGGTTTTATGGGATCACCAAAGAAAACCCAATACCCTTTGGTTATAACAGGCTCACCAAAGAAACCTAAACTTGGTTTTCACAGGATCACCAAGAACCTAAACTTGGTTTTCATAGGATCACCAAGAACCTAAACCTTGGTTTTGATAAGGCTCACCAAAAATCTATTTGGTCTTTCAACTGGGCTCACCAATAACCCAACAATTCAAAGATTGAATTGAAAATAAATACAACAATAAATGACAAACTCAAATTATCGAATAGTTGCCGGTTCAACTCGTTGGAAGTCCACTTGAATGCACTTGAATAAGCTGTCATGACTTCAGTGGCTTCTTCCAAAGTTGATTCAAGCTTTAGATTAGAGTTGTTAAGGGCTTGAATGCAGACGTGAATGCACTTGTGCTCTATCTCTTGTGGTTGGTTTGATATTCAATGAAGCTCTCTTTTTTTCTTTTTTGAACTCCCTTCTTAATTAAAAAAATTGCTTCAAGGTAGTTTAAATCCTTCAAATTTAAAGTCTTCTATCATCCCAAGACAGTTCTAGCCATTGTAGACCATTAGGGAATGATTTGTGACCGTTGAGCACATTTTGGCATTCAAAAATAAATTCTGGAACTAGCCGTTAGATACCTGGAAGTGACATTCGAGTCAGCTCAGATTCCTTTAAGTCAGCTCGGATCCTTCGATTCGATAGGTCGAGTCACCATTTCTTTAATGCAGTCGGCTCTTTATCTCAAGGCACAGAATGTCACTCTGGACGAGTCGGCTCTTTACAGCTCCGGTCAGCTCGAACTTGAATCTTGAAATTCTTGAACTCGAGGAGTCGACTCTTTTCAGCTTGAATCAACTCTTCTTCTCAGGTTTGGAAAACCTTACTCTGGAAGAGTCGGCTCGATGCAATTCCGGTCGGCTTGCTTTCTCAGGCTTTTGAAATTTGGTCTGGCAGAGTCGGCTCTTTCTAGGTCAGGTCGGCTCACTTGGCTATTCTCAGAAAACTTTTAGAAAATGGACTCTGGAGGACTCGCCTAGGACTGATTCCAGTCGACTCGGATTCATTAGAGTCGGCTTGCTTTCCATCGAGTTGGCTCAGATTTCTGCGTTCTAGAATCCTTGCTACATGCCTTTAAGCAGAATCGGCTCTTTTTGTCTTGGGGTCGGCTCGAGTGTCTTCTTCAGGATTTTTACAAGTTGAACTTAAAGAAAACTCTCACCAACTCTTTTACAATTTCACACAAACCAACTCAAAGCAATGTTTAAGGCACACACACTTGTAGAAGTAACCCTTTTACTTGATTTTTCTTAGCATTTTCATTAGGGTTCTTCTTTACAAAAACACTTACAACACAACTCAAGCAAGAAAATAGAAATGCAGGAGTTGAAGTTTGAACATGTTATACATCCTACAAAAACTTGTCAAACACTTGAAGAGTTGTCAGTAATAAATGTACATGCTCCAATATTTGGTTGTCATCAAAATCACTTATGGGGTCAATAGTTTCCCATTGTCAAAGCATTGTTTTTCTTTTCTAAAATATCTAATTTAGTTTTCAAATCACTAACTTCATTTAACAAAGAATTGTTTTCATGAGAAAAATAGTTTTCATGCTTTTTCAACTTTTTATTTTCAGATAAAATCAATTTATAGTCATGCATAAGTTCATCAAAAGCATTTCTTAACTCATCAAATGTAAAATCTATTTTGGTATTAGATATTACCTCCTCTTGCTCTTGATGTTCCAATGGACAAAGATTTGCAATTTTTATTTGCTCTTCTTCAAAACTGGAGTCCTCACTATCACTCCAAGTGGCCATCATTGCTTTCTTTCTTAACTTCTTCCTTGACTTTATGAGAGGGCAATCGAACTTGTAGTGACCCGGCTTCTTGCACTCGAAGCATATAGATATTTCCTTCTCCTTTTCTTTTTCCTTTTCTTTCTCTTTCTCTTTTTCCTTTTCTTTTGATTGAAATTTCTTCTTGTAAGGAAACTTCCTCCTCCTCATGAATCTTCTAAATTTCCTATCAAGGAGGGCTTATTCACCTTCATCTTCTTCTTCTTCTTCGTACTCATCGATTGAGGATTCTTCTTGTATGTTTGATTTGAATGTAATCCCCTTTTTCTTTTTATCCATGTCCATTGACTTTTGCTTCAAATTTAGCTGCTTTAATGGTAGCTTATCAATGTCCTTTGCTTCTTGGATTGCGGTCACCTCGGATCCCACAATGTTGGAATTTACCTGAGGATTTTATTCACAAGATCAGCATTAGACATTACTTTTCCTAGACTTCTCATTCCATTTATTATATTTGTAAATCTAGTGTACATGTCATTGATTGACTCATTAGGTTCCATACGGAACATTTCATAAGTATGCACTAACATGTTCACCTTAGTATTCTTCACTTGATCGGTACCCTTATAGGTAACTTCAAGTGTGTTCCACATTTCTTTGGCTGAAGTACAAGTAGATATCCTATTGAATTCACTAGGATCTAATGCACAATAAAGGAGATTCATTGCCTTAGCATTGATCTCGGATTGCTTAATGTCATTTTCATCCCAATCCTCTTTGAGCTTTGGGATGGAAACACCATTAACCACAATCGAAGGAATATGAGGACCTTTATCAACAACTCTCCACAAATTATAATCAATAGAATGCATATAAGTTCACATCCTAGTTTTCCAATATGTATAATTTGATCCATTAAAAAATGGAGGTCTATTTAAGGCTTGAACCTCAACTACGCTAGTACCAATAGGGGCTGCCATAAATCTTTGCTCAAGATGGTAAAGCCTATACATTGAGAACAGGGCTCTGATACTACTTGTTGCCCAGTAAGCAACCCAAGAGGGGGGGTGAATTGAATCTCTAAAAATTATTACATGATGCAATGGAATAGTATGAAATCCAATCCAACAATTGATCAAGGTACTAAGAATTCAAATGTAATGCTCTTAAGTAAAAGTGCAGCGAAAATAAAGAGTAATAAATGAAAGAGCAAGTAAAGAGAACAATCAACCACAAAGATAAAGAAGTATAGTGGTTCGGTGCTATCCAATGCACCTACATCTACTCCCTAAGATCTCCTTAGGAATTCATTATAATCTCTATCGATTACAGTTAATTAGTTTTTCGGGCTCACTAATAAAAAATCTAACTTGTTTTCACAAGGCTCACAAGTCAAAATCTCACTTGATTTTATGGGCTAACCAAGAACCTAAATGGTTTTAAGGCTCACCACCAACCTCCTTTGGTTTTCCGGGCTAACCAAGAACCTAATTGGTTTTCAAAGGCTCATCAATAACCTCCCTTGGTTTTACAATAGGCTAACCAAGAACCCTTACAACAAATAATGGTTTGAAGTAAAGATAATAAAAGCTTTCTAATAAAAAGCGGGTATCTCTTTGAACCTCGATGTTGTGGTGCTTTTGAACATGTTGAAGCCTCTTTGATTGCTTAAGAATGGATGATCTTTAATGCCCTTGAAGGCTCTTGAATGCTTGGAGGCTTGCTTTTGCTTAAGAGTGGTTGAATCTTTAATGAATAGGAGTGAATGCTCTCTTTTCTTCTCTCTTGGATGTTTCTATTTCATTCTCATCAATAATAATGTGTTTTGATTTGATTTAAAGTATATAAATACCTTTCTAAGGCCTCAAATCTGGTTTCTAGCCATTAGACTTGAAAATCTAGCCATTGGAGGGCAAAAGGGTCGAGTTCTATGTTTGAAAAACTAGCCATTACGGTTGCTAGAACTTTATGTGTCGACACTTCAGGCTGTGAGTCGACACTTCAGGCTGTGAGTCGACACTTGAACTTCTTGAGTTGATACCTAGTTCAAATATCTTCAATATGGTTCTCTGGAAATCTCAGATGTGTCGACACTTTCTCAGGTGAGTCGACACTTTCAGTCAACACTTCATATCCATGTGTTGATACTTCAGCAGTTCTTCATCTTCAGTAAGTTCTGTGACTTGAAAATCTCAAGCGATGAGCTGATCTATGTATCGATACTTTGAGTCGACACTTCAAGTCCCTGTGTTAAAATTTCAGTGATGCAGGACGTCTCTAAGATTACTAAAAATAGTAGGAAAATAGTAAACTAATTTTTTTATAATTTTTTATTATTTAATTTGCAGGCTTGATTTCCAAAATTAAGTAAGAACTAGTATAAGGAATAGCAATGAAAAGAATCATCATATCACAGGCAAACTCATGCAAACTAATAAATTCCAGGACCCGAGAATTGAGAAACTCCTAGATTAGGATAGCTTATCTTCATCAAATCAAAAATTAAAAGAAGGGAAGGATGTTCCCAATCAGTGATTTGAAGGACTTCAGATGAAGAGATCACATAACACTCTGATTGGAGTCTGGATGATGAAGTTCGGTTCCCTTGATTAGATGGCTGATTTGGATGGTTTTGGATGCAAAGAAAGCCTCCTCTGGGGAGGTGAAACACCTCGGGGATCCTGCAAAATGTCAAGGGTCAATCAAAATAGTAAGTAAGAAAAAGAAAGGGGACTAGGTTTAGAAAAAATTAGGTTATGGTTTAGAAGCGGGGTGGCTTGAAGCTTGATGAAGATCTCCTTGCTTGGTGGCCTAGGGCACTCCTTCTTGGACGTGTGAAGGCTTGGATGGCAGTGAGTTAGGGTGTGGAAGGATACTAGGGCAGCAAGGAAACTTAAACACAAACCAAAGAACCAAAAAATTAAAGGAACACAAGCTCGCAAGCTCAAATAAATTTCACCAGGATTTTGATATCATGAATAAAAGTTGATTACAAGAGGAAAAGGGGTAAGGTATTTATAGAGTTCCCATGCCCTCACTAACCATGCTTACACTTGGATTATAAGTCCTCTTCCAAATTGGAATACAAGTCCTTTCCTAGCTAGGTTTGAAAAACAAATCCCAATTAGGTTAGGAATTAACCTAGTCTTCTCCTTTTTCCTTCATGCTTTGACTATTCCACTCAAGGACACCTCTTGGACTTGGTCAACACTTCAAGGATGCATAGCAGGGCATGTTGGAATTTTAGGGGCAGCAAGGGGCCGGCCTAAAGGGGCTTGGGTGCATCGGTTTGGGCCTCTGGAAGCTGGGGTGGCCTGGTAGCCTGGTAGTAGAAATATTCCATGGAATCTTACTTCTTTAGGGCTTGGGCTTGGTACTTGGACTTGATTTCTTTGGACTAGGGTGTAGAGGGACCTCTGGGATCTTGGATGCCCTGGTTTGGGAATATGCTCTAGCATCTGGAGGGCATCTGGAAGGAATCAGGATTTCTCGAAGCATCTTGGATCCTAGGTTGTCACACAAAATCCACTTGGCTGATGTAGTGGCCTCTGACTCCTGGATGTGGCCTGGTAGAACTCCAAAATAGTGTGACCTCCTCTCTTGTATAAAAATTGGGCTCATACTGGACTCATAATTGATGTACAGGACTCAAAATACTGACTAGGTTGAGGGTTGAGATAAATCAACTAACCTCAACTTATTACAGGACTCGACATTAATTGATTATAAAATTTTCAAAACTTTGACACATGACTAATTAAACCATATGGGATCCAGGGATCTGTGTTTGATCCTGGTGTCCCCACCAATTCTTCCAAGGCGGGAGGAACTTGATCCCATCGAGTATGGGTCAATTTGGCTCAAGGAGGGTCTGGGTTGAGGCACTGCAGATCCGCACTAGCATTCCACAAGTCCTCAGATTCTGGCTGACCTTACCACCGGACCAAATACCACTGATAGTCTCTATCCTGGGTACCAATAACTTGATCATACAGAGCTCTTTCAATCTTTACCTCATTAAAAGGCCAAATTATATGTGGTCGCTCTAGGGTGGGTTCTCTCTCAAAGAACGAGAGTGGCTCAAGGGGCTCACTGGGTATCACTGCTGGCTCCCTAGACTTTATAAAGTCTGAGATGATGAAAGTAGAGCTAATACCTAAATTAGGTGATATCTTAGGCACATAGGCATTGGGTCCACTACTATTCATTATTTTAGATGGGCCAGCTTTGCGAGCAGAAAATTCTTTAACAGTCATATATTCCTCTGCATGAAATTCTTCATCTTTCATTTGAGAATTAGCCAAGTTGTTGTTTAGTTCATTAATTATATTCAGCTCTTGACTAATTTCATGATGCATATGCTATGCAAAGGCTAGTGTAGGTGCAGGCATATAGATTGAGTCTATGGACTCACATTTAGATACAACTATTTCTTTTGGTTGTTCTTCATGGATTTGATCCTGGGCTTCCTCTATGAACAACTCTTGGAAATTATTAGTTTCATCCATAAAGTTTGATTCTGGCTTAATTACTTTTTTAATTATTAAAGTGGGTTCAAGATCAATTCTCATGAATTCCTTAGTGAGTTCAGAAGGGTCTACATCTAATTCTTTAGCCTTAATTAGATTTACTCTTGGTTTTGCTCTAAGGCCATTAGAATTTCTTGGATTCCTAGGCTGAGTGGGGTAAATCATAAACTTCTTCCCATGATAATGAAAGGTATAGATGTTGGTTCGACTAGATAGGACAGCATCATGATCATATAGCCATGGTCGACCTAGAATGACACTACTAACCTTCATGGGAAGGACATCACACTAAATCTCTTCTTCATATGATTGCAATTTAATTAAGATTTGGCACCTAGACTTGATTGGCATAGAGGTGGAACCTACCCATGATACTTGATAGGTATCGGGATGTGGAACTAGGGTCAAGCCTAAAGATTTAGCTGTCTCAGTAGCAATAGCATTGACACAACCACCACTGTCAATTATAATCTTACATACTTTATTCCCAAACTTAACAAAAGTCTGTAGGATGATAGTCCTATGCCAATCTTTCTCAGGTTGGGTTTCGGTTAAATTACATCTAACTACCCCTACTTGATCAAATTCCTCCTCATCTCCTTCATATTCTTCTATCAAGTCTGGTTCAGCCTCATAAACTTCTTCTTCTAGGTCATCGACATTGGGTTCAATCTCTTGTTCTTCAAGTTCCCCTATGTGTAATGACCTGGTGGGACACTGACTAGCATAGTGACCTACCTTATTACACCTAAAGCAGGCATTGGGGCTGGGCTTGGGGCTTTCTGAGACATGGGTACCTTACCCTGTCAATCCTAGAAGGTGTAGAATTACTTGAACTAGATGGACTCGAACTCGAGTTAGGTCAAGATGGGTTAGTGTTGGGATGGTTTGGGTTGGGATTGAATCAGGTTGGTTTAGGGTTGGGTCGAGCTGGGTTAGGGTTTGGCCTAACTGGGTTGGAGTTAAATCGACCTGGGTTGGGGTTAGGATTTGGTCTACCTTGGTATACCTGGTTTGGGTTTGATCTAGGGAATCGGGTATTGTTCCTAACAGGTTCAAATTTCTAATAGGTAGGTCCTTTTTGGAATTGTTCATAATGTCTAGCTATTTGATAGGCTTGTTCCAAATCATGGACCTCTCTCATGTATAGTTCCCTTTTAATATCCTCATGCAATCCAATTCTAAACCTGGATAGGGTTTGGCCTAAGGACTCGATTACATTACACATAATAGCAAACTCATCAAATTCAACAATATAATCTGACACTGATCTATTCCCTTGATGAATTTTGTTCCATTGGTCTAAGAGCTACTAGTTGTAGGATTCTGGTAGGTATTTCTTTTTAAGTTGCAATTTCATCTCTTGCCAAGTAGTTATAGGTGGAAGGGCTTGTTGTCTCCTAGTATGCCCAAGATTAGCTCAATGTAATCTATTTTGATGAATCAACTTCATCTTGGAAAATTTATATTTCATCCCTTCACTCATTTCAAACCATTCAAAATAATAATCCATATCACCTACCCAATCTACATAGACCTTTGGTTCAAGACTTCCATCAAAGGTTGGTGCTTCTATCCTAATATTTCTCATGGCCCTTTCATCTCGATCATGGACTTCATGTTGGGGCCTTCGATGGTTTGGGTCTTGGATAGGGTCAGGGTTGTGAACTTCCCTATGGTTGGGCTCTTGGTATGTTTCCTGAGGTTGAACTCTGCTATGGTTAGGCTCTTGGTATGGTTCCTGTGTTTGGGTTCTACTAGGGCTAGGTTCCATGAATTGAACCTGGGTTTAGGTCCTCCTAGGGTTGAGTTCCATAACTTGATCTAGTTTTAAGGTTCCCCTAGGGTTTTGAGAGGTGGAACAGGATGGGTCAGGATTAGGTTCAGCATTGGAGTCTTGGGTTTTCTCTATAGTCTCTAGTCGATTCTCTACTTGGTTTAATCTAGTGGTTAATTGGTCGATCCTAGTGGTTGCTTGGTCAAATTATTGGTCTACTTGGTTAAACCTGTAGTTCATTTGGATTATCTGGTCATTAGTTTGGTCAAGCTTGTTATTAATTTGGGTATTGGATTGGTTTATTTGGGTAGTTAATTGGGTAACCATCTGATCATTCATGGCTTTTATGAAAGCGTCAAAATTGGGATCCATGGTTGGGTTTGGTTGGGGTTTAGACTTTTGATATTGGGTTCCTAGTCTAGTAGTTATACAATCAAGCAATCAATCAAAATGAGATGGTGCAGCCAAGCATGCAAAATTGGGTTAGCTTAATCTAGGGTTTCCTAGACCTAGAGCCAAAACTGGGTGAGTCAGCTCAACTTACACTTAACTCAATAGCTAATCCTTCCACTGGCTAGGTAGGGGGTGGGGTGGTGGGAGGCTCCTCCTGCTTGTCATAGGGTCCTAATTATAAACCACCAGTCCACTTAGGTCATTTAACTCTGGACCCCCAGCCTTAGACACCAGCTTTCAGTAATAGCTAAAGGATTAAATGCACTAGTTGGCCCACAAGGTTCGGACCCAACCTGTTGGGTGTCACCTAGCCCACTAGGATAAATTAAGTATAATTAATTTTAATTAAGGCTTGGGTGAAAATGCTGGATGGTTATTTTGGGCCCAAGACAGGTTATGACCTCCTGCCCTGATGTTATATTGATTGCCCTTAAAATTAGATTAAAAGATGATGAACATTCAATGGTCCTGATGCAATCTAAAACAATCAGAAAATAAAATAATTTTTAATTAATTTGTGAGATGTAAAGTTAATTTTAAGTTTACTAGGGTTAGCAAACAAAATTTGGCTTGGGATTGGGGGGTTTGGAAGTTGATTAGGTTAGGTTGAGTCAAAATGCAGAAATAGCAAAATTTAGGATATTAGGGTTTCAACGGATGCAGAATTTGATATATATTTTGATGAAAAAAAAATTTAAAAAATTCTAAAATAGAGGATGAAGGTGATGATTCTACCTACCAAATTTCATGTAGAACAAAAATCAAATGATGATGTAAATCTTAGGGGTTTTGGACTGCAGCAGAAATATCATAATTTTTGTTAAAGTTTCTAATATGCCATGTTTTAATGATTAAGGTTTTCATAAAATTAATTAAAAATTATGATAAAATATAGGACTAAACATAGAACAAATCATGCAAGTTTCATGGAAAAATAAAATTTCTAGGTGGTCAAGATCAGATGAAAAACAGGAACCTAATGTAGTGCATAGGATGCAAAAAATTAGGGTTTGCAATTCTGATGCAGATGCAAGCTATCCTAAACCCGCTCTGATACCAAATTGATGCAGGACAACTCTAAGATTGATAAAAATTGTAGAAAAATAGTAAAATATTTTTTTAATATTTTTTTATTATTTAATTTGCAGGCTTGATGTGCAAAATTAAGTAAGAACTAGCATAAGGAATAGCAATGCAAAGAATCAGCGTATCATAGGTAAACTCATGCAAAACAATAAATTCCAAGACCCAAGAATTGAGAAACTCCTGGATTAGGATAGCTTATCTTCATCAAATCAGAAATTAAAAGAAGGAAAGGATGTTACCAATCAATGATTTGAAGGACTTCAGATGAAGAGATCACACAGCACTCTGATTGGAGTCTGGATGATGAAGTTCGGTTCCCTTGATTAGATGGCTGATTTGGATGGTTCTGGAAGCAAGGAAAGCCTCCTCTGGGGAGGTGAAATACCTCAGGGATCCTGCAAAATGTCAAGGGTCAATCAAAACCGCAAGTAACAAAAAGAAAGGGGACTAGGTTTAGAAAGAATCAGGTTAGGGTTTAGAAGCGGGGTGGCTTGAAGCTTGATGAAGATCTCCTTGCTTGGTGGCCTAGGGCACTCCTTCTTGGAAATGTGAAGGCTTGGATGGCAGTGAGTTAGGGCGTGGAAGGATGCTAGGGCAGCAAGGAAACACAAACACAAACCAAAGAACCAAAAAAAAATAAAGTAACACAAGATCGCAAGCTCAAATAAATTTCACCTGGGTTTTGATATCATGAATAAAAGTTGATTACAAGAGGGGGAGGGGTGGGGTATTTATAGAATTCCCATGCCCTCACTAACCATGGTTACAATTGTGTTATAAGTCCTCTTCCAAATTGGAATACAAGTCCTTTCCTAGCTAGGTTAGAAAAACAAATCCCATTAGGTTAGGAATTGACCTAGTCTTTTCCTTTTTGTTTCATGCTATGACTATTCCACTCAAGGACACCTCTTAGACTTGGTCAACACTTCAAGGATGACTAGGAGGGCGTGTTGGGCTTTTACGGGCAGCAAGGAGCCGGCCGAAAGGGGCTTGGGTGCATGGGTTTGGGCCTTTGAAAGCTAGGTTGGCTTGGTAGCCTAGTAGTAGGAATATTCCATGAAATCTTGCTTCTTTAGGGCTTGGGCTTGGCACATGGACTTGATTTCTTTGGACTAGGATGTAGAGGGACTTCTGGGATCATGGATGCCCTGGTTTGGGAATATGCTCTGGCATCTGGACTAGAATCTGGGCATCTGGAGGGCATCTGGAAGGAATCAGGATTTCTCGAAGCATCTTGGATCCTGGGTTGTCACACAAAACATACTGGGCTGATGTAGTGGCCTCTGTCTCCTGGATGTGGCCGGGTGGAACTCCAAAATAGGGTGACCTCCTCTCTTGTACAAAAATTGTGCTCATATTAGAGTCAGAATTGATGTACAGGACTCAAAATACTGACTAGGTCGAGGTTTGAGACAAATCAACTAATCTCAACTTATTACAGGACTCGATCTTAATTGATTATAAAATTTTCAAAACTTTGACACATGACCAATTAAACTATATGGGATCCAGGGATCTTTGTCTGATCCTGGTGTTCCCACCAATCAGGTTAGGGTTTAGAAGCTGGGCTTGTTCGAAGCTTGTTGAAGATCTCCTTGCTTGGCGGCCTAGGGCACTCCTTCTTGGATGTGTGAAGGCTTGGATGGTAGTGAGTTAGGGCATGGAAGGATGCTAGGGCAGCAAGGAAACATAAACACAAACCAAAGAACCAAAAAAACAAAGTAACACAAGCTCGCAAGCTCAAATAAATTTCACCAGGGTTTTGATATCATGAATAAAAGTTGATTACAAGAAGGGGAGGGGTGGGGTATTTGTAGAGTTCCCATGACCTCACTAACCATGGTTACACTTGGGTTACAAGTACTCTTCCAAATTGGAATACAATTCCTTTCCTAGCTAGGTTAGAGAAACAAATCCCCATTAGGTTAGGAATTGACCTAGTCTTCTCCTTTTTCCTTCATGCTTTGACTATTCCACTCAAGGACACCTCTTAGACTTGGTCAACACTTCAATGATTCTTAGGAGGGCATGTTGGGCTTTTAGGGGAAGCAAGGGGCCAGCCCAAAGGAGCTTAGGTGCATGGGTTTGGGCTTCTGGAAGCTGGGGTGGCCTGGTAGCCTGGTAGTAGGAATATTTTATGGAATCTTGCTTCTTTAGGGCTTGGGCTTGGCACCTGGACTTGATTTGTATGGACTAGGATGTAGAGGGACCTCTGGGATCATGGATGCCCTGGTTTGAGAATATGCTATGGCATCTGGACTGGGATTTGGGCATCTGGAGGGAATCTGGAAGGAATCAGGGTTTCTCGAACCATCTTGGATCCTAGGTTGTTACACAAAATCCACTAGGCTGATGTAGTGGCCTCTGACTCCAGGATGTGGCCCGGTAGAAATCCAAAATAGGGTGACCTCCTCTCTTGTACAAAAATTGGGCTCATGCTGGACTCATAATTGATGTACAGGACTCAAAATACTGACTAGGTCGAGGGTTGAGACAAATCAACTAACCTCAACTTATTACAGGACTCGATCTTAATTGATTATAAAATTTTCAAAACTTTGACACATGACTAATTAAACCATATGGGATCCAGGGATTTGTGTCTAATCCTGGTGTCCCCACCATTCAGCCATGCCATCTGAAACATTCTTTGCGTACTGAGTTGAGTCGACACTTCACTTCCATGTGTCGACACTTGGTGTCATGTGTCGATACTTTGAGTCAATACCTCACTAAAATCTTCACAAAAATGCTTGAACTTGTGTTGAGTCAAATTTATACTCCACTCAAATATCCATTCAAGCAAACTTTAACTATCCAAGTCCTCTTTGAGTAGATCTTTCATCTAAACATGGCTTCTTCAATCAAACAAACTTCTTCAAATTTATGAGCACATTTTTTTACAAAAAACACACTTCAAGGAAATCATTAGTACTTAACTTATACTTAACTATTTTGCTTATCATCAAAATCAATAACGGAGTCAACACCAGGACCCGAGAATTGAGAAACTCCAAATTAGGATAGCTTATCTTTGTCAAATCAGAAATTATAAGAAGGGAAGGATATTACCAATCAGTGATTTGAAGAACTTTCGATGAAGAGATCACACAGCACTCTGATTGGAGCCTGGATGATGAAACTTGGTTACCTTGATTAGATGGCTAATTTGGGCGATCCTGGAGGCAAGGAAAGCCTCCTTTGGGAAGGTAAAACATCTCGGGATCCTACAATATATCAAAGGTCAATCAAAATAGCAAGTAAGAAAAAGAAAGGGAACTAGTTTAGAAGGAATCAAGTTAGGGTTTAGAAGTGGGGCTGCTTAAGGCTTGATGAAGATCTCCTTGCTTGGCAGCCTAGGGCAGCAAGGAATTTGGCCAAGCACAATAGTAACCAAAGAAAAAAATAAAGTAACACACAAGCTCGCAAGCTCAAATAAATTTACCTGGGTTTTGATATCATGAATAAAAATTGATTACAAGAGGGGAAGGGGTGGGGTATTTATAGAGTTCCCATACCCCTCTCCTTGTTAGAATAGGAATACAAGCTAGATAGGGAGAAGGATTACAAGTGGAGTATAAATAGGTTCACAAGTTGAATAGGAATATGTTCTCCTTGTTTGATATGGATTTCCGTCCTCCTTTGACTTGGTCAAAGGGCCTTGGACTTGGTCAAATCTTCTTTTCTTGGGCTTGGACACCTCTTGGCTTGGACTTGGGCTCTTGGGCAGCAATTGAGGCATCCAAGGATGGGTTGGGTGCATGGGCTTTGGGCCCTGGAGGCCTGGGATGCCTGGAGCAGGATTATTCTAGGTATCTTGGTTCTGGGCTGGAATATACTTGGAATCTTGGTTCTTTATGGACTTGGGCCTTGCATTCACTTGGACTGGGATGCAGGTGGACCTCTGGAATCATAGATGCCCTAGTTTGGGAATATGCTCTGGTATCTGGGGAGGAATCTAGGCATCTAGAAGGAATCAGGGTTTCTGGAATGCATTTTGGATCCTGGGGTGTTACATAAAATCCAACAAGCTGATGTAGTGGCCTCTGACTCCTGGATGTGGCCTGGTGGAACTTCAAATTAGGGTAACCTTTTCTCTTGTACAAAAATTGGACTCATACTGGACTCATAACTAAAGTACAGGACTCGATATACTGACTAGGGTTAAGGGTTGAGACAAATCATCTAACCTCAACTTATTACAGGACTCAATCTTAATTGATTATAAAATTGTGACACATGACTAAAGTTCTAAAATTTAAAACCCTAATCAATAAACTATATGGGATCCAGTGATCTGTGTCTGATCCTGGGGTCCCCACCACTAGGTGGGTTAGAGACAAGGCCTTGGCCAAAGTTTGGTTCCTCTAATGGGCTTTAGAAGATGAAAAAAGAAATAAAGTGGCATTCTGATGGGTCCAGGGGTAGTAGGCCAAAGACATGGAAGAGGTTCTGACTATAAGGGCCAGTTAAAAGTCACCGAAGCCACCACTAAAGAACTAGGAAATGGCAGCCACTCTCATGTTAAAGAAATTGTGAGGCTAGAGAAGGAGCTATCAATAGTTAAGGTACAAGCCAAGATATGTGGAGACATTGCAAAAATCTGACTTAGTCATGCATGGGAGTTGGCGTACAAGGTTGGATTCAAGGAGTGTCAAGTTCTGGCAGCTCAACTTCTTTCCAAGGATAAGGTCCATTTGCTTCAAGTCCTTCTTGAAGAGCAGCCTTTGGCAATTAACATGACTGATTTAGGTCAGGATCGAAACAACATCTATAATTGGCTTGTATTCAGTCAAGTGTTCTCAATCTCTTTGTATGTAGTTATATTAAATTAATCGGTAACTCTTACTTTTAGATGAATATGCAAATTGGAATTCTTCTTTCCTTTCTTTTATTATCTTCTCTATTTTCTTTTCTTGGAAAGATTAGCTAATTTGATGAGTGTTGGAAGCCTAATATTTCTCTAAATTTCTTTGGCCAAACATTTTCTTCACATTAGTCACCAGGTATTAGGCATTTCAAGCCCTCGGAGCCAGGGGGCTTAGCGAGACAGTCATACTAATGAGACAAGATGTCCAAAGGATGTTTTATGATGGCTTTCACAAAAATAGGAGGGCTTAAATGTTTTATACTTTTCAAAGGGAGTGTAGTGCTTGAGGTCGAGCTACCTATTTGCTTTCTATAAAGGTCGAGGTGCTCATGATTCTGGGGTTCTTTGATATCCCGATCTAGATGGTTTTGTCTTGACTACTCCTGCCTTGACACATGTCAGGCTTACATAAAGGATATCTTAGCTTTGCCAAATCATATCGCCAAGTGATTTTATAAATCACAACCGTTGTTAACCTCTCTGGTTATTTTACTTTGGGTTCTCTTGTTTTGTGTCCTCTTTTTCCCGCCTCAAGCTATCAAGAGTTCTTCAATTGGTATACTTTTCCAGTGATCTTCTCTTTATTTAGGTGCTTAGGATCTTTTGTTCATGTTCTCTCCATTTCCATTCCTCTCCTATTATTTTTTCCTTATTCTTTGTTTTTTGTTTCACTTTGGTTTAGCTTCTATGGGAAGCTTGTTTGCGGGAGGGATTAATCTCTTTTTCCTATCAATTATTTTTATTTTTTTCTTTGCTTTTGATCTTGAGGATGGGGACATCATCTAATTTTGTGGGTTCTTGGCCTTCAGATGAGAGCCAAACTGAACCTGCAGCCCCGACTACAATCCTAGCCTCGACTAGGGCGACATCCTCAGTTGAGGCTTCCACTATCCTCCCTAGGTCTAGGGATATATCCAGGGGGATTCCTGCTATAGGAAGTTCAGTCTGAATTGTCTGAGACAGTCCCGAAGGGTCTTCAAATCAAATTTCATATCCCTTTAGAGTTTATACTAGAGGTCCCTCTGCCATCGAAATGGGTTTGTAACATGCCTCCTAGCCGACTCGCACTCTATGAGGAGTGATGAAGGCCAGGGTCCGACTCCCCCTCTTTCCTTTTTATGTAGAGCTTTTAAGGTTTTTTGAAGTCTCACCCTGCACTTTAGTACCCAACTCCTGGCATTTTATTTGTGAATTCATGGCAAAATGTCTTTCCATGGGGGTGGAACTGTCCCTTAACCTTTTTATAACTATCTTCAATTTTGGTAAACATTTTCAATTCTGAGGGTGGTACTACATATTCTCTTAGAACATGCAATGGCATAATCCTTTTCGTCGAGGGATTCCTTCTAGTATGTATCATTGGAAGGAACATTATTTTTTTGTTAAACACCCTATAGATGACTTGGATGTGAGACCATGGGGGACTCTACAGTAATCAATGATTTCGCCCTTAGCATTGAGTGAGGAAGAGAGAGGGTGATATGAGACCCTTCTTCTCCATGATGTTTCTAGCATGGATGTGCTGCTATCTGATGAGACCTTGTCTCAACTGGGTCTATGTCAATTGCAACCACAAGGTGCGAGTAGAGCTTAATCATTTTTTCCCTTCTCTTCGATGCACAGCCATTCATTTCTGTATGGCAATTATGTATCTTTTTCCTACAAGGATGGATCCTGTCGAAGCTAGAAAGTTGAAGCAAAAAGACTTTGCCAAGCCAAGAATAGCATTCTACCTGTAGCCCTGCCACCCCCTACTAGCACGGTTGATGCTGGGGTTTTAGTGGAAGCCCCCATGTTTGTCCTATGGTCCGAGAAGCAAGGGCTGCTGGTCACACCAGCTTGAGCATCAACAATTAGGCTACTGCCTTAGGGGCCTTTAAAAGCACTCTTCCCCATCGACATTGAGAAGTATGTCGGGAGGCAAGCCACTTATTGGCCTTAAGATTTCATAATGATCTATCTCTAGGTGAATGGGAGTCAAATTCCATTACTACTTTCAAGTTCATAGCTTATTTTGTTGACACTTTTCATCTTTCTTTCTCCAACTGGGTCATTATGTAAATCACTATACTTAAGTATGGACATATGTCTTGAAGTTGGATAAGGAAAACCCAGCCCTCAATACTGCCAAATCTTTTCCTGAGTCTAAGAAAACTTCCCTTGAAGCTAAAATCGCCCGACTAAATGGGCTTTTGGCTAAGGAAAGAAAGAAGGGAGATGATAAAGAAAAGGTGCTATAGGATATGCTTACTAGTGTGCATAGGGAACTATCTGATTCTTGGTGCCAATTGAATTTTAGTAGGCGTACAAAAGTTCAAAAGAATGCGGTGATGCTAAGAGGGATTACACTAATGCTTCCTATCTTTGTGGTAGGGATGAGGTACAGGCAAAAGTTTTAATAAAGTATCCGACTCTTTGGTTGGTCTTCCTAGATGAAAGATCCAATGACGATGATGATGACATTGAGGCCCTTGAAGCCCCCATGGATCCTTGTAACGACTCACCTTCGACCATTTGATATCTTTGTTTGCCATAAATGATGCTAGTTTACCTTTGGACAAATAGTTTTTATAGAAGCCCTAGGGCTTTTCCATTAAATGAAACTTGTTTTTGAATTTTGTCACTATGCTTAATGCTTTGTTATTGCTTGTGGCTTTATTTAATTAACCTTCTATGCACACATTCATCGATATCCTTAGTTAGGATTATTGTGAGTGTGCCTAATAGGTCGTTGAAACTCTAGTGCCATTATTCTATCTCTAGAATCATGTGGCAATGTTGTCTAATTTACTCCTACTAGTTAAGGGTTTTAAAGATTGTAAACCTAAGGAAAGGGGCCTTCACCTAGGGTCCAAAGGATCATGCTTGCCGAGGGTCAGGGGTTTACCTAGTAAGCCTCAGCCCTTTACTGGGTCTTTTTAGTTGTCCCAACTGGCAAGACAATGAGGGCTCATTTTTGTTTAGCCAGGACTTTGTAGTTAGCTCAACACTTGGTTAAAGGTTAGGGTTCTGTATAGTTAGCTCCTGGTCCATTACCATGTCTTTCTAATTATCCTAGCTGGTGAGCGAACGATGGCTCACTCCTCGTCATTGAACCAAGACTTCATAGTTAGCCTAACATTTGACCAAGGATCAGGGGTCTGCATAATTAAACCTTGGCCCTTTATTGGGTCTTTCCAATTATCCTAGCCAACGAGCAGACAAGGGTTCACCCCTCATCATTGAGCTGAGACTTCATAGTTAGCCCGACATTTGGCCAAGGGTCAGGGGTAGGGATAGTTATCCCCTGGCCCTTTACTGGTCTTTTCAGTTATCTTAGCCGACAAGCAAAGAGGGCTCACCCCTCGTCTTTGAGTTGGGACTTTGTAGTTAGTCCGACATTTGACCAAGGGTCCGAGGTTTGCATAGTTAGCCTCAGACCTTTATCGGGTCTTTCTAGTTATCCCAATTGATGAGCGGATGAGGGCTCACCCCTTATAGTTAAGTTGGGACTTTGTAGTTAGCCTGGCTTTTGGTCGAGGTTCGGGGGTTTCCATATTGAGGTTCAGGGATCTAGATAGTTATCCCCCGACCCTTTACCTGGTCTTTCAAGTTATCCCAGCCGGTGAGTGGATGAGGGTTCATCCCTCGTCATTGTGCCAAGACTTCATAGTTAGCCCAACATTTGGCCAAGGGTCAAGGGTCTACATAGTTAGATCCCGACCCATTATCGGGTCTTTCTAGTTATCCCAGTCGATGAGTGGATAAGGGCTCACCCATTATCATTGAGCTAGGACTTCATAGTTAGCCTGATATTTGTTTGTTAGCTTGACATTTGGCATCTAATTTTTTTTGGCATGCACTTCAATCATCAGAAAGATGTTGGATCTCTCTATTCTCGCTTTTCCTATCCCTTCATTTCTCCTTTTAATGGTTACATGGGGAGTTCCCTACTTATACCTTAAGGTATGCTCCATGATGGGACCTTTCCTTTAAGCCAAGGAATGAACGATATGCTCATTTGTTTGAGCAATAGCATTCAACATGAATAATTAACACAAATTTCTATGAAATGGAAATTACCTAGAGGGGGCTGGTGTGCCCCAACACTCTTCTTGAAGGTGCTAGAACTTCGAGGAGGAGACATGCATTCACCAATCAAGGTACTTGGGTACTAGCAAGGATATGCATTCTACATTAGTAGGATAAGAGTGCATCTAGCTCACACCTAGTTTCTCCATAAAATGGAGGACTACCGAGATGAGCAACACATTTATCCATGCCCATCACTTAATCAGGATAAAGGGAGATCGAAGGATTAAATTGCATGGTGACTTTTCACTGAATGATATTTTGATAATTTCTACCAAATTTCTCATCTTCTGGGTAGGCATGACAAGTTGCTAGATGTCAATCATGTCTTGTCAGTTTTCATAGATCAATTTGATTGGATTCATGAGTCAATTTAGAAGTTGGTTCGAATTAGCAACTTAGGTCAGCTCAATTTGACCTAATTAGGTCAATCAGGTTCGATTAGATTGAATCGGCTTGGACCTAGACCTACTGCTAGCTAGATGTAGAATCCAAAGGGTCACACACTTTAAAAAATTGTCCAAGAAAGTCAATTGTATATTTATTAGGGTCATGGGATCCTAATTGGCTAGTTAATTGACATACTAGCATATGATGGTTAGCTCAACTCCCAACTCAATTGAATTGGGTCAGCTTGTTTGCTAATTAGGCTAACCAATTTAAGTGGTATTTAAATTGGATTGAGTTCTAAGTGGCACAGCCTAATTTAATATTTATCAAGATTTATTTGGCATTTATCTTGATCATTTTGAAGAGTCCTACAAGGCATGGACTCTTGGCGCCAATTCTTGGTGTGTGCCAAAATGCATGTGCATAGAAGGACCAAGAGTCCTTTTGCCTGTTAGTCACCAAGGCTAGATAAATTCCAAGGGACTTCATCCTCATCTCAATGCCCTATTTGGAAGAGTTTTGACCAGTCAAATGTGTGGAATTCGGTGTGAAAGGGATTGGCGCAAAATGAAGAGTTGCATCTCTTCATTTTGGCACTAATTTAAGACCAAGAGTCCTTCTATTTGAAGGCTCTTGTGTTTCTACGATGCCTCACATCTGAAATCACACTTCTTGGTGGTGCGGAACTAATGCTCTGATATCAGGAAAATGATGTGGAACCTAGGCTCTGATACCATAAAATGATGGGGAATGATGCTCTGATAAAATTACCCTAAGAATCCATACAAATCCCGATGCTTATAAGAGGCACAGATTCAAATAAGGCAGGTTTTAAATAATGCATTCCCTCATGCTAGACTCAATAAAATAATAAAGAACCAGGACTCAGAGATTGAGAAATAATTAATCAAGGACATGCATGCATTTCAAAATTTCAAATCTAAAGCAGGAAAGGAAAAAATAAACCCTACGATAGTAATGACTATTTCCAGTGTGATGAGTTCACTTATCCTTGGAAGATGCGGTCTAGATGATCAATGTCAGTCATCCAACTACAGGCATCAGAAGCATGGGTTGATGGCTTGGATCCTTCAAGGCTCAGTACCAGAATGGACCTAAAATAATTCACCCCGGATTAGTCCAAGTGAGACAAGCAAAGCCAAAAACACAACCCAAATTAAAGTAAACAGGGCCTATTCCAATCTAGAATAAATCTGGAATAAGTGCGGAATAGAAGGAATAGCCAGAATAGCTATTCCTGTCTTCTCTCAACAGTAGCTTCATGATTCTTCTTGCACGCTTCTTGGAACAGGAGCTTTGCATCAGTTGGAAGCTTCGTGTGGCAGTGGCTTGGCGGTGAAGATGGCGTCGGGGCGAAACGGAGAAGAGAGATCAGTGTCGGGAGGACCGGAAGAGGGCGTCCGATGAGGCGAGCCTGGGGCTGTCTTCTTTGATGGAGGAACAGTGGCTTCGTGGTACAGGGGAACTGGGAGGCTGGGCGAAGGCTTCACGGGCGATGAGCTGGAGAAGGTGGCATCGGACGATCCTGGAGGGAAGCAAGGGTTTCGTTCTCCAAGGAGGGGAAGTTGGCCTTCGATGGTAGGATGGCAGAAGGCGTCGGAAGTGGGGCCGAATGCACGGGACGTCCGGAAGTGAGGAACGGGAAGATGAGCCAGGTCAGAAGGACCGGAGGTGGGTGGTCAGTGATGGAAGATCGGAAGGAGGGTCTGGCGATGGAGGACCGATGCAGGGTTGTTTAGTGATGGATGGGCCGGAGGAGGGTAGTCCGGTGACGAGGATGTCTAAGGAGCAGGGGAGGTAAGCTGGCCATGGGTCAAGCTCTGAGGGATGGAGATTTGGAGCTAAGGATGGCATCGCGGGCTAAAGGAGGGGGATCCGGCGACATAAACCAGAGAAGGGAGGTCGGAAGGAGGAGTGGAAGGAGGGAGGTTGGCTTCCTTGAATGGCAGGTGACCAGGTTGGGAGGTTTGGGCGGCTCATGGTGGAGTGGTGGCTCGGAGAAGACAACGGCGACGGGGAGGTCAAGCTCCGATGGAGATCGGTCAGGCAGACATCCGGCACGGTCACTGAGACCCGAGGAGAAAGGGGGAGGGAAGATGCACCTGGTTCGGGCAAGCACTCCGTGGAGGGAAGCAGGGGCTGTTGACAGCGTCGCGGCGGACCAGAGGAGGGATGCCTGGCATCGGGAAGGCCGGAAGGGAAGCTTTGGCATCTCAGGCGATGGGTGCAGCAGTTTCTTCTCGATGGTGGGGTAGTAGTGGGCTTGGGAAGATGATGGATCTTTTGGGGAAGGACGGTGGAGCTTTGGAGCAAGGGAGTTTTGGAGCAGATGGAGGCGGTCGTGGAAGGGAGCAGCAGTTGATGGAGTGAGGTGGAAGGGAGGGCAGTGGGACGATGACGATAGGTGAGGCCTCGCACCTCTCGATGTCGCAGTCGTGACGAAGGCTCAGACCGGGCCTCGCACCCATCAACATTACCTCAGTAACGAAGGAAATTGAAGAAGAAGAAGGAGAATAGTAATTTTCATTGTAATTTATCATTCATCATGCTTTGTACAAAGATCGAGCCGTCATTTATAGGCATCGAATGGATTTCTAGAACCTCCTAAAACTAGCTTAAGTGTTAACTAATCTAAGGATTAGTTACAAGATCCTAACTAAACAAGAATGTGGCTGCAAAATTGGTTGTGGCCACGACTTCGAAATATTCCAAATAGGATTTTTTCTTTTTCATATATATTTTTTTTAATTACAAAAATTGAAGCAAAAGAAATTTGGAAATTTCCTGACACCTGGGATTCAGTTTGACTGTCTTGAGTTGGCTCGGTGGTCTCGAGTCGGCTCGATAGTGCAGATCCTATTCTCCTTGTTCTATGATCCAGATGGGTTCTTGAGGCTTGGTCTTGGTCTTGGTGTCCCCACCACTTGGGCTTTCCATAACTGGTTAAAGCCAATTGGCGGAAAGAGAAAAATTGCTAGAAACCAAATAGATAAAGACTTGTCACTTTGTGCATGAAAGGTCTTATCCAGGTATGTTTTTCTGTTCTTAAAAGACTCCTTCTATTTGAAGGGTCTTATCAAATAGTAGGTGGATAGACATATCAAGCACCCCATCCCACTCTATATAATAGCATTGGTAATCTGATTCCAAAGCACATGAGACTCCCATCAGAATACTAATACTATTTTCTCTCCCTCTCTCTTAAGACAAGTTTGTCTCATTAAGACATAACTTGTTCTTTCTAGACAAGGCTAGTCTAATTAAGACAAGATCCTAGGGAGAAAAATAGGAGTATTAAGGAACTAAGAGTGGAATCAGAGTGCTCTCTGAGAGCCCTACAGGAGGGTAGGGGATCCAGCAAAAGAGGAAAGTCTGAAAGGCTACCAAAAGAGTCCCAAGCAAATAAGCAACTTGCATAGGAGTGCTTCCTTGGTCCAATTCCTATGTGGTTCACCTCTGGAGGGCAGCACTTGTGTGCCTAGTAGAAATAAAGGAATATAGCATTCTAGTTATTCATCTATTATCCTAAAGATTAGATTTATTAATTATTATGCTCAAGTGGTCCTAGGGTTTAGGGTTCCGGTCGATCAGGGTTTCGAATATGAAAATTTTGAAACCTAGTCTTCCACTATGCATGGCCCTTGCTAACCCAACAACTTTTAGATAAATTCCTAGAAATATGTTCAGCTGTCAAGATCCAAAATTTCTCCGATGATGCCCTTAGGCTTAAGTTGTTCCCTTTTTCCCTAAAAGATAAAGTCAAGTACTGGTTGGATTCTGTAGATACTATAATAATTTCAACTTGGGATCAACTCCAGAGGAAATTTCTTAAGAAATACTTTCTAATAGGATAAACGAACTAAATTAGAAAAGCCATAACCAGTTTTTCTTAATTATATGGAGAAATGTTTCATGTGACATGGGAGAGATTGAAAGAATTGATTATAAAATATCTGCATCATGCCATAACTAAATGGCAATTAGTCCAGTGTTTTAATGATGGTTTGTCAGAAAGGCACCGACAGATGGTGGATGCCTCATGTGGAGGAACATTCATGCTCAAAAATGAACATGAGGCTTGGCAGCTCTTTGAAACTCTTAATGAAAATTCCTTGCATCACATGTCTGCTGCCTGTAGAGATCCTCCCATAGGATCTAAGAGAGGTGGAATGCATGAAGCAGGTCATTCTATAGACATGTATAGCAAGGTAGATGATGTTTCCCAAAAGCTTGATCGAATCTTACAAAGTGGAAATATTTCCTCCTCACCTATTCAAAATCATGATGTTTGTATTATCTATTCAAGTCCTACCCATGCAATAGGTGATTGTCCAGCTACTTATCAATTCCATAAGCTCGTTCAGGAGCAAGCCCATCAAGCACAAATCCTAATGGCTCCTAGATCAAGAAATGATCCATTTTCAAACACTTACAATCATAGCTAGTGAAATCACCCAAATTTCTCTTGGAAACCCCAACCTGTTATTAATCTAACATCAGTTAGGCCCAACTATTAGGAGACCAATTTTAGAAGCATGCCATATTCGCAATACCCTAGTGCCCCACAACCTCCACCGAATAATCATGATCCTACCTTCGAAGAGAAGATGCACCAAGTACTGAAAGGGCTAGAAATAAGTACCCAACTCTTTCACTCCCACACTTAGTCCATTGCCAAGCTAGAAACCTAGATAGGTTAGCTAGCTATAGCTCTCAATAGAAGGGAGGAAGGTAAGTTACATAGCTAGCCCATTAGTAACCGAAAGGATAATACATGGCTAAGAGCTCCATTGGTCCTGAAACATTCTCAGAACATGCTAAATTAGTCATAACTTTAAGAAGTGGAAAAACATTAAACCAACCTGACCTGACCCTAAAGCAAGAATTGGCTAAGCTAGAGAAGAGGAATAGAAAAAAAGAAAAGGAATCCATTAGTCAGCCACCTACACTTAAGGCTCCATTCCCTAGTGCTTTGGAAACTCCTTTATCTTTGGATAAGAAGATTTTAAAAATGAATGAGATGCTTGAGCTATTCAAGCAATTCTAGATAAACCTACCTCTTCTTGATGTAATTAAACAAGTTTTGGCTTATGCCAAATTTCTTAAGGATCTATGCACACAGAAAAGAAAATCTAAGGCACACATACTAAAAAAGATCCAGTTGACTAAGCAAGCTAGCTCAGTTTTTTAGCTGATAGCCCCATCCAAATTCAAAGATCCTGATACCCCGATCATATCCTGTATCATAGGGGATCTCACAATCAAGAAAGCCTTATTAGATTTGGGTGTAAGTGTAAACCTTCTTCCAAGCTCAATATAAGATCAATTCATATTTGGAGAACTGAAACCAACGTCAGTAACCTTACAATTAGTAGATTGATTAGTTAAGGTACCTCATGGAATGTTAGAAGATGTGTTGGTGAAAGTGGATGAATTCTACTTTCCTGTTGATTTTCTTATATTGGATATGGAATCTAGCAGTAATCCTAGCCAAATACCCATCATTCTTGGAAGACCTTTCCTAGCTACTGCTAATGCTTGTATAAATTACAGAATGGGGGTTATGGATGTATCTTTTGGAAATAAGAAGATGAGGCTGAACATTTTTAATGCATGCCAAGGACCTTCCACGTATGATTTTAATGAGGTAAACATGGTAGAGGAAGTGTTAGAGGAACTTATAGAGGACGAAATTCCTAGTTTGCTCGACTCGGATCCTTTACAATGTTTAACACATTTCGAAGTGGATGAATTTGATGTTGATGGATATACTAAAGAAGTGAACATGTTATTGGAGCTACCTAATTTTTACACCACTCCTCCATGGGCCATGAAGTATGAGCATGTGGCACCTCCTTCTAATACACCTTCCTCATTAGAAACTATACAACTGCTCCTTGTCATGTTAAAGGAAACATGATGTAACTTCTGACGGGGAAGCCCAACTTGTAGATTTACCAAGCGAACTCAAAGCTATTGAAGAGACAATCCCTAATGTACCAATAGACTGCCCGACCAAAATGTGATTGCAAGAATCAAGTAATGCATCTTTCAGCATGATAGTTTTGACAATTTGACTGAAGACTTGTTCTGAAATGCACTAGATTTGATGATGTGGAGGAGCTAAGTGATGTATTAGATCCACCGAGGATATCAAAGTATAAGCAATTTGTAGTGTCCTCCAACCCTTACCTAGCCTCTGCACTAGAACCAATATCTACCTTGCACACCAAGCCATACCTTGCTACTAATCATATGGAAACATGTCTTAAATATATGCATAAAGAAAATATCATGTGGAACATTACTTATTGGACTTCATCCAATCATCCGCCATGGCCAAGTATATCTAATAATTTAGTGGAGGTATCAATTGATATAATCCACTAAGTCCAGCTGAAGATGTTAAACTTAGCACTTCTGGGAGGCAACTCAGTTTATGCTTTTATTTTTAATTAGTTACTTTCTTTTTTTAGAATAACAATAAAGTATGGGGAGTATGGCAACAAAGGAACATCCAGTTGAAGCACCCTTCCAGGTGGTATCTTTTCTTGTCATGTATCTTTAATATCTCCTTCCATTGAGGACAATAGAAATTAAGTTGGGGGGATAATTAAATCCTCGAGTAAAATTTTAATCAGTCTTTGTGTACCAAACTTTGTCTTGATTTGAAAATAATCAAGCTTGCTAAATGATGAATGATTAATGGTTTAGACAATTTTAGAGATACCGAGGGATAAATTATCATAGAAACCCAATTAATGGTAAAGTTTAGACCAAAATTTTTTAAGTAATTTCAGACACTTCTGCTTATTGATCTTAATAAAGACTCTACCTTATACTAGTATAGGTGGAAATATCTAAAAAGTTCTGTTTAAAGTGTAATAAGTATAAGGTTTTTAGCATCTCTCACTGAGTAACTTGGCCCCTTTGCTAAAGCAAGCATTGTTGTTCGTATCAAAAGGTGAGGATGTAAAAGATCATTTGTAGAGACAGTCTTAACAGTAGCCTTTTTGACTCTAGTCATTAAGCCTGAAGGGGGTTTTGCACCTAATTCCCTAAAGCCAACTAGTTTAGGAGTCATTGGCCTAAAGCTCACTACAAAGATCACCTAGAAAGCAAGATGTTAGGACATTGTACTGACTCTATAGTAGTTTAAAAAAAAGGACTAAATAAATATTACATCAAAACCAAAGTAAGTTAGAGCATTTAATAGAGTGAGGTAGAAAGTTGGGAAAATAATAACTTTTGAAATTTTTATGGGCTTCACTCAGCCACTAAATGGGTAGAATTGGTAAGTCGATGAAGTACTTCTTCAATGATCTAACTGGATATCAACTGATTTTAGAATGAGTAAGATAATTTTCACTTCTATGACAAGTTATTATCCATGACTAATTCATCTGCTTTACTCGAGGGTGAGCAAAGTTTAAGTTAGGGGATGTGATAGTTATTAAAAATGTTTTAATTAATCCAACCTTATGTAATTAAAATTGATACTTTTATGTAGTGTTTTGCAGAAAATGATTCCATTAATGAGAAGAGCTTGATTTTAGTAGTCTAATGGCATAAACAACATTAAAATCGGACTTGAAACGAACTCAGAAATAAAATTTTAAAAGAATGCATGAATTTTGGAACAGCTGGTCCACCATGGATCAGCCATTTGGTCTACAGTTTGCCCAGTGGTCCACAAGACACCATGACCATGGTCCACGAAATAGAGTCATGAACTGCAATGCCCATTTTGAGCCAAAACTTGCCAAACTTGCTGCCCTGAGCTGCCCAAGCCTCCAGCACCTTCTTTGCTGGCTGGCGAAGCCTCCCATGGCCGAAAAAATGGCCAGAAAGGCCACTATTGTCCTTCTTCTTCTTTGCTACTTCCAAACAACCACCATGCATTGCTCAAGCACTGCACCAACTGTGCTACCGCCATTCGCCTCGTCCTCCGTTCACTGCATTCCTCAATGTTTGTCTATCACCACCTGCACTGGTCATCATGATGTGGGACAGAGGGATAGGATCGTTGGCGAGCCTAGAAGTCACCAAAATTAGGGTATCATATTTTTTTGGATTTTGTTTCTTCTAGGGATGGTGAAGGAATAATGGGGATGGAAGACTTAGGGTTTGAAACTTTGGGACTCACACTAATAAAAAAAACCTCTCACCTCTAGGGCATTTTACCCTCCTCGATACTTGGAAGCGTTAGGGTGAATCTCAAAAGTCACGAAGGGATAAAGAAAATGGAATGGGAAGGGAGATAACTAGGGCCTCACGCCCCTCGATGCCCAAAGATGAAGGCAAGAAAAATCACTCTTCTAAAAACTCATAATTATTCTCTAAAACTATTTTTTACAAAGGACTGAGGGTGGTATTTATAGACCTGTCCAACCTCATTTGAATTTGAATACAAGATAAAAAGATAGGGATGATTCAAATTCAAATACAATATAAGATAAGCCTATCCATATCTCAATCATAACCAACCAAATCTTAATTCAAATTTCAAACAAAAGATAAATCCTAAATTTATTCTAGATATGCTCTGAGATTCATATAGCTCTAAGATTCATGCTTACTCTAGGATCTATGCTGGTGACATCCCCATCATTCTCCTAAGATCGAAAAAACTCGACTCCATCGAATCTGGATCAGCAGGGACTCTAGTTAACCACATCCAATCAAAAGAGACTCCGCTCTAAAAATGGTGCAGCTTCAAGAGTAATGCAGCTATAAGAATCATATACTTTGAAATCCGTGTAGAGGGAGAAATCGACCAAAGTAAATAGGCGTCTTGCTTTATGAAGTGTGCAGATGGAGTCTTGCTTTGAAATCTGTGTGCTTTCACGTTCGTGCGCATCTTCCTTGTCCACGGACCGACGATGCAGGGGAGGTCTTTCGAGGGCAGATCCAGAGGGTTTTCGCTGGAGGCGGTGATGGACTGAATGCGGCGGCATGGCATGTTGATTCCGGTAGACAACATGGGCAGCGATACGGCGTGTTGATTTTGGTAGACGGCACGGCGGTGACTGGTGACGGTGGAAGGGGGCTGTGTGGTAGACGGCATCTCAGGCGATTGGAGGGGGCTTCAAGGGAGGAGCTTCGGCTACAGCGATGGTGGGGAAGACCGGCAGGGCAGGGCTTTGGAAACGGCGATGACATCGGGCTTCATGAGAGGCAGAGAGGAGAGGGGGGTTCGGCCTAGGAGATGCTGCAACTGGAGATGACTCCGGGTGGAAGGGAGGAGAGCAGTCGGTGATCATCTTGTCCATGCCCTTGAGGCCGAGACTGGTATGCACGGCGTCCGCCACTGCACAAGCGGTGACGATGTTGGCCAGCTGCATGTCATTGCGCCACTTGTTGTCGACATAGCTCTCTGTATTGGATGAGGAGGCAGGGGCCATGGGGGCGGCTGCGGTGATGGCGGCCATCATGGGAGCTTAGATAGGAGGAGAGAGCGATGGGCGAAACCCTAGAAACAAACTTGTTATATAACCCTAATAACATTCGAGAGCAGAGGAGGAGCGGTTGGGTGGATTCTAGTGGAGAGGAGAGAGAGGGAGTGCCGGAGGAGCGAGCCAGCGAGGACGACGATGGTGGTGGTGCTGTCACCAGCGACGGCGTCCTGGGAGCGGGAGAGGTCGACGAGGTTGGTCGGCGGTAGCAGGGTGTTGGTGGGATGAGGTTCTTGGTGTTGGCCTTGATGAAGCCGGCAATGACGATGAAAACGGCATAGTCGGTCGAGGAGGGTTTGGTGCTTGGGGACGGGGACATCGCAGAAGAGGGGGAGGGACTCGATTTACGCCACCGCAACTGCGCCAGAGGAAGCCTGGGGGTGGGAGTTAGGTGCGGCGCTGGTGACGACGGCCCAGGAGCCGTAGCGGGCACGGAGGTTCTTGGTGGCGCGGAGGAAGGAGACGTAGAGCTAGCAGAGGGCGATAAACGAGAGCTTGAGGGCAGAGAAGAGGGACTGCTCGTCGGCCTGGCGCTGCCTGATGCGGAGATCCTCCTTGCGCTGGCAGGTGGCGGAGGCACGGCCGATGGAGACCTGGCCAAGGTGGCGGCTGGCAACGCAGATCTGGACCATCCAATCGGAGAACTCTTTGGTGATCTTGCACTCAGCATGGGAGTAGACGGCAGGGATGAGATGGAGGAGCATGCGGCGGAGGGTGGGGTTGGGGCGGATCCAGAGAAGATGGGCGACCGGAGGAGTCCTTGGTGAGGGAGCTGTCGGTGAGGCGAACCATGGTGTGGGCCGGCAAGGTCCAGACATCTGCGAGGTGTGATAGATGGAGACCGCGCGAGGAAGCCCAGGGCTTCAAGCCGGAATCTCGTGCTCATCCGCAGGATCGGGAAGCACTCGCGGTCGAAGATGTACCACAAGCACGGGATCTGGGCGATCAAGGCCAAGCATGGTGGTGTCTTTCCTTGCCACGTGCCTAAGGAGGAGGAGGATCGTCGGCTGACTGATTTGGTTGCAGGTGGTGGAGACGTCGGTCAGGCGACGCGAACAGTTTGCCGGAGAGGGGGGGACTGTGGTGTGGCGGCGGGGCAGTAGGGAGGCGACGGTTGCAGTGGGCAGTGGATCACGGGGGAGGAGTCACTGGAAAGCACTGGTTGGGGGATTTTTTTTTTGTTTTATCCGGAAAGAAGATAGGATAGAACAGATAGATCAATGTAAGGGCTGGTTAGAGGGGATCTGGAGTGATGTGATCAGCATCATGGTTAATTCGGGAGTCATGGTAGCTGGGTAGAAACGGGATTAGAGATGAGGGGATCAGCGACGGGGAAGTGGAGGGACTCACCGGGACTGATGGAAAAGAAGGGAAATCTGGGGTATCTTAATTTTTCTGGACTCTGATACCAATTTGATGTAGGACAGAGGGATAGGATCGTTGGCGAGCCTAGAAATCACCAAATTTAGGGTATTATATTTTTTTGGAATTTTTTTTCTAGGGATAGTGAAGGAATAATGGAGATGGAAGACCTAGAGTTTGGAACTCATGTACTTTGGGACTCACACTAACGAAGAGACCTCTCACCTCTAGGACATTTCACCCTCCTCGATACTTGGAGGCGTTAGGATGAATCTCAAATGTCACGAGGGGATAAAGATATTGGAATGGGAAGGGGGATAACTAGGGCCTCACATCCCTCGATGCCCGAAGGCAAAGGCAAGAAGAATCACTCATCCAAAAACTCATAATTATTCTCTAAAACTATTTTTTACAAAGGACCGAGGGTGGTATTTATAGAGCTGTCCAACCCTCATTTGAATTTGAATACAAGATAAAAAGATAGAGATGATTCAAATTCAAATACAAGATAGGATAAGATAAGCCTATCCATATCTTAATCCTAACTAACCAAATCCTAATTCAAATTTCAAATAAAAGATAAATCATAAATTTATTCTTGATATGTTTCAAGATTCGTGCAGCTCTAAGATTCGTGCTTGCACCGGGATCTGTGCTGGTGATGTTTCCATCACGTCACCATCTTCCTCACCATGGTCATCTTCCCATGGGATTTGACGCTGCCTCCTCCCTAATTTTTAGTCATTGCCACCTTCATCTTCCCTGCTCATCCTTCCTATTCCGAGATACCAGAGTTGCCACCGCCAAATTCTATGGCTGCTGCAAATCATCATTTGAGATCCTTGGAGCAGTCCAGTCAGCCATTTGAACTCAACAGACACAGTTAGAGATCGGTGAGTTTAGTTGGAGATCAGGAATGGAGCTTGTTGGAGATCGTTGGATGCAGTTGATCGGGAACAAAATGCAGATGGGAGCATTGGAACTTCATTGGGATCGTTGAAGTTTAGTTGGATATGTTGGAATGGTGGAACGGATTTTTGTTGAAGAAATCGAAGATTGTTGGGTCACTGCCTATAAAATCCTGATCACAGGAGGAGTCCAGAGATCAGTCCAAGAAGCCCATAGTCCTCCTCTTCTCTCAATTCCTTCTCCACTCCACTCCAGTTCTCTCTTCTCCATTTTTCCTTTCTTTGCTTCCACTCTCTTCCATCTTTCTGACCTCCTCCATCCTGATTGGTTCCCACTCCCACTGCACTAGCCCAAGTTCCTCACTCTCCACTCTTCACCACATCTTCGAACTACTCCATCTTCTGGTTTCTTCGTATATGCTGCAGCTTCAGTTAGGAAGCCTATTTAGGAAAAGGGATTTATATTTTAGATATGTTCATTTGATGTACTCATCATTTTATGAAATGAAAAGAGCTTCCAATTAATTCATATTTTTGTCTATCTTGTTTGAAGCAGATTCATGAGTAGTGATAAGCTTTTGAGGTAAGTTTCTCTACGTGAATATAATTTTGACTGATTATTTCTAAAAGGGATGGGCCGTGATTTACAGGTACGGGTCATACTCTTGTTAAAATAGATCATATCTGGGTTATTTTTACTATTATTTTGACTGATATATTCATAAATGGGACAGGCCATGATCTATGGGTACGGGCCATACTCTCGTTAGGATAGACCATATCTGGATTACTTACATTACTAATTTTTTATTAATTTTCTTTTTTATTGTGTATTTTATTTTTGAAATAACTCAAAGGTCAGCTATAGATTCGACCTTTACTCTCACTACTCTACATAAAAATAATGGAGTTAAGGTATTAAATTGGTGCATAGCGATGCACATCAAATTTTTGGCACCAATGCCAGGGACCTTTTGGCATTATTCTTTTAAAAAAAATCAAAAATTAGAATTAAAAATAAAATTGGTCGTTAGTATTTCTTTATGTATGATTGAACAGAATTAATTTTTTTTATAAAAAACTAAAGTCCAAAATATAAAAATAATTTTTGTTGACATCCTCATAACTTGGTAGGAGATTAGAAACTTAACCATCAAACTACTAAAAAAAAAGTAATTAGTATAATTTTGTTTGTTTGATAACTTCAAGTTTGGACACCTTGCTTGCTGAATTCATCTTTTCATAACTGACTTAAGGGTATTTAACCTCATTAATCAGATAAGGTGGGGAGTTCATTACCCTTCCTTAGCCCAGAAATCATTTCCCTGCATGTACATTAAACCAGACCTTAACTCTAAAATTAATTAGATGCTAGCCCTAGGAAATTCAAGCTTAATAGTACAAGAAAACCCAAGAGTTGGACTGGGTTCAAATCAGTTAGTTGCTCGGTGTCTAAGGCAAGTGGTTCAGGGACAAGTGCCCAAAAGAAGGTAGTTCTTTAATTGGTTCTGTTTGCTTACCTGGCCAATTTTAATTGGTGCTAAGGCAAGCAACGGAGGGACCCCACCAACGTTACAGTTACCTGGCTGGGACAGTTGATTGATCTTTGGCTTGGAGCGTTCGAAGGTAACCTTGGAATAGTTAGGAGCTGTTAAGTTCCAGGTTAACCCTAGGATAGATTTGATTTTGTTTGTGTTAATTGTTTGAAAAAAAAATTAACATAACTCTTTTTTGTCTAGCCTAGGATTCTCTTAGGAGTCTTTTCTTTAGATCTACCTCAATCTTCCAATTTTCTAATTGAAAAAAAAAAATTAAACTGTTGTTTGCTTTAGAGTATTACTGTAGGGTGTATGCTAGGTCATCGATATTTAGAATTTGAAATCATATCCCTAGATCCTGAAATAGATAGAACCTGTAGAGCAAACATATCACATACTATGGATCCCAATCAAGAAATTGATCCTCCATGATAATAAAAGGAGTACTTCACTTTTTCAAAGTATATCTATTCACCTTGTATCCAAATATGTCTAGTAGAGGCTGTCTAGTATGAAATTAAGTCCAGCATAATTCATATGTTACCATCTTTCTATAGACTTGCAAATGAAGACCCCGACAAACACTTAGATGAATTCTTAGAAATATGTTCAACTGTCAAGATCCAAAATTTCTCTGATGATGCCCTTAGGCTTAAGTTGTTCCCTTTTTCTCTAAAAGATAAAGCCAAGTACTGGTTGGATTCCCTAGATACTATAATAATTCCAACTTGGGATCAACTACAGAGAGAATTTCTTAAGAAATACTTTTCAATAGAAAAACGAACCAAATTAGAAAAGCCATACCCAGTTTTTTTCAATTAGACAAAGAAATGTTTCATGAGACATGGGAGAGATTGAAAGAATTGATTAAAAAATGTCTGCATAATGCCATACCTAAATGGCAATTAGTCCAGTATTTTTATGATGGTCTGTCAGAAAGGCACCGATAAATGGTAGATGCCTTATGTGGAGGAACATTCATGCTTAAAATGAACATGAGGCTTGGCAACTCTTTGAAAGTATTAATGAAAATTTTCTGCATCACATGTTTGCTGCCTATAGAGATCCTCCCATAGGACTTAATAGAGGTAGAATGTATGAAGTAGGTCATTCTGTAGACATCTATAGCAAGGTAGATGAACTTTCCCAAAAGCTTGACCGAATCTTACAAAGTGAAAATATTTCCTCCTCACCTTGTCAAAAACATGATGTTTGTATTATCTGTTCAAGTCCTACCCATTTGATACATGATTGTCTAGCTACTTATCAATTCCCTAAGCTTGTTTAAGAGTAAGCCCATCAAGCACAAACCTAAATGGCTCCTAGATCAGGAAATGATCCATTATCAAACACTTACAATCCTAGCTGGTAAAATCATTCAAATTTCTCTTGGAAACCCCAACCTGTTATTACTCCAACATCAGTTAAGCCCAACTATCAGGAGACCAATTTAAAAAGCATGCCATATTCACAATAACCGAGTGCCCTACAACCTCCACCAAATAATCATGATTCTGCCTTCGAAGAGAAGATGCACCAAGTACTAAAAGGGATAGAAATAAGTACCCAACTCATTCAATCCCACACTCAGTCCATTGCTAAGCTAGAAATCCAGATAGGTCAGCTAGCTACAGCTCTCAATAGAAGGAAGGAAGGTAAGTTACCTAGCCAGCCCATTAGTAATCCAGAAGGACAATTCATGGATGAGAGCTCCACTGGTCCTGAAACATTTAAGATGTGAAAAAACATTAAACCAACCTGACCTAACCCAAAAGCAAGAATTGGCTATGCTAGAGAAGAGGAATAGTAAAGAGGAAAAGGAATCCATTAGTCAGCCACCTACACTTAAGGCCCAATTCCCTAGTGCTTTGGAAACTCCTTTATCTTTGGATAAGAAGACTTTAAAAATGAAGGAGATGCTTGAGCTACTCAAGCAAGTCTGGATAAACCTACCTTTTCTCGATGCCATTAAATAAGTTCTAACTTATACAAAATTTCTTAAGGATCTGTGCACATAGAAAAAAAATCTGAGGTGCACATATCGAAAATGATCCAGTTGACTAAGCAAGTTAGCTCAGTATTTCAGTAGATAGTCCCACCCAAACTTAAAGATCCTGGTACCCTGATCATATCCTATATCATAGGGGATCTCACAATCAAGAAATCCTTATTAGATTTGGGTGCAAGTATAAACCTTCTTCCAAGCTCAATATATGATCTATTCAGATTTGGAGAATTGAAACCCATGCCAGTAACCTTATAATTAGCAGATCGATCAGTTAAGGTACCTCATGGAATGTTAGAGGATGTGTCGGTGAATGTAGATGAATTCTACTTTCCTATTGATTTTCTTGTGTTGGATATATAATCTAGCGGTAATTCTAGCCAAATACCCATCATTCTTGGAAGACCTTTTCTAGCTACCGCTAATGCTTGTATAAATTATAGAGCGAGGGTTATGGATGTATATTTCAGAAACAAGAAGATGAGGCTGAACATTTTTAATGCATGCCAAGGACCTTCCACGTATGATTTTAATGAGGTAAACATGGTAGAGGAAGTGTTAGAAGAAGTTATAGAGAATGAAATTCCCAATTTGCTTGACTCTGATCCCTTACAATGTTTAACACATTTTGAAGTGGATGAATTTGATGTTGATGCAAATACTAAATAAGTGAACATGTTATTGGAGCTACCTAATTTTTGCACCAATCCTCCATGGGCCATGAAGTATAAGCATGTGGCACCTCCTTCTAATACACCTTCCAAATTAGAAACTTTACCTACAATGGAACATGCGCTGCTCCTTGTCATGTTAAAGGACTCATTTTTAGAACATGATGTAACTTCTGACCAGGAAGCCCAACCTGTAGATTTACCAAGCGAACTCAAAGATATTGAAGAGACAATCCCTGATCTACTAATAGACTGCCCAACCAAAATGTCATTGCAAGAATCAAGCAATGCAGTCTTTCAGCATGATAGTTTTGATAATTTACTAAAGAGTTGTTCACAAACATCTGAAATGCACTGGATTTGATGATGTGGAGGAGCTAAGTGATGTATCAAATCCACCATGGATATCAAAGTATAAGCAATTTGTAGCGTTCCCCAACCCTTACCTAGCTTCGGCACTAGAACCAATATCTACCCTACACACCCAGCCATACCATGCTACTAATCATCTGGAAGCATGTCTTAAAGATATCCATAAAGAAAATATCATGTGGAACATTTCTGATTAGACTTCATCCATCATCCACCATGGCCAAGTATATCTAATTATTTAGTAGAGGTATCAACTGATATAATCCATTAAGTCCGGCTGAAGACGTTAAACTTAGCTCTTCTGGGAGGCAACCCGGTTTATGCTTTTATTTTTAACTAGTTACTTTCCTTTTTTAGAAGAACAATAAAGTAAGGGGAGTATGGCAACAAAAGAACATCCAATTGAAGCATCCTTCCAGGTGGTATCTTTCCTTGTCATGTATCTTTAATATCTCCTTCCATTGGGGATAATAAAAATTAAGTTGGGGGGGATAATTAAATCCTCGAGTAAAATTTTAATCAGTCTTTATGTACCAAACTTTATCTTGATTTGAAAACAATCAATCTTGCTAAATGATGAATGAGTAACGCTTTAGATAATTTTAGAGATACTGAGAGATAAATTATCAAGGAAATCCAATTAATGGTAAAGTTTATGATGCGGGATGAACCAAAGACTGATGCAAAATAGTAAACTAATTTTTTTATAATTTTTTTAGACATTAATTTAGTGGCTAAAGATTTGAAAATAAGTAAAGAATTAGCATGATGACTAGTAATGCTAAAAACTATCATACCCACAGGAAGACATGTGCAGAATAATAAAGGTCAGGACCCGGGAATTGAGAAACTCCCAGTTTAGGATATTATACCTATCATGAGATCAGAACTCAAGAGGGGGAAGGCTTTTACCAGGCAGGGATTGTAGTTTCTTCGATGAAGAGATCTCTCAGCCTCAGGATGGCACCTAGAAGAACAAGCCTTTAGTTTCCAAATCTGAAGGCGATCTGGACCCGGTCTGAAGGCAAAGAAAGCCTCCTCTGGAGAGGGGAAACACCTCAGGGATCTGCATAATGTCAAGGTTAGGCACGGATTAGGTAATCAAAGAAATAAATAACAAGATGAAATAAGAAAGGAAAGGGATTAGGGCAAAGGGCTGGCGGTAAGGAAGCAGGAAGAGCTCTTGACTTGGGCATCTTCAAGTAGTCCGGTCAGCCTTGGAACTCAACAGATGTAGTTGGAGATCGGTGAGTTCAATTGGAGATTGGGAACAGAGTTTGTTTGGAGATCGTTGGATGTAGTTGATCGAGAATATAATGCAGATGGGAGTGTTGGAACTTCGTTGGGATCGTTGAAGTTCAGTTGGATCGGTTGGAACGGTGGAATGGATTTTTGTTAAAGAAATCGAAGAAGTTGGGTCACTGCTTATAAAATCCAGATCATGGGAGGAGTCTAGAGATCAGTCCAAGAATCCCATAGCCCTTGTCTTCTCTCAATTCCTTCTCCACTCCACTCCAGTTCTCTCTTCTCCATTTTTTCTTTCTATGCTTCCACTCTTTTCCATCTTTCTGACCCCCTCCATCCTGACTGGTTCCCGTTCCCACTACACTAGCCCTGTTCCCCACTCTTTGCTCTCCACTGTATCTCCAAACTGCTCCATCTTCTGATATGTTTGGATATGCTGCAGCTTCACTCTGGAATCTTGTTTGGGAAAAGGGATATATATTTTAGATATATTCATTTGATGTACTCATTTTATGAAATGAAAAGAGCTTCCAATTAATTCATATTTTCTCTATCTTGTTTGAAGCAGATTTATGACCAGTGATAAGCTTTTGATATAAGTTTCTTTACGTGAATATAATTTTGACTGATCTGTTCCTTAAAGGGATGGGCCATGATCTAGGGGTATGGGCCATCCTCTCGTTAAGATAGATCATATCTAGATTATTTTCATTATTATTTTCATTGATCTATTCATAAAAGGGACGAGCTATGATCTATGGGTATGGGCCATACTCTCATTAGGATAGACCATATCTAGATTATTGTTACTGCTAATTTCCTGTTAATTCCCTTTTCTATTATGCATTTTACTTTTAAAATAGCTCAAAGGTCCCTATAGATTCGACCCTTACTCTCATTACTGTATATAATAAATAGTGGAATTAAGGTATTAAATTGGTGCATAGCAACGCACACACTTGGCATGGAGATGGCAGGGATGATGGGATGAGGATGCTAGTGATGGTGTCTTAAACTGATAAGAGGGGCAGCAGGCAACATCTGATGGCTTGGAATGGAGGAAGAAAACTAGTGATGTAGTAGAGGTGGTGGATCTTGGCGGAGATTGGTCGGCATTGTCAAATTCTTGGACTAGCAACAGGGAAGAAGAACCAATGAAGGAGGCAACCGGCACTGGGAAATGGCTTGGAGAGCTTATTTGACCGGCAATAAGGGAAGAACAGTGAATTGAGTGAAGAGGAGAGATCATAATAGCATGGTCAGCGATAGGGAGTTTCTTTGGCTACATCTTCGGTGGCGGTTGGTAGGGGGACAATGCCTCAGACTGGAGGGGACAGTAATCATGGGAGTTTTGAACTGATGAGGGGGTGGCAAACAGGATGGAGACTGGCTAGATTTGGGAGGAGATGGCTATGAAGGAGGTGTGCGGTGACTCGGACGGTGGTGAGAAGCTTTTTTTGGTGATAAATTGGTTGCAGCAATAGTTAGATTGGATCTGTTGAAGATGGCATGATGAGGGAGGAGATGGGTGACTTGGTGGGCTTAGTTTTGACTTTTCGGATCATGGAAAGCTTCTCGGCGGTGAGGGGAAGGGCACCGATGACTTTTCTAGTGAAGAATCAGCTTGGGAAGGCCATTGGTCCATGGATCTATTCCATAAACTAGCAATAATGGCTGCTGTAGACTAGCCGGGCAACTCGTGAACCAAGTAGCCGGTCCATAGGAGACTAACACTTTAAAATCTATGCAATTCCTTCTTAAATCTTCAAAATGTGATTTCAAACTCATTTTAGGTTTGATTTGAGAGTCATTTGCATTGTTGGACTCCTAAAATTGAGCTCTTCATATTGGTAGGGTTCTTTCCTACAAAATACAACATAAACATATCAATTTTATTTAAGTAATGTTGAATTAATTAATATATTTAAATAACTATCAATAGACAGGCACCATGGGGTAATCTCATGGCCATTGTAGAATTCTTAGCCATTATTCATAAAAATTCCCAGTCTTCATACTTTGTATTTACACATATATATTCCATTCGGGGGTCAGTCCCCCATTGGTTCCTCGGCAACACCCCCTTTGAAGTATTGCTGTATCTAAATACAAAACTAACATAATTAAAAGGAAGAAAGGGTTACATCATTGATACTACTTCCATAGGTTTTTAGAGTTCCAATTACACTAAGTGATAGGTCCCAAGTCGAATGACTTCTTCTACCTTTTATGGCCCCCCCAGTTTGCAGATAATTTTCATTGAGTGGTTGGCTAGGACACCTCAGCTCGATGGAGCATGAGATCTCTAACTTGGAAGAACTTACTTTGGACCATGGGTCATGGTACTTGGTGACCTTCTCGCAATAGGTAGCCATCCTTACTTATGCTTGTACTCGGGCCTCTTCCAAGAGATCTAGGTTCATCCATAAGTGCTTTGACTTCTTGGATGGTTCAGGAAGTTCTAAAGAAGATTTTTAATCAGCCATCCAGAGTCATTCATGAGATCTAATAATCTGAGGAGGTTGATCGTGTCAAGCTTTGTATGGACAATCTATAGAGGCCAAACACCCTGTGTGGCTGGAAGCAATGTGAAGACCCTTTACCATGTGCTATCAGTAGTAGCAATCAATGACCCATGATCAGGTATGAGAATCAATCTTAGGTTTATTGTAGATTAGATCTATAGCATGCATTGATTAGATCGATGCTTATTGATTTTGGTTTCTGCATTGCATATCCTGTCAAGATCCTGCATAAGGTTTTTAGAATTATTCTTATGCATGAATTTCTACTTCAAAAGGTTTTTCAATTGGATTTGCTTTCACTAGATTTTTTTAAAAAAACATAAATACATGCATGAAACCATACTCTGATTTCCAACAAGAAAGACCTCTCCAAGTACTGCCATTTCCATCGAGAGTGCAGCATGACACTAAGGAGTACCTCACTTTGAAGAAGGAGATTGAAGCCTTGGTTCACCATCAAAGGCACAGAAACTCCTAGCCATTGACCCAGCTCTCCATTAAGCCTTCTATCGACAATCATCCCACTAGCAGCCTGGTGAGCACCATTACCAGAGAATTTCCTAGAGGAGCATCCTTGTCAGTAGGAGGAGCCCATGCCCACATTGCTCCTGAGTTCTCCCAAGCTAAGAGGCAGAAGCAGGAGGATGTGATCATCTTCTTCAACTTTGATGTAGAAGGCATGTAGACCCCCCATGATGATACTGTTGTAGTTGCCCTTACTATTGATAACTATGATGTATATCATATCCTTATCAATAATGAAAGCTCTATGGACATCTTGGTCTATGAAGAATTTACTAGGATGATTATTTCAAGGGACTATTTATAGAGGACAAGTTCTTCCTTGATAGGGTTCTCAAGGGATGCTATCTTTGTAGAAGGCACAATCACCCTGCCAATGACCACAAGCCAAGCCTCGAGGTAGACTACTGTGATAATAAATTTTTGGTGGTGAATGTTTTCTCAGCATGCAATGTTATCTTTGGAAGATTAGGCCTAAATGCCCTTCATCCCATCATATGTACCTACCATCTATTGATAAATTTTCCAACCATCCAAGGAGTGGGTGAGGTACAAGGCGACCAACTTCTAGCCAGGCAATGCTATATGGCAACCCTAAGAGGCAAAAAGCACCATAAAACATTACCTATCGATAACCTTGATTTCAGAGATGAATAGGTTAAGCAGCGAGGTATCTTAGTGGAAGAGCCTCTCATTCCCTCTAGATGATCATGACCCAACCTAAAGTTCTAGATCGGGTCTCAATCAGAAGAAGCCTAGTGCGACTGACTCCTCACCTTCTTCAGAGCCAACATAGATGTCATCACAAGGACTTCTGCCAACATGATAGGCATAAACCCAAAAGTCATGGTGCATCGACTGCATATTAACCCTTAGCATAGATTGATGAAGCAGAAGAAGTGATGTTTCATCCCAGAATGCTAGCAAGCCATCAAAGAAGAAGTTGACAAGCTACAAGCCATCAGGTTCATCAACGAGGTTGGCTACCCTGATTGGCTGGTGAATGTGGTGCTTGTCAAGAAGGCAAGTGGCAAGTGGTAGGTGTGTATAGATTTTATTGATTTAAATAAAGCCTATCCAAAAGATAATTTCCCTCTACCTTGGATAGATTAGTTGATTGATTCTACATCGGGGTATAAGTTAGTTTTATGGATGCTTTCTACAAAGATAACCAAATTTGATTGGCCCTAGAGGATGAGGAAAAGACATTCTTCATCACAGACTAAGGGCTCTAATGGTATAAGGTGATTCCATTCGACCTGAAGAATGCAGGAGCCATGTAGCATTGTCTTGTTAATAAGGTCTTTAAAGACCAGATAGGCTACAATGTTGAGGTGTAAATCGATGACATGCTGGTAAAAAGCTGGCATGTGGAGCATCATGTCATAAACCTCGAGGAAACCTTCCAAACCTTAAAGAACCACTAGATGAGACTAACCTAGTCAAATATGCCTTTAGTGTATCTTCCGAAATATTTTTGGGTTTCATGGACTCTCACCGTGGAATCAAAGCCAATCCAAAAAAGATATAGGAAATCCTAGAAATGTCTCCACCCATGACCTAGAAGGAAGTGCAATGCCTAGCGGGGTGGATAGCAGTATTGAGTAAGTTCATTGATATATCAGGTGACAAGTGTCTTTCCTTCTTCAAAGCCTTGAGACAGATTAAAAGCTTCCATTGGACAGAGATGTTCTAGATTGCCTTTGAGGAGCTTTACACATACCTCATAGCCACTCCACTACAAATTAGATTGATGGAAGGAGAAATGCTATACCTATACCTAGTTATGTCCCTAGTTGTAGTAAGTTCTGTCCTTCTTTGGGAGGATGAAGGTGTGTAAATGCTAGTATACTACACCAACAGGTTGCTAAAGGATGTGAAGACTTGCTACCCAAGGATGGAGAGGGACCCAGTGCCTGTGACCCTACTTCCAAGCATACACCATCACTATTCTGACATACCAGCCCCTGATGTCAGTCTTCCAAAAGCTAAACACCTATAGGAGGATCACCAAGTGGCAAGTGGAGCTTTGGGAGATTGACATCCACTATTGCTCATGACCCTCCATTAAAGTGCAGGTATTGGCCAACTTCCTCGTGAAATTCACACTCCCTAAAGAGGTTGAAGTAGAGATAAAAGCAGAAGCAGTAGCCCTTGGTCCAGTGGGCAAGCTATGGACATTGCACATCGATGGGGTATCCAATGTAGTAGGTTCTAGAGCAGGGATGATCCTCGCTAGACCAAATGGTGTCGTCGCTAAGCAAGTCCTTCACTTTTGCTTCAAGACTTTAAATAAGGAGGCAGAGTATGAAGCACTTCTAGGGTACAACACCTTAAAGTCCTTGGCAACTCCCAACTAGTCGTTGGCTAGGTTCATGGGGAGTATGAAGCCAAGGCTATCACCTTGGGGAAGTACTTAGAGAATGTAAAGTTACTAACCCCTTACTTTCTCTACTTTCAGATCATGTAGATACTTAGGATAGAGAACTCTCAAGCATACCTCTTGTCAAGACTGGCAACTATAGAGTATTCGAAGATCCACCAAGGAGCCTATATGGAGAATCTGGAGAGGCCTAGCATTGAGGGTGAGCTAGCTCTTGTGATGCAAGTGGACCATGAGCAATGCCGGATGGATCCATTAATACAGTACCTGAGGGATGGATAGCTACCTAAGGATTAGGTCGAGGCCCGCTAAATCTAGAGTCGCTTAGTCTAGCACATGAGGGTTGAAGGAAAGCTATATAGAAGATCCTACTCAATGCTTCTCCTATGCTACCCCTGACTTGCAGAAGCTGATTATGCCTTGCCCAAGGTCCATGAAGACATTTACGGGAGTCACCTTGGAGTTCGGGCCTTGGCATACAAGATCCTTCGACAAGGATACTATTGGCCCAACATTCATGCAAATGCCATTGAGTTTGTAAGATGCTATGACCATTGCCAATGCCATGCTAGTATTCAACACTAGCCATCGATGCCTCTCACACCGATCGGCTCACCCTGGCCCTTCACATAGTGGGGAATTGACATCTTGGGTGAATTCCTACCAGCCTCTAGGCAAAGAAAGTTTCGTTTTATTGCTATCGACTAATTCACCAAATGGGTAGAGGTAGAATCTCTAGCCTGAATCACTAAGAAGGAAGCTAGTAGTTTTATCCAAAAGTCCATCATCTATCAGTTCAACCTACCTTGAATGATCATCACCGATAATTGCTGATAGTTCGATAATGCATCCTTCAACAAGTTCTGTGAGGACTTATAGACCGTCCATCAATAAACCTCCATCACACACCCACAAACAAATCAAGAAGAGGTCATCAACTATGCCATCTTGCATGACCTAAAGACTTGACTCAACAAGGCCAAGGGCTTTGGGTAGATGAACTACATAGTGTCCTTTGGGCTTATTAATAACATACTGACTTTTGAACTAGGGAGACTCCATTAAACCTCACCAATGGAACCAAAGTAGTCATTGCACTGGAGTTAGGCTTGCCCTCATATAAGGTCCAGGCCTACGATGAGTATCAAAATTTGGAAGACCTTAGAGCAACCCTCAACCTCCTTGAAAAAGCCTAAGAGAAGGCTCATATCAGAATGGCAACCCATTGATGATGAGCAGCTTGCTGCTTCAATGCTAGAGTCAAGAACAAGCAATTATACAAGGAGATTTACCCAAATGGGTACACCGATATGGTTAATGATAGTTTAACTATCAGGTGTATTATGTTGGCCTCTATGAGTAATGAATTGTATAGGCAATATAAAAAAATGAAACCTCAGTCCATACTGCTCAATCTTAAAGAGCTTTATAGTAAGCAAAGTAGGGTTGCCTGATATGAAATATCAAAGTAGTTATTCCAAGCATGTATGAGTAAGGGATCATCCGTTGAAGCTCATATACTTAAGATGATTGACTTAATAACTCGATTAGGTTAATTAGGATTTGTTATAGATAGAGAGCTTAATCAAGACTTGATCTTGCAATCACTCCCTAATTCATTCACTCAATTTTCATGAACTATCACATGAACAAACTGAACATTTCATTACAAGAGTTGCTTAATATGATTAAGATAGTTAAGAGCCATTTTAAGGGAGATAAGGCTTATCTTCTGCTATTTGATGGGAAGAAGAAAATAATAATGAAGAAGGGTTCAAAGAAAAAGTGAAATCCTAAGAAAAGCATCTAGAAGAGGAAGAAGCAAAGAAGCCCTCTGTTAATGGAACCTGTTTTCATTGTAGCATGTAGAGACACTAGAAGAAGAACTGCAAGTCATATCTTGCTAGTGTAATGCCTGATGCTAGTAGAGTATCAAAAGACTTGTACATTATACAAACTAACATGTCATCGAGTATTTCAGCTTCTGATTTATGGGTATTGGATACCGCATGTGGGTCTCATATATGCAAGTTTTTGTAGGGACTTCAAAGAATTAGGGCTTGAAGGATCATTTCAAGCTTTATGGTATGGGTGGTGAAGCTATTCAAGTAGAAGCTATAGGTACCTATCTATTATTATTGCCTTTGAGCAAAATTTTAGAATTGAAAGACTTCCTATATTCCAAATATTATTAGAAATATTATTATTGTACCCTTGTTATTACAACAAGATTTTGAAATTAATATAAAGAGTAGTGGTTGCTCCATTTTTTATTCTAATAATTTTTTTGAAAGTGGCTTATTTATTAATGGTCTTTTAGTTCTTTCACTCAATGATAAATTTTACTTGTTAAAAACAAGAAAAGAAAGAGAAAAGATGTTAATATCACTTTTCTTTTGCATTGCCGATTAGGTCATATTAGTGAGTCTAGGACAAACAAGTTATACAAAGATAAATTCTTTAATCCTTATGATTAACAATCATTAGAAACTTGTGAGTCTTGTCTCATGGATAAAATGACCAAGTCTGCATTCACCAGTCATGGAGATAGGGTAACTGAGTTATTAGGGCTAATACATATAGATATATGTAGACTAATATCAACTAATGTCAAAAGAGGATACTATTATTTCATCACCTTTATTGATGATTTATCTAAGTTTGGATATATATATATCTTATAAAACATAAATCCAAAGCCTTCGATAAATTTTAAAAGTGTCAAAGTATGGTTGAGAAACAAATTGGAAAAAATATTAAAATCCTTCAATTAGATCGAAGATGAGAATATGTATCTAGTGAATTTCTTGATCATCTTAAGGACAAAGGCATTCTCTTAGAATGGGCACCTCAATATATAACACAATTAAATGGTATAGCAAAAAGGAGGAATCATACCTTGTTAGATATTGTAAGGCCATGATGAGCTTCACCGATCTTCCTGTATCCTTCTAGGGTTATGTCCTAGAGACTGCTGCCTATATACTAAATAGGGTACCATCAAATCAATAGCTAGGACTCTATATGAATTATGGAAAGGCAAAAGGCCAAGTCTTAAATATCTTAATAATTGGGGTAGCACTACTTATGTTAAAAATATTTTTGGACATAAGCTAAGTGCTAGGGCTGATAAATGTAGGTTCATAGGTTATCTCCGAGAGGGTATTGGATACCTCTTTTATCATCTTGCTAAACTAAGATTTTTGTTATTAGGCATGCCACATTCTTGGAAAAAGAAATTATCCAAGGAGGCAGTGGGAGGATACTTGAACTTAGTGAAGTTCAAGACCAACAGGCCTATTCCTGTAAACAATTAAACTCAAATTCCTCAACCATAAATACCTATTAATTAGGTACCATCATAACACACACCTCCTCTCCATAGGTTAGAGAGAGTGTGGGATGCACCTCTCAGATATGGCTTTGTTATTAAAAATAATAATGAAGCCAACATCATTCAAGATGATGATCCTGTGCTTATATGGAAGCTATCAAGAGTAAAGACTCTGATAAATGGCTTGATTCCATGAAATCTTAAATGGACTCCATGGATTCCAACCATGTTTCGATCTTGGTTGATCCACCAGAGGGAGTAAACTTAATAGGGTGTAAATAGATCTTTAAAAAAAATATTGGAGCAGATAGCCAAGTAGAAACCTACAAGATTAGGCTAGTAGCAAAAGGTTTCTAGAAAAGACATGGAATTGACTATGATGAAACATTTTTACCAGTAGCTATGCCAAGTCCATTAGGATTTTGCTTGCTATAGATGCATACTACGATTATAAAATCTAGCAAATGGATATAAAGACTGTTGTTAACCCCTGGAATGATTTTAATGATTATAAAATATTGGAGCATGCATTGATACTAATACTTTTCAAATATTTAAGAAGTTTTTGTAAGATATTTTGAATGGACAATCATCAATCCTTTGTTTCTTAAGACCATTGGAATGTATCAATGTATTCAAGAAAATTTTATGTATTTGAAAGTCCTAAGTAAATTCAATTGTATATTCATGAAAAAGGGCCAAATTTATGTAATTTTAAGTATAAATACTTCAAAATAGGTTTAGAAGTAGTTTGGAAGATGTTTGGAAGAACTTTGAAGTTGTTTGGAAGTATTTGGAGAAGTCTCATTCGAGTCGACTCCAATATTAGAGTTGATACATTTCTTGGCATGGCACAGAACTTTTCTGATACAAAACATTTGAGTCGACTCAAGGAAGATCCGAGCCGACTCTCACAGAGTGATAGAAAATTGGTTATGAGATTTCAGTAATCCGAGCCGACTCTAATTTGACAAGAGCCGACTCTCACAGACTGCAGAATCTCTTCACCAACAATCTAAGCCAACTCAAGCTCTAGGAGCTTACTCGAATCCCAGATTTTCAACAGTAATGGCTAGTTCCAGAATACAAATTTTTTGAAGTTAAAGCCTTCCAATGGCTAGTTTTCAACTTCTAAGGAATTCTAATGGCTATATTCTCCTGGGAACATTTCAAGAAGCTATAAATAAAGGATTTAAGGCAAGATAAAAGAACTTTTATAGAACTTTAATGAGACTTTTTAATATTCAAAGAGCTTTTAAGTAAAAGCTCAAGTTCTTCAACAACTTCTAACTATATTCTTGAGTTAATCTTTGAAGAGATAAGAGCGCTTTGAAGAGCATTGAAGAAGCATTCAAGGAGGCCTTATTATAAGCTTCAACTGCAACTATTCAACAACTTTAGATTTGTTTTAGTGTTGTTTCTTTTGTTAATTCTATTTTTGACTTGTTACAAGTACAGCAGGTGGCTGTAGCTTGTGAGTTGGTTTTGGATTATTGGTTAGCCTTGAAAACCAAGTTGGGTTATTAATGAGCCTAGGAAAACTAATTTTGTATTGGGTTTTGGATTGTGAGCCCATAGAAAAATAATCCAACTGTATTCGAGATGAATATAGTGGAAATCCCAAGAGTACACCTTGGGTGGTGGATGTAGGAGCTTGGTTGCTCCGAACCACTCTAAATCTTGTGGTGTTTATACTTATTCTTTCTCTTACATTCTTATTACTTTCACTTGCAATACTCTATCAACTTCACTCACCACAAAAAGCTTTCAAAAGTCACATACTTGCAAACTTTTTTTTACAAACCCAATTCACCTCCACTCTTGGGTTGGCCAACTGGGCAACAATTGCCTTCCTCAATGGGTATCTTGAAGAAGATGTCTATATGTCACAGCCAAAAGGATTTGTTTCAAGTGGGAGACTGAACCAAGTATGCAAGTTTAAGAAATCCATTTATGGATTAAAACAAGCATCGAAGAGGTGGAACATCCTCCTTGATGAAACAATCAAGGAATTTGATTTCATTAAAAATATGGATGAACCATGTGTATAAAAAGATAAGTGGAAGTGCCATTATCTTCTTAATATTGTATGTTGATGACATACTTATCATTGGGAATGATATTCTAATGCTGCAATCAGTCAAAGCTTGGCTATCTAAAAGGTTTTCTATGAAGGATTTGGGAGAAGCATCCTATATACTAGGTATAAAAATCTGTAGAGATAGATCTAAGAGGATGCTTGGCTTATTCTTATCCAGGTACATTAACTTACTATTGAAAAGATTCAACATAGAAGAAAGTAAAAAAGGTTACTTTCTCATGAGTCAAAGCATACTTCTTTCTAAGAAGATGTCTTCTAAGACACTTGAAGAGAGATAAAGGATGAGTAAGATTCTTTATGCTTCAGTTGTAGGATCAATCCATGTTATGTACCATGCCTGATGTTACTTATGCCTTAGGCATAGAAAACAGATTCCAGGCTAATCCTGGGGAGGATCATCGAAAAGCTATGAAAAATATTTTTAAGTATCTTAAAAGGATTAAAGATATTTTTTTAATATATGGAGGATACAATTTAAAACTAGAAGGCTATGTTGACTTTAGTTTTCAATCAGATTTAGATGATAGTAAATCTATATCAGGATATATCTTTACTCTACATAGAGGTGCAGTGAGTTGAAAAAGTACCAAGCAACAAACTATAGCAAAGTCAATTACTAAGGTAGAATATATAGCTACTAATGAAGCCGCTAAGAAAGTTGTCTGGATGAAAAAGCTTATCTCAGAGTTAGATATACTTCCTACGATACAATAACTAGTGCCACTTTATTAGATAACACTAGAGCTATTGCATAAGCTAAGGAATCGAGGTCTCATCAAAAGTCCAAGTACATCCTAAGTTATTTCCATCTTATTCATGAAATCATTGAAAGACAAGGCATTGTTATAGAATGAGTAGATACAAAGAACAACATAGCAGACCCATTCACCAAGGCCTTTCCTCAATAGCAGTTTGATCACCATTTTGATTATATATAAAATAAATACAAGGGCAATTGGCTTTAATGCAAGTGGGAGATTGAAAGAATAGTTTCCTGGAAGCCAACTATATTTCTAATATAATACAAATATTTCTATAACATTCTTCTGACTCATGTAGGATATTATATTAATAAAAAATATTTTGATTCATCATATACTGTGTCTTATATCTTTTTATTTTTAGATTATGATGAACTCCATAGATTAGGGCAATGGATATAGGATTATGATGAAGTTCATAACAGTGAGACCTAAGATCTTATAAATCCTAATCTAGAATATTCCTTGTCAAAGGATTATCGAATCGAGGATCGATGTGGTGGGGACACCAAGATCAGACACAGATCACTGGATCCTATATGGTTAGTCATGTGTCAAAGTTTTGAAAATTTTATAATCAATTAACATTGAGTCCTGTAATAAGTTGAGGTTAGTTGATTTGTCTCAACCCTCAACCCTAGTCAGTATATCGAGTCCTATACTTCAGCTATGAGTCCAGTATGAGTTCAATTTTGTACAAGAGAAGAGGATACCCTACTGTGGAGTTCCACCCAGCCTCATCCAAGAGCTAGAAGACCCCACTTCAGCCAATTGGACTTTGTATGCCAACCTAGGGTCCAAGATTCCTGCATGATGCCCAGAAGCCTTCCAGATATTTTCTGGATGCCCAGATTCTCTCTAGATGCCAGAGAATATTCCTAGAATTGGGCCTCACTTGATTCCAGAGATCCATCTATGTCCCAGCCTAAAGAAGATTCAAGGCTCAGGTCCATAAAAACCAAGATGCCATTTTATTCCAGGAATATTCCATCCAAGGCACCCCAGATATCAGGAGGCCCAATCTCATGCACCCAAGCCATTCAAGGCCGCCCAAGCCCATGAGGAGCTGGCCCCCTTGCTTCCCTTTGGAGCCCACATGCATTCGCATCCATGATGTTGACTTGGTTCAAGGGTTGGATGAAGACTAGGTCAAATCATGAAGGGAGAAGGAGAAGACTAGTCAAAGTTCCTAACATAGTTGGGATTTGTTTTCCTAATTGTTTTAAGACTTGTAATTCCAACCTAGCTATGAGATGGAGTCCAAGTGGAAGGAGAAAATTAAGTTCTTATTCTATTCCACTTGTATATTTCTAGTTTTAGATTTATTTTGTAGTCTTTCTCCAACTTAAATTATGTAAACCTATTCTAACTAGGAGAAGACTTATAATACCTTAAAGAGAGGTTATTCTTAACCTTAGTGTAACACTAGTTAGGAGAGGGCATGGGAGCTCTATAAAATATGCCACCCCTCTTCTTCTTGTAATAACTTTTATTCATGATATCAAAATCCTGGTGAATTTTATTTGAGTTTGGTCTTGTGTTGGAATTGTGTTCTTGTGTTTTGTTGGTTACATTGTGTGCCCTAGCTGTCCTTGCTGTCCTAGAATCCTTCCATGCCCAAAGCTTGCTGCCATCAAAGCCGCCCAAAGGAAGAGTGCCCTAGGCTGCCTAAGTAAGGATCTTCAACAAGCTTCTAGCCACCAGCCATTCAAACCCTGATTCAAATTTCCTTCAAACCCTAATTTTTTTTTCTTTTATTATTTTATGTTTTGATTGACTTCTGATGCTTGCATGATCTCCAAGATATTTTACCTCCCCAAAAGAGGTTCTCCTTGCCTCCAGGACTGCCCAAATTAGTCATCAAATTCAAGGGAACCGAGCTTCATCATCCAGGCTCCAATCAAGTGCTGTGTGATCTCTTCATCGGAAGTTCTTCAAATCTCTGATTCATAACATCCTTCCCTTCTCTTGATATTTAATTTAATAAAAAATAGCTATCCTAAACTGGGAGTTTCTCGATTCCTAGGTCCTGATTCTCATTATCTTACATGAGTTATTTTGCGATCATGGTGATTCTTTGCATTGCTACTATTTCTGCTAGTTCTTACTTTATTTTAAAAATTTAGCCTACAAATTAAAGTTATAAAAAAATTCTAAAAAAACAAGTTTACTATTTTTCCTATATTTTAGCAATCTTAGAGTCATCCCGCATCATTGGGTATCGAGCAGGTTTAGGATAGCATTCATCTGCATTAGGATCACAAACCCTAATTTCTACATCCTACTAACTGCATTAGGTGTCTGTTTTTCATCTGATTTCAACCACCTAGGAATTTTATATTTTTGTGAAAATTGTGTGAAGTATTCTCTGTCATGTCATCTATTTTATAATAAATTTTAGTTAACTTTTTAAAACTCTAATTCACTAAAATTTGGCATATTAGAAATCATAACTAAAATCCTAAATTTCTATATCAGTTCGAAAACCCTAGGATTTGAATCATCATCTGATTTTTTTTTGCATCAAATTTCATAGAGTTCATCACAACCATCCATCCTCTGTCCTATAATTTTTTTGATTTTTTTCTACATCAATAACTATGTCAAAACCTGCATCATCTGAAACCATAATTTTCTGAATTCTGTTATTTCTGCATTTTGACTCAACCAAACCTAATCAATTTCCACACATCCCAATCCCAAGCCCAATTTGTTTGCTAACCTAATCAACTAAAACCTAGCTTGCCACATCATAAAAGACACATAAAATATTTTATTTTTCTGATTATTTTAGTTTGCATCAGGACCATCGACTGCCATCATCTGTATTAAACTAATCTTAAGGGAACTTTCTCTATCTCGGATCAAGGCAGGAGTTCATAACATGTCCCGGGCCCAAAACAATCTCCTTGCATTCTCACCCAAACCTAAATTTAAATTAATTAGATTTAATTTGCCCTAGAGGGCTAGGTGACACCAACATGTCAGGTCTGAATTGTATGGGCCAACCAGTGCATTTAATCATGTAGCTATTACTGAAATTTGGTATCTAAGGCTGAGGGTCTAGAGTCAAATGACCTAAGTGGTGTTGTGGTTTTTAATTCGGTCCCTGCGAAAGCAAGGGGGGCCTCCCACACTTCCACCCTCTACCTGGCCAGAGGAAGGATTAGTTGCTGGGTTAAGTGTAAGTTGAGCTAACCCATTCAATTTTGGCACTAGGTCTAGGAAACCCTAGATTATATAAACCTTTTTTCTTTTTGCATGCTTGGTTGCACCACCTCATTATGATTGTTTGATTTATTGTATGACCACTAGATTAGGAACCCAATATCAGAAGTCTAAACCCCATACTGTCTCAGCCATGGATTCCAATTTTGAGGCCATCATGAACCAGTTTGCCTAACTAAACCAATCCAATACCCAAATAAATACTAAGCTTGACCAAACCAATGACCAGATAACCTAATTGACCCAATCCTATAACCAAGCAACCAATAGGCTTAACCATGTAACCAATAGGTTTGACCAGGTTGGAAACCAATCAAGAAACCTAGAACAAAATCCTGAGACCCACCCTAGACCAAAACCTGAGTCCAGTATTAGGCCAATTTTCCTTAGCCAACTCACCCCTGTCATTCCAATCATTAGTCAACTTTTTCTTAGCCAACCCCCTCTTACCACCTCATTGGGTCATCAGAATGACATTGAAGAGGAGATATATGAGGTTGACCCAAGCTTAGTGGACAAGTATGAGGAAGAAGATGAAGAGTTCCCTATAACTGACTTAGAATTAGTTGACCAGGTAGATACCCAAGTAGAAACCGACCCAGGATTAGTTGACCCAGACCATATCCAAGTAGGAGCTGACCTAGATTTTGCTAACCCTAGCCATACCCAAATAGTAGACAACATAAAATTACCTGACCATGTAGTGGAAGAGCAGTTAGAGGAGACTTTAGAAGAGGAACCAATTGTAGAGTCTAGTCTTGAATTTTTTGAGCCCGAAGAATTTATTAAGAACTTAATCTCTTTAAATCAGTACCCTCAAGATGAAGTCACCTCTTTGACTCCACTTGATCTCTTTCCTGAAATCAATGACTCTTTCTTCCATTATGTAGACACTTTAGACATACCATAAACCCATAAGGTAAACCTTATTAGTTTAGGACTAATCCCTTACACCAATTTTTGCATCTTATTCTATCTAGCCAATCCTGAACCTTTTTCTTGCCAGACTAACCCTGAATTCACTTCTTACTTTATACCTTTTTTCTAAAACTTTACATGCTTTTCTAACCCTTTGATTGCATTTTATAGGGGTAATCATATTGCATTCATTCATTGCACAGCTTAGATTTCCATCATATTTCTGGCATACCCTATGGAACCTAGTAGGAGTATATAGTAAATTCTCATGTGCATGCCATGCTAGGGTCAAAACTAAAGAGTCTATAGTGTGTTAGGTTAGACCGAAAGAGTCCAATAAATTTTCTTTGATAGGTAAGTTTGGTCAAGTCTATTAGGTATTAGTCTTGAGTCCAATAAATCCACAACCTTGAATCACATGTCTGCACCTATACTTACCTCTGCACAGCATATGCATATGGAATTTAGTCAAACACTGAACTTAAATAGTGAACTAAATAACAACTTGGCTAATTCCTAAAAGAAAGATAAAGAATTATCTGCAGAGGATTTTATGATTGTAAAAGAATCTTTTGCTCGAAAAGCTGGCCCATCCAAAATAATGAATAGTAGTGGACCCAATGCCTTTGTGTTTGAGATATCACATGATTTAGGAATTAGTTCTACCTTCATCATCTTAGATCTTATAGAGTCTAGGGAGCCAGTAGTGATACCAAGCAAGCCCCTTGAGCCACTCCCTTTCTTTGTGAGTGATCCCACCCTAGAGTGACCACATATAATTTGGCATTTTGGTGAGGAAAAGATTGAAAGAACTCTAGACGATCAAGCTACCAGTACCCAGAATAGAGACTGTCAGTGGTATTTGGTCCGGTGATAAGGTCGGCCAGAATTTGAGGATTTGTGGAACGCTGGTGCAAATCTGCAGCACCTCAACCTAGACCCTCCTTAAGCCAAATTGACCCTTACTCGATGGGGTCGAGTTCCTCCCACCATAGGAGAATTAGTGGGGACACCAGGATTAGACACAGATCACTGGATCCTATATGGTTTACTTAGTCATGCATCAAAGTTTTGAAGATTTTATAATCAATTTAGATTGAGTCCCGTAATAAGTTGAGGTTAGTTGATTTGTCTCAACCCTCAACCCTAGTCAGTATATCGAGTCCTGTACTTCAACTATGAGTCTAGTATGAGTTCAATTTTGTATAAGAGAAGAGGATACTCTACTGTGGAGTTCCACTCATCCTCATCTAGGAGCCAAAAGATCCCACTTCAGCAAATTGGACTTTGTATGCCAACCTAGGTCTAAGATTCCTACATGATGCCCAGAAGCCCTCTAGATGTTTTCCGAATACCCAGATTCCCTCTAGATGCCAGAGAATATTCTTAGAATAGGGCCTCACTTGATTCTAGAGATCCATCTGCACCCTAGCCCAAAGAAGATTCAAGGTCCAGGTCCTTAAGAACCAAGATGCCATTTTTTTCCATAAATATTCCATCCAAGGTGCCCCAAATATCAGGAGGCCCAAGCCCATGCACGCAAGCCATTCAAGGCCACCCAAGCCCATGAGGAGCTGGCCCCCTTGCTGCCCTTTGGAACCCACATGCCATTTAAAGCATAGGCATCCATGAGGTTCACTTCGTCCAAGGGTTGGATGAAGACTAGGTCAAATCATGAAGGGAGAAGGAGAAGACTAGTCAAAGTTCCTAACCTAGTTGGGATTTGTTTTCCTAATTATTTTAAGACTTGTAATTCTAACCTAGCTAGGAGATGGAGTCTAAGTGGAAGGAGGAAATTATGTTCTTATTCTATTCCACTTGAATATTTCTTGTTTCAGGTTTATTTTGTAGTCTTTCTCCCACTTAAATTGTGTAAACCTATTCTAACTAGGAGAAGACTTGTAATACCTTAAGGAGAGGTTATTCTTAACCTAAGTGTAACCCTAGTTAGAAGAAGGCATGGGAGCTCTATAAATACCCCACCCCTCTTCCTCTTGTAATAACTTTTATTCATGATATCAAAATCCTCATGAATTTTATTTGAGTTTGCTCTTGTATTGGAATTGTGTTCTTGTATTTTGTTGGTTACTTTGTGTGCCCTAGCCATCCTTGCTACCCTATCATCAAACCATGCCCAAGCTTGCTGCCATCCAAGCCTTCACATGCCCAAAGGAAGAGTTCCCTAGGCCACCCAAGCAAGGATCTTCATCAAGCTTCTAGCTGCCAGCTATTCAAATCCTGATTCGGATTTCCTTCAAACGCTAGTTTCCTTTACTTTTATTATTTGATATTCTGATTGACCTCTGATGCTTGTAGAATCCCTGAGATGTTTCACCTCCCCAGAGGAGGCTCTCCTTGCCTCCAAGACTGCCCAAATCAATCATAATATTCAAGGGAACCGAGCTTCATCATCCAGGCTCTAATCAAAGTGCTATGTGATCTCTTCATCAGAAGTTCTTCAAATCTCTAACTGGTAATATCCTTCCCTTCTCTTGATATCTGATTTGATAAAGATTAGCTATCCTAACCTGGGAGTTTCTCAATTCCCAGGTCCTGACTTTCATTATCTTGCATGAGTTATTTTGCGATCATGGTGATTCTTTACATAGTACTATTTCTGCTAGTTCTTACTTTATTTTGAGAACTTAGCCTATAAATTAAAGTTATAAAAAAATTTTAAAAAAATTAGTTTACTATTTTTCCTGCATGTTAGCAATCTTAAAGTTACCTTGCATCAGTTTGGTATTAGAGCAGGTTTAGGATAGCGTTCATCTACATTAGGATCACAAACCCGAATTTTTGCATCCTGCTAACTACATTAGGTGTATGTTTTTCATCTAATTTTGACCACCTAAAAATTTTATTTTTCTATCAAAATTGCATGAAGTGTTCTATATCTTATCCTCTATTTTATCATAAATTTTAATTAATTTTATAGAAAACTTAATTCAATAAAATTTGGCATATTAAAAACCCTAACTATAATCCTATGATTTTTGCATCAGTCAGAAAACCCTAAGATTTTCATCAACATCTGAATTTTTTTTTTTTTTTGCATCAAATTTCGTAGAGTTTATCATCACCATCCATCCTCTGTCCTGTAATTTTTTAGATTTTTTTCTACATCGGTAACTTTGTCAAAACCTGCATCATCTGAAACCCTAATTTTTAAAATTCTGCTATTTCTGTATTTTGATTCAACCAAACCTAATCAACTTCCATGCACTCCAATCCCAAGCCCAATTTGTTTGCTAACCTAATCAACTCAAACCTAACTTGCCACATCATAAAACACACATAAAATATTTTATTTTTCTAATTATTTTAGTTTGCATCAGGACCATCGTTTTGCCATAATCTGCATTAAACTAATCTTAAGAGCACTTTCTCTATCTCAGATCAAGGCAGGAGGTCATAACCTGTCATGGGCCAAAAATAATCTCCTTGCATTCTCATCCAAGTCTTAATTAAAATTAATTACACTTAATTTGTCCTAGAGGGCTAGGTGACACCAACAAGTTGGGTCTAAATTGTGTGGGCCAACTAGTGCACTTAATCCTGTGGCTATTACTGAAATTTGGTGTCTAAGGTTGAGGGTGCAGAGTTAAATGACCTAAGTGGTGTTGTGGTTTTTAATTGGGTCTCTGCGAAAGTAGGGGGGGCCTCCCACAATTCCACCCACTACCTAGCCAGAGGAAGGATTAGCTGCTGGGTTAAGTGTAAGTTGAGCTGACCCATTCAATTTTGGCTCTAGGTCTAGGAAACCCTAAATTTTACTAACCTTTTTCTTTTTGCATGCTTGGCAGCACCATCTCTTTCTGATTATTTGATTGATTGTACGACTACTAGATTAGGAACCCAATATTAGAAGTCTAAACCCCAAACTGACTCAGCAATGGATTCCAATTTTGAGGCCATCATGAACTAGTTTGCCCTACTTGAAAAGATTATGCCATAAAGGCCAATCGAAATGATATATTTCGATGGGATTTTCTTTTGTATCCTAAACTAGTGTATTGACATTATCAATTAATAAAGGCATTTTATTTTCATCATATGCTGTGTCTTATTAATTTTATTAAGATATGATGAACCCCATAGATTAGGGCTATGGTTCTAGGGTTATGATGAGATCATACCAGTGAGATCTAAAGCCTTAAAACCCTAATCTAGAATATTCCTGATCGATGGGATATTGAGTAGGGGATCAATATTTTCGGTAAGACTAGCACATCCTATGTATGCTTGGTGAAGAGGGTGACTGATCTCACAGTCACTTGTGTTTGACACTAATACTAGGATATGGGTGCTCATTAGAGAATGAGTTCACTAAATGGATCCAGCTTGAGAACATCTAATGGAACCTTATCTATTTGTCAATAGATAGTTCTCATAGTGGGAGTAGTGCATGTGGTCCTTTGACCTGAGACTGCCATGGTACCTTGTATACATGAATCCATACTTTGGTTCACACTTAATCATGACACTGAGTCATGCATGGGGTGATACTGGGTATGGTGGATTGCATATGGAGGTTGTGAGTAGGTCAAAAAGGAATCGAGCAACCCTAGTAAGAGGGAAGCGCATCCAGATGATTTCAATCAAATAAAGATTCAGGAAATCTTTGATCAAAGTATGAACATTAGAAATAGTTTCTAATGGTTCATTAATGAATCATCATTACCAGATTGAGCAAGGAATGAATATGAAATTGGATTTGACAAGTATCCATATCCATAGTCATATTCAAGGTGCAAGTAGATCGAAGGACTAAATTGCCCGATAACTCACCACTGAAGGGTATTTTGGTAAATCCATAAAAATTCCTCATCTTCCGGGTAGGCATGACATATTGCTAGATATTAATCTTGTCTTGTAGGTCTTCATAAACCAATTGATTTGGTTTCATGAGTCAATTCGACGTGTGATTTGAATTGGACAATTAGGTGAGACAATTTGACCTAATTAGGCCAATCGGGTTCGATCGGATTGAATCGGCTCAAACCTAAACCTACTGATGGCTAGATGTGGAACCCAATGGGTCACACATAATAGATACTTTTCCAAGGAAGTCATTCATGATTTAATTAGGGTCATAAGATCCTAATTGGTTAGCCGGATTACATACTAGCATATGTAGGCTAACCAAATTCCTAACGCAATTGGATTGGATCCGGTTGCTTGCTAATTGGGCTAGCCTAATAATGGGAAACCTAAATTAGGTTGAGTCCTAAGTGGGGCTAGCCTAATCAGAGCTAAATCTAATTTTAATTTGGATTTAAGGTCATTTTAGGTGCCATACATGAAGAGTCCCAATGGCATGGGACTCTTGGTACCTAAATGATACCTTAACTTCAAAAGGGCACAGAATGAGCTATAGATCTCTGATTTGAATATAATTTATATGTTCAAAAATAAAATTTTATGCTCTTTCCAATGACACCCATATTGCCTATGTTTTGACTGGTCAACATTCTTTGAAATTTGCGTGGAAGAAGGATGGCGCGCGCAGTGCATGAAGAGTCGCAACTCTTCATGTGGCACACGATTCTGATGGAGAGTCCTTCTGCTATCAGGACTCTTCATAATCTCCAATGTTTGGAGATTGAAGAGGCGCCTCTTGGCTTCCTAAGGACTGGTAATTGACATGTGGCAAGTGAGAATTCATCCAGATAAAAGAAGGGATGTGAATAAGTCCTTCGGTGCATTAATAGGCTTATTAGATATGATTTTTCAAGCCAGATAACTTCTCTTCGGTCTTGAAAAATCATATCTGATAAGTTGATGAGAGGACATATCACACGCCCCTCTTGTATCTATAAATAGGGGATGGTAAAATGAGTCTAAAAAAAAAAAAGAATTCCACCGAAGCACTATTATGAGTGTCTCTCTCTCCCTCCTTCTTTCTTTAAGACAAGACTTGTCTTGTTAAGAAAAGGTCTTTTCTACAAGGACAAGGCTTTGTTTTAGGACATAAGCCTAAGGGGTCCTAGAGGAGGATTGTCCTAAAACCAAGAGTGGTTTAGGAGAGTGTCTTTAGTGCCCTACAGTAGGACAGGGTGTCCAACAGTGGTCAATAGATCAAAGGCAGCCGAAAGAGTTCCACTTATCCAAGCAACTTGAAGAAGGAGTTCTTCCTTGGTCCATGTTTCGTGTGGATCACCGTTGGAGGGCGAACGTTTGGGCGCTTAGTGGAGAAGAAGGCTGAATCAGGGTTTTCTTCATCGGATTGGATACTAGCGGTTCAGGTTGGTGTATAAACTCTAGTTTATATTATATATGCATGTTTGTATGTTTTAATTCCTAGTAAGGAGGTCGTGGGTTAAGGATTTGGTAGTGGTTTCATAATAAATTTTTGAAATCCACACTTCCGCCCTGGTCACCAAAACCCTTACAGTGGTATCAGAGCCACCTTATTAGGGCTAAATCATACAAAATTTGAAGTTGCCCAATTTTGTAGGACTCTTGAGGTTACCCATTTTGGTAGGACTCTATAAAATTTGAAGTTTCCCAATTTTGTAGGACTCTTGAGGTTGACCATTTTGATAGGACTCTACAAAATTTGAAGTTGTCCAATTTTGTAGGACTCTTGAGGTTGCCCATTTTTGTAGGACTCTACAAAATTTGAAGTTGCCCAATTTTATAGGACTCTACAAAAGTTTAAAGTTACATATGATTGATATGTTTATGCATATATATATATGTCACTGGTTAGGGTTTTCACTTAAACCTTAACCGATATAGAGATATGTTTAGCTTTCTAGTCATCATACTGAAATAAGGTTGCCCTGGCGTAATGGTGGATACATTATGTGGTAGATGGCTATCCTAGTATGATGACACACTTGGCACATTATAAAATGATATATGATGCATGGTTGATGAATGATAATATTAGAATGTGCTTCTATTTGAATTTCCCTCTATTAAAATTATATTATGTTGTAGTATCATATACCAAAAGCAAAATAATCAAGATGATTAGTTGATCATTTGGTGTCTAGGAAAAGTGGTTCATGATCGGAAAAGAGGACGTGGTTTTTAATTGGTTCCGTTGACTGACCTAGCCAATTTTTATTGGTGTATAGGAAAGCAACATGGGGACTCCCACTACTCTCCCACTTACCTGGCCGATAAGATTAACTTAATTCTTGATTGATATGCTTAGTGTAATATTCACTACATTAGGCCTTCCTTCATGCTAGGTCATTATTATATTATGATCCATTTTAGGTTTGTTGTGTACACACAAGGCCTATTATGGTAACTACACAATTTTGGCCTGGTGCATTTGATGCTTATGGCATGATTTAATATAATACTTTGTTGTGAACATACAAGGATATTATTATTACAATCATGACTATAAAGGAATGAAGGGTCTTACTTAACTAAAAATATTATAGTTTGTTGTGCACATATAAGGCTATTAATATTTTAGAGGCCAGGTTTTGTTGAGAATTGTATGAGATACAATTGAAAAGAGTTTTCCTACCTTTGAACTTATAAAAGATTTGTTGTGTACACACAAGGTCTTTTATAAGGAATTAGGATCTCAACCCCACTAAGAAAATCAATTAGGGTTTCTCGATCATCATATAGAGGGTTATGATGCTTGATAAAATAGTGGGAGACATAATTAAGTTAAAGTCCTAATTTAATTATGTTTTGTCAACATTGGTTGTTTGCTTATGTTATGTTCTTTGTTAATATAGATTAAATGGCCTCTTCACTCTCACTCCGTAGTATACTTGATGCCAATAAATCGACTGGACCGAACTATGTTGACTGGTTGAGAAACCTAAAGATAGCACTCAGCCAGGAAAAACTTTCTTACATTCTTGATACCCCTACCTTGGAACCTTTAGGGGAAGATGCCTTGCAAGAGGAAAAGACCACATACAAGATGTGGCAAAATGACTCACTCACTGTCAAGTGTATCATGCTTGCCTCAATGACCAATGAGTTGCAGAGGCAACATGATAGCATGGACACTAACTCCATACTGCTCAATCTAAAAGAGCTATATAGAGAACATAGTCGAACTGCTAGATATGAGATATCTAAGCAGTTGTTCCGTGCGAGAATGACAGAAGGTACATCCATACAAGATCACGTACTGATGGTTATTGACCTGATCACTCGATTAGGTCAATTGGGTTTTGTTCTGGATAGGGAGTTGAATTAGGATTTGATCCTGCAGTCACTCCCGGAGTTATTTTCACAGTTTGTTCATAATTATCATATGAACAAACTTAACACTTCCTTGCCAGAGCTGTTAAACATGTTAAAAACAGCAGAGAGTCATTTAAAGAAAAATAAGGTTCCACTTCTTCTTGTGGATGGGATCAACAAGAAGTCAGGCAGAAAGGATTCCAAGAGAAGATTGAACCCAAAAAGGGGCATGAAGAGAAGAAAGGAAAGAAGGCCTGCGGATAGATGACCTGCTTTCACTATGGCAAGCCGAGTCATTGGAAGAGGAACTGCAAGGCTTACCTTGTAGGTGTGAAGCCTGGTGCATCGGATGCACCAAAAGGTATGAAAGAAGTTCATACTATTTTATCATTGGATTCTTCCATTTCAAATACTTGGGTATTGGATACTGCCTGTGGTCATAATATCTGCAAATCATTACAGGGGCTGTAGAGGCTTAGAGTATTGAAAGAAGGAGACTTCGAGCTCTACGGTACTGGAGGAGAGTCCATCCAAGCAGAGGCCGTAGGGACTTATATCTTGAAGTTACCTTTGGAAAATATTATAGAGCTGAGAGATTGTTACTATATGCCTAAGGTCATTAGAAATATCATATATGTACCCTTGTTACTTAGACAAGGTTATACTATGAATGTGATGAGCAATGGTTGCTCAATCAGCTTTTCTAATGAAATTATATGTTGTGGCGTATTTTGCAATGGTCTTTTAACTCTATCCACTAATGACAATATATTTCATGTAAGTAATAAACGAAAAAGAGATGATGTAAACAATACTTTACTTTGACACTATCGGCTTGGACATATTAGTGAGACTAGGATTAGCAAGTTATACTAGGAAAATTTCCTTAATCCTTATGATTATGAATCATTAGGAACTTGTGAATCATGTCTCATGGGTAAAATGGCTAAGACTCCATTTAGTGGACAGAGAAAGGACAACTGAGTTATTAGGACTCATACATACAGATGTATGTGAGCCTATGACAACTCAGGCCAAGGGTGGATACTCTTATTTCATCATGTTTACTGATGATTTTTCAAGGTACGGATTTGTATATCTTATGAAACATAAGTCCGAAGCCTTTGATAAATTTTTAGAGTATCAAAGTATGGTAGAGAAACAAACGGGGAAAAGTATTAAAATCCTTCGATCAGATCGAGGAGGTGAATACTTATCCATCGAGTTTCTCGATCACCTTAAAGAAAAGGGGATTATCTCTGAATGGACCCCTCCTTACACACCACAATTAAATGGTGTTGCTGAAAGGAGGAACCGTACCTTATTAGATATGGTACGGTCAATGATGTGCTCCACAAAGTTACCTGTTTCCTTCTGGGGATATGCCTTGGAAACCGTGGCTAATATCTTAAATAGAGTACCATCTAAATCTATCTCTAGCACTCCATATGAGATATGGAGGGGTAAGAAACCCAATCTTAAGTATCTTAAGATATGGGGATGTCCAGCCTATGTCAAAAGAAATTTTGGACATAAGCTGGATGCTAGACCAAATAAGTGTCTATTTATAGGATATCCTAAAGATAGTATAGGATATATGTTCTACCACCCTACTAAAAAAAAAGTTTTTATCAGTAGGCATGCCACTTTTTTGGAGAAAGAGTTCATCCTACAAAAGGGTAGTAGGAGAAATATTGAACTTGAAGAAGTCCAACAAATAGATACATCTCAACCAAATGATAACATAGTTAGTATAGAACCAGAACACACCACTCCTATTCGTAGGTCTGATAGGGTGTGTCATGCACCTGAGAGGTATGGATTCATTATTGAAAATAATGAAGCCCAGATCATTGAAAATGATGAGCCTCTAACCTATACGGATGCTGTCATGCGTAGGGACTCAGACAGATGGCTGGAAGCCATGAGATCTGAAATGGACTCCATGTATGTCAACCAAGTGTGGACTTTGGTTGATGCACCAGAGGGTGTTAACCCTATTGGATGCAAATGGGTCTATAAGAAAAAGATTGGGATAGATAGCCAAGTCAAAACTTATAAAGCTAGATTAGTAGCTAAGGGTTTCAGACAAAAACAGGGAATAGATTATGATGAAACATTTTCTCCTGTTGCCATGCTCAAATCTATTCGGATCATGCTTGCAATAGAAGCATATCATGATTATGAAATCTGGCAGATGGATGTGAAAACCACATTCCTTAATGGTTTCCTTAAGGAAGAGGTCTATATGTCACAGCCAGAAGGTTTTGTGTTGGAGACTAAACCTAATCAGGTATGTAGGCTGAAGAAATCCATTTATGGATTAAAGCAAGCATCCAGGAGTTAGAACATCCGATTTGATAAGACAGTCAAAGAGTTTGACTTTATCAAAAATGAGGATGAACCTTGTGTGTACAAGAAGACTAGTGGGAGTACCATAGTTTCTTGGTTCTATATGTGGATGACATATTCCTCATTGGGAATGATATCCCAATGTTACAATCAGTCAAGGTATGGTTATTTAAACAGTTTTTCATGAAAGACTTGGAAGAAGCATCCTATATACTGGGTATCAAGATCTATAGAGATAGATCTAGGAGGATGCTAGGCTTAACCCAGTCTAGGTACATTGACCAAGTGCTAAAGAGATTTAGCATGGAGGGAAGTAAAAGAGGTTACTTGCCCATTGGTCATGGCATACATCTTTCTAAGAAGATGTCTCCTAAGATACCTGAAGAAAGAAATAGAATGAGTTCTATACTTTATGCTCAGCTATAGGATCTATAATGTATGCTATGTTATGTACTAGGCCTGATGTGGCATATGCCTTAGGTATAGCCAGCAGATTTCAGGCTGATCCAGGAGAGGATCACTGGAAGGCTGTGAAAAATATTCTTAAGTACTTGAGAAGGACTAAGGATATTTTTCTGATATACGGAGGATCTGATCTTAAACTGGAAGCTTATTCAGATTCTAGTTTTCAATCGGATCAGATGATAGCAAATCTACTTCAGGATATGTTTTTACCCTAAATGGAGGAGTTGTAAGCTGGAAGAGTTCTAAACAGTAGACTGTAGCTGACTTAACAACTGAGGCAGAATACATTGCTGTTAGTGAAGTTGCCAAGGAAGCTGTCTGGATGAAGAAGTTCATCTCAGAGTTGAGTATTGTTTCGGAGATTGAAGGTCCAATACCGTTTACTGTGATAATACTGGAGCCGTCGCTCAAGCTAAGGAACCTAGAGCTCATCACAAATCAAAGCACATTCTAAGACACTTCTATCTCGTTCGAGAGATTGTTGAAAGACAAGAAGTCTGCATTAAAAGAGTAGAAACGAAGAACAACATAGCAGACCCGTTCACTAAGGCTCTACCACAGCGAGAGTTTGATCGCCACCTCGATTGTATGGGATTAAAATTTAAAGGTGATTGGCTTTAGTGCAAGTGGGAGATTGAAAGGATTATGCCCTAAAGGCTAATCGAAATGTTGTATTTCGATGGGATTTTCTTTTGTATCCCAAACCAGTGTATTGACATTATCAATTAATGAAGGCATTTATTTTCATCAAATGCTGTCTTATTAATTTTATTAAGATATGATGAACCCCATAGATTAGGGCTATGGTTCTAGGATTATGATGAGATCATACCAGTGAGACCTAAAGTCTTAAAACCCTAATCTAGAATATTCCTGGTCGATGGGTTATTGAATAGGGGATCAATGTTTCCGGTAAGACCAGCACATCCTATGTATGCTTGGTGAAGAGGGTGACTGATCTCACAGGCACTTGTGTTTGACACTAATACTAGGATGTGGGTGCTCATTAGAGAATGAGTTCACTGAATGGATCTAGCTTGAGAACATCTAATGGAACCTTATCTGTTTATCAATAGATAGTTCTCATAGTGGGAGTAGTGCATGTGGTCCTTTGACCTGAGACTGCCATGGTACCTTGTATGCTTGAATCCATACTTTGGTTCATAATCAATCATGACACTGAGTCATGCATGGGGTGATACTGGGTATGCTGGATTGCATATGGAGGTTGTGAGTAGGTCAAAAAGGAATTGATCAATCCTAGTAAGAGGGAAGCGCATCCAGATGATTTCAATCAAATGAAGATTCGGAAATCTTTGATCAAAGTATGAACATTAGAAATAGTTTCTAATGGTTCATTAATGAATCATTATTATCAGATTGAGCAAGGAATGAATATGAAATTGGATTTGACAAGTATCCATATCCATAGTCATATTCAAGGTGCAAGTAGATCGAAGGACTGAGTTGCCGGTAACTCACACTGAAGGGTATTTTGGTAAATCCACCAAAATTTCTCAAATTCTGGGTAGGCATGACATGTTGCGGTAGTGGTTTCATAATTCCTAGTAAGGAGGTCTTGGGTTAAGGATTTGGTAGTGGTTTCATAATAAATTTTTGAAATCCACTCTTCCGCCCTGGTCACCAAAATCCTTACACAACTAAACCAATCCAATACCCAAATTAATTCTAAGCATGACCAAACCAATGACCAGATAATCCAATTGACCCAATCCTATAACCAAGTAACAAATAGGCTTGACCACGTAACCAATAGGTTGACCAGGTAGGAAACCAATTAAAAAACATAGAACAAAATCCTGAGACCCACCCCAGACCTAAACCTGAGTCCAGTATTAGGCTGATTTCCCTTAGCCAACCCACCCCTGTCATCCCAGTCATTAGTCAACTTTTCCTTAGCCAACCCATTCTTACCACCTCATTGGGTCACCAGAATGACATTGAAGAGGAGATATATGAGGCTGACCCAAGCTTAGTAAACAAGTATGAGGAAGAAGAAGAAGAGTTCCTTATAACTGACTTAGAATTAGTTAACCAGGTAGATACCCAGGTAGAAACTGACCCAGGATTAGTTAACCCAGACCATACCCAAGTAGAAGCCGACCTAGATTTAGCTAACCCTAGCCATACCCAGATAGTAGCCAACATAAATTAGCTGACCATGTAGTGGAAGAGTAGTTAGAGGAGACTTTAGAAGAGGTACCAATTGTAGAGTCTAGTCCTGAATTTTGTGAGCCAAAAGAATTTATTAAGGACTTGATCTTTTTAAATCAGTACCCTCAAGATGAAGTCACCTCTTTGACTCCACTTGATCTCTTTCCTAAAATCAATGACCCTTTCCTCCATTATCCAGACCCTTTAGACACACCTCAAACCCATAAGGTAAACCTTATTAGTCTAGGACTAATCCCTTACACCCTTTCTTTGATCTTATTCTATCCAGCCAATCCCGAACCTTTTTCCTGCCAGACTAACCCTGAATTCACTTCTTACTTTCTACCCTTTTCTGAAACTTTACATGACTTTCAAACCCTTAGATTGCATCTTATAGGGGTAATCATATTGCATTCGTTCATTGCACATGTTAGATTTGCATCATATTTTTGGCATACCCTATGGAACATAGTAGGAGTACATAGTAAATTCTCATGTGCATGCCAAGCTATGGTCAAACCTAAAGAGTGTATAGTGTGTTAGGTTAGACCCAAAGAGTCCAATAAATTTTCTTTGATAGGGAAGTCTAGTCGAGTCTATTAGGTGTTATTCTTTAGTCCAATAAATCCAAACTTGAATCACATGTCTGCACCTACACTTACCTTTGCACAACATATGCATATATAATTTAGTCAAATACTGAACAAAAATAATGAACTAAATAATAACTCAGCTAATTCTCAAAAGAAAGATAAAGAATTTTCTGGAGAGGATTTTGTGATTGTAAAAGAATTTTCTGCTCGCAAAGATGGCCCATCCAAAATAATGAATAGCAGTGGATCGAATGCGTATATGCCTGAGATATTACATGATTTAGGTATTAGCTCCACCTTCATCATCTCAAATCTTATAGAGTCTAGGGAGCCAGCAGTGATACCTAATGAGCCCCTTAAGCCACTCCCTTTCTTTGTAAGTGAACCCACCCCAGAGCGACCTCATACAATTTGGCCTTTTAGTGAGAAAAAGATAGAGAGAACTCTGGAGGATCAAACTACCAGTACCCAAAATAGAGATTGTCAGTGGTATTTGATCCGGTGGCAAGGTCAACCAAAATCAGAGAATTTGTGGAATGCTGGTGCAGATCTGCAGTGCCTCAACCCAGACCCTCCTTGAGCCAAATTGACCCTTATTTGACTGGGATGAGTTACTCCTAACCCAGGAGAATTGGTGGGGACACCAGGATCATACATAAATCACTGGATCCCATATGGTTTACTTAGTCATGTGTCAAAGTTTTGAAAATTTGTAATCAATTAAGATTGAGTCTTGTAATAAGCTGAGGTTTGTTGATTTGTCTCAACCCTCAACCCTAGTCAGTATTCAAGTCCTGTACTTCAGCTATGAGTCCAGTATGAGTTCAATTTGTATTAGAAAATAGGTACCCTACTATGAAGTTCCACCCGGCCTCATCAGGAACTTCAGAAGACCCCACTTCAGCCAATTGGACTTTGTATGCCAACTTAGGGTCCAAGATTCCTGCATGATGCCCAGAAGCCCTCTAGATATTTTTTGGATGCCCAAATTGCCTCCAGATGCTAGAGAATAATCCCAGAATTGGGCCTCACTTTGTTCCAAGGATCTATCTATGCCCCAGCCCAAAGAAGATTCAAGGCCCAAGTTCATAAGAACCAAGATACCATTTTATTCCAAGAATATTCCATCCAGGGTGCCCCAGATATCAGGAGGCCCAAGCCAATGCACCCAAGCCCATGAGGAGCTGGCCCCCTTGCTGCCCTTTAGAGCCCACATGCCATTCAAAGCATAGGCATCCATGAGGTTCACTTGGTCCAAGGGTTGGATGAAGACTAGGTCAAATCATGAAGGAAGAAGAAGACTAGTCAAAGTTTCTTACCTAGTTGGGATTTGTTTTCCTAATTGTTTTAAGACTTGTAATTCTAACCTAGCTAGGAGATGGAGTCCAAGTGGAAGGAGGAAATTAAGTTCTTATTCTATTCTACTTGTATATTCTTAATTCTAGGTTTATTTTGTAGTCTTTCTTCCACTTAAATTGTGTAAACCTATTCTAACTAGGAGAAGACTTGTAATACCTCAAGGAGAGGTTATTCTTAACCTAAGTGTAACCCTAGTTAGGAGAGGGCATGGGAGATCTATAAATACCCCACCCCTCTTTCTATTGTAATAACTTTTATTCATGATATCAAAACCCTGATGAATTTTATTTGAGTTTGCTCTTATGTTAGAATTGTGTTGTTGTATTTTGTTGGTTACTTTGTGTGCCCTAGCCATCCTTACTATCCTATCATCCTTCCACACCCAAGCTTGCTGCCATCCAAGCCTTCACATGCCCAAAGGAAGAGTGCCCTAGGCCGCCCAAGCAAGGATCTTCATCAAGCTTCTAGCCGCCAGCCATTTAAAGCCTGATTCGAATTTCCTTCAAACCCTAGTTTCCTTTACTTTTATTATTTACTTATTTGATTGACCTCTGATGCTTGCAGGATTCCCAAGGTGTTTCACCTCCCCAGAGGAGGCTCTTCTTGCCTCCAGGACCACCCAAATCAGTCATCAAATTCAAGGAAACCGAGCTTCATCATCCAGGCTCTAGTCAGAGTGCTGTGTGATCTCTTCATCGAAAGTTGTTCAAATCTTTGACTGGTAACATCTTTCCCTTCTCTTGATATCCGATTTGATAAAGATTAGCTATCCTAAACTAGGAATTTCTCAATTCCCAGGTCCCGACTTTTATTATCTTGCATGAGTTATTTTACGATCATGGTGATTCTTTGCATTGCTACTCTTTCTGCTAGTTCTTACTTTATTTTAGAAATTTATCATACAAATTAAAGTTATAAAAATTTTTTTAAAAAAAACTAGTTTACTATTTTTCTTGTATGTTAGCAATCTTAGAGTCATCTTGCATCATGATGTTTCCACAATGACTGACACATTCTATATATGCTCGATGGACAGAGTGGTTGGTCTCATGACCACTTATATAGGAGCACTAATACAAGGATGTAGGTGCTTATTAGGATATGAGTTCAATGAATTGATCCATCATGAGAATATTTTATGAAAGTCCTACTTGTCAAAAGATGATTCTTTTAGTAGGAGTTGTGCAAGTGATCCTTAGACTGAGATCATCATGGAATCTTGTATATATGAATCAATATTTCAGTTCATACTCATTCATGACTTAGTCATATATATGATGTTCATGGATGTGGTGAATTATGTATGAAGGTTATAGGTAAGTCAATAAGGAATCGGTCATTCCTAGTAAGAGTATTTATCATATGTAATCTCATAAAATGATGACTCAAGAAGTCTTTGATCAAAGCAGGATAAAATTAGAAAAAGATTTTTAATCTTTCATCAATCGAGTCCTCATTAATAACTCAAGATTTGAATAAATAAAGTGTTAGAATTTGATAATTTTCTATATCCTTCGCTTGTTCGGAATAAAGGAAGATCGAAGGATTGAACTACACGGTAACTTGCTACTAAAAGATTTTTGATAATTTCTACTAAATTTCTCATCTTTTAGATAGGCATGATACATTTCTAGATGTCAATCATGTATTGTAGATTTTCATAAATTAAATTGATTGAATTTATGAGTCAATTTGAAAGATGGTTTAAAATTGGCAACTAGGGTTAGCTCGATTTGACCTAATTTAACTAGTTGATTTCTAATCGAACTAAATCAACATGAACCTAGACCTACTTCTAGCTTGATGTGGAGCCCAAAGGATCATACATACTAAGAAATTGATAAAATAAATCAATTATATATAAATATAAATATATATATATATTTTAGGGTGATAGGATCCTAATTGGCTAGCTAATTAACATACTAGAATATGTTAGCTAGCCTAACTCCTAATCTAATTAGATTGGGTTTAAATACTTACTATTTGGGCTAATTAATTTGAGTAAAACTTTAAATTGGGTTAAGCCTTAAGTGGGGCAGTCAAATTGAGTTTTATCTTGATTTTATAGCCTCTTGAACCAAGCATCCCAAGGGCTTGGGACTCTTGGCATCAATATTGGCATGCACATAATATAAGGGGGCACAGAAGGACCAAGAGTCATGCAGTTAAATCATCTTTTTGCTAATAAAGCCTAGCCACTATCCTCTCTTATCCATATCCATTTGGACTAGATTTGACTAGTCAAGTGATTAAATTTTGGGCATGAATTTATGTGGGCGCATGAAAGGTTGCAATGCTTGGAATATATGGTGCATGGAATGGACAAGAGTCCTTCTAATTATTAATCAACTTTTGCAAATAAGCCTCTCTTGATTATATGCCAATTGGATGCTTTGACCAGGTCCTAAGCTAAGTGGAAGGATTGAAAAAATGTTGGGTTTTCAAACAATTGCGATAAGCAACTCTTGGTGCAAATATATTGTAAAATGCTGTATATTTATAGTTTCACATAGCAACTTTCTGCCTAGAGACTCCTTCTACTTGAGGAGTCTTATCTGGTATATTAAATATTAGATTAAGGGTTGAGAAAAGGATGCTTTTGGCACCTCCTCTCTAAGTATTTAAAGGATTTGGTGATTAATGCTAATGCATCAAAATTTATGCCGACAACTCTCTTCCTTCCTTTGTTAGGACAAGTCTATTATTTTAAGACAAGTCTACCATTTTAAGACAAGGGCTTCGAAAGAGAATTAGAAAGTTTTGAAAAAATCTTGAAATACTCTTTAGGAGTAACAGAACTAGCAAGAAAGAAAGGCTGTTGAAGAAAAAAAGGCTACCGAGAGAAGTTTTTAATCAAATAAGCAAGAAATAGGATTGCTTTCTTGATCCAATTCTTGGGTGGATCACCTTTGGTGGGCTTACACTTGTGTGCTTAGTGGAATAAATGATATTAGCATTACAGATATTCTTCTATATCCTAACATATTACCTTGTTAGTTGATCTAATCAAGGGATCCTGGGTCTAGGGTTTTAGTTGACTAGGGTTTTAAGGTTTAAAAATATTTGAAATCTAGTCTTTCGCTACGCAACTATAACACTTCAAGACCTTATTATGTCACTGAGTCTATTCTCTTTAGCATCTATTATCTGAAACATTTGGATGGGACTCCCATCCCATGCACTTGGAACATTGACAATCTCAGTTCTTACTATCAATAAAGTTCTTCTTAAATCCATGGGCTGTTGACAATTATGATGAAGTCTCTTTCTCTTATGCGAAGTAGCCAACCAAACTTGGCTTGCATGAATGGAGGTATACTTGAAACCCTAGGTGACGTATGTGGCCCAAGTGGGGGTTTCCATACCCTTATCAAAGCCCAGGATGAGCTCAACACCTAAGCAAGGGCTCAATAGTTCCCATGCCCTAGTTGAGCAATCAAACACCTAGGCTAGGTTCCAACATCCATAACTCCAAGCTAAGCATTAGTCTCCTACACATCAAGCCTTGGATGAGCTCAACATCCCAAGTGGGGGCTTAATAGTCATTAAGCCCTAGTCAAGCAATCAGACACCTAAGCTAGGTTTCAACACCTGTAACTCCTGGCCAAGCAGTTAGTCTCTTAGGTGCCAAGACCTAGGTGAGTTCATCACCCTAAGCAAGGACTCAATAGCCTCTAAATCTTGGTTGAGCAATTAGACACCTAGGATGGGTTCTGACACCAGTACCTCTTGTCTAAGCAATTAGTTTTCCAGGTACCAAGTCCTGGGTGAGCTCAGCACCCCAGGCAAAGTCTCAACAAGCTTTAAAGCCTTGGAAAGTGGTGCGGGCACCAGACTCAGAAGAAGACTTCAGAGCTCCATCTAGATCTCTGATTAACCTTGCCCGAAGAAATAGGGTTTTTGGTTTGTAATAAGAGTTGACTAGATCAACTCAATTTAGCTTTAGTCTACATTACCTGCATTTTATTTTGTTGAGTCATGTTGACTTAGTAGTGGACTAGGGCTTCAACCTGGAGTGTTACATTTTCTCCCAAGGCCTAGCAAGTGGGCGCCATACTCCCAGCCACACTCCCAGCCATACGCCTGAGTCCAGGGGGCGCCATATCTACATCCAGCAGCCTTTGGTCCCCACACCACAGATAGCAGCTTCCTTCTCTCATGCGCCAGTTGAGGAGAAATCCACCAGGAGTCCACAAATCAAGGGGGCGGCCCAAGTCTTTCCCAAAAGAACCAAACTATGAAAGGGAAGAAATTCTCTTGGAGAGAACTTCAAGGAGGCACCCACTACCTGCCAAAAATATCCAAAACAAAGATGGGAAGGGCCTTGACTTAGGGAGGAAGAAAAGGAGGAGTCCAAAAGAGTTGATCCATGGAAGGAAAGAAATCCTCTCTTGAAGACCCAAGCAAGGAGGCGCCATCTACCTGCCTTTTATAACCCAAATCAAATTTTTTTGGTACCTTGGCCGACCATATGTGTATGGATTATCCTGATTTATAGATCCCCTCCTTTAGTCCCACATGGGAAGATGTAAAACCCTACTCCCTTGTAAAGCACTATAAATTAAACCCCTCTTGTAAGTTTAAAAAAATCAGATGAATGAAACCAATTTTTTTTACGAGCAAACTTTGTGTTTTCTCTCTTCCGCACTTGCTTCCAGGTGTTGAGCTCCGTGAGGGAGTAAATCCGGGTTCCCCAGGAACCTTGAGGAGGTGTGAGATCTCCAAAACCCAAACCCTAGGTTAGCCACTCCACTCCCAAACCCTAGCCGCCATCACCCTTCTCTTTCCACCAAACCCTAGCATATTCCACCTCCCACGGCCCCTCTCTCCAAGTCCAGGCTGATCACCAGCATCCAGCTACAGTCCGGGTACTTCAGATCCAAAGCTCTTTCCAGTGAGAGTTGAATCAGCCTTCAAGAGAATCCGGATCTCAGCGACATCAACCTTCAAGTTCTTTGAATTGGTAAATCCTTCCCTGAGTCTCTGAATCCCTCACTTGTTTTTCTTCTTCCCAGATCTTGAGTCCAGGAGAAGTCGACCAAACCACAAGACCAGTATTGGAGGATCCATTGCGAAGATAGCCGAATTCGAGGATCCAACAATCTGCTCGAGAGAGTTCTTCCACCCAAATTCTGAGAAGATCACTGTCTAGTTTGTAAACCATTTCTCCTCTCTATTTCTGTTCTGTTGAAAGTTCAGAGCAAAACCCTAGGTCTGGGAGTTTCTCAACCCCCAGTGATCCGTTACTTCTGAACTAGTCTGATAATTTAGTTTCTTCTAAATTGTGCTTTCAATCCTTATCTAGTTTCCTTCAACTTAGTTTAGCTTTACTTTGAGTCAAAACCAATTTCTGAAATATAAAAAAAAAAAAAAATTAATCCTAAATTTACTTTCACATACGCTTCTTTATTCTTTGTTCTGCATCATTTTTGGCATCAGAGCCCTGTCTAGGGTTTCTGTTTTGATTGCTTGTTTGAGTCTCTCTCTTTTTACTTTGTCTGCTCGAAGTAGACTCCCCAGGACGTCCGGTCTTAGGAACGAAGCGAGGTGCAAACCTCCTCTTCCCATTCCATGGGGTGTTCCTAGGGCGTGTAGGGGATCCGTTGGGTTATAACTTCGTAGCAGGAATTGTAAACAGGGAAGTGCTCTATTTTCAGCCCGTAATTGCCTTGTTGCAGGAATTATTTCTCACTGCAGGTAACTCCAAATTTGGTGATTTTTATTTTGATGAAACCAGTATAATTCAAACTATTTTGCATAATTTTCTGTGATTTATTGGTTTCCATGGGATTTCTAAGAATTAAATTACTGCAACTCTATTTTTGTGTTCTGCAATCCAATTATTTTTGAGTGTTCATCTCTTAATTCATCTTAAGGGCATTTGAGCATCTAAGATAAGGGAAGGAGTTGATAACCTCTCCTTAGCCCAAAACCACCACCCACACATTCAAACCTAAGCCTTTAATCTAAAAATTGATTAGACCTAATTTGCCCTAGTGGGCTAGGGACATCCACAAGTCGGGTCAAGGCTAGTGTTGAGTCAGTTTGTCTGGTTATTCTGTGTGTTCTTTGTACTCAGTGTCCAGAACGGTGGTTCAGGGATTCCATCCCAAAGGGCTTGTGTGCTGGTCCGCCTACCTGGCCAATCTCTGATTGGTGTCTAGGATTGGCATTTAGGGACCTAACACTCCCCTTACACCTGCCTGGCTGAGTCCTGAGTTACTACAGGCTAGCTTGCCACTCTGATTGGACATCTAGTTTGGGCTCTAGGTCTAGTTAACCCGTAGTCGTTCAGTTGAGTCTCATTTTGTGTGCTTGATTGCATCATGTCTACCCGGAATGGAGTACCCTACCAACCTGGTCAAACCCAACCTGATTTAGAGGCCATGGTTAGAGCTCTTACTGAGAGTATGAACAAATTAAGTCAGGATATGAATGAGAATTTTGCCCAGCTTAAGGATCGAGTCCAAGTACTTGAGGAACCTAAGCATCGAAATTGGACTCCTGACCCAGATTTTAATGTGCCTCAACCTCACCCACACCAAGAGCCTAGAAGACCTTTATACCGAGATCCTGAACCTAATCATAGGAGGCCTGACCCAGAACCTGAGGATAGAGATGATAGGTTCATTCAGAACATCAAGTTAGATGCACCCACTTTTGATGGTAGTTTAAATCCTAAGGTGTATTCTGATTGGGAGGGTGAGATGGACCAGTACTTTGAGTGGTATGCCATGTCTGAGGAAAGGAAATTCAAGTTTGCCAAGATGAAATTAATACGTCAAGCTAGGTTATACTGGGGGAACATTGAGCTGACCACTAGAAGACGAAATGTAGAGCCCATAACCACTTGGCAGGGTATGAAAGAGAAGCTTAGAGACAAGTACCTACCCATTTCATACCAGCAAAATATGTTAGACCAATGACAGACTTTGAAACAAGGAAATCGATCTGTTTCAGACTACATAACCACCTTTGATGAATACCTAATGAGATGTGATGTGAGTGAAGCCCATGAGGTCACTTTGTCTAGATTTAGGGCTGGACTTAGGGAAGATATTAAGAGAGAGTTGTTTCTGAGAGAGGTTACTGACCTAGACCAAGCCTATCAGATTACACTGAACACTGAGAAGTTTCAAAGAGGACCCATGCCATCTAGGGTTAGTGCCCCAATCCCAAGAAATGGACCTAGCCAGGTTACCCCTAGCAAGCCTAATCAGGGTATCCCCACCCCTAGGCCCATGGACAAAGGTAAGGCACCTGACACCCAGAGAACCCCTAGTATCGTCTGTTTTAAGTGCCAGAAGCCCGGTCATATCTCCAATCAGTGCACAGCCACAGCTTGTTTTAAGTGTCATAAGGTAGGTCATGTTTCTAGCCAGTGCCCTCGTAGATCCCTATATATAGAGAGGGAGGAGAAGAGAATTCCGAGCCTAATGAGGAGTTTGAAGAAGAAGTTTATGAGGCCGGAATGAATTTGGTTGATGAGTATGAAGGAGAGGAAGAATCCACTGAGTCTGACCACTTAGGGGTTGTGAGATGCATCCTGTCCCAGACTAAAGTTCAGGAAGACTGGCATAGGACTAACATCCTACAGACTTTCCTTAAACTAGGGGATAAGGTTTGTAAAATCATCATAGATAGTGGGAGCTGTGTAAATGCCATTTCTACTAGCACTGTCAAAATGTTAGGCTTAACCCCAGTCCCCCACCCCAACCCCTATAAGGTTTCTTGGGTAGACTCTACCCTTATAAGGTGATTTGACTTTCCAGGGGATAAATTGCTATGCCTAAGAGTTTAATCACTTAATTAGGAATTACGAGCATAGAAGCATGACCCGAAAGTCTGATCGCTTGCCAAGGATTTAGGGCTATTAAGTTGTGCTTGGGAGTCTAACCATTCATCTCGGGGACCATTAGTATGGAGGCTCGATTTAAGAGTTTGATAGCTTTCTAATGCAGAACAAAGAATAAAGAAGCGTATGCGGAAGTAAATTTAGGATTAATTTTTTTTTTTATATATATATTTCAGAAATTGGCTTGACTCAAAGTAAAGCTAAACTAATTTGAAGGAAACTAGGTAAGGATTGAAAGCACAATTTAGAAGAAACTAAATTATCAGAGTAGATCAGAAGTAACGGATCACTGGGGGTTGAGAAACTCCCAGACCTAGGGTTTCGCTCTGAACTTTCAACAGAACAGAAATAGAGAGGAGAGATGGTTTACCAACCAGACAGTGATCTTCTCAGAATTTAGGTGGAAGAACTCTCTCGAGCAGATTGTTGGATCCTCGGATTTGGCTATCTTCGCAATGGATCCTCCAATACTGGTCTTGTGGTTTGGTCGGCTTCTCCTGGACTCAAGATCTGGGAAGAAGAAAAACAAGTGAGGGATTCAGAGACTCAGGAAAGGATTTACAAGTTCAAAGAACTTGAAGGTTGATGTCGCTGAGATCCGGATTCTCTTGAAGGCTGATTCAACTCCCACTGGAAAGAGCTTTGGATCTGAAGTACCCGGACTGTAGCTGGATGCTGGTGATCGGCCTGGACTTGGAGAGAGGGGCCGTGGGAGGTGGAATATGCTAGGGTTTGGTGGAAAGAGAAGGGTGATGGCGGCTAGGGTTGGGAGTGGAGTGGCTAACCTAGGGTTTGGGTTTTGGAGATCTCACACCTCCTCAAGGTTCCTGGGGAACCCGGATTTACTTCCTCACGGAGCTCAACACCTGGATGCAAGTGCGGAAGAGAGAAAACATAAAGTTTGCTCACAAAAAAATTTGGTTTCATTCATCTGATTTTTTTAAACTTACAAGAGGGGTTTAATTTATAGGGCTTTACAAGGGAGTAGGGTTTTACATCTTCCCATGTGGGACTAAAGGAGGGGATCTACAAATCAGGATAATCCATACACATATGGTCGGCCAAGGTACCAAAAAAATTTGATTTGGGTTATAAAAGGCAGGTAGATGGCGCCTCCTTGCTTGGGTCTTCAAGAGAGGATTTCTTTCCTTCCATGGATCAACTCTTTTGGACTCCTCCTTTTCTTCCACCCTAAGTCAAGGCCCTTCCCATCTTTGTTTTGGATATTTTTGGCAGGTAGTGGGCACCTCCTTGAAGTTCTCTCCAAGAGAATTTCTTCCCTTTCATAGTTTGGTTCTTTTGGGAAAGACTTGGGCCGCCCCCTTGATTTGTGGACTCCTAGTGGATTTCTCCTCAACTGGCGCATGAGAGAAGGAAGCTGCTATCTATGGTATGGGGACCAAAGGCTGCTGGATGTAGATATGGCGCCCCCTGGACTCAGGCATATGGCTGGGAGTGTGGCTGGGAGTGTGGCGCCCACTTGCTAGGCCTTGGGAGAAAATGTAACACCCTAGGTTGAAGCCCTAGTCCACTACTGAGTCAACATGACTCAACAAAATAAAATGCAGGTAATGTAGACTCAAGCTAAATTGAGTTGATCTAGTCAACTCTTATTACAAACCAAAAATCCTAATTCTTCGGGCAAGGTTAATCAGAGATCCAGATGGAGCTCTGAAGTCTTCTTCTGAGTCTGGTGCTCGCACCAATTCTCCCTGGGTGGGAGGAACTCGACCTTGTCGAGTATGGATCAAGTTGGCTCTGGTATCTCTCCAAGAGGTCTGGGTCCAGCTCTTGTAATTCTTCTCGGGAGATCCAAGAGTCATCAGATTCTGGCCTTCCTAGCCAGCGGACCAGGTATCTTTGGTATCCTCGATTACGAGTAGAGATAACATGATCATCCAGGATCTTTTCAATCTGCTCTTTCCTCACAGGCCAATTGTTGGTGGACACACAGGGTCAGGTTCGCTCTCAAGAGCAGGATTAGGTTCCAAAGCCTCACTGGGAATCATAGCTGGCTCCCTATAATCTACTAGGTCTGTAATGTTGAAAGTGGAGCTAATGCCTAGTTCTGGAGGTAACTCGAGCACATAGGCATTGGATCCTACTCTCTTTACCACTCTAAATGGTCCAGCTCCCCTAGCATGTAACTTTCTAACGGTTCCAGGAGGAAACCGTTCAGGCCTTAACCTAATCATTACATAGTCTCCTTCGTCAAAAGTTTTGACTCGCCTTTGAGAATCAGCCAATTTCTTATAAGTTTCATTACTTAAATTTATTTTGGCTTGAATTTCTTTATGCAAGTCTTTCATATGCTGTGCAAAAACTTTGGCAGACTCGGAGACCCGTGTGTGGACTGGTAAAGGAGCTAGGTCAAGAGGTGTGTGGGGTTTGTAACCATGCACAATTTCAAATGGACTCTTACCGGTAGACCTATTGACCGAGTCATTATATGCAAATTCAGCTCTAGGTAAGTACAAATCCCAGTTCCTAATGTTTTCACCAACAAGACACCTTAGCAGATTGCCTAAACTACGGTTCACTACTTCAGTTTGGCCGTCAGTCTGGGGATGATAGGCAGTTGAAAACTTAAGTTTCATCCCTAACTTATGCCAAAGGGTTTTCCAGAAATAGCTGGTGAACCGAACATCCCTATCTGACACAATGGTCTTGGGTAGGCCATGGAGTCGAACTATCTCATTAAAGAATAGGGTGGCTACCTTAGACGCATCAAATGTTTGGGAACAAGGCAAGAAATGGGCCATCTTGGAAAATCGGTCTACTACAACATAGATAGAGTCATGCCTCCTCTGGGTCTTAGGCAAACCTAACACAAGTCCATGCTCACATCTTGCCAAGGACGATCTAGGACAAGGAGTAGGGTATAAAGGCCGGTGTTCTGTTTTCGCTGTTTGGCAACAGCGCAGGTCCGACACCTAGCCATAATGTGTGCTACATCTCTTTTTAAGCTAGGCCAGAAAAAATGGTCTTCAATAGCCAGGGTGGTCTTATCTTTTTCGAAATGGCCAGCTAAACCTCCAGCATGAGTTTCCCAAATCAAAAATTTCCTAAGAGAGGTTCTAGGGATGCAAAGCCTATTCTTAAAGAACAGAAAGCCATCTAAAAGGGAATAATCCTTATGTTCACTAGATGGTCCTTGAGTTAGATCCTGGTACACTGCCTTAAAATCCGGACACGACTCATATTCTTCTTTGATTTGCTCAAACCCTATGACTTCAGCCCTAACAGAATTCAACAATAAAGATCGACGACTAAGGGCATCAGCTACCTTATTTTCAGACCCAGCCTTATGCTTCAAAACAAAAGTATAGGACTGGATATACTCTACCCACTTAGCATGCCTAGGGTTAAGCTTCTTCTGAGAATTCAAGAATCTAAGAGCCTCATGGTCCGAAAACAGCACAAATTCTTGCAGTAGCAAATAATGTCTCCAGTAACGCAAAGCTTGCACTACCGCGTAAAATTCCTTATCATAGGTAGAATACCTAAGCTTAGCATCATTAAGTTTTTCACTAAAGAATGCTACAGGATGGTTCTCTTGGCTTAGGACTCCACCTATACCTACTCCTGAAGCATCACAGGCAACCTCAAATACCTTTGAAAAGTCCGGTAGTCTCAAAATGGGTGCCTGGGTCATCCTATCCTTAAAATCTAGGAAGGCTTTATGGGCTGCTTTGGTCCACTGAAATTCTCTATTCCTAATGCAGTCTGTGATAGGAGCAACTACGGTACTAAACCCCTTGATGAATCGCCTATAGAAGGTAGCCAAGCCATGGAAACTTCTGACTTCATGCACACTGGTCGGCTCTGGCCATTCTACTTTGGACCTAATCTTTTCAGGATCGGCAGCCACGCCGTCAGGGGTTACAACAAATCCAAGGAAGATAATCCTACTGGTCATAAATTCACACTTTTTGAGATTACCGTAGAGACTATCATTCCTCAAAACTTGACATACTTGTCTAAGGTGGCCTAGGTGATCTGCAGGGGTCTTACTATAGATCAGGATGTCATCAAAATAGACCACTACGAACTTTCCTATGAAAGCTCTAAGTACCTGGGTCATAATCCTCATGAAAGTACTAGGGGCATTGGACAACCCAAAAGGCATAACAACCCATTCGAAGAGACCATCCTTAGTCTTGAAGGCTGTTTTCCACTCATCCCCTGGTCTAATCCTAACCTGATGATAGCCGCTCTTAAGATCAATTTTAGAAAAAACCCTGGCACCGGCTATCATATCAAGCATGTCATCTAGTATAGGGATGGGGAATCTATACTTGATTGTAATTTTATTGATGGCACGACTGTCAACACACATCCTCTACGTGCCATCCTTCTTCGGGGTTAGAAGTGCAGGGACTGCACAAGGGCTAAGACTCTCTCTAATGAACCCCTTCCTCAATAATTCGCCAACCTGCTTTTGCAGTTCTTTATGCTCCGATGGATTCATCCTATAATGGGGCAAGTTGGGTAAAGTAGCTCCTGGGACTAAATCTATGGAATGCTGAATATCCCTAAGAGGTGGAAGGTGGTCTGGCAGATCCTCGGGAAAAACATCCTCAAATTCTTCTAATAAAGGCTTAACTTCTTGAGGAGGCTCTGAGGGTGTAGGAGTCCTAAGTTCCTTAGCAGTCAACATCCAAATGGGTGAACTACTATGAATTTCTTGTTCTAGATCCTTGGCACTAATTAGGTTCACTCCAGTCTTCATTTCTTTGACCTTACTAGTTCCTTTAGCTACCTTGTCCTTAGGAGGCACTGAATGGATTGTGATTTTCTTTCCATTAAAACTAAAGACACAGGTGTTGGATTTTCCTAAGAGGGTGGCATCATGATCATACAACCAAGGTCTTCCAAGAATTATACTGCTCACCCCCATGGGCAAGACATCACACCAAATCTTCTCTTGATAGGATTGCATTTGGATTTGGACCTGACATCTAGACTGGATGGGTATAGAGGTAGAGTCTACCCAAGAAACCTTATAGGGGTTGGGGTGGGGGACTGGGGTTAAGCCTAACATTTTGACAGTGCTAGTAGAAATGGCATTTACACAGCTCCCACTATCTATGATGATTTTACAAACCTTATCCCCTAGTTTAAGGAAAGTCTGTAGGATGTTAGTCCTATGCCAGTCTTCCTGAACTTTAGTCTGGGACAGGATGCATCTCACAACCCCTAAGTGGTCAGACTCAGTGGATTCTTCCTCTCCTTCATACTCATCAACAAAATTCATTCCGGCCTCATAAACTTCTTCTTCAAACTCCTCATTAGGCTCGGAATTCTCTCTCTCCCCCTCTTATATCTACGAGGGCACTGGCTATAAACATGACCTACCTTATGACACTTAAAACAAGCTATGGCTATGCACTGATTGGAGATATGACCGGGCTTCTGGCACTTAAAACAGATGATACTAGGGGTTCTCTGGGTGTCAGGTGCCTTACCTTTGTCCATGGGCCTAGGGGTGGGGATACCCTGATTAGGCTTGCTAGGGGTAACCTGGCTAGGTCCATTTCTTGGGATTGGGGCACTAACCCTAGATGGCATGGGTCCTCTCTGAAACTTCTCAGTGTTCAGTGCAATCTGATAGGCTTGGTCTAGGTCAGTAACCTCTCTCAGAAACAACTCTCTCTTAATATCTTCCCTAAGTCCAGCCCTAAATCTAGACAAAGTGACCTCATGGGCTTCACTCACATCACATCTCATTAGGTATTCATCAATGGTGGTTATGTAGTCTGAAACAGATCGATTTCCTTGTTTCAAAGTCTGTCATTGGTCTAACATATTTTGCTGGTATGAAATGGGTAGGTACTTGTCTCTAAGCTTCTCTTTCATACCCTGCCAAGTGGTTATGGGCTCTACATTTCGTCTTCTAGTGGTCAGCTCAATGTTCCCCCAGTATAACCTAGCTTGACGTATTAATTTCATCTTGGCAAACTTGAATTTCCTTTCCTCAGACATGGCATACCACTCAAAGTACTGGTCCATCTCACCCTCCCAATCAGAATACACCTTAGGATTTAAACTACCATCAAAAGTGGGTATCTAACTTGATGTTCCGAATGAACCTATCATCTCTATCCTCAGGTTCTGGGTCAGGCCTCCTATGATTAGGTTCAGGATCTCGGTATAAAGGTCTTCTAGGCTCTTGGTGTGGGTGAGGTTGAGGCACATTAAAATCTGGGTCAGGAGTCCAATTCCGATGCTTAGGTTCCTCAAGTACTTGGACTCGATCCTTAAGCTGGGCAAAATTCTCATTCATATCCTGACTTAATTTGTTCATACTCTCAGTAAGAGCTCTAACCATGGCCTCTAAATCAGGTTGGGTTTGACCAGGTTGGTAGGGTACTCCATTCCGGGTAGACATGATGCAATCAAGCACACAAAATGAGACTCAACTGAACGACTACGGGTTAACTAGACCTAGAGCCCAAACTAGATGTCCAATCAGAGTGGCAAGCTAGCCTGTAGTAACTCAGGACTCAGCCAGGCAGGTGTAAGGGGAGTGTTAGGTCCCTAAATGCCAATCCTAGACACCAATCAGAGATTGGCCAGGTAGGCGGACCAGCACACAAGCCCTTCGGGATGGAATCTCTGAACCACCGTTCTAGACACTGAGTACAAAGAACACACAGAGTAACCAGATAAACTGACTCAACACTAGCCTTGACCCGACTTGTGGATGTCCCTAGCCCACTAGGGAAAATTAGGTCTAATCAATTTTTAGATTAAAGGCTTAGGTTCGAATGTATGGGTGGTGGTTTTGGGCTAAGGAGAGGTTATCAACTCCTCCCCTTATCTTAGATGCTCAAATGCCCTTAAGATGAATTAAGAGATGAACACTCAAAAATAATTGGATTTCAGAACACAAAAATAGAGTTGCAGTAATTTAATTCTCAGAAATCCCACGGAAACCAATAAATCACAGAAAATTATGCAAAATAGTTTCAATTATACTGGTTTCAACAAAATAAAAATCACCAAATTTGGAGTTACTTGCAATGAGAAATAATTCCTGCAACAGGGCAATTACGGGTTGAAAATAGAGCACTTCCTTGTTTACAATTCCTGCTACGAAGTTATAACCCAACGGATCCCCTACACGCCCTAGGAACACCCCATGGAATGGGAAGAGGAGGTTTGCACCTCGCTTCGTTCCTAGGACTGGACGTCCTGGGGAGTCTACTTCGAGCAGACAAAGTAAAAAGAGAGAGACTCAAACAAGCAATCAAAACAGAAACCCTAGACAGGGCTCTGATGCCAAAAATGATGCAGAACAAAGAATAAAGAAGCGTATGCGGAAGTAAATTTAGGATTAATTTTTTTTTTTTTTTATATTTCAGAAATTGGCTTTGACTAAAAGTAAAGCTAAACTAAGTTGAAGGAAACTAGGTAAGGATTGAAAGCACAATTTAGAAGAAACTAAATTATCAGAGTAGTTCAGAAGTAATGGATCGCTGGGGGTTGAGAAACTCCCAGACCTAGGGTTTCGCTCTGAACTTTCAACAGAACAGAAATAGAGAGGAGAAATGGTTTACCAACCAGACAGTGATCTTCTCAGAATTTGGGTGGAAGAACTCTCTCGAGCAGATTGTTGGATCCTCGGATTCGGCTATCTTCGCAATGGATCCTCCAATACTGGTCTTGTGGTTTGGTCGGCTTCTCCTGGACTCAAGATCTGGGAAGAAGAAAAACAAGTGAGGGATTCAGAGACTCAGGGAAGGATTTACCAATTCGAAGAACTTGAAGGTTGATGTCGCTGAGATCCGGATTCTCTTGAAGTCTGATTCAACTCCCACTGGAAAGAGCTTTGGATCTGAAGTACCCGGACTGTAGCTGGATGCTGGTGATCGGTCTAGACTTGGAGAGAGGGGCCGTGGGAGGTGGAATATGCTAGGGTTTGGTGGAAAGAGAAGGGTGATGGCGGCTAGGGTTTGTGAGTGGAGTGGCTAACCTAGGGTTTGGGTTTTGGAGATCTCACACCTCCTCAAGGTTCCTGGGGAACCCGGATTTACTCCATCACGGAGCTCAACACCTGGATGCAAGTGCGAAAGAGAGAAAACACAATGTTTGCTCACAAAAAAATTTGGTTTCATTCATCTGATTTTTTTAAACTTACAAGAGGGGTTTAATTTATAGGGCTTTACAAGGGAGTAGGGTTTTACATCTTCCATGTGGGACTAAAGGAGGGGATCTACAAATCAGGATAATCCATACACATATGGTCGGCCAAGGTACCAAAAAAATTTGATTTGGGTTATAAAAGGCAGGTAGATGGCGCCTCCTTGCTTGGGTCTTCAAGAGAGGATTTCTTTCCTTCCATGGATCAACTCTTTTGGACTCCTTCTTCTTCTTCTTCCCTTGAAGTTCTCTCAAGAGCCCCCCTTGATTTGTGGACTCCTGGTGGATTTCTCCTCAACTGGCGCATGAGAGAAGGAAGCTGCTATCTGTGGTGTGGGGACCAAAGGCTGCTGGATGTAGATATGGTGCCCCCTGGACTCAGGCGTATGGCTGGGAGTGTGGCTGGGAGTATGGCGCCCACTTACTATGCCTTGGGAGAAAATGTAACACCCCAGGTTGAAGCCCTAGTCCACTACTAAGTCAACATGACTCAACAAAATAAAATGCAGGTAATGTAGACTCAAGCTAAATTGAGTTGATCTAGTCAACTCTTATTACAAACCAAAACCCTAATTCTTCGGGCAAGGTTAATCAGAGATCCAGATGGAGCTCTGAAGTCTTCTTCTGAGTCTGGTGCCCGCACCACTTTCCAAGGCTTTAAAGCTTGTTGAGACTTTGCCTGGGGTGCTGAGCTCACCCAGGACTTGGTACCTGGAAAACTAATTGCTTAGACAAGAGGTACTGGTGTCAGAACCCATCCTAGGTGTCTAATTGCTCAACCAAGATTTAGAGGCTATTGAGTCCTTGCTTAGGGTGATGAACTCACCTAGGTCTTGGCACCTAAGAGACTAACTGCTTGGCCAGGAGTTACAGGTGTTGAAACCTAGCTTAGGTGTCTGATTGCTTGACTAGGGCTTAATGACTATTAAGCCCCCACTTGGGATGTTGAGCTCATCCAAGGCTTGATGTGTAGGAGACTAATGCTTAGCTTGGAGTTATGGATGTTGGAACCTAGCCTAGGTGTTTGATTGCTCAACTAGGGCATGGGAACTATTGAGCCCTTGCTTAGGTGTTGAGCTCATCCTGGGCTTTGATAAGGGTATGGAAACCCCCACTTGGGCCACATACGTCACCTAGGGTTTCAAGTATACCTCCATTCATGCAAGCCAAGTTTGGTTGGCTACTTCGCATAAGAGAAAGAGACTTCATCATAATTGTCAACAGCCCATGGATTTAAGAAGAACTTTATTGATAGTAAGAACTGAGATTGTCAATGTTCCAAGTGCATGGGATGGGAGTCCCATCCAAATGTTTCAGATAATAGATGCTAAAGAGAATAGACTCAGTGACATAATAAGGTCTTGAAGTGTTATAGTTGCGTAGCGAAAGACTAGATTTAAAATATTTTTAAACCTTAAAACCCTAGTCAACTAAAACCCTAGACCCAGGATCCCTTGATTAGATCAACTAACAAGGCAATATGTTAGGATATAGAAGAATATCTGTAATGCTAATATCGTTTATTCCACTAAGCACACAAGTGTAAGCCCACCAAAGGTGATCCACCCAAGAATTGGATCAAGAAAGCAATCCTATTTCTTGCTTATTTGATTAAAAACTTCTCTCGGTAGCCTTTTTTTCTTCAACAGCCTTTCTTTCTTGCTAGTTCTGTTACTCCTAAAGAGTATTTCAAGATTTTTTCAAAACTTTCTAATTCTCTTTCGAAGCCCTTGTCTTAAAATGGTAGACTTGTCTTAAAATAATAGACTTGTCCTAACAAAGGAAGGAAGAGAGTTGTCGGCATAAATCTTGATGCATTAGCATTAATCACCAAAGCCTTTAAATACTTAGAGAGGAGGTGCCAAAAGCATCCTTTTCTCAACCCTTAATCTAATATTTAATATACCAGATAAGACTCCTCAAGTAGAAGGAGTCTCTAGGTAGAAAGTTGCTATGTGAAACTATAAATATACAGCATTTTACAATATATTTGCACCAAGAGTTGCTTATCGCAATTGTTTGAAAACCCAACATTTTTTCAATCCTTCCACTTAGCTTAGGACCTGGTCAAAGCATCCAATTGGCATATAATCAAGAGAGGCTTATTTGCAAAAGTTGATTAATAATTAGAAGGACTCTTGTCCATTCCATGCACCATATATTCCAAGCATTGCAACCTTTCATGCGCCCACATAAATTCATGCCCAAAATTTATTCACTTGACTAGTCAAATCTAGTCCAAATGGATATGGATAAGAGAGGATAGTGGCTAGGCTTTATTAGCAAAAAGATGATTTAACTGCATGACTCTTGGTCCTTCTGTGCCCCCTTATATTATGTGCATGCCAATATTGATGCCAAGAGTCCCAAGCCCTTGGGATGCTTGGTTCAAGAGGCTATAAAATCAAGATAAAACTCAATTTGACTGCCCCACTTAAGGCTTAACCCAATTTAAAGTTTTACTCAAATTAATTAGCCCAAATAGTAAGTATTTAAACCCAATCTAATTAGATTAGGAGTTAGGCTAGCTAACATATTCTAGTATGTTAATTAGCTAGCCAATTAGGATCCTATCACCCTAAAATATATATATATATTTATATTTATATATAATTGATTTATTTGATCAATTTCTTAGTATGTATGATCCTTTGGGCTCCACATCAAGCTAGAAGTAGGTCTAGGTTCATGTTGATTTAGTTCGATTAGAAATCAACTAGTTAAATTAGGTCAAATCGAGCTAACCCTAGTTGCCAATTTTAAACCATCTTTCAAATTGACTCATGAATTCAATCAATTTAATTTATGAAAATCTACAATACATGATTGACATCTAGAAATGTATCATGCCTATCTAAAAGATGAGAAATTTAGTAGAAATTATCAAAAATCTTTTAGTAGCAAGTTACCGTGTAGTTCAATCCTTCGATCTTCCTTTATTCCGAACAAGCGAAGGATATAGAAAATTATCAAATTCTAACACTTTATTTATTCAAATCTTGAGTTATTAATGAGGACTCGATTGATGAAAGATTAAAAATCTTTTTCTAATTTTATCCTGCTTTGATCAAAGACTTCTTGAGTCATCATTTTATGAGATTACATATGATAAATACTCTTACTAGGAATGACCGATTCCTTGTTGACTTACCTATAACCTTCATACATAATTCACCACATCCATGAACATCCTATATATGACTAAGTCATGAATGAGTATGAACTGAAATATTGATTCATATATACAAGATTCCATGATGATCTCAGTCTAAGGATCACTTGCACAACTCCTACTAAAAGAATCATCTTTTGACAAGTAGGACTTTCATAAAATATTCTCATGATGGATCAATTCATTGAACTCATATCCTAATAAGCACCTACATCCTTGTATTAGTGCTCCTATATAAGTGGTCATGAGACCAACCACTCTGTCCATCGAGCATATATAGAATGTGTCAGTCATTGTGGAAACATCATGATGCAAGATGACTCTAAGATTGCTAACATACAAGAAAAATAGTAAACTAGTTTTTTTTAAAATTTTTTTATAACTTTAATTTGTATGATAAATTTCTAAAATAAAGTAAGAACTAGCAGAAAGAGTAGCAATGCAAAGAATCACCATGATCGTAAAATAACTCATGCAAGATAATAAAAGTCGGGACCTGGGAATTGAGAAATTCCTAGTTTAGGATAGCTAATCTTTATCAAATCGGATATCAAGAGAAGGGAAAGATGTTACCAGTCAAAGATTTGAACAACTTTCGATGAAGAGATCACACAGCACTCTGACTAGAGCCTGGATGATGAAGCTGGTTTCCTTGAATTTGATGACTGATTTGGGTGGTCCTGGAGGCAAGAAGAGCCTCCTCTGGGGAGGTGAAACACCTTGGGAATCCTGCAAGCATCAGAGGTCAATCAAATAAGTAAATAATAAAAGTAAAGGAAACTAGGGTTTGAAGGAAATTCGAATCAGGGTTTAAATGGCTGGCGGCTAGAAGCTTGATGAAGATCCTTGCTTGGGCGGCCTAGGGCACTCTTCCTTTGGGCATGTGAAGGCTTGGATGGCAGCAAGCTTGGGTGTGGAAGGATGATAGGATAGTAAGGATGGCTAGGGCACACAAAGTAACCAACAAAATACAACAACACAATTCTAACATAAGAGCAAACTCAAATAAAATTCATCAGGGTTTTGATATCATGAATAAAAGTTATTACAATAGAAAGAGGGGTGGGGTATTTATAGATCTCCCATGCCCTCTCCTAACTAGGGTTACACTTAGGTTAAGAATAACCTCTCTTGAGGTATTACAAGTCTTCTCCTAGTTAGAATAGGTTTACACAATTTAAGTGGAAGAAAGACTACAAAATAAACCTAGAATTAAGAATATACAAGTAGAATAGAATAAGAACTTAATTTCCTCCTTCCACTTGGACTCCATCTCCTAGCTAGGTTAGAATTACAAGTCTTAAAACAATTAGGAAAACAAATCCCAACTAGGTTAGAAACTTTGACTAGTCTTCTTCTTCCTTCATGATTTGACCTAGTCTTCATCCAACCCTTGGACCAAGTGAACCTCATGGATGCCTATGCTTTGAATGGCATGTGGGCTCTAAAGGGCAGCAAGGGGGCCAGCTCCTCATGGGCTTGGGTGCATTGGCTTGGGCCTCCTGATATCTGGGGCACCCTGGATGGAATATTCTTGGAATAAAATGGTATCTTGGTTCTTATGGACTTGGGCCTTGAATCTTCTTTGGGCTGGGGCATAGATAGATCCTTGGAACAAAGTGAGGCCCAATTCTGGGATTATTCTCTAGCATCTGGAGGCAATTTGGGCATCCAAAAAATATCTAGAGGGCTTCTGGGCATCATGCAGGAATCTTGGACCCTAAGTTGGCATACAAAGTCCAATTGGTTGAAGTGGGGTCTTCTGGTTCCTGGATGAGGCCGGGTGGAACTTCATAGTAGGGTATCCTATTTTCTAATACAAAATTGAACTCAAACTGGACTCATAGCTGAAGTACAGGACTTGATATACTGACTAGGGTTGAGGGTTGAGACAAATCAACAAACCTCAGCTTATTACAAGACTCAATCTTAATTGATTACAAAATTTTCAAAACTTTGACACATGACTAAGTAAACCATATGGGATCCAGTGATTTATGTCTGATCCTGGTGTCCCCACCAATTCTCCTGGGTTAGGAGTAACTCATCCCAGTCAAATAAGGGTCAATTTGGCTCAAGGAGGGTCTGGGTTGAGGCACTGCAGATCTGCACCAGCATTTCACAAATTCTCTGATTTTGGTTGACCTTGCCACCGGATCAAATACCACTGACAATCTCTATTTTGGGTACTGGTAGTTTGATCCTCTAGAGTTCTCTCTATCTTTTTCTCACTAAAAGGCCAAATTGTATGAGGTCGCTCTGGGGTGGGTTCACTTACAAAGAAAGGGAGTGGCTTAAGGGGCTCATTGGGTATCACTGCTGGCTCCCTAGACTCTATAAGATTTGAGATGATGAAGGTGGAGCTAATACCTAAATCATGTAATATCTCAGGCATATACGCATTCGGTCCACTGCTATTCATTATTTTGGATGGGCCATCTTTGCGAGCAGAAAATTCTTTTACAATCACAAAATCCTCTCCAGAAAATTCTTTATCTTTCTTTTGAGAATTAGCTGAGTTATTATTTAGTTCATTATTTTTGTTCAGTATTTGACTAAATTATATATGCATATGTTGTGCAAAGGTAAGTGTAGGTGCAGACATGTGATTCAAGGTTGTGGATTTATTGGACTAAAGAATAACACCTAATAGACTCGACTAGACTTCCCTATCAAAGAAAATTTATTGGACTCTTTGGGTCTAACCTAACACACTATACACTCTTTAGGTTTGACCATAGCATGGCATGCACATGAGAATTTACTATGTACTCCTACTATGTTCCATAGGGTATGCCAAAAATATGATGCAAATCTAACATGTGCAATGAACGAATGCAATATGATTACCCCTATAAGATGCAATCTAAGGGTTTGAAAGTCATGTAAAGTTTCAGAAAAGGGTAGAAAGTAAGAAGTGAATTCAGGGTTAGTCTGGCAGGAAAAAGGTTCGGGATTGGCTGGATAGAATAAGATCAAAGAAAGGGTGTAAGGGATTAGTCCTAGACTAATAAGGTTTACCTTATGGGTTTGAGGTGTGTCTAAAGGGTCTGGATAATGGAGGAAAGGGTCATTGATTTTAGGAAAGAGATCAAGTGGAGTCAAAGAGGTGACTTCATCTTGAGGGTACTGATTTTAAAAGATCAAGTCCTTAATAAATTCTTTTGGCTCACAAAATTCAGGACTAGACTCTACAATTGGTACCTCTTCTAAAGTCTCCTCTAACTACTCTTCCACTACATGGTCAGCTAATTTTATGTTGGCTACTATCTGGGTATGGCTAGGGTTAGCTAAATCTAGGTCGGCTTCTACTTGGGTATGGTCTGGGTTAACTAATCCTGGGTCAGTTTCTACCTGGGTATCTACCAGGTTAACTAATTCTAAGTCAGTTATAAGGAACTCTTCTTCTTCTTCCTTATACTTGTTTACTAAGCTTGGGTCAGCCTCATATATCTCCTCTTCAATGTCATTCTGGTGACCCAATGAGGTGGTAAGAATGGGTTGGCTAAGGAAAAGTTGACTAATGACTGGGATGACAGGGGTGGGTTGGCTAAGGGAAACCGGCCTAATACTGGACTCAAGTTTAGGTCTGGGGTGGGTCTCAGGATTTTGTTCTAGGTTTTTTAATTGGTTTCCTACCTGGTCAACCTATTGGTTACGTGGTCAAGCCTATTTGTTACTTGGTTATAGGATTGGGTCAATTGGATTATCTGGTCATTGGTTTGGTCAAGCTTAGAATTAATTTGGGTATTGGATTGGTTTAGTTGTGTAAGGATTTTGGTGACCAGGGCGGAAGCGTGGATTTCAAAAATTTATTATGAAACCACTACCAAACCCTTAACCCAAGACCTCCTTACTAGGAATTATGAAACCACTACCGCAACATGTCATGCCTACCCAGAATTTGAGAAATTTTGGTGGATTTACCAAAATACCCTTCAGTGGTGAGTTACCGGGCAACTCAGTCCTTCGATCTACTTGCACCTTGAATATGACTATGGATATGGATACTTGTCAAATCCAATTTCATATTCATTCCTTGCTCAATCTGATAATAATGATTCATTAATGAACCATTAGAAACTATTTCTAATGTTCATACTTTGATCAAAGATTTTCCGAATCTTCATTTGATTGAAATCATCTGGATGCGCTTCCCTCTTACTAGGATTGATCAATTCCTTTTTGACCTACTCACAACCTCCATATGCAATCCAGCATACCCAGTATCACCCCATGCATGACTCAGTGTCATGATTGATTGTGAACCAAAGTATGGATTCAAGCATACAAGGTACCATGGCAGTCTCAGGTCAAAGGACCACATGCACTACTCCCACTATGAGAACTATCTATTGACAAACAGATAAGGTTCCATTAGATGTTCTCAAGCTAGATCCATTCAGTGAACTCATTCTCTAATGAGCACCCACATCCTAGTATTAGTGTCAAACACAAGTGCCTGTGAGATCAGTCACCCTCTTCACCAAGCATACATAGGATGTGCTGGTCTTACCGGAAACATTGATCCCCTATTCAATAACCCATCGACCAGGAATATTCTAGATTAGGGTTTTAAGACTTTAGGTCTCACTGGTATGATCTCATCATAACCCTAGAACCATAGCCCTAATCTATGGGGTTCATCATATCTTAATAAAATTAATAAGACACAGCATTTGATGAAAATAAAATGCCTTCATTAATTGATAATGTCAATACACTGGTTTGGGATACAAAAGAAAATCCCATCGAAATACAACATTTCGATTAGCCTTTAGGGCATAATCCTTTCAATCTCCCACTTGCACTAAAGCCAATCACCTTTAAATTTTAATCCCATACAATCGAGGTGGCGATCAAACTCTCGCTGTGGTAGAGCCTTAGTGAATGGGTCTGCTATGTTGTTCTTCGTTTCTACTCTTTTAATGCAGACTTCTTGTCTTTCAACAATCTCTCGAACGAGATGGAAGTGTCTTAGAATGTGCTTTGATTTGTGATGAGCTCTAGGTTCCTTAGCTTGAGCGACGGCTCCAGTATTATCACAGTAAACTGGTATTGGACCTTCAATCTCCGAAACAATACTCAACTCTGAGATGAACTTCTTCATCCAGACAGCTTCCTTGGCAACTTCACTAACAGCAATGTATTCTGCCTCAGTTGTTAAGTCAGCTACAGTCTACTGTTTAGAACTCTTCCAGCTTACAACTCCTCCATTTAGGGTAAAAACATATCCTGAAATAGATTTGCTATCATCTGGATCCGATTGAAAACTAGAATCTGAATAAGCTTCCAGTTTAAGATCAGATCCTCCGTATATCAGAAAAATATCCTTAGTCCTTCTCAAGTACTTAAGAATATTTTTACAGCCTTCCAGTGATCCTCTCCTGGATCAGCCTGAAATCTGCTGGCTATACCTAAGGCATATGCCACATCAGGCCTAGTACATAACATAGCATACATTATAGATCCTATAGCCGAAGCATAAAGTATAGAACTCATTCTATTTCTTTCTTCAGGTGTCTTAGGAGACATCTTCTTAGAAAGATGTATGCCATGACCAATGGGCAAGTAACCTCTTTTACTTCCCTCCATGCTAAATCTCTTTAGCACTTGGTCAATGTACCTAGACTGGGTTAAGCCTAGCATCCTCCTAGATCTATCTCTATAGATCTTGATACCCAGTATATAGGATGCTTCTTCCAAGTCTTTCATGAAAAACTGTTTAGATAACCATACCTTGACTGATTGTAACATTGGGATATCATTCCCAATGAGGAATATGTCATCCACATATAGAACCAAAAAACTATGGTACTCCCACTAGTCTTCTTGTACACACAAGGTTCATCCTCATTTTTGATAAAGTCAAACTCTTTGACTGTCTTATCAAATCGGATGTTCTAACTCCTGGATGCTTGCTTTAATCCATAAATGGATTTCTTCAGCCTACATACCTGATTAGGTTTAGTCTCCAAGACAAAACCTTCTGGCTGTGACATATAGACCTCTTCCTTAAGGAAACCATTAAGGAATGTGGTTTTCACATCCATCTGCCAGATTTCATAATCATGATATGCTGCTATAGCAAGCATGATCCGAATAGATTTGAGCATGGCAACAGGAGAAAATGTTTCATCATAATCTATTCCCTGTTTTTGTCTGAAACCCTTAGCTACTAATCTAGCTTTATAAGTTTTGACTTGGCTATCTATCCCAATCTTTTTCTTATAGACCCATTTGCATCCAATAGGGTTAACACCCTCTGGTGCATCAACCAAAGTCCACACTTGGTTGACATACATGGAGTCCATTTCAGATCTCATGGCTTCCAGCCATCTGTCTAAGTCCCTACGCATGACAGCATCCGTATAGGTTAGAGGCTCATCATTTTAATGATCTGGGCTTCATTATTTTCAATAATGAATCCATAACTCTCAGGTGCATGACACACCCTATCAGACCTACGAATAGGAGGGGTGTGTTCTGGTTCTATACTAACTATGTTATCATTTGGTTGAGATGTATCTATTTGTTGGACTTCTTCAAGTTCAATATTTCTCCTACTACCCTTTTGTAGGATGAACTCTTTCTCCAGAAAAGTGGCATGCCTACTGATAAAAACTTTTTGTTTAGTAGGGTGGTAGAACAGATATCCTATACTATCTTTAGGATATCCTATAAATAGACACTTATTTGGTCTAGCATCCAGCTTATGTCCAAAATTTCTTTTGACATAGGCTGGACATCCCCATATCTTAAGATACTTAAGATTGGGTTTCTTATCCCTCCATATCTCATATGGAGTGCTAGAGATAGATTTAGATGGTACTCTATTTAAGATATTAGCCACGGTTTCCAAGGCATATCCCTAGAAGGAAATAGGTAACTTTGTGGAGCACATCATTGACCGTACCATATCTAATAAGGTACGGTTCCTCCTTTCAAGCAACACCATTTAATTGTGGTGTGTAAGGAGGGGTCCATTCAGAGATAATCCCCTTTTCTTTAAGGTGATCGAGAAACTCGGTGGATAAGTATTCACCTCCTCGATCTGATCGAAGGATTTTAATACTTTTCCCAGTTTGTTTCTCTACCATACTTTGATACTCTAAAAATTTATCAAAGGCTTCGGACTTATGTTTCATAAGATATACAAATCCGTACCTTGAAAAATCATCAGTAAACATGATGAAATAAGAGTATCCACCCTTGGCCTGAGTTGTCATAGGCTCACATACATCTGTATGTATGAGTCCTAATAACTCAGTTGTCCTTTCTCTGTCCACTAAATGGAGTCTTGGCCATTTTACCCATGAGACATGATTCACAAGTTCCTAATGATTCATAATCATAAGGATTAAGAAATTTTCCTAGTATAACTTGCTAATCCTAGTCTCACTAATATGTCCAAGCCGACAGTGTCAAAGTAAAGTATTGTTTACATCATCTCTTTTTCGTTTATTACTTACATGAAATATATTGTCATTAGTGGATAGAGTTAAAAGACCATTGCAAAATACGCCACAACATATAATTTCATTAGAAAAGCTGATTGAGCAACCATTGCTCATCACATTCATAGTATAACCTTGTCTAAGTAACAAGGGTACATATATGATATTTCTAATGACCTTAGGCATATAGTAACAATCTCTCAGCTCTAAAATATTTTCAAAGGTAACTTCAAGATATAAGTCCCTACGGCCTCTGCTTGGATGGACTCTCCTCCAGTACCGTAGAGCTCGAAGTCTCCTTCTTTCAATACTCTAAGCCTCTGCAGCCCCTGTAATGATTTGCAGATATTATGACCACAGGCAGTATCCAATACCCAAGTATTTGAAATGGAAGAATCCAATGATAAAATAGTATGAACTTCTTTCATACCTTTTGGTGCATCCGATGCACCAGGCTTCACACCTACAAGGTAAGCCTTGCAGTTCCTCTTCCAATGACTCGGCTTGCCATAGTGAAAGCAGGTCATCTATCCGCAGGCCTTCTTTCCTTTCTTCTCTTGATGCCCCTTTTTGGGTTCAATCTTCTCTTGGAATCCTTTCTGCCTGACTTCTTCTTGTTGATCCCATCCACAAGAAGAAGTGGAACCTTATTTTTCTTTAAATGACTCTGTTGTTTTTAACATGTTTAACAGCTCTGGCAAGGAAGTGTTAAGTTTGTTCATATGATAATTATGAACAAACTGTGAAAATGACTCCGGGAGTGACTGCAGGATCAAATCCTGATTCAACTCCCTATCCAGAACAAAACCCAATTGACCTAATCGAGTGATCAGGTCAATAACCATCAGTACGTGATCTTGTATGGATGTACCTTCTGTCATTCTCACATGGAACAACTGCTTAGATATCTCATATCTAGCAGTTCGACTATGTTCTCCATATAGCTCTTTTAGATTGAGCAGTATGGAGTTAGTGTCCATGCTATCATGTTGCCTCTGCAACTCATTGGTCATTGAGGCAAGCATGATACATTTGACAGTGAGTGAGTCATTTTGCCACATCTTGTATGTGGTCTTTTCCTCTTGCAAGGCATCTTCCCCTAAAGGTTCCAAGGTAGGGGTATCAAGAATGTAAGAAAGTTTTTCCTGGCTGAGTGCTATCTTTAGGTTTCTCAACCAGTCAACATAGTTCGGTCCAGTCGATTTATTGGCATCAAGTATACTACGGAGTGAGAGTGAAGAGGCCATTTAATCTACATTAACAAAGAACATAACATAAGCAAACAACCAATGTTGACAAAACATAATTAAATTAGGACTTTAACTTAATTATGTCTCCCACTATTTTATCAAGCATCATAACCCTCTATATGATGATCGAGAAACCCAATTGATTTTCTTAGTGGGGTTGAGATCCTAATTCCTTATAAAAGACCTTGTGTGTACACAACAAATCTTTTATAAGTTCAAAGGTAGGAAAACTCTTTTCAATTGTATCTCATACAATTCTCAACAAAACCTGGCCTCTAAAATATTAATAGCCTTATGTGTGCACAACAAACTATAATATTTTTAGTTAAGTAAGACCCTTCATTCCTTTATAGTCATGATTGTAATAATAATATCCTTGTATGTTCACAACAAAGTATTATATTAAATCATGCCATAAGCATCAAATGCACCAGGCCAAAATTGTGTAGTTACCATAATAGGCCTTGTGTGTACACAACAAACCTAAAATGGATCATAATATAATAATGACCTAGCATGAAGGAAGGCCTAATGTAGTGAATATTACACTAAGCATATCAATCAAGAATTAAGTTAATCTTATCGGCCAGGTAAGTGGGAGAGTAGTGGGAGTCCCCCTGTTGCTTTCCTATATACAAATAAAAATTGGCTAGGTCAGTCAACGGAACCAATTAAAAACCACGTCCTCTTTACCGATCATGAACCACTTTTTCTAGACACCGAATGATCAACTAATCATCTTGATTATTTAGCTTTTGGTATATGATACTACAACATAATATAATTTTAATAGAGGGCAATTCAAATAGAAGCACATTCTAATATTACCATTCATCAACCATGCATCATATATCATTTTATAATGTGCCAAGTGTGTCATCATACTAGGATAGCCATCTACCACATAATGTATCCACCATTATGCCAGGGCAACCTTATTTCAGTATGATGACTAGAAAGCTAAACATATCTCTATATCGGTTAAGGTTTAAGTGAAAACCCTAACCAGTGACATATATATATATGCATAAACATATCAATCATATGTAACTTTAAACTTTTGTAGAGTCCTATAAAATTGGGCAACTTCAAATTTTGTAGAGTCCTACAAAAATGGGCAACCTCAAGAGTCCTACAAAATTGGACAACTTCAAATTTTGTAGAGTCCTATCAAAATGGTCAACCTCAAGAGTCCTACAAAATTGGGAAACTTCAAATTTTATAGAGTCCTACCAAAATAGGTAACCTCAAGAGTCCTACAAAATTGGGCAACTTCAAATTTTGTATGATTTAGCCCTAATAAGGTGGCTCTGATACCATTGTAAGGGTTTTGGTGACCAGGGCAGAAGTGTGGATTACAAAAATTTATTATGAAACCACTACCAAATCCTTAACCCACGACCTCCTTACTAGGAATTAAAACATACAAACATGCATATATAATATAAACTAGAGTTTATACACCAACCTGAACCGCTAGTATCCAATCCAATGAAGAAAACCCTGATTCAGCCTTCTTCTCCACTAAGCGCCCAAACGTTCCCTCCAACGGTGATCCACACGAAACTTGGACCAAGGAAGAACTCCTTCTTCAAGTTGCTTGGATAAGTGGAACTCTTTCGGCTGCCTTTGATCTATTGACCACTGTAGGACACCCTGTCCTACTGTAGGGCACTAAAGACACTCTCCTAAACCACTCTTGGTTTTAGGACAATCCTCCTCTAGGACCCCTTAGGCTTATGTCCTAAAACAAAGCCTTGTCCTTGTAGAAAAGACCTTTTCTTAACAAGACAAGTCTTGTCTTAAAGAAAGAAGGAGGGAGAGAGAGACACTCAGAATAGTGCTTCGGTGGAATTCTTTTTTTTTTTTAGACTCATTTTACCATCCCCTATTTATAGATACAAGAGGGGCGTGTGATATGTCCTCCCATCAACTTATCAGATATGATTTTTCAAGACCGAAGAGAAGTTATCTGGCTTGAAAAATCATATCTAATAAGCCTATTAATGCACCGAAGGACTTATTCACATCCCTTCTTTTATCTGGACGAATTCTCACTTGCCACATGTCAATTACCAGTCCTTAGGAAGCCAAGAGGTGCCTCTTCAATCTCCAAACATTGGAGATTATGAAGAGTTCTGATAGCAGAAGGACTCTCCATCAGAATCGTGCGCCATATGAAGAGTTGCGACTCTTCATGCACCGCGCGCGCCATCCTTCTTCCTTGCAAATTTCAAAGAATGTTGACCAGTCAAAACATAGGCAATATGGGTGTCATTGGAAAGAGCATAAAATTTTCTTTTTGAACATATAAATTATATTCAAATCAGAGATCTATAGCTCATTCTGTGCCCTTTTGAAGTTAAGGTATCATTTAGGTACCAAGAGTCCCATGCCATTGGGACTCTTCATGTATGGCACCTAAAATGCCCTTAAATCTAAATTAAAATTAGATTTAGCTCTGATTAGGCTAGCCCCACTTAGGACTCAACCTAATTTAGGTTTCCCATAATTAGGCTAGCCCAATTAGCAAGCAACCGGATCCAATCCAATTGTGTTAGGAATTTGGTTAGCCTACATATGCTAGTATGTAATCCGGCTAACCAATTAGGATCTTATGACCCTAATTAAATCATGAATGACTTCCTTGGAAAAGTATCTATTATGTGTGACCCATTGGGTTCCACATCTAGCCATCAGTAGGTTTAGGTTTGAGCCGATTCGATCCGATGAACCCGATTGGCCTAATTAGGTCAAATTGGCTCACCTAATTGTCCAATTCAAATCACACGTCGAATTGACTCATGAAACCAAATCAATTGGTTTATGAAGACCTACAAGACAAGATTAATATCTAGCAATATGTCATGCCTACCCGGAAGATGAGGAATTTTTGTGGATTTACCAAAATACCCTTCAGTGGTGAGTTATCGGGCAATTTAGTCCTTCGATCTACTTGCACCTGAATATGACTATGGATATGGATACTTGTCAAATCCAATTTCATATTCATTCCTTGCTCAATCTGATAATAATGATTCATTAATGAACCATTAGAAACTATTTCTAATGTTCATACTTTGATCAAAGATTTCCCGAATCTTCATTTGATTGAAATCATCTGGATGCGCTTCCCTCTTACTAGGATTGATCAATTCCTTTTTGACCTACTCACAACCTCCATATGCAATCCAGCATACCCAGTATCACCCCATGCATGACTCAGTGTCATGATTGATTGTGAACCAAAGTATGGATTCAAGCATACAAGGTACCATGGCAGTCTCAGGTCAAAGGACCACATGCACTACTCCCACTATGAGAACTATCTATTGACAAATAGATAAGTTCTATTAGATGTTCTCAAGCTGGATCCATTCAGTGAACTCATTCTCTAATGAGCACCCATATCCTAGTATTAGTGTCAAACACAAGTGACTGTGAGATCAGTCACCCTCTTCACCAAGCATACATAGGATGTGCTGGTCTTACCGAAAATATTGATCCCCTACTCAATATCCCATCGATCAGGAATATTCTAGATTAGGGTTTTAAGGCTTTAGATCTCACTGGTATGATCTCATCATAACCCTAGAACCATAGCCCTAATCTATGGGGTTCATCATATCTTAATAAAATTATAAGACACAGCATATGATGAAAATAAAATGCCTTTATTAATTGATAATGTCAATACACTGGTTTAGGATACAAAAGAAAATCCCATCGAAATATATCATTTCGATTGGCCTTTAGGGCATAATCTTTTCAAGTAGGGCAAACTGGTTCATGATGGCCTCAAAATTGGAATCCATTGCTGAGTCAGTTTGGGGTTTAGACTTCTAATATTGGGTTCCTAATCTAGTAGTCGTATAATCAATCAAATAATCAGAAAGAGATGGTGCTGCCAAGCATGCAAAAAGAAAAAAGGTTAGTAAAATCTAGGGTTTCCTAGACCTAGAGCCAAAATTGAATGGGTCAGCTCAACTTACACTTAACCCAGCAGCTAATCCTTCCTCTGGCTAGGTAGTGGGTGGAATTATGGGAGGCCCCCCCTACTTTCGCAGAGACCCAATTAAAAACCACAACACCACTTAGGTCATTTAACTCTGCACCCTCAACCTTAGACACCAGATTTCAGTAATAGCCACAGGATTAAGTGCATTAGTTGGCCTACACAATTTAGACCCAACTTGTTGGTGTCACCTAGCCCTCTAGGGCAAATTGAGTCTAATTAATTTTAATTAAGACTTGGATGAGAATGCAAGGAGATTATTTTTGGCCCATGACAGGTTATGACCTCCTGCCTTGATCTGAGATAGAGAAAGTGCTCTTAAGATTAGTTTAATGCAGATTATGGCAAACGATGGTCCTGATGCAAACTAAAATAATTAGAAAAATAAAATATTTTATGTGTGTTTTATGATGTGGCAAGTTAGGTTTGAGTTGATTAGGTTAGCAAACAAATTGGGCTTGGGATTGGAGTGCGTGGAAGTTGATTAGGTTTGGTTGAATCAAAATACAGAAATAGCAGAATTTTAAAAATTAGGGTTTCAGATGATGCAGGTTTTGACAAAGTTACCGATGTAGAAAAAAATCTAAAAAATTACAGGACAGAGGATGGATGGTGATGATAAACTCTACAAAATTTGATGCAAAAAAAAAAAAAATTAGATGTTGATGAAAATCTTAGGGTTTTCTGACTGATGCAAAAATCATAGGATTATAGTTAGGGTTTTTAATATGCCAAATTTTATTGAATTAAGTTTTCTATAAAATTAATTAAAATTTATGATAAAATAGAGGATAAGATATAGAACACTTCATGCAATTTTGATAGAAAAATAAAATTTTTAGGTGGTCAAAATTAGATGAAAAACATACACCTAATGTAGTTAGCAGGATGCAAAAATTCGGGTTTGTGATCCTAATGTAGATGAATGCTATCCTAAACCTGCTCTAATACCAAACTAATGCAAGATAACTTTAAGATTTCTAACATGCAGGAAAAATAGTAAACTAATTTTTTTAAAATTTTTTTATAACTTTAATTTATAGGCTAAGTTCTCAAAATAAAGTAAGAACTAGCAGAAATAGTACTATGTAAAGAATCACCATGATCGCAAAATAACTCATGCAAGATAATGAAAGTCAGGACCTGGGAATTGAGAAACTCCCAGGTTAGGATAGCTAATCTTTATCAAATCAGATATCAAGAGAAGGGAAGGATATTACCAGTCAGAGACTTGAAGAACTTCTGATGAAGAGATCACATAGCACTTTGATTAGAGCCTGGATGATGAAGCTCGGTTCCCTTGAATATTATGATTGATTTGGGCAGTCTTGGAGGCAAGGAGAGCCTCCTCTGGGGAGGTGAAACATCTCGAGGATTCTACAAGCATCAGAGGTCAATCAGAATATCAAATAATAAAAGTAAAGGAAACTAGGGTTTGAAGGAAATCCGAATCAGGATTTGAATAGCTGGCAGCTAGAAGCTTGATGAAGATCCTTGCTTGGGTGGCCTAGGGAACTCTTCCTTTGGGCATGTGAAGGCTTGGATGGCAGCAAGCTTGGGCATGGTTTGATGATAGGGTAGCAAGGATGGCTAGGGCACACAAAGTAACCAACAAAATACAAGAACACAATTCCAATACAAGAGCAAACTCAAATAAAATTCATGAGGATTTTATATCATGAATAAAAGTTATTACAAGAGGAAGAGGGGTGGGGTATTTATAGAGCTCCCATGCCTTCTTCTAACTAGGGTTACACTTAGGTTAAGAATAACCTCTCCTTAAGGTATTACAAGTCTTCTCCTAGTTAGAATAGGTTTACACAATTTAAGTGGGAGAAAGACTACAAAATAAACCTGAAACAAGAAATATTCAAGTGGAATAGAATAAGAACATAATTTCCTCCTTCCACTTAGACTCCATCTCCTAGCTAGGTTAGAATTACAAGTCTTAAAATAATTAGGAAAACAAATCCCAACTAGGTTAGGAACTTTGACTAGTCTTCTCCTTCTCCCTTCATGATTTGACCTAGTCTTCATCCAACCCTTGGACGAAGTGAACCTCATGGATGCCTATGCTTTAAATGGCATGTGGGTTCCAAAGGGCAGCAAGGGGGCCAGCTCCTCATGGGCTTGGGTGGCCTTGAATGGCTTGGGTGCATGGGCTTGGGACTCCTGATATTTGGGGCACCTTGGATGGAATATTTATGGAAAAAAATGGCATCTTGGTTCTTAAGGACCTGGACCTTGAATCTTCTTTGGGCTAGGGTGCAGATGGATCTCTAGAATCAAGTGAGGCCCTATTCTAAGAATATTCTCTGGCATCTAGAGGGAATCTGGGTATTCGGAAAACATCTAGAGGGCTTCTGGGCATCATGTAGGAATCTTAGACCCTAGGTTGGCATACAAAGTCCAATTTGCTGAAGTGGGATCTTTTGGCTCCTAGATGAGGACGAGTGGAACTCCACAGTAGAGTATCCTCTTCTCTTATACAAAATTGAACTCATACTAGACTCATAGTTGAAATACAGGACTCGATATACTGACTAGGGTTGAGGGTTGAGACAAATCAACTAACCTCAACTTATTACAGGACTCAATCTAAATTGATTATAAAATCTTCAAAACTTTGATGCATGACTAAGTAAACCATATAGGATCCAGTGATCTGTGTCTAATCCTGGTGTCCCCACTAATTCTCCTATGGTGGGAGGAACTCGACCCCATCGAGTAAGGGTCAATTTGGCTTAAGGAGGGTCTAGGTTGAGGTGCTGCAGATTCGCACCAGCGTTCCACAAATCCTCAAATTCTGGCCGACCTTATCACCGGACCAAATACCACTGACAGTCTCTATTCTAAGTACTGGTAGCTTGATCGTCTAGAGTTCTTTCAATTTTTTCCTGACCAAAATGCCAAATTATATGTGGTCACTCTGGGGTGGGATCACTCACAAAGAAAGGGAGTGGCTCAAGGGGCTTGCTAGGTATCACTACTGGCTCCCTAGACTCTATAAGATCTAAGATGATGAAGGTAGAACTAATTCCTAAATCATGTGATATCTCAAACATAAAGGCATTGGGTCCACTACTATTCATTATTTTGGATGGGCCAGCTTTGCGAGCAAAAGATTCTTTTACAATCATAAAATCCTCTGCAGATAATTCTTTATCTTTCTTTTAGGAATTAGCCAAGTTGTTATTTAGTTCACTATTTAAGTTCAGTGTTTAACTAAATTCCATATGCATATGCTGTGCAGAGGTAAGTATAGGTGCAGACATGTGATTCAAGGTTGTGGATTTATTGGACTCAAGACTAATACCTAATAGACTTGACCAAACTTACCTATCAAAGGAAATTTATTGGACTCTTTCGGTCTAACCTAACACACTATAGACTCTTTAGTTTTGACCCTAGCATGGCATGCACATGAGAATTTACTATATACTCCTACTAGGTTCCATAGGGTATGCCAGAAATATGATGGAAATCTAAGCTGTGCAATGAATGAATGCAATATGATTACCCCTATAAAATGCAATCAAAGGGTTAGAAAAGCATGTAAAGTTTTAGAAAAAGGTATAAAGTAAGAAGTGAATTCAGGGTTAGTCTGGCAGGAAAAAGGTTCAGGATTGGCTAGATAGAATAAGATGCAAAAATTGGTGTAAGGGATTAGTCCTAAACTAATAAGGTTTACCTTATGGGTTTATGGTATGTCTAAAGGGTCTACATAATGGAAGAAAGGATCATTGATTTCAGGAAAGAGATCAAGTGAAGTCAAAAGGTGACTTCATCTTGAGGGTACTGATTTAAAGAGATTAAGTTCTTAATAAATTCTTCGGGCTCAAAAAATTCAGGACTAGACTCTACAATTGGTTCCTCTTCTAAAGTATCCTCTAACTGCTCTTCCACTACATGGTCAGCTAATTTTATGTTGTCTACTATTTGGGTATGGCTAGGGTTAGCAAAATCTAGGTCAGCTCCTACTTGGATATGGTCTGGGTCAACTAATCCTGGGTCGGTTTCTACTTGGGTATCTACCTGGTCAACTAATTCTAAGTCAGTTATAGGGAACTCTTCATCTTCTTCCTCATACTTGTCCACTAAGCTTGGCTCAACCTCATATATCTCCTCTTCAATGTCATTCTGATGACCCAATGAGGTGGTAAGAGGGGGTTGGCTAAGAAAAAGTTGACTAATGATTGGAATGACAGGGGTGAGTTGGCTAAGGAAAATTGGCCTAATACTGGACTCAGGTTTTGGTCTAGGGTGGGTCTCAGGATTTTGTTCTAGGTTTCTTGATTGGTTTCCAACCTGGTCAAACCTATTGGTTACATGGTCAAGCCTATTGGTTGCTTGGTTATAGGATTGGGTCAATTAGGTTATCTGGTCATTGGTTTGGTCAAGCTTAGTATTTATTTGGGTATTGGATTGGTTTAGTTAGGCAAACTGGTTCATGATGGCCTCAAAATTGGAATCCATGGCTGAGACAGTATGGGGTTTAGACTTCTGATATTGGGTTCCTAATCTAGTGGTCATTCAATAAATCAAACAATCATAATGAGGTGGTGCAACCAAGCATGCAAAAAGAAAAAATGTTTATATAATCTAGGGTTTCCTAGACCTAGTGCCAAAATTGAATGGGTTAGCTCAACTTACACTTAACCCAGCAACTAATCCTTCCTCTGGCCAGGTAGAGGGTGGAAGTGTGGGAGGCCCCCCTTGCTTTCGCAGGGACCGAATTAAAAACCACAACACCACTTAGGTCATTTGACTCTAGACCCTCAGCCTTAGATACCAAATTTCAGTAATAGCTACATGATTAAATGCACTGGTTGGCCCATACAATTCAGACCTGACATGTTGGTGTCACCTAGCCCTCTAGGGCAAATTAAATCTAATTAATTTAAATTTAGGTTTGGGTGAGAATGCAAGGAGATTGTTTTGGGCCCGGGACATGTTATGAACTCCTGCCTTGATCCGAGATAGAGAATGTTCCCTTAAGATTAGTTTAATACAGATGATGGCAGTCGATGGTCCTGATGCAAACTAAAATAATCAGAAAAATAAAATATTTTATGTGTCTTTTATGATGTGGCAAGCTAGGTTTTAGTTGATTAGGTTAGCAAACAAATTGGGCTTGGGATTGGGATGTGTGGAAATTGATTAGGTTTGGTTGAGTCAAAATGCAGAAATAACAGAATTCAGAAAATTATGGTTTCAGATGATGCAGGTTTTGACATAGTTACTGATGTAGAAAAAAATCAAAAAAATTATAGGACAGAGGATGGATGGTTGTGATGAACTCTATGAAATTTGATGCAAAAAAAATCAGATGATGATTCAAATCCTAGGGTTTTCGAACTGATATAGAAATTTTAGGATTTTAGTTATGATTTCTAATATGCCAAATTTTAGTGAATTAAGGTTTTTAAAAAGTTAACTAAAATTTATTATAAAATAGATGACATGACAGAGAATACTTCACACAATTTTCACAAAAATATAAAATTCCTAGGTGGTTGAAATCAGATGAAAAACAGACACCTAATGCAGTTAGTAGGATGTAGAAATTAGGGTTTGTGATCCTAATGCAGATGAATGCTATCCTAAACCTGCTCGAAACCCAGTGATGCGGGATGACTCTAAGATTGCTAAAATATAGGAAAAATTGTAAACTTATTTTTTTAGAATTTTTTTATAACTTTAATTTGTAGGCTAAATTTTTAAAATAAAGTAAGAACTAGCAGAAATAGTAGCAATGCAAAGAATCACCATGATCGCAAAATAACTCATGTAAGATAATGAGAATCAGGACCTAGGAATCGAGAAACTCCCAGTTTAGGATAGCTATTTTTTATTAAATTAAATATCAAGAGAAGGGAAGGATGTTATGAATCAGAGATTTGAAGAACTTTCGATGAAGAGATCACACAGCACTCTGATTGGAGCCTGGATGATGAAGCTCGGTTCCCTTGAATTTGATGACTAATTTGGGCAGTCCTGGAGGCAAGGAGAACCTCTTTTGGGGAGGTAAAATATCTTGGAGATCATGCAAGCATCAGAAGTCAATCAAAACATAAAATAATAAAAGAAAAAAAAATTAGGGTTTGAAGGAAATTCGAATCAGGGTTTGAATGGCTGGCGGCTAGAAGCTTGTTGAAGATCCTTACTTAGGCAGCCTAGGGCACTCTTCCTTTGGGCGGCTTTGATGGTAGCAAGCTTTGGGCATGGAAGGATTCTAGGACAGCAAGGACAGCTAGGGCACACAATGTAACCAACAAAACACAAGAACACAATTCCAACACAAGACCAAACTCAAATAAAATTCACCAGGGTTTTGATATCATGAATAAAAGTTATTACAAGAAGAAGAGGGGTGGCATATTTTATAGAGCTCCCATGCCCTCTCCTAACTAGTGTTACACTAAGGTTAAGAATAACCTCTCTTTAAGGTATTATAAGTCTTCTCCTAGTTAGAATAGGTTTACATAATTTAAGTTGGAGAAAGACTACAAAATAAATCTAAAACTAGAAATATACAAGTGGAATAGAATAAGAACTTAATTTCCTCCTTCCACTTGGACTCCATCTCATAGCTAGGTTGGAATTACAAGTCTTAAAACAATTAGGAAAACAAATCCCAATTATGTTAGGAACTTTGACTAGTCTTCTCCTTCTCCCTTCATGATTTGACCTAGTCTTCATCCAACCCTTGAACCAAGTCAACATCATGGATGCGAATGCATGTGGGCTCCAAAGGGTAGCAAGGGGGCCAGCTCCTCATGGGCTTGGGCAGCCTTGAATGGCTTGGGCGCATGAGATTGGGCCTCTTGATATCTGGGGTGCGTTGGATGGAATATTCCTGGAATAAAATGGCATCTTGGTTTTTATGGACTTGAGCCTTGAATCTTCTTTAGGCTGGGACATAGATGGATCTCTGGAATCAAGTGAGGCCCTATTCTAGGAATATTCTCTGGCATCTAGAGAGAATCTGGGCATCCAGAAAATATCTGGAAGGCTTCTGGGCATCATGCAGGAATCTTGGACCCTAGGTTGGCATACAAAGTCCAATTGGCTGAAGTGGGGTCTTCTAGCTCCTGGATGAGGCTGGGTGGAACTCCACAGTAGGGTATCCTCTTCTCTTGTACAAAATTGAACTCATACTGGACTCATAGCTGAAGTATAGGACTCGATATACTGACTAGGGTTGAGGGTTGAGACAAATCAACTAACCTCAACTTATTACAGGACTCAATGTCAATTGATTATAAAATTTTCAAAACATTGACACATGACTAACCATATAGGATCCAGTGATCTGTGTCTGATCTTGGTGTCCCCACCACATCGATCCTCGATTCGATAATCCTTTGACAAGGAATATTCTAGATTAGGATTTATAAGATCTTAGGTCTCACTGTTATGAACTTCATCATAATCCTATATCCATTGCCCTAATTTATGGAGTTCATCATAATCTAAAAATAAAAAGATATAAGACACAGTATATGATGAATCAAAATATTTTTTATTAATATAATATCCTACATGAGTCAGAAGAATGTTATAGAAATATTTGTATTATATTAGAAATATAGTTGGCTTCCAGGAAACTATTCTTTCAATCTCCCACTTGCATTAAAGCCAATTGCCCTTGTATTTATTTTATATATAATCAAAATGGTGATCAAACTGCTATTGAGGAAAGGCCTTGGTGAATGGGTCTGCTATGTTGTTCTTTGTATCTACTCATTCTATAACAATGCCTTGTCTTTCAATGATTTCATGAATAAGATGGAAATAACTTAGGATGTACTTGGACTTTTGATGAGACCTCGATTCCTTAGCTTATGCAATAGCTCTAGTGTTATCTAATAAAGTGGCACTAGTTGTTGTATCGCAGGAAGTATATCTAACTCTGAGATAAGCTTTTTCATCCAAACAACTTTCTTAGCGGCTTCATTAGTAGCTATATATTCTACCTTAGTAATTGACTTTGCTATAGTTTGTTGCTTGGTACTTTTTCAACTCGCTGCACCTCTATGTAGAGTAAAGATATATCCTGATATAGATTTACTATCATCTAAATCTGATTGAAAACTAAAGTCAACATAGCCTTCTAGTTTTAAATTGTATCCTCCATATATTAAAAAAATATCTTTAATCCTTTTAAGATACTTAAAAATATTTTTCATAGCTTTTCGATGATCCTCCCCAGGATTAGCCTGGAATCTGTTTTCTATGCCTAAGGCATAAGTAACATCAGGCATGGTACATAACATGGATTGATCCTACAACTGAAGCATAAAGAATCTTACTCATCCTTTATCTCTCTTCAAGTGTCTTAGAAGACATCTTCTTAGAAAGAAGTATGCTTTGACTCATGAGAAAGTAACCTTTTTTACTTTCTTCTATGTTGAATCTTTTCAATAGTAAGTTAATGTACCTGGATAAGAATAAGCCAAGCATCCTCTTAGATCTATCTCTACAGATTTTTATACCTAGTATATAGGATGCTTCTCCCAAATCCTTCATAGAAAACCTTTTAGATAGCCAAGCTTTGACTGATTGCAGCATTAGAATATCATTCCCAATGATAAGTATGTCATCAACATACAGTATTAAGAAGATAATGGCACTTCCACTTATCTTTTTATACACACATGGTTCATCCATATTTTTAATGAAATCAAATTCCTTGATTGTTTCATCAAGGAGGATGTTCCACCTCTTCGATGCTTGTTTTAATCCATAAATGGATTTCTTAAACTTGCATACTTGGTTCAGTCTCCCACTTGAAACAAACCCTTTTGGCTGTGACATATAGACATCTTCTTCAAGATACCCATTGAGGAAGGCAATTGTTGCCCAGTTGGCCAACACAAGAGTGGAGGTGAATTGGGTTTGTAAAAAAAAGTTTGCAAGTATGTGACTTTTGAAAGCTTTTTGTGGTGAGTGAAGTTGATAGAGTATTGCAAGCGAAAGTAATAAGAATGTAAGAGAAAGAATAAATATAAACACCACAAGATTTAGAGTGGTTCGGAGCAACCAAGCTCCTACATCCACCACCCAAGGTGTACTCTTGGGATTTCCACTATATTCATCTCGAATACAGTTGGATTATTTTTCTATGGGCTCACAATCCAAAACCCAATACAAAATTAGTTTTCCTAGGCTCATTAATAACCCAACTTGGTTTTCAAGGCTAACCAATAATCCAAAACCAACTCACAAGCTACAGCCACCTGCTGTACTTGTAACAAGTCAAAAATAGAATTAACAAAAGAAACAACACTAAAACAAATCTAAAGTTGTTGAATAGTTGCAGTTGAAGCTTATAATAAGGCCTCCTTGAATGCTTCTTCAATGCTCTTCAAAGCGCTCTTATCTCTTCAAAGATTAACTCAAGAATATAGTTAGAAGTTGTTGAAGAACTTGAGCTTTTACTTAAAAGCTCTTTGAATATTAAAAACTCTCATTAAAGTTCTATAAAAGTTCTTTTCTCTTGCCTTAAATCCTTTATTTATAGCTTCTTGAAATGTTCCCAGGAGAATATAGCCATTAGAATTCCTTAGAAGTTGAAAACTAGCCATTGGGAGGCTTTAACTTCAAAAAATTTGAATTCTGGAACTAGCCATTACTGTTGAAAATCTGGGATTCGAGTAAGCTCCTAGAGCTTGAGTTGGCTTAGATTGTTAGTGAAGAAATTCTGCAATCTGTGAGAGTCGGCTCTTGTCAAATTAGAGTCGGCTCGGATTACTGAAATCTCATAACCAATTTTCTATCACTCTGTGAGAGTCGGCTCGGATCTTCCTTGAGGCGACTCAAATGTTTTGTATCAGAAAAGTTCTGTGCCATGCCAAGAAATGTATCAACTCTAATATTGGAGTCGCCTCGAGTGAGACTTCTCCAAATACTTCCAAACAACTTCAAAGTTCTACCAAACATCTTCCAAACTACTTCTAAACCTATTCTGAAGTATTTATACTTAAAATTACATAAATTTGGCCCTTTTTCATGAATATACAATTGAATTTACTTAGGACTTTCAAATACATAAAATTTTCTTGAATACATTGATACATTCCAATGGTCTTAAGAAACAAAGGATTGATGATTGTCCATTCAAAATATCTTACAAAAACTTCTTAAACATTTGAAAAGTATTAGTATCGAATGCATGCTCCAATATTTTATAATCATCAAAATCATTCCAGGGGTTAACAACAGTCTTTATATCCATTTGCTAGATTTTATAATCGTAGTATGCATCTATAGCAAGCAAAATCCTAATGGACTTGAGCATAGCTACTGGTAAAAATGTTTCATCATAGTCAATTCCATGTCTTTTCTAGAAACCTTTTGCTACTAGCCTAATCTTGTAGGTTTCTACTTGGCTATCTGCTCTAATATTTTTTTTAAAGATCTATTTACACCCTATTAAGTTTACTCCCTCTGGTGGATCAACCAAGATCGAAACATGGTTGGAATCCATGGAGTCCATTTAAGATTTCATGGAATCAAGCCATTTATCAGAGTCTTTACTCTTGATAGCTTCCATATAAGCACAGGATCATCATCTTGAATGATGTTGGCTTCATTATTATTTTTAATAACAAAGCCATATCTGAGAGGTGCATCCCACACTCTCTCTAACCTATGGAGAGGAGGTGTGTGTTATGATGGTACCTAATTAATAGGTATTTATGGTTGAGGAATTTGAGTTTAATTGTTTACAGGAATAGGCCTGTTGGTCTTGAACTTCACTAAGTTCAAGTATCCTCCCACTGCCTCCTTGGATAATTTCTTTTTCCAAGAATGTGGCATGCCTAATAACAAAAATCTTAGTTTAGCAAGATGATAAAAGAGGTATCCAATACCCTCTCGGAGATAACCTATGAACCTACATTTATCAGCCCTAGCACTTAGCTTATGTCCAAAAATATTTTTAACATAAGTAGTGCTACCCCAATTATTAAGATATTTAAGACTTGGCCTTTTGCCTTTCCATAATTCATATAGAGTCCTAGCTATTGATTTGATGGTACCCTATTTAGTATATAGGCAGCAGTCTCTAGGACATAACCCTAGAAGGATACAGGAAGATCAGTGAAGCTCATCATGGCCTTACAATATCTAACAATGTATGATTCCTCCTTTTTGCTATACCATTTAATTGTGTTATATATTGAGGTGCCCATTCTAAGAGAATGCCTTTGTCCTTAAGATGATCAAGAAATTCACTAGATACATATTCTCATCTTCGATCTAATTGAAGGATTTTAATATTTTTTCCAATTTGTTTCTCAACCATACTTTGACACTTTTAAAATTTATCGAAGGCTTTGGATTTATGTTTTATAAGATATATATATATCCAAACTTAGATAAATCATCAATAAAGGTGATGAAATAATAGTATCCTCTTTTGACATTAGTTGATATTAGTCTACATATATCTATATGTATTAGCCCTAATAAATCAGTTACCCTATCTCCATGACTGGTGAATGCAGACTTGGTCATTTTATCCATGAGACAAGACTCACAAGTTTCTAATGATTGATAATCATAAGGATTAAAGAATTTATCTTTGTATAACTTGTTTGTCCTAGACTCACTAATATGACCTAATCGGCAATGCAAAAGAAAAGTGATATTAACATCTTTTCTCTTTCTTTTCTTGTTTTTAACAAGTAAAATTTATCATTGAGTGAAAGAACTAAAAGACCATTAATAAATAAGCCACTTTCAAAAAAATTATTAGAATAAAAAATGGAGCAACCACTACTCTTTATATTAATTTCAAAATCTTGTTGTAATAACAAGGGTACAATAATAATATTTCTAATAATATTTGGAATACAAGAAGTCTTTCAATTCTAAAATTTTGCTCAAAGGCAATAATAATAGATAGGTACCTATAGCTTCTACTTGAATAGCTTCACCACCCATACCATAAAGCTTGAAATGATCCTTCAAGCCCTAATTCTTTGAAGTCCCTACAAAAACTTGCATATATGAGACCCACATGCGGTATCCAATACCCATAAATCAGAAGCTGAAATACTCGATGACATGTTAGTTTGTATAATGTACAAGTCTTTTGATACTCTACTAGCATCAGGCATTACACTAGCAAGATATGACTTGCAGTTCTTCTTCTAGTGTCTCTACATGCTACAATGAAAACAGGTTCCATTAACAGAGGGCTTCTTTGCTTCTTCCTCTTCTAGATGCTTTTCTTAGGATTTCACTTTTTCTTTGAACCCTTCTTCATTATTATTTTCTTCTTCCCATCAAATAGCAGAAGATAAGCCTTATCTCCCTTAAAATGGCTCTTAACTATCTTAATCATATTAAGCAACTCTTGTAAGAAATGTTAGTTTGTTCATGTGATAGTTCATGAAAATTGAGTGAATGAATTAGGGAGTGATTGCAAGATCAAGTCTTGATTAAGCTCTCTATCTATAACAAATCCTAATTAACCTAATCGAGTTATTAAGTCAATCATCTTAAGTATATGAGCTTCAACGGATGATCCCTTACTCATACATGCTTGGAATAACTACTTTGATATTTCATATCAGGCAACCCTACTTTGCTTACTATAAAGCTCTTTAAGATTGAGCAGTATGGACTGAGGTTTCATTTTTTTATATTGCCTATACAATTCATTACTCATAGAGGCCAACATAATACACCTGATAGTTAAACTATCATTAACCATATCGGTGTACCCATTTGGGTAAATCTCCTTGTATAATTGCTTGTTCTTGACTCTAGCATTGAAGCAGCAAGCTGCTCATCATCAATGGGTTGCCATTCTGATATGAGCCTTCTCTTAGGCTTTTTCAAGGAGGTTGAGGGTTGCTCTAAGGTCTTCCAAATTTTGATACTCATCGTAGGCCTGGACCTTATATGAGGGCAAGCCTAACTCCAGTGCAATGACTACTTTGGTTCCATTGGTGAGGTTTAATGGAGTCTCCCTAGTTCAAAAGTCAGTATGTTATTAATAAGCCCAAAGGACACTATGTAGTTCATCTACCCAAAGCCCTTGGCCTTGTTGAGTCAAGTCTTTAGGTCATGCAAGATGGCATAGTTGATGACCTCTTCTTGATTTTTTTGTGGGTGTGTGATGGAGGTTTATTGATGGACAGTCTATAAGTCCTCACAGAACTTGTTGAAGGATGCATTATCGAACTATCAGCAATTATCGGTGATGATCATTCAAGGTAGGTTGAACTGATAGATGATGGACTTTTGGATAAAACTACTAGCTTCCTTCTTAGTGATTCAGGCTAGAGATTCTACCTCTACCCATTTGGTGAATTAGTCGATAGCAATAATACGAAACTTTCTTTGCCTAGAGGCTGGTAGGAATTCACCCAAGATGTCAATTCCCCACTATGTGAAGGGCCAGGGTGAGCCGATCGGTGTGAGAGGCATCGATGGCTAGTGCTGAATACTAGCATGGCATTGGCAATGGTCATAGCATCTTACAAACTCAATGGCATTTGCATGAATGTTGGGCCAATAGTATCCTTGTCGAAGGATCTTGTATGCCAAGGCCCGAACTCCAAGTGACTCCCGTAAATGTCTTCATGGACCTTGGGCAAGGCATAATCAGCTTCTGCAAGTCAGGGGTAGCATAGGAGAAGCATTAAGTAGGATCCTCTATATAGCTTTCCTTCAACCCTCATGTGCTAGACTAAGCGACTCTAGATTTAGCGGGCCTCGACCTAATCCTTAGGTAGCTATCCATCCCTCAGGTACTGTATTAATGGATCCATCCGGCATTGCTCATGGTCCACTTGCATCACAAGAGCTAGCTCACCCTCAATGCTAGGCCTCTCCAGATTCTCCATATAGGCTCCTTGGTGGATCTTCGAATACTCTATAGTTGCCAGTCTTGACAAGAGGTATGCTTGAGAGTTCTCTATCCTAAGTATCTACATGATCTGAAAGTAGAGAAAGTAAGGGGTTAGTAACTTTACATTCTCTAAGTACTTCCCCAAGGTGATAGCCTTGGCTTCATACTCCCCATGAACCTAGCCAACGACTAGTTGGGAGTTGCCAAGGACTTTAAGGTGTTGTACCCTAGAAGTGCTTCATACTCTGCCTCCTTATTTAAAGTCTTGAAGCAAAAGTGAAGGACTTGCTTAGCGACGACACCATTTGGGCTAGCGAGGATCATCCCTGCTCTAGAACCTACTACATTGGATACCCCATCGATGTGCAATGTCCATAGCTTGCCCACTGGACCAAGGGCTACTGCTTTTGCTTTTATCTCTACTTCAACCTCTTTAGGGAGTGTGAATTTCACGAGGAAGTTGGCCAATACCTGCACTTTAATGGAGGGTCATGAGCAATAGTGGATGTCAATCTCCCAAAGCTCCACTTGCCACTTGGTGATCCTCCTATAGGTGTTTAGCTTTTGGAAGACTGACATCAGGGGCTGGTATGTCAGAATAGTGATGGTGTATGCTTGGAAGTAGGGTCACAGGCACTGGGTCCCTCTCCATCCTTGGGTAGCAAGTCTTCACATCCTTTAGCAACCTGTTGGTGTAGTATACTAGCATTTACACACCTTCATCCTCCCAAAGAAGGACAGAACTTACTACAACTAGGGACATAACTAGGTATAGGTATAGCATTTCTCCTTCCATCAATCTAATTTGTAGTGGAGTGGCTATGAGGTATGTGTAAAGCTCCTCAAAGGCAATCTAGAACATCTCTGTCCAATGGAAGCTTTTAATCTGTCTCAAGGCTTTGAAGAAGGAAAGACACTTGTCACCTGATATATCAATGAACTTACTCAATACTGCTATCCACCCCGCTAGGCATTGCACTTCCTTCTAGGTCATGGGTGGAGACATTTCTAGGATTTCCCATATCTTTTTTGGATTGGCTTTGATTCCACGGTGAGAGTCCATGAACCCAAAAATATTTCGGAAGATACACTAAAGGCATATTTGACTAGGTTGAGTCTCATCTAGTGGTTCCTTAAGGTTTGGAAGGTTTCCTCGAGGTTTATGACATGATGCTCCACATGCCAGCTTTTTACCAGCATGTCTTCGATTTACACCTCAACATTGTAGCCTATCTGGTCTTTAAAGACCTTATTAACAAGACAATGCTACATGGCTCCTGCATTCTTCAGGTCGAATGGAATCACCTTATACCATTAGAGCCCTTAGTCTGTGATGAAGAATGTCTTTTCCTCATCCTCTAGGGCCAATCAAATTTGGTTATCTTTGTAGAAAGCATCCATAAAACTAACTTATACCCCGATGTAGAATCAATCAACTAATCTATCCAAGGTAGAGGGAAATTATCTTTTGGATAGGCTTTATTTAAATCAATAAAATCTATACACACCTACCACTTGCCACTTGCCTTCTTGACAAGCACCACATTCACCAGCCAATCAGGGTAGCCAACCTCGTTGATGAACCTGATGGCTTGTAGCTTGTCAACTTCTTCTTTGATGGCTTGCTAGCATTCTGGGATGAAACATCACTTCTTCTGCTTCATCAATCTATGCTAAGGGTTAATATGCAGTCGATGCACCATGACTTTTGGGTTTATGCCTATCATGTTGGCAGAAGTCCTTGTGATGACATCTATGTTGGCTCTGAAGAAGGTGAGGAGTCAGTCGCACTAGGCTTCTTCTGATTGAGACCCGATCTAGAACTTTAGGTTGGGTCATGATCATCTAGAGGGAATGAGAGGCTCTTCCACTAAGATACCTCGCTGCTTAACCTATTCATCTCTGAAATCAAGGTTATCGATAGGTAATGTTTTATGGTGCTTTTTGCCTCTTAGGGTTGCCATATAGCATTGCCTGGCTAGAAGTTGGTCGCCTTGTACCTCACCCACTCCTTGGATGGTTGGAAAATTTATCAATAGATGGTAGGTACATATGATGGGATGAAGGGCATTTAGGCCAAATCTTCCAAAGATAACATTGCATGCTGAGAAAACATTCACCACCAAAAATTTATTATCACAGTAGTCTACCTCGAGGCTTGGCTTGTGGTCATTGGCAGGGTGATTGTGCCTTCTACAAAGATAGCATCCCTTGAGAACCCTATCAAGGAAGAACTTGTCCTCTATAAACAGTCCCTTGAAATAATCATCCTGTAAATTCTTCATAGACCAAGATGTCCATAGAGCTTTCATTATTGATAAGGATATGATATACATCATAGTTATCAATAGTAAGGGCAACTACAACAGTATCATCATGGGGGGTCTACATGCCTTCTACATCAAAGTTGAAGAAGATGATCACATCCTCCTGCTTCTGCCTCTTAGCTTGGGAGAACTCAGGAGCAATGTGGGCATGGGCTCCTCCTACTGACAAGGATGCTCCTCTAGGAAATTCTCTGGTAATGGTGCTCACCAGGCTGCTAGTGGGATGATTGTCGATAGAAGGCTTAATGGAGAGCTGGGTCAATGGCTAGGAGTTTCTGTGCCTTTGATGGTGAACCAAGGCTTCAATCTCCTTCTTCAAAGTGAGGTACTCCTTAGTGTCATGCTGCACTCTCGATGGAAATGGCAGTACTTGGAGAGGTCTTTCTTGTTGGAAATCAGAGTATGGTTTCATGCATGTATTTATGTTTTTTTAAAAAAATCTAGTGAAAGCAAATCCAATTGAAAAACCTTTTGAAGTAGAAATTCATGCATAAGAATAATTCTAAAAACCTTATGCAGGATCTTGACAGGATATGCAATGCAGAAACCAAAATCAATAAGCATCGATCTAATCAATGCATGCTATAGATCTAATCTACAATAAACCTAAGATTGATTCTCATACCTGATCATGGGTCATTGATTGCTACTACTGATAGCACATGGTAAAGGGTCTTCACATTGCTTCCAGCCACACAGGGTGTCTGGCCTCTATAGATTGTCCATACAAAGCTCTGACACGATCAACCTCCTCAGATTATTAGATCTCATGAATGACTCTGGATGGCTGATTCAAAATCTTCTTTAGAACTTCCTGAACCATCCAAGAAGTCAAAGCACTTATGGATGAACCTAGATCTCTTGGAAGAGGCCCGAGTACAAGCATAAGTAAGGATGGCTACCTATTGCGAGAAGGTCACCAAGTACCATGACCCATGGTCCAAAGTAAGTTCTTCCAAGTTAGAGATCTCATGCTCCATCGAGCTGAGGTGTCCTAGCCAACCACTCAATGAAAATTATCTGCAAACTGGGGGGGCCATAAAAGGTAGAAGAAGTCATTCGACTTGGGACCTATCACTTAGTGTAATTGGAACTCTAAAAACCTATGGAAGTAGTATCAATGATGTAACCCTTTCTTCCTTTTAATTATGTTAGTTTTGTATTTAGATACAGCAATACTTCAAAGGGGGTGTTGCCGAGGAACCAATGGGGGACTGACCCCCGAATGGAATATATATGTGTAAATACAAAGTATGAAGACTGGGAATTTTTATGAATAATGGCTAAGAATTCTACAATGGCCATGAGATTACCCCATGGTGCCTGTCTATTGATAGTTATTTAAAATATATTAATTAATTCAACATTACTTAAATAAAATTGATATGTTTATGTTGTATTTTGTAGGAAAGAACCCTACCAATGTGAAGAGCTCAATTTTAGGAGTCCAACAATGCAAATGACTCTCAAATCAAACCTAAAATGAGTTTGAAATCACATTTTGAAGATTTAAGAAGGAATTGCATAGATTTAAAGTGTTAGTCTCCTATGGACCGGCTACTTGGTTCACGAGTTGCCGGCTAGTCTACAGCAGCCATTATTGCTAGTTTATGGAATAGATCCATGGACCAATGGCCTTCCCAAGCTGATTCTTCACTAGAAAAGTCATCGGTGCCCTTCCCCTCACCGCCGAGAAGCTTTCCATGATCGGAAAAGTCAAAACTAAGCCCACCAAGTCACCCATCTCCTCCCTCATCATGCCATCTTCAACAGATCCAATCTAACTATTGCTGCAACCAATTTATCACCAAAAAAAGCTTCTCACCACCATCCGAGTCACCACACACCTCCTTCATAGCCATCTCCTCCCAAATCTAGCCAGTCTCCATCCTGTTTGCCACCCCCTCATCAGTTCAAAACTCCCATGATTACTGTCCCCTCCAGTCTGAGGCATTGTCCCCCTACCAACCGCCACGAAGATGTAGCCAAAGAAACTCCCTATCGCTGACCAAGCTATTATGATCTCTCCTCTTCACTCAATTCACTGTTCTTCCCTTATTGCCGGTCAAATAAGCTCTCCAAGCCATTTCCCAAGTGCCGGTTGCCTCCTTCATTGGTTCTTCTTCCCTGTTGCTAGTCCAAGAATTTGATAATGCCGACCAATCTCCGCCAAGATCCACCACCTCTACTACATCACTAGTTTTCTTCCTCCATTCCAAGCCATCAGATGTTGCCTGCTGCCCCTCTTATCAGTTTAAGACACCATCACTAGCATCCTCATCCCATCATCCCTGCCATCTCCATGCCAAGTGTGTGCGTTGCTATGCACCAATTTAATACCTTAATTCCACTATTTATTATATACAGTAATGAGAGTAAGGGTCGAATCTATAGGGACCTTTGAGCTATTTTAAAAGTAAAATGCATAATAGAAAAGGGAATTAACAGGAAATTAGCAGTAACAATAATCTAGATATGGTCTATCCTAATGAGAGTATGGCCCATACCCATAGATCATAGCTCGTCCCTTTTATGAATAGATCAATGAAAATAATAATGAAAATAATCTAGATATGATCTATCTTAACGAGAGATGGCCCATACCCCTAGATCATGGCCCATCCCTTTAAGGAACAGATCAGTCAAAATTATATTCACGTAAAGAAACTTATATCAAAAGCTTATCACTGGTCATAAATCTGCTTCAAACAAGATAGAGAAAAATATGAATTAATTGGAAGCTCTTTTCATTTCATAAAATGAGTACATCAAATGAATATATCTAAAATATATATCCCTTTTCCCAAACAGGATTCCAGAGTGAAGCTGCAGCATATCCAAACATATCAGAAGATGGAGCAGTTTGGAGATACAGTGGAGAGCAGAGAGTGGGGAACAGGGCTAGTGTAGTGGGAACGGGAACCAGCCAGGATGGAGGGGGTCAGAAAGATGGAAAAGAGTGGAAGCATAGAAAGAAAAAATGGAGAAGAGTGAACTGGAGTGGAGTGGAGAGGGAATTGAGAGAAGACAAGGGCTATGGGATTCTTGGACTGATCTCTAGACTCCTCCCATGATCAGGATTTTATAAGCAGTGACCCAACATCTTTGGTTTCTTTAACAAAAATCCATTCCACCGTTCCAACCGATCCAACTGAACTTCAACGATCCCAACGAAGTTCCAACACTCCCATCTGCATTATATTCTCGATCAACTACATCCAACGATCTCCAAACAAACTCTGTTCCCAATCTCCAATTGAACTCACCGATCTCCAACTACATCTGTTGAGTTCCAAGGCTGACCGGACTACTTGAAGATGCCCAAGTCAAGAGCTCTTCCTGCTTCCTTACCGCCAGCCCTTTGCCCTAATCCCTTTCCTTTCTTATTTCATCTTGTTATTTATTTCTTTGATTACCTAATCCGTGCCTAACCTTGACATTATGCAGATCCCTGAGGTGTTTCCCCTCTCCAGAGGAGGCTTTCTTTGCCTTCAGACCGGGTCCAGATCGCCTTCAGATTTGGGAACTAAAGGCTTGTTCTTCTAGGTGCCATCCTGTGGCTGAGAGATCTCTTCATCGAAGAAACTACAATCCCTGCCTGGTAAAAGCCTTCCCCCTCTTGAGTTCTGATCTCATGATAGGTATAATATCCTAAACTGGGAGTTTCTCAATTCCCGGGTCCTGACCTTTATTATTCTGCACATGTCTTCCTGTGGGTATGATAGTTTTTAGCATTACTAGTCATCATGCTAATTCTTTACTTATTTTCAAATCTTTAGCCACTAAATTAATGTCTAAAAAAATTATAAAAAAATTAGTTTACTATTTTGCATCAGTCTTTGGTTCATCCCGCATCATAAACTTTACCATTAATTGGATTTCCTTGATAATTTATCTCTCAGTATCTCTAAAATTATCTAAAGCGTTAATCATTCATCATTTAGCAAGATTGATTGTTTTCAAATCAAGATAAAGTTTGGTACATAAAGACTGATTAAAATTTTACTCGAGGATTTAATTATCCCCCCCAACTTAATTTTTATTATCCCCAATGGAAGGAGATATTAAAGATACATGACAAGGAAAGATACCACCTGGAAGGATGCTTCAATTGGATGTTCTTTTGTTGCCATACTCCCCTTACTTTATTGTTCTTCTAAAAAAGAAAAGTAACTAGTTAAAAATAAAAGCATAAACCGGGTTGCCTCCCAGAAGAGCTAAGTTTAACGTCTTCAGCCGGACTTAATGGATTATATCAGTTGATACCTCTACTAAATAATTAGATATACTTGGCCATGGTGGATGATGGATGAAGTCGAATCAGAAATGTTCCACATGATATTTTCTTTATGGATATCTTTAAGACATGCTTCCAGATGATTAGTAGCAAGGTATGGCTGGGTGTGTAGGGTAGATATTGGTTCTAGTGCCGAAGCTAGGTAAGGGTTGGGGAACGCTACAAATTGCTTATACTTTGATATCCATGGTGGATTTGATACATCACTTAGCTCCTCCACATCATCAAATCCAGTGCATTTCAGATGTTTGTGAACAACTCTTTAGTAAATTATCAAAACTATCATGCTGAAAGACTGCATTGCTTGATTCTTGCAATGACATTTTGGTTGGGCAGTCTATTAGTAGATCAGGGATTGTCTCTTCAATATCTTTGAGTTCGCTTGGTAAATCTACAGGTTGGGCTTCCTGGTCAGAAGTTACATCATGTTCTAAAAATGAGTCCTTTAACATGACAAGGAGCAGCGCATGTTCCATTGTAGGTAAAGTTTCTAATTTGGAAGGTGTATTAGAAGGAGGTGCCACATGCTTATACTTCATGGCCCATGGAGGATTGGTGCAAAAATTAGGTAGCTCCAATAACATGTTCACTTATTTAGTATTTGCATCAACATCAAATTCATCCACTTCAAAATGTGTTAAACATTGTAAGGGATCAGAGTCAAGCAAATTGGGAATTTCATTCTCTATAACTTCTTCTAACACTTCCTCTACCATGTTTACCTCATTAAAATCATACGTGGAAGGTCCTTGGCATGCATTAAAAATGTTCAGCCTCATCTTCTTGTTTCTGAAATATACATCCATAACCCTCGCTCTATAATTTATACAAGCATTAGCGGTAGCTAGAAAAGGTCTTCCAAGAATGATGGGTATTTGGCTAGAATTACCGCTAGATTATATATCCAACACAAGAAAATCAATAGGAAAGTAGAATTCATCTACATTCACCAACACATCCTCTAACATTCCATGAGGTACCTTAACTGATTGATCTGCTAATTATAAGGTTACTGGCATGGGTTTCAATTCTCCAAATCTGAATAGATCATATATTGAGCTTGGAAGAAGGTTTATACTTGCACCCAAATCTAATAAGGATTTCTTGATTGTGAGATCCCCTATGATATAGGATATGATCAGGGTACCAGGATCTTTAAGTTTGGGTGGGACTATCTACTGAAATACTGAGCTAACTTGCTTAGTCAACTGGATCATTTTCGATATGTGCACCTCAGATTTTTTTTCTATGTGCACAGATCCTTAACAAATTTTGTATAAGTTAGAACTTATTTAATGGCATCGAGAAAAGGTAGGTTTATCTAGACTTGCTTGAGTAGCTCAAGCATCTCCTTCATTTTTAAAGTCTTCTTATCCAAAGATAAAGGAGTTTCCAAAGCACTAGGGAATTGGGCCTTAAGTGTAGGTGGCTGACTAATGGATTCCTTTTCCTCTTTACTATTCCTCTTCTCTAGCATAGCCAATTCTTGCTTTTGGGTTAGGTCAGGTTGGTTTAATGTTTTTTCACATCTTAAATGTTTCAGGACCAGTGGAGCTCTCATCCATGAATTGTCCTTCTGGATTACTAATGGGCTGGCTAGGTAACTTACCTTCCTTCCTTCTATTGAGAGCTGTAGCTAGCTGACCTATCTGGATTTCTAGCTTAGCAATGGACTGAGTGTGGGATTGAAGGAGTTGGGTACTTATTTCTATCCCTTTTAGTACTTGGTGCATCTTCTCTTCGAAGGCAGAATCATGATTATTTGGTGGAGGTTGTAGGGCACTCGGTTATTATGAATATGGCATGCTTTTTAAATTGGTCTCCTGATAGTTGGGCTTAACTGATGTTGGAGTAATAACAGGTTGGGGTTTCCAAGAGAAATTTGAATGATTTTACCAGCTAGGATTGTAAGTGTTGGATAATGGATCATTTCCTGATCTAGGAGCCATTTAGGTTTGTGCTTGATGGGCTTACTCTTAAACAAGCTTAGGGAATTGATAAGTAGCTAGACAATCATGTATCAAATGGGTAGGACTTGAACAGATAATACAAACATCATGTTTTTGACAATGTGAGGAGGAAATATTTTCACTTTGTAAGATTCGGTCAAGCTTTTGGGAAAGTTCATCTACCTTGCTATAGATGTCTACAGAATGACCTACTTCATACATTCTACCTCTATTAAGTCCTATGGGAGGATCTCTATAGGCAGCAAACATGTGATGCAGAAAATTTTCATTAATACTTTCAAAGAGTTGCCAAGCCTCATGTTCATTTTAAGCATGAATGTTCCTCCACATAAGGCATCTACCATTTATCGGTGCCTTTCTGACAGACCATCATAAAAATACTGGACTAATTGCCATTTAGGTATGGCATTATGCAGACATTTTTTAATCAATTCTTTCAATCTCTCCCATGTCTCATGAAACATTTCTTTGTCTAATTGTAAAAAACTGGGTATGGCTTTTCTAATTTGGTTCGTTTTTCTATTGAAAAGTATTTCTTAAGAAATTCTCTCTGTAGTTGATCCCAAGTTGGAATTATTATAGTATCTAGGGAATCCAACCAGTACTTGGCTTTATCTTTTAGAGAAAAAGGGAACAACTTAAGCCTAAGGGCATCATCAGAGAAATTTTGGATCTTGACAGTTGAACATATTTCTAAGAATTCATCTAAGTGTTTGTTGGGGTCTTCATTTGCAAGTCCATAGAAAGATGGTAACATATGAATTATGCTGGACTTAATTTCATACTAGACAGCCTCTACTAGACATATTTGGATACAAGGTGAATAGATATACTTTGAAAAAGTGAAGTACTCCTTTTATTATCATGGAGGATCAATTTCTTGATTAGGATCCATAGTATGTGATATGTTTGCTCTATAGGTTCTATCTATTTCAGGATCTAGGGATATGATTTCAAATTCTAAATATCGATGACCTAGCATACACCCTACAGTAATACTCTAAAGCAAACAACAGTTTAATTTTTTTTTTTCAATTAGAAAATTGGAAGATTGAGGTAGATCTAAAGAAAAGACTCCTAAGAGAATCCTAGGCTAGACAAAAAAAGAGTTATGTTAATTTTTTTTCAAACAATTAACATAAACAAAATCAAATCTATCCTAGGGTTAACCTGGAACTTAACAGCTCCTAACTATTCCAAGGTTACCTTCGAACGCTCCAAGCCAAAGATCAATCAACTGTCCCAGCCAGGTAACTGTAACGTTGGTGGGGTCCCTCCGTTGCTTGCCTTAGCACCAATTAAAATTGGCCAGGTAAGCAAACAGAACCAATTAAAGAACTACCTTCTTTTGGGCACTTGTCCCTGAACCACTTGCCTTAGACACCGAGCAACTAACTGATTTGAACCCAGTCCAACTCTTGGGTTTTCTTGTACTATTAAGCTTGAATTTCCTAGGGCTAGCATCTAATTAATTTTAGAGTTAAGGTCTGGTTTAATGTACATGCAGGGAAATGATTTCTGGGCTAAGGAAGGGTAATGAACTCCCCACCTTATCTGATTAATGAGGTTAAATACCCTTAAGTCAGTTATGAAAAGATGAATTCAGCAAGCAAGGTGTCCAAACTTGAAGTTATCAAACAAACAAAATTATACTAATTACTTTTTTTTTAGTAGTTTGATGGTTAAGTTTCTAATCTCCTACCAAGTTATGAGGATGTCAACAAAAAATATTTTTATATTTTGGACTTTAGTTTTTTATAAAAAAAATTAATTCTGTTCAATCATACATAAAGAAATACTAACGACCAATTTTATTTTTAATTCTAATTTTTGATTTTTTTTAAAAGAATAATGCCAAAAGGTCCCTGGCATTGGTGCCAAAAATTTGATGTGCATCGCTATGCACCAATTTAATACCTTAACTCCATTATTTTTATGTAGAGTAGTGAGAGTAAAGGTCGAATCTATAGCTGACCTTTGAGTTATTTCAAAAATAAAATACACAATAAAAAAGAAAATTAATAAAAAATTAGTAATGTAAGTAATCCAGATATGGTCTATCCTAACGAGAGTATGGCCCGTACCCATAATCATGGCCTGTCCCATTTATGAATATATCAGTCAAAATAATAGTAAAAATAACCCAGATATGATCTATTTTAACAAGAGTATGACCCGTACCTGTAAATCACGGCCCATCCCTTTTAGAAATAATCAGTCAAAATTATATTCACGTAGAGAAACTTACCTCAAAAGCTTATCACTACTCATGAATCTGCTTCAAACAAGATAGACAAAAATATGAATTAATTGGAAGCTCTTTTCATTTCATAAAATGATGAGTACATCAAATGAACATATCTAAAATATAAATCCCTTTTCCTAAATAGGCTTCCTAACTGAAGCTGCGGCATATACGAAGAAACCAGAAGATGGAGTAGTTCGAAGATGTGGTGAAGAGTGGAGAGTGAGGAACTTGGGCTAGTGCTGTGGGAGTGGGAACCAATCAGGATGGAGGAGGTCAGAAAGATGGAAGAGAGTGGAAGCAAAGAAAGGAAAAATGGAGAAGAGAGAACTGGAGTGGAGTGGAGAAGGAATTGAGAGAAGAGGAGGACTATGGGCTTCTTGGACTGATCTCTGGACTCCTCCTGTGATCAGGATTTTATAGGCAGTGACCCAACAATCTTCGATTTCTTCAACAAAAATCCGTTCCACCATTCCAACATATCCAACTAAACTTCAACGATCCCAATGAAGTTCCAATGCTCCCATATGCATTTTGTTCCCAATCAACTGCATCCAACGATCTCCAACAAGCTCCATTCCTGATCTCCAACTAAACTCACTGATCTCTAACTGTGTCTGGTGAGTTCAAATGGCTGACTGGACTGCTCCAAGGATCTCAAATGATGATTTGCAGCAGCCATAGAATTTGGCGGTGGCAACTCTGGTATCTCGGAATAGGAAGGATGAGCAGGGAAGATGAAGGTGGCAATGACTAAAAATTAGGGAGGAGGCAGCATCAAATCCCATGGGAAGATGACCATGGTGAGGAAGATGGTGACGTGATGGAAACATCACCAGCATAGATCCCGGTGCAAGCACGAATCTTAGAGCTGCACGAATCTTGAAACATATCAAGAATAAATTTATGATTTATCTTTTATTTGAAATTTGAATTAGGATTTGGTTAGTTAGGATTGAGATATGGATAGGCTTATCTTATCCTATCTTGTATTTGAATTTGAATCATTTCTATCTTTTTATCTTGTATTCAAATTCAAATGAGGGTTGGACAGCTCTATAAATACCACCCTCGGTCCTTTGTAAAAAATAGTTTTAGAGAATAATTATGAGTTTTTGGATGAGTGATTCTTCTTGCCTTTGCCTTCGGGCATCGAGGGGTATGAGGCCCTAGTTATCCCCCTTCTCATTCCAATATCTTTATCCCCTCGTGACATTTGAGATTCATCCTAACGCCTCCAAGTATCGAGGAGGGTGAAATGTCCTAGAGGTGAGAGGTCTCTTCGTTAGTGTGAGTCCCAAAGTACATGAGTTCCAAACTCTAGGTCTTCCATCTCCATTATTCCTTCACTATCCCTAGAAAAAAAATTCCAAAAAAATATAATACCCTAAATTTGGTGATTTCTAGGCTCGCCAACGATCCTATCCCTCTGTCCTACATCAAATTGGTATCAGAGTCCAGAAAAATTAAGATACCCCAGATTTCCCTTCTTTTCCATCAGTCCCGGTGAGTCCCTCCACTTCCCCGTCGCTGATCCCCTCATCTCTAATCCCGTTTCTACCCAGCTACCATGACTCCCGAATTAACCATGATGCTGATCACATCACTCCAGATCCCCTCTAACCAGCCCTTACATTGATCTATCTGTTCTATCCTATCTTCTTGCTGGATAAAACAAAAAAAAAATCCCCCAACCAGTGCTTTCCAGTGACTCCTCCCCCGTGATCCACTGCCCACTGCAACCGTCGCCTCCCTACTGCCCCGCCGCCACACCACAGTCCCCCCCTCTCCGGCAAACTGTTCGCGTCGCCTGACCGACGTCTCCACCACCTGCAACCAAATCAGTCAGCCGACGAACCTCCTCCTCCTTAGGCACGTGGCAAGGAAAGACACCACCATGCTTGGCCTTGATCGCCCAGATCCCGTGCTTGTGGTACATCTTCGACCGTGAGTGCTTCCCGATCCTGCGGATGAGCACGAGATTCTGGCTTGAAGCCCTGGGCTTCCTCGCGCGGACTCCATCTATCACACCTCGCAGATGTCTGGACCTTGCCGGCCCACACCATGGTTCGCCTCACCGACAGCTCCCTCACCGAAGGACTCCTCCGGTCGCCCATCTTCTCTGGATCCGCCCCAACCCCACCCTCCGCCGCATGCTCCTCCATCTCATCCCTGCCGTCTACTCCCACGCTGAGTGCAAGATCACCAAAGAGTTCTCTGATTGGATGGTCCAGATCTGCGTTGCCAGCCGCCACCTTGGCCAGGTCACCATCGGCCGCGCCTCCGCCACCCGCCAGCGCAAGGAGGATCTCCGCATCAGGCAGCGCCAGGCCGAGGAGCAGTCCCTCTTCTCTGCCCTCAAGCTCTCGTTTATTGCCCTCTGCTAGCTCTACGTCTCCTTCCTCCACGCCGCCAAGAACCTCCGTGCCCGCTACGGCTCCTGGGCCATCGTCACCAGCGCCGCACCTAACTCCCACCCCCAGGCTTCCTCTGGCGCAGTTGCGGTGGCGTAAATCGAGTCCCTCCCCCTCTTCTGCGATGTCCCCGTCCCCAAGCACCAGACCCTCCTCGACCAACTATGCCGTTTTCATCGTCATTGCCGGCTTCATCAAGGCCAACACCAAGAACCTCATCCCACCAACACCCTGCTACCGCCGACCAACCTCGTCGACCTCTCCCGCTCCCAGGACGCCGTCGCTGGTGACAGCACCACCACCATCGTCGTCCTTGCTGGCTCGCTCCTCCGGCACTCCCTCTCTCTCCTCTCCACCAGAATCCACCCAACCGCTCCTCCTCTGCCCTCGAATGTTATTAGGGTTATATAACAAGTTTGTTTCTAGGGTTTTGCCCATCCCTCTCTCCTCCTATCTAAGCTCCCATGATGGCCGCCATCACCGCAGCCGCCCCCATGGCCCCTGCCTCCTCATCCAATACAGAGAGCTATGTCGACAACAAGTGGCGCAATGACATGCAGCTGGCCAACATCGTCATCGCTTGTGCGGTGGCGGACGCCGTGCATACCAGTCTCGGCCTCAAGGGCATGGACAAGATGATCACCGACTGCTCTCCTCCCTTCCACCCGGAGTCATCTCCAGTTGCAGCATCTCCTAGGCCGAACCCCCCCTCTCCTCTGTGCCTCTCATGAAGCCCGATGTCATCGCCGTTTCCAAAGCCCTGCCCTGCCGGTCTTCCCCACCATCGCTGCAGCCGAAGCTCCTCCCTTGAAGCCCCCTCCAATCGCCTGAGATGCCGTCTACCACACAGCCCCCTTCCACAGTCACCAGTCCTCGCCGTGCCGTCTACCAAAATCAACACGCCGTATCGCTGCCCATGTTGTCTACCGGAATCAACATGCCATGCCGCCGCATTCATTCCATCACCGCCTCCGGCGAAAACCCTCTGGATCTGCCCTCAAAAGACCTCCCCTGCATCGTCGGTCCGTGGACAAGGAAGATGCGCACGAACGTGAAAGCACACAGATTTCAAAGCAAGACTCCATCTGCACACTTCATAAAGCAAGACGCCTATTTACTTTGGTCGATTTCTCCCTCTACATGGATTTCAAAGTATATGATTCTTATAGCTGCATTACTCTTGAAGCTGCACCATTTTTAGAGCGGAGTCTCTTTTGATTGGATGTGGTTAACTAGAGTCCCTGCTGATCCAGATTCGATGGAGTCGAGTTTTTCCCATCTTAGGAGAATGATGGGGACGTCACCAGCATAGATCCTAGAGTAAGCATGAATCTTAGAGCTATATGAATCTCAGAGCATATCTAGAATAAATTTAGGATTTATCTTTTGTTTGAAATTTGAATTAAGATTTGGTTGGTTATGATTGAGATATGGATAGGCTTATCTTATATTGTATTTGAATTTGAATCATCCCTATCTTTTTATCTTGTATTCAAATTCAAATGAGGGTTGGACAGGTCTATAAATACCACCCTCAGTCCTTTGTAAAAAATAGTTTTAGAGAATAATTATGAGTTTTTAGAAGAGTGATTTTTCTTGCCTTCATCTTTGGGCATCGAGGGGCATGAGACCCTAGTTATCTCCCTTCCCATTCCAATGATCCTCTGATGCAGAACGGAAGCTCTGATACCAAAAATTGATGCAGAACAAAAGAGATGATGCGATGCGGAAGTAAAATTAAGACTAATTCTTTTTTTATATATATATATTTTCAGAAGTCAGCTTAGACTCAAAGAAAAGTTAAACTAAATTGAAAGAAATTATATAATAATTGAAATCATAATTCAAAGAAACTAGATTATCAGAGTAGTTCAGAAGTAAAGGATCGCTGGGGGTTGAGAAACTCCCAGACCTAGGGTTTCGCTCTGAACTTTCAACAGGACAGAAATAAAGAGAAGGGAAGGGTTATATACTAGGTAGTGATCTTCACAGAGTTTGGTGGAAGGACTCTCTCGAGCAGATTGTTGGATCCTCAGATTCGGATATCTTCGCAATGGATCCTCCAATACGGGTCCTTTGGCAGAGTTGGCTTCTCCTGAACTCAGGATCTAGGAAAGAAGAAGAACAAGTTAAGGAACCAGATACTCAAAGAAAGATTTACCAGATAAGAAGAACTTGAAAAATTGATGTTGCTGAAATCCTGATTCTCCTGGATGTTGATCTGACTTCCTCTGGGATTTGCTCTGTATTCGAAGTAGCCGATCTGGACCTGGATGCTGGTGGTCGGCCTCTACTTGGAAGAGAGGGGCCATGAGATGATGAGGTAGATTAGGGTTTGGATGATTGGTGGAATGAAAAAGATGATGGGCGGCTAGGGTTTGGAATTGAAGTGGCTAACCTAGGGTTTTGGTAGGGTTTTGGGGTTGGAGATCTCACACCTCCTCAAGGTTCCTAGGGAACCCGGATTTACTCCCTCACGGAGCTCAACACCTGAACACAAGTACGGAAGAGAGAAACACAAAGTCTCTCACAAAGAAATTGATTTCATTCATCATTAAATTCAAGAGTTACATAGAGTTGAATATATAGACATAACAAAGAAATAAAATTTTATAAATTTTCCATGTGGGACTAATAGGACTAACCCACACTTTAAGCATCAAATTCTCTTCCCAAGACTCCTTCCATGAGTGGGCAGCCCAAAAACTCCAAGAAAACTTGAAAATCAGCTCCAAATGGCAGGTTATGGGGGTGTCTCCTAGTATCTCTCCATGAATCAAGGATTTTTCCTTCATGGTTTTGCTCATTTGGACACCTCCTAGTCTTGCTCCACAAGTTTAGGCTTCTTCCTTTCATGGCTTTGGCACTTTTGGAAACTTTTGGGAACCTCCTTGAATTCCTCCCCAAGACATGCTCTCTTCCCTTTTATAACTTGGATTTTTATGGAACATTGTGGGGCACCTCCTTGATCCTCTCTTCAAGAAAAATTCTTGCCATCCTGGCTTGGGTTTATTTCTTGTGGTGTAGGGACCAATGACACTAGATGGAGATGTGGCGCCTCCTGGACTCTGGCATGTGGCTGGGAGTGTGGCACCCACTTGCTTGGGCCTAGGAGAAAAAATGTGGCACCCTGGACCCTGACTTGACTGAAAAAAAAGTGGCACCAACCTGGAGAAGACCTTGACCACTACTAGGACTTGCATTGAGTCAACATGACTCAACAAAATTTAAATTACAGGGAAATACAGACTCAAGACTAAAATTGAGTTGACCAAGTCAACCCTTATTACAAAACCAAAAAACCCTAATTCTTCGGGCAAGGTCAATCAGAGATCCAGATGGAGCCCTGAAGTCTTCTTCTGAGTCTTGTGCCCGCACCAATTCTCCCGGGATGGGAGGAACTCGACCCTGTCGAGTATGGATCAAGCTGGCTCTGGTATCTCTCCAAGAGGTTTGGGTCCAATTCTTGTAATTCTTCTCGGGAGATCCAAGAGTCATCAGAATCTGGCCTTCCTTGCCAGCGGACCAGGTATCTTTGGTATCCTCAATTACGAGTAGAGATAACCTGATCATCCAGGATCTTTTCAATCTGCTCTTTCTTCACAGGCCAGTTTGTTGGTGGACACACAGGGTCGGGATCACTCTCAATAACAGGATTAGGTTTCAAAGGCTTACTAGGAATCACAGCTGGCTCCCTATACTCTACTAAGTCTGTAATGTTGAAAGTAGAGCTATTGCCTAGTTCTGGAGGCAACTCGAGCACATAGGCATTGGATCCTACTCTCTTCACTACTCTAAATGGTCCAGCTCCTTTAGCTGTAACTTTCTAACGGTTCCAGGAAAAAACCGCTCAGGCCTTAACCTAATCATTACATAGTTTCTCTCAACAAAAGTTTTGACTCGTCTTTGAGAATCAGCCAACTTTTTATAAGTTTCATTACTTAAAGTTATTTTGGCATGAATTTCTTTATGCAAGTCCTTTACATGCTATGCAAGTGCATCAAGAGAGTTGTGTGTGTGGGCTAATAGTGAAATCAGATCAAGTGGTGTGTGAGGCTTGTATCCATGAACAATTTCAAAGGGACTCTAGCCTATAGACCTATTGATCGAAACATTGAATGCAATTTCAGCCATGGACAAAATACAAATCCCAATTCTTGGTGCTCTCAATCAAACCAAAATCTGAGCTAAAGCCTAGTAAAGGGTCAAGAAAAACTAAACTAGACTGACAACGCATTCCTAAAGAATGGACTTTATTCCAAAGGAACTCTAGGTCTAAACCTAACAAACTAAGGCTCTCTAGGTTTGACCTTAGGTCGGAGGAGGGCATGTAGAGCATGAAAACTTATTATGGATGCCTAGTAGGTGCCATAAGGTCTTCCAGAAGTAGGTGGCAAACCTAATAGGTTCTAAGGAGTCTTGCAACCTAGAAATCTCAGTAAAGTGTAATCCCATAGCTCTAGAAACATGAGAAGATTCAGGGAAGGGTAGGAAATAAGAATCAGAGTTTTGATGTGGCTTATCGGAAACAAGAAACAAACCTTGGTTATTCAGGATGATCTTAAAATGAGGACATTGTTCTATAGGTGCACTCATCCAAACCTCATGATTTGCTCTAGGAGGGTCTACAAGTGCAAGTTCTAGGATAGGCTGGGTGCTCCTAGAAGATGGAAGGTTATCAGGAAGGTCTTTGGAATGTTTATCTAGAAAGTCTTCTAAGCTACTGTCTTTTTCTTGTTCTTGGACCTTCTCAATGGGCAATTCTTGTGAACCCCTTCCTTCTTCACACTTCTATACCAGATTTGACTCAGGGGTGTCTTCTTTGGATTCCTCAATGAGTTTAGGGGTATTCTCACTTAAACTCTCATTGGGTGCAATTTTCTCTTCCTGAACTTCCTCAAAAGGGTCTTCTCTTAGGGTTAGCTCCTGAATTCCTTGAGTGGCAGGGGTCCCCTCAATAACCCCAAGGTAGGAGTTGGTTAATTGAATTTTCGGGAGGGATATCCTCAAATTCTTCTTCTTCATATTCATCTATCAAACTTATGTCAGGCTCATATATTTCTTCCTCAATCTCACTAAAAGGTTCTAATCTATTCTCCTTTGATTCCTCTTTAAGTACGGCTCTGGTCAGGTCAACTAATTTTGGGATGGCCATGCCTAACTCCTTCTCAGTGTTATCCTTCTGGTCAAGAGGTGACACAAGTGGGAATTGGCAAACAAAAGTCTGGTTCACTACGGGTGTCGGATCAATCGGAACTTGACTCAAGTTGGTAGAGGTTGGCTTTAAGTCCAAAGTACTTGATTGGTTATATCTTAAAGACCACTCATTGTCTTGGGCTTCTTGGTAGGCTCGGTCTAACTTATTGGTCTTTTCAAGGCATAGCTTCCTATAAATGTCTGGGTGTAACCCGACCCTAAACCTCGATGTGATCTGAGCTTCGGTCTCAATGGTATTGCATTTCATGTCATACCACTGGAAGTCCTCGATATATTTAGACAAAGGCCTATTACCTTGTCGCAATTGGTACCATTGGTCTAAAAGTCTTTTCTCATAGGATCTACCTAGGTACCTATCTCTCAACTTACTTCTCATATCTCTCCAAGTATATATTTCCTCTTTTCTTTGATAACACTCACGCTCAATAGCATACCAATGCGACCTAGTATGTTTGGTGAACTTGGTTTTGGCCAACCTAACTTGTCCTAATTCCGATATGTTAGTGTACTCAAAATACCGATTCATTTGTTCTTCCCACTTAATATATGTCTCTTGTCTTCCATCAAAAGTGGGTGCATAAGGTTCGGTGTTCCTAATGGGTCCCTTCTCTGAGTCAACCAAGTATGGGTATAGGCTCCTAGGGTTATGCTCGGGATCATAGTATAAGGTCCTCCGAGGCTCCAGGCATGGGTGAGGTTGGGGCCTATTAAATTTTGGATCAGGGGTCCAATTTTGATGTCTACGTTTCTCAAGTCCCTGGGCTCGGTCTCTAAACTGGACAAAACCCTCATTCATATCCTGACTCAATTTGGTCATACTTTCGGTAAGAGTTCTAATCATGGCCTCTAAATCAGGTTGGGTTTGACCAGGTTGGTAGGGTACTCCATTTCGGGTGGACATGATGATGCAAGCAAGCACACCAAATGAGACTTGACTAAAATGACTACGGGCTAACTAGACCTAGAGCCCAAACTAGATGCCCAATCAGAGTGGCAAGCTAGCCTGTAGTAACTCGGGACTCAGCCAGGCAGGTGTAAGGGGAGTGTTAGGTCCCTAATTGCCAATCCTAGACACCAATCAGTGATTGGCCAGGTAGGCGGACCAGCACACAAGCCCTTCGGGATGTAGTCCCTGAATCACCATTCTAGACACTGAGTACAAAGCACACACAGAGTAACCAGACAAACTGACTAAACATTAGCCTAGACCCGACTTGTTGGTGTCCCTAGCCCACTAGGGCAAATTAAGTCTAATAAATTTTAAAATTAGACTTAGGATCGAATGAAAGGATGGTGGTTTTGGGCTAAGGAGAGGTTATCAACTCCTCCCCTTATCTTAGATGCTCAATTTCCCTTAAGATGAATTAGGAGATGATCACTCAAAAAAAAATTGAATTGCAGAAACACAGAAACAGAATTGCTGTAATTTAACTCTCAGAAATTTCACAGAAACCAATAAATTAAAGTAAAATTTTGTAAAATAGTTTCAATTATACTGGTTCCAGAAAAATAAAAATCATGCAATTTGGAGTTATCTGCAATGAGAAACAATTCCTGCAATAGGATAGTTACAGACTGAAAATAGAATGCTTCCCTCGTTTATAATTCCTGCTACGAAGTTGTAACCCAGCGGATCCCCTACACGCCCTAGGAACACCCCATGGAATGGGAAGAGGAGGCTTGCACCTCACTTCGTTCCTAGGACCGGACGTCCTGGGGAGTCTACTTCGAGCAGACAAAGTAAAAAAGAGAGACACTCAAAACATGCAAGCAAGTAAGAAACCCTAGACAGGGCTCTGATACCAAAATTGATGCAGAACAAAAGAGATGATGTGATGCGGAAGTAAAATTAAGACTAATTCTTTTTTTTATATATATATATTTTTAGAAGTTGGCTTAGACTCAAAGGAAAGATAAACTAAATTGAAAGAAACTATATAATAATTGAAAGCACAATTCAAAGAAACTAGATTATCAGAGTAGTTCAGAAGTAAAGGATCGCTGGGGGTTGAGAAACTCCCAGACCTAGGGTTTCGCTTTGAACTTTCAACAGGACAGAAATAAAGAGAAGGGAAAGGTTATATACCAGGCAGTGATCTTCACAGAGTTTGGTGGAAGGACTCTCTCGAGCAGATTGTTGGATCCTCGGATTCGAATATCATCACAATGGATCCTCCAATACGGGTCCTTTGGCAGAGTTGGCTTCTCTTGAACTCAGGATCTGGAAAAGAAGAAGAACAAGTTAAGGAAGCAGATACTCAAAGAAAGATTTACCAGATAAGAAGAACTTGAAAAATTGATGTTGCTAAAATCCTGATTCTCCTGGATGTTGATCTGACTTCCTCTGGGATTTGCTCTGTATTCGAAGTAGCAGATCTGGACCTGGATGCTGGTGGTCGGCCTCTACTTGGAAGAGAGGGGCCGTGAGATGATGAGGTAGATTAGGGTTTGGATGATTGGTGGAATGAAGAAGATGATGGGCGGCTAGGGTTTGGAATTGAAGTGGCTAACCTAGGGTTTTGGTAGGGTTTTGGGGTTGGAGATCTCACACCTCCTCAAGGTTCCTAGGGAACCCGGATTTACTCTCTCACGGAGCTCAACACCTGAACACAAGTGCGGAAGAGAGAAACACAAAGTTGCTCACAAAGAAATTGATTTCATTCATCATTAAATTCAAGAGTTATAGAGAGTTGAATATATAGACATAACAAAGAAATAAAATTTTGTACATTTTCCATGTGGGACTAATAGGACTAACCCACACTTTAAGCATCAAATTCTCTTCCCAAGACTCCTTCCATGAGTGGGCAACCCAAAAACTCCAAGAAAACTTGAAAATCAGCTCCAAATGGCAGGTTATGGGGGTGTCTCCTAGTATCTCTCCATGAATCAAGGATTTTCCCTTCATGGTTTGGCTCATTTGGACACCTCCTAGTCTTGCTCCACAAGTTTAGGCTTCTTCCTTTCATGGCTTTGGCACTTTTGGAAAATTTGGGAACCTCCTTGAATTCCTCCCCAAGACATGCTCTCTTCCCTTTTATAACTTGGATTTTTATGGAACATTGTGGGGCACCTCCTTGATCCTCTCTTCAAGAAAAATTCTTGCCATCCTGGCTTGGGTTTATTTCTTGTGGTGTAGGGACTAAAGACACTGGATGGAGATGTGGTGCCTCCTGGACTCTGGCGTGTGGCTGGGAGTGTGGCGCCCACTTGCTTGGGCTTGGGAGAAAAAATGCGGCACCCTGGACCTTGACTTGACTGAAAAAAAAGTGGCACCAACCTGGAGAAGACCTAGACCACTACTAGGACTTGTACTGAGTCAACATGACTCAACAAAATTTAAATTGCAGGGAAATACAGACTCAAGACTAAAATTGAGTTGATCAAGTCAACCCTTATTACAAAACCAGAAAATCCTAATTCTTCGGGCAAGGTCAATCAGAGATCTAGATGGAGACCTGAAGTCTTCTTCTGAGTCTGGTGCCCGCACCATCCTCTCCTGGATCTACCTAAAACCTGCTCATTATGTCCAAGGCATATGCAACATCAGGTCCGATACATAACATTGCATACATTATCGATCCTACAGCCAAAGCATAAAGAATCATAGCCATCCTCTCTCTTTCTTCTGATGTCTTAGGAGACATTTTCTTAGAGAGATGTATGCCTTGACTTATAGGTAAGTAACCTTTCTTACTTCCATCCATGTTGAATCTCTTCAACACTAAGTCAATGTACCTAGATTGCGATAAGCCTAGCATCCTTTTGGATTTATCTTTATAGATCCTTATACCCAGTATATAGGATGCTTCTCCCAAGTCCTTCATGAAAGATTTTGATGATAGCCATGTTTTAACCGACTGTAACATTGGGATATCATTCCTAATGATCAGTATGTCATCCACATTAAAACCAAGAAAACAAGTGCACTCCCACTTATCTTCTTGTACACACATGGTTCATCTATATTTTTGATAAAACCAAATCCTTTGATTATCTCATCAAAATGGAAGTTCAAACTCCTCGATGCTTGCTTAAGTCCACAAATGGACTTCTTTAATTTGCATATCTGGTTTGGTCTCCCACTTGGGACAATACCTTCTGGCTGTGACATGTAGACTTCTTCCTCAAGGTTTCCATTGAGGAAAGCAATCTTTTCATCCATTTGCCAGATCTCATAGTCATGGTATGCTGCTATTACAAGCAATATTCGAATGTACTTGAGCATGGCTACTGGAGAAAAAGTTTCATCATAGTCTATACCATGTTTTTGTCTGAAACCTTTTACTACCAGTCTAGCCTTGTAGGTCTCAACTTGACCATCTACTCCAATCTTCTTCTTGAAGACCCATTTACATCCAATTGGGTTAATTCTTTCAGGTGGATCTACTAGAGTCCAAACCTGATTAGAATACATGGAGTCCATTTCAGATTTCATGGCACCAAGCCATTTGTTTGAGTCTTTACTCTTGACAGCTTTTGAATAGGTCATAGGATCATCATTCTGTATGATACTGGCTTCATTGTCATCCCCGATGACAGCCATATCTGAGAGGTGCTCCCTGCACCCTCTTTGACCTTCGGAGAGGAGGTGTGTATTGTGGCTATTCTTGATCCACAAAAACCTCTGGTTAAGGAACTTCACTTGAAGGCTCATCAGTTTGTTGGTTTTATTCTTCACACAACTCAAGTGAAGAATCACTACATCCTTCTTGGATAAACTCTTGTTCCAAGAATGTAGCATGCCTATTGACAATTATCTTTTGCTCAGTAGCATTATGAAAGAGGTATCCCTTACCTTCTTTTGGATAACCAACAAACCTACACTTGTTAGCCCTAGCACTTAACTTATATCCAAAGTTATTCTTGACATAAGCATGGCAACCCCAAATCTTTAAGTACTTAAGACTTGGTCTTTTACCATTCCATAACTCAAATGGAGTGCTACTTACTGACCTAGATGGAACCTTGTTTAATATATATGTAGCAGTCTCCAAGGCATATCCCCAGAAGGAAATGGGAAGATCTGTGAAGCTCATCATGGACCTCACCATGTCCAACAAGGTATGATTTCTCCTTTCTGCCACTCCATTTAACTGGGATGTATAAGGAGGTGTCCATTCAGAAATAATGCCTTTGTCTTTTAGATGGTTTAGGAACTCACTAGATAAGTATTCTCCTCCTCGATCAAACTGAAAAGCTTTAATACTAAGTCCAGTTTGTCATTCAACCATATTCTAATATTCTTTAAACTTATCAAAGGCTTCGAACTTGTGCTTCATAAGATACACATAACCGAACCTTAATAAATCATCAATAAAAGTGATGAAATAAAAATATCCTCCTCTGGCCTGAGTTGACATAGGTCCACACACATTAGTATGTACAAGACCTAATAATTCAGTTGCCCTTTCTCCATATCCATTGAATGGAGACTTTGTCATTTTTCCTTTGAGGCAAGACTCACAAGTTCCTAATGATTGAAAATCATTATGGTCAAAGTAATCCTCTTTGACTAACTTGTTTATCCTTGACTCACTGATATGACCTAGCCGGCAATACCAAAGATATGTGACATTGACATCATCTCTTTTTCTCTTCTTGTCATCTACAAAAAGTATTTCATCATTGAGTACTAAAGTTAGAAGACCATTCACAAAGCAACCATGCCCAAATATTGTATTATTATGAAGAATAGAGCAGCCACTTCTCTTTATACTATTTCATATCCTTGTTGTAACAACAAAGGTATAGAAATAATGTTTCCTACAATATTTGGCACATAGTAGCATTCTTCCAACCTTATGATATTACTCGAAGGTAATAACAAAAGATAGGTGCCCATAGCTTTAGCATATATGGGTTCTCCACTTGTCCCATATAATTTGAAGTCACCTTTCTTCAAATTTCTAATTCTATGGAGTCCTTGTAAAGATTTACAAATATGTGACCCACATGCGGTATCCAATACCCATGAATTAGAAATAGATTCACTCAATGATAAATTGGTTTGTATCATGTACAAACCCCTAGATGCACCACTTGCATCTAGCTTCACATTTGCAAGACAACTCTTGCAATCCTTCTTTCAATGCCCAAAAATGTTGTAATGGAAACAGGCTCCATCAGCCTTCTACCTCAACCAGTCCACATAGTTTGAACTGGTTAACTTGTTGGCATCCAAGATGCCATGCAATGATAAATTTGAAGCCATAAAAAATAAATGTCCTAAGAACAATATCAGTAGACCACTCAAGATGATATCCATAACTAGATAAAGACTTTCTATCTAATTATATCTCCCACTATTTTCTTCAAATACCATAATCCTCAACTATGGTAAGCGAGAAACCTTTCCTGGTTTTCTTAGTGGGGTTGAGATCCATATTCCTCATGAGTGCCTTGTGTATGCACAACAAACACACATGAGTTCAAAGGTAGGACAACCTTTTCAATTGCAACCCATGCAATTCTCAACAATTATCTTTGCCTTTAAGACACTTATGGCCTTGTGTATGCACAACAAATCATAATGTCTTAGTTCAGTCGGACCCTTCATTTTTATATAGCCATGATTGAATAATGTTACCCTTGTGTATGCATAATAAAGCAACATTTCCAACCATGCCATAAAGCACTAAGTACACCAAGACAAATCTTATATCAAATCCTAGAGTAGGCCTTGTGTATGCATAACAAACCTACTATAGTCTTGACATAAATCTGGCTTAGCATGAAGGAAGGCAAAATATAGTACACTTAACCAATTAGCATTGCCAAATTAAGATTTAGCTATGACCAAATTGGCCAGGTGAGTGGAAGGGGTGAGGGGGTCTCCCTGTTGCTTTCCTTAGACACCAATTAGATTGGCCAGGTCAGTCAATGGAACCAATTAAAAATCTCATTCCCTTTACCTTCCCAGAACCACTTGCCTAGACACCAATTAGCTGATCAAACCCTAATTGATTTTGCATCATGAATAAGTTTTTTACTATGACTAAATATGATTTTTATAAGGGCTTTGATGGTCTCAAAAATACATTCTAAATTATCATGATTACTATGCTTATAACATATATAAACATGTAACATATCATCATAACATAACATCATAACATAACATGTTATGTTAAACAAGCATATTATAACTAATATGCAAATCAAGGCATGATAGATTCATAAAAATACCTTTCACCTCACTTTTTCATAGGATATGGCAACAGTAGCACCCCTACATGCCATAGGAGACCTATTGAATGGGATGAGAGGGCCTTTAAACCCTACTTGGCTCCTATGACCGGACGGCCATGGTGACTAACCCAATCCAAAGAAGTTACTAGGTACAATCAACATGCATAATTTCATACTTGACATAATATCATGCATTTCATAACAACTTGAAATTAAACATATTACCCTAATATGCAAAATTTCATACAATTGCATTATCATGTCATTTCATAAAGAAACCATAAATCATTCATATGAGTTTAGTCAGGTTGACTCAACAGGGTTCAGGTTGGCTCGACAGAGTCCGGGTCGACTCGATAGGGTTCGGGTCGACTCGATAGTGGAATTTCATAAAACTCCAAAAATGGTTCATAACTGGTATGCCATAAGGATGGCTCTGATACCACTGATGGGAATTCTCCCAGAGTGCCGAGAATCATGCAGCATGTGGAAGTGAATTTCAATACAAAAATTCTAAGCATGAAATCCTAATTGGCAAGAAAACCCTAATTACCAGGAACACTTCATGCAATACCAATCAACAAAACATAAATGAAGTCGGAAAACATACCTGGATTGCTAAAATCCAATCCTTTCCACAAGGCTCATAAGTGCAAGCCCTCCAACGATGATCCACACGAGAATGGTACCAAGGAAGAATCCCTACCATGGTTGCTTGCTTTAACATGACTCTTTTGTCAGCCTTTTGACCTTTGACCACTGTAGGACACCCTGTCCTACTGTAGGGATCTCTAGATACAATCCTAAATCACTTTTGGTTTTAGGACAACCCTCCTCTAGGACCCCTTAGGCTTATGGCCTAAAACTAAGCCTTGTCCGAGTAGAAAAGACCTTGTCTTAACAAGACAAGTCTTGTCCTAAAGTAAGGAGGGAGTAGAAGAACACTCAGGCTGACAGACTCTTGAGAAAATGGGAATCCTGTTTTCTGATGATCTAAAAACTTTCTCTCATTTCACCATACCCCCTTTAAATAATATTTCAAGTGGCATGAAAACCATCCCGACATCTCTTATCAGATATGTTATTTCATATCTAATACGACTCTTCAAGATTGAATAGTCTTATTTGTGTTCTTTCCCTTTCCAGATTAAATCCCCATGTGCCATGTGGCATTTACCAGTTAAGAAGAATAGAAGGAGGCATGATTTCAGATTTAAAAACCATGGGAAGAGCATAGTCCTGAGAGCAGAAGGACTCTGCATCAGAACCATGTGCAGATGAAGAGACGCGACTCTTCATCTGCGTGCGCTACTCTTTTTTTTTGCATTTCATGCCGCCCTCTTATTCCCTTTGACCGGTCATTTAAATCTAAAGGGCATGGGGATACGATGAAAAGGTGCCCCTTGATGAAACACTAGATTGTTTTATCTGCAGAAGGACTCTTGTCCTTCTGCGCGCGGCTTCATCTCTAGCACGCCAAGAGGCGCCAAGAGTCCTTTTGTGGTCAACTTTATCTACACCCCATACAACCTTTGACTAGTCAAAACATATGTAATATAGGGTTCAAAAGAAAGAGCATTAAGTCCTCTTTCCATCCATGTAAATATTTTTCAGATCAGAAGACTATAGACTCTCCTAGGCCTTTTTGAATGCCAAGGTATCATTTTGGCATCTAGAGTCCCAACTCAAATGGACTCTTCAATAAGACGTGCAAAATACCAAAATAAAATCAGATCAAGCTCTGATTTGGCTTTCCCACTTAGGACCCAACCTAATTTAGGTTTCCCTTAATTAGGTTAGCCCAATTAGCAAGTAACCGGACCCAATCCAATTAGGTTAGGAATTGGGTTAGCCTACATATGCTAGGATGCAATCTGGCTAACCAATTAGAATCCCATGACCCTAATTAAACCATGAGTGACTTTCTTGGCCAACTTTCTATTGTGTGTGACTCATTAGATTCCACATCTAGCTAGCAGTAGGTTTAGGTATGAGTTTGTTCGATTGGATCGAACCCGATTGACCTAATTAGGTCAAATCGGCTCACCTAATTGTCCAATTCGAATCACACATCAAATTGATTCATGAAACCAATCCAATTGGTTCATTAAAATACACAAGACAAGATTGACATCTAGAAATGTGTCATGCCTTCTCAAAAGATGAGGAATTTGATAAAAAATATCAAAATACCCTTCAGTAGTAAGTTACTGTGCAATTCAATCTTTCAATCTCCATTATCCCGATTAAGTGATGTGTATGGATAAATGTCAAACCCTGACACCTAATCATATCGAATCTCAGCTCGATCATGAGGACTCAGCTGATGACTGATTAGAAGCCACTTCTAATCTCATCCCACTTTGCAAAGATTCCTTGAGTCACTCATCGAAGAGATTACATGGGATAACATATCCTCTTACCAGGATTGATCAATTCCTTGTTGGTCCACTCACATCGTTCGTACACCTTCCACTATACCTAGAACACCCCGTACATGTTGTAATGCCATGAATGAGTATGAACCAAAGTATGGCTTAGTGTGCACAAGGAACCATGGTGACCTTAGGTCTGAAGATCACATGCATAACTTCTACTCTAGGACCTATCTTTTGACAAGGAGTAAGACTTCCATAAGATAGTCCCAGTGTGGATTAGTTCAGTGTACTCATAACCTAATGAGCACCCTTATCCTTGTATTAGTGTCTCTACACAAGTGGCTGAGAGACCAACCACCAACTGAGCATACATAGGATAAGCTAGTCTTACTAGATTCATTGATCCCTGAATCGATGGTCCAGTGACTAGGAACATTCTAGATTATGGTTTATAAGAAATTAGGTCTCACTGTTATGAACTCCATCATAATCCTAATTCCATTACCCTACTCTATGGGGTTCATCATAATTAATAAAAACATGACACAGCAGTATATGATGAATCAGATGCCTTTATTAATATGAAAGTATGTCATACATGAGCTGGAAGTTTACAAAAAGGCCCTCATAATGATTGGCTCTTAGGGCACTTTTCTTTCACTACTACTGTTGCAGGAGGCACTACAATAAAAGTGGTGGGTTCTCTTCTTCCCTCTTCTACTTCCTTTGCCTTTCTATCTTGTTTCTCCAATGTGTCTTTATAGTTCTACATCAAAATTGATGGTTATCAAAGATACTCCTGAAGGGATCAAGTCCATGCTAGGTGAGGATAGCTGGCAAAGATTTTGGAGTTTGATATCCTAGTGTCGATTAGTCTCTAGGTGCCAGGACCTTCTAAGAGGATGACCATGGGGTTAATGATAGGTTTGCCACCATATAAGGATGAGCTTAAGGCTAGACTAAGATTTCTGATTCTCGCCATCATTGCCAAACTGCTTAGGTCATATTAGGTGGCTCTTATGCAGCTAGTCCCTAATGCCTGTTGGATGATCATGGGTTCTTCTAACACATGGTGGATTATCGAGAGATGCCTCACACATCGGTCTTTAGAGCCTTCTTTTAACTAAAGTATAGTTTACAATGATGGTGATATGCTTCACTACAGAAGGGATTCCAATTTTTGAAGGGCCTGCCCAAGGTGTACCATTAGAAGGAACAATTTTCCTTCATCATGTCTGTGGTGGCGTGACCATTTCCAATTACCTGGGGTTCATTAGATAGAGCAAGGACACAAGACTACCCAAAACTGTAACTCCCAAAGAAGGTGATAGTCCATAGGCTGATGGCAACCATTGTCCCTCCCCTTAAGGATCTCTTATGAGGGGAGCTTCTAGCAGCACTATGCCCTAGAAATCCACCTACCACCGGTGAGTGTTTTTCCAAATCTCCTTGAGTTGTCTTGCCTTTTTGAGAATAAAAGCGTGGCAGTTTGCTTACTGGTAGACTTGACTCTTTAAAGGGTGGAGGTGGAGGTCTAAAGGCCTGCTTCCACCATGGGGGACAAAGAGGGGAAGTGGGTCTTGGATGGGTCAGAAGAGGTGCTGAAGGCTAAGAAACAATAGTGGTGCTAGGAGGAGACCTCTGCTCCTAGGGCAGGTAAGGCCTCCTCCATGGCTGTTGGCACCCTAGTTGGCAAGGCTATGGAGGTGGCCACATAGACTGTCACCATGGCTAATATTGCTATGAGGGCATCAAAGGAGGGTCTAGAGGTTTCTTATGAAGCTTTGGAGGCTGCCGGCATGGTAGACGAGATGCTATTGGTGGACTGTGGACCATCATGGTTGTGGATCAGGCTACGAACAAGGTCCATGGGGCCCCGAGTGAGGATAGTGATGGCCATAATAGTCATGCGAGAGGATTGCCACATTTCCTACAATAAGGGGCAAGTCTTCAAGGGGCACCACCTGAAGATAAGAAAAGAGAGGTGGTAAGCTGCATTCGATTTCAAGGCCCCAAATGGGAAAACCTATTTCTTGATATTGGAGAAGTTCATGCCTTTTGAGTTTAGGGAAGAACTTCTTTGGGAACATGTTTTGGAGAGCATTGAGTGGGTCATCCACATCCTAATGGGAGTAAGATCATTGACCTTGGGCTTCCTATCTTTGATGAACTTTTCTGGCAATGTAACTGCTAGCTTCTTTCATAGACCAACTTTGTACTATGGTGACAACTCTAGTATTTGATGAGACTAAGGAATGATTAGGAGTAGGTTTGCTAGTGCATCTTAGTATTGGAGACTGAGTGGGATAATGCTATGAAGCAACTGAGTATCACCTCTTGATAGCTAACCACCAAACAAAATCAAAGTGAGCAGATTGTGGGTGATTTGTTGGTGGAGCAAATTCAAGTTAGAGACCTCCAGGCTGAGGAAAGACATGTCCTGGCTGGCTTGGCAAGGAGTTGGCTAGGACTAACAATGTGGTAGTGACATTGAAGAGATCACTCACCCAAGCTGAGGGTGAGGTTGTTAGCACCGGAAGATGTATCACACGGAAGAAAACTATTTTTTATTAAGGAACCGCTGCTCTATTTTTTTCATGGTATACCAAAACTTATATAGCCCTTTAACCTTGTATTCAAACTAAAATGAAACACTAGAGTCCTAATTTTTACATACTCAAATAACTAGAGTCCTAATACGAACAACTGGAAGACTTTGACCAGGTTTACAAAACCTTTCTGTTATTTGAGTTTATCGTTAACAAATTCCTCCCTTAAACTCAAATGTCTTCTATCCTTTATTCCAATCATTATTTTGCATTTTTTGAATAACTCTTTTGGTAACGGCTTTGTAAAGATATCCGCCACTTGGTCATGACTCGCAACATGACTCATTCGCACATTTCCTTCATTCACATGTTCCCGTATGAAATGAAAACAAACATCTATGTATTTGCTTCTCTCATGGTGCACTGGATTCTTTGCCAACTCAATTGCCTTTATTATCTACTCTGATTTCGGTTGCCTCATGTTGCTAAAGTTTTAGCTCATAAAGAAGATTTCTTAGCCATATTGCATGGCATACACACCAAGATGCTGCTACATACTCTGCCTCGCATATTGACAATGTGACTATTGGCTGCTTCTTTGAGAGCCAAGTGAAAGCCGTGTATCTCTTATATAGAACACATATCCAGAGGTGCTTTTCCATTCATTTACATCTCTGTACCAATCACTATCAGAGTAACCCACCAGTTTGTAATCATTTGTCTTCAAATAGAATAATCCGAGTGACTCTGTTCCTTTGACATACCGAAGAATTCTCTTGACAGCCTTCAAATGCGAATATTTTGGTTCCTCCATGAATCAACTTGCTATGCTGACACTATATGCAATATCCGGCCTTGTGCATGTAAGATATCGTAGGCTCCCAATTAAACTTCGATATTTGCTTGCATCTACTCGATCTCCTCCCTTAAACTCAGAGAGTTTTAAACCAAGTTCCATCGATGTTGCTACAGGATTGCCTTCTTCCATCTTGTTTTTCTTCAAAATATTTTTGCATACGCCTCTTATGATACAAATATTCCCAATTTTCCTTGTCTAATTTCAAGACCAAGGAAGTATTTCATCAACCCATATCTGTCATCTCGAACTCCCGAGTCATAGCCTTTTTAAAATCTTCTATTATCTTCTCATCATTTTCCATGAATACAAGATCATCAATGTAAAGAGCAACAAACAACAAGTTACCTTTTTCTTTCTTTACATACAATGCATGCTCATATGGACACTGGATAAACCCGTTCTTCTTGAAGTAGGTGTCGATACGGGTGTTCCATGCTCGAGGTGCTTGCTTCGGCCCATATAGTGCCTTCCTTAATTTCAACACCTTTTGTTCTTTCCTGGCTTTCATGTATCCGGGTGGTTGCTCCACATATACTTCCTCTTCAAGTACACCATTTAAAAATGCTGATTTTACATCCATTTGATAGATTGGCCACCTGAATTGGGCTGCTTGGAAAATAAGAAGCCGGATTGTTTCCATTCTTACAACTGGAGCAAAGACTTCATCATAGTCAATTCCTACCTTTTGCCTATAGCCCTTTGCAACTAGCCAGGCCTTATACCTTTCTATCTCGCCTTGGGGATTCATCTTTTTTTATATACCCATTTCATTCTTGTAGGCTGATGTCCTTTCGGCAACTCCACTAGCTCCCAAGTTTCATTTCTTTCAATTGCCTTTATCTCTTCATCCATTGCATATTGCCATTTCTTATCTCTTACTGCTTCTTCAAAACAAAAATCCTTGATATCTGCTAGAAGACATACCAAGTGAACTTCACTTGTTGATTTGTATAAATCTTGCAGGCTTCGCATCCTTGATTGTCTTGGTTCTCCATCATCATCAGATGTTGGTGGGCTTGACGGAATGATTATTGGTGCAGTAGTTGAGGATTCTCCTTTTCTTCTCTTGCGCTATCTCCTTTTGGTTGTTCCAATCCCATGCATCTTCTTCATTTACTTGTACATCTCGACTTATCACCACCTTTTCAATTGGGTCAAATAATTTGAAAGCTTTTGTCTTCTCGTCATACCCAATGAACACGTACTTCTTGCTTATCATCCAGCTTGGTTCTTCTTTGATCCGGTACATGTGTGTAGGCCATACTACCAAATACTTTAAAGTGTGATACAGTAGGTTTCAGTCCACTCTAGACTTCCTGTGGTGTTTGATCCACCAATTTTGCATATGGGCATCGATTTTGCACATACACAGCACACTTCACGGCTTCTATCCAAAAATCTTTTGGCATGTCTTTGGTCTTCAACATTGATCGAACCATGTCAAGAATAGTCCATTTTTTCTCTTGGCCACACCATTTTGCTGAGGTGAGTAAGGTGCAGTTAAGAATCTCTTGATCCCATGTTCCTCACAATAGCTTGTGAAGAAAGTTGACGTATACTCTCTTCCTCTATCTAACCGTAGAGCCTTGATATAAAAACCCATCATCTTCTCTACTAACACCTTGAATTTCTTAAATACCTCGAGTGCCTCAGACTTCTCTTTCAGAAAATAAACCCATGTTTTTCTTGTAAAATCATCAATGAACGTGAGAAAGTATCTCTTCTCATTGAATGACTTTGGTGTGATCGGGCCACATATGTCAGTGTGTACTAACTCGAGAGGACACCTTGCATGATATTGCGCACCTTTAGAAAAAATGCTCCTTGCATGCTTGCCAAATACACATCCCTCGCAAAATTTTCGAGTGTAGTCTATGTCTGGTAGCCCATGGATAATATTCTTCTTTGCTAACTTTCTTAGGCCATCGTAATGTAAGTGTCCAAGTCGTAAGTGCCACAATAAAGCTTTATCTTCTATGTTGACTTGCAAATAATTTTCTAAGATGTTCCTCAGGTTGAGTTTGAACATCCGATTCTCGGTCATCTTCACATGTGCAAGCAACAGGCCTATTTTGTCCTTCAAGTCCAACATCCGATCTTTCATGAAAACCGAATATCCCTTCTCTAACAGTTGCCCCATGCTAAGGATATTACTTTTCATATTGGGCACATAATAAAAATCTTCAATAGACCCTTCTTTACCATTTTTTTCAAAAAAAGAAATTTTACCTCGGCCCTTGACTTGAACCTTCGATGCATCGCTGAATGATACATCCCATCTTTACTTCTTGTATCTCCATAAAGAGGTGTTTGTGCCCGCTCATGTGATTACTAGTGCCAGTATCGAGATACCATACCGTATCGCTGTCAGGAGCAGTTCTTTATAGGTCATCATGAGAACACCTTCATCTCGTGTCTCCTCTTCCATGACTAGATTCTTGTTTTCTTCTACTTTTTTTTGGAATAGCATTCTTTTGCATAGTGTCCATACTTGCCACAGTTATAGCATTCGACATTTTGATGATATGACCGGCCGCCTCTCCCATGACCGCATCCTCGGCCATGCCAATTCTGTTGGTTTGGCTGGCCCTTTTCTTCGAAGTTGTCTCCACGTCCATGACCTCTACTGTGATCAACACCATGACCACCGTGGCCACCACGGCCATGACCCCTTCCTTGATTTTGGTGTACGTACATCACCTTGTCCTCTTTGATAGTTGTCTTAGTTTGTAAGGCCTCCTCGAGCAGGTCTTGTTTCTTTTTCTTCTTCTGTTGTTCATGCACTTCAAGTGAACGGCAAGATCATCGATGGTCATCTCTTCCAAATTTCTTGATTCCTCAATAGCACATATAATGTTCTCAAAATTCTCAGTCAATGATCGTAGAATTTTTTCAACAATCCTTGCATCGGTTAGGATTTCTCTATTGTGTTTGAGTTGATTTACCACTATCTGCACACGCGTGATATAGTCAGACACTCCTTCTAACTCCTTCATCTTCATGGCCTCCAACTCGCCTCGCAAAGTTTGAAGCCGCACTTGTTTAACTTAGTCGGTGCCTTTGAAGACCTTTTGCAGAATCTCTCATGCCTCCTTTGAAGTTGTTGCTCCGATAATCTTTCGAAACCCGACTCATCCACCGCTTGGAAAAAAAAAAAGAGCGGTCTTGTCTTTCATACGCATTTCTTTCAACACCTTTAATTGAGTTACCATCATACTATCATTATCTTCCGGCTCTATGTAGCCGTTCTCGACTACATCCCACGCATCTTATACACCAAGTAACACACGCATCTCAATACTCCAATTATTGTAGTTCGACTTCGTGAGTCATGGCAGCGACATCTGCCCCAGCAATGTACTCCCGAACTTCAGCATTGCTCATGAAATGGTATCAAAACCCGTGAAGATAAAAAAATTGCACAGCTTATTTTTTCTCTTTGTTTATCGCATGACATAGTTTTCTTCCAAAATCGCAAGCCATGGTCTTCTTTTCTTTTTCTCTGAAAACAAACCGCACGGCCTTCTTTTCTTTTCCTCAAAAACAAACTGCACGACACAGATCAAACTCTCGCACGCCCTATTGCAAAAGCTCTATTCTTCTTTTCTCACTCACCACATGGGCTGTTGCTCTCTTCTCACGACCCTTCACTTGTAGCAAGCCGCGTTTTCTTCCTTTCCCTCATTGCAACCTGTTTCTCTTTCTGTCTCTTGCATTTAGCAACCAAACAAAAACTCTGAAGACCAAAAGAAAACCCCACAAGCTCTAATACCAAGATGTTAGAGCCGGAAATAAAATTCTGGATGGAAAAAGAAGAAGAACCAGAACAAATATCATGTGAAAGAAAAAATAGTTTTATTGAGAAGGAACTGCTGCTCTATTTTTTTCACGGTATACCAGAACTTATATAGCCCTTAACCCTGTATTCAAATAAAATGAAAAACTAGAGTCCTAAATTTTACATACTCAAATAACTAGAGTCCTAATACGAACAACTGGAAGACTTTGACTAGGTTTACAAAACATCTTGTTATTTGAGTTTATCGTTGACAGAGGTGACCAGGCTAAGGTTTGCTTATTGATATGGAGGGTGGTGAGAAAGCTGAAGGAAGAGTTCTCCAAGCTACAAGGGTCACTTGCTACTATAAAAGGCAAGGTGCCAGGCTAAAGGAGGACGATGCTAGAATATAGGGGTTGCTCACTAAGGCTAAGGTTGAGGCAGCCAAGTAGAGAGAGAATGTCACAAACTACGAGGGTTTCTTGCCGATGCGGAAGGAGAGGCAAGCAAGCTAGGGTGGAGGTGACCAGGCTATTGGGACTACTCATTGAGGCTGAGGGAAAGGCATCTATGACTAAGTGTCATGTTTTTGAGATGGCTATCAAGGTCATCGAGGCCTATCAATAGGGAGAGGTCTTCTGCAAGAAGCTTCTAGAATCCTACCATGATGCTTATGCCAAAGGTGTACAAAGACATGGGAAGAAGGTGGTGAAGATCTACCAGGGCATCGCCTTAGTGTATATCTTAAGGGAGTCATCTTTTGAAAGTGAGTCCAGTGGCTTTGACATGGATGAGGGTGGTGAAGCAACGTCACCTGCCTCATAGCATTTAATTTTTATTCCATCTTTGATCCTTCTTCTTTTATAAATAAACTATTGAGATGTCTATATTGAGAACTTATTTGAAATGAAATAAAGTGACCTTTGCCTTTCATCTTCCTTCATGCACTTTCTTCCTTAGAACACCCTGACATGAAGCTTCACATCTTGCTTGCTATCTATGTAGGAGATGAAGTTCTTAAAGAAGGAATTGCATGTAGGTCTGAAGGTCTGATAATCAAAGAAAAGAAAAAGAGATGATAGCGGTGATGAAATGTCTATTGAGAAGGCTGTAGCAGAGGTAGTGAAAGAGTAGTCCAAGGCTACTCCCCCTATGAGCTCACTCTCATCGCTTCGATGCTAGAATCTCTCTCAGGTTCATCAAAACCAAACTTGAGGCTGAGGTAGAGGTGAGGACCGACCCATTGAGATGGGGTGGATGCATTGCTAGAGGCAGGATTTGGAAGCCGGCCTATTGAGGAGGGTGAGTCTGGTCCTATGGAGGAGGAGTCTTTCCTATATAGGGTTCGATAGGACTCTAGGAGGTGGAGCTAACTCTTGGATCAGAGGAGATATAGTAAGGCATGACAATATTTTCATTGAAGCTACAAATTAGCACTGGGAGATGGGTGCAACTATGGCTATTTCTCCAACGATGATGATGGAAGATATAGAGCCACAACCAGTGATGGAGACATCATCGACTTTATCTAGGGATCCGATGATTGAAGAAGAATTACTGGTTGTAGTTGAGTCCACCGACCATGCTTCTACCATGCGATGTCCCTTGTAAAGATACCTACCCCGCAATGGTCAACCAAGGAGGTGGCTTGGATGCTATGGAGGTTGGCAAGCTCGCATGGGTTGCTGCTTCTCATATTGATATCATGACTCCATGACACACATTGGTGGAGGCACTAGCATTCTGCATATTGTATCATTGAGGTATGCAGCATGTCGCTAGATGGCGTGTGGTCACGCAATTGATGGGCACTGACATTCAGGTGCTATAGGTAGGCTCCGTGCTCAAGCACGAAGTGTTCCATCACTGATCATGAGGCGATGCCTACAAGGGAGGTTGCTCACATGGAGGAAGTGTAGACCATTGCCAAAGAAGGTCAAGCATTGGTAGAATTGGAGCGAAGTGTAGCCAAGGAGGCTTGCCAAGTTCTCGTGATAGAGCTCAACAACTTATCTTCAAAAAATGAGGAATTGTAAGGTGAACTAATGTTACTTAGCAGAAGATGGTGATATTGAAAGAGTTGACTCTCATGTGCTGGAGTGCCTTCGAGGGTCATATTGGCATGGAAGATCGATGGAAGCTATTGAGATGTGGAGCTCTATTAATTTGGGGACCCAAGTGGGGACCCGGTGGTTACTAATGATGATGCTATCATCTCATGTTCCCACCCTTACCCCATGCTAGTCAATGGTGACAATGAAGGTGGTGGGCAAGACCCTCGTGGGCTAGGCATGCTATCCAACACTGTTGGTGTGGCTAGCGAAGAAGGAGTCCTCATAAGCAGGGCACGTTGCTCGGTGTTGCCAGTGAAGCTAGTGTGGAAGAGGGTGAGGTAGTTCACCCTCTTATAGATGAGGCAACCAGGAGTGGAGAGGGCTATGGAGGACTCGATGGTCTGACCAAGATCACACGGAGCTACTGCAGGAGATAGTTCCCATTGAGATGTCACTGATTTTCTCCCTAGTATCATTCTTTGGAGAGATGTGGAGTTGCATAGCATTAGGCTAGAGCATGGGCAAAGCTTTTTGAGTGGCTACAAGAGGTTGATTGCCTAAGAGTACATCGAGAAGACTGTCAAGCCTGTCATTGTTGATGATGCTATCATAGAAGAAGATGAGGTGGTTGCCCTATAGCAGGCAAGGCAATTAGTGTTGAAGAAAGTTTATGAAGGACTCAATGGTCAGCCAAGGACTACATGGACCTGCTTCTAGAGATGGATTTTTTTTAGATTGCCATTCTTTGGAATGGGGCCCTTGCTCTTGTAAATGCCTTAGTAGAAAGAGGATAGAACCATAAGGGCTAGGAGAGAGGCGACCTGAACCCTGTTGAGTCAACCTGACTAAACTCATATGTATGATTTATGGTTTCTTTATGAAATGACATGATAATGCAATTGTATGAAATTTTGCATATTAGGGTAATATGTTTAATTTCAAGTTGTTATGAAATGCATGATATTATGTCAAGTATGAAATTATGCATGTTGATTGTACCTAGTAACTTCTTTGGATTGGGTTAGTCACCATGGCCGTCCGGTCATAGGAGCCAAGTAGGGTTTAAAGGCCCTCTCATCCCATTCAATAGGTCTCCTATGGCATGTAGGGGTGCTACTGTTGCCATATCCTATGAAAAAGTGAGGTGAAAGGTATTTTTATGAATCTATCATGCCTTGATTTGCATATTAGTTATAATATGCTTGTTTAACATAACATGTTATGTTATGATGTTATGTTATGATGATATGTTACATGTTTATATATGTTATAAGCATAGTAATCATGATAATTTAGAATGTATTTTTGAGACCATCAAAGCCCTTATAAAAATCATATTTAGTCATAGTAAAAAACTTATTCATGATGCAAAATCAATTAGGGTTTGATCAGCTAATTGGTGTCTAGGCAGGTGGTTCTGGGAAGGTAAAGGGAATGAGATTTTTAATTGGTTCCATTGACTGACCTGGCCAATCTAATTGGTGTCTAAGGAAAGCAACAGGGAGACCCCCTCACCCCTTCCACTCACCTGGCCAATTTGGTCATAGCTAAATCTTAATTTGGCAATGCTAATTGGTTAAGTGTACTATATTTTGCCTTCCTTCATGCTAAGCCAAATTTATGTCAAGACTATAGTAGGTTTGTTATGCATACACAAGGCCTACTCTAGGGTTTGATATAAGATTTGTCTTGGTGTACTTAGTGCTTTATGGCATGGTTGGAAATGTTGCTTTATTATGCATACACAAGGGTAACATTATTCAATCATGGCTATATAAAAATGAAGGGTCCGACTAAACTAAGACATTATGGTTTGTTGGGCATACACAAGGCCATAAGTGTCTTAAAGGCAAAGATAATTGTTGAGAATTGCATGGGTTGCAATTGAAAAGGTTGTCCTACCTTTGAACTCATGTGTGTTTGTTGTGCATACACAAGGTACTCATGAGGAATAAGGATCTCAACCCCACTAAGAAAACCAGGAAAGGTTTCTCGCTTACCATAGTTGAGGATTATGGTATTTGAAGAAAATAGTGGGAGATATAATTAGATAGAAAGTCTTTATCTAGTTATGGATATCATCTTGAGTGGTCTACTGATATTGTTCTTAGGACATTTATTTTTTATGGCTTCAAATTTATCATTGCATGGCATCTTGGATGCCAATAAGTTAACCAGTTCAAACTATGTGGACTAGTTGAGGTAGAAGGCTGATGGAGCCTGTTTCCATTACAACATTTTTGGGCATTGAAAGAAGGATTGCAAGAGTTGTCTTGCAAATGTGAAGCTAGATGCAAGTGGTGCATCTAGGGGTTTGTACATGATACAAACCAATTTATCATTGAGTGAATCTATTTCTAATTCATGGGTATTGGATACCGCATGTGGGTCACATATTTGTAAATCTTTACAAGGACTCCATAGAATTAGAAATTTGAAGAAAGGTGACTTCAAATTATATGGGACAAGTGGAGAACCCATATATGCTAAAGCTATGGGCACCTATCTTCTGTTATTACCTTCGAGTAATATCATAAGGTTGGAAGAATGCTACTATGTGCCAAATATTGTAGGAAACATTATTTCTATACCCTTGTTGTTACAACAAGGATATGAAATAGTATAAAGAGAAGTGGCTGCTCTATTCTTCATAATAATACAATATTTGGGCATGGTTGCTTTGTGAATGGTCTTCTAACTTTAGTACTCAATGATGAAATACTTTTTGTAGATGACAAGAAGAGAAAAAGAGATGATGTCAATGTCACATATCTTTGGTATTGCCGGCTAGGTCATATCAGTGAGTCAAGGATAAACAAGTTAGTCAAAGAGGATTACTTTGACCATAATGATTTTCAATCATTAGGAACTTGTGAGTCTTGCCTCAAAGGAAAAATGACCAAGTCTCCATTCAATGGATATGGAGAAAGGGCAACTGAATTATTAGGTCTTATACATACTAATGTGTGTGGACCTATGTCAACTCAGGCCAGAGGAGGATATTTTTATTTCATCACTTTTATTGATGATTTATTAAGGTTCGGTTATGTGTATCTTATGAAGCACAAGTTCGAAGCCTTTGATAAGTTTAAAGAATATTAGAATATGGTTGAATGACAAATTGGACTTAGTATTAAAGCTTTTCAGTTTGATCGAGGAGGAGAATACTTATCTAGTGAGTTCCTAAACCATCTAAAAGACAAAGGCATTATTTCTGAATGGACACCTCCTTATACATCCCTGTTAAATGGAGTGGCAGAAAGGAGAAATCATACCTTGTTGGACATGGTGAGGTCCATGATGAGCTTCACAGATCTTCCCATTTCCTTCTGGGGATATGCCTTGGAGACTGCTACATATATATTAAACAAGGTTCCATCTAGGTCAGTAAGTAGCACTCCATTTGAGTTATGGAATGGTAAAAGACCAAGTCTTAAGTACTTAAAGATTTGGGGTTGCCATGCTTATGTCAAGAATAACTTTGGATATAAGTTAAGTGCTAGGGCTAACAAGTGTAGGTTTGTTGGTTATCCAAAAGAAGGTAAGGGATACCTCTTTCATAATGCTACTGAGCAAAAGATAATTGTCAGTAGGCATGCTACATTCTTGGAACAAGAGTTTATCCAAGAAGGATGTAGTGATTCTTCACTTGAGTTGTGTGAAGAATAAAACCAACAAACTGATGAGCCTTCAAGTGAAGTTCCTCAACCAGAGGTTTTTGTGGATCAAGAATAGCCACAATACACACCTCCTCTCCGAAGGTCAAAGAGGGTGCAGGGAGCACCTCTCAGATATGGCTTTGTCATCGGGGATGACAATGAAGCCAGTATCATACAGGATGATGATCCTATGACCTATTCGAAAGCTGTCAAGAGTAAAGACTCAAACAAATGGCTTGGTGCCATGAAATCTGAAATGAACTCCATGTATTCTAATCAGGTTTGGACTCTAGTAGATCCACCTGAAAGAATTAACCCAATTGGATGTAAATGGGTCTTCAAGAAGAAGATTGGAGCAGATGGTCAAGTTGAGACCTACAAGGCTAGACTGGTAGTAAAAGGTTTCAGACAAAAACATGGTATAGACTATGATGAAACTTTTTCTCCAGTAGCCATGCTCAAGTACATTCGAATATTGCTTGCAATAGCAGCATACCATGACTATGAGATCTGGCAAATAGATGAAAAGATTGCTTTCCTCAATGGAAATCTTGAGGAAGAAGTCTACATGTCACAGCCAGAAGGTATTGTCTCAAGTGGGAGACCAAACCAGATATGCAAATTAAAGAAGTCCATTTGTGGACTTAAGCAAGCATCGAGGAGTTTGAACTTCCATTTTGATGAGATAATCAAAGGATTTGGTTTTATCAAAAATATAGATGAACCATGTGTGTACAAGAAGATAAGTGGGAGTGCACTTGTTTTCTTGGTTTTAATGTGGATGACATACTGATCATTAGGAATGATATCCCAATGTTACAGTCGGTTAAAACATGGCTATCATCAAAATCTTTCATGAAGGACTTGGGAGAAGCATCCTATATACTGGGTATAAGGATCTATAAAGATAAATCCAAAAGGATGCTAGGCTTATCGCAATCTAGGTACATTGACTTAGTGTTGAAGAAATTCAACATGGATGGAAGTAAGAAAGGTTACTTACCCATAAGTCAAGGCATACATCTCTCTAAGAAAATGTCTCCTAAGACATCAGAAGAAAGAGAGAGGATGGCTATGATTCATTATGCTTTGGCTGTAGGATCAATAATGTATGCAATGTTATGTATCGGACCTGATGTTGCATATGCCTTGGACATAATGAGCAGGTTTTAGGTAGATCCAGGAGAGGGTGGTGCGGGCACCAGACTCAGAAGAAGACTTCAGGGCTCCATCTGGATCTCTGATTGACCTTGCCCGAAGAATTAGGGTTTTCTGGTTTTGTAATAAGGGTTGACTTGGTCAACTGAATTTTAGTCTTGAGTCTGTATTTCCTCGCAATTTAAATTTTGTTGAGTCATGTTGACTCAGTACAAGTCCTAGTAGTGGTCTAGGTCTTCTCCAGGTTGGTGCCACTTTTTTTTCAGTCAAGTCAAGGTCCAGGGTGCCACATTTTTTCTCCCAGGCCCAAGCAAGTGGGCGCCACACTCCCAGCCACACGCCAGAGTCTAGGAGGCGCCACATCTCCATCCAGTGTCTTTAGTCCCTACACCACAAGAAATAAACCCAAGCCAGGATGGCAAGAATTTTTCTTGAAGAGAGGATCAAGGAGGTGCCCCACAATGTTCCATAAAAATCCAAGTTATAAAAGGGAAGAGAGCATGTCTTGGGGAGGAATTCAAGGAGGTTCCCAAAAGTTTCCAAAAGTGCCAAAGCCATGAAAGGAAGAAGCCTAAACTTGTGGAGCAAAACTAGGAGGTGTCCAAATGAGCCAAACCATGAAGGGAAAATCCTTGATTCATGGAGAGATACTAGGAGACACCCCCATAACCTGCCATTTGGAGCTGATTTTCATGTTTTCTTGGAGTTTTTGGGCTGCCCACTCATGGAAGGAGTCTTCGGAAGAGAATTTGATACCTAAAGTGTGGGTTAGTCCTATTAGTCCCACATGGGAAATGTACAAAATTTTATTTCTTTGTTATGTCTATATATTCAACTCTCTGTAACTCTTGAATTTAATGATGAATGAAATCAATTTCTTTGTGAGCAACTTTGTGTTTCTCTCTTCCACACTTGTGTTCAGGTGTTGAGCTCCGTGAGGGAGTAAATCCGGGTTCCCTAGGAACCTTGAGGAGGTGTGAGATCTCCAACCCCAAAACCCTACCAAAACCCTAGGTTAGCCACTTCAATTCCAAACCCTAGTCGCCCATCATCTTCTTCATTCCACCAATCATCCAAACCCTAATCTACCTCATCATCTCACGGCCCCTCTCTTCCAAGTAGAGGCCGACCACCAGCATCCAGGTCCAGATCGGCTACTTCGAATACAGAGCAAATCCCAGAGGAAGTCAGATCAACATCCAGGAGAATCAGGATTTCAGTAACATCAATTTTTCAAGTTCTTCTTATCTGGTAAATCTTTCTTTGAGTATCTGCTTCCTTAACTTGTTCTTCTTCTTTCCCAGATCCTGAGTTCAAGAGAAGCCAACTCTGCCAAAGGACCCGTATTGGAGGATCCATTGCGATGATATTCGAATCCGAGGATCCAACAATCTGCTCGAGAGAGTCCTTCCACCAAACTCTATGAAGATCACTGCCTGGTATATAACCCTTCCCTTCTCTTTATTTCTGTCCTGTTGAAAGTTCAGAGCGAGACCCTAGGTCTGGGAGTTTCTCAACCCCCAGCGATCCTTTACTTCTGAACTACTCTGATAATCTAGTTTCTTTGAATTGTGCTTTCAATTATTATATAGTTTCTTTCAATTTAGTTTATCTTTCCTTTGAGTCTAAGACGACTTCTGAAAATATATATATAAAAAAAAAGAATTAGTCTTAATTTTACTTCCGCATCACATCATCTCTTTTGTTCTGCATCAATTTTGGTATCAGAGCCATGTCTAGGGTTTCTGACTTGCTTGCATGTTTTGAGTGTCTCTCTTTTTACTTTGTCTGCTCGAAGTAGACTCCCCAGGACGTCCGGTCCTAGGAACGAAGTGAGGTGCAAGCCTCCTCTTCCCATTCCATGGGGTGTTCCTAGGGCGTGTAGGGGATCCGCTGAGTTACAACTTCGTAGCAGGAATTATAAACGAGGGAAGCATTCTATTTTCAGTCTGTAACTATCCTGTTGCAGGAATTGTTTCTCATTGCAGATAACTCCAAATTGCATGATTTTTATTTTTCTGGAACCAGTATAATTGAAACTATTTTGCAAAATTTTACTTTAATTTATTGGTTTCTGTGAAATTTCTGAGAGTTAAATTACAGCAATTCTATTTTTGTGTTTCTTCAATTCAATTTTTTTTTTGAGTGATCATCTCCTAATTCATCTTAAGGGCAATTGAGCATCTAAGATAAGGGGAGGAGTTGATAACCTCTCCTTAGCCCAAAACCACCACCCTTTCATTCGATCCTAAGCCTAATTTTAAAATTTATTAGACTTAATTTGCCCTGGTGGGCTAGGGACACCAACAAGTCAGGTCTAGGCTAATGTTTAGTCAGTTTGTCTGGTTACTCTGTGTGTGCTTTGTACTCAGTGTCTAGAACGGTGATTCAGGGACTACGTCCCGAAGGGCTTGTGTGCTGGTCCGCCTACCTGGCCAATCACTGATTGGTGTCTAGGATTGGCAATTAGGGACCTAACACTCTCCTTACACCTGCCTGGCTAAGTCCCGAGTTACTACAGGCTAGCTTGCCACTCTGATTGGGCATCTAGTTTGGGCTCTAGGTCTAGTTAGCCCGTAGTCATTTCAGTCAAGTCTCATTTGGTGTGCTTGCTTGCATCATCATGTCCACCCAGAACGGAGTACCCTACCAACCTGGTCAAACCCAACCTGATTTAGAGGCCATGATTAGAACTCTTACCGAAAGTATGACCAAATTGAGTCAGGATATGAATGATGGTTTTGCCCAGTTTAGAGACCGAGCCCAGGGACTTGAGAAACGTAGACATCAAAATTGGACCCCTGATCCAAAATTTAATAGGCCCCAACCTCACCCATGCCAGGAGCCTCGGAGGACCTTATACCATGATCCCGAGCATAACCCTAGGAGCCTATACCCATACTTGGTTGACTCAGAGAAGGGACCCATTAGGAACATCGAACCTTATGCACCCACTTTTGATGGAAGACAAGAGACATATATTAAGTGGGAAGAACAAATGAATCGGTATTTTGAGTACACTAACATATCGGAATTAGGACAAGTTAGGTTGGCCAAAACCAAGTTCACCAAACATGCTAGGTCGCATTGGTATGCTATTGAGCGTGAGTGTTATCAAAGGAAAGAGGAAATATATACTTGGAGAGATATGAGAAGTAAGTTAAGAGATAGGTACCTAGGTAGATCCTATGAGAAAAGACTTTTAGACCAATGGTACCAATTGCGACAAGGTAATAGGCCTTTGTCTAAATATATCGAGGACTTCCAGTGGTATGACATGAAATGCAATACCATTGAGACCGAAGCTCAGATCACATCGAGGTTTAGGGTTGGGTTACACCCAGACATTTACAGGAAGCTATGCCTTGAAAAGACCAATAAGTTAGACCGAGCCTACCAAGAAGCCCAAGACAATGAGTGGTCTTTAAGATATAACCAATCAAGTACTTTGGATTTAAAGCCAACCCTACCAACTTGAGTCAAGTTCCGATTGATCCGACACCCGTAGTGAACCAGACTTTTGTTTGCCAATTCCCACTTGTGTCACCTCTTGACCAGAAGGATAACACTGAGAAGGAGTTAGGCATGGCCATCCCAAAATTAGTTGACCTGACCAGAGCCGTACTTAAAGAGGAATCAAAGGAAAATAGATTAGAACCTTTCAGTGAGATTGAGGAAGAAATATATGAGCCTGACATAAGTTTGATAGATGAATATGAAGAAGAAGAATTTGAGGATATCCCTCCCGAAAATTCAATTAACCAACTCCTACCTTGGGGTTATTGAGGGGACCCCTGCCACTCAAGGAATTCAGGAGCTAACCCTAAGAGAAGACCCTTTTGAGGAAGTTCAGGAAGAGGAAATTGCACCCAATGAGAGTTTAAGTGAGAATACCCCTAAACTCATTGAGGAATCCAAAGAAGACACCCCTGAGTCAAATCTGGTAGAGAAGTGTGAAGAAGGAAGGGGTTCACAAGAATTGCCCATTGAGAAGGTCCAAGAAAAAGAAAAAGACAGTAGCTTAGAAGACTTTCTAGATAAACATTCCAAAGACCTTCCTGATAACCTTCCATCTTCTAGGAGCACCCAGCCTATCCTAGAACTTGCACTTGTAGACCCTCCTAGAGCAAATCATGAGGTTTGGATGAGTGTACCTATAGAACAATGTCCTCATTTTAAGGTCATCCTGAATAACCAAGGTTTGTTTCTTGTTTTCGATAAGCCACATCAAAACTCTGATTCTTATTTCCTACCCTTCCCTGAATCTTCTCATGTTTCTAGAGCTATGGGATTACACTTTACTGAGATTTCTAGGTTGCAAGACTCCTTAGAACCTATTAGGTTTGCCACCTACTTCTGGAAGACCTTATGGCACCTACTAGGCATCCATAATAAGTTTTCATGCTCTACATGCCCTCCTCCGACCTAAGGTCAAACCTAGAGAGCCTTAGTTTGTTAGGTTTAGACCTAGAGTTCCTTTGGAATAAAGTCCATTCTTTAGGAATGCGTCGTCAGTCTAGTTTAGTTTTTCTTGACCCTTTACTAGGCTTTAGCTCAGATTTTGGTTTGATTGAGAGCACCAAGAATTGGGATTTGTATTTTGTCCATGGCTGAAATTGCATTCAATGTTTCGATCAATAGGTCTATAGGCTAGAGTCCCTTTGAAATTGTTCATGGATACAAGCCTCACACACCACTTGATCTGATTTCACTATTAGCCCACACACACAACTCTCTTGATGCACTTGCATAGCATGTAAAGGACTTTCATAAAGAAATTCATGCCAAAATAACTTTAAGTAATGAAACTTATAAAAAGTTGGCTGATTCTCAAAGACGAGTCAAAACTTTTGTTGAGAGAAACTATGTAATGATTAGGTTAAGGCCTGAGCGGTTTTTTCCTGGAACCGTTAGAAAGCTAAAGGAGCTGGACCATTTAGAGTAGTGAAGAGAGTAGGATCCAATGCCTATGTGCTCGAGTTGCCTCCAGAACTAGGCAATAGCTCTACTTTCAACATTACAGACTTAGTAGAGTATAGGGAGCCAGCTGTGATTCCTAGTAAGCCTTTGAAACCTAATCCTGTTATTGAGAGTGATCCCGACCCTGTATGTCCACCAACAAACTGGCCTGTGAAGAAAGAGCAGATTGAAAAGATCCTGGATGATCAGGTTATCTCTACTCGTAATTGAGGATACCAAAGATACCTGGTCCGCCGGCAAGGAAGGCCAGATTCTGATGACTCTTGGATCTCCCGAGAAGAATTACAAGAATTGGACCCAAACCTCTTGGAGAGATACCAGAGCCAGCTTGATCCATACTCGACAGGGTCGAGTTTCTCCCATCCCGGGAGAATTGGTGCGGGCACAAGACTCAGAAGAAGACTTCAGGGCTCCATCTGGATCTCTGATTGACCTTGCCCGAAGAATTAGGATTTTTTGGTTTTGTAATAAGGGTTGACTTGGTCAACTCAATTTTAGTCTTGAGTCTGTATTTTCCTGTAATTTAAATTTTGTTGAGTCATGTTGACTCAATATAAGTCCTAGTAGTGGTCTAGGTCTTCTCCAGGTTGGTGCCACTTTTTTTTCAGTCAAGTCAAGGTCCAGGGTGCCACATTTTTTCTCCCAGGCCCAAGCAAGTGGGCGCCACACTCCCAGCCACACGCTAGAGTCCAGGAGGTGCCACATCTCCATCCAGTGTCATTCTTCCCTACACCACAAGAAATAAACCCAAGCCAGGATGGCAAGAATTTTTCTTGAAGAGAGGATCAAGGAGGTGCCCCACAATGTTCCATAAAAATCCAAGTTATAAAAGGGAAGAGAGCATGTCTTGGGGAGGAATTCAAGGAGGTTCCCAAAAGTTTCCAAAAGTGCCAAAGCCATGAAAGGAAGAAGCCTAAACTTGTGGAGCAAGACTAGGAGGTGTCCAAATGAGCCAAACCATGAAGGGAAAATCCTTGATTCATGGAGAGATACTAGGAGACACCCCCATAACCTGCCATTTGGAGCTGATTTTCAAGTTTTCTTGGAGTTTTTGGGCTGCCCACTCATGGAAGGAGTCTTGGGAAGAGAATTTGATGCCTAAAGTGTGGGTTAGTCCTATTAGTCCCACATGAAAAATTTATAAAATTTTATTTCTTTGTTATGTCTATATATTCAACTCTATGTAACTCTTGAATTTAATGATGAATGAAATCAATTTCTTTGTGAGAAACTTTGTGTTTCTCTCTTCCGCACTTGTGTTCAGGTGTTGAGCTCCGTGAGGGAGTAAATCCGGGTTCCCTAGGAACCTTGAGGAGGTGTGAGATCTCCAACCCCAAAACCCTACCAAAACCCTAGGTTAGCCACTTCAATTCCAAACCCTAGCCGCCCATCATCTTCTTCATTCCACCAATCATCCAAACCCTAATCTACCTCATCATCTCATGGCCCCTCTCTTCCAAGTAGAGGCCGACCACCAGCATCCAGGTCCAGATCGGCTACTTCGAATACAGAGCAAATCCCAGAGGAAGTCAGATCAACATCCAGGAGAATCAGGATTTCAGCAACATCAATTTTTCAAGTTCTTCTTATCTGGTAAATCTTTCTTTGAGTATCTGGTTCCTTAACTTGTTCTTCTTCTTTCCTAGATCCTGAGTTCAGGAGAAGCCAACTCTGCCAAAGGACCCGTATTGGAGGATCCATTGCGAAGATATCCGAATCTGAGGATCCAACAATCTGCTCGAGAGAGTCCTTCCACCAAACTCTGTGATGATCACTACCTAGTATATAACCCTTCCCTTCTCTTTATTTCTGTCCTGTTGAAAGTTCAGAGCGAAACCCTAGGTCTGGGAGTTTCTCAACCCCCAGCGATCCTTTACTTCTGAACTACTCTGATAATCTAGTTTCTATGAATTATGATTTCAATTATTATATAATTTCTTTCAATTTAGTTTAACTTTCCTTTGAGTCTAAGCCGACTTCTGAAAATATATATATTAAAAAAAAAGAATTAGTCTTAATTTTACTTCCGCATCGCATCATCTCTTTTGTTCCGCATCAATTTTTGGTATCAGAGCTTCTGTTCTGCATCAGAGGATCATTGGAGAGCTGTGAAAAATATTCTTAAGTACCTGAGAAGGACTAAAGATATTTTTCTAGTATATGGAGGCTTTGAGTTGAAACTAAAAGGATACATAAATTCTAGTTTTCAATCAGATCTAGATGATAGCAAATCCATATCGGGGTATGTCTTCACCCTGAATGGTGGTGTAGTGAGTTGGAAAAGTACAAAGTAGCCAATAGTAGCTGACTCAGTCACTGAGGCAGAGTACATAGCTGCTAGCGAAGCCACAAAGGAAGCTATCTGGATGAAGAAATTCATCATAAAATTGGGCATGGTTCCTAATGTACAATAGTCAGTGCCATTATATTGTGATAACACTGGGGTTATTGCACAAGCTAAGGAACCAAGGTCTTATCACAAGTCCAAGAACATTCTAAGATGGTTCCACCTCGTTCAAGAGATTATAGAAAGACAAGATGTTGTCGTCGAATGAGTTGACACAAAGAACAATATAGTAGACCCATTCACTAAAGCTTTAGCCAAGCAGTAGTTAGATCGTCACTTAGATTGAATGGGCATAAAATACAAGGACGATTAGCTTTAGTGCAAGTGGGAGTTTGATAGAAAAGTGCCCTAAGAGCCAATCATTATGAGGGCCTGTTTATAAATTTCCAGCTCATGTATGACATACTTTCATATTAATAAAGGTATCTGATTCATCATATACCACTGTGTCATGTTTTTATTGATTATGATGAACCCCATAGAGTAAGGCAATGAAATTAGGGTTATGATGGAGTTCATAACAATGAGACCTAATTTCTTATAAATCCTAATCTAGAATGTTCCTAGTCAGTAGACTATAGATTCGTGGATCGATGAATCCGGTAAGACTAGCTTATCCTATGTATGCTCAATTGATGAGGGTGGTTGGTCTCACGGCCTCTTGTGTAGAGATACTAATACAAGAATAAGGATGCTCATTAGGTTATGAGTACACTGAACTAATCCGTACCGGGACTATCTTATGGAAGTCTTACTCCTTGTCAAAGATAGGTCCCAGAATAGAAGTTGTGCATGTGATCTTCAGACCTGAGGTCACCATGGTTCCTTGTGCACCTAAGCCATACTTTGGTTCATACTCATTCATGGCATTACAACATGTACGGTGTGTTTTGGGTATGGTGGAAGGTGTACCAAGGATGTAAGTGGACCAACAAGGAATTGATCAATCCTGGTAAGAGGATATGTTTTCCCATGTAATCTCTTCGATGAGTGACTCAAGGAATCTTTGCAAAGTGGGATGAGATTAGAAGTGGCTTCTAATCAGTCATCAGCTGAGTCCTCATGATCGAGCTGAGATTCAATATGATTAAGTGCTAGGGTTTGACATTTATCCATACCCATCACTTAATCGGGATAATGGGAGATCGAAAGATTGAATTGCATGGTAACTTACTACTGAAGGGTATTTTGATAATTTCTAAAAATTCTTCATCTTCCGGGTAGGCATGACACATTGCTAGACATCAATCTTGTCTTGTGGGTTTTCATGAACCAATTGGATTGGTTTCATGAGTCAATTTGATGTGTGATTCGAATTGGACAATTAGGTGAGCCGATTTGACCTAATTAGGTCAATCAGGTTCGATTGGATCAAATCAGCTCAATCCTAAACCTACTGCTGGCTAGATGTTGAACCCAATGGCTCACACACAATAATGAGTTGGCCAAGGAAGTCACTTATGGTTTAATTAGGGTCATGGGATCCTAATTGGTTAGCCAGATTGCATACTAGCATATGTAGGCTAACCCAATTCCTAACCCAATTGGATTGGGTCCGGTTGCTTGCTAATTGGGCTAACCTAATTGAGGGAAATTAGGTTGGGTCCTAAGTGGAAATAGCCAAATCAGAGCTTGATCTGATTTTATTTTGGTATTTTGGACATCTTATTGAAGAGTCCATTTGAGTTGGGACTCTAGATGCCAAAATGATACCTTGGCATTCAAAAAGGCCTAGGAGAGTCTATAGTCTTCTGATCTGAAAAATATTTATATGGATGGAAAGAGGACTTAATGCTCTCTCTTTTGACACCCATATTGCATATGCTTTGACAGGTCAAAGGTTTCATGGGGTGTTGATAAAGTTGACTACAAAAAGACTCTTGGTGCCTCTTGGCGTGCGGGAGATGAAGGTGCGCGCAGTCCTTCTACAGATGAAACACTCCAGTGTTTCATCAAGGGGTGCCTTCTCATCATATCCCCATGCCCTTTGGATTTAAATGATCAGTCAAAGGGAATAAGAGGGCGGCATGAAATGGGAAAAAAAAGAGTAGCGCGCATAGATGAAGAGTTGCATCTCTTCATCTGTGCACGGTTCTGAGGCAGAGTCCTTCTGCTCTCAGGACCTTGCTCTTCCATGGTTTTTAAATCTGAAATCATGCCTCCTTCCATTCTTCTTAACTGGTAAATGCCACATGACACATGGGGATTTAATCTGGAAAGGGAAAGAACACAAATAAGACTATTCAATCCTGAAGAGTCTTATCAGATATGAAATAACATATTTTATAAGAGATGTCGGGATGGTTTTCATGCCCCTTGAAAAATTATTTAAAGGGGGTATGGTGAAATGAGAGAAAAAGTTTTTCGATCATCAGAAAACAAGAATTCCATTTTCCCGATAGTCTGTTAGTCTGAGTGTTCTTCTACTCCCTCCTTACTTTAGGATAAGACTTGTCTTGTTAAGACAAGGTCTTTTCTACTAGGACAAGGCTTAGTTTTAGGACATAAGCCTAAGGGGTCCTAGAAGAGTGTTATCCTAAAACCAAGACTGGTTTAGGACTATGCCCAAAGAGCCCTACAGTAGGACAAGGTGTCCTACAGTGGTCAAAGGTCAAAAGGTTGACAAAAGAGTCGTGTTGAAGCAAGCAACCATGGTAGGGATTCTTCCTTGGTACCATTCTCATGTGGATCACCATTGGAGGGCTTGCACTTATGAGCCTTGTGGAAAGGATTGGATTTCAGTGATCCAGGTATGTATTCCGATTTCATTTATGTTTCGTTGATTGGTATTGCATGAGGAATTCCTGGGAATTAGGGTTTTCTTGCTAATTAGGGTTTCATGCTTAGAATTTCAGTTTTGAAATTCACTTCTGCATGCTGCATGATTCTCGGCACCCTGGGAGAATTTCCATCAGCAAGGTTTTGAGGTAGCAAAGGCTCTGGGCTCTCCCTCTCTCTCTTGATAGATTGGTAGAAATTGATAGCAAGAATGGAAGGATGCTACCCCTCTTCTTCCCTATTTAAAGTCTCCAACCTATAGCAGCAGCTCAAGCACCTTTGCAACTAATGATGGTTCACTGGGGGGACATTCATCCACACCCTAGTGGGCATGCCATTTTTCTCGAATCGTCATTGCTTCGAGCCATGAACTGCCTATCATCACTCTGAGTTGTCACACACACTATATTAAATGTAGCAAATATGCATGATTTGATTGGATGAGATGCCTCAAACCTCCTTTGAGTCATGTGCCTCCCATGCCATTAGCACATATCACCTCACCTGACCCAAAGCAAAGCAACTCCTTATGCGTTACTAGCCAAGACTGAGGTGAGCCATCTAGGTAGCCATCTCCTACAACGATTTGGTGTCGAGCCCCACGACCTATAGCTTCTACTTCCAACACCTGAGGCAAAGGAGATGCCTCATCCTAGAAAGTGGGGCACATCTAATGCATCTAGAAATAGTCACTCCTATGTATATGCCACAGGGCTCACCACTTTATTTACCAACTCAGCTCTAGGCCATGTCATTTGCCATCTCAAGCCATTTCACCTACTGGCCTAGCATAGCAAGCATGCTCCTTAGGGCCTGACACACTGTCCCCACTACTATGTAAGCAAGCCCAGCATGCCCTCATCTTACAAGTGGTCCTTTGACATTGGCTACCACTCATTAATGTGCGCAGCATGCTCAGCATGTAAAGGAGCCCCATGTCAACCCCAACGTTCCAGAAGTGTGCTTGCCATGTAGATGAGCTCTGTACCATCTTTGCCTACTCCACTAGGAGCATGTGCTTCGTAGTGACATACCAAATACCTCTCCCTACATTGCATATCCCAAAGGTCTAGGTACTCCATATACCTCACCTATAAATTTATTCCCCAGACCCTCCAAGTAAGTTCTTTTAGGAAGAGGCAAATTCTTTTGGAGGGTAGGCTCTCCAAGAGGAAACTCAAGGCAAGTCTAGCTCTAAAGGTTCGCCCAGGAAGCTCCTTCACTATAGGGGCTTTTCCTAAGTGTCCCTAAGCATCCTAAGCCCTTTTTGCGACTTCATAGTCCTTTTAGAGTTACCTAAGAGTTATTGATCTTTGTTTGGGTGAAGGCTAGGACCACCTTCACTAGCCCAAGCTTTGCCTAGCCTCGTCGAGCCTCCCCTTGCCTCAGCTAAGTCTTTCTCACCCTCCTAAGACTAGCTAGCAGCCATCTCCACTAGCTCGCCTATGTATCGCCACACCATTTTCCATGTCCATTGCCTCACACCCATCTCCACTGCTCTGCACTCTTCTATCCTATCTCACCAACACTCCACTACTACATCATTTATACAGGAGCTACAATTCTCTCTCCTTTTCTATTTGCTTCCATTAGAGACTGACTTAGGCATCGAAGGGTCTATCATGGAGAACCACTCCATTGTATCCTATAGTCAGACATTCATATCTTCTTCATTTTATAGATTCTAAAGTGTCCATACCAAATAGTGTAAAACCTAAAGTCATCCAAGTTAGCAGCCACATCCAACCATGTCACCTAGTCTTGAATGGAGCCATAACAATTGGTGTCAAATGTTTGCTAATATCTAAAGGAAGCCATCTATGCCAATCACTCAAATCCTATCCCTATGGTCATTCGATATATGAAGAATTGACATTCTTGAATCTTTTCCAATGGCAACCAGGCAAAGGAAGTTCTTATTAGTGATGATGGACTACTTTTATGAAATGGATCAAAGATGAACACTTGGTCCATATAATTGAGAAGAAAGTTCAAGACTTCGTTTAGGAGTCCATCATCTATCAATTTAGATAATAAAAGATTTCAAAAATTATGGTTGAACTTGCATATTGAGCAAAGATTTACATCAATAGGATACCCATAATCCAACAAGGAAGCAAAACTAACTAATTAGACCATTCCTCAAGGCTTGAAGTCTAGACTTGATCGATAAATGACCTTTAGGTTGATGAGTTGTGTTGGTGCATGTGTGGAGCTCCCAAGCCTTGGAAGGCCAAGAGAGGAGTTATGGTAATGGCTGTAGGATTCTAGGATTGATTTGGATCCTAGGGCTAGGACTGGGTTGGTCCTAGGATGGAGGTTCAGCCCTCCACAGGCTCGAAATCTAGGATTTTGGATATTTAGGGGACTGATCCATGTTGGATTGGATTTAGATCCAAGTATGAGAGTGGGTTAACTCATGGGTGTATATGGGTTTGGATAAATGCTCTCCTAATTGGATTAGCCTTGGAAGAATTAGAATTATATTTAGGATTATATTTTTAATCCTATTTGGATTAGAAGAACCCTTTGATCTATAAAAGGATACCATATATAAACTTAACTTGAAAGGAATAATAAAATTGTACCATATGTAAACCTAACTTGAAAGCAATAATAGAATCATCTTCTCCCTATCTCTTCTCCCTTCTCTTTGGTGTTGCACACCACCCAAGGAATAATAGCAAGGCAATAGAAGGAGGCTTCACACGCACCCCCTCTTTCAAAAAGTGGGTGCATGGCATGAAAACTAGTACCTAAGGAGATCTTGATGCCATCCATTCTTCATACTATTCCCAGTCGACCTATGGTGTTCCAGGTAGATTTTTCACTAATTCAAGATTCTAATAGGTGGTGGATTAGGTATGGTTCATATCCTAAAGGTTTGGAAGGTATTGGAGAAGAGGAAAGGGCTAGATTTTGGATTCTTAGTCAATTCGAATCCCTAGCACCCAAGAATTTGGAGCTACCCTTTGTCTCACCTATTTGGAGTTCAACTAGGAGACTTGGAGGGTTTATTCCATTCTAGTTTAAGATCTCAAACAAGGTTTTTAAGATTTGAAAGTGATTTGAAAGGTTTATGGGATGTTGGACAAATTTGAAGGCTCCTAGGCATCAAGACTATTGCAAGGAGATGTCGCTAAGGAGTCCTATCGCACAAGGACTCTCCTCTATCCATGATTTTTGATCTAGATCCTCAATGCCTAAGGTACCATTCCCCTAGCCATAGTTCTTAGGGTGTTTGGGGTGGAGTTTGAGATCTAGAAGCACATATGAGGTTCGATGAATCATGAAGACATGAACTAGATTGTTGCATCAAGGTTCTTGATGCATAATGACATTGGACTTGGTGTTTGCCTACAACATCAGATTATCATGAAACATGGTAGAGAGCTTTCTTACTGATGTGCTCAGGTCTATGCATGAGCATGGTAGTCACAACAATTGGAATTTGAGCCAGGTGATCATGGAAGAGAGGAATAGGGTGTTGTAGAAATTCTATTCTGAACAGAATTTGAGTGTAGGCCATTTTTGGGTCTCTTTGCTGGTTTGAGGTTTCTAGAACCTAGTGAGAACCCCAGCCCAGGTAGAAGGAAAGGAGAGGAGCCCCTGGAGGTTATGTTTTGAGGATGGAAAGTATGGAGAGGCATCCAAGAAGGGAGGAAGAAGGCTATTGCGATTCCATTCAAGTTTACTAAAATCTATACCTATTCCATGGTATGCTTCAAATCTACTATTTTTTGTTATGGTTTGGCCAACTAGGAGCACCAAGTTGATGAAAGAAGATTCTTAGGGTAGAAGGTTTCGGTGGCTAACTTTTAGATCCAACTTCGATTAGATCTGGTCCTGGAGGAAAAGTTTGAGTGTATGATGGATTCACACTAGAGTTCTCTAGTGAAGATGGGCGGCAATGGGCACTTTGATGGATGAGAAGTGTTTGGCATGCTAGAAGAGAGGTCATCCAAGGGATCATGGTTGAGGTGGAGTTGAAGAAGCAATTATACGACCATCAAATTTAAGGTGGGGAGTAGTTAGGGTACCTTTAGTGGTTCAACTGAAACAAGATTTGCAAAGCCTTGGGGTGATGGAGATGGCTGATTCTTGGAGTGTCACTATCGGTTCAGAGGAGAAGGTCCTCTTAGGAGTTTTGAAGAGGTCCATAGAATGTAGAGAGTCTGAAACAAGAGCAGCAACGGTGGAGGTGTAGCAGGAGGCCTACTAGGATAGCTTAGGGTAGCTTACCTCGATTTTATTTTTTTCTTCTATAGGAGCACCAGAAGGAGCCATCATTTGGGTGGAGCACTAGCCAGAGGTATCTCAATTGGTGAGAGAGATTTGGCACATATTCAAAGTAGATGGATGTAGGGGAAGGTGCTGATTCCAGCAATAGAAGTAGTGATGCACTACATGGGTTGATGTGGGATGTGCGGACATTGAAGAGGAGTGGCTCTAGGAAGATCATGTCAGATAGTTTGGTTGAAGTGAGAGAAAGCTTTGATTCCTATGAGGAGCTTGAGGTGAGCCCTATGATAGATAGCTGGGTCTGAGCTAAGACAAGGGAATTGCAATCCTAGGAGAAGCTAAAGCGATGGCTGGTGCAGTGTAGAAGAGGAAGATACCAATATGATATAGGAGGGTGCCCAGATACAAGCAAAGAGATTTAGCTCAGGTTGAGGTAGTCATATTAGAGGCCTCCAAGGTTGAAGGGATATGCATTAGCAATAGAGTTTGCACAGGGATTTGTCAGGGTGCAAAGCCGCAACGTGGTGGCCGTAGGATTATGTAGATGGATCGCACAGAGCATGTCAAGGCTTGTGGGCACCAAGACAAAGAAGATGACTACTAAGGAGCTAGCACTCCAATAGCATTGCTGAATCAATCAAGAATGAGCCCTATACAGATACCAGCAAAAGCTGTGCATGTGCATGGCTCTAATAAGAACCCTAACAATCTGCTGGATCTGATGCAATTGAAGTTGAAGATCAAGAATATTTATAGGTAAGTGTTCTTTCCTTCTTCTTGATTGTATGTTGACTCTAGATCTGATTAAATATTATTAAATCTGATTAGTATGTTAAAAATATCCTACTTTAGGTGCTTTTAATTTATTAAGCATGATTTTTTTGAATAAACTTTTCATAACTATAATTTTCACTGCTTTATGGTTTTTGAAATCCTAGATATAAGCTTGCTAGCACCTTGTTTCCTTTACCAAGTATGTCAAGGTAAAGAAGTTTGTATCTATATTTGGAAAAAGTTCCTTTGTCTTTCGAATGTATCTATTGAAACCTAATTCAAAAGCAAAAAATAAGGCACCCGTATTCTTGGTGATTGGTTTTTATCTTATTGCACCAGCACTGGTTATCATTGGAGCCACCTTTATCACATTAGAAGTAGTCACCTTCTTCCCAATCTATGACTCGATTGGACCCTCTATCATATTCACTATTCTTGAAGGGCCCTTGATCTCTTTTCTTAAGTGCTCAGGCAAAACTTTGACCACTCTATCCATGACAATAGCCATCGTATTGCTGTAGGCTATGCAAGTGATCTCATATGACTACATACATTCAAATATTAGATGAACAAAAAATACTAATTAAAAAATAGAAATTTCATTATTTTGAATATTTTTATAATATTTCTCAAACTCTAAGTGAGAGAGATAGGAATTGAATAGGATGAAAAATAAAAACAAAATACAAAATGTCCTTCATAGTTTTGCTGCTTGGCCAGTTGGAGCTCTGGTTTGGTGTTTGCTGGTGCTTTTGGTGCCTTGGTAGCGGTTGCAGCTTTGGAAGTGTTCGAAGGAGGACCATCAGTGCTACCCACTAAGGTAGCCCAAGAGAGGGGGTGAATTGGGTATTTTAAAAAATTTAAACAGTTATGTGTTAAATTATGAGGGTTAGTGTGTCAAAGTGATTGTGTTAAATGAGATATGCAGCAGAAGTAGTAAATTAAATGCCAAGTAATAAAGAGCAAATGAAGAAAGAAGCAAACAATCACAAATACACAAATGTATAGTGGTTCGGTACACTTCAAGTACCTACATCCACTCTCCAATCTTTCCCTTGGAAATTTTCACTATAATCTATCCAAGATTACAACCGACTTGTTTTCCAAGGCTCAAAAGTCAAAACCTATGTTGGTTTTATCACCTAGGCTCACCAACAACCTTTACAACTTATTTTAATCCAGGCTCACAAGTCAAATCCAAGTTGGTTTTGTCTCTTAGGCTCACCAACAACCTTAACATTAGTTTCAATATCTTTGAAACTAGGAATAATAAATGAAAGCAAGTTTACAAGAAGTAAGCATAAAAAATAACTCCTATAATGAGCGAAAATAAATGTCAATGTAGCTCTTCTTGAATACTTGAGTTGTCTCCTCCTTGGAATCTTAGAATGCATACTTATGGCCAAATACTTGAAAGCTCAACAACTCAAAAATGGAAGTCTTTTTAAGGTGAAATCTCTTTAAATCTCACTCTTGTCTTTTCAAATGATTGAAATTTGTCTCTACTTAGTTCTCTTCTTTCTTGTTAACTTTAAGAAGTTTGGTAAGTGTTAAATAGCTCAAAAACACTAAAAAAGCTGTTGAAGACCGTTAGAGTGAAGAAAGTAGCCATTTGGAGCCGTTTGGAAACAAATATGAAATTCTAAAATACTAGCCGTTGCACCAAGTGTCAACACTTGAGTTCTTCATGAGTCGACACTTGGATCAGCTCAAGATAAAAATTTGAATTTCCAGTGCTCTGCTCTACTTCTGGTCTCAGGCTATGAGTCAACACCTTGAGTCGACACTTGACTATGAGTCGACACCTTGAGTCGATGATGCAAAACGAATGCTTTGATACCAAAATGATGCAGAACAAAAGAGATGATGCGATGCGGAAGTAAATTAGGACTAACTTTTTTTTTTTATTTATATTTTCAGAAGTTGACTTAGACTCAAAGGAAAGTTAAACTAAATTGAAAGAAACTATGTAATAATTGAAAGCACAACTTAAAGAAACTAGGTTATCAGTGTAGTTCAGAAGTAAAGGATCGCTGGGGGTTGAGAAACTCCCAGACCTAGGGTTTCGCTCTGAACTTTCAACAGGACAGAAGTAAAGAGAAGAGAAGGGTTACAGACTAGGCAGTGATCTTCACAGAGTTTAGTGGAAGGACTCCCTTGAGCAGATTGTTGGATCCCGGATATCTTCGCAATGGATCCTCCAATACTGGCCCTTTGGCAGAGTTGGCTTCTTCTGAACTCAAGATCTGGGAAAGAAGAAGAACAAGTTATGGAACTAGATACTCAAGGAAGGATTTACCAGATAGTAGAACTTGAAAGCTGATGTTGCTGAAATCCTGATTCTCCTGGAATGTTGATCTGACTTCCTCTGGGATTTGCTCTGTCTCCGAAGTAACCGAACTGGACCTGGATGCTGGTGGTCGGCCTCTACTTGGAGAGAGGGGCCGTGAGAGATGGGGTAGGCTAGTGTTTGGTGGAATGAAGAGGATGATGGGCGGCTAGGGTTTGGAAGTGAAGTGGCTAACCTAGGGTTTTGGGGTTGGAGATCTTACACCTCCTCAAGGTTCCTGGGGAACCTGGATTTACTCCCTCACGGAGCTCAACACCTGGATAAAAGTGCGGAAGAGAGAAACACAAAGTTTGCTCACACATAAATTGGATTCATTCATCATATATTTTAAAACTTACAAGAGGGGTTTAATTTATAGGACTTTACAAGAGAGCAGGGTTTTACATCTTCCCATGTGGGACTAATAGGATGGATCTTCAAATTAGGTTTGTAGAATCAATTCCCACACATATGGCCGGCCAAGAGGTTCCTAAAGTGTTGATTGGTGGTTCCAAAAGGTAAGTAGGTGGCGCCTCCTAGCCTTGCTCTTCAAAAGAAAAATTCTTTCCTTCCATGGCTCAACTCTTTTGGACACCTCCTTTTCTTTCACCCTAAGTCATGGTTCTTCCAATCTTTGCTTTGGACTTTTTAGGCATGGATTGGGCGCCCCCTTGAAGTGCTCCCCAAGAAGTGCTCCTTTCTTTACATAGCTTGGCTCTTATGGAAATGTTTTGGCCGCCCCCTTGAATTGTGGATCCCAGATTATTTTCTCCTTAAGTGGTGCATGAGAGAAGGGACCTGCTATCTTATGGTGTGGGGACCAAAGCAAACTGGATGAAGATGTGGTGCCCCCTGGACTCAGGCGTGTGGCTGGGAGTGTGGCTGGGAGTGTGGCGCCCACTTGCTTGGTCTTGGAAGAAAATATGACACCCTAGAGAAGACCTAGACCGCTACTAGGACTTGAACTGAGTCAACATGACTCAACAAAATTTAAATTGCAAGGAAATACAGACTCAACTAAAATTGAGTTGACATGTCAACCCTTATTAAAAAACCAGAAAATTCTAATTCTTCGGGCAAGGTCAATCAGAGATCCAGATGGAGCCCTGAAGTCTTCTTCTGAATCTGGTGCCCGCACCAATTCTCCCGGGGTGGGAGGAACTTGACCCTATCGAGTATGGATCAAGTTGGCTCTGGTATCTCTCCAAGAGGTCTGGGTCCAATTCTTGTAATTCTTCTCGGGAGATCCAAGAGTCATTAGAATCTGGCCTTCCTTGCCAGCGAACCAGGTATCTTTGGTATCCTCGATTACGATTAGAGATAACCTGATCTTCCAGGATCTTTTCAATCTGCTCTTTCCTCACAAGCCAGTTTGTTGGTGGACAAACAGGGTTGGGTTCACTCTCAAGAGCAGGATTAAGCTCAAAAGGCTCACTAGGAATTACAGCTGGCTCCCTATACTCTACTAAGTTTGTAATGTTGAAAGTAGAGCTACTGCCTAGTTCTGGAGGCAACTCGAGCACATAGGCATTGGATCCTACTCTCTTCACCACTCTAAATGGTCCAGCTCCTTTAGAATGTAACTTCCTAACGGTTCCAGGGAAAAAACCGCTCAGGCCTTAACCTAATCATTACATAGTCTCCCTCAACAAAAGTTTTGACTCGCTTTTAAGAATCAGCCAACTTCTTATAAGTTTCATTACTTAAATTTACTTTGGCATGAATTTCTTTATGCAAGTCCTTTACATGCTATGCAAGTGCATCAAGAGACTTCTGTGTGTGGGCTAATAGTGAAATCAGATCAAGTGGTGTGTGAGGCTTGTATCCATGAATAATTTCAAAGGGACTCTAGCCTATAGACCTATTGATCGAAATATTGAATGCAATTTCAGCCCTGGACAAAATACAAATCCCAATTCCTGGTGCTCTCAATCAAACTAAAATCTGAGCCAAAGCCTAGTAAAGGGTCAAGAAAAACTAAACTAGATTGACGACGCATTCCTAAAAAATGTACTTTATTCCAAAGGAACACTAAGTCTAAACCTAACAAACTAAGGCTCTCTAGGTTTGACCTTGGGTTGGAGGATGGCATGCAGAGCATGAAAACTTATCATGGGGGCCTAGTAGGTGCCATAAGGTCTTCCAGAAGTAGGTGGCAAACCTAATAGGTTCTAAGGAGTCATGCAACCTAGAAATCTCAGTAAAGTGTAATCCCATAGCTCTAGAAACAAGAGAAGATTCAGGGAATGGTAGTAAATAAGAATCAGAGTTTTGAGGTGGCTTATAGGAAACAAGAAACATACCTTGGTTGTGCAGGATGACCTTAAAATGAGGACATTGTTCTATAGGTGCACTCATCCAAACCTCATGATTTGCTCTAGGAGGGTTTACAAGTGCAAGTTCTAGGGTAGGCTGGGTGCTCCTAGAAGGTGGAAGGTTATCAGAAAGGTCTTTGGAATGTTTATCTAGAAAGTCTTCTAAGCTACTGTCTTTTTCTTGTTCTTGGACCTTCTCAATAAGCAATTCTTGTGAACCCCTTCCTTCTTCACACTTCTCTACCAGATTTGACTCAGGGGTGTCTTCTTTGGATTCCTCAATGAGTTCAGGGGTATTCTCACTTAAACTCTCATTGGGTGCAATTTCCTCTTCATGAACTTCCTCAAAAGGGTCTTCTCTTAGGGTTAGCTCCTGAATTCCTTGAGTGGCAGGGGTCCCCTCAATAACCCCATCAGGTAGGAGTTGGTTAATTGAATTATCGGGAGAGATATCCTCAAATTCTTCTTCTTCATATTCATCTATCAAACTTATGTCAGGCTCATATATTTCTTCCTCAATCTCACTAAAAGGTTCTAATCTATTCTCCTTTGATTCCTCTTTAAGTACGGCTCTGGTCGGGTCAACTAATTTTGGGATGGCCATGCCTAACTCCTTCTCAGTGTTATCCTTCTGGTCAAGAGGTGACACAAGTGGGAATTGACAAACAAAAGTCTGGTTCACTACGGATGTCGGATCAATCGGAACTTGACTCAAGTTGGTAGAGGTTGGCTTTAAGTCCAAAGTACATGATTGGTTATATCTTAAAGACCACTCATAGTCTTGGACTTCTTGGTAGGCTCGGTCTAACTTATTGGTCTTTTCAAGGCATAGTTTCGTATAAATGTCTGGGTGTAACCCAACCCTAAACCTCGATGTGATCTGAGCTTCGGTCTCAATGGTATTGCATTTTATGTCATACCACTAGAAGTCCTCGATATATTTAGGCACAGGCCTATTACCTTGTCGCAATTGGTACCATTGGTCTAAAAGTCTTTTCTCATAGGATCTACCTAGGTACCTATCTCTCAACTTACTTCTCATATCTCTCCAAGTATATATTTCATCTTTTCTTTGATAACACTCACGCTCAATAGCATACCAATGCGACCTAGCATGTTTGGTGAACTTGGTTTTGGCCAACCTAACTTGTCCTAATTCCGATATGTTAGTGCACTCAAAATACCGATCCATTTGTTCTTCCCACTTAATATATGTCTCTTGTCTTCCATCAAAAGTGGGTGTATAAGGTTCGATGTTCCTAACGGGTCCCTTCTCTGAGTCAACCAAGTATGGGTATAGGCTCCTAGGGTTATGCTCGGGATCACGGTATAAGGTCCTTCGAGGCTCCTAGCATGGGTGAGGTTGGGGCCTATTAAATTTTGGATCAGGTGTCCAATTTTGATGTCTACGTTTTTCAAGTCCCTGGGCTCGGTCTCTAAACTGGGCAAAACCCTCATTCATATTCTGACTCAATTTGGTCATACTTTCGGTAAGAGTTCTAATCATAGCCTCTAAATCAGGTTGGGTTTGACCAGGTTGGTAGGGTACTCCGTTCTGGGTGGACATGATGATGCAAGCAAGCACACCAAATGTGACTCGACTGAAATGACTACGGGCTAACTAGACCTAGAGCCCAAACTAGATGCCCAATCAGAGTGGCAAGCTAGCCTATAGTAACTCGGGACTCAGCCATGCAGGTGCAAGGGGAGTGTTAGGTCCCTAATTGCCAATCCTAGACACCAATCAGTGATTGGCCAGGTAGGCAGACCAGCACACAAGCCCTTCGGGATAGAATCCCTGAACCACAGTTCTAGACACTGAGTACAAAGCACACACAGAGTAACTAGACAAACGGACTCAACACTAGCCTAGACCCGACTTGTTGGTGTCCCTAGCCCACTAGGGCAAATTAAGTCTAATAAAATTTAAAATTAGCCTTAGGATCGAATGAATGGGTGGTGATTTTGGGCTAAGGAGAGGTTATCAACTCCTCCCCTTATATTAGATGCTCAATTGCCCTTAAGATGAGTTAGGAGATGATCACTCAAAAAAATTGAATTGCAGAAACACAGAAATAGAGTTGCTATAATTTTACTCTCAGGAATTCCACAGAAACCAGTAAATTACAGTAAAATTATATAAAATATTTTCAATTATACTGGTTCCAACAAAATAAAAATCATGTAATTTAGAGTTACCTATAATGAGAAACAATTCCTGCAACAGAGAAGTTACAGACTGAAAACAGAATGCTTCCCCCGTTTACAATTCCTGCTACGAAGTTGTAACCCAGTGGATCCCCTACACGCCCTAGGAACACCCCGTGGAATGGGAAGAGGAGGCTTGCACCTTGCTTCGTTCCTAGGACCGGACGTCCTGGGGAGTCTACTAGCAGACAAAGTAAAAAAGAGAGACACTCAAAACATGCAAGCAAGTCAGAAACCCTAGACAGGGCTCTGATACCAAAATTGATGCAGAACGAATGCTCTGATACCAAAATGATGCAGAACAAAAGAGATGATGCGATGCGGAAGTAAATTAGGACTAAATTTTTTTTTTTATTTTATATTTTCAGAAGTCGGCTTAGACTCAAAGGAAAGTTAAACTAAATTGAAAGAAACTATGTAATAATTGAAAGCACAACTTAAAGAAACTAGGTTATCAGAGTAGTTCAGAAGTAAAGGATCACTGGTTGTTGAGAAACTCCCAGACCTAGTGTTTCGCTCTGAACTTTCAACAGGATAGAAGTAAAGAGAAGAGAAGGGTTACAGACCAGGCAGTGATCTTCACAGAGTTTAGTGGAAGGACTCTCTTGAGCAGATTGTTGGATCCCCGGATTCAGATATCTTCGCAATGGATCCTCCAATACTGTCCCTTTGGCAGAGTTGGCTTCTTCTGAACTCAAGATCTGGGAAAGAAGAAGAACAAGTTATGGAACCAGATACTCAAGGAAGGATTTACCAAGTAGTAGAACTTGAAAGCTGATGTTGCTGAAATCCTGATTCTCTTGGAATGTTGATCTGACTTCCTCTGGGATTTGCTCTATCTCTGAAGTAGCCGAACTGGACCTGGATGCTAGTGGTCAGCCTCTACTTGGAGAGAGGGGCAGTGAGAGATGGGGTAGGCTAGGGTTTGGTGGAATGAAGAGGATGATGGACGGCTAGGGTTTGGAAGTGAAGTGGCTAACCTAGGGTTTTGGGGTTGGAGATCTCACTCCTCCTCAAGGTTCCTAGGGAACCCGGATTTACTCCCTCATGGAGCTCAACACCTGGATGCAAGTGCGAAAGAGAGAAACACAAAGTTTGCTCACACATAAATTGGATTCATTCATCAGATATTTTTAAAACTTACAAGAGGGGTTTAATTTATAGGACTTTACAAGAGAGCAGGGTTTTACATCTTCCCATGTGGGACTAATAGGATGGATCTTCAAATTAGGTTGTAGAATCAATTCCCACACATATGGCCGGCCAAGAGGTTCCTAAAGTGTTGATTGGTGGTTCCAAAAGGTAAGTAGGTGGCGCCTCCTAGCCTTGCTCTTCAAAAGAAAAATTCTTTCCTTCCATGGCTCAACTCTTTTGGACACCTCCTTTTCTTTCACCCTAAGTCATGGTTCTTCCAATCTTTGCTTTGGACTTTTTAGGCATGGATTGGGCGCCCCCTTGAAGTGCTCCCCAAGAAGTGCTCCTTTCTTTACATAGCTTGGCTCTTATGGAAATGTTTTGGCCGCCCCCTTGAATTGTGGATCCCAGATTATTTTCTCCTTAAGTGGTGCATGAGAGAAGGGACCTGCTATCTTATGGTGTGGGGACCAAAGCAAACTGGATGAAGATGTGGTGCCCCCTGGACTCAGGCGTGTGGCTGGGAGTGTGGCTGGGAGTGTGGCGCCCACTTGCTTGGTCTTGGAAGAAAATATGACACCCTAGAGAAGACCTAGACCGCTACTAGGACTTGAACTGAGTCAACATGACTCAACAAAATTTAAATTGCAAGGAAATACAGACTCAACTAAAATTGAGTTGACATGTCAACCCTTATTAAAAAACCAGAAAATTCTAATTCTTCGGGCAAGGTCAATCAGAGATCCAGATGGAGCCCTGAAGTCTTCTTCTGAATCTGGTGCCCGCACCAATTCTCCCGGGGGGGAGGAACTTGACCCTATCGAGTATGGATCAAGTTGGCTCTGGTATCTCTCCAAGAGGTCTGGGTCCAATTCTTGTAATTCTTCTCGGGAGATCCAAGAGTCATTAGAATCTGGCCTTCCTTGCCAGCGAACCAGGTATCTTTGGTATCCTCGATTACGATTAGAGATAACCTGATCTTCCAGGATCTTTTCAATCTGCTCTTTCCTCACAAGCCAGTTTGTTGGTGGACAAACAGGGTTGGGTTCACTCTCAAGAGCAGGATTAGGCTCAAAAGGCTCACTAGGAATTACAGCTGGCTCCCTATACTCTACTAAGTTTGTAATGTTGAAAGTAGAGCTACTGCCTAGTTCTGGAGGCAACTCGAGCACATAGGCATTGGATCCTACTCTCTTCACCACTCTAAATGGTCCAGCTCCTTTAGAATGTAACTTCCTAACGGTTCCAGGGAAAAAACCGCTCAGGCCTTAACCTAATCATTACATAGTCTCCCTCAACAAAAGTTTTGACTCGCTTTTAAGAATCAGCCAACTTCTTATAAGTTTCATTACTTAAATTTACTTTGGCATGAATTTCTTTATGCAAGTCCTTTACATGCTATGCAAGTGCATCAAGAGACTTCTGTGTGTGGGCTAATAGTGAAATCAGATCAAGTGGTGTGTGAGGCTTGTATCCATGAATAATTTCAAAGGGACTCTAGCCTATAGACCTATTGATCGAAATATTGAATGCAATTTCAGCCCTGGACAAAATACAAATCCCAATTCCTGGTGCTCTCAATCAAACTAAAATCTGAGCCAAAGCCTAGTAAAGGGTCAAGAAAAACTAAACTAGATTGACGACGCATTCCTAAAAAATGTACTTTATTCCAAAGGAACACTAAGTCTAAACCTAACAAACTAAGGCTCTCTAGGTTTGACCTTGGGTTGGAGGATGGCATGCAGAGCATGAAAACTTATCATGGGGGCCTAGTAGGTGCCATAAGGTCTTCCAGAAGTAGGTGGCAAACCTAATAGGTTCTAAGGAGTCATGCAACCTAGAAATCTCAGTAAAGTGTAATCCCATAGCTCTAGAAACAAGAGAAGATTCAGGGAATGGTAGTAAATAAGAATCAGAGTTTTGAGGTGGCTTATAGGAAACAAGAAACATACCTTGGTTGTGCAGGATGACCTTAAAATGAGGACATTGTTCTATAGGTGCACTCATCCAAACCTCATGATTTGCTCTAGGAGGGTTTACAAGTGCAAGTTCTAGGGTAGGCTGGGTGCTCCTAGAAGGTGGAAGGTTATCAGAAAGGTCTTTGGAATGTTTATCTAGAAAGTCTTCTAAGCTACTGTCTTTTTCTTGTTCTTGGACCTTCTCAATAAGCAATTCTTGTGAACCCCTTCCTTCTTCACACTTCTCTACCAGATTTGACTCAGGGGTGTCTTCTTTGGATTCCTCAATGAGTTCAGGGGTATTCTCACTTAAACTCTCATTGGGTGCAATTTCCTCTTCATGAACTTCCTCAAAAGGGTCTTCTCTTAGGGTTAGCTCCTGAATTCCTTGAGTGGCAGGGGTCCCCTCAATAACCCCATCAGGTAGGAGTTGGTTAATTGAATTATCGGGAGAGATATCCTCAAATTCTTCTTCTTCATATTCATCTATCAAACTTATGTCAGGCTCATATATTTCTTCCTCAATCTCACTAAAAGGTTCTAATCTATTCTCCTTTGATTCCTCTTTAAGTACGGCTCTGGTCGGGTCAACTAATTTTGGGATGGCCATGCCTAACTCCTTCTCAGTGTTATCCTTCTGGTCAAGAGGTGACACAAGTGGGAATTGACAAACAATAGTCTGGTTCACTACGGATGTCGGATCAATCGGAACTTGACTCAAGTTGGTAGAGGTTGGCTTTAAGTCCAAAGTACATGATTGGTTATATCTTAAAGACCACTCATAGTCTTGGGCTTCTTGGTAGGCTCGGTCTAACTTATTGGTCTTTTCAAGGCATAGTTTCGTATAAATGTCTGGGTGTAACCCAACCCTAAACCTCGATGTGATCTGAGCTTCGGTCTCAATGGTATTGCATTTTATGTCATACCACTAGAAGTCCTCGATATATTTAGGCACAGGCCTATTACCTTGTCGCAATTGGTACCATTGGTCTAAAAGTCTTTTCTCATAGGATCTACCTAGGTACCTATCTCTCAACTTACTTCTCATATCTCTCCAAGTATATATTTCATCTTTTCTTTGATAACACTCACGCTCAATAGCATACCAATGCGACCTAGCATGTTTGGTGAACTTGGTTTTGGCCAACCTAACTTGTCCTAATTCCGATATGTTAGTGCACTCAAAATACCGATCCATTTGTTCTTCCCACTTAATATATGTCTCTTGTCTTCCATCAAAAGTGGGTGTATAAGGTTCGATGTTCCTAACGGGTCCCTTCTCTGAGTCAACCAAGTATGGGTATAGGCTCCTAGGGTTATGCTCGGGATCACGGTATAAGGTCCTTCGAGGCTCCTAGCATGGGTGAGGTTGGGGCCTATTAAATTTTGGATCAGGTGTCCAATTTTGATGTCTACGTTTTTCAAGTCCCTGGGCTCGGTCTCTAAACTGGGCAAAACCCTCATTCATATTCTGACTCAATTTGGTCATACTTTCGGTAAGAGTTCTAATCATAGCCTCTAAATCAGGTTGGGTTTGACCAGGTTGGTAGGGTACTCCGTTCTGGGTGGACATGATGATGCAAGCAAGCACACCAAATGTGACTCGACTGAAATGACTACGGGCTAACTAGACCTAGAGCCCAAACTAGATGCCCAATCAGAGTGGCAAGCTAGCCTATAGTAACTCGGGACTCAGCCATGCAGGTGCAAGGGGAGTGTTAGGTCCCTAATTGCCAATCCTAGACACCAATCAGTGATTGGCCAGGTAGGCAGACCAGCACACAAGCCCTTCGGGATAGAATCCCTGAACCACAGTTCTAGACACTGAGTACAAAGCACACACAGAGTAACTAGACAAACGGACTCAACACTAGCCTAGACCCGACTTGTTGGTGTCCCTAGCCCACTAGGGCAAATTAAGTCTAATAAAATTTAAAATTAGCCTTAGGATCGAATGAATGGGTGGTGATTTTGGGCTAAGGAGAGGTTATCAACTCCTCCCCTTATATTAGATGCTCAATTGCCCTTAAGATGAGTTAGGAGATGATCACTCAAAAAATTGAATTGCAGAAACACAGAAATAGAGTTGCTATAATTTTACTCTCAGGAATTCCACAGAAACCAGTAAATTACAGTAAAATTATATAAAATATTTTCAATTATACTGGTTCCAACAAAATAAAAATCATGTAATTTAGAGTTACCTATAATGAGAAACAATTCCTGCAACAGAGAAGTTACAGACTGAAAACAGAATGCTTCCCCCGTTTACAATTCCTGCTACGAAGTTGTAACCCAGTGGATCCCCTACACGCCCTAGGAACACCCCGTGGAATGGGAAGAGGAGGCTTGCACCTTGCTTCGTTCCTAGGACCGGACGTCCTGGGGAGTCTACTAGTAGACAAAGTAAAAAAGAGAGACACTCAAAACATGCAAGCAAGTCAGAAACCCTAGACAGGGCTCTGATACCAAAATTGATGCAGAACGAATGCTCTGATACCAAAATGATGCAGAACAAAAGAGATGATGCGATGCGGAAGTAAATTAGGACTAAATTTTTTTTTTTATTTTATATTTTCAGAAGTCGGCTTAGACTCAAAGGAAAGTTAAACTAAATTGAAAGAAACTATGTAATAATTGAAAGCACAACTTAAAGAAACTAGGTTATCAGAGTAGTTCAGAAGTAAAGGATCACTGGTTGTTGAGAAACTCCCAGACCTAGTGTTTCGCTCTGAACTTTCAACAGGATAGAAGTAAAGAGAAGAGAAGGGTTACAGACCAGGCAGTGATCTTCACAGAGTTTAGTGGAAGGACTCTCTTGAGCAGATTGTTGGATCCCCGGATTCAGATATCTTCGCAATGGATCCTCCAATACTGTCCCTTTGGCAGAGTTGGCTTCTTCTGAACTCAAGATCTGGGAAAGAAGAAGAACAAGTTATGGAACCAGATACTCAAGGAAGGATTTACCAAGTAGTAGAACTTGAAAGCTGATGTTGCTGAAATCCTGATTCTCTTGGAATGTTGATCTGACTTCCTCTGGGATTTGCTCTATCTCTGAAGTAGCCGAACTGGACCTGGATGCTAGTGGTCAGCCTCTACTTGGAGAGAGGGGCAGTGAGAGATGGGGTAGGCTAGGGTTTGGTGGAATGAAAAGGATGATGGACGGCTAGGGTTTGGAAGTGAAGTGGCTAACCTAGGGTTTTGGGGTTGGAGATCTCACTCCTCCTCAAGGTTCCTAGGGAACCCGGATTTACTCCCTCATGGAGCTCAACACCTGGATGCAAGTGCGAAAGAGAGAAACACAAAGTTTGCTCACACATAAATTGGATTCATTCATCAGATATTTTTAAAACTTACAAGAGGGGTTTAATTTATAGGACTTTACAAGAGAGCAGGGTTTTACATCTTCCCATGTGGGACTAATAGGATGGATCTTCAAATTAGGTTCGTAGAATCAATTCCCACACATATGGCCGGCCAAGAGGTTCCTAAAGTGTTGATTGGTGGTTCCAAAAGGTAAGTAGGTGGCGTCTTCTAGCCTTGCTCTTCAAGAGAAAATTTCTTTCCTTCCATAGCTCAACTCTTTTGGACACCTCCTTTTCTTTCTCCCTATGTCATGGTTCTTCCCATCTTTGCTTTGGGCTTTTTAGGCATGGATTGGGTGCCCCCTTGAAGTGCTCCCCAAGAAGTGCTTCTTTCTTTACATAGCTTGGCTCTTATGGAAATGTTTTGGCCGCCCCCTTGAATTGTGGATCCCAGATTATTTTCTCCTTAAGTGGCACATGAGAGAAGGGACCTGCTATCTTGTGGTGTGGGGACCAAAGCATACTGGATGAAGATGTGGCACCCCCTGGACTCAGGCGTGTGGCTGGGAGTGTGGCTGGGAGTGTGGCGCCCACTTGCTTGGTCTTGGTAGAAAATGTGACACCCTGGAGAAGACCTAGACCGCTACTAGGACTTGAACTGAGTCAACATGACTCAACAAAATTTAAATTACAGGGAAATACAGACTCAACTAAAATTGAGTTGACCATGTCAACTCTTATTACAAAACCAGAAAACCCTAATTCTTCGGGCAAGGTCAATCAGAGATCCAGATGGAGCCCTGAAGTCTTCTTCTGAGTCTGGTGCCCGCACCAGTCGACACTTAAGAAACTTCTAGAAAATACATAGTTCTATTCATTTTGTCTCAGGCGATGAGTCGATCTTGAAGTGTTGACACTTGATCCATGAGTTGACACCTTGAGTCGACACTTGCCAAGCTAGCAAAAAGTTCTACGTTCCAGTCTTCTAAAGTATCGACACTTGCTCCATGAGTCGACACTTGCTCCATTAGTTGACACTTGCTCTGTGCCAAATAAAAAATGCATGCCAAACACTGAAATTTTCAAGGTTTTGCCCAAAATCCCTTTAGATACTTCTTCATAAATGCCAAAAAGACTATTTTGCGAATGTTCCAAGGTTAGCGGATCACTCAAATAATGAGAAATATCTTGCTATAAAATAAGTAAACTTGATACTCTTGGATTGGAAATTTTATGTACCTATGATCTGAAATTCATACTCCAATTGAAATATTAGTCCAAACACATACTATTATTCATCAAAATCAAGGAGCCAAAGCCAACAATCTCTCCCTTTTTGATGATAATAAAACTTTGAGTATAAAAGCAATTAAGTTCAAAAATTGACTAGCATAGAATCAAAAGTTCTAAAATTGAATGACTTTATCAAAACATCTTCACATTTGTTAATGTTTCAAGAGTTTCAAAGGTAAAAGTTTTCAAATTCTCCCCCTATTTTAAGTAACTTGTGAACTCTTATTGCTTTTTACCTTTTATACCCTTTCTATTTTACTCCCCCTTTTTGTCATCATTAAACATTGAAGGGAATTTCTCCCCCTAAATTAGTGCTTTCAGCAAAATAAAGCATTCATTTTGACAGAAGGAAGAGTGATCATAGAAATAATTGAACTGAACTTTTCATATATTAAAGGTTTCACTACAACAACATAGGATAAGCATATATAATTTGAAACATAAGATGAAACATGAGCATAATCTGAAACTACAAACTTAATAATGAAAGACACATGCATAACAAGTGTCTGTAAGGCTACTCCTCATTAGAAGGAAGCTCAAAGAAAATAGTGGCTGATGATCTAGGTGTCTTGTAGGTTAGGCTTCTAGTCCTAAATGAAGGACTGGAGTGAGGTATAACCCTAGAAGTCCTAGTGGTATGGGAAAAAGTCTCTGCTGGGGTCGCAAAAGCTGTAGCAGAATCAGGCTGAACATCAGTAGGAGCAATTGTAGACTGAGCATGAATATCTAGGGTTTGACCCTCCGTACCAACGATCTCAAAGTCTCCTGCCCATCATCACCATCATCATCTGTATCACTGACAACATCAGTATTACCACCATCATCACCAGTAGCACCATCACCAGCAGCATGGTCATCATTGTGATCATCATCTGTTGGCAGAGGAGGTGGAGGAGCTGAAGGTCCTGCTGAAGGCATTAAGGATCTCAGCAAGTCTCAAATCTTAGAGAAACCAGTCTCCATCATCTGTCGTATACTAGTGAGCTACTCCTTAGTATAAGTCCTCAATCCATGTAGCTCTAACTACAGTCTGGTGGTTCTGACAGACACTTCTAGAACCTCCTCTCAAACACCAGTAATTTATGAAATGATCGCCTCTCTGAATGTGGAATATGAAACTGTAGAATCACGAGGAGCTATAGCTAGAGTACGAGTAGGTACTAGTGTGGATGGCTCTAACTCAAAAGCAGTAGCTAGAGCAGGTCTTGGAGAACTAATCTGCTCTGAGGGTCTAGATGGTCCTGCTTCAGCTATTTTGAGCTCATCCTCCTCATTTGGCTCCTGTTAGACTCTCTCCTGACCAACCTACCAGCAATGCGCTTGTATCCTATCCGATAAAGAGACTTATCCTAATAAGTATCTATGTGGAGAATGTCTTTGGAGGGCTCCCCCTCCGATGGAATACCAAACTCGCTAAAAATCTTGGTGAGTCCTATGCCGTATGGTTGACAAAGTCTGTGCTGAGTGGCGGCCTCACCCATCTGGTGTCCATGATCATCGACAGGTTAACAACCATCTGCTATCTCAATGCCACCATCAGAACAAGCTCACGCTCGATAATGAAGCCGAATCTCCTGGTCTTCGAAATCAAAATCCAAGCGATGATGTGGTGGAGAACTCTCATCTCCATAAACAGCTGGTTTGCCGACACCACTGAGACTCATTTGACATCCTCTCTCTCCAGAATACAATGAAAGGCAGCAGCTTTGTCACCTACACAATTCGCAGCCCTGCCATAAAGGGAAATCTCCCATACCCTGTTGATAACCTTAGGGGTCACTAGAATCTGAATACCCCTAACCATTGCAATCGACCAGAGTCCATCAGTGGCTAAAGTGCCATAGAACTCCCTGATCAGCTGGGGGTAGTACCTCTCACTTATGGTACAAAATGGGATAAGTCCAGCTTCTCTCAACAAATCTCCAATGACAAAGCTCTTAAAATCCCAGAACTATAGATCCACTCTCCTGCCAGAAGCTATAGCCTTCCCTGCTACCCTCGCTGCTCCAGGGGAAACCATTGCAAGCTGATCCTGGGGCTCCTGCTCATGCTATCTAGCGGGGTCCTGACAGATCTTAGTTCTTCTCTCTCTGCTAGACTCACCCTGCTCATGCACAGACCTCCTCTTGTGAACTGCCAACTGCTTCTTAGGTGCCATACTAGAGTAGAGAAGCTAGGGAAGCAAGAAGAGTGAACCGGGAAAAGGAAAGAAACTAAGAGGAAGATGGACTAGACCAACAAGGAAGAACAGGCCAAAGAGAAAAACCATGGGAATGAGGGAGAAGCCGGGAAAGGAAATAGAAGAAATAGATGAAAATAGTCCAAAAAAGGGAAGATTGGCTCGGAAGAAGGAGAAACTCGAGAGAAACATGAAGAATTGAACCGAAACACAATAAAACAGAGGGAACTCGGACCTATCGGAAGCAAAAATAAGAGGAAAAAGAAGATATTTATCCCAAAATGGAAGGATAGGGTCAGGATTCCACTGTTCGCGAAGGTTTGGAGGGTTTTTGGGACCACACGTGGCATAGGAGGGAGAAAAGAATGGGAGAAAATGCTTTTCGGGAAGCCCTAAAAAACACTATCCCAATGGTCATGAGTCGACACTTCAAAATGCTCAAGTGTCGACACTTCAAGTGAGTCGACACTTGGACAATTTGTAAGTGTTGACTCTTGACCACAGAAAAATTAGAATAAATTTATATAAATTTCCAAAAAACCCAAGAAGAGTCTAGGGGTCATTCTACGTGATATTTGAAAGAATTTAAGTCAATTTAAAGGATTTCAACAAGAATTTGAAGGCATTAGACAAAGGGATCAATGATACCTAGTTCTCTTCAATCATGCAAAATCTAGCTTCACTAAGGGATTTTATGAAAATATCAGCAAGTTTTCTATTAGTACATACAAAATCAAGTATCATATCATTATTTTGCATATGATCTCTTATGAAATGATGTCTTATTTCAATATGTTTGCTTCTTGAATGTTGGACAGAATTTTTAGTTAGATTTATTGCACTTGTATTATCCATCTTATAAGAGTTTTACATAATTTTATGCCAAAGTCTTCGAGTTATTGTTTGATCCATAGAATTTGAGCACAACAACTTCCAGCTGCTATATATTCGGCTTCTATCGTAGATAGAGCAACTAAATTTTGTTTCTTGCTAAACCATGAAATCAAATTCACTCCAAGAAATTAACAAGTTCCACTTGTACTTTTCTTATCTAGTTTACATCCAACAAAGTCAGCATCAGAACATGCAATCAATTCAATAAATGAATCTCTAGAGTACCAAAGTCTAATATCAATAGTGCCAGACAAGTATCTAAGTATGCATTTAACAGCCAATAAATGAGACTCTTTTGGAGCAGACTGATATCTAGCACACATACATACACTAAACATTATATCTGGCCTACTTGTAGTTAAATATAGCAATGAACCAATGATACCTCTATATAACTTTTGATCTACATTTTTACCTGATTTATCTTTATCTAATTTACAAGAAGGGCTTATAGGAGTACCTAATGTCTTGGTGCTCTCTATCCCAAACTTCTTTAAAATCTTTTTTGTATACTTAGCTTAGTTGATGAAGATCCCTTCTTTTGTTTGTTTGATTTGGAGTCTGAGAAAGAAATTCATTTCTCCCATCATGCTCATTTTGAACTCTCCCTGCATAAGCTTTGCAAACTCTTGGCAAAGAACTTCATTAGTAGCACCAAAAATAATATCATCAACATAAATCCATACTACTAATAAATCATCATTTTTATTTTTTAAAAATAATGTAGTGTCTGCATACCTCTAGAAAATTCATTTTTAAGAAGAAATTTACTTAATCATCATACCAAGCTCTTGGAGCCTGTTTTAAATCATATAAAGCTTTTTGGAGTTTAAAAACATGATTATGGCTTTCATGATTTTCAAAACTAGGGGGTTGTTCAACATATACTTATTCTTCAATAAAACTATTCAAAAAGGTATTTTTGACATCCATTTGAAATAACTTAAAATCCAAAATAAGTAAAAGCAAGTAACAATTTAATTGCTTCTAATAAAGTAACAGGTGCAAATATTTTATCGAAATCAATACATTTTTTATTATAACCTTTTGCAACTAATCTAGCTTTATTTCTTTTTACAATTCCATTTTCATCAAGTTTATTTTGAAAATCCATTTTGTTCCTATTATTGAAACATTAGAAGGTCTTTCAACTAAAGTCCAAACTTTATTTCTTTTGAATTGATTTAACTCATCTTGCATAGCATTTATCCAATTAGAATCTTTTTCAGCTTCATCAATTGATTTAGGTTCAATTTATGATACAAAAGCTAAGTAATCACATACATTTCCTGGAGAGGAATGAGTACTTATCCCTTTTGATGGTTCACCAATAATAAGCTCTTTACGGTGTCCATGGGCATACCTCCATTCTTTAGTTAATTGTTGCCCAGGTGACTATCCCAAGAGGGGGGTGAATTAGAAAATTAAAAAATTTGAACAGACATGTGCTCTTTTAAATCTTCTTTAGTATGGAGGTGCTGTGTTTCAAAAAATTAAGAGCAAAAGCAAACACAAATAGAAAAAGCATAATGCAAACATAGTAAATTTATAGTGGTTCGGAGCACCCTCACTCATACGTCTACTACCCAAGATAACACTTGGGATTTTCATTATATTTATCATCGGAATACAGTTGGATTATTTTACCAGGCTCATAATTCAAAACCCAATACTTGGTTTTCAACAGGATCACCGAGAACCCAACTTGGTTTTGAACAGGATCACCAAGAACCCAACCTTGGTTTTGATTGGGCTCACCAAAAACCCTTACAACATTAGTTTTAAAATGGGATCATTAACAACCCATAATTGATTTTTAAACCGGGCTCACTAATAACCCACAAACTCATAAAAGAGTTAAAAGAAAGTAAGCAACTAATGACAAACCCAAGTTGCCTGATAGTTGCAGTTGCGGCTCAAGAGAAGCCTTCTTAAATGGGCTTTAATGCACTTCAATGGCCTCATCTTCTTCCTCAACATGTGCTTCAAGCTTCTGATTGGAGTTGGTGAAGACATGAAGGCAGACTTGAATGTTCTTATTTATGCTCTCTTGCTCACAAGCTTATTTAATGTTCAATTATGCATTAGCTTCTTCAAAGGTTGTCCAAATCTTTCATTTATAGTCTTGTACTCTTCTAGGATGGATATAGTCATTGTAGACTATTAGGACTTGATATTTGACCATTGGAGAACTTTTTAAATTCAAAAATGAAGTTCTGGAATTAGCCATTACTTGCTTGGAATCGACGTTCGAGTTGGCTCGGATGCTTCAAGTCGGCTTGGATCCTTAGTGTCGATGATTCCTTACTCTGGTTGAGTCGACTCGCCTCAATCGAGTCAGCTCAGATCCTCAAGTCTTCAAATTTGTACTCTAGAGGAGTAGGCTCTTCTATGTAGAGTTGGCTCGCCTGGCTATTTTCTCAGAACTATTTTTTCTTGGACTCTAAAAGAGTCGGCTCGGATTACTGAAGCATTGACTCGGATGCTTGATTAAATAGTTGAGTTAGCTCGGATTTCCTTCAGGTTGGCTCGCCTTTCTGATTCAAGAAATAATGCTCTGGACGAGTCAGCTCGGGTTCCTTCGAGTCGGCTCGGATCTCTATGTGCCAAAATCCTTCAACCGTGCCATGGATTAGAGTCGGCTCTCTTTACATGAGTCGGCTCGAGTGAATTTTCAATAAAAACTTTAACACTTCTCTAGAATTCATCCAGTAACTCTTCAACACTTAAGACTCTTTCCAACTCAACTAATAACAAATTCTAAAAAAAATTAAGCTTGAAAAACACATAGAAATAACCCTTTTTCATAAATATTACATCAATCTTTCTTTGTATTATTCTTTACATGAAACATTTACAACATTACACAAGACATATAACAAGGTTGTAGGAATTGCAATTGGGCATTAAGATCATCCTACAAAAATTTGTAATGCACTTGAAGAGTTTTTAGTAAGACAAATACATGCTCCAATATTTTGTTATCATCAAAATCACTCAAGGGGTCAACAATCTTTCCCTTTTTGATGATGACAAAATACTGGGCATTGTAAAACTTTACAATTACATGTATAAGTATACTTGAAAGTAAATAATAACATGTATGAGCTGTATACCAAGAATGTATTTGAAAGAATTAAAGCATATTGACAATGTATATAGGTTTTGAAATAAGTCCAATATGTATCATAATAAACACTTATCAAAAGCTATTTTTGCCTGAAATGTATCAGAGTTTTAGGTTGGCAAAAGATATTAAGTCTTGAGATATCAACAAATGCTTATAGCAAGTTCTAATCAGAGCAAATTTGCACATATTTGAGAGCATATGTAAATGAATTCAAGCCATTCAACAAATTTTTCTTCCTCTTGTTGTAAGTTCTTAAAATTTTGAAACAACATGAGGTTTCATTAAAAAACATCCTTTTTCATTCTTTCTTTTGCCATTTTTCCATGCAATCATTATCAATACCATTCTCCCCCTTTTTGTCAATATTCAAAAAGGGTATTCAATTAAAATTAATCTCCCCCTTTGTTAAATATACTAATCTTGATTTTTGAGATAGAAAGAGAAGATTATCAAGATTGTTTGAGATAATTTGACTTTCTCAAAAAAAAAAATTAATAAATTGATATAAAATTACCTTGAATTGTATACCCAAATAACATCATTGCACAAGTCACAATGCATACACAATAAGCAAGAAAGGAAATGCTTTCATTTCTATCAAAAAGTTTAGTACAACTTATATAAACACAAGAAAAAGTACAAAAGATTGGTCTATTCATTATCACTAGGTTCTTCCTTAATGGGTTCAGATCTACCTTGCCAAGATTTAGGTTTACTAGAAGGTCTTCTAGTGCTAGTGGATGTTTTAGGTGGTGGTCTGGAAGAGATAGGCTCTAGGTCAAATAAACCAGGAGGTACAAAAGGTGGTGGCTATAAAGAATGCGGTGCAGGCTGTCTAGGATGAGGTGCAGGCTGACTAGGTGTAGGTCTAGCTACTCCAAGAGTCTCAATGACTGAAGATAACCTCGCTAGAAAAACCCATATAGTGCTCAGCTCTGTCTGAATCCCCTGATTCATTTCACATGCCATCAAGTGAGAAAGGTAGGTCGAGTGGATAAGCATGAATCCCCTGATTCATGCCAAGCAGTTAAGGAAAAATGTGGTCCCTCCAAGCCCAAAAGAGTAGGTGTTTGGCGCCCCACATGGTCCCCCCTTGGTCCCCCTCTTCTTTCCTTATTTTTTTTGAGTTTTTTTGGAAATTGTATAAAACCTTCCATGTTGTCATTCAGTAAATCAGGAATGATTGTGGTGCATATATTTTCTTTACTTGCTTTCTAAGTAATTGGTCCCTATATAAAGACCCCTCTCTTGTATTGAAAGTAATGAAGAATATGATTTTTTGAAAGAAAAGTATTCTTGGTTCTACCTCCATTAGGAGTGGGAGTGAGGCCCTAGTTATCCCCCTTTCCATTTCATTTTCTTTGTCCCCTCATGACCTTTGAGATTCACCCTAACGCCTCCAAGTATCGAGGAGGGTGAAATGCCCTATAGGTGAAAGTTCTCTTCGTTAGTGTGAGTCTCAAAGTCCATGAGTTCCAAACCCTAAGGCTTCCATCTCCATTGTTCCTTTACCATCCCTAAAAAAAAAATATCCAAAAAATATGATACCATAATCTAGGTGACTTCTAGGCTCACCAACGATCCTCCCCCCCCAACCTGTCCCCTATTAGTTTCCTACTTGGAGAGCAATGAGCTTACTAGCCTAAGCTTTTGTAAAAGCCTCTGCTAAGCCTCTCATTCTTCCAAACACTGCTATAAGAATTTCCACTCCTTTTGTATAATCATCTTCCATCTTCCTGCTTTGCTCAATATATCCCATCCTATATATCATCTCTCACAGCTCAGATCTGAATTCTTCAATGCTATAAGCTAAAGTCTGTCCGATGTCATCAGATGCTATCCTAAAGGAGTCTGATAGTGCCTATATATCAATCTATGGCTATGGTCTAGCAGTCTCAACACTGTCTACTCTGGAGTGTAGCTATCTAATCTCACCACAGATCTCCTCAAGTTTGGCATCGACTGTTTGACAAAGCTCGCCAAACATCGAACCAATAGAGCTGGTCAGGGTCTGAGATAGCTGTCTCATTTGCTGGGCAAAGAATGCATGAGACACAGAAGGTCCTGGAGTATTAGTAGGTGGTCCCAGAGTATCAGTAGATGGACCTGGAGTGGGTGTAGCAATCATTCCAGGTGCTGGTGCTGGAGGTACTGGTACTGAAGCAAGTGGAGATACTGGTGCTGGTGGAGATGCTGGTGATGGTGGAGATGCTGGTGATGGTGGAGATGCTGGTGCTGGTGGAGATGCTGGAGAAGTCCTAGGACTCCTCTCTTTAGACTCTAACTCCTTAGCATCAATAATAGTAAGCTTAGCAATAGTAGTAGTAGTAGTCTCCTTAAGTATAGAAGGCTTAGTAGCAGTCCCAATCTCCTCAGGTAGCTGCTCTTCATGCTCCTCATCATCATCTGATGATGCTCTAGCTCTCTAATCTGATCCCTTCTTCAACCAGGCCCCTTCAACCTAATGGTAACCCATACATTGAAGTGATTTAGCAGAATAGGTATCAGTATGATGTAATAACCTGTTATCCTCACGATCTAGCTCAACACCAAAATGTCTGAAAATGAGTATGAAGGCCATACCATAGGGTAAACATGCCTTGGCCTTCCTAGCTACATCTCTCATCCGAGTCAGCATAAAGTATGGAAGATTGAGGGCCACCCCCTCAATCATATATTTCATGAAGACCAAATCTTTCTTGCTGACCCAATCAAATCTACTGGTGCGAGGCAAAAAGATTCTGCTAATAATGTTATGAAGTAGTCTCATCTTTAGGGAAAGGACATTAGATTTTACATTAGAAATTTCATCCACACTGATGGTTTCTAAAATTAGCCTCAAGGTACTTTGTCATTCTCTTATAACTAGATGGCGGCTTCCACTACTTGGCATATGGAGAACTTGGCTCATACATTCTTCATTCATAGACAATCTAACCCCTTTAACAATTGAAGTAACATCATTTTCCTCTAGAGTTAGGTTTTCAAAGAAAGTTCTGACTAGGCTAGGGTATGTAGGTAAATCCAAAGTGCAGAAAAATACCCAGCCATGAGATTCTATCCAATCACCAATCCAGAAATCCTGGTTTTCTAAAAATGTAAAGTTAATTTTCCTACCAGTAGTCACGGGTCGGTTCCCCATCAAGATAATCGGTCGTGGCTGCATGGGTGATGGGTTTCGATCTTCCTCATTGTCTTCCTGTTCTTCCACTTCATCTGTCCGAGTCGGCTCTTCTTGTCATCTCTTTTCCATCTTTCTCTTTCAATAGTAGGCTTAGCTCGTCAAGATCTCTTGCCGACAGCCTTCTTCAGAGCCATTAGGACCAATTAGGTTCAGATTGAATGGATTTTGGGAGAATATATGATAGGAATTTGTGATTCTAGGCTTGGAAAGAGTAAACAAGAGCTCTGCTAGGGTTTAAATGAACTTAAGGCTCTAAGAAGGGTTCTATGAATTTTATATAAAAACACTTAACCCAAAATTTGAGTCGGCTTGACTTGACCACTGTAGCTCAAGTCGGCTCGAACCAAAACTCCATAAAAGTTTCCAAAAAGTTCAAAAATGGTCTTAATTGAAAGGTATACACTAAGAGAAATGGTCATTTTCTTTAATTTGATGTAGGAGGCTTTCTAGATAATATTTCCTTGGTTTTGAAGAATTTAGGTCAAGTTTTCTAAAATGGATCACATAGACCTAATTTACCTCTAATCAATTGAAATCCATCTATGTTAAGAGGTTTAGTGAAAATATTAGCAAGTTGATTTTTAGTAGGAATAAATTCAAGCATAATATCACCATTTAAAACATGATTCCTAATAAAATGATGTCTAATCACTATGTGCTTTGTTCTAGAATATTGAATTGGATTTTTTGATAAATTAATAGCACTTGTGTTTTCATATTTGATAGGAATTTTGGATTGTGTAACATCAAAGACTTCTAGTTGTTGTTTAATCCAAAGCACTTATGCACAACAACTCCCTACAGCTACGTACTCTGCCTTAGCAGTAGATAGTGCTACTAAGTTTTGTTTCTTACATGCCATGAGATTAAATTCAATCTTAGAAATTGGCATGTACCACTAGTGCTCTTTCTATCAATTTTGCATCCACCATAATCAGCATCTGAAAAACTAATAAATTCAATGAATGCTTTGAATACCATAGACCTAAATTTCTTATTCCTCTTAAATATTTTATGATTATTTTTACTGCAAGCATATGTGATTCTTTAGGATTATATTAAAATCTAGCACAAACACATATGTTAAACAAGATATCATGTCTACTAGCAGTTAAGTATAATAGTGATCCGATCATACCTCGATAGAGTTTTTGATCAATGTTGTTGCCATCTTCATCTTTATCTAATATGCAAATAGGACTCATGGGTGTGCTTGCTTCTTTACTTGTCTCCATATGAAACTTCTTGATGATTTTTTTGATGTATTTGGCTTGGTTTATGAAGATCCCTTCATTTGTTTGTTTCACTTGAAGTCCAAGGAAGTAATTTAGTTCATCCATTAGACTCATTTCAAATTCACCCTGCATCAACTTAGTAAGTTCTCTATGGAGTGTTTTATTAGTTGACTAAATATAATATCATCAACATAAATTTGTACAACTAACATATCATTATTTTTCTTTTGATAAATAAAATTTTATCAACATTTCCTCTTACAAAATCATTTTCAAGTAAAAATTTGCTCAATCTATCATACCAGGCTCTAGGTGCTTGTTTAAGTTCATACAATGCTTTATTGAGTTTAAAAACAAGATTTCAAAAAGCATGACTTTTAAAACCTGATGGCTGTTCTACAAAAACTTATTCTGATATAAAACTATTTAAAAATTTATTTTTTATATCTATTTGAAAAAGTTTGAAATTCATGTAGCATGCAAATAAAAGTAGTAATTTTATGGCTTCTAGTCTTACTACGGGTGCACATGTTTTATCAAAGTCTATTCCTTCCTCTTGGTTGTAACCTTTAGCTACCAACCTTGCTTTGTTTCTAACTACATTACCTTGTTCATTTAGTTTATTTCTATAGACCTATTTGGTTCCTATAATGGGATGGTCTGATGGTCTATCAACTAAAGTCCACATATTATTTCTTTCAAACTGATTTAGTTCTTCATGCATGGCCATCATCTAGTTTAGATCATTTTCAGCCTCTTCTAAACTATGTAGCTCTATTTGTGAAACAAATGCTAGGTAATCATGTGCATCTCTATGTAATGACCTAGTCCTAACACTTTGAGAGGGATCACCAATAATTAAATCTCTTGGATGAGAAGTTATGTACCTCTATTCTCTTGGTAGATCAGCATGATCTTCACTTACCATCGCTTCTTCCTCTTGAGTTGGTCTCTCTTGAATGCTCATATCTTTCATTTTCTTTTCAAGTGTACCTGCATCATTATCTATGCACTCTTCTTTCTTTGAAGGTGAGGGGTTAGTTTAATCAAATATAACATGTACTGATTTTTCCACAGTCAATGTTCTTTTATTAAATACTCTATATACTTTGCTATGTATTGAATAATCAAGAAAAATTGATTCATCAGATTTAACATCAAATTTTTCTAGATTATCTTTTTCATTATTCAGCATAAAGCATTTACAACCAAAAATATGAAAATAATTAATATTTGATTTCTTTTCATTCTAAAGCTTATAAGGGGTTTTCTTTAAAATTAGTCGAATCAAAACATGGTTTAAAATATAACAAGCAGTATTCACCGCTTCTGCCCAAAAGTATCTTGGAAAATTGCCTTCACATAATATCGTTCAGGCCATCTCTTTCAAAGTCCTATTTTTTCTCTCTATAATACCATTTTGTTGTGGTGTTCTAAGAGCAGAGAAGTTATGATCAATACCAATTTCTATGCAATAATCATCAGAAAATTGATTTTCAAATTTCATGCCATGATCACTTCTAATAGAAATAATTGAAAGATTTTTCTGGTTTGAAACATTCTTGTGAAATTTTCAAAAAACTTTGAAAGTTTCATCTTTATGTGCAATAAACAAGACCCATGTAAATCTTGAAAAATCATCTACTATCTCAAGAGTATATTTCATACCGCCTAGGCTTGTGATCCTAGTTGGTCCAAATAAGTCCATGTGAAGTAGCTCAAGGGGTCTAGAAGTTGAAATCATATTTTTAGATTTAAAACTTCCTTTAGGTTATTTACCCATTTTGCAAGTATTGCAAACATGTTCAAAATCTATTTTAAATTTAGGTAAACCTCTAACAAAATTCTTGGAAATCAATTTGGCAATAGTATGCATGCTAGCATGACCTAATCATCTATGCCAAAGTAAACAAGACTCCTTGATCTTAGCATTCATTGCTACTAGACTGGAACTACTAGACATGGCTAGATTATTCAAATTTATCACAAATATTTCAAAGTCTATGTCCAATGAATTTGTTGCTAGAATCAATGAGTTTGTTACTATACACATAGATAATTTAAAGACAACCTTAAAGCCTTTATCACATAATTGACTTATACTTAACAAGTTATGCTTCAATTTGTCTACTAGTAATACATTTTCAATAAAAATAGAGGGGGTTATTTTGATCTCACCAATTCTAATTATTTTTTCCTTGCCATTGTCTCCAAAAGTTACCATACCTCCTTCTTTCATCTCTATAATGATGAATTGATCTTTGTCACTCGTCATATGTCTTGAATAGCTACTATCCAGATACTATCTTTTCTTCATTTGTTGGGCTACAAGACATTTCTACAAAATAATCAAGCAGTTCTTTTAGGTACCCAAGCTACCTTGGATCCTTGCAGGTTAGTAGAGGTGGTTCCTTTGAAAATCCAAATCTTTCTAATTCTATTCTTTGCATTTTTATTTTTCTTTAACAAATTGCATTGGAAAAATTTGTGTCCAACCCCATGACATGCATAACAAACAATTCTAGTATTTTGAAAAGATGTAGATTTTGAAGTTCAAGATGTAGAAGCATGTGATGTAGATGTAGAACCATGTGATACAAAAGCATTTTGAGAAATAGATTTTGGTACAAATGCTTTTGAAGATACAAATCTAGTAGCTAAAATTTTATTTGAATTCAAAGAATTATAACCGATTCCAGCCTTATTACTTGGAATTCTTTTTTCTTTCAAAATTAACTCAAGCTTTTTTGAACTTAAAGTGAGTTTTTCAACCAAAGTCTTGAGTTTTTCCATCTTCTTTTTCAAATCAAAATTTTCAACAATCAAAGCTTTATTTTTCTCAAGATATAGATTTTTCTCAATTTCCAAAGCTTTGTTATTTTTAGAAAAGATAGTTAATTCTTTTTGCAATAACTTGTTCTTTTCTGAAATCTCTTCCTTCTCTTTTAACAAAGGATTATTATTGTTCTTTAAAGCTTTAATTTTTATTCCAGCCTTTTTAAATTCTGAAAGCAAACCATGGAATGCAGAAGTTAGTTCATCAAAAGTAAATTTAGCTTGAGGTTTAGGGGACATTACCTCATCTTCGAGACCCATATTGCATAGATTAGTAGTTTTTGTGGTCTCTTCCTTTTTTGTTGAAATTGACTCCTCTCTGTCACTTCTAGTTGCAACCATCGCTTTCTTTTTCTTCTTCTTCAATGTTTTCTTTAGCAAAGGACAATCGGGATGGATATGCCCTAGTTTCTTACACTCATAACATGAGGGCATTTAATCCTTTTCTTTTTCTCTTTCTTTGTCCTTATTATGTTCGCCTCTCTTATGAAACTTTCTAAAGTATCTTCCTTTCTTCTTTTTCAAAAACCTTCTAAATCTTCTCACGACCATAGCCATATCTTCATCCTCTAAGTCATCTTCAAAGGAGGAGCAATCATCTTCTGATTCCTCATCTTGTTTCTTTGATTCCGATGCAACTTTGAAGGTAATAGTTTTCTTCTTATTCTGATCATCTTCATTCCTATGCTACATGGCCAATTCATGTGTGATGAGAGAACCCAGCAGTTCATCTAGAGTTAGTGTGTTTAGATCTTTTACTTCCTAGATGGCTGTTACTTTGGGGTCCTATTTGTCCGGAAGTGATCTTAGAATCTTCTGTACTAAGTCTGCATTAGAATAAACCCTACCAAGACTTTTCAAACCATTAATAATATATGTAAACCATGAAAACATGGTAGAGATAGTTTTATTTTGCTCTATTTTAAATAATTCATAGCTATGTACTAGAAGATTAATTTTTGAGATCTTCACTTGAGAAGTTCTTTCATGGGTCACTTCAAGTTTATCCTAAGTTTCTTTTACAAACGAGCAAATAGAAATTCGATTAAACTCTTTTACGTCCAAAGCACAATATAGTAAGTTCATGGCTTTGGCATTCAGTTCACCCATTTTCGTGTCATGATCATCCCAATCCTCTTCAGGTTTTGGGACATCCATGCCATCAACTTTAATCATGGATATTTGTGGACCGTTAAGAATGACCTTCTATAATTGAAAATCAATAGCTTGATGTATATCTTCATTCTAGCTTTCCAGTAAGAATAATCATACCAGTGAATAGTGAAGTCTATTAGTGGATTGGCCTTCAGCTAAGGAAGTACTCATGGGATGAGCTATAAATCTTTACTCTGAATAAGTTCAGAGACTTTACTCTGATACCAGTTGTTACCCAGATGGCTATCCCAAGAGGGGGGTGAATTGGAAATTAAAAAAAATGAATAGATATGTGCTCTTTTAAATCTTCTTTAGTGTGGAGGTGCTGTGTTTCAAATAATTAAGAGTGGAAGAAAGCATAAACAGAAAAAGTACAATGTAAACACAACAAATTTATAGTGGTTCGGAGCATCCTCGCTCCTACGTCCACTACACAAGATACCACTTGGGATTTTCACTATATTCACCACCAGAATATAGTCGGATTGTTTTACCAGGCTCACATTTCAAAATCCAATACTTGGTTTTCAACAAGATCACCAAGAACCCAACTTGGTTTTGAACAGGATCACCAAGAACCTAACCTTGGTTTTGACCAGGCTCAACAAAAATCCTTACAATGTTAGTTTTAAAATGGGATCACTAACAACCCACACTTGGTTTTTAAATCGGGCTCACCAATAACCCACAAACTCATAAAAGAGTTAAAAGAAAGTAAGCAACTAATGACAAATCCAAGTTGTTCGATGGTTGCAGTTGCATCTCAAGAGAAGCCTTCTTAAATGGGCTTTAATGCACTTCAATGGCTTCCTCTTCTTCCTCAATAAGTGCTTCAAGCTTTTGATTGGAGTTGGTGAAGACTTGAAGGCAAACTTGAATGTTATTATTTGTGCTCTCTTGCTCACAAGCTCATTTAATGTTTAATTATGCATTAGCTTCTTTAAAGGTTGTCCACATCCCTCATTTATAGAGTCTTGTACTTTTCTTGGATGGATATAGTCATTGTAGACCATTGAGACTTGATATTTGATCGTTGGAGCACTTTCTAAATTCAAAAAGAAGTTCTGGAACTAGTTGTTACTTGCCTGGAATTACTGTTCGAGTTGGCTCATATGCTTCGAGTTGGCTCAGATCCTTAGAGAGTTGATTCTTCACTCTGGTCAAGTCAGCTCGCCATAATCAAGTCGGCTCGGATCCTCAGTTTCGATGATTCCTTACTCTAGTAGAGTTGGCTCATCTCAGTCGAGTTGGCTCAGATTCTCAAGTCTTTAATGTTGTACTCTGGAGGAGTCGGTTCTTTTTAGTAGAGTCAACTCACCTGGCTGTTCTCTCAGAACTAAATTTTCTTGGACTCTGGAAGAGTCGGCTCGGATTACTGAAGGGTCAACTCGGATGCCTGACTGAATGGTTGAGTCAGCTCAGATTGTCTTCGGGTTGGCTCGCCTTTCTGATTCAAGAAATGATTCTCTAGACGAGTCATCTCGGGTTCCTTTGAGTCGGATCGGATCTCTACATGCCAGAATCCTTCAACCGTGCCATGGATTAGAGTCGGCTCTCTTTACACGAGTCGACTCAAGTGAATTTCCAATAAAAACTTTAACTCTTCTCCAGAATTCATCCAGCAACTCTTCAACACTTAAGACTCTTCCCAACCCAACTAATAACAATTCTAAAGAAATTTAAGCTTGAAAAATACATAGAAGTAACCCTTTTTCATGAATATTACATCAATCTTTTTTTGGGTTCTTCTTTACATGAAACATTTACAACATTACACAAGACATATAACAAGGTTGTAGGAGTTGCAATTGGGCATTAAAATCATCCTACAAGAACTTGTAATGTACTTGAAGAGTTGTTAGTAAGACAAATACATGCTCCAATGTTTTGTTATCATCAAAATCACTCAAGGGGTCAACCGTAATGCATTAGGTGCAGATGAATTTCCTATTTCTTGTATTTGTTCCCTTCATTGTCTTGATCACCTCCTTGTCCTTTGAGGGCTTCTTCATTGATTAACATCCTTCCAAGCTTTTGAACACCTATTTTATCATCAAGAGTATCTTCTTTTCTAGAAGGTTTTTCATTAGATTCATCAAAAAGACTACATGGATGGATTCTTCAACTAGAAGTGTTTTTCTATTGAAGATCCTGTATGCCTTGCTAGAAGTAGAGTATCCTAAGATGATACCCTCATCTGACTTGGCATCAAATTTACTGAGATTATCCTTACCATTGTTTAGAATGGAACAACGTTATCCAAAAACAAAAAAATATTTTATAGTAGGTTTTCTATTTTTTCAAAGTTCATATGGTGTTTTCTTCAAAATAATTTAGATTAAAACATGATTTAAAATATAACATACAGTATTTATGGATTTCATCCAAAAATATCTAGGTAAATCATTTTCACAAAGCATTATACGTGCCATTTCTTTAAGAGTCATATTCTTTCTTTCTACCATCCCATTTTGTTGAGGTATCCTAGGTACAGAAAAATTATGATTAATACCATTTTCATTGCACAATATTTCAAAATCATGATTTTCAAACTCGGTTCCATGATCACTATATAAAGAAATAATTGAAACTCCTTTTTCATTTGAAACCTTTTTATGAAACTTGATGAATGAAGAAAAAGTTTCATCCTTGTGTACCAAAAATATTACCCATGTAAAATATGAATAGTCATCTACAATTACTAGACTATACGTCTTACCTTCCAAACTAGTTATTCTAGTTAGTCCAAAAAGGTCCATGTGAAGCAATTCTAAGGGCCTAGTTGTAGACACTACTCCTTTTGGTTTGAAAGAAGATTTTGTTTATTTTCCAAGTTGACATGCACTACAAATCTTATCTTTTTCAAAAGTGAGTTTTGAAAAATCCTTTATAAGATTCTTTTTGTTTAATTTCGAAAGCAATTGCATACATGCATGCCCTAGTCTATGATGCCAAAGCCAACTAGTTTTATTTATCTTGGCTTCCTTAGCCACTAGGCATTGACCATTTTCCATAGGTAGATCATCAAGATCAACCATGTAAATATTCACATACCTATGACCAATGAACTTGATTCCATTGTCATTTAGACTGGATACCATGCACAAGGAAGATTCAAAAACTACTTTAAATCCTTTGTCACAAAATTGGCTTATACTAAACAAATTATATTTTAAATCATCAACAAACAAAACATTATCAACATAAGTAGAAGGGATGATATAAACTTTACTGATATCGACAATTTTTCCCTTTCCATTATTAGCGAAAGTCACATTTCCACCATTTAAAGCCTCTAGAGATAAGAATTGTCTTACATCCCCAATCATGTGTCTTGAGCAACCACTATCAAGATGCCATATTCTTCTTTTATCCTTGGTTGCAAGACACACTTACAAAATAAGTCAAGTAGAAACTTTAAGTATCCAAGTCATCTTGGATCCTTTTGGATTAGTTATAGTGGTTCCTTTTGGAACCCAAGCTTTTCTTACAGCATTTATCTTTCTTTTGTTACACATATAGGATTTATGTCCAAAATTATAGCAAGCATAAATAGAAATACTAGAGAAAGCAAGTACCAAGAAATTTTTAAAATACTTTTATTGCTTTTGTGGTTTAAAACCTAACCCAGCTTCGTTAAAAATAGCTCTTTGATTATTCAAAAATATATTTAGTTTTTCAAAACTATAGGTAAACTTTTCAACAAAAAGCTTTACTTTTTCAGGTTCTTCTTTGAATTTCTTATTTTCTAGCAAAAACTTCTTATTTTATTTTGTAAGATTTTCATTTGTTGCAAAAATTTTATCCTTTTTCAAAGAGTTTTTTTCTTTCAAAAGATCTTCTTTCTCATTTTTCAAGACAATGATTGGTTCATTCAAGTTTTTATTTTCTTGAATCAAACTTTCATTTTCTATTAAAAACTCATTGGTTGATTTTGAAAGATCTAAGTTTTTCTTTTTCAAATCTTTGTTTTTCAATTTAAGTTTTTGATATTCTATAACTAATTCATCAAAAACATCTTGTAATTCATCAAAAGTAAATTCATTTTCAGGTTCAAGGCTTACCTCTTCTTCATTGACCATCAAGCAAAGGTTGGCCACTTCTTGCTGTTCTTTATTGAAACTTGAGTCTTCGCTCTCGCTCCATGTTGCCATCATGGCCCTTTTTCTGAATTTTTTATTACTCTTCTTGAATAAGGGGCAATCCATTTTGTAGTGTCCAGGTTTCTTACATTCGAAACATATCGGTTGCTCCCTTTCCTTTCTTTTTCTTTCTCCTTACTATGAACTCCTTTTTTAGGCTTTTTCTTGTAATTGAACCTCTTTCTTCTCATGACTTTCTTGAATTTTCTTGAAATGAGAGTAGTCTCATCATCTTCATCCTCTTCTTCAGAATCATCACTTGAGTCCTCCTTATTTGTGGACTTAAATGCATAGCCTTCTTCTTCTTTTCATTGTCCATAGTTTTCTGCTTCAAGGACAGCTCATATGTCATCAATGAGCCCAAGAGCTGCTCAAGTGGAAGAGTGTTTACATCTTTGGCTTCTTATATGACGGTGACTTTAGGATCCCAAGAAGCCAGAAGAGACCTGAGGATTTTATTGACAAATTCAGTATTAGAAATTACTTTTCCCAAACTCCTCATATCATTAACAATATTAGTGAGTCTAGTATATATTTTACTAATAGTTTCAGTTGGTTCCATCCTAAACATCTCATAGGTATGAATGAGCATGTTAACCTTAGTGGTATTCACTTGATGTGTACCCTCATGGGTAACTTCAAGTGTATCCCAAATTTCTTTAGCAGATGTATAGTTAGATATTCTATTGAAGGTCATGTGCAAAACAATAAATTCATGGCCTTAGCATTTAGCTCAGCTTGCTCAATGTCATTCTCATCCCAATCTTCTTCTAGCTTGGGAGTGGGAATGCCATTAATCAAGAGAGTGGGTTGATGAGGGCCTTTAACTATAGTTCTCCACATATTATAATCAATAGCTTGAATCTAAATACATATGCATGTCTTCTAATATGTGTAGTTTGTGTCATTAAACAGTGAGGGACGGTTTGAGGCTTGACCTTCTACAATACCTATATCAATTTGGGTTGCCATGATCTTTGACTCAAGATTGTTGGACCTATAAGCAGAGTATCGTGCTCTGATACCACTTGTTGCCCAGTAAGGTAGCCCAAGAGGGGGTGTGAATTGGGTGTTTTAAAAAATTTAAATACTTTTGTGATAAACTATGAGGGTTAGTGTGTCAAAGTGATTGTGCTATATAAGATATGCAGTAGAAGTAGTAAATTAAGTGCCAAGTAATAAAGAGCAAATGAAGAAAGAAGCAAATAATCACAAACACATAGATGTATAATGGTTCGGTGCACTCCAAGCACCTACATCCACTCTCTAAGCTTTTTTTTGAAAATTTTTACTAAAATCTATTCAAGATTACAGCCAACTTATTTTCCAAGGCTCAAAAGTAAAAACCTATATTGGTTTTATCACCTAGGCTCATCAACAACCTTTACAACTTGTTTTAATTTGGGTTCACAAGTCAAATCCAAGTTTGTTTTATCTGTTAGGCTAACCAACAATCTTTAACACTAGTTTCAATACCTTTGAAACTAGCAACAATAAATGAAAGCAAGTTTACAAGAAGTAAGAATAAGAAATATAATGAGTGAAAATAAATGTTGATGTAGCTCTTCTTGAATGCTTGAGTTGTCTCCTCCTCGGAATCTTAGAATGCACACTTATGGCCAAACACTTGAAAGCTTAACAACTCAAAAATGGAAGTCTTTTTCTGGTGGAATCTCTTTAAAGCTCACTTTTATCTTTTCAAATGATTGGAATTTGTCTCTACTTGATTCTCTTCATTCTTGTTGACTCTAAGAAGTTTGGTGAGTGTTAAATAGCTCAAAACTATTGAAAAAGCTGTTGAAGACTATTAGAGTGATGAAAATAGCTGTTTGGAGCTATTTGGAAATAAATCTAAAATTCTGAAAAACTAGCGGTTGCACCAAATATCGACACTTGAGTTCTTCATGAATCGATACTTTGAGTTGACACTTGGATCAGCTTAAGGTAAAAATTTGAATTTCTAGTGCTTTGCTCCACTTCTAGTCTCAGGCTATGAGTCAACACCTTGAGTCGACACTTGGACTGTAAGTCGATACCTTGAGTCGATACTTGAGAAACTTCCAGAAAATATATAGTTTTGTTCATTTTTGTCTCAAAGAATCAGTCGATCTTGAAGTGTCGATATTTGATCTGTGAGTCGACAACTTGAGTCGACACTTGTCATGCCAGCTAAAAGTTCTATGTGCCAGTCTTCTAAAGTGTTGACACTTGCTCCATGAGTCGACACTTGCTTTGTGCCAAATCAAAAATGCATGCCAAACACTAAAACTTTCAAGTTTTGTCCAAAATCCCTTTAAATACTTCTTTATAAAGGCCAAAAAAATTTTTTGCGAATGTTTCAAGGTTAGGGGATTAATCAAACAATGAGAAATATCTTGCTTTGAAATAAGTAAACTTGATACTCTTGGATGGGAAATTTTATGTACCTATGATCTGAAATTCATACTCCAATTAAAACATTAGTCCAAACACATACTCAAAGTTTTGTTATTCGTCAAAATCAAGGAGCCAAAGCCAACAATCAATAAGTTTACCAGGACTTGCGCCCCCGTTGCTTCCTCCACAGTTGGGTCAAGGATGCTCAGGATAAGGAGAGCAATATTAATGGTCAGGAAAAGTTCCCTCACCTTGCTCTAGCATTCCCTAAATCCCTTATGGAAATGCTAGTTGACTCTTTTGTGATGTCATCCAAAAAGTTCTTAGATGACTTGTATTCCTCTATGACCTTTTTCTTAGCCTCTTCAAGCTCCTTCTCCAATCTCTTCTTCTTCTTCCAGAGCTTTTAGATGGGAGCTCTAGTTATTTCAACCTCTTTGTTGGAATCAAAGAGGTCGATCTTTAGACAATTTATTTTGTTGGAGGTGGCAACCTCCAATTCAACCTTATGCACCTCAACAATGCTTTTCTAGGCCTCTACAACATCTTTCAAGGCCTCTATAGCATCTCTTTGGGCTTCTGTGGTGCTTGCCCAAGCATTAGCTGCTTCATCCTTGTCGGTTGCCTTCTTTGTAACTTCACGATTGCTAACAACTTTTTATTTAAGTTCATTTTAACCTCATCAAATGTGATGAGGAAGTGCTTGAGATGACTGACATTAGCAAAATGTTGAAAAGAAGAAACATGAGGATTAATTTGAAATGAAGACAAGAGAAGTAAAAGAAAGAAAAATAAGGTGAAAGAAAAATTACCTAAAAAATCCCAAGATTGCTATTGCTAAGAACTTGGGAAAGAGGATGAGATTCTTGCTCTACTCTATCAATAGGAAGCAAAATCATCTCAAGAAGCTCCTGAGCAAGCTTCGCATCCCCACAACCAGAATTAATTGCTCTCAGCTTCTTTTGTAAATAAAGTGCTCTCCTTAAAAACTAGAAGGTTGACTATCATCGATCGATTATGGTGATTAGATAGTCCCTGATGACACTATGAAACTAGTTAGTAGAAGTGGTCAGATGGCCTCTGAAGACCTTGTAAGACTAATTGTCGGAGGTGGCTGGGTCATTTCTGATGACCTAGTCGGGTTGGCCATCGAAGGAGTGGGCACTGGTGCCTCCACTAGCATAGGAGACTAACTGCTACCTAATGTCGCAGTACTCACAGAAGATATTTACAAAGATGACTCCCTTAGCTTCTTCCTTTTGGTCTCTAGAATAATACCCACCTCTTTCCTTTTAGCTGCCTTTTGAAGTCTCTTTATATCGATTTTCTTCATCTTTGTAAATATAATAACCCAAACAATGGTTAGGAGATTGGCGAAATTCGATGATTATATACTACAAAAAGAAAAGAGAAAAAGAAAGTCCAAAGTGATAAGACATACTTTAGGGACCAAGTAGGCTAATGCTTGCATCGTACAAGGCAAGTCGGTCAAGTAAAATTTGAACTCTGGACCTGGACCTCAAGCAAGCTTATTGTAATGGTCCAAGTCTTTACTCAATGGAGTTTTATTAAAATTGGGTTCAATATAGGCTTTGCCCCAAGAAGATCTAATATTTAAAGGTTAGTCTGAAGAAATGTAAAAGAATATATTCTTCCATCCATGGATGGAAGAAGGAATACCTTCTATAAGTTTGCAAGTCTATCTATGGGAAAATAAAACCATTGGCTATCATATGGGTGAAATTTCAATATAAAAATGGTCTAGAAAAAAGAGCATCTTGGTTCTAGTTTACATAAATCACATATGAGAATAAAGCTTATAATGATCCTAAAATCATTCGAAGAAAATTGGGTTGGGGTCACCTCATTGAAATCTAAAACATTTGTGATAAAAAGATTGAAGAGGGAATCATACACTGATGTCGAATGTATTTTCATAAAAGGTGACACACTCAAATGGTGGAGACAGAACCTTATCATCAGGACTTGGGACGGTCATCCTAATGCTATATGGGATGGAATACTTATCCCTAAGTCTTTCAAGATCTACTTTTCGGATCTTAGACCTCTCTTACTTAGGGCCTAGGGAGACCCTCCTATGTTGCTTAATAGGAACCTCAAAAGGAGTGGGTGTCCTTCCTTAATTGGGGCCAGACTCACCATAGTCCTAGTAGGGTCTATCCTAGATGTCTTCACCTTCCTAACAATCTTTTTCTTTCTAAGGGCCATGGCTGCAAAGCAAAATACTATGGAAAAAGGAAGGACCTAAGGCCTCTTATCGAAAGAAGTAGGATCCCAGGCCTCCTAGAGCAAATAAGCCAAACTTTGAAGAATGGTCGCCTAATAGATCTCTTGGAGATGATGGCAAAGGAACAAGAAGACAAAGAATCCATATTGGAAGACAAAACTATTATTTATAATGGCACTCAACGATTCAAATTAAATCATCTCACTGTTGGTTGATAGCCATGTTGCACAATCCCCAGCTCAAGGTATGGTTCACTCTCTTCTTGACACGTGGTCTATCCTTTTTGGTTGGGATCAAGCCTTGTGGATCGAGGGATCATTATCATTTCGAGAAGTGCTTGCTACCAAGCCTAATGATGTTTTTAATAAAAGTGCATGTAAAATTTAATACCGTAAGTCAAATGGTGATGCAAAAAGTAATTAATTATCTTTTTTTCTATTAGAAGGCCTATGGAATCTTTTTGTTGTACTTCCAAGTTGAATAAGTAATTCAATTTGAACATGAAAGTAGGAGGCAACTCTTGCATGATAGATTGCCCATTATAAATAACACTTGTATATAGAAAAGTATTTGGTCAGGAGCTGATCATTTATTCAAGGTATAGGGCGCTAGATGATTAAAAGTCGATCACTTATTCAAGGCACAAGGTGCTAGATAGTCATGAGTCAATCACTTATTCAAGGCACAAGATGCTAGATGGCTAAGATACGATCACTTATTCATGACTCAGAATGCTAGATGGCTAAGAGCCGCTCACTTATTTAAGGCACACGATACCAGAGAGCTAGGAACTAATAACTTATTTAAGGCATAGGATGTCCAACGGCCAGGTGCCAATCACTTATTTGAGATACAAGATACTCAACTACTCATCAAACAGGTACTGACTACTTACCTAAACCCGATATAAGTTTCATAACTTCATTTAACATGAAATATATATCTTAAAATCATTAGAGCCATTGCGATAAGATTGATAAAGTAGTTATCAAGAAGTATAATAGATCAATTAATAAACTACTTCACAAATTGATCTCTTAATGACCTAACTAACTTAATAACTTTCTTAATAATATAAATACCTCACAAATGGTTATAACTGTCTAACCAACTTGGCCCTAAACTTCTATAAATAGGAGGTCGAGGAAAATTCCAGGGGATTTCTCACACATACTCATATTAGCTTTCCATTTTTTTCTTACTATTCTTCTTTTTTAATCTGACTTAAGCATCGGAGAGTCTTCCGTTAGAGAAATTTCACTAATTTATTCAATGTTGAAAACTTTTTTTGCAAGTCAAGGAGTTAATCAAGTCTACTTCTAAAGTCATCAACCAATTTCTGGAAAATTTTTAAGAGTCCGAAAGCCATTCCAACATAACCAGCTTATCAAGTTTGGAGAGGTGCAGCAATACTAAACCTTTTGTTTTGGGTTTTTCTGCTTTTTCTTTAGAAAGGGAAAAAAAAAAAGGAGGGAGAAGCTAACAGTAATTCTTATGATAATGAAAAGAAATACAAAATACAGGAGAAGTGTAAGAAAAAAAAACCTTAGTCTATATGGAATGTAATTAATGTTAATGAAGTAAACATTGATCTTTCTATATATTTTAGTTAACTTTACCTTGTTATTCTCTTGCCTTCCAACCTAAAGAAATGTCACTTAATGTTTTATTTGAATAAATTGTATAACCAGAAACAATTTGATGAGTGTGGATGATAAGACTACATTAGAACAGTACTCTGCAGCAAGACTTGTCTTATTAGCATCCTCCCTTGGTCCTTTGCAGGCTTAATTTTAACAAGGGAAGACGAGAATTTCATAAGAATAGAAAATTGTTGAGTTTTACAGCAGCAGTATCTGATGCATTACAAGAGCATTGTTCTCATTGTACAGTCGTTATCCTCATGATGGAATTTTTTTTTTTTTTTTGAGTTAAATGATGGCTGTCATTTCAAACATGTACAGTTTACTCAGTTGTAATTTCTTTAAGGTGACAGGTTTATTTCATTGAAAAATTTCTCCCTGACACTAAATCCAGGCTGCTAGTTCATTTATACCGACTACGCTGACATACTGGCGAAAAATCGGTAACAAGATTAATAACCACTGTTTAACGTTACAGATGTAGACTTGTCAAGGCCATGGTTCAGTTTTATCCCATCCCATTTTTGTGGAAGCAATCACTCTTAGTCCACACGCTCGCCACGATTCTGGACAAATGACTGGAGAGGGCCCTGCTTTTGTGTCCCATTACAGGCCTCACATTACTTGATGGGCAGGACAATCCATCTCAACAGCAGGTCTCAAGTTACTGCTATTTGATCAATGTCCCAAGCCAATCTTGTCTTCTATTGTGTGGCTACAATTCCTTCTGAAACCAAGAACTCCTGTTTTACTGACCATTCTAGACGAACATCTTCATGGTCTCTGAAATATATTAGCCAGACCCCCCCACTCCACTGTTCCAGTTCTGCATGCAGCCTGCGTAACTTGTAGTCTCAATTAGGACATTCATAGACATAGTATTAGAGGGAAGAGATCATGGAGATCTTATCTATGCCAACTGCTCGGTTGCCTATTGGGAGGTGGCATGTCAGCCATCGCACTTGTTCGCTTATTTGTGCAGGGATAGCAGAAAAATCAGGTGTTCCAGCGCCAATGGGACAAAAGACAGAATACAGGGATGGACTTTTTGAGAAGGCCTTCATGTCATTGTTTGCTCGTAAGATGGAGAAGTTTGCAGAGGGTGCCAGCGAGGGGAAGAGCAAGAGGAGCATGTGGGGGTGGGACTATGAGAGCTTTGTGGATGTTTCTAAGAGGGTGATGATAGGGAGGTCAAGAAAGCAGCAGCAGGAGGTGGTTAGGGAGGTGCTCCTCTCCATGCTGCCCCCTGGTGCTCCAGCTCAGGTCTGAACTCCATGATATATACATTGCGGAACAAAGTTAAATTCTTGGAGCGAGTGAAAATTGGTTGAAGTTGTTTTCCTTCATGCATGGATAAGTAATAGAAAAGAAGAAAAAATAGATGTTCCTATTAAATCTGCAATCCTTATTTGCTCTTTTGTTTGTGTTGATGCAGTTTCGGAAGTTGTTTCCACCAACCAAATGGGCAGCTGAGTTTAATGCTGCGTTAACGGTTCCTTTCTTCCACTGGTTAGTTGGACCATCTGAGGTACTTACCGATTTACTTGTCTTATTTTTCCTAAGCAATTATAGATTTGTTTCTTAAGAGATTTAACTTCATTATTTCATTAGAGGCTGTGGCACCCTCATATGAAATAAGCTTGCAGTTAAATCTTGTTTCAGAACTATACCATCTCCAGGTTTGAAATATTAGTTCTGAATTATGTATACTTAATTTGGTCTAATAAATGCTTAATGCATTAGCCAATACAAGCTCTGTAACAACAATTAGTATTGCCAGCCTAACCAGTGAATGCTGCTACTAGGAATTTATGCTTTACTCTTTGGAGATGGTACTGATATTAGGAAATTTATGCTCAATTCTTTGGGATTTTGGCTGCTTGAGATTCCTTAAGATATTCTCCTTTTCATAAAACTAACATTTTCTTATATTATGCATAAAATTTGGTGGAAATTTAAAAAGACTTACGTAAATTGACTTCTAGTTCATGATATGTAAATTGACTTCTAGTTCATTGACTCTTTTTCTGAAAAGGTTTGTGGATGTCTCATATTATAATTTCCATTTTCTTTTTAAGAAAATTCATCTTAAATAACAATGATTAATTACAAGCATGGTAGTGATCTGATCCTTGCTAAATTCTTAAAAGAAAATTAATTGACTGTTAACAAACTATTATTATTTTATTGAGTCAATTTTACTTGATATATAACTTATTAATTATATGTTGTTTCTTTGTGCAGCTCCTCTGATCATAATTACTTGCTGATTGCATACTTCCATGCTTGTTAATATTCTTGTCAAATTATCTAATTTTTCTAAGAATAGTGGTATCACCGAGAAAATGGAGAACAACAGAATACAAAAGCACATTATTTCCAGATCTACAAATTATGTGCATTAGGCAATTTTGTGATGCCATTAGAACCTGTGCCCTGTAACTTAGATGTGTATATGCCATATCATGGTCTGGATGCCACCGAATTCCTAATCACATATTCTTAACAAACATTTAGGATGCCCATAACATTTTTTCTGTTGTACCATCTGCTTTTGTGATGCAACTAAAGATATAAAATATGGCTCATGTGGATGAACAAGAAAACTTCTTGTTACACTGATATAGACATGTTCGATATGTTTTACTGAGGTTTGAGCATTTATTAGGTTGTAGAAGTGGAAGTTAATGGGGTGAAACAGAGAAGTGGTGTGCATATAAAAAAATGCAGGTGTGTGTCCGTCCCCTTCAGTTATGTCAAAGATTATTTATGAAAGAATTAGCCTACATGAGAATTGTTCTTTTTACAAGGCATATCAGTTAAGTTGAAGAAATATTTGATGTTCAGATATATTTATCTAATTAAATTTGTTAAGAGTCAAGCAGATATTCTGATTTTCCATTTATTGCATCTATATAGGTACTTGGAGAACAGTGGATGCGTTGGAATGTGTGTGAATATGTGCAAGATTCCAACCCAAGATTTCTTTACCAATGAATTTGGACTTCCCCTAACCATGAATCCAAGTATGCAAGCCATCTCCTTGACTTTTCTATTTACATGAAATACAAGTTGTTCTTCCGCAAAAATATATTATTAGGGAGAATTTGGATAATCGGTTTCTCAGTGAAGTGAAATCTATGCTGATGGAAAAGATTTCTCTCGTGTTTTAAATTCAATTCTTGTCAACAAATAACCTGACATATTTGAATGGAACGACATGCTTGTGTTACAACAATTTTAATCAAATTTGTCCTGTAGGAAGCCATCAAAGGAGATAAGGGTTGGCAGTATCCTCATTATCCTATATTTGAGGCAATCCTCTGCAACAATATCATTTGTCCAATTAACTAACTGGAGAGAGAGAGAGAAAGAGAGGATTATGATAGCAATCAGTTATGTGGTTATGAGTAATTTGTGGTAGTGAGTAATTCGTGGTCGTGAGTAATTTTTTGCCTATTTGTTAGGCAGTTATTCCTTTTGTATATTCCCCTATTTGTTAGGCAGTTATTCCTTTTGTATATTCCCTAATTAGATTGGTCCTAGATTATATATATGTAATAGGAGTTAAATGTTGATATATACAAAAAGGACAGAGTTCTTTCTTCTACATGGTATCAGAGCCATAGGGTTTGATTCCTGGGGTACTGTGCGGCTTTACCTTCCCTCGGCCATAGTCCTTACCTCCGATCCCCGGTGACGGCTCATCTCAGAAATCGGGTGGAGCCGAGGTCCTCGTTGGCTCGTTGGCCTCCTCGTCGTCACTGCCGCTGATAAAAATCACGGCCATCGCCGCCTCGCCATCGTCCTCCACCGACTCGGCTGTTCGCCGAACGACGACGGATAGAGAGAGGAGACGGGCAGTCTTCTCTCGTACTGCACCCCTCGGTCCTGCTCTCCTCGTTCTCAGATTCCACGGCCTCACCACCGCAGACGAAGACGGCTTCGTCTCCGCTTAGGGTTCCAGATCCGGTTCTGGCACCGGCTCCGGTTTCTCCAGCGATCTGCCCATAGGAAGCGGGACCGCAGCTTCATCTGGTCCGCCGGCCTCACGGAGGTGGACGAGGAGCTTCTTCCAGCCTCTGTCAGCACTCTGTCCCAGCCCCTTCTGGTCCAGCCACGCGTCGCCCATCCGATCTCTCTCGTCGCCTCTCTTTGCCCTCCCGTGCTACCCCTGGGCCGCGACCTAATCCTGTTGCGATCTTTCACCGTCGTCGAATCCATCGTCCGCTGCAGCACTCGCCGCCCTCGCCGGCACTCTGTCCCAACCCCGCGTCGTAACGGCGCCGACTCGTCCCTGCCGCCAGCTGTCGAGGAGTTTTGGAATCGTGCGACACCCTCGGTCGCGTGCGCTTGGAGCCATCTCCAGCTGCCGAAGGGTGCATGTGGTTCGGTGTGTGGAGGACCAGGGCTAGCAGCACCCGGTTCGGTGTCCTGTGAAGGACCAAGGCTAGCAGCGCCCCTTCCACGCAACTCTGATTCCTCCAAAAATAGCCGATCAATACAAGCTGCGCTCATGGCCGATAAACAGCCGATCATTGCAACTGACCAAGTAGATTCTAGTGCCTCTGCTACTGCCATTCTGGCAGACCTGACTGCTGCGATGAAGCAGCTCTTGACCCAGCAGACCGCGCCCCCGCACGTTGAACCTCCAGTTGTGATGTAGAACGGAAGCTCTGATACCAAAAATGATGCAGAACAAATAAAGGAATGCGATGCGGAAGTAAATTAAGATTAACTAATTTTTTTGTTGTTTTTATATGTTTGTGGAAGTTGGCTTCAAATCAAAGAAAAGTTAACCTAACATTGAAAGATACTAATATGATAATTGAAAGCACAATTTTAAGGAAACTAAATTATCAGAGTAGTTCAGAAGCAACGGATCGCTGGGGGTTGAGAAACTCCCAGACCTAGGGTTTCGCTTCGAACTTTCAGCAGAACAGAAATAAAGAGAAGAGATGGTTTACCTAACCAGACAATGATCTTCACAGATTTTGGTGGAAGAACTCTCCCGAGCAGATTGTTGGATCCTCGGATTCAGATTTCTTCGCAATGGATCCTCCAGTACTGGTCCTTTGGCGGGTTGGCTTCTCCTGAACTCAAGATCTGGAAGAGAAGAAAAACAATTGATGGATTCAGAGAGTCAAGGGAAGAATTTACCAGGTTGATGAACTTGAAGATTGAAATTGCTGAAAACTGGATTCTTATGGAAGCTGATGTGATTTTCCTTGGAACTTGCTCTGGATCTGAAGTAGCCGGACTGGATCTGGATGAAGGTGGACGGCCTGGACTTGTAGAGAGAGAGGCCGTGGGAGATGGATGGAGCTAGGGTTTGATGGATTGAAAATAATGAAGGGTGGCTAGGGTTTTGGAATTTCAAGTGGCTAACCTAGGGTTTTGGATAAAGATGGAGATCTCTCACCTCCTCAAGGCTCCAATGGAACCCGGATTACCCCCTCACGGAGCTCAACACTTAGAATAGTGCGGAAGAAGAGAAACCTAGGTCACTCAACACAAGATAATAGCAAAAATAATTTTTCTTCATTGATTTTCAAAGTTACAAAGAGAGGTCTATTATATAGACCTAAAATTTTCTCCTAGCTTGTACAAATTCCCATGTGGGACTAAACTCTTCCAACCTCTAGATTAGGTAGAAAACCCCCTCTCTTGGTCGACCAAGACTTCAAAAAAAATTGGGACGGCCATAAAGGAATTTTTTTTTTGGAATTTTTATGGCGCCTCCTTTGGAGTTGGATTTGGATTTGGAGTCCTCCTCTTCTTATGGCATTTCTTCTTTTCTTCCACTCAAAGTTAAGCTCTTTGATTTTGATTTGAACTTCAATTGGATGTCCTTCTTTGATTTCTTCTCCAAGAGAAGTTTTCTTCCTTCTTTGCTTAGGTAAAATAGGCAGGTATGGGCGCCTCCTTTAAATTAGCTTCCAATTTGATTTTTTCTTCTTTGGGTGTGGGGACCATGACACTGGGATGCCTCTGTGGCGCCTCCTGGACTCTGGCGTGTGCTCGGAGTGTGGCTGGGCATGTGGCTTGGAGTGTGGCCTCCACTTGCTTGAACCTTGATTTGATTGGAAGACAAATGTGGCACCATTTTGGACCAAATTGAAACCACATCGGGACTTGCACCGAGTCAACATGACTCAACAAAATTTAAATGGTGACTCAAGAAATAAATAAAAATAAATAAACTGGTTGACCAGGTCAACCTTTATTACAAACCCTAATTTCTCGGGCAATGTCAATCAGAGATCCAGATGGAGCTCTGAAGTCTTCTTCTGAGTCTGGTGCCCGCACCAAGTTGTACCAATTTCTATTAAACTTGATGAAAAAAATTATGGCGTTTGGTCCCAGGTTGTTGAGATGTATGTTTCAGGTAAGGACAAACTGGGCTATTTGAATGGTAATTCTCCTGAACCCCCTCCTACTGATCCATTGTTTAGACAATGAAAGATTGATGATTCTACGGTGAAAGGTTGGCTCGTTAATTCTATAGGCCCAGCCTTGATACCGAACTTTATTCGATTTTCTACTACCAAAGCTGTATGGGATGCTGTGGTAACTACCTTTTTTGATGGATCTGACACCTCTCAAATCTATGATGTTAAAAGGCAGGTTTCTCGATTGAAGCAAGGTGGTGGACCTATCGAGAAATATTACAATGATCTTCAAGGGCTCTGGCGTGAGATTGACTTCCGCCGTCCTAATCCTATGCAATGTCCGGCTGATATTTTGAAGTACAATGCCAATATCAATGAAGATCGGGTTTATACCTTTTTAGATGGTCTCGACGATCGCCTGGATAATGTTCGTGCTGATATTATAAAGATGGATCCATTTCCAACTATTGAGCAAGCTTATGCCCGAGTCAGGCGAGAAGATATGCACCAATCTGTCATGCTCTCCACTCCTGTCGAGGTTACCTCTGGTTCCGCCATGGTGTCCCAGCGGGGCAAGGGTAATCAGTTAGTGCTTTCTGCCCGGGGACCTCGGCCAAAACCTGATATGCCAATTCAATCTGAGGGATGCTCTTACTGTGGAAATCCTAAACATACAACAGCATCTTGTTTTAAACTGCACAGTTATCCGGACTGGTGGGATGATTTTCAGAACAAGAAGAAGAAACCAGGCTCCCAAAAGGGGCAGAATGGAGGGCAAGCACTAGTGGCTTATCATTAATTCCTATGGAGCCTGAATCTGCTAATGCCAAGTCTCTTGAAGGTAATTTGGGTTTGTCTTTGCTAATCGACATAGTGATCATGGGTGGATAATTGATTCTGGCGCTACAGATCATATGACTCCGAAATCTGGTGACCTTCTTACATCCACTACACCACGTCGAGATCATATATACAATGCTAATGGACATGACTTTCCTGTGATGGCTGCTGGGCGTGTGTCTGTCATGTCTTCCCTCTCTCTATCTCATACCTTGCTTGTTCCTTCATTATCTAATCGTCTATATTATCAGTTGGATAGCTTACTAGTGAGCTGAACTGTGTTGTACTTATGTACCCTGACTTTTGCCTGTTTCAGGACATTCTCACGAAGGAGATTATTGGGCGTGGTACTAAGAGGGAGGGGCTGTATTTTGTGGATGAAATAACTTCTGGACGGACCTATCACTCTCGTGGACAGTTAACTCAAGAGAAGGAACTTTGGTTATGGCATTGTCGGTTAGGTCACCCATCCTTTGGATATTTGCGGCACTTGTTTTCTAAGGTATTTCATGGTCTATCGAACTCTAGTTTTCAGTGTGATACATGTATTTTGGCAAAGAGCCATCGCACTTGTTTTCCTCCTAGTTTGAATAAAAGTTCTACTCCTTTTTCCTTAATTCACTCCGATGTATGGGGTGCTTCTCCTATTACTACTATATCTGGGATTTGATGGTTTATCATCTTTGTCGATGATTGCACACATATGACTTGGCTATATTTGATAAAACATAAAAATGAGGCTGAAGCTATCTTCCGGACTTTCCACCGTATGATTCAGACTCAGTTTGGGGCCAAACTTTAGGTCTCAGATCTGATAATGGTGGAGAATACTTAAGTAAATCTTTTGCAGCTTATTTTCAAGAACATGGTTTTATTCATGAAACCTCTTGCCCATAGACTCCTCAGCAAAATGGTATTGCTGAGCGCAAGAATCGTCATCTTCTTGAAACCACTCGGGCGCTTTTGGAAGGTAGCCATGTTCCCCATCGGTTCTGGGATTATGCCGTACTCACAGCTACTTATTTGTTGAATCGCATGCCTTCCCGCATTCTGAAATATCGCACGCCAATGCAAGCACTTGCTGCCCATGTGTCTCTTCCTTCGGTTCTCACCTTGCCTCCTAAAGTATTTGGATGTGTCGCTTATGTCCATCTTCACAAAAATCAGCGAACCAAACTTGACCCATGTGCTGTTAAATGTATTTTTCTTGGTTATGGCCCTTCTCAGAAAGGGTACCGGTGTTATGATCTTATCGAAAAGTGCACGTATGTCACCATGGATGTAACCTTTATCGAGATAGAGTCTTATTTTCCTCCCCCCCCAATGTCCGGTTCAGGGGGAGACTAGTTGCAGAACCAGACAGTGGTGGGAGGTAGGAATTGCAAGAGCGACAGATGGGTACGCTCGGCCACATGATTCTAAGGCTGCACAATCAGACAACACTAAATTATTGTATGAATCCGAACAAGAACAACAGCAACATCCCTCCTTATCTCCGCCCTCTTCGCCCTTTTCAGTACCACTCCAAATTCCTGAGAATGTACCTGAGGTAAGTTCTTCTACTGTACTTGATCCTTTTGAAGATACTGATATGCTTACTGGTTATAAGCTACCCGATAGGCATAATAGGGGCAAACCACCAAATCGGTATTCCCCAGATGTAGAGGACCGCCGATCTCGATATCCTATTGCAGACTATGTATCTTCCAAAAGGCTGTCCACCCCACTACAAGACTTCGTCATTACAATTTCCTCAGTTCAAGTTCCAAACAGAGTTGAAGAAGCCATGAAGGATCCGAAATGGCTTCAAGCAATGAAGGTAGAGATGGAGGCTTTGGAGAAAAATCAAACTTGGAAACTTGTAGAACTACCAAAGGATAAAAAGCCAGTTGGATGTAGGTGGGTGTTCACCATCAAACATAAGGCAGATGGCACTATTGAGAGGTACAAGGCATGACTGGTAGCTAAAGGGTATACACAGACTTATGGGATGGATTATCAGGAAACATTCTCTCCAGTTGCAAAGTTAGATACTATAAGAGTGTTGTTATCTCTGGCTGCAAACTTGGACTGGCCTTTGCATCAATTTGATGTAAAGAATGCTTTTCTTCATGAGGATTTAGAGGAGGAAATCTATATGGAGCTTCCACCTGGATACAGATGCGCAGATAAATCGAACATGGTGTGTAAGCTGAAAAGATCTTTGTATGGGTTGAAGCAGTCCCCTCGTGCATGGTTTGGTCGCTTTAGCTCAGCTATGAAAGGGTATGGATACTCCCAAAGTAACTCAGATCATACTTTGTTCTTAAAATGTACTCAAGGAAAAAGGACTGCTCTTATCATATATGTTGGCGACATGATTATTACAGGCAATGATAATGCAGAGATTATGAGACTACAGGAATTATTATCTAGGGAGTTTGAGATGAAGAATTTGGGAGGTCTGAAATATTTCCTGGAAATCGAAGTTGCTAGGTCAAAGGAGGGAATTTATTTGTCTCAACGAAAGTATGTTCTTGATCTTTTGACCAAAGTTGGCATGCTAGATTGCAAGCCTGCCGACACTCCTATGGGACAAAACTGGAAGCTTGGAGAGTATCCTGATCAGACTCCTACTAATAAAGAGAAATACCAAAGGTTAGTAGGTCGTTTGATTTATTTATCACATACACGTCCTGATATTGCTCATGCAACAAGTGTGGTGAGTCAGTTCATGCATGCACCAAGTGAAGATCATATGAATGCTATGTGGCGTATCATTCGATATTTGAAGTCGGCTCCAGGAAAGGGGTTGCTATTTGCAAAAAATGGCCACCTTGAAATAGAAGGTTACACAGATGCAGATTGGGCTGGAAGTGTGACAGACAGGAGGTCTACTTCAGGGTATCTTACATTTGTGGGAGGCAATCTTGTCACATGGAGAAGTAAGAAACAAAAGGTTGTAGCTCGGTCTAGTACAGAAGCTGAATTCAAAGGTATAGCAAAGGGGTTATGTGAACTTCTATGGCTTCGGAAGCTACTCACTGAGCTCGGGTATCCACCAGGTTTGGAAATTAAATTATTTTGTGATAAAAAAGCAGCTATAAACATTGCTCATAATCCAGTTCAACATGATAGAACCAAACATGTGGAGATTGACAGACATTTCATCAAAGAGAATGTGGAGGCAAAATTGATCAAGTTAGCTTTCGTCAAATCTGAAGACCAGTTAGCTGATATATTGACAAAGGCTCAGTCTAGCAGAAAATTTCATCGCTCACTTATCAAGTTAGGTATCAAAGACATCTTTGCACCCACTTGAGGGGGAGTGTGGTCGTGAGTAATTTGTGGTCGTGAGTAATTTATGGTCATGAGTAATTTTTTGCCTATTTGTTAGGCAATTATTCCTTTTGTATATTCCCCTATTTGTTAGGCAGTTATTCCTTTTGTATATTCCCTAATTAGATTGGTCCTAAATTATATATATGTAATAGGGGTTAAATGTTGATATATACAAAAAGGAGAGAGTTCTTTCTTCTACAAGTTATTCCAAATTTTTATTCTTTGGACCCATCTGCCTTGATATCATCAGCTATAGTAAAAAGTATTTTTATGTGATAGGTTGACAGACTGAGTAATCCACAAGTGAAGTCAAGCACCTGAAATCAGTTATAGGAAAAAAGACACAGATCATGTTTGTCAGTGGCATATAATTGTCCTAATTCACCTCCCCTGGAGCGGCCCTTCCGAAACAGCATTCTTGCAACTTTGTTTCACCGGATTCGCTTTTGTAGTCTCTTCCAGCAGCTCGGAGCTGCGGCGAACTGCGAAGGCATGCTTAAAATTACAACTTGCAAGAAGGAGCCACGGTTCAAGGAAATTACAATAAATGGAGTGTATGCGGTTAATCCAATTCACTCACCTTCATACTTTCATCTACAATATGCATTTTAAACGACTCCAATGAAAATTTAGTTTGAGGAAAACCTTAACATCATTGTTGGTCCTTGAATTACTTGCCAGACCTCATCATATTAATAGTATAAGAACTTCAAGAAAAAAGAATTTATAGTCGACATTATTTCACAAGTACTTTGATCCTGGATCTCATCATGGGTTTATGTGGGCTTTGTCATCTTTTATTAACTTTTATTTCTACAATGATTCATGAGTTTGATGTCTTATGCAGTCATATCCTGTAAATTCAAAAATTCTGCATCATGACTTTGGTGATCTTTACTTAATAAATATTTGATTCTTTATGCAGATTTTGAGGATTTTAGCTGTGACATGGTGTATGGTCAAGTACCTCCTCCTTTTAACGAGGATCCTGTTTCAACGCAGCCTTGCAATGCTGACATGTGTATGTTGAAGATATTGTGACCGATAAGTTGAACAATTAATATATTCCTTCTGCACTTTCCAATCTTGAGATTTTCAACAGGTTCTATGGCCAATCCCAGCTCCAAAGTTTGTCCGGAACTTCAAAATTGAAAGACATCAGGTACGTACTCAAACTGCTGAGGCAACTGAAAGCATCACACCATGATTTGTTTTTCGGGGTTGTTGACAGTGGCTGTTGTTTTCTGTCATAGCCGGTAATTGGTCCTGCATCATTCAGTTGCTCAGAAAAGCTCATATATGGTGGGAATTGTTAGCGCCTGAGTATATTGCAGCATAAAGTATAGATGTCGATGGTATACCTTATTCAAAAGCTTAGGATTACTCATTGCTAATCTGTTGAAGCTTCTAATTATGATGTGCAGTTAGTACTGAAGTTTTGGGAGATGAACAGTATCAATGGAACACAGGATATATAAATGATACTAATATCAAGTCTAGGAACAAGTTAATTCTCAAACTGAGAGGTTGTCGTAAAGGGAATTTTATGGAGATAGCCTGCTAAATAAGTATTGTTACTGTATACTTCTTTACGCTGGTAGTATAAATGCTTGACTTTACCATCAGGAGATCCAGTCTTAAGAACAAAATATATTGGTTTGTGATTTTAATTGTAAGTTCTATTATGCAAATAAAACTTGAGTGTTATGATAAACCAGTCTAGAAAGTTAATTACTGGTCCAAAGATTCAATTAATCCATCCGAACCAGTCGACTAGACAGATCGGCACAACGGTTCTTCCGGAGCCCTATGTGAGAATGGATCGACACCGCACTTCAGCTAGCTACGGCACATGACTTGAGGTTGGCCTTCGGCCTACTCCAAAGCAAATGGCCGAACTACAATCGACATGCTCCGAAGCCACTGGCTGACCTACAGTCGGTCTACTCCGAAGCGAATGACCGATCTACAATCAGCATACTTCGAAGCAACTGGTTGACCTACAGTCGGCCTACTTCGAAATTAATGAATGATCTACAATCAGTATACTCCGAAGCAATTAGCCAACCTACAATTAGCCGATCTACTCCAGGCCCATCAAGAACGAACTTGGTTGTTATAACCAACCAATCATATAACTGATCATCATGGCATCAGTAAAGACCAAGGTAACTAACCACCAACAGTAACCACAATTAGCTGAAGAGGAGTTATATCAACTAACTTTCCTAATAGAAATCATAAAGTCTTAACTATTTTATGATCAGGGATTTGTTTTGCAAGAACCTAAGAAGGTGAACCGATGACCCAGACACTCTGTCTGGTCCGTGGGGATCAGCATCAATAGATTGGCATGCCTGTTAGGGGTGTTGTGTGAAAATTATCTCTCTCTTGGAAAGGAGAGCCCTCAAGAAAATACAAAATGGTGAAAGGGAAAGCTCAAAATATTTCAACGAGTAGGGGATGCCCTACTTCCCAGAGGAATGACCCCTAGTAGAGAATGATGTGGCACCTCCCGCATTAATTGTGAGACAACAATAGTTAGAAGCCCACATGAATTGAGTGGATGTGCTAGAAGCCATTGTGTAGAATTTTTAAGAAACTGCCCTTCATGGACAACATCCATTGTGACCTCAAGATACAGCCATCGATCTTTGAGGAGAGAAAATCAACAGCAAGAATTCCATTGACAATCCTCTCAGGATCAGTGATCTCCTGAGCCCCAAGGTTCTCGATACCACAGGCATGCAAAAAGCTGTCTCGATAGGAAGAGAGCTAAAAGGTCTTTCTCAGTATCCTCTGGAGACTCCACCCCAGGAATAACCCGACGAACAGGAATCCATGATGACTTTGAGGAAAAATTCAAGATGCTGGAAATGCAAATTGTAATACTCGATGACCAATGAAGAAATGATGAAATCATGGCATATGACACATGGCCTTTTTCTTTCGAAAAATAATGGAGGAAGTAATTCCCCACCATTTCAATATCCCTTAGTTGGAGCCATACGATGGTACCACTAATCCTTTTGACCACCCAGGAAGCTTTAAGGCACACATGATGATACAGAATGCTTCTGACACCTTACACTACCTTACCTTCCCTGCCACCCTGAAAAAAGTAGCTTGAATGTGGTATTCGAGCATTTGTCCAAGTACCATTCATTCTTTTAACGAGTTAGAGAAATTGTTTATGTCACATTTCAGGACATGCCAAAGGATGCCCCGTAATTTGGACAGCCTCTTCCTTCTGTAATAGAATGAAGGAGAAAGCCTCAAGGACTATATGGCTAGATTTAACTCCACCACTCTCGAGATACTTGATCTCAATAAATATGTGGCTATGTCTGCCATGAAGAAGAATCTCTGATCGTCCATATTTACTTTTTCTCTGGACAAGAAGTTTCTTACGTGCTACGCCAAATTATTAGCAAGGGCCCAAAAATATGCAATAGGAAAAAAGTAAGTGGCCAATTGATGCCAAGCCGAAGGGAGGCCAGCTCTCAAGAAAAAGAGCAAAAAATACTGGCATCCGAACCTCCTGGCAATAATGACTCGCTGACTTAATGACATAGCCCCAAAGCCAAGCAACTTGTTGGCAAGTTTGACTCATATACTCCTCTCTCCCTTCCAAGAGAGAAGATCCTGATAAAGATAGAGAAGGAGAGTTACCTGTAAAGGTCTCGTCCCATGAAGGCACCTCCTGCATCAAGGAACAAAAACAAGTTCTATCAATTCTACTGGGACCATGGCCATAACACTGAAGAATACATCCAGCTTAAAGATGTAATAGAAGATTTGATCAAATGGGGACATATAGGGAAGTATGTCAATAACCAAAAACCCCGAACTGAAGGTACTGCCCCCAAGAGAGTTGTCGAAGAAGCATAATTACCTAACCAAAGGTCGACTGATGGAAGGGTAGGCATGCTATATCGTCGGGCTGATTGGAGAAGTGAAGATGAAGAAAGTGCTCCCGAAAGATTTAGAAGCAAGAATACCATATGTTTTTTGGATGAAGACTTGCAAGGAATCCAAACTCCTCATGATAATCCTGTTGTAGTTTCGGCTATTATAGCTAATTATAATATAAGAAGGATTCTGGTAGATAATGGAAGTTCCATAGAGGTCTTGCTCTGTGATGCTTTCCTCAGAATGAATTTATCTAAAAATAAGTTGCAAAGATCTCCCATACCTCTAACTAGTTTCAGAGGTAACTAGGTCAAGTGGAAGGAAAAATATGATGAGGGACATACCAGGGATGATATGGGATGAACATGCTACTGAAAAATCAGATTAAAGAAAATAGTAAATTTCAGATTTTATTGGTCTTGTTCTCGAAAAGAGGTAAAAGATATTAGAGTTAGCATGCTAGATCTAAGTTCTACCCACATAGCAAAAATCTAACAAAATAATGAAGGAAGAAGGATCCTAGGGCTAAGTAACCCTATTAGGGACATGTTCTATCTCAAAAACTCAGACAAAGAGAAAAGGGGATTGGGTTTCACATACCAGATAATGATTTCTTGTTGATGTAGAAGAGATCACTCCACTCAGATCGGCACCTGGATGATCAGGTCTCTTTCCTATGGATCCATCGACTTTTTATCCACTAGTCTTGAGGGCAAGGAGAACATCTTTCTTGGATGGTTTCACTAGAGGGATCTTACAAAAGTCAAGGGTTAGATTCATAGATGATGAGAAAAATATAAAATTGGAAGGAGGAGTGGAGGAGTTGATGGAGTATTGGGGATAGTTGGCAACTAGATGGGGAGGGAGGATGCCTGGCTTAGAGGGGGCCTGGGTGTTGATGAAGATGCCTGGAGGATTGCTACCGGTTGCTTGGAAGAGAGAGATTAGCTGGCGGCCAAGGACTTGGAAGGGTTGGTGGCCTAGGTTGATGGGATAGAGGTGGCGGCCAAGGGGAAGAAGGAAGAGAGGAGGGGGCATATTTGGGGCTTGAAAGATGAGAGGGCATCCTAGGGCTTAGATGGAATGGTGGTCGGCTAGGGTTTTGTTGGAGGGAGAGATGCTGGGTGGCTAGGGCTTGCATACAAGAAAAGAACACAATGGGCCTCACACTCACTCCTTACGGAGGCAACAATAGATTAAAAAAACTCAAGTTTATTTCATCGAAAGTTAGTGAATACAAGAGGAGGAGAGGGTGGGTATTTATAGATTCATGTTGGTCCCTGGACTCCCTGTCAAAGTTGGATTACATAACTTGAGGGCCAAGAAAACAAAACTTGAGAGCCAAGAAAACTCTCTTTGGCTTTGGGAACTAGACTCCTCTTGGGCTTGGGCAGCAAATCCACATTGGACTGGGAGGGGCTCCCTCCTTGTTGGGCTGGGAGGGGGCACCAACCATGAATGTTCCTGGTAGTGGGCGCCAATCTTGTGGGCTTGAGCTGGGTGCCACTTCTTCTTGGCCCGGGGCTTGGACTGGGCGCCAATACAGGTGGGCTTGAGAGGGCACCACTTCTTCTTGGCCTAGGATGCCAACTCCAAGGGCTTGGGCACTGATTTCAAGTGGGCTTGGGCACCTGACTAGGGACCAGGTGTATGAAGTCCATCTCGAGTTGGTGCCTGGTGAATCTCCTGGTTTGGTGACTCTCCTCTTGACTTTATTTGAATGAAAATACAGGACTCAAAGGGCCTGATTAACAAAGCTCAAAATAGGCCGAATAAAATAAATGGACTCAACCGAACTAACTAAATAGGACTTAATAGATTTAGTGAATCCAATTGACTCACTTTATTACAGGACTCAATGTGCTCATTAAAATTTGAGCAACTGTCCAACACATGCCTTAGAGATCTTCATGGAACCTTGAAATTTTGTCTGCTCTTGATATCACCATCAATTCTCCCAGGATGGGAGGAACTCGACCTTGTCGAGTAAAAGGTCTATCCAGCTCTGGTGGGTCTAGGTTGAGACATTGTGGATCCTCTCGAGTGATCCATGAATTCTCAGATCTCGATCAACCTTACCAACTAACCAAGTGACGTGGAAGCCTTTAATCCGGGTACTAATGGCTTCGTCACCCAGGATATGCTCAGTTATTTTCCTCTCACAAGCTAATTTGATTGTGGACACTCAGGGATGGGCTCTCTCACAAGAAAAGGATCAGGTCCAAAGGGCTCACTGGGTATCGGTGCTGGCTCCCTATACTCAACTAAGTCTGAGAGATTGAAGGTTGAGCTTAATGCCTAATTCGGGTAGTAACTTAGGCACTAGATCCAGCTTTCTTTATCACTTTGATGGATCCAGCTCTACAGGCATGTAACTTCTCAAGACTAAGCCTAATCATTATATAATCTCAATAGTGAACTTTTAACTCCTTTTAAGAATTAACCATATATTTTTTTATAGGTGTCATTGCTCATGTTAATCTTATGGTAAATTCCTTATGCAAATCTCTAACATGTAGTGCAAAATGACTTAGACCAACACCTAATGACATGCAGGCAAATGACTCATGCAAATACTTATTGATATGTAGGCAAATGACTAACCCTTTAACTACAACTGTGCATGTGACTATCGGTTGGTGGGTGACATGTAGATGAAAACTTGGCATGAACTCTTAAGAGGTGCCATAGGGTCTTGCAGAAGTAAGATGCAAACCTAACATGCTCAATGAATGTATGAAACATGCTAACCTCTACAAAATGTAACCTAATGATCTTTGAAACAAGGGAAGCTTCAGGAAAGGATAGGAAGTAAGAAGTTGATTCGGGGTTAGACTGGAAATAAGAGGTTTCAGAGAATAGTCTTAGGCTAATGGGGTCTACCTTAAGGTTTGGACACTGAGTTATATCTAGGGCACTAAAAGGTCCAAGGGATGGAAGGATGGGTCATCAATTTTAGGGAAAAGGTTCTTAACTGGGATTGGGGAAGGGGACTCTTCCTGAGGGTACTGAATTGAAAAGACTATGTCCTCACTAGTTTTTTCTCGCTCTTGAATTTCAGGACTAGGCTATATAACTTGACTCTTTTCTAGGGTCTCCTCAGGTAAAGCCACTGTCATATCAGTGTCATGGCTCTCTTCCTCTAACTGCTCTTCATATTCATCCACTAAATCCATTCCAGCTCATACACTTCTTTCTCATACTCATTAGTGGATTCAGGATCTTTCTCTAGTTGTCCTTCCAATACAGTTTCAGTCTGGGTGTGGTCAAGGTCAACTAACTCTAGGTTGCTTCAGTCTGGGTATGGTCAGGGTCAACTAACTTTAGATCTATCACATGTACCTTCTCTTTAATGTTATCCTGGTGAACCAATGGGGTACTAGGGGTGGGTTGGCTATGGGGAACCTGAATAGTACCTGGGTTTTGACTATGGGCACTAATCCTAGTAGGTTCAGGTTGACTAAGGGGAAGTGGACTAATACTAGGCTCATATCTAGGGGTACTAATCCTATGGAATTTGGGTCAACTAAAGAGAACTTGATTAGTACTTGGCTGATAGCTAGGGGTACTAATTCTATTGTGTTCGGGTCGACTAAGGAAAACTTGACTAGTACCTAGCTGGTAGCTAGGGGTATTAATCCTATTAGGCTCAGGTTGATGGGCTAGGGATTCCTTGGGCTCACAGGACATGGGTTCATATAGATGGTTTATGGGTCTTTGGGGCTCATAGGACATGGGCTCAGATATATGGGTTATGGGTCTCTTGGGCTCATAGGATATGGGCTTAGATCTATAGGTTTGAGTCTCTTGGGCTCATAGGACATGGGCTCAGATCTATGGGTTATAGGTCTCTTGGGCTCATAGGAAATAGATTCATAGGATTTGGGTTCATAGGATCTGGGTTGGTATCTTTCTCTAAGCTTGCTCTTCATGGCTCTCCAGGTGGCTATAGGTATGTCACCTCTTTGTCTAGTCTTTCTTTCAACATCCCCCAGTATAGTCTAGCCTGGTGAACTAACTTGAGTTTGGCAAACTTGTATTTTCTTTCCTCACTCATCTCATCATATTCAAAGTACTGGTCCATACCTCTTTTCCAATCAATGTAACCCTTATAATCAAGATCGCCACTAAAGGTGGGTGCTTCTAACCAGATGTTCCTAATGATTCTCTCATCTTGGTCCATGAAATCATAATTGGGTCTCCTATGGTTACATTCCCAAGTTGGATCATGGTGTGGGGGTCTCCTAGGATTGGGTTCCCAGGTTGGGTCAGGGTGTGGGGGTCTCCTAGGATTGGGTTCCTAGATTGAGTCATTGTGTGGGGGTCTCCTAGGGTTGGGCTCCAAGAATGGGTCAGGGTGTTGGGCTCTCTTATGGTTGGGCTTCAAGAATAGGTCAGGGTGTTGGGCTCTCCTATGGTCGGGCTCCAAGAATAGGTCAGGGTGTTTGGCTCTCCTAGGGTTGGGCTCCAAGAATGGGTCAGGGTGTTGGGCTCTCCTTTGGTTAGGCTCCAAGAATGGGTCAAGATGTTGGACACTCCTAGGGTTGGGAGGTGAGGAAAGAGGTGACTCTAGTTTAGGTTCAGGATAGGTCTTACAGGTTCTCTCTAGGTGTCCTAATCGATCTCTACTTGATCACACCTATGGTTCATTTGGTCATACTTATGGTTCATTTGGTCATACTTATGGTTCATTTGGGCTAGTTGCTTAGTAATGGCCCTCAGTTGGGTGCTCAGATCGGGGTCCATGGTTGAGTTGGGTTGGGGTTGAGACTGATGGTATTGGGCTCCTAATCTAGGGGTCATGCAACAAGCATACAAGAGTTATGCATTCTAGGATTTGCTAGACCTAGAGCTCGAGTAGAGTGAGTCAACTCAACTTACACCCAACTCAACAATTAATCCTTCCACTAGCCAAGTAAGAGGTAGCGTGGTGAGAGGCTCCCCTTGCTTGTCGCAGGGTCCTAATTAAAGAACCACCAGTCCGCTTAGGGTATTTGCCTCTGGATCTCTAGCCATAGACACCAGCTTCCAGTAATAATTGGAGGATTGAGTGCACAAGTTTTCTCAGAAGACTCGAACCCGACCTATTGGTATCCCTAAATCAATTAGGTTTCTACTTGATTTTAGTTAGGCTTGGTTTTGAATGCAGGATGGTTGTTTTGGGCTAGGAAAAGGCGATTAAATCCTTCCCTCATCTGACATAGCAAAATTGCCCTTAAGGTGATTTAGGTATGATGCAAGCACACATAAACCCTAAAGCAATATGAGACTAAAAATCAAAAAAATTAGAGAAAATAATTTTTTTGTGTGATATGCAGATGGCAGATTTATTTTCAGTTGATTAATGAAAATTCAAGTAAGAGAGGCTTGGGTTTGGGGGGGTTTGATGGTTGATTAAGTTTAAACCTAAACTAAGCATGCAGAAATTTCAGCAATAAGTTTTTTTTTGGTTTTGTTTTTACAGATTTTTCATTCTGTTTTCAGAGCAGAAAAATTATCAAAAAATGCAGAAATAAAAGACCTAATTGTGTTCCTAATTACTATTAAATTTGATGCAAAACAGAAAAGGTTTGATGAATGAAATCCCTAGGGTTTCTAACTAGTTTGCAGATTTTCAGGATAGCAGAAATTCTGGTTAGGTTTTTTGGTGATACAGATTTTTTTAATTTTTATGATCTGTAAAAATTAAATAGAATTTCAGAAAAATAGAGGACTCAACAGAGATCAAGTGATGTAAATTCAGAGAAAAACTGTAAAAAATTAATGGGAAAACAGACCTATGTTTAGACTATATTAAGCAAATCTCTGCATGCAGAAATTCTGTTTTTGGTGTTTTGTTTCTTTATGATGCATGAACATGCCATAATCCTGAGCTCTGATACCAAAAATGATGAGGGACATACCAGGGATGATACAGGATGAATATGCTATAGAAAAACCAGATTAAAGAATGCAGTAAATTCAGATTTTATTGCTCTTGTTCCCGAAAAGAGGTAAAAGATGTTAGGGTTATCATGCTAGATCTAAGTTCTACCAGCATAGCAATAATCTAACAAAATAATGAAGGAAAAGGATCCTAGGACTAAGAAACTCTATTAGGAACATGTTCTATCTCAAAAACTCAGACAAAGAGACAAGGAGATTGGGTTTCACATACCAGGTAATGATTTCTTGTTGATGTAGAAAAGGTTGCTCTGCTCATATCGGTGCCTGGATGATCAGGTCTCTTTTCCATAGATCCACCAGCTTTTATCCACTGGTCTCGAGGGCAAAAGAACCTCTTTCTTGGATGGTTTCACTAGGGGATCCTACAAATGTCAGGGGTTAGATTCATAGATGATGAGAAAAATATGAAATTGGAAGGATGAGTGGAGGAGTTGATGGAGTATTGGGGATGGCTGGCGGCCAGATGGAGAGGGAGGACTCCTAGCTTGGAGTGGGCCTAGGTGCTGATGAAGATGCCTAGAGGATTGCTGTTGGTGGCCTAGAAGAGGGAGATTAGCTGGTAGCCAAGGACTTGGAAGTGTTGGTTGCCTAGGTTGATGGGATGGAGTTGGCGGCCAAGGGGAAGAAGGAAGAGAGGAGGGGCTGGCTTTGGGGCTTGGAAGATGAGAGTGCATCCTAGGGTTTAGATGGGTTGGAGGTCGGCTAGGGTTTGGTTGGAGGGAGAGATGCTAGGCGGTTAGGGCTTGCAAACAAGAAAAGAACACAACGGGCCTCACACCCAGTCCTTATAGAGGCAACAATAGAATAAAGAAAACTCAAGTTTATTTCATCAAAAGTTAATGAATACAAGAGGGGGAGGGGGTGGGTATTTATAGACTCCCTGTCAAAGTTGGATTACATAACTTGAGGCCAAGAAAACAAAACTTAAGGGCCAAGAAAACTCTTTTGGGCTTTGGGAACTGGACTCCTCTTGGGCTTGGGCAGCAAATCCACATTGGACTGGGAGGGGTGCCCTCTTTGTTGGGCTAGGAGGGGGTGCCAACCATGAATGGGCCTGGGAGTGGGCACCAATCTTGTGGGCTTGAGCTAGGTGCCACTTCTTCTTGGCCTAGGGCTTGGACTAGGCACCAATATAGGTGGGCTTGAAAGAGCGCCACTTTTTCTTGGCCTGGGATACCGACTCCATGGGCTAGGGTGCTGATTTCTAGTGGGCTTGGGCTAATGATTGGGGACTAGGTGTATGAAGTCCAGCTTGGGTTGGGGCCTTGTGAATCTCTTGGTCTGGTGACTCTCCTCATGACTTAATTTGAATGAAAATACAGGACTAAAAGGGCCTAATTAACAAAGCTCAAAATAGACTGAATAAAATAAATGGAATCAACTGAACTGATTAAACAGGACTCAATGGACATAGTGAATCCAATTAACTCACTTTATTATAGGACTCAATGTCTACAAGACTCAATGTGCTCATTAAAATTTGAGCAACTTCCCAACACATGCCTTAGAGATCTACATGGAACCTTGAAATTTTGTCTGCTTTTGATGTCCCCATCAAAATAGTATTACCAGTAACCCTTGGTATAGAGCCATTTCAAAAAATACTCCCCATCAACTTCATGGTCATACAAATGCTATCGCATACAATGCTATCTTAGGGTGATCAACTTTGAATTAATTTCATGCCATAGTATCAACCTACTACCTCCTAGTATGATTTCTCACTAGAAATGAAATCGGAGAAATGAGAGATCAAAGAGTCACCCGACAGTATTTAATGATACAAGATAGATATCAGTTGACCACATGACTGATGGGGGACGGGATAGGGGTAGGATCAATGGCGAGCTGAGAAGTCTCCGAAGATTAGGATATCCTATTTTTTTAATTTTTAATTTTGATTTTTCTATGGTGGTGGTGAATGAAAAATAAGGATTGTGGATAGGAAAATTGGACACTCTAGAACTTAGAAGTTACATTCACGAAGAGACATCTCATCTCTAGGGCATCTCACCCATCCCACTACATGTAGCCTAGGGCATCCCACCCATCTCACTACATAAGGAGCCTAGGGCATCCCACCCAAATTGCTAACTGGGATGTGAATGAAAATCCCTAAGACCTAAAGTGGACTCGATGAGAAAAGGGGATAACTAGGGTCTCTCACCCCTCGATGCTCGAAAGCGAAGGACTACGGTCTCTCACCCCTCGATGCCCGAAGGTGAAGGATTAGGGTCTCTCACCCTCCCATACGGGTAAACGAAAAGAAAAAACACTTTTCAAAAAAACTCTTTATTGACCAAACTATTTTTTTACAAAGGACTAAGGGTGGTATTTATAGACCTGTCCAACCCTCGTTTGAATTTGAATACAGGATAAAAAGATATAAATAATTCAAATTCAAATACAAGATAGGATAAGATAAGCCCATCCATATCTCAATTCTAACCAACCAAATCCTAATTCAAAATTCAAATAAAAGATAAAGATAAATCTCAAACAAATTTATTCTGGATATCCTCCGAGATTCATGCAGCTCCAGGACTCGTGCTTGCTCCGGGATCCATGCTGGTGATGTCCCCATCATTCCCCTGAGGTGGGGAGAACTCGACTCCGTCGAGTTAGGTCAGACTCCAACTGAAGCTTGATTTCAGCTCCCGGGACTCCAACTTGACTTGTTGATAGCTATGGATTTTTTTTTTGTTTTTTGGCTCTTTTTCTTTTTTTTTTTCTTTTTTTTCACCTTTTTTTTTATTTCCCTCATGCTCTTGAAGTCGGCAAACGGGTGGGCATCTTGCTTTAAGAAGCATGTAGAGGGAGTCTTGCTTTGAAATTCATGCGCTTTCATGTTCGTGCAGCTTGTTCGTCCCCGTTCTCCACGGACAGAAACCAAGGACAGACTTTATCGACGATTTTGACATACCGATGGTCTTCACCGGTAGGCTATCGGCGAAGGTGCTGGGCGGAGACCGCGGATGGATGGAATGATGGCCGGCACGAAGATCGTCACAGCCGATGGGGGAATCGGTGGCCGACGGGGAGCCGGAAGGAAATGGAATTGGTGGCATGGAGGGGAAGGTGGCCGGCACGGTGCTTTCCACAGGCGGAAGAGGCGGTGGCCGGCACGGTGCTTTTCACAGGTGGAAGAGGTGGTGGCCAGCTTGCTTCGGGAAATGACCGATGGAGCCTCGGTTAGTGATCGGAGTGGATGGATGATCTGCTGCACAGGGGGCTCCGACGGTGTGGGGTGTCGATTTGCAGCGAATGGCTTCGATGGTGGGCGGAATGGTGGTTCTGTGGTGCAAGCAGAGGATTGAGGGATAAGATGTCAGACGTGTCGGAGGAAATGGGCGGATCTGGAGGAGATCCGGACAGGAGGACATGGGAGCTTCTTCTTCCTCGGCTGGTGACTGGGATTGGGGATGGAGGTCGGTGACTGAGCAGACTTCACGGGTGGCAGCGAACAAAAGAGGAGGTCAGATTCGAGCAGAGGGAGTCGAGAAAAGGAGGCATCACCGAATACCGGGTAGCAGGCGAAGAAATGATTCATAGCCGGGGTCTGGGAGGAACGCGATCCAGATGACGCCGGAGAAATTCTCATACTCGAAAAGGGAGCGGAATGCCAGAACAAGCTTTGAACGACAGAAACCCAGGTAAGTGTAAGGTTAGTAAAGGTTCCTTTTTGCTTGCCTTAGACACAATTTGAAATTGGCCAAGTAAGCGAACCAACCCACTTTCCTTCGGGCTCTTGTCCCTGAACCACTTGCCTAGACACCAGATACAAGCACACACAAACAGGGTGTCAAAGTTGGCTTGACACTTGACTCGACTCGACCTTGTGGGTGTCCCTAGCTCACTAGAGCAATTAGATGTCTAATCCATTTTAATTAGGGATGGGCTCATTATGCAAGTTGGTGATTTTTGGGCTAGGGACAGGTGATGAAATCCTGACCCTATGTCAATTTGATGCCCTTAACTTTTTTATCATGAAATGAATGCAACAAGCATATGGATCCAAATTTCAGGTGCAGAAATCAGTGTGTTGCAGTTCTGATGTGGGGCAGAAAAGTGACGTGTATCAATCTCATAAAAATTTGAAAAAATCATAAAACACTCCTAACTTGCAGGGGTTATACTATATGAAAGGAAATTTAAAGAACCGGCATTAATTCCTAGTGAGCCTTTTGACTTTCCCCTGCCTTTGAGAGCGAAACCCTACCTGAGTGTCCACCAGCAATTCCACCAGACCGGAGAGACAAGATTGAACGTATCTTGGATGACCAAGTAATTACTACCAGAAATAAGGGCTATCAATGTTATCTGGTTCGATGGCGAGGAAGACCCGAATCCGAGGATTCTTGGATCACCCAAGAAGATCTGCAACAAATTGACCCAGATATGATAGAAAGGTACCAAAGTCATATCAGTCCTTACTCGACAGGATTGAGTTCCTCCTACCCGGGAGAACTGGTGTGGGCACCAATGTTCGAAAGAGGCTTCAGTCTAATTAGTATGGCTTTAATTCTTTCATGTCTTGTAAATAGAGTTAGTTTACTTCTTTAATTGAATTTGAATCATGTAATTAGAGTGGGTTTATTTCAATTTGAGTTTTTTTGAGTCCAATTAGGATCAAATTAGTCTTGTATTTAGTTAATTTAGTAGTTGGGTCCAAGAGAGAGTTGGAATTGGTTAAATATAAGCAAGCTCATTTGAAGATGGAATGCACTCAACCATTTCAACAAGTTAATCCAACGAGGGCGCCACTTCAACAAGCCATGTGGGATGCCATGTCAACATCCTAACCATATGAAGTACACCTCAGCAAGCCACCTCATCAAATGCCACATCACCAAGAGAGATTCAAATTCAAAGTGGGCAAGAAGTTTTTTCTTCCTTCATTTTAGCTAGCTATTCCCATAAAATCTCCATGTAATTTGAATTCCACCCTTATAGCTAGGAACCTCCCATGAAAAGCTCCTTGTAATTCAAAATTTCAAAATCCTTGGAGGCTTATAAAACCTACTCCAAGCTTTCTTGTACATGATGATGAATGAAATGAAATTTTTTTTTCTAAGAAAGCTTTCTTCCTTTGCTAGCCAAAGACCCTTGAGAGAAGGTAGGTGTGAGACCTAGGATACTTACCAAACAAGCTGCCAATCCCTCTTCCAATCCCATTCGGCCACCCTTGAAGAACCCTCTTCAAGCCTCTCCAATTTCGACCTTCCCATCTTCCAAAAGAGATCATCTACAATGGAGTTCTCCACGCCAACAATTGAAGATGATTCAAGCAAAGGATGCCAAAGAGAGATTACTTCAATCAAAGCCTAAGCCAACACTTCCATTTTAACTTTCCTCTTCCTTTCTTCCAATCTTCCATCTAAACCTTTAACCTTTCTATCTACCAGTGCAGGATCCCTGGTTCTCATGGTTTCCAAGATGAACATCTACTATGCCAAAGAATCAGATGCAGGATGCTTTAAAACCTAGAGTAATTCCTTGGCCATTTAAATACTTCATCTTGAGTGTTCCTTACTTCATTTCAGAATATTAATGGCTAGATAACCAATCTTTATAAATCTCTTTCAGATCTAAAATAGGAAATTAAGCTAGCCCTAACCTGTGTGGTTTTTTAACCACGAAGGTCTGTTTTCTTAATTGCTTTGAAGGTTGTCTTCCTAGTCATGTTTTCCTTATGTCCTTTTCATGAAATTTCCTTCTTTACATAAAATAGCTGCATGCATATCAGCCTCATCATCATTTAATATCTTTAATTCATAGAAATGCATCATTCCACATCTATACCCCATCAATGACACTGGAGCAATTGGATCCAAGAGATCGGATGGAGGATTGTGGAGAGCCTATTGAGAAAACTATTTCCTTACCATTAACAGAAGACGACCCAACGAAAGTCATACAGATTGGAAGTTTACTTAACGAAGAGATGAAGACAAGGCTGACTAACTTCCTATGAAGTAATATTGATGTCTTCACCTGGTCGGCTTCTAACATGCCAGAAATTTTGGCCGAAGTCATCACCCATTGATTGGAAGTCGCTCTGATCATAGGCCCATCTGGTAGAAGAAAAGCAGCTTTGCTCCAGAGAGACAGAAGGTGATTGATGAAGAGGTGAACAAGCTTTGCAATGTTGAATTCATAAAAGAAGTCCATTATCCTAACTGGCTAGCCAATGTGTGATGGTGAAGAAAGCTAATAGCAAGTGGAGGATCTGCATCGAATATACTGATCTCAATAAGGCTTTCCTAAAAGATGCTTCCCTCTATTGAAAATAGACCAGCTAGTCAATGCTACTACTGGACACCAGATATTGAGTTTCATGGATGCCTTCTCTAGGTATAATCAGGTACAGATGTACCCTGACGATGAAGAGAAAATGTCAATCATGATAGAGAAAGGACTCTATTGTTATAAGGTGATGCCATTCGGTCTTAAAAACACTGAGGCTACCTTCCAAAGGTTGATCAACAAGGTGCTTGAAAAGTAAATTGGGAGAAATATGGAGGTGTATGTCAATAACATGATCGTAAGAGTCTCTAAAAGGCTGATCACATCAAGATCTAGAAAAATCCTTTGATACCCTGCATCATCATTGGATGAAAATAAACCCAACCAAGTGCACCTTTGGGGTGACATTAGGAAAATTTCTAGGATTCCTCATCACCAAACGAGGAATAGAGGCCAATCAGAAAAAATCCAAGCTATCTGAAGTATGGGACATCCTTCTAGCAAGAAAAAAGTATAATAACTGACTGGAAAACTTGCTTCTCTAAGCTGATTCATTTCTCGGTCGACCAAAAGATGTCTCCCATTTTTCAAAGCTCTCCGCCAAACAAGAGGCTTCGAGTGGTCAAAAGACTGCCGACTTGACATTGAAGAACTGAAGAAGTATTTAGGAAATCCCCCTTTCTCTCAAAGAAGGTGAGACTCTCTATTTGGGAAAACCTCAAGAAGGTGAGACACTCTACTTGTATCTATCCACTTTGGATTAAGCGATCAGCTCAATACTTGTCAGAAAAGGAGTAGGCAACCAATAGAAGCTGATCTACTATACTAGCAAAGTGTTGCACAAAGCTGAAGTGAGGTATCCAAGAGCACATAAGCTTATATATTCGTTGGTGATTGCGGCAAAATGCTTATGACTCTATTTCCAATCCCATGACATTATGGTCCTGACAAACCAACCTTTGAAAGCCATCCTCCGATGTTCTGACACTTCAGGAAGGATAGCCAAATGGGCTATCAAGTTAGGCAAATTTGACATCACATTCCAACCCAGATCAGCGATGAAGGCACAAGTACTAGCCGATTTCCTTTCTACATGTACATGGAGCCAGGAACACAGTCAACAGGGGATCGATGATAGAGAAACAACCAAAGAGAATTCATAGTCCACATGGATCTCCATGTGGACGAAGCATCTAACTCTACCAGTTGTGGAGCCAAACTCATCTTAGCTAATCTCGATGGGTAGACCATGAAATATGCCCTTCACTTCTCCTTTCAAGCTTCGAATAATCAAGCAAAATATATAGCCCTCTTGGCAAGGCATAAAATCACCAAAGAACTAGGGATTCAGAAGATCAAAGTCTTCTCGGATTCTCAACTAGTGGTAAATCTGGTAAAAGGCGAGTTCGAAGCTCGAGACCCTGCCATGATCAAGTACTTGGAAAGGTACAAGTTCTATTGTCCCAACTGGAATTCTTGAAATAGCCCATGTGTTGCGGACTGAATATTCTCGAGTCGATGCCCTTTCTCAACTAGCGACCACTACATCGGACTCCCTTGGTCGGACCTACATAGAGTACCTAGAAGATCCCAGTATATCAGAGAAGACTTTGGAAGTGTGCCAAATCGAGCACGAGCCTTGTTGGATGGATCCTATTTTCAAGTTCTTGAATGATAGTATACTACCCGAAGATAAAGCCGATGCCAAACAAGTTTGATGGATGGCCTCTTAGTATGTTATCCTAGATGGAGCATTATACAAAAGGTGTTTCACACAACCTCTACTAAAATGCTTAGGGCCATGGACGCCGACTGTGCCTTACGAGAAATACACAAGGGTATATGTGGAGACCATCTAGGGGCAGATCTCTAGCCTATAAAATAACCCACCAAGGCTATTACTGGCCGACCATCCAGAAAGATGTTGCCGACTACGTCCGAAGATGTGACTAGTGTCAGAGATACTCCAACATCAAAGATGTCTTGTAAGTCAACTAACTTAGTTAATGGCTCTATGGCCCTTTGCTCAGTGGGGAATGAATATTCTGGCCCATTCCCTCTAGCCTCTGGTTAGCAAAATTGGTGTGGGCACAGGATCCGACAGAGACTCCTTAACCCTCTGTGGATCTATATTAGGGTTCTACTTCTTTGTATCTTGTAATAAGGCTTCAAGCCTCAAAATTGTAATTATCTTTTGCTTTGAATTGAGTCTGTACCTTGACCAATTAGGTCAAATTGAGTCCTGTACTAAGTCAAGTCACAAATCGAGTCCAGTCTGAGTCTCTTAGAAGTATGGGTCCATTGCAAGAGTGGGTCTTAAAATTTAGTCTCCTTGGAAGCAAGTAAGGAAAGAAGCCAAGTCAACTTAGGGCCCACTTATGCATCCTACATGGTGCCAAAACATCTCGCCATGTGAGTAGCACACTTGGCATGGAAGGACACCCAATGGGGAGGACCACTTCACTTGGTTCAAGCCTTTGTCTCTTCCCCCCATCAAGCTCAATTCCATATAAGGGTGGTCGGCCAAGGAAGAATTCAATGGAAGATAATGGAGGGAGTTCAAATCCATTACTTCAAGCTCTCCAATCAAGCCATCTTCCCAATTTGCTTCAACCTCTTTGGAAGGGAAAGACAAGAGCCTTGGATGCCTCCACCTAACACTCCCCTTGTCAAGTCTTGTACCAAGAAAAGAACACCAACAAAGGAAGGAGGAAGAACACAAGCCTTGCTCCAAGCCCCACTTCATGCCTTCTTCCAAAACCAAGAAGATTCTTACCAAGTTCAAGGTGCCAAGAACCTCACTCCAAGCCATGCATCATGCACGCCCAATCCAAGCTACCTTTGGTCGGCTAAAGAGAGGAGAAGGTCAATGCTTTTGGCACCCACCCAAGAAAATTTGTAATTTTGTTTCATTTGAAATTCGTATGGGCCTTGGGTGCCTATTTAAAGGACCCAATACCTCCATTGTAAGGGTATTGAATGATTAAATGAAAAGAGAGTTTGAGTTTTATTTATCCTCCAACCATTATCTCCAAGACTAGGTTTGAGTGAAGTTTTCTTCGTCCCCAAGGACGTCGAGTGGCGTGAGGCCACCTTGCTATCACCCCAGGGTGTCACAAGTCCTTCGTCCTCCTAGATGTCGAGTGGTGTGAGGCCACAATCCTTCATCCTCTGAGACATCGCGGGGTGCAAGGCCCCAAGTTATCTCCTTCTTGACTTCGGAATCCTGCCAGACACCGGGCTCGAATTCCTGCTCAACCCTATCCTAGTTCTATTTCAATACGTCTCTCCACTTCGCTAATCCCTACTTTGCTTGCCTACACATCCTCCTTGGTATCTCGGGCACCAGAGACAGTCTGCATTGCCATCGTGACCACCCGACTGAAAGCCGGCGCATCCGCGGGTTCGACTGCTCGGGCATCCATGCCGCATCCACCGAGTTGAGCGATCTTTGCATCGGGCGCTTCAGACGTGTGAGGTTTGCCCCTATCTCCTAAGTAGATATTGTGTATCGAGCTTAGTCCTACCGGGGTTTCTTAATCCCGGATCCTGTTCTCGTTTTCACTATTTAGGGACTTGAATTGCTAGTCTAGGCTTCTATTATTCAGCTTCTCTTATTTCTAGTCTTTGTTTGTGAACTGGAATCAAAAAAAAAAACCTAAGAAAAATATCTAAAACTCATCAACTATAAAAACTCCTTTGCATCATAGGCATCCATACTAGCATCTCTAGCCCTACTCTCCTCATGCATCATTAGTGGTATCAGAGCTTTATTCCACATCAGAAAGTTTCTCATCATGGTCATTAACTATTTCAATACGTGGGTCAAAGTCGAACCCTAGCTCACATAACTGAAGGAAAGGTTGGAGATCTTCATTAGGAATTCCATCATTTTTTGATTTGGAATCCCTCATTCCATCATCATCAATAATACGAGGCAATTTGATAATGCCACGTTCAAAGACTTCTGTGCCCAATATCATATTCTCTATAAGTTAACCTCCATCGGCCATCCTTAGTCTAATGTAAGCCAAAGTGACCAACAGGATGATCCTCCATGGTCTAAAGACCCAGCTGAATGATGCAAAGGGCTCTGGGCTAAGGAACTGAACTCAATCCTTTGGGCATACCAGATGACCCGAAGGATGGCCACGGGAGAATCCCCATTCAACATGGCCTATGACACTGAAGTAGTCCTTCCAGTGGAGGTCACATTACAATCCTTGAGGATCGATTATTTCACAGAGCCTGAAAATTTAGAACGCCGTATAACAGACCTAGATCTACTCTAGGGCACCAAAATCTAGGCTCAAATGAAGATGGCTATGTACTTGTAGAAAGTTGCCAAATGTTATAACTTCAGGGTGAAGACACGAACCTTCCGACCCAAAGATTTAGTATTGTAAAGGTCCAAAATATTCAGGCCAATAGAACAAGGAAAACTCTCTTTCAATTGGAAAGGACCCTATCAAGTCATTGAAATTGTATGTCGCGGGACATATTGACTTGAAGCTTTAGATGGCTCCCACCTATCTCGGCCATGGAATGTAGAAAATCTTCACAAATACTATCAATAAAGATTTTTTTCTGATGACTTCATTAAAAAACCCCAATAAAGATGGGCCTAATCAGCCAATTTTATTTGATGAAATCTATAAAAGCACAAATGTGGGCCTAATCAGCCTACCTTATTGATATGTCCGATGAGTTCAAAGGTGGACCAAGTCAGCCTACCTTATCAATACAATTAACAAGCACAAAGGTGGGCCTGATCAGCCTACCTTATCGATATGCCTGATAAGTGCAATGGCAGGTCTGAACAGCCTACCTTATCTACATATAGCTGACAAGCATAAGAGAGGGCCTAACTAGCCTACTCTATTGGTATATCCAACAAATGTGCATGTGGGCCTAACCCGCCTACTATATCAGCAAAGCTAGACTTTTCGATCCATAACATTGATGAGATTAATCAAAATCGGTAAGGAACCCAAAACTATTATATGGGAATGCTTTGAAGCCATTCATTTATCATGCCAATATCCATATTCTTAAAGAGATTAAAAAGGTTCGATGACTCCATACTTAAAAAATTTTCTTTCCAAAATAGGAGTTGAAGGATAGCTGACTACTTTATACTTGGAAAATTTTTGAGAAAGTTACAAAATGATACAAGTTGGAGAAGAAAGATATTTTTTCATTCATTTCCAAAGGATCCATTACATTTACATCTTAATCATACTACGAAAAGAAGAAGGAAAAGTATAGAATCAGTCCTTAGACATCGAAGCAATGTTCGGGTCAGCCATGGAAGGAACCTCTTCCGACTATCTTGAAGCTTCTAGACCAGCTACAGAAGGAGCCTTTTTTGATTGTCTTGGAACTTCTTCGGCCTTGGCTCGTGGTGCGGGTTCTTCTTTGATCTCAAACAACTGAATGCTCGAGATGTCTAAACCCAATGAAGCCCAAGAACCTCCTTGATGCCATCATTAAAGCCCACCTGGTAGTTGACTATCCTGGACTCGGTCAGTTCATCTTTGAAGTTTGAAGACTTCTTGTAGTCTTCAATATCTTGGGTAGCTTGCTCCTTCACAAACTTTGCTTCCTTGGTAGCCTTTTTGGCCTTCCTCTGACTTTCCTTAGCCAAATGTACCAAGAAATGGATCTTCCTCTTTCTCTTCCTAACCTTCTCTTCTTGTTTGGGTATTTTTATTTTTTTTTGGGCCTTCTTCAGCTCGACCTTCAAAGCCTGAACATCGGTGATGCTTTTATTTAATTTCTCCTCCATGGTCGATCTTAACTCTTTGGCCACCTCCTTTTTGGCTTTTGCCATTTGTAGTTCTTCATGAAGGCCTTTGCTGAGACTGGTGAACCCTGATATGCCTTCCTCTATCAGGGTCACTTCGTGAATCAGCTGCACCAAATAACGAAAGGGAAAGTTAGTTATATTAATCACAATCTCAAAGAAATTAACAAAAAAAGTGTTACTTACTCTTAGAATATTTGGATAAATTGAATCGACAACCTATTCCAGCCATTGATTCTTTGTCACCTCTCAGTTTGTTGGGAGGAGCATGGGCTTTAGTAATTTTTTGGCTAGTTTGGGGTTCTCTAAACCCCTCCCATCAAAGAAGACCGCGAAATCTACTTCGTAGTTCCTCTCGAAGGGAATATCTCTCTCCAACCCCTCTTCAGTCTAAGGAGCCTTACCTTTGTCTTGGGAGAGAGGTGGGATTGATGGTGTATCAGCAACAGGAGCTAAAGTCAGCCATTCCAAAGTTTGAGCTGAAGTAGTACCCTTGGAGTGAAGCTCTGTCAAAGGAACATCGTCATTGTCTGATGTCACCCTTAGTGGTGTGGAAGCACTTCTCGTGGCCTCTTCATCCCGAGCTTTCTTTCGGCCCTCTGATTCTATCAAAGGGACTGGTTTCATCTTACCTATAAAACAAAGAAACAGTGATGGTCAGTAATCAAGAAAGTGACAACATAACAGGAATCATATATTACGAAGTATACCTAACGATGTAGATGAACTGATCTGAGCGAGATGTAAATTATGCTCGCTCAGTAACTCTTTTGCTAGGTGAATGCCAAATCCCGAAAGCCTATCAAGTCTGCTTGGTTGGCCTTCAGAACTTTCTTGCCGGCATTAGCATCCAAGCAGGGTTCTCTCCATTTCATATTGAAACCCCAAGGATAAGAAGAAAACAAGAAAAAGAAACAAGACTTCCATAAGTGGATAGCGGATGGCAGCCCTGTGACCGACTTCTGACCAGGGCAAATGCCAATGACCCACCACCCTTGACCATGAAAGTCTGATGCAGGACAGGTGGGGCTAGGAAGGATCGAACGGTGAGCCTAGAAGTCACCTAGATTAAGGTATCCTAATTTTCTTTTGATTTTCTAATTTGATGGTGAAGGAATAATGAGATGGAAGATAGGGATCTGGATCTCATGGACTTCGGGACTCACCCTAACGAAGAGACCTCTCACCTCTAAGGCATTACACCCTCCTCGATACTTGGAGGTGCTAGGATGGATCTCAAAGGTCACGAGGGGATAAAAAAAATGGAATGGGAAGGAGGATAACTGGGCATGACCTCACATCATGTCCTGGGGTTGGGCCTCACACCCTCTCCTCTCGGAGCGAAAGAAGAATCACTCTTCTCTAAAACAAAAATTTCATTCATCAATTTAAATTTTTGCAAGAATGATTGGAGCCTATTTTATAGACACCAAGCCATTTTGAAAATTGAAATTCAAAAAAAATAATAAAATAAGGAAAGAAGAGGGGCAGCATTTATGAAGGAAATTGTGGACCCATTCAAATTTGAATTCAAATTCGAATTCAAAAAATGAGATCTGCACAGGCATGATGACCTTGCATGAAAAAACTCCTACTCTAAATGGCATTCTACCCGAGATCCATGCAAAGTGTTTTGCCTTGAGATCCATGCAAACTCCTTCTATGACCATGGAAAAGAGCATCGCCTATAATGGTGCTCACGAACGAGGCAGATGGGGTGGAGAATGTTGGCCAGCAGATTTAGGGAAGACCAGTGGATTTGGAGGAGACGGTACTCACGGGCGAGATGGGGGGCGGATGGGTCGGCGGATCCCGGGGAATGGCCACATGGGCGGTGGCTGTGGAAACGTGGATCGCAGGGGCGTGGCTCGCCATGCTGGGTGCATTGTGCATTGGTGGATCCGATCTCGGGTGGTTGTCGGAGGCACGGGACACTCGCCGGAGGATAGGGCTGGTGGCCGGAGGCGATGGCAGTGGCCAAGGAAGGCTATGGTCCATGGTTCTCTACCGTAGACCAACAATAATGGCAGCAGGGTAGTTGGATGGTGGCTTGCGATGGCAGCCGGAGATGGGGCCGCTCGGCCGATAGCTGGGCTGAAGATCTTCTCGGATAGCGATGGTGGAGCAGGGCGACGGTCAATGGTTCGGCGGAGAGAAGAGTGGCATGGGCAGAGCAGCAGGGGGCAAACGGCCAAGGGAGGAGCCGCATGGGTGCATGGCCGAGGGCGGTTCCGTGGAATTCGTCGGCGTTCCCACAAGGAGATCGATGCCCGGGGGAGGTGGACTGCTATCGGGGTCGCCGATGGTTGGGCGCGGTAGATCAGAGGACAGACGAGAAGAAATTGAAGGTTCTGGGAGATTCTGGAGGAAGAAGATGATAGGGATAAACATGGAATATGTCAGGAATAAATATGGAATAAACTGGAATAACAGGAATAGGTGGGATAAAGATTTAAACTATAAAAAAAAAAATCTGAAAAAAGAAAAGGAAATCCTGGATGGGTTTTGATGTCCCCATCAAATTCATTCTTTAGCATGAAGAAGGAAGTGAACAGGGAGGTCCTCAGCTCTACATTTACTCTATGACAGAAGACTAAGAAGGCATAGATGACTCGAATGCTATTCGGAGTCAGCTGTGCTAGAACTACATGGTATAAATTAAAAAATTTTACAAAGAAGGGATGCAAAGAAAATCAAAGACTAGCCTTCAGGTGGTCTTCGCACATTGAGATGGTGCTAAGAGAAGTACGATTTATCCATTCATTGGGCTAAGGAAGCACTAACAAAAAAATTTTGGGATGTGGTAATGATCCTACAAGGAAGCTAATCTAGAAAAGACAGGGAACAAGCAATAGACTCTGGTTTTGACTCGTCACCACCTCTCCTAGAAGAACTTATGGGGCCAAAGGGGTTGCCTTCTCCCCTATCAGCTGAAAGGCCACCGGTGGTAGGAACCCTTGAGGACCTAACAATATTGGAAGAAAGGAAGAGACTCTAACATGTGAAAGTGGGAAGAGAACCTGAAAAAAATAGAAGCTTGATACAGAAGAAGAAGATTTTGGTGGTAGGAGATGAAGAGCAGGAAAGGAGATGAAGAGCAAGAAAGTTTGTTCTCCGAGGCAAGCACCCTTTATATAGACGACAATAATGGTTCAAATGTCTCCCTCGGAAGGTACGAAGCATCTCTGATCATGCCACGTATGAATGCCACCGATAGTGGGTACGAACTACTATGAGATGCTAGCCAACTCGATGGGAGAAAAACCAGCCTGTCAGTCTTGATCTGTGAGAATGCGGTTAACGACCAGGATAAAGTTCCTGCACGATATTGGATGGACGTGATGATGCCACGTCCCATGATTTGGGTCGAAGATGGGAATCAACTGAAACACCATAATGGAAAGAGACTCTTAAACTTATGCCAAATCTCTAGGATCTAATGAAAGTTTGATACATGTCTAGAGCATGATGCTCGAAATAGAAGGCAGTTATTATAGCCAACCAGATTTAAGATTTGCCATCATTAGTAATCTTCTCTTTTACCTAAAAAATAATCAATAAACAAATAAACATGTATATACATATATAGTATATATAATACTCCCATCTTTTAGAGTAATAAATTATCTTGAAATTGGGAGTAGGGAGCAACTATTATGATAAACTAGTCTGGAAAGTTAATTACCGGTCCGAAGATTCAATTAATCCATCTGGACTAGTTGACTACATAGATTGTCACAATGATACTTCCGGAGCCCTATATGAGAATGGATCGACATAGCACTTTAGCCAGCTATGACACATGACTTGACGTCGGCCTTTGGCCTACTCCAAAGTAAATAGCTGATCTACAATCGACATGCTCTGAAGCCACTGGCCGACCTATAGTCGGCCTACTCCAAAATGAATGATCGATCTACAATCAGCATACTTCAAAGCAACTGGCCAACCTACAGTTAGCCGATCTAGTCTAGGCCTATAAAAAATGAACCTAGTTGTTATAACTGACCAATCGTATAACTAATAGCCATAACATCAGTAAAGACCAAGGTAAGTAACCACCAATAGTAACCACAATTAGCTGAAGGGGAGTTATATTAACTAACTTTTCTAATAGAAACTAGAAAGTCTTAACTACTTTCAGTTAGGACAACGCATATAAAAAGAGGTAAGAGGGGACCTCCAAGGTAAGCAATCCTAAGCATGTTTAAGACAAGCCTATACTATGCCAATTTGATTCCTTCCATTTTCTATATTCTTTTTTTTGAGCTATCTATTCTATTGCCTGAACTCTACTGACTTGAGAATCAGAGTGTCCCTTACCAGAAAAATTTTGGTCAAGAGTTTGTTTTGCAAGAACCCGAGAAGGTGAACCGGTGACCCAGACACTCCGTTCGGTCTATGGGGATCAGCGTCAATAATGAGTAACTTAGAAATGATTGAAAGAAAAGCAGAGTGGCTTTCATTTGTTTTTTTTCTCCTTTTCTGCCTTTTGGTGTAATAGACCTAAGGGACAATCCCATTAACCACTAGCCTTTATTGAGCTATAAGGTAAAGTATACAAGATATAAATAGAGATATTTACAAGGAATACTTTATAAAGTGGATTTTGAGAAGGACTTTGACACCATTGATCAAGCTTTTTTATGGCAACTTGTAGAAGCCAAGAGGAATTGGAATTGTTGGTGCACTTGGGTAGCCGGCATTCTCGACACCTCTAAATCGTCCATCCTCATCAATGGCACTCCAAGTAGATATTTCCCACATAATAGAGGTCTCCACCAAGGAGATTGTCAAGCCATGGATCCAAGATCACAAGCTAGAGATCATGGTGGCAACCACCATATATTCATGGAAAACTCTATCTATGAGTATGCAAGATATCTCTTCATGATATTACATAGCAAAAAATGGAATTAATTAGTCAATAAATTTAGTTCAAAACTTAACTAACTAAAATCAACTTTAATCTCTCACAAAATTTGATAGTATTTAAAGATCTTACATCAAACTTTAATAAAATTATGATCTAAAGTAAGACATCAAAATTCTACTTCTAATCACTCTCTTGAATCATATTTCCATGTTATATTAATTTTCAAAATCGATAAAAATGGTAAAATATGGGATAATGAGCTAGACAGCCTAATAAGTAATGAGACTTCAACTAGACAATTTATTTGATAATATATCATGCGATAATCAAAATACAATTTATCATTAATCAATGTATAAATATAATGAAATTTATTTTTAAAACATGAATTTAGCAATCCTAATATCTTTCAAATATTCATATACATAATCAAAAATTTGATTCAAAACCAATCATATTCAATAATCTAATTCAAAATAAATTCCATTCAATTCATCAGCCTTTAACCATAACCACACTTATACATATGATAGGGCTAGAATACCACACTTATATCCTATGGCCTAGCCAGAATACCACACTTATATCTCATAATAAGATCAGAATACAAAACTTAAACCCTGTGGCAAGGTTGAAATACCACACTTATGTATTCTGGCGGAGCCAAAATCAAAATCATGAGCTAAAAGTGCCATTGTAGAACTTTCAATTGGCAGGATTCAAAACATAATCGGGCTAAGAGTCCACATTTGATTTGTATCAAAATTCTTTTCATGAAATAAAATATATTCCATAATCAAATCAAAATACATATATACAATATTAGATCAATAAATATAATAATAGTCTAAGAATATTACTTTGAAATTCCATATCAATTTTCATTCAGACATAATTTTATAGAATCATAAATCACATATAAATTGATTAAAAATTTATTCAATATTCAAAATAATGTTAAATAAATAAAAAGTCTAAAGAAGGTGAATCATAACTTACCTTATATGTGTTCCAATCAATCTAAATAATTCTAGAAATTTCTTTTCAAAATCTTCAATTAATCATATCTTGGTATCCCATTGCTAGACATCTTATTGCCAAGACAACTATATCTCTGACTTTCTCGATGATGATTGAGCCCTGATATTGGTGAACTCAATGAGGACTTTCCAAGAGAAGAAAGAGATAACAAAAGGTTTTTCTTTCGATTTGAGCTTGAAATTTAATTGGGAGAGGAGAGGAACCCTCTGTCTTTTAAATAAAGTTAGAGGTAAGGAATTTTAGTCCTTCCTTGTTTTGTTTTAAACTTCAATTAGGAGTCAATAAAAAAAGAAGATTTTTAACAGGAGAAGACTCCTTTCTAAAATCATTCATCAACTTCAGTCGGGAGTCTAATGGAAATGAAGACTCCTAATGGGAATTTGCTTCTAGCCTTTTTTATGCTTTAAAAATTTGTGTAGAACCTTCTTTGGGATCAATTATGGTGGCTGGACTAATTAACAGGCTGGGATCTCATAGAAACCCTCTTTCTCCCCTCCTCTTCCTCCTAGTTGTAGACACCCTTGACCACATACTGCACCCTGTAGCATCAAACAACTTGATCTCTAGCATTGGTCCCTTGGACATTATTGGCCAATTCTGATGCTTGCAATTTGCAGACAACATGCTGATCTTTTGCAAAGCATCGAGCAAATGCTTAGCAAACCTTAAATTCATCCGGTATTCCTACGAGTTGCTATATGGTCTTAAAGTCAACTTTAAGAAATCATAAGTCATTGGCCTAGGGCAATAAAGTTCAAATAGAAGCATCAGTAGTGAGGTTGGGAAGCCAAACAACAAAATTTCCAATCATTTATTAAGGTATGCCTCTACACTACTTGCCAATAAAAAGTCTCAATTGGAACTTCATCATTGAAAAAGTTGAAAGGAAGCTACCTCGATGGAAGGGTAGTTTTCTAATAATGGTAGGATGACCGATGCTTCACTACAAGAACTAAGGTTATTAGTGATGGCTAATTACCATTGCTAATAGCTAATTACCATTGCTAATAGCTAATTAGCCATAGCTAATACTATTAGTAATAGTACACCATCGCTAATAGGCTCTCAAAACTATCCTTATTACTAATAGGCATTATTAGCAATAGTAATGACACTATCGCTAAAATATTGATTAGCGATAGTATCAGCAATTATAGAGCTATTGTTAATTTTTTTAAAATTTTTTTATTAAATTAAAAAATATAAAAATATTAGTGACTAAAACTGCCATCATTAATTATGGTACTATTGCTAATAATTATTATCGATGGCAGCTAGCCATCACTAGTACATCGATAATAATTTTTTTTAAAAAATATTTTTTTAAATCTATTAATTATAGTAACATGCAATTAGATTTCCTAGAACCTATTATAAGTAAATTAAAATCAAGTACCATGATTACAAATAAAGACTAATTATATTATATTAAAAATATAAATTTTATAATTTTATAAATTAATATTTCTTTACAAGTATCAAAATTAAATATATAATATTAAAATAAAAAATTATGTATGATCCTCTTCATTGTCATCCTTTGACTCATACTTCTATATTCCTCTCCAGCAACTAGTGGATGAGATCGGATATCCTAGTATCCTATAACAAAGAAAAATAGAACATTATTAATAAATTTCAACAGTTAGCATATATATCGATACAGATGCATATATTTAGATATACTCCTTTTATCCTTGAATAGATTGTTCCTATACATGTCATTTAATGATACAGAGCTACAAACACTCTTGGTCCATTAATTGGATGGTTAAATTAAATTTGTATTCCATAGGTCTCCTTTTTTGACTCAAGTTCAAATACGTAAAGCTTTTAAGTATAAAAATTTAAAACAAGTAAATGAATTTATTAAGACTTACCTATTATGATCACTATGACAATAAAGCCAGATGATCACATAGATATAGGTCCCAAAGAATCTCGATGAACGTATCGTGGATGGCATCCCGGAAGCTCGAGGATATTGGATAAAAAGTGTGTCGTGATGTCCTTGATGTGAGCATCACCCCACATATGGGTTGTCAAGGTCTAAGATAAGGATGCCAAAGACTAACTAAAGGGTCAAAGCCATACTCGAATCCTATGACCTCACTCCTACTCACCCGTACGGTGACCTTAAGCCATCCCTCGAGATTAAGGAGGGGCTGAGAGGATGGGTTCTCACCATATCGTGATATGACATACTTCATGTGATCAGCCTATATAGTTTACAAATCATTAGTCTAGTTGTACATATTAGTATATATAAAATCTAGTATTTAATGTTTTAAGTTGTTACCATAATACGTCAATGTTAGATGGAAATATGATTGATTCAGGGACACGAGGCACAAGTTGGCAAATATGGCTCAACGACCTAGTAGCACAGTTGCAGATCGGAGGAGTAAATTCCAAAAGATTGGTGGAACTAGATAGCTTAATGGCCCATATCATCTAACCATGCATCGGATTGGTGAAGGTAGTGCTGGTTAAGCCTACTATATGCCTACCAATCTTGCATCAGATTAGGCCCCCATGAAGAAGGTAAGGCCTCAACATTAATGGGCGATTCTAATGTTGATGTGCCAACCATTCATTCGATGGGATCCTCGATTGTTGAAAGCCCAACTTTGAACCATTCATTCGATGGGATCACCGATTACTGAAAGTCCAACTTTGACATTATTAGGCAAGACAACACCATTGGCAGATAGTCAGTCTCACCATTCAGCCAACCCTTCAAGGAGGAGAATAATGCCCGCCTAGCTAGACCGACAAAGCATCAAGCCTCCTAACAACCCAGTATGAGCAAGGCTCAGTTATATGCCCGTTGTGCACCTTAGCCACTTCATTCGCTTACTTGCTAGGAAGCCAGGCACCCACCTCACTTAGATAGGCCCAACTAAGCACTGCACATCCGACATCTACATCTGAGTAGGCCTCGACAGGTATGCACTCGGACCAAGCCACATGCTCGACATGTAGTAGCCTTTCCACCAATTCATGAGAAATGCCCTGATCAACCGAACCACATCAGATGCCACCTATCACCTCTATCCAAGTAGGCCTTGATGGTGGTCATTGGATGTGATCGAAGACCCTGCAAATGCTCATCAACCGCTTATTGGAAATCATCATGTGCTGGTAAACGGTAATCTCAAATGCACCTGCCTAGGAAAGATCTTCCAGCCAATCAAACTATGCAAGATGCCATCTCTTCATCTAACCTAGCCTAACATAGACCAACCCCTATGGCCTAGCGATCTCAAGCTCATCATACATGCCCCTGCCTCAGTTGGAACTGAAGGAAAAAATGAAGCAAAGGAAAGCAGGCATGCAAGGCAAAAATGTGGTATTTTAAAATTATTTTAATATGCAGCAAAAGGTTCGGTAGATAGATCAAAATGATCTACCGATCTGCCTACAACAGGACCTAGTATAACAATATAGCATGCTATAAAACATCAACACAAGAAAAGTGTCAATAGGCATAAAGGTACCTTACCACTATACCTTAAAGATGGAGGTAGTGAAAAGCTCTCAAGCCACGCACGCGTCTGGCCTCTATGAGTAGTTCACACCGGGGCTTGACTTTGATCAACTCCCTCAGAGTGCTAGCTCCTTGGAATCCTTCGGACCAATCTTCTTCTTCTTGGAAGACAAGGAGGAGAGGTGGAACCCTTCCTAACTAGCTCTCTTCCTAAGATCTAGCTTGAGTGCTAGGTATTCTCACACCCAATCCTAAATCCTCACAAACCGCTTTTCTTTCTAGTTCTTCAACCATCCAGTAACCCCTAAAACAACCTTTATTTATAGAGGTAGCCATGAGAGGGAGAAAGAGGAAGGAGGAGTGATTGGGGGAGAATGTCAAGGGTTATACCAAATGGGTCTAAGCTAAAAAGGCAAGTATGACCATCATACCATGAAAGCTTGGAGCCAAAAATGCCCAGAATTCGAAATTTGAATTCAAAATTCGAAGTCAAAACCTTTCCAAAAAGCTTTCCAGAATTTCTGCTCGTCAGTCAAGTATCGACACTTCCATTTTACCAAGTGTCGATACTTCAGACATGGTCAATCACATTGACCTCCAGTGATGGCAAACGATTTTCAATCATCGATCAGCCTTTAAATCAAATAGAAATCCCTATGGTGTGTGACCCCATAGGTTCGAACACTAAGCCGGTAGTACTGGAATACTTCCAGTACCAGTCAAAGTCTTTATCTAGCAATGATACCCGATGTCCGGATAGGTCGAAGATTGCAGAGCAACATACAAGAACCTCTGGCATATGGTTACTGCATAATTCATCCCTTTGACCTCATAATGCTCAAGATGACCTAGGATTTAATTGCCAACCCTAATTTGGTTTATCCAGATTGTGTCTCAACTTTACAAGTTCTATGACTCTTCACATGAACTATCCAGGCCAATGTTTTGCTAAATTAAGACACAACGAGTCATTCACTCCAAACTAATTGGAGGGGTCAATTCTATCTTGATCCACCATCGCTTTACAAGTACTTGACTATGCCTAGAAACCTTTTATCATTAGATTAGAAATCCAGGTAGTCCGGCACCAAAGTACAGTGAGTTGCTTGCAAGCTACCATGGTAACCTCAGGTCTTAGGGACACATATACCCATATAAAGGTGAAGTGCATCTACGAAGCATACCAATATGCAAACAAGCATTCATGAAAGAAGGGAAGAAAATATGCATTTTAAAATAATTTTAAAACATGCACAACAAAAAGCTCGGTAGATAAATCTAAATATCTTCCGATCTACCCATAACAGGATCTAGCATAATGTAATAGCATGCATCATAACATCAAAGCAAGACAGAAATACAAATATAAAAGTACCATACCTTTATACTGGAGAAAAGCTATAGAAGGAGGAGGGTGCTTGAGCCACACACGTGTCTGGCCTTTACAGGTAATCCACACCTGGGCTTGACTCTAATCAACTCCCTCGGAGTGCTAGCTCTTCGGGATCCTTGGGCCGATCTTCTTCTTCCGGGAAGACTAGGAGGAGAGCTGGAACCCTTTCCCAAGAGAACTCTCTTCCCAAGACCTAGCTAGAATGCTAGGATTCTCACACCCAATCCCTAGATCTCTCACAACCCTTCTCTATCTTCTATCTTTTCTCTTGTTGTGTCTCTCTAGTTGTTGTTGTAACCTATGTAACCTATAGCATGACCTTCATTTTTAGGTGCAGCCATGAGAGGGAGAAAGAGGAAGGAGGAGATATGAGGGGGGAGAATCGGGGAGAGGATCAAGGCCATACCAAATGGGTGCAACCCAAGAAGGTAAGTATGACTATCATACCAAATAACTTTGCAGCCAAAACAGATTTGAATTCGAAATTCAAATCAGGTCAAAACTTGTCCAAAATCCTTCCAAAATTTCTTCCTAGAAATCTGCTCATCACAAGAAGTGTTGACTCACGAAAATTGCCAAGTGTTGACACTTCATCAAGTGTCGACACCTACAAAATTCTAAGTATCGACACTTGGAACAAAGTCAATCATATTGACCTCCAATAATGGCAAATGATTCTCAATCATTTATTAGCCTTAAGATCAGATAGAAATCCTCTATGGTGTGTGACCCCATAGGTTCAAACACTAAGCCGGTAGCACTGGAACATTTTTAGTACCAGTCAAAGTTCTCATATAGCAATGATACCCGACATCCGGATAGGTTGAAGATGCAGAGCACCTCACAAGAACCTCTGGCATATGGTTATTGCATAATTCATCCCTTTGACCTCATAATGCTCAGGATGACCTAGGGTTTGACTGCCAACCCTAATTTGGTTTATCTAAATCATGTCTCAACCTCACAAGTTCTGTGACTCCTCACAAGAACTATCCTGGCCAAGGTTTTGCTAAATTGAGATATAATGAGTCATTCACTCCAAACTATTTGGAGAGGTCAATTCCATCTTGATCCACCACTGCTCCACAAGTATTGACTGCACCCAGAAACCTTCCATCACTAGATTAGAAATCCAGATAGTCCGGCACCAAAGTACAGTGAGTTGCTTGCAAGCTGCCATGGTGACGTCAGGTATGAGGGACACATATACCGATATCCCTTCATGAGCAACCCTTTGGTAGAAGGGAGCTCCGTAGATGGTCACATTCAGTGAAATGTCATACATTTCACTTGCATGTTACAACAATATCTCCACACTCCTTGGTTAAAAGGACAACCAACAAATATGACATACAACAACCTACACTTGATACATCATCATCCTATGACAATGCATCATTTGGTTATGAAATAGTTTAAGAACTACTTGATATATCCTCTCTATATCAAACAATATAGTTCTAAGGACTCCATCATACAAGAGTTCATTTCTGAAAAATGTAAATATGATGAACAACCAATAAGAAGAGAATAACTTTTATTCATTCAAAAATCATATACAGTTACAAGATAGCATAACCATCTATAGCTTAGATAATTGGCTTTGGGACACAATTCCCAACAAATCCCTTTACGAGCAATCCTTTGGCAGAAGGGAGCTCCGTAGATGGTCACGTTTAGTGAGATGTCACACATTTCACTTGTATGTCACTTCAGTGTCACCACACTCCTTGATCAAGAGGATAACTAATCAATATGAGATACAATAACCTATACTTGATACATCACCATCTTATAACAATGTATCCTTTAGTTGTGAACCAGTTTAAGAACTACTTAATATATCCTCTCTATATCAAATATAATGTGATGCAGAACGAAAGCTCTGATACTAAAAATGATGCAGAACGAAAGCTCTGATACCATAAAATGATGCAGAACGAATATGTGGAATGCGGAAGCAAATTAAAATTAATGTATTTTTTTTATATATATTTTCAGAACTTGGCTTTGACTCAAAGGAAAGATAAACTAATGTTGAAAGAAACTAAGAAATGACAGAAAGCACAATTAAAGGAGTGGACTATCAGAGTAACTCAGAAGTAGGATCGCTGGGGATTGAGAAACCCCCAGTTCTAGGGTTTGCTCTGTGTTTCAACAAAACAGACAAAGTAAGAAGGGAAGGTTCTTGTTACCTAGCAGTGATATCTCTCCATTTGGTGGAAAAAGTCTCTCTCGAGCAGATTATTGGATCCCGGGAGTCAAGGTATCTTCGCAATGGATCCTCCGATAATGGTCCTTGGCAAAGTTGGCCTCTTCTTGAACCCTGGATCCTGGAGAGAAGAAGAACAAGGTTAGGAACAAGAGACTCAGGGAAGAGAGTTACCAGAGTAGAAGAAAGGATGGGATATGAAGGTCTCAGCTGATCTGGAACTCCTAGGCTGCGGATTTGGGACTTCTTCTCCTGGATCTGCTGGATGGACTCTGAAGTAGTGGTAGCTGACTTGAAGATGGCTAGACTGGGGTCCTGGCGGTCGGCCACCCTTTGGAAGAAGAACCTTGGAGATGGTGTGGTGTGGGAACCAGAATCAGGAAAAGACTCCAACCTATTCAATTCAAGTCTGAGTCCTTATGGTTGGATTAGTCCTGTAATTAGTCCTGTAATTTCTCTTTCAATTTTGAGTCCAAATAATCTTGTAATTAATTTCGAGTCCATATGGGGTCTGGTCCAGTTGAAGTCAAAGTCTTAGTCCAATTAATTTCGAGTCCATGTTGGGTCGGGTCCAATTTGAAGCCTTAGTCCAGTTGAAAGTCAGATTTTGAAGCATCAAGACAAGTCCAAAGCCAAGTGGTGCCACATGCCACTTGCCACCTCAGTGCCACATCAGCTACCACTTGCCACCTCAGTGCCATCTCAGCTAGAAGCCACCTCATCAAGTGGTCCCCACTTTGGTGCCACTTGTCATGGGTTGAAGGAACTCCATAGGGCACCCAAGAAGAAAGTTTGAATTCAAAATGATGGTTGGCCACCCTCTTCCACAAAATCAAGCATCAAGGCCTACAAATCCTCTAACTCTCCTTGTAATCCTCCACATTTTAGGGATTTTCAAATTTTAAAGATTTACCCTCTTCCACAAATCAAGCATCAGGCCTACAAATCCTCTAACTCTCCTTGTAATCCTCCATATTTTAGGGATTTTCAATTTTTAAAGATTTGTAAGGCTCTTATTAAAGACTTTGGGATGCCCCATTGTAAGGGTAATGGATGAATAAAATTTTTGGCTTGGATTATTCTTTCTATGTGATTGTCTTTGTGTCTATGTGGTTTAGTCTTTCTCCTCTTCCACGCCCACTCTAGTTCCTCCCTTCTTCCATCTCCAATACCCAAGGACTCCTTTCTTCCTCTCCAATCTAAGTGAGCCTTCAACATGCAATGGTGAATCAAGAGGATCAACACAAGGAGACCAACCTGTTCCATCTCAAGCACTCCACCATGGCGCCAAGAAGGATCCCCATCAATGCTTCATCCACCTCTCTTCCCTTTCTCCATTTCATGTTTTGTTAAGTTCTTTCATCTTAGGGATTTCTTTGTTGCAGGGTTCTTTGGAATTCCGACTTCAAGAGGAAGGATCTCTTGCCACCAATCCAGAAAACAAGAAGAGTCTCTAACCTGTAGCATGGCCTGGTCATCTGGAAGATCCCCTCAAGAGTGATCTTATTCTTATTGGAAAATCAATGCCAGGTAAGTCAGTATCAATTAGGTCTGAGACATTAATCTGACTAGCATGACTGGTGGTTTTAATTCTGTCATATTTCTTTATTATTTCGAAGTCTCGGTAATTAGGGTTATGCATGATCATTCAAGTTTGCTTCATTAACTTATCTTTGATAAATTATGCTGAACTCTTCATATGTCGATAGAACTTTCCAATTAATCTTTGCTAATCTCCTTTAGAGTTGCATAGTTTCATCTTCACTTTGCATCCCCTACCATTCTTGGTATTAGAGCATGGTTGCATTAGGGTAGAATAGTTTTCTCTTAAATCCAAACTAGATCAAAAACTCATGCCTCCTGAGCTGGTGTACTCTAGTACACTGTCACGACCCATGGGAGTAATGAGCCTCCGGGCCAGACGTGAATTTCTAGATTAGAGTTTGGTAAAGCATCGTAATTCCTTTAATTTCTTTTTTTCTGTGAATCTGAATCTGATGGCTGTGATGAAAAAAAAATTCAAAAAAAAAAAATAGTACATTTTGCATTGACATAATTTTTTTTTGATTCCATATAAGGTTAGTTATAATCACACAAAGTTTTATCATCAGAAGAAATTCACAAAAATACTAAAATTCCTACTTCAATCTTCTGTCCTGCTGAAATAGTCTACAGTACATGGTTTGTTGTTTTTATTGTTTCTCTATATAGATAGATCAAATTTTATGATTTTTGTTTTTCTGGGATCCTCATAATTCATATTATTTCTCAAAAATATTTCATATTTTATTTCGATTGTTAGAATTTCTAGCATTCGAAATACTCTCTGAGATTCAATCTGAACTGAAATTCCAGTAAGAACCAATCTCAGAAAATTTTTGAATTTGAAGTTCAAATTTAAATTTTAAAATTTTAAAATTCTGAAATTATAGAATCTGAAACTTGGAGTTTGAAATTTAAAATTTAAAATTTAAGTTTGAATTTGAAATTGTTTGAAAACTAATCAAGTCAATTAATTAAGTCAGCTCATAAAACACAAAAAAAAAAAAAAAAATTTGCATTCATTTGAAAACATCTTAAGGGCATCAATATGACATGGGGCAAGAGTTCATCACTTGTCCTTAGCCCAAAACCACAACCCATCATCTTGATCCCAATCCTTAATTAAAACCAATTAGACTTAATCACCCTAGTGGGTTAGGGACACCAACGAGTCGGGTTCGGATTAGGGTCAAGTTGATTGTGTCCACTAATTGGTGTGTGCTTACGAGCTTGGTGTCTAGGATTGGTATATTAGGGCTTGTGGGTTGGTCCGCCTACCTGGCCAATCACAGATTGGTGTCTAAGGTTGGCAGAACAGGGACCTCCACTCCCCTTCCCACCTACCTTGCTAAGTCACGTAAGTTACTACTAGCTAGTTGGTCCTTTTAATTAGATCTCTAATTCGTACTCTAGGTCTAGAAATCCTTAGCCCGAGCTTGAGTCAAATTGTTTGCATGACAACTAGATCAGGAACTCCTTACCACCCTTCACAAGACCAACCAAATTCATCCATGGACACTAGAATGGAAACCCTTATGAGATCTATGATTGAGCGACTTGAACATTTGGATTCTAGGTTTGATCAATTCGAGGAAAGGATAGGAAACCTAGAGGAATCTAGGTTGACCCCAACTGAACCACCTTCACCCAGATTACCTTCAGTTCTCCCTAGAGCCCAACGACAGGAACATACACCTGATCCAATTCATAGAAGGCCATATCAGGATTATGCTGAACACACTCCAGAGCCATATCCTAGAAGACCTCGCCATGATACTTTTGATCAGGATGATCGGGCCTTAAGGAACTTCCGTCTAGATTCACCAACCTTTGAGGGAAGCCTAGATCCTAAGGTGTACATAGACTGGGAGGCTGACATGGAACAATATTTTGACTGGTATGATATGTCTGAAGAGAGAAGATTCAAGTTTGCCAAAATCAGACTAGTCCATCAGGCTAGGTTGTATTGGGAAATGTCGAATGCATAGCTAGGCAGAGGGGGGACTTACCTATAGCGACCTGGAAAGACATGAAGAGAAAGCTTAGAGAGAAATATTTGCCTATGTCTTATCAGCAAAGGTTGTTAGATCAGTGGCAGCGATTGACACAAGGAAATAAGACCGTTTTTGAATACGTTGCTAAATTTGATAAGTCTGTAATGCGATGCAACGTAGTTGAGTCTGAGTTAGCCATATTGTCGAGGTTTAGATCAGGATTGAATGAAGATATAAAAGGGGAACTGTTTTTGAGAGAAGTCCATGATTTAGATCAGGCATACCAAGTTGCCATGGACTATGAGAGGTTTCAAAGGAGAGCTACATTTAGGCAACCTGAGCCCATTAGGTTTAATCCTCCTGTTAGTCGACCTAGTTCAGTCCCTGGTATAACCAATAGACCAAGATCCAGCTCGAATCCACCCCTAGGCCCAACCCTGCCATTCCCCCAATTCCTAGAGAAGACAAAGGAAGAGCCCTGAAGTTCGAGGTGAGAGGGAGCGAGTCTGCTATAAGTGTCATAAACGAGGTCATTTCGTGAGCCAATGTCCCTCTAGAGCTTTACATATAGGGGAGGCAGAAGAAGGTGAATCAGAACCCTTGGAGAATGATGAAGAGGAGGTTTATGAAGCAGGGGATTGCTTGGCTGATGAGTATGAAGGAGATGAAGAAAATGTAGATTCATCATATGTGTTAGGAGTTGTGAGATGTATCATGACACAGACCAAGGAGTAGGAAGACTGGCGTAGGACTAGCATCCTACACACATATTTGTCAAAATAGGAGAAAAGGTTTGTAAGATCGTGATCGATAGTGGAAGCTGTGTCAATGCCATTTCCACTAGTGCAGCCAAGAGTCTAGGATTACCCACTGAACCACATCCCAATCCATATAAGGTATCCTGGATCGATTCCACTTCTATCCCAATCAAGCAGAGATGTCAGGTCCGAATCCAACTTCAGTCCTATCATGAACGAATCTGGTGTGATGTGCTCCCTATGGGAGTAAGTAGCATCATCTTAGGTAGGCCATGGCTGTTTGACCATGATGTGACAATTTTTGGTCGATCAAATTCCTGTGCTTTCAATTTCAATGGCAAGAAAATTGTCATTCATCCAACCCAGCCTAAGGACAACACCAAAGAGGAGCTAGCAGCCTGAAAGAAAAAAGGACTGGATTAAATTTGATAGGTGCAAGAGAATTAGAAAAAGACATTAATGAGGGAGCACCTATTTGGATGGTAGCTGCTAAGGAAACTAAGGACCACACCCGTGTAAACCCTCAAGAGGTGGTCCAATTATTGAAAGAATTTGAAGACGTGTTTCCCGAGGACCTACCTGATAGTCTTCCACCTTTAAGGGACATACAGCATGCCATAGATTTAGTCCCTGGCGCGACTTTACCTAATTTGCCTCATTATAGGATGAATCCAACTGAACATCAGGAGTTACAAAGGCAAGTTAGTGAACTTCTTAGAAAGGGATTTGTTAGAGAAAGTTTAAGCCCATGTGCAGTCCCTGCCTTGTTAACCCCTAAGAAGGATGGCACATGGAGGATGTGTTTAGACAGCCGTGCCATCAACAAGATTACTGTTAAATATAGGTTTCCAATTCCAAGACTAGACGATATGTTAGACATGATAGCCGAATCAACGATTTTCTCCAAGATAGACTTAAAGAGTGGCTATCACCAGGTTAGGGTTAGGCCTGGAGATGAATGGAAGACCGCTTTTAAGACTAAAGATGGATTATATGAGTGGTTAGTCATGCCGTTCGGTCTGTCCAATGCACCCAGCACCTTATGAGAATTATGAATCAGGTGTTGAAAACCTTCATCGGGAAATTTGTGGTGGTCTACTTTGATGACATTCTTATCTATAGCAAGACTAAGGCAGACCATTTAACCCACCTAAGGCAAGTTTGCCAAGTCCTTAGAAAGGATAGCCTCTATGCCAATATCAAGAAGTGTGATTTCTTAACACATAGAGTTATCTTTCTAGGATTCATAGTCATATCTGAAGGAGTGTCCGCTGACCCTGTAAAATTAAGTCCATAGTAGAGTGGCCTGTACCCAAAAGCATCCATGATATCCGTAGTTTCCACGTTTAGCCACCTTCTATAGGAGATTCATTAGAGGGTTCAGTACGATAGTGGCTCCAATCACTGATTGTATTAGGAAGAGAACTTTTGAGTGGACTAAAGCAGCAGACAAAGCCTTCCTAACAATTAAGAAAAAAATGACACACGCACCCGTCTTGAGGTTACCTGATTTTACCAAAGTGTTTGAGGTTGCTTGTGATGCTTCTGAGGTAGGAATTGGAGGTGTCTTGAGTCAAGAGAATCACCCAGTAGCATATTTCAGTGAAAAGTTAAATGAAGCGAGACTAAGGTATTCCACCTATGATAGAGTTGTATGCGGTAGTTCAGGCATTACGTTATTGGAGGCATTATCTTCTACCGCAAGAGTTTGTCCTATTTTCTGACCACGAATCTCTTAGGTTCCTTAGTTCTCAGAAGAAATTGAACCCTAGGCACGGGAAATGGGTAGAGTTCATACAAGCTTATACGTTCATACTGAAACATCGTGCTGATACTGAAAATAGGGTAGCCGATGCGTTGAGTCATCGTTCCATGTTGTTGACTTCTGTGAGCACTAAGGTAGTAGGGTTTTATAGATTGAAAGAGGAGTATCCTACATGCCCTGATTTTGGTAACATCTATCGATCCCTTCAACAAGGACCATCTAGTAAGCATAGTGATTATACCCTTTTAGATGGATACCTTTTCAAAGGAAATCAGTTGTGTATTCCCAAGACCTCTGTTAGGGAATTTCTGATCTGGGAAGTTCATGCTGGAGGCTTGTCAGGACATTTGGTAGGAATAAGACCAACTTAGCAATAGAAGACCAATTCTTTTGGCCTGGTCTCAAAAGAAATGTGGCCCAAATTGTAGCTCAGTGTCGTACCTGTGCTGTTGCAAAACAGCAAAGACAGAACACCGGTCTATACACACCCTTACCTGTCCCTGATTGTCCATGGCAGGATATCAGCATGGATTTTGTAGACGTCTAGGAAGCATGATTCTATCTTGTGGTTGTCGATCGTTTCTCCAAGATGGCTCACTTCATTCCTTGTTCTCAAACTTTAGATGCTTTGAAGGTGGCCAAGCTTTTTCTCGATCAGGTCGTTAGGCTTCATGGTTTACCCAAAACCATTGTGTCCGATAGAGATGTCAAATTTACTAGCTATTTCTGGAAAACCCTCTGGCACATGTTAGGTACCAAGCTGAAATTCTCTACTGCCTATCATCCTCAAACCAATGGCCAGACAGAGGTAGTAAACCGAAGCTTAGGAAATCTGTTGAGATGTTTGGTTGGTGACAACCTGGGAAACTGGGACCTATTACTTCCTCGTGCTGAATTTGCTTACAACAGCTCAGTTAATAGGTCTATTGGAAAAGTCTGTTCGAAGTGGTCCATGGATACAGACCTAGGAAACCTTTAGACCTAGCCCCATTACCCATACATGCATGAGTGTCTGAGTCTGCTGAGTCATATGCACAGCATATTAGGGAATTGCATAAGGAGATTACAAAAGATCCAATCGAGCAATGAACTCTATCAGCATATGACTAATTCATATAAATGGTTAAAAGAATTTAATGAAGGGGACTCTGTTATGATCAAATTTAAACCTGAACGGTTTCCGCCGGGAACTATGAAGAAACTCCATGCCCGGGGAGCCGGACCCTTCAAAATAATAAAGAAATTGGACCTGTTGCTGCTCTCTGTTGCTGCTCTCGTCGCCGCGCCCGTGCCGCGGATCCATCGATCCCTCCTGACCGCCTGGCGAGGGAGCCTCCTTCCGCGGCGAACCTGCAAAAAAGGGGTTAGAAGACCCTGGCCCGGGATTCCGGTGAGGGAGCTCCGACGGTCAAGTCAGTAGACGACGAGAAGGAACAAACTCTCCAGACGGACCCCTGGAGGGGTTCCAGACTTAGAGAGTTTACTAGCGAGAGAAACGCTCTGGGGACCAGAATCTCGGCTGGGCCTCCTAGCCGAGCTCACACCCAGTGTTCCCTCTCGGGATTCTGGGTTTTCACCCTCGGAGCAAGGCCTTGTGCCGGTGCTTCTTCTTCTTCCCCAGGCTTGTTCGCTTACCTTGTCATCCCCAGATTCCTCTCTCTTTATCTCCTTTCGTCGTGCACTTGTTCTTTCTTCCTCTTGGAGACTTCCCTCCCCGTCCTTTTCTCTTTTCCCTTTTTGGTGAAGGGGGCCAGGCGGCTTTCCGACCTCATCCGCCTGGCCCAGCAGAGAAAGGCACAGACAGAAAGAAAAAGGGGAGAGCGGCGCTGGCAAGGCGGCCGGTCAGGCCTCGGGTCCAGCGAGAGTGCTCTCATCCCAAGCATGGGCGCCATCCATCTATGGGGCCTGCTTCGTCAGGATCGCGTCTCTCGGCTGTGGGACCTGTCGGGCCGATGCAAGTGATGTTCCGCTGCCACCGCCCTCCGTACGGAGCACCGTCTGGGGTTCGTACGGTCCGAGGGATGGCCTCGGGGCCCGTTTCTCTCCCTGGGACCCTCTCCGTATGAGCGGTCTGACTTCGGCTGAGTTGGACCCATCTCTGGGGGCCAACTGGTGAGGAGCGAAGGACCAGCCGACCTCGGCCTAGGTGGACCCCTCCCGGGTGGACACCTGGCGAGGTGGCAGGAGGTCGCCTGGCTTCGACCGAGGTGGACCTGTCCCGGTGGGCCCCCTGGCGAAGGGCGAAGGACTGGCCGACCTCGGCTTAGGCGGACCCCTCCTGGGTGGGACACCTGGCGAGGTGGCAGGAGGTCGCCTGGCTTCGACCGAGGTGGACCCGTCTCTGGGTGGCCACCTGGCGAAGGGTGAAGGACTGGCCGACCTCGGCTTAGGTGGTCCCCTCCTGGGTGGACACCTGGCGAGGTGGCAGGAGGTCGCCTGGCTTCGGCCGAGGTGGACCCGTCTCCGGGTGGCCACCTGGTGAAGGGTGAAGGACTGGCCGACCTCGACTTAGGTGGACCCCTCCTGGGTGGACACCTAGCGAGGTGGCAGGAGGTCGCCTGACCTCGGCCGACCTAACTTAGGCGGACCCCTACGGGTCCGGGCGCCAACGGGGTGGTAGAGGAACTCCGAGCCGAGCTCGACCTTGGCGAGGGCAGTTTGCCTTAGACGGTCGTCGGGCGGTGTAGTCTTGCCGATCCTGGCCTTGAAGACGTGGCGCTGACTCGGCCGAGGAAACTTCCACGTGGCTCGATCGCATTTGGCGGTACCTGAGACTGGCCACGTCACTGTCATGGCTGTAACAGTTGCCCCCCCCCGCCGTTCCGTCGGGGCATCGTAGAACGGAACGTCGGGATTAAATGTGGACATGACGTGGGGAGGCGAAGATCTTGCATCATAATTGCCACGATCCTCGTCGCCGTGGCTCGATGCGACTGAAAACCTATGGGGAGCCGCCACGCGTCGCCCACTTGCCTGCAATTAATGCGTCGCTTCGAGGCAGAGGCCGTTACTCTGCTAACGAGGCGTCGGTGTCGGGCGTGCGCCCACGTGGCGATCATCCAGTGGCCTGAGGCGGAATGACGGGTACGGCCGCTGTCGGCTGAGTTTGAAAGGGAGGGACTTTCCAGAACGAGGCCTTTCCCCTTGCTTCGTGGGCGGTTTGCTGCAGACTAACTCCTGTTGCCTCGCACTCGTCTGGCGTATTTTTGGTGAGTGCCTCCTTCTCCTTCTCCGATCCCCTTCCTTTCCTTCTTTTCTTTTCTCTTCGATCCTCTGTCCTTCTCTTTTCCATGGCGCGCCGTCGCCATGTCTCTTCCAACCCGGACGAGGCTGGTCCATCCCGGCCGAGGACTCCATCTCTTCCTCCTCAGATGAGGAGACATCCTGGAGGAGATCCCCGGCATCTGCAACCCGGGGTGTCACCATTGCATCCCTAGGGGGATCCGGCTCCTCCGGTTGCTCCTACCGTCCCCCTTTGCTCTCTTCCGGGCTCTTCCTGCACCTCCTTCTCTTCCCGCCGGTCCCTCCGTCATGCCTCCACCATGACCGAAGGCGATCTTTCTCTGCTCCGGGATGCTTACGGCATCCCGGAGTCTTCGCTTGTTTGTTCCGTGGTCCGGGGAGCGTGTCACCATGAGTGGCCCCGGCCGCATTGCCTTCTACGAAGACTTTTTCCTTGGGGTCTTTGGTTTTCCTCTGCACCCTTTCTTTCTTTCCTTCCTCAGCCATTTCCGGCTTGTCCAGGCCCAGCTGGCTCCAACGCCATCCGGGTCATCTTTTCTTTCATTGTCTTCTGTCACTTCCACGGGTTCGTTCCCATTTCTCCCTCTTCAGGGCCTTGTTCACCCTGAAGAACTGCTCCACCGATGACGACTGGTGGTACATTTCGCCCCAGCCCAGGTATCTCCGGTTCGACCTCCCTTCCTCGGTCAAGGGCTAGAAGAGCCGGTTTTTTCTTTGCCTCAGTCGAAGACGTCGACTGGGCCTGGAGTGAACCGGACCGGACCCCGAACCGGAATTCTCGGGTCGAGTCGGCGGACCAGGAGTCCTATTCCCAGCTCCTGGACGACGTGGTCCCGGCACTCAAGGTTCTGCTTTCTGAGCAGAATCTTTTTGAGGCCGGGATCAGTCCCATCCACGAGACGGGTGGACTCGGCTCCACTTTGACTTCTGCCCCCCCTTTTTCTTTCATGACTGAGCCGGTTGACTTTCTGTTCCTTTGTTTTGCAGGGATGAAATTTTTGCTAGAGAACCTCCTGGAGGGCGCAGCCCAGCGGGATGTCGTTGAGGTGGACGAGCCCGCGGCGAAGAGGGCTCGTACAGAGGCGAGCCGGAGAGTCGTGACGGTGACCGTGCCCAGCCCGTTGCTATCGTTCCCCCCGCCCAGGTTGCCTCAGGGCGGGCGCGCTGATGCCTCGGCCGTGTGACCTGGTGGCGCCACTGCCGAGAGGGCTCCTCCGCCTGCTCTCTGCCCAGCGCCGGGCCGCCGTCGTCGCTGACCGCGAGCCTCGACAGGCAGCCTGTGGCCGAGCCGCCACCCGTCGACCGTGGCCCCAGCTGATGGGCGGCCATCGCAGGAGCCAGCCTGACACCCCTGGCACCGGTGATCACCCAGCGGGACTCGGTCATCCGCGACCAAGGGCTCGTGGAGAAGATCATGGAGTACGCCTCCACCGCCGGGATCGCCGAGCTCGGGCGGCCGGGATTACGCTGATGCGCTGCTCGGGATCCTCCCGCAGCTCTTCACGGTAGTCCAAGCTTCTTCCCTTCTTTTCCTCTCAAAACCTAACTCTTTTCATCCTGACATAATTTGCTCTTGTTGGTGCAGATCGGGAATGACGTTCTCCTACTGAGGGACTTCCTTGTAGGGAATGCCAAAAAGGGACTCCGAGAAGGAGCTGAAGCTCCGCAAGCTCGCGGCTGATGTCAAGGACCTGATGGGAGAAGGGGGCCGAGCTGCGAGCCAACAACCAACCCTCCAGTTCGACCTGGCACGTTCCGAGGGCGGAACAAAGAGCTGGAGGCTTCCCTGTCGGAGAGCGGACCTCCAACCAGCACCGCTCGGAGGAGGAGGTGGCGGAGAAGGCCCGCCTGCAGGCCACTCCCAGTGGCTGGAGTACCAGTTGGAGGAGGCCCGGCGGACGCAAACCATGGCGAAAGACCGGAGTGCGTACGTCAATGGACTCCTGGAGGCTGCAAAGCGGGAGGCGCAGGAGGCCATCCCGAAATCCCGGGCTTCCGACGAGTACATGTCGAGGTCCGGGAGGCCACCGTGGACTCCTTCTTGAAGGGGTTCCGATGTGCCGAGAGAAGGTGGGGGCCCTCTTCCCCGAGTTGGATCTGAGCGGGGTGGTGATCGAGGTAGAAGGCTAGGAGGCGAGAGCAGGGCCTCCGGCGCACGGCCGAAGCAACTCCTGCGGCGCCGTCGACCAGTGAGCTGCGGCTCCGGAGCAGCCTCGAGAGCCGCCCGTCGTAGAAGTCGAGGACGCAGCACCCGCGCCCCCGGCAGAGGGCTCCGACCCTGCACCACAGTGAACCCAGCGCCTTCCCCTGTTGTCTTTTCTTTTCTTCTTCTGTGTTGTTCCTTTTTTTTTGGGGACTCTTCGGCCTGTTGGGACTCCCAGCTTGTACTGTTCCTTTATATCAATGAAAGTTTCAGTTTGACAAAACTTCGTGTTCATCTTACCTCACTTTTCTTCTTCTTTCTTTCTGAGATGTTGGTATGGAACACTTGAAACAGTTGCAGGCCTGGTCCTTCCATTGCTCAAATCGAAGGTTGGGGCCTCCGGATCGCATGGCGGCAGAGTAGGCCTTAAGCGGCCCGTCTTTGGGGCCGCCTTCATACTTGCACAGGCGACACGTTTCTGCAACCGTCTTCCACCGCGAAGCCCAGGATCTCCGGACTGAGCTTGATGCCGCAGCTTTCTCAAGCCTTGCGTGGCTTGCTGAGCTTTTCTCTCGGGCTTGCATGGGCGAACTGGGTCGGCGCACCCTTCCAGGCCGAAGCCCAGGATCTTTGGACTGAGCTCGATGCCGCAGGCTTTCTCAAGCCTTGCGCGGCTTACTGAGCTGTTCTCCTGGCGGGCTGCGTGGGTGACTGGGTTCGGGCGCCACCTTCCAGGCCGAAGCCCCGGATCTCCGGACTGAGCTCGATGCCGCAGGTTTCTCAGCCTTGTGCGGCTTACTGAGCTGTTTCCGGGCTTGCATGGGCGAACTGGTTCGGCGCCACCTTCCAGGCCGAAGCCCAGGATCTCCGGACTGAGCTCGATGCCGCAGCGGTTTCTCAAGCCTTGCGCGGCTTACTGAGCTGTTCTCACGGGCTTGCGTGGGCGGAACTGGGTTCAGCGCCACCTTCCAGGCCGAAGCCCAGGATCTTCGGGACTGAGCTCGATGCCGCAGGCTTTCTCAAGCCTTGCGCGGCTTACTGAGCTGTTTCTCCGGCTTGCATGGCGAACTGGGTTCGGCCGCCGCCCCTTCCGGCCGAAACCCAGGGTTTCCGGTACTGAACCCGATGCCGTTGGCTTCCTTGTCGAAGCGAGAAAAGATTGGTTTTGAAGTGAGGGAACCTTGATGTGCAGAAACAGGGAACCTTACTTACTGATAGTAAATCCTTTAGGTCGAGGAGTTCCCACGTCCGGGGAAACCTGGCACCTCCCAATTCCTCCAAGTAATATTCTCCATGAGGGAGGGCTTCTGCCACCCGATATGGGCCTTCCCAGTTGGGTGATAACTTGCCGCATTCCCGTGGCTGGGAGGCTTCAGCGCGCCGGAGGACCAAGTCTCCGGGACGGAAACCTTCGGCCGCACACGGGAGTTGTAATATCTGGCCAAACGTGCCTCTACAAACCGCCATTCGCGACTCTGTCCTTGTCCCTAGTCGTTCAGAGGGTCCAGGTTGAGCATCATCCTGGCTGGGTTTTCTGTCTCGTCATATTGCTCCACACACACGCGCATGTGGAGCTGAGCTCGATCGGGATTACTGCCTCGCTCCGAAGACGAGATTGAACGGGGTTTCGTCGGTATCCGTCCTCGGGGTGGTGTGGTATCCCAGAGGATGCTGGGAAGCTCGTCGGCCCACCTGCCCTTGGCCTGGTCCAGCCGCGTGCAGAGGCCCTAAAGAATGGTCCTGTTCGTGACTTCGGCCTCCCATTGGCTGAGGATGCACCACCGAGGTGAAGCGATGCTTGATGCCGAGGTCACTGCAGAATTCTTCGAACATCCCGGCAGTCGAACTGGCACCCGTTGTCGTTGACCACGGTGTGGGGGAGGCCGAAGCGGCAGAGATGGACTTCCAAAAGAACTTGGCGATGTTCGCTTCGGTGATCCTTGTCAATGGTTCGGCCTCGAACCACTTCATGAAGTAGTCAATGGCCACTATCAAGAACTTCGCTGGCCAGACGCCGGCGGGAATGGGCCCAGGAGGTCCATTCCCCACTGGGCGAATGGCCAGGGGCTGAGAGCTGGGAGATTGGGTTGGAGGGCTGTCACTGCACCGTGGCGTGACGCTGGCACCGGTCGCATTTCTTCACGAAGTCGGCGGCGTCTTCCTTCATCGTCTCCCAAAAGTAGCCCTGACGGAGGGCCTTGTATGCCAATGCCCTGCCCCCCACGTGGTTCCCGCAGATGCCTTCGTGATCTCTTGGAGCACAAGCTTGGCTTCCGTGGGCCCTACGCACTTGAGGAGGGGGTAGGAGTAGGATCTTCAATACAAGTGCCCGTCCATCAGGATGAACTACACGGCCTTCTTCCTGATGAGGCGAGCCACCTCGCGGTCCTCCGCAAGGTGCCATTGGTGATGTATGCGGCGTACTTGTCTATCCAGCTGGGTTCATGGCCGACCTGGTGGACCTTCGCCGGTGGCTTCGAGGCTTGGGACCTCAAGTCGCTCCACATAGGCGCGTCCAGCATCGTGTCCGGCAGGTCGCCAGTCGGGAGAGAGCATCCGCGCGGGCGTTCTCCCTGCGGGGGATATGGAAGATGTTGAAGCGTCGGAATCTGGACGCGCCCTCTTGACGAGCTCCAAGTATCTCGCCATTTGGGGGTCGTGTGCGACGTACTCCCCGGAACCTGCCCCGCCACGAGCTGGGAATCAGTGAAAGCCTTGAGGTTGGTTATGGCCCCGCTCGCAGGAGACCTCAGTCCCGTCAAGAAGTGCCTCGTCTTCCGCCTGGTTATTTATCGCGGGGAATTGGAAACGGAGTGCGCATTCGGTACGACCCGTTGCTGTTGGCAAGGATGAGCCCAGCCCCGCTCCCGCCGAAGTTTGAGGCTCCGTCTACATGGAGGATCCAGGCGTCCTCTCCGGGCTCGTCGGTGCCTATCTCCATCGACCGACCTGAGGGGCCATCCTCGGGCTCCTTGCCCAAGCCTGCACATTCGACCAAGAAGTCGGCCAGCACCTATGCCTTCATGGCCGACCTCGGTCTGTACGTAATGTCGAACTCGCTGAGCTTCAGTGCCCACTTTGCCAATCGTCCCGAGGTATCGGGTCAGCTGAGCACTGCTTTTAGCGGTTGATCCGTCAGGACAGCGATGGGGTGCGCTTGAAAATAAGGCCTGAGACGCTGGACAGACACTATTAGCGCAAAAACGAGTTTCTCGGGCCGGGAATACCTGAGCTCCGCGTCACGGAGGAGTTTGATGGTGTAGTACACCGGCCGCTGGAGCCCCTGGCCGTCGGTTCGGACCAAGACTGAGCTGACGGCTTCCTGGGTAACCGCCAGGTAGAGGGTAAGCTCCTCTCCCTCCTCGGGCCTGGACAGTAATGGTGGCGATGAAAGCATCTTCTTCAGCTCCTCGAAGGCCTGCTGGCACTCCTCGGTCCAAGCAAAGTCATTCATCTTCCTCAGCACCTTGAAGAAGGGACGGCAGCGGTCCACCGACCTGGAGATAAAATGGCTGAGGGCCGCAACTCGGCCGGTTAGCTGCTGCACTTGCTTCTTGGAGGCTGGCCGCTCCATATCCAGGATGGCCTGGACCTTCTCCGGGTTGGCCTCGATTCCTCTTTGGGTCACCATAAATCCCAGGAATTTCCCAGCGGAGATGCCAAAGGCGCACTTCGCCGGGTTCAGCTTCATCTGATGGCGTCGGAGGTTGCCGAAGGTCTCCGCCAAGTCTGCCACGTGATCCGACTCGGGTTTGCTCATTACCAGCATGTCGTCCACGTACACCTGCATGTTGCGGCCGATCTGGTCTTTGAAGATTCTACTGACCAGGCGCTGGTACGTTGCCCCCGCGTTCTTGAGGCCAAATGGCATCATCCTGTAGCAAAAGGTTCCGCGGTCGGTTATGAAGGCGGTGAGCTCTTCGTCCTTCGGGTTCATCCGGATCTGGTTGTATCCGGAGAAAGCATCCATGAACGACAGGAGGCGATGCCCCGAGGTGGTGTCGACCAGCTGGTCGATCTTTGGAAGAGGGAAGCTGTCCTTTGGGCAAGCTCGGTTAAGGTTGGTGTAGTCCACACAGATCCTCCACTTACCGCTACTTTCTTACCATGACCACGTTCACCAGCCAACTGGGGTACTGGACCTCTCGGACAAAGCCGGCGGCGAGGAGCTTCTCTACTTCCTCGTTGATCGCCTTCTGTCTCTCCATGGCGAAGCTTCTCTTCTTCTGGCATACCAGGCGGCAATTTGGGTCCATGTTCAGCCTGTGCATGATGACCTCGGGCGGGATGCCCGGCATGTCGGCTGCTGACCAGGCGAACACGTCAGCGTTGGCACGGAGGAACTCCAGCAGGCGGGTTCGTTCTTCCTCAGGGAGCTGGGCCCCGACTTGCACCGTCTTCAGGGGATCCGAACCGAGGGGAAAAGTTAGCAAGCGCTCTACGGGCCCTCCCCTGGGTTCCTTCTCTCTCAGATCGAGGTCGTCGATATCCTGGGCGAGCTCCGCGCCCCTGGCGCCTGGGACCATCTGAAGGCAGAGCGGGACCGGCCAAGTCGTCCCCTTCATCTCCCCGAGCCCGGAAGGCGTGGGGAACTGTACCAACAGCCTTCTTGTGGAGATGGTGGCGTCCAGTTAGTTGAGCCCGGGATGCCCGAGAATGGCGTTGTAAGGCGAAGGGAGCCTGACGACGGTGAATGTTATTAGGACGGTCGCCTTCCGGGGTGGGGATCCGACGGTGACCGGGAGAGTGATCTCCCCCTCGACCACCATGGAGTCCCCTGTAAAACCTACCAGGGGGGTGTGCACCAGTTTCAGCTGATCGGGGGACAAGTTCATCCAAGAGAAAGCGTCGTAAAAAAGTACGTCAGCCGAGCTTCCACTATCCACCATGATTCGATGTACAGGATGCTTCGCGATGGTCATGTCGACCACCACGGCATCGTTGTTTACATTATCATTAACTTCCCCCCCCTTGGGAGGGATTACATTCTCCGGGTTCCCGACTTCCCGGGCTCTCTTCGTCGCTCGACCGGACCCGCATGAGATCATGCCCACGGGCTTCTCCGTTGGGCGGTTGTCGATCGCAGGGACAGGTGGTAAGGCCGCGAGCGGCTGCCCTTCAGAGGGGGCCTCGTTCTTAACGAACTTCCTGAGGTAACCCCTCCTGATCAGCTCCTCGATCTCCCACTTCAGGTGGCGACACTCCTCCGTGTCATGCCCGTGCTCGCGGTGAAACTGGCAGTACTTCGATTTATCTCGGACGGCTCTCAGGTTCTGAGGAGGAGGTCGGCGGAGGTAGCGCTCGCCCTCGATTTCCATGAGGATCTTCATTCGAGGTGCGAGGAGAGGGGTGTACCTCCGCTCGGGAGTGGCCTTGCCCCTCGGCCTTGGATTCGGGCGAGGGTCGGCAGACGGCCCAGGCCTCCGAGCTCCCGGGGCATCCCTTGGGAGCGGCTTCTTTAGAGTATTCCAGTCCAACTCTCGACGGGTGCGGTCAGCCTCCTCCGCTCGGATGTACTTGTGGGCAAGGAGGAGGAGCTCGGAGTACGTCTTGGGCGGCTTCTTGTCCAAGGAGTAGGTTAGGCGGGATGTCTTGAGCCCGCGCTTCAAAGCCAGCATGGCGACGGGCTCGTCCAAGCTGTAGATCTCCAGGGCTGCGGTCTTGAACCGGGTGATGTAGTCCCGGAGCAGCTCCTGGTCCTGCTGGCAGATGGAGAAGAGGCTGTCCACCTCTCTCGGCACCTTTCGACAAGCGTCGAAGTGTGCCACGAACCTTCCTTCCAGCTGATGGAAGGAGCAAATGGATCCGGGCTCGAGGCGGGTGAACCAGACTCGAGCGGCCTTCCGGAGGGTTGCCGGGAAGGTGATGCACAGAAGAGCGTCGGTGGCCCCCTGGACCCTCATGAGAGCTTTATAGCTCTCCAAATGGTCCAGGGGGTCGGTGGTCCCGTTGTAGGGATCCACCTGCGGCATGCGGAACCGTCTCGGGATCGGTTCCGCCTGGATTTCTTCAGAGAAAGGGGGGTGGGAGTCGTAGCCCGCCGGGTCTGCCGATGAGTTCTGCAGGTCGGCGAATCGACGGGCGAACTCCGCCAGCTTGTGCTCATGCTCCTCCAGGCGCCTCTCGGCCTGGCGCCTGATGGCTTCGTCGGTGGAGTCTTCCACCGAGACTGCGGGTGAAGGGGGCGCCGATCGATCTCGGTGCGAGGTCTGGCCTCGGCGTCGCTTGCTGCGATGCACCGTTTCGGCCCCGTCGGCTGGGGATCGGCTCTCGTGATCCTCCGAACCGGAGTAGTTTCTCTTTGCGGGAGCTTGGCAGCTCCCCCGGGGGTTGGAGACGGCCCTCGGATGGGATGGCCTGCCCTGAATTGAGCGCAGGCTCCCACGCTGCCCCGCGGCTCGGGCCACGGGGGTCCCTGGTTGCGGCTGGGTGGCCAAGGACCGTTGCTGATGCTGAAGCTGCCAGACCGCCGAGGTCAAGGTCTGTAGCTGTTGGACGATGGCCGCAAGGGATCCATCCACCGGAGTAGGCTGCTGCGGAAGAGGAGGGGGAGCCGGAAGCTCCCTTTCGGGGCTATGGCCCCCCGAAGGGGAGTGGACTTCCCCCACACGGCTGGTGGACACCTCGCGTCCACGAGTGACCACCATTGTCGGAGAGCGCGATGCCTGTAGAAAGCTGGCTCCCGCTGGGGTTCAGTGTCCTGCCCCCTACCTGGCGCGCCAATCTGTTGCCGCTCTCATCACTGCGCCCGTGCCGCGGATCCGTCGATCCCTCCTGACCGCCTGGCGAGGGAGCCTCCTTCCCGCGGCGAACCTGCAAAAAAGGGGTTAGAAGACCCTGGCCTGGGATTCTGGCGAGGGAGCTCCGACGGTCAAGTCAGTAGACGACGAGAAGGAACAGACTCTCCAGACGGACCCCCGGAGGGGTTCCAGACTTAGAGAGTTTACTAGCGAGAGAAACGCTCTGGGGACCAGAATCTCGGCTGGGCCTCCTAGCCAAGCTCACACCCAGTGTTCCCCTCTCGGGATTTCTGGGTTTTCACCCTCGGAGCAAGGCCTTGTGCCGGTGCTTCTTCTTCTTCCCTAGGCTTGTTTGCTTACCTTGTCGTCCCCAGATTCCTCCCTCTTTATCTCCTTTCGTCGTGCGCTTGTTTCTTCCTCCTTGGAGACTTCCCTCCCCCGTCCTTTTCTCTTTTCCCTTTTCGGTGAAGGGGGCCAGGCGGCTTTCCGACCTCGTCCGCCGGGCCCAGCAGAGAAAAGGCAAAGACAGAAAAGAAAAAGGGGAGGGCGGCGCTGGCAAGGCGACCGGTCAGGCCTCGGGTCCAGCGAGAGCGCTCTCATCCCCAAGCATGGGCGCCATCCATCTATGGGGCCTGCTTCGTCAGGATCGCGTCTCTCGGCTGTGGGACCTGTCGGGCCGATGCAAGTGATGTTCCGCGTGCCGCCGCCCTCCGTACGGAGCACCGTCTGGGGTTCGTACGGTCCGAGGGTTGGCCTCGGGGCCCGTTTCTCTCCCTGGGACCCTCTCCGTACGAGCGGTCTGACTTCGGCTGAGTTAGACCCGTCTCCGGGGGCCAACTGGTGAGGAGCGAAGGACCAGCCAACCTCGGCCTAGGTGGACCCCTCCCGGGTGGACACCTGGCGAGGTGGCAGGAGGTCGCCTGGCTTCGACCGAGGTGGACCCGTCTCCGGGTGGCCACCTGGTGAAGGGCGAAGGACTGGCCGACCTCGGCTTAGGCGGACCCCTCCTGGGTGGACACCTGGCGAGGTGGCAGGAGGTCGCCTGGCTTCGGCCGAGGTGGACCCGTCTCCGGGTGGCCACCTGGCGAAGGGCGAAGGACTGGCCGACCTCGGCTTAGGCGGACCCCTCCTGGGTGGACACCTGGCGAGGTGGCAGGAGGTCGCCTGGCTTCGGCCGAGGTGGACCCGTCTCCGGGTGGCCACCTGGCGAAGGGCGAAGGACTGGCCAACCTCGGCTTAGGTGGTCCCCTCCTGGGTGGACACCTGGCGAGGTGGCAGGAGGTCGCCTGGCTTCGACCGAGGTGGACCCGTCTCCGGGTGGCCACCTGGCGAAGGGCGAAGGACTGGCCGACCTCGGCTTAGGTGGACCCCTCCTGGGTGGACACCTGGCGAGGTGGCAGGAGGTCGCCTGACCTCGGCCGACCTCACTTAGGCGGACCCCTCCGGGTCCGGGCGCCAACGGGGTGGTAGAGGAACTCCGAGCCGAGCTCGACCTCGGCGAGGGCAGTTTGCCTTAGACGATCGTCGGGCGGTATAGTCTTGCCGATCCTGGCCTTGAAGACGTGGCGCTGACTCGGCCGGGGAAACTTCCACGTGGCTCGATCGCATTTGGCGGTACCTGAGACTGGCCACGTCACTGTCACGGCTGTAACAGGACCCACTGCTTTTGTATTGGAATTACCACCAGGTTATTGCATTAGTTCAACCTTTAATGTTTCAGACTTAAAAGAATACAAAGAACCTGCATTGATACCTAGTGAGTTTTTTGGTCCTAATGTTTCTTTTGAGAGTGAAACACCAAATGAGTGTCCACCACCAAGTGTTCCTAAGAGAAAGGAGAGAATTGAAAGGACCTTGGATGGCCAGATCATTACTACTAGAAATAAAGGCTACCAACGTTATCTGGTTAGATGGCAAGGATGTCTTGAATCTGAAGACTCCTGGATTTCCCGAGAGGACCTACAACAAATCGACCCGGATGCATTAGAAGCTTATCAAGCAAACCCTCACTCGATAGGGTCGAGTTCCTCCCACCCCGGGAGAATTGGTGTGGGAACCAGAATCAGGAAAAGACTCCAACCTATTCAATTCAAGTCAAAGTCCTTATGGTTGGATTAGTCCTGTAATTAGTCATGTAATTTCTCTTTCAATTTTTAGTCCAAATAATCTTGTAATTAATTTCGAGTCCATATGGGGTCTGGTCCAGTTGAAGTCAAAGTCTTAGTCCAATTAATTTCGAGTCCATGCTGGGTCGGGTCCAATTTGAAGCCTTAGTCCAGTTGAAAGTCAGATTTTGAAGCATCAAGACAAGTCCAAAGCCAAGTGGTGCCACATGCCACTTGCCACCTCAGCGCCCATCAGTTACCACTTGCCACCTCAGCACCATCTCAACTAGAAGCCACCTCATCAAGTGGTCCCCACTTTGGTGCCACTTGTCATGGGTTGAAGGAACTCCAAGAGGGCGCCCAAGAAGAAAGTTTGAATTCAAAATGATGGTTGGCCACCCTCTTCCACAAAATCAAGCATCAAGGCCTACAAATCCTCTAACTCTCCTTGTAATCCTCCACATTTTAGGGATTTTCAAATTTTAAAGATTTACCCCCTTCCACAAATCGAGCATCAAGGCCTACAAATCCTCTAACTCTCCTTGTAATCCTCCACATTTTAGAGATTTTCAAATTTTAAAGATTTGTAAGGCTCCTATTAAAGACTTTGGGATGCCCCATTGTAAGGGTAATGGATGAATAAAATTTTGGCTTGGATTATTCTTTCTATGTGATTGTCTTTGTGTCTATGTGGTTTAGTCTTTCTCCTCTTCCATGCCCACACTAGTTCCTCCCTTCTTCCATCTCCAACGCCCAAGGACTCCTTTCTTCCTCTCCAATCTCAAGTGAGCCTTCAACATGCAATGGTGAATCAAGAGGATCAACATAAGGAGACCAACCTGTTCCATCTCAAGCACTCCACCATGGCGCCAAGAAGGATCCCCATCAATGCTTCATCCACCTCTCTTCCCTTTCTCCATTTCATGTTTTGTTAAGTTCTTTCATCTTAGGGATTTCTTTGTTGCAGGGTTCTCTGGAATTCCGACATCAAGAGGAAGGATCTCTTGCCACCAATTCAGAAAACAAGAAGAGTCTCCAACCTGTAGCATGGCCTGGTCATCTGGAAGATCCCCTCAAGAGTGATCTTATTCTTATTGGAAAATCAATGCCAGGTAGGTCAGTATCAATTAGGTCTGAGACATTAATCTGACTAGCATGACTGGTGGTTTTAATTCTATCCTATTTCTTTATTATTTCGAAGTCTCGGTAATTAGGATTATGCATGATCATTCAAGTTTGCTTCATTAACTTATCTTTGATAAATTATGCTGAACTCTTCATATGTCGATAGAACTTTCCAATTAATCTTCGCTAATCTCCTTTAGAGTTGCATAGTTTCATCTTCACTTTGCATCCCCTACCATGGTGTAGAGGCTAGGGTTTGGTGGTGGTGGGGTAGAGACGGGTGGACTAAGCTATGGTTTTAGGGTTGGAGATCTCACACCTCCTCAAGGTTCCTAGGGAACCCAGATTTACTCCCTCACGGAGCTCAACACTCAGAATAAGTGTGGAAGAACAAGACTTTGCTCAAAAACACAGGATTTCATTTATAAGATTTCATAAGATAAGTTCAAGTTACAAAAGGGGTCTAATATATAGACCTATAAGAAAAATCAAAACAATACAAGTTCCCATATGGGACTAATAGGACTAATCTACACTTTAGGCATCAAATTCTCTTCCCTTGGCCAACCAAGACTCCTTCCATGAGTGAGCGGCCCAAAAATTCCAAGAAAACTTGAAAATCAGCTCCAAATGGTAGGTTATGGGGGTGTCTCCTAGTATCTCTCCATGAATCAAGGATTTTTCCTTCATGGTTTGGCTCTTTTGGACACCTCCTAGTCTTGCTCCACAAGTTTAGGCTTCTTCTTTTCATGGCTTTGGCACTTTAGGAAACTTTTGGATGCCTCCTTGATTTTCTCCCCAAGACATACTCTCTTTCTTTCTTTAGCTTGGCCTTTTAAGGTATATATGGGGCGCCTCCTTGATTTTGGCTTCAAGAAAAATTCTTGCTCCCTTGGGTGTGGGGACCAAGACACTGGGATGCAGTTATGGTGCCTCCTGGACTCTGGCGTGTGGCTGGGAGAGTGGCGCCTACTTTCTTGGGCCTTGACTTGATTGGAAAAAAAATGGCACCAACCTGGAGAAGACCTAGACCACTACTAGGTCTTGGACTGAGTCAACATGACTCAATAAAAATTGAAATGATAAAATTACAGACTTAAAATTGGGTTGATCAGGTCAATCCTTATTACAAACCCTAATTTTCTCGGGCAAGGTCAATCAGAGATCCAGATGGAACCCTGAAGACTTCTTCTGATTATGGTGCCCGCACCATAATGTAGTTCTAAGGACTTCATCACACAAGAGTTTTTTTCAAAAAAATTCACATGTGATGAAAGGCCAAAAGAATAACTTTTATTCATTAAGAAATTCATATACAATTACAAAATTATCACAACCATCTACAACCTAGACGATTGGCTTTGGGGCATAATTTTCAATAACTCCCACTTGGACTAAAGCCGATCGATACATAATCTTATTCCCATTTTTCATTTACAACTATCAAACTCTTGAATTCCGATGGCTTTAGTGAAGGGGTCAGCCAGGTTCTTCTTTACATCGATCTTTTGAAGGTTAATGTCACCTCGTTCCATGATCTCTCAATCAAGGTGATAGCACCGCAGAATGTGCTTTGTGCGGTGATGAGACTTTAGCTCTTTGGCTTGAACAATGGCTCCAATGCTATCATAATACACCGAAATAGGACCATATAGAGAAGGTGCCACTCCCAGCTCACCAAGAAACTTCTGCAACCATGCAGCTTCCTTCGCTGCATCCAATGCTGCAATGTATTCTGCTTCGCATACTGAGTCCACCACAGTAGGTTGCTTGGAACTTTTCCAGTAGATTGTTCCTCCATTCAGGGTAAAGATAAATCGTGACACACTCTTGCAATCAGCCTTATCTGACTAGAAAATGGAGTCAGTATACCCCACAAGTTTCAAGTCAGGTTCTCCATAAAGCAGTCATTGGTCCTTAGTATTTTGCAAATACTTAAGGACGGTCTATACCACTTTCTAATGAGCTTCACCTGGGTCAGACTAGTATCTGCTCACCATGCTTAGTGAGTATGCCACGTCTAGTCTAGTACACATCATGGCATACATGATAGAACCCACTGTCGAAGCATATTAGAGCTACTCATACGCTCTCTCTCCTTAGGAGTTGTCGCATAATCCCTTTTGGAGAGAGCAATTCCAGTGTCTATCATGAGATAGCCTTTCTTGGAATTTTTCATGATGAACCACTTCAGCACAGTGTCGATGTACAAAGACTGAGACAGTCCCAGAAGCCTCTTAGATCTATTTCTATAGATCTTCATACCCAGTATGTAAGAGACTTCACCCAAGTCCTTCATACAGAACTGAGATGATAACTAGACTTTTATTTCTTGCAGTGCTGGAATGTCATTCCCGATTAAAACAATGTCATCCACATACAATATAAGGAGTATAATTATAGAACCATTAGACCATTTGTAAATGCAAGGCTCTTCTTCATTCCTAACAAAGCCATATGATTTAATACACTTATCAAATCGCATGTTCCAACTTTGTGATACTTGCTTCAGTCCATAGATGGACTTCTAAAGCTTGCACATCTTTAACTCGTCTATGGATGTGAACCCTTCAGGTTGTATCATATACACCTCCTCTTCTAGCTCATCATTCAGAAAAGTTGTTCGGACATTTATTTGCTAGATTTCATAGTCAATGTATGCCGCTAAAGCAAGCATGATCTAAATGGATTTTAGCATTGCCACAGGAGAGAATGTCTCGTCATAGTCAACACCATAATATTGACAATATCCTTTGACAACCAGACGGGCTTTATACGTCTCTACCTGCCCGTTTGAGCCCTTTTTTCTTTTGAAAATTCATTTGCACCCAATGGATTTTATACCTTCAGGTGGATTAACCAATGTCCATACATTATTAATTTCCATGGACTCCATTTTGGATTTCATGGCTCCCAGCCATTTCTCAGAGTTGGCCTCTGCATTGCATCCATATAGGTGATCGGATCCTCATTGTTCTCATCGAGTTCAATAGGATCACCGTCCCAGACCAAGAAACTATAATATCTATTCAGTTGACTCGGTACCCTACCGAATCTCCTTAATGGTTCCTGTGTGGGCTTAGGGTGTGATCTAATCACAGTTAGTTCTATGTTATTCCTTAAGTGTGTCGGTTCTTCTACTTGTTGAACTTCACTAAGTTCGATCTTAGCAGCCACAGTTCCTTCACCAAGGAACTCCTTTTCCAAAAAGATAGCCTTAAGATTGATGAACAACTTTTGTTCCTTAGCCAAGTAGAAATGATACCCCTTAGACTCTTTAGATACCCAACAAATAGGCACCAGTCAGACCTAGGTCCAAGTTTGTCCGTTTCTGAATGTTTTACATAAGCCGGGCAACCCCAGACTCGAAGGTGTGAGACTGTCGACTTACGTCCAGTCCATTTCTCATATGGGATTTTGCTAACAGACTTACTCTAAGCCCTAATTAAAAGGTAACAGGCTGATTCCAAAGCATATCCACAAAAGAATAGTTGTAGGAAGCAAAGCCCATCATGGACCGAACCATGTCTAACAGGGTTTGATTCCTCCTTCCAGACACTCCATTTAACTGTGGTGTCCCTTGAGGTGTCCACTGAGAGAGAATTCCATTCTCCTCGAGATATATCAAAAACTCACCAAAAAGGTATTCACCATCTCGATCTGATCGAAGGATTTTGATACACCTTTCAGTTTGTTTTTCTACTTCACTACGATATCGTTTGAACATTTCAAATGATTCAAATTTATGTCTCATCAAGAAGACAACCACACCTCGGAAGGTCATCTGTAAAGGTAATGAAATAACTGTACCCACCTTTGGCACAAATATTCATGGGTCCACATACATCAATATGTACCAGACTTAGAATCTCTTTGGCTCGTTTACCTTTTCCAGTAAAAGGTGACTTTGTCATTTTTCCAAGAAGACAGGACTCACAGGTTGGTAGTGAACCATTTTCACTAAAATCGAGGAGACCCTTGCTTTTCAATCTATTTATCCTATTCTTGTTAATATGACCTAGCATATAATGCCACAGGTATGTATCGCTGACATTATCTATCCTAGGGCATTTGCTAGATATGTACATTATACTAATAGGTCACGATAGTACATAAATTTCATTGTTCATATGTCCAATCATCACTATAGAACCATTCCAAATGATTTTGCAAATGTCATTTTTTATTGATAGTTTATAACCATTCATGGCCAATTGGCCTGCAGAAATGACATTTAAGATAAAAGACGAACAATAATGACACTCATTCAAAATGATTATATAGGACTCGAAAACTAGTTTAAGGGCTCCTAACGCCAGGACTGGAACTTGGCTTCTATTTTCTACGTTCAAGAATCTCTCTCCATCCTCGAATCTTTTACTAACTTGAAATCCTTGCAAAGAATTATAAATGTGAATTGGACTTCTTATATCCAATACCCAGTTAGTAGTATCGCAGATAGAGAAACTACAAGGTGTTATCATATAAATATCTTGTCCAGCACCATCCTGCTGCTTTCTCTTCTTGGACCTGTTCAGGTCAAGGGATGCAATGTAAAGAGGACAATTCCTCTTCTAATGACCCTACTTCTTGCAAAAGAAGCACTCTGCATGGCTCTTATCAACATTCACCCTTTTGGCCTGACTAGGCCCAGAAGCATTCTGCACCTTTTTTCCTTTATTTTTCTTTTTCCCTTTCTTAAAGGGACGATGCCCTATCGAAGATCCTTCCACTAGATTTACCACCCTTTTGTTCAGTTGGTAGTCTTTCTCATAAGTTTGCAATAACCCCAATAAACCATAGTAGTTAACTATAGGCTTATTCATTCTATAATGATTGAGAAAATCTAGATAGGAAGAGGGCAGGGATTTTAGAATCACATCCTTCCCAAGCTATTCATGCAAGGGACATCCGAGCTTGCCCAGGAGCTTAATCATCTTGATCATATACAGTACATGATTAGTGACTGAGGCCCCATCATGCATCTGCGCGTTATAGATAGCATAGGAGACCTTGTACCTCTCAACGTCATCTTGTGTGCCAAAGGACTCCTTCAACTTTTAAAGGATTTCCTTTGGCTGGGCTTCCTCGAACTTGCAACTGAACTCATCATTCATTGTTGCCAACATTATGCATCGGACAGTGGTCCTATCAGAAAGCCACTTCTGATAAGTGTTTCTAATTGAACACCAAGCATTGGGAGTAGGAATTTCAGGTGCTGGATCCGATATCACATACAGGATCCATTCATGCTCTATGACAATCCTGAGCCCTCGATACCAGCTATCGAAGTTGGGTCCCTGGAGCTTCTTGTTGTCGAGAAGAGATTGGACTGACAGGTTGGAAGACATATAAAAGAAAAACCAAAACTTTATTAGTGTATATAAATTATTAACCTAAAAGCATGGATTTTAGTCTAAAGCCCCTCCCATTATCTTGTTCAGACTGGTAGCCTCTACCTCTAATCCGAGGAATTACTTTAATCCCTTAGTGGGTACTAGAGTCTATTAGAAAACACATGAGCCCGACTTTGGCCGGTCCACCCATGCATGTCTAAAGGTGGGTTCTTCAACTGATTACTTCTCTAAGTAATCTCTAGTATTTAGGTTTTGCCCCAAGGTGCACTTCAATCGGCCTTTGAGCCTCCTATTGAAGGTCCCGGTTAGGTCCAACCATTAACATGACAAAATTCAATGCTTCTAACTAATGAATAGTCAATCTCAACTTTGGCCGGCCCATTTGACCATCGTTAAGAGAGTCATACTAAGCCATCATATTAGGAACAATAATTTCAATAGCCTGATGAACACCCGATCTTTGGATCTGCAGATGAACACCCAACTATTGGACCCATTACCATCCCACTTAATGGAAGGATAGGACTTGGTTATCCCTATAACTTCATCCTTTTATGGATCTAAAAATTTAGAGGGTTTAACTTTTATGTGACAAAAGAAGAGATGAGAAGACATGGATCAACCTACCACTGACTACATCAGCAATCAAAGAGGATTACACATAACTAATGATCTATGGGCACCTAAAATCAGTCAAGATTGATTAACCTTGGGTGACATGGGTTAACACGAGTCAATAAGCTATCCAATCAATTCTAATCGACCACATTGGCCAGGTAAGTGAGATCATGGGTTGGGTTGCGCCATTAACTATCTTGCCTTTGACACCAACCGAGTTGACCAAGTAAGAGGTAGCCCCAAAGAACCAAGATCAAAATGCCAAACTTACCTTGGACACCAATTGGTTCATCAAACTCGATTAGACTAGCCTAAAGACTCGGGTTGACCACTGAGCCACTAATTAGGTTCATTTAGATTTATGGACTAGTCAATCTAACTATTAAAGTGATCTATAGAGAAGAAATCCTAACTCAACAATAGATTAGTTCTCTATTTAGTCCAATGTATCTAAACTTAGGTCTAACCCAATTAAGGACCTAAAAGAAGCTAATCCATGACCCTAAAGCTTATTGAAATGACTTAAAATCTTTGAATTATATTCCTAGAGTTCTTTGTCATTCAAGATAACTTAATTATCAATTAAGTTTAATAGCCTTCATAAATTAAAATAATTTTAATTTATCATGTAAAACAATTTTACAACGAAACAAAAATTTGAATTCACTATTTTCCTGCATTTTGATGTCAAGTGTTGACTCACCAGGGGCAAGTGTCGACTCATGACCTGAGACTGGAAGAAAATAGAATGCCATGTTTTCTGGTACGTGCTCATGATTCGACACCTTCAAGACAAAGTGTCAACTCATGAGCCCAAGTATCGACTCTTCCTGGTCAAGTGTCTACACTTCAGCCATCATGAGTCGACTCAAAGGTCGATTCAAGGCATGTCACAGGGAAAAAATATTGATATCAAATCTAAAGTTTTTCAAAACTTATAATTAAAGCCGATCAAAATAAAACTCTTAGATCTCATCTAAATTTATTTCATGATCAAAATATTAGATTAAAATATTTTTAATTTATATTTTCTCTAATTTTCTTTTTCATGAGTCAATCAAAAGTGGCACCCCTACACATCAAAGGAGATCCCATTAAATGGAAAGAGACGGTCTTGCAGCCCTACTTCTCTCCTATGATTGGATAGCCATGGTGAAGCACTCAATCCAAGTACTTAATGGAAAACATTGATGTTAAAGCATGCTAGCATTATTGTTCTATGAAGAACCTGGTGCTTTGATACCATTGAAGGAGAAAATGAAGCAAAGGAAAGCAAGCATGCAAGGCAGAAACATGGCATTTTAAAACTATTTTAAAATATGCAATGGAAGGCTCAGTAGATAGATCAAAACGATCTACCGATATGCCTGCAACAGGACCTAGTATAATAATATAGCATGCTATAAAACATCAATAGCAAGAAAAGAGTCAATAGGCAAAAAGGTACCTTACCGTTATACCTTAATGATGGAGGTAGTGAAAAGCTCTCAAGCCACACACGCGTCTGGCCTCTATGAGTACTTCACACCGGGGCTCGACTATGATCAACTCCCTTAGAGTGCTAGCTCCTTGGGATCCTTCGGGCCAATCTTCTTCTTCTCGGAAGATAAGGAGGAGAGGTGGAACCCTTCCTAACTAGCTCTTTTCCCAAGACCTAGCTTGAGTACTAGGTATTCTTACACCCAATCCCAAATCCTCACAAATCCCTTTTCCTTGTAGTTCTTTAACCATCCAGCAGCCCCTAATACATCCTTTATTTATAGAGGTAGCCATGAGAAGGAGAAAGAAGAAGGAGGAGTGATTGGGGGAGAAGGTCAAGGGCCATACTAAATGGGTCAAATCTAAAAAGGCAAGTATGACCATCATACCATGAAAGCATGGAGCCAAAAATGCCCAGAATTCAAAATTCGAAGTCAAAACCTTCCCAAAAACTTTTCAGAATTTTTGCTCATCAGTCAAGTGTCGACACTTTCATTTTACCAAGTGTCGACACTTCAAACATGGTCAATCACATTGACCTGTAGTGATGGCAAATGATTCTTAATCGTCAATCAGCCTTTAGATCAGATAGAAATCCCTATGGTGTGTGACTCCATAGATTCAAATAATAAGTTGGTAGCACTAGAACACTTCCAGTACCAATCAAAGTCATCATCTAGCAATGATACCCGATGTCCAGATATGTCGAAGATTACAGAGCAACTTACAAGAACCTCTGGCATATGGTTACCGCATAATTCATCCCTTTGACCTTATAATGCTCAGGATGACCTAGGATTTGACTACCAAACCTAATTTGGTTCATCCAGATTATGTCTTAACTTTACAAGTTCTATGACTCTTCACAAGGACTACCCTGACCAAGGTTTTTCTAAATTGAGACACAATGAGTCATTCACTCCAAACTATTTGGAGGGTTCAATTCCATCTTGATCCACCACCGCTCTACAATTACTTAACTATACCCAGAAACCTTTCATCACTGGATTAGAAATCCAAGTAGTCTGGTACCAAAGTATAGTGAGTTGCTTGCAAGCTACTATGGTGACCTCAGGTCTTAGGGACACAAATACCCATATCCCTTTGCGAGCAACCCTTTGGTAGAAGGGAGCTTTGCAGATGGTCACATTCAGTGAGATGTCACACATTTTATTTATATGTCACATCAGTGTCACCACACTCCTTGGTTAAGAGGACAACCAACTAATATGAGATACAACAACCTATACTTAATACATCGTCATCCTATAATAATGTATCCTTTGGTTAAGAACCAGTTTAAGAACTACTTGATATATCCTCTCTATATCAAATATAATGTAGTTCTAAGGACTTCATCATATAAGAGTTCATTTTAGAAAAATGCAATGTGATGAAAGGCCAAAAGAATAACTTTTATTCATTAAGAAATTCATATACAATTACAAAATTAGCACAACCATCTACAGCCTAGACGATTGGCTTTGGGACATAATATCCAACAAGAACTTCTCAATCAAGTCTCCCCAGCCAGTTAGAACTTGGACACCATGAGAATAGTAAGGCAAGTAGACTCTTAGGTAGTGCATCCACTCAAAACCTTTAAGACAATACACCAGCACACATTACCATAGCCTCTACCACGTGGTAAAACTTTCCATCACAGCTTAAAGATCCCTAATCATTGTCATATCTAAGCAATTAAGAGAGACTTTCTTTGAAGGAAAATGTGGTTGGTTTCATGCATGCATTTCAAAACTTTTTCTAAATATAACATTGTAGAAGATTAAAGATTAATCTAATTAACCTTTCATCCATTTGATCTAATCAAATAAACTACCTAAAGTTGGATCATAACATGATATATAGCACATAAATGAACTAAAATAAGTAAATAGCTAGCAGCATAGATTACATCTATGCTACAAAACTGACACTATAGATCACATCTATGATGTCAATGAGTTTAGAATTCATTTCTTTTATGTGGGTCGATGATCACCACTGTTGAATATCTTAGTATCAAGGTTCTTCCTTTGCCACATAGATATATGGTCTCTATGGGTGATCCACATGGAGCCCTATTCTAACTAATCTCATGGGGACATCAGATCAGACATAGACTTCAAGCTTCAATTCGTTTTCTAAGTCCTGTATTGGTCAATTTTTGTTAAGTCCTATAATCAAGAGAGCCAGTTGGGTTCACTAAGTCAGTTGAAGTTCCTTGTTTAGTACATTGAGCCTTGTTACTTGTGTCCATTTGTAAGTTATGTTAGTACAGTCAAGAAGTCCCCCTAGTTTCAATTTAGTCATATGAGTCCTGTAACTTTCATGCTCAAAAGGAGGATTGTTGGACCTGCACTCAAGTGATCAGCCTAGCATCTGGACTACTTTCATGCCACCCAAGCCCATGGCGCCCCCCACATTTGAAGATACCTGGCACCCTAAGGAAATATTCTTTCTTCCAGGCACCCCAGTCCAGAAGCCCAAGAGGAGCTGGCACCCCTCAGGCCCATTCTTGTAGTTGGTGCCCATCCCAGTCTAGGTCCACCAAGGTTGGCACCCAAGACTAAGTCCAAGCCCAGCAGGGAGTGAAAAAGTCAAAGTAGCCCAAAAGGATTTCATCCCAGCCCAAGCCCATGGAGAAAAGTCAAAGCTTCCAAGTTCTACAAGGAGTGCAATATCCAAGTCCTACAAGAATTTAGGCCTCCTAATTTCAATCAAACTTTGTACTCCTAATTCTAGTTAAACCTTGTACTCCTTGTCCCATACAAACTTGAAATCCAATTTTGATAGGAAAAGGGCCCTGGGTGAATCTATAAATACCCTACCCCTCCCCCTCTTTTAAAATAATCTCTTATTCATGAAATAAACCCTGGTGAATTTTTCTTGTGACAATTTGTGTTCTTTGGAAGTGTGTGTGAGACTTGTTCTTTTTTCTTCTTACTAAACCCTAGCCATTATCCATCCAAGCAAGAGCCCTAAGATGCCCACCATCAGCCCTCTCTAAGATCCATATGCCCAAAAGCTTCCTCCAAGGCCGCCAATCCCCTGCAACTCCATCATCCAATCATCCTTCAACCCGATCTCCATTTTCTTAATTTTTCCTTCTTATTCGCCTCTAACCTTTGATGTTTCCAAGATCTCTCCAGTGCCACACCCCTTGGATGACATTTTCCTTACCTCTGAATGAAGCTGATAAAAAGCTGGCTGATTCACAGGAATGTGATCAGATCATCCAGGCACCGATCTGAGCAGAGCGATCTCTTCCACAGCAACTAGAAATCATTGCCTGGTATGTTAAACATAATTCCCTTCTCTCTTTTTCTGATTTCATGAAGTTGAACATGCTCCTAATAGGACTTCTTAGACTTAGGATCCTGGTTTTCTTTTTCTTTTTGATTGATCTAGCATGTGGGTCAGATGTTAATTGATACAGGACAACCCTAACCTAATCTAGGCTAGTTTCGGGAATCAAAACCATAAAAAACCAAGAAGTATTTGCTTGCTTTAATTTGATTTCCTTCATCTTCATCCCTTGCATATCATCCTGCATCATATTAGAATCCCATCCCTCATCAATTTTTCTATCAGAGCATAGTTTAGGGCATGTTCTTGCATCTTAGTTTAGATTTCTGCATCCTGAATTCTGCATAACCCCTCAAAACATAGGACTATTTTTCCCATCAAACATTTTTATTTTTTTCTGATTTTCATAGTGAATGTCATCTATCTTGTCCTCTATTTTATTGTTAATTCTTTAGAATTTTTTAGATCCAAAAATAAAAAAAAGAGCAAAAATAAAACCCTAATAAAAATCTGCATCCTATCATCTGCATAGGAGTCCAAACATAGGTCTAGTTCCCCATTAAATTTATACTGCTTTTTTTTTATTTTCACTTCATTTGATCTCTGTTTTGTTCTATGTTTTTCTGTGATTTTTTTGGATATTTTTCTGATATGAAAAATAGGGAAAATCTGCATCCTAGAAACCCTAACCATAATTCTATGTTTCTTGCACCTAGTTAGAAATTCTAGGTTTTGCATCATCATACCATTTCTGTTTTGCATAAAATTTGGTAGGAAGCATCCTCACATGTCATTATCTTTTTGGTAATTTTTTTTGAATTTTTATACATTGAAATCCATGCTAACTTCTGCATCAAAAAAAAATCCTAATTTATGTTTCTATGATTTTTGCATACTTGACTTAATCAAACCTAATCAACTACCAAACTCCTCCCAGCCCAAGACAAATTTTGTTTGATAACTTAACCAACTTAAATTTTATTTGCCACCTCATAAAAAGACAAAAAAAATTATTTTTTATTTTGCTTTTAGGCTGCATTAGGATCATCAATTGTGCATCATATCATTAAACTAATCTAAAGGGCACTCTCACTATCTCAGATCAGGACAGGATTTCATCACCTGTCCTGGGTCCAAAACAACCACCCAGCATCAGAACCCAAACCTAATTAAAATTAATCAGACCTAATTTGCTCTAGTGAGCTAGGGACACCAACAGGTCGGGTCCGAGTTGTGTGGATAAACTAGTGCATTCAATTCTCCAACTATTATTGAAAACTGGTGTCTAAGGCTAGTGGTCCAGAGGCAAACGCCCTAAGTGGACTAGCAATTTTTAATTAGGACCCTATCATTGGTAGGGGGAGCCTCCCACCACCCCACCTCTTACTTGGCCAGCGAAAGGATTAGTTATTGAGTTGGGTGTAAGTTGAGTCGATCCATTCAACTTTGGCTCTAGGTCTAGCAAACCCTAGTACGTATTAACCATTGTATTATTGACTGCATCATAACCCTTGTATGCTTGATTGCATAACCTCTAGATTAGGAGTCTAACCCCACCATTAGTCTAAACCCCAACCCAGTTCAACTATGGAGCCCAATCTTGAAACTCTCATGAAGACCATGAGTGACCGGGTGATTGCTCAATTGACCACCCAGATGAACCAGATGAATGCCCAATTGACCACCCAGATGAACCAATGGACTACTCAAATGAATTATGGATTTGACCAATTGACCCAATCCTATACCAAAACCCACGAAAGGCTTAACCCCTTAACCAATAGTTTTGACCAGGTTGGGAACCAACTAGGAGATCTAGGGAAAACCCCTAAGCCCCATACCAGACCTAAACCTGAGCCTGACCTTAGGACCGTGCTAAGCCCAACCCTAGGAGAACCTCATACCATGACCCATACTTGGAGCCCAAACCTAGGAGAGCCCCACACCCTAAACCAATCTAGGATTGTAGTGCAAGGAAACCCAATTATGACTCCATAGACCCCGATGAGAGAGCCACTAGGTACATTAGGCGGAAGCACCTACATTTAGTGGTGATCTTGATTTTGATGATTATCTTGATTGGGAAGGAGGTGTAGCTCTGTATTTTAAGAGAGTGACTAGACAAAAAGGGTCGGTCCTCGTAGCCACATAGACGGCTGTGATAAACAAACTTAAAGAGAAGTACCCTTCACTACCCTTGCATCAATTCTGCATGAACCCAGAACCTATGAACCCAGATCCTATGCACCCACATCCTATAAGCCTAGTAAACCCAAGACCCAAAGAGCTGAACCCTTGTGGTGGGGACACCAGAGGCACTAGAATAAGATAGAGACTTCTCAACCCTCTGTGGATTACTTATCATATTTGAGTCCATTTGTAATAAAGGCTTAGTCCATCTAAGTTATTTTTTTACTACTTGAGTCCTATACTAGTCAGCTCCAATTGAGCTAGTCATTTTTCGGAGTTCAGTACATGTCAAGTAATAACTCATACAAGTGAAGACCAAGCCAGCCCAAGTGAAGACCAACCCAACTAAAGCTATGAGGATCCTGGAAAGCCTAAGAGGAGAAATCACAAGCCTAGGAGAAGAAATCAAAAGCACGGGAGACAAGCCCGAAGCCCTGAAGCCCTGAACTGCAGCTTGAAGCAAACTGGGCCAGCCCAAGCCTAGGAGAAGAGTTAAGTGGCACCAAGGCCTGATGCTCACCAACCCTGGTCGGCCACTAGGGTCACCTCCCTTGGCCGACCAAGGCAAGAGGAGAGGAGAGAGTTTTTAGGGATTTTTTCTACCTAGCTTTCCTTGTTTCTTGGCTAGAGTTGGATGGGGATTAAAACTCCTATGTAATGTCTCTTTTAACCTTACTTGGGGGCCAAGTCTTAGAGTCTATTTAAAGGGCTCTAGTCTCTTGTATCAAGACATTTTTTTATGAAATAATACTGAAATTCTCCAATTGCTCTGTGCTTGAAGAGATTCTATGTGAGCCCTTCCTCTTCCCTGTGTCCTGCAACTGCTTCCAATCTCCACCTGCATCTCCAAGCCCTAGCCGCCCACCTCAAATCCCATCATCCCTTCGCTGGTTTTTCAATTTATTTTCCACCTATGCTTTGTTTCCTAACCCTAGAATGGCTGTTTGTAGGTCCCTCGACTCCAACAAATCCAACGACTCCAGCCAGGCCGTAGTCGGACCACCGAGCAGAAAGTCAAGAATCCACGGGTCTCTGGCTTATTTTTCCAGGCTGCATCTGGAATGAGAGTGATCTCTTCATGTATGTTCTGCACCAAGCACTTCAGCCATTGCCAGGTACACCTTCTCTGCCACCAGTAGCTCTATTGTAGGTGAACTAGCCCAATCGAGGCTTCTCAGCTTCGGTGGTCCTTCTTTTCTATTACTTTTAGATCCTGTTATGCATGCTTTAGTTTCTTATTTTCATATAGAACTCTTTACATTGATACATGGTCTAATCTTTGGGATTAAGACTTATAACTTAATATTAAAGACACAAAAAAATAATTGCATGTATATATAGTTTCGCATCATTTGGTATCAGAGCCTGTTTGGGCTCAGTTCTCTTTGGATATTCGGATCGGGTCCTTCACCATGGCTATCTGGTCATAGGAGATTAGTAGGGCTTCAAAACCCTCTTTCCCAATCGACAGGATCTTCGATGGTAGTAGGGGCGCCACTGTGAATTGACCCCTGAAGAAGAACACAAAGAGTTCCATTACGTTTTTTTTCATTTTCGGCCTTTTCAATATATATCCTGTTTTATTAATTGTTTCTGCCTACATAGAACTTAGAAAATTCTAAAATTTATTTTCCCAGATTCACATAATTCAAATTAATTTCTTGAATTTTTTCAAGAATTATTTCGATCTGTGGACTTTTTCCCAGCCGAAAGAGTGCCTGAGAATAGTTCTGCTCTATTTTAGTAGCAAAGCTGATTTCAAAAAGTTCAGGGTTTTTTTTAGTATAATCTTTGCATATTTTTAATTTTAGCATATTTCCTGCATATTAGATCATAATCTACAATTATCTTTCTATTTAAGAAAAATCCCAAAAAAAAACACATTTATTCAAAAACTCCAAAAATACTAAACCCTAATTTGCATTTTCATCTGCCTGCCATCATTGCATAAATTACTTTAAAGGTACTTTCTATATGTCAGATAAGGGGAGGAATTGATAACCTCTCCTTAGTCCAAAACCACACCCCTTGCATTCGATCCCAAGCCTAATCTAAAATTAACTAGACTTAATTTGCCCTAGTGGGCTAGGGACACCCATCGGTCGGGTTCAGTCTTTGTGGGATAACTAGTGCACCCAATTCATTTCTTATTACTGGATACTAGTATCTAGGCAAGGGGTACAGTGTCAAACAACCTAAGCTGATTGGTGGTTCTTTAATTGGGTCCCTGAGAGAGCAGGGGGGCCTCCCACCATCCCACCTTTTACCTGGCCAGATTGAAGGATTAGGATTTGAGTTGTGTGTAAGTTGAGTCAACCCATTCTGATTGGGCTCTAGGTCTAGGCATCTATAGTCGAGTCATTATTGAGTCCTGCATGTGCACTAGATTAGGAGCCCCATATCATCCACCATCTTTACCTTTGGCTGAATCCTTGGATAATCTTAAAGCCTAGAAGCCCGTATGGCTTATACTAAATGTAGATCATCTAGGCCCAACTCCCTTGATCCAAGAGCCTATTATCATGATCTTGCCCCTGAGTCTAATCCTATATGTCCATACCCATACTTTGTTGATTTAGAGGAAAGACTAATTAGGAACACCCAACCTTATGCACCCAATTTTGATGGAAGACAAGAGTTGTGTATTGATTGGGAGGAAAGAATGGATCAGTATTTTGAGTACACTAGGATGTCGGAGTTGAAAAAATTTAGATTGGCCCTACATAGTTTAACCCGATATGCTAAGGTACATTGGACAGTTTTTGAGGATGAATGTTATCAAGGAGGAGATGAAATACGTACCTGGAAAGCCATGAGAAATAAGTTAAGAGAGAAGTACCTAGGTGAATTTTATGAATACAAACTTTTACACCAATGGTATGAATTGAGGCAGGGTAATAAGACTGTGTTTGAGTACATTGACCAATTTAACGAGTTTAGTAGGAAATGTAATATAATTGAACCTGAGTCTAAGATCATGGCTAGATTTCAAGATGGCCTGTGTAGGGATATCAGGTGGGAGCTGTTTCATTGACAAATTTAGGACCTAGAGGAAGCCTATCACCTAGCTAGGGAATTCGAGTTATATCAAAGCGAACTCATGATCAGTCAATCTAAGTCCAACAAGGTTAGTTCCCTTAAACCTAAGTCCAAACCTAGCCGACTTCTTTTAGACTAGCCTACTACTCCCATCCAATTAGTTTGCAAGGCAAAGACCCCAGAACCCATTAATGAGCCTGAGGTAGAAGTGTATGAGGCTGATCCTAGTTTGGTAGATGAATACGAAGGAGAGGACTTTGAAGAGGATGAACCCCTTGAAAATTTAGAGAAAGAAACTCTTAAGCCCACTAAGACATCTAAAGAGGCCACCTATGAGTTTAGTATAGTAGAGGAACCTGTAGTGGAAGAACAATTAAAGGAGGAGAACTTAGATACTGCTGCTAGAACCTTACCCAAGGAAACCATGGAGGAGAGCCAAATTATAGAGTCTAGTCCTAAAATACAAGAACTAGAAGAATTTATTAAGGACCTGATCTCTTTGAATCAGTACCCCTAGGATGAGCCCCCTCCCATAGTTCCTATTGAGGACCTCTTCCAAGAAATTGTGGACCCATCCTTCCATAGCATGGACCTTTTCTTGCCTAAAGACATAACCCAATGCTCATACATTAAGGTCTGTCTCTTTAGTCCAGAACCAGTTCCTGAATTCCATTCATATTTCCTACCCTTCCCTGAGCGTCTCATGTATCTAGAACCATTAGGTTCCATTTTATTGGGGTTACCGAGTTACATGAATCCTTAGAGCCCATCCCATTTGCCACCTACTTTAGGAAGACCCTCTGGCATCTATTAGGAGTTACTAGCAAATTTTCTTCTGCATGTCATCCATCAACCATAACTCATGCCCCATGCCCAGTTGTATTTTAGACCTAATAAAATCTCCTTTGATAGGAATGCATAGTCGAGTCTGTAAGGTGTTAGTTTGAGTCCTTTGCATCACCTGTTAGAAGTCTGCATGTGCCCAGCATGTTCAACACCTGCACTAATTTTGAAAGAAACTGGCTAATTCCCGATGAAGTGCCAAGGAATTTGATGTAGTGGATTCTATCTTGGTTAGGCTTAGGCCTAAAAGAAGCTTCATGCTCGTGGAGCCAGACCTTTTAAAGTGATAGAGAAGGATGGACCAAATGCCTATGTATTAGATTTGCCTCCGGATTTGGGCATCAGTTCTACCTTCAATAGCACAGACCTGGTTGAGTATAGGGAACTGATAGTGATACCCAATAAGGCCTTCGGACCTATTCCTTCTATTGTGAGTGACCCTAACCCAGAGTGTCCACCAATTATTTTGCCTGAGAAAGGAAAATGGATTGAGCATATCCTGGACGATCAAGCCATAACGACCCGGGGTCGTGGCTATCAATGCTACCTGTCCAATGGCAAGGCCGGCCAGAGTCGGACGATTCGTGGATTTCTTGAGAGGACTTGCAGCACCTCGACCAAGACCTTCTCGAGAGATATGTGAGCCAGTGTGATCCTTACTCGACAGGGTCGAGTTCCTCCCATCCCGGGAGAATTGGTGGGGACACTAGAGGCACTAGAATAAGACAGAGGCTTCTCAACCCTCTGTAGATTACTTAGTCACATTTGAGTCCATTTGTAAAAAAGGCTTAGTCCATCTAAGTTATTTTTTTATTACTAGAGTCCTATACTAGTTAGCTCCTATTGAGCTAGTCATTTTTCGGAGTTCAGTACATGTCCAATAATGACTCATACAAGTGAAGACCAAGACAGCCCAAGTGAAGACCGACCCAATTAAAGCTATGAGGATCATGAAAAGCCTAAGAGGAGAAATCACAAGCCTAGGAGAAGAAATTAGAAGCCCGGGAGACAAGCCCGAAGCCTTGAAGCCCTGAACTGCAGCCTGAAGCAAACTGGGCCAGCCCAGGCCCAGGAGAGGAGTTAAGTGGTGCCAAGGCCTTATGCTCACCGCCCTTGGTTGGCCAATAGAGTCACCTCCCTTGGCCAACCAAGGCAAGAAAAGAAGAGAGAGTTTTTAGGGATTTTTTCTACCTAGCTTTCCTTGTTTTCTAGCTAGAGTTGGATGGGGATTAAAACTCCTGTGTAATGTCTCTTTTAACCTTAATTGGGGGCCAAGTCTTAGAGTCTATTTATAAGGCTCTAGTCTCTTGTATCAAGATATTTTTTTATGAAATAATACTGAAATTCTCCAGTTGCTGTGTGCTACCTGCTATGTGCTTGAAGAAATTCCATATGAGCCCTTTTTCTTCCCGGTGTCCTGCGATTGATTCAAAACTCCACTTGCATCTCCAAGCCCTAGCCGCCCACCTCAAACCCCTTCTTCCCTTCACTAGTTTTTAAATTTACTTTCCACCTGTGCTTTGTTTTCTAACCCTAGAATGGCTGTTTGTAGGTCCCTCAACTCCGACGAATCCAACGACTCCAGCTAGGCCGCAATCGAACCACCAAGCAGAAAATCGGGAATCTGCGGGTCTCTGGCTTGGTTTTCTTGGCCGCATCCTGAGTGAGAGCAATCTCTTCACATACGATCTGCACCAGGCACTTCAACCATTGCCAGGTACACCCCCTCTGCCGCCAGTAGCTCTATTGTAGGTGAACTAGCCTAATCGAGGCTTCTCAGCGTCGGCAGTCCTTCTTTTCTATTACTTTTAGGTCCTATTATGCATGCTTTAGTTTCTTATTTTCATATAGAACTCTTTACATCGATCCTTGGTCTGATCTTCGGGATTAAAACTTATAACTTAATATTAAAAATATAAAAAAATAATTGCATGCATATATAGTTTCGCATCACCTTGTCCTATGAGCATAAACTTTTAGAACAATGGTACAAATTGTGATAGGGTAATAAAACTGTCTGAATACATTGACCAATTTAATGAGTTTATTAGGAGATGTAACACAGTGAACCTGAGTCTAAGATCATATCGATGTTTCGAGCTGGCCTATGTAGGGACATCTAGTGGGAACTGTTTCAATGGCAAATTCATGACCTAGAGGAAGCCTATCACATAGCTATGGAATTCCAGTCAAACTAGAGGGAACTCATGATCAGTCAATTTAAGTCCAACAAGAGTAACCCTCCTGAACCCAAGCCCAGACCTAGCCGACTTCCTTTTGACCAGCCTAGTCCCATTCCCCTAGCCAGACCCAAGCACCTAGTCAAGTAAGTCTGAGTCAATCCAGCCCGTGCCAAGTCAACCCTAGTCAACCTGAACCCCATAGAATTAGTATCCTTAGATATGAGCCCAGTATTAGTCCACTTCCTCTATGTCAACCCATCCCTACCCCAGCCACTAGTTAATTTTTTCTCAGCCAACCCCCTCCTACCACCCCATTGGTTCACCAAATGACCTTGAAGAGGAGATATATGAAGCTGATGTGAGCTTGGTGGATGAGTATAAGGAAGAAGAAGAAGAGATACCTATAGATGACCTAGATTTAGTTAACCCTAACCAGATCCAAGTGGAAACCAAACTAGAATTAGTTGACCCTAACCATACCTAGATAGAAGCAAACCCAACATTAGCTGGCCCTAAACCACACCCAAATTGAACCTGTAGTAGAAGACCAATTAAAGGAAGAAACCCATAATCCTGCAACTGCAACTCTACCTGAGGAGGCACTAGAAGAGAGCCTAATTATAGAGTTTAGTCCTAAGATTCAAGAACCCAAGGAATTTATTAAGGATATGATCTCTTTAAACCAGTACCCTCAGGATGAAGTCACTCCTTTGACTCCAATTAACCTCTTCGTCAAGATTAGTGACCTATTATTCCATAATGCAAACCTTGTAGGTATACTTCAGCTCCATAAGGTCATCCTTATTAGTCTAGGACTAATCCCTGACACCTCTTCATGTATCCTATTCTATCCAATCAACCTCGAATCCCCTTCTTACTTTCTACCCTACTAGACAACCCTGAACCCACCTCTTTTTTTACCCTTTCCAAAAACTTCCAGCATTTCTAGGACCATTATATTGCATTTTCTTGAGATTAGCATGTTTCATTCATTCATTAAGCATCTTATGTTTACATTTTACTTTTGGAGGACCCTATGGCATCTATTAGGAGTGCATGCCAAGTTCTCATCTACATGTCACCCACTTGACCAAGGGACAAATCCATAGTTATAGCTTAGGGTTTTGTCAAGTCTACATATCAATAAGTGTAGTCATGAGTCATTTGCTCGCATTAGGTGTTTTGTCTACATGTCAATAAGAGTTGTTGTATGTCATTTGCATTGCATGATTAGAGATTTGCATGAAGAATTAATCATAAGATTAATGTAAGCAATATTTTTATAAAAATATGGTTAATTCCCAAAAAGAGTCTAAGAGTTCACTAGGAAAATCTTGTAACAATTAGGCTACATACCTATGAGCTAAATCCATCAAAGTGATAAAGAAAGTTGGACATAGTGCGTGAGTTACCTAATTAGGCATCAAGCTCAACCTTCAATATCTCAGACTTAGTTGAGTATAGGGAGCCAATAATGATACCCAGTGAGCCTATTAAGCCTGACCCTTTCTTTGAGAGCGAACCCAACCCTGAGTGTCCACAACAATTTAGCCTGTGAGAAGAAAGATTGAGCATATCCTGGATGACCAAGCCATTAGTACCCGGATCAAAGGCTTCCATATCACTTGGTTTGTTAGCAAGGTCAACTGAGATCTGAGGATTCGTGGATCACTCGAGAGGATCCACAACGCCTCAACCCAGACCCGCAAGAGTAGTACCTGAGCTAAATCGACCTTCTTACTCGACAGGGTCGAGTTCCTCCCACTCTGGGAGAATTGATGGGGACATCAGATCAGACATAGACTTCAATCTTCAATTTGTTCTCTAAGTCATGTGTTGGTCAATTTTTGTTAAGTCCTGTAATCAAGTGATCCATTCGGGTTCACTAAGTCAGTTGAAGTTCCTTGTTTAGTACATTGAGTCTTGTTACTTGAGTCCATTTGTAAGTTATGTTAGTACAGTCAAGAAGTCTCCCCTAGTTTCAATTCAGTCATATGAGTCCTGTAACTTTCATGCTCAAGAGGAGGATTATTGGACCTGCACTCAAGTCACCACCCTAGCATCTGGACTACTTTCATGCCACCGAAGCCCATGGCGCCCCCCACATTTGAAGATACCTAGCGCCCTAAGAAAATATTCTTTCTTCCAGGCACCCCAATCCAGAAGCCCATCAGGAGCTGGCACCCCTCAAGCCCATTCTTGTAGTTGGTGCCCATCCCAGTCTAGGTCCACCAAGGTTGGTGCCCAAGACTAAGTCCAAGTCTAGCAGGGAGTGAAAAAGTCAAAGCAGTCCAAAAGGATTTCATCCAAGCCCAAGCCCATGGAGAAAAGTCAAAGCTTCCAAGTTCTACAAGGAGTCCAATGTCCAAGTCCTACTAGAATTTAGGCCTCTTAATTTCAATCAAACTTTGTACTCCTAATTCTAGTTAAACCTTGTACTCCTTGTCCCATACAAACTCGTAATCCAATTTTGATAGGAAAAGGGCCCTGGGTGAATCTATATACACCACACCCCTCACCTTCTTGTAAAATAATCTCTTATTCATGAAATAAACTTTGGTGAATTCTTCTTGTGACAATTTGTGTTTTTTGGAAGTGTGTCAGACTTGTTCTTTTTTCTTCTTACTAAACCTTAGCCATTATCCATCCAAGCAAGAGCCCTAAGATGCCCACCATCAGCCCTCTCCAAGATCTAGATGCCCAAAAGCTTCCTCCAAGGCCACCAACCCCCTGCAACTCCATCTTCCAATCATCCTTCAACCCGATCTCCAGATTCTTATTTTTTTCTTCTTGTTCACCTCTAACCTTTGACGTTTGCAGGATCTCTCCAGTGCTACACCCCTTGGATGATGATATGGGATGACTATAAGATTGTAGGAAAATAGTAAACTAACTTTTTATATTTTATTAGAATTTAATTCATAGGCTATATTCTCATAATTAAGTAAAGACTAGCAAGAAAACTAGCAATACAAAGAATCATCATGCAAGTGTGCTCATGCAAAATAATAAAAGTGACAAGACCCGAGAATTGAGAAATTCCTAGCTTAGGATAGTTTTCTTCAATCAAAACAAATATCAAGGGAAGGGAAGGTTTCTTACCGGTCAGAGATTGAAAACTATGTAGTAGAAAGGATCACTCACACTCTGATTGGAGCCTGGGTGAAGAAGCCTTGGTTCCCTCGAATTTGATGACTGATCTAGGTGGTCCTGGAGGCAAAGAAAGCCTCCTCTAGGGAGGTGAAGCACCTCGAGGATCCTACAAGCATCAGGGTCAATCAAAACAGCAAATAAAAAAAAAGAAAGGGAACTAGGGTTTTGAAGGAATCAGGATTAGGGTTAGAAGTTGGCGGCTGGGGAAGAAGGAGCTCTTTGTCTTGGACCGTAGCTAGGGCTTCACTTCCTTGGGTGTGGCTGATCTCCTGGAATGCAGATGGAAGCTAGGGAAGTAGGGGCTCAGCCAAGGTACACAAGGAAAGCACTCAAAACTAAGATCCAACACAAGAACAAAACAATGACTCAAAATTTCAGCAAATTGTTTTCATAAGAGAAAAGTGAGTACAAGAGGGGGAGGGGTGGGTTATTGATAGAGTTCCCATGCCCTCTCTAACTAGGGTTACACTTAGGTTAATAAGCCTTTTCCTAGTTAGATTATAAGTCCTTCTCCTAGCTAGGTTAGAATTACAAATTTTAAAATAACTAGGAACATAAATCCTAACTAGGTTAGACTATTCTTCTCCTTCTCACTTAAGGACACCTCCCTTTGAGCTTGGACTTGGTCAAACTCCATAAATTCAGTTTTGGACCTTGGGGCAACATCAAAGATGCCTCTTTAATGGGCTTGGATGAAATTTTGAGGGGCCCAGGTGGGCTTCCAGGGGCTGGGTGCATGGGCTGGCATATTCCATGGAATATGGCTGGAATCTTGCTTCTTAAGGGCTTGGGCTTGGTGCCTGGGCATGATTTTTCCTTGGTTGGGCACAGATGGACCTTTAAAATCATGGATGTCCTTGTTTGGGAATATGCTCTAGAATCTGGACTGGAAACTGGGCATCTTAAAAATATCTGGAAGGAATCAGGGTTTCTAGAAGTGTTTTGGATCCTGGGGTGTCACACAAAATCCAACAAGCTGATGTAGTGGCTTTTGACTCTTGGATGTGGCCTGGTGGAACTCCAAAATAGGGTAACCTCTTCTCTTGTACAAAATTTGATTCTTACTGGACTCATGGTTGAAGTACAGGACTTAGAACTGGACTACGATTGAGGGTTGAGACAAATCAACTAACCTCAACTTATTACAGGACTCAATCTTAATTGATTACAAAGTTTTTAAAACTTTGACACATGACTAAATAAACCAAATAGGGCCCAATAATCTATGTCTGATCCTGGTGCCCCCACCAATTCTCCCGGGGTAGGAGGAACTCGACCCCGTTGAGTATGGATCAACCTGGCTCTCATAGTGCTCGAGTCAGTCTGGGTTAAGGCACTGTAGATCCTCATGGGTGAACCATGTGAGTCCTCAGATTCTGGCCAACCTTGCCACCGGACCAAATACCTTTGATAGCCTCTATTCCAAGTACATATGGTTTGATCATTTAGGATTCTCTCAATCTTTTCCTCATTATTTGGCTAATTGGTTGGTGGACACTCTGGGGCAGGCTCACTCTCAATAGAAGGGATTGGTCCAAAAGGCTCGCTGGGAATCACTGCTGGTTTCCTATACTCTATAAGATATGAGATGTTGAAGGTGGAACTAATACCTAAGTTGGATGGTAACTCAAGCATATAGACATTGGGTCCAACTCTATTTATTATCTTGAATATGCTAGCTCCACGAGCATGAAGTTTCTTTACGGTCCTTAGAGGGAACCGTTCAGGCCTAAGCCAAATCATCACAAAATCCCATGCAGAAAATTCTTTAGCTCTTTTCTGTGAATTAGAGAAGTTCTTATATAGTTCATTACTTAGGTTTATCTTTTGGCTAATTACTTTATGCAAATCCCTAGCATACTATGCAAATGACTCGGCTGACTCAGAAACTCGTGCATGCGAGGCTAAGGGGATCAAATCAAGAGGTTTATTAGGTTTGTATCCATGCACAACCTCAAAAGGACTCTTCCCTATAGACCTATTAACAGAACTATTGTAAGCAAATTTAGCTCGGGTTAATAATAGGTCCTAATTTCCCGTGTGTTCACCTACGAGGCATCTAAGAAGGTTTCCTAGACTTCTGTTCACTACCTCAGTTTGACCATCAGTTTATGGGTGGTAGGCTGTAGAAAATTTTAACTTGGTCCCTAATAAGTGCCAAAGGGTTTTCCAAAAGTAACTAGTAAAATGAACATCCCTATCTGACACTATTGTCTTAGGCAATCCATGTAACCTAACCACATGGTCAAGGAAAAGACGGGCTACTCTAGATGCATCAAAAGTTTGAGAGCAGGGTATAAAATGGGCCATTTTAAAAAACCTATCGACCACTACGAATATGTAATCATATTTTCTAAGGGTCTTAGGTAGGCCTAAAACAAAGTCCATGCTTAAATCCTGCCATGGACGGTCTGTATGGGTAGAGGGGTATAAAATCCAGTATTTTGTTTCTGCTATTTGGCAACAGCACAAGTGCTACATTTAGACACTATATTGGCAATGTCCCTCTTTAAACTAGGCCAAAAGAACTGGTACTCTACAGCTAAGATAGTCTTATTTCTTCCAAAGTGACCAGCAAGGCCTCTAGCATGGGTTTCCCAGACTAAGAATTCTCTAAGTGATGTTCTGGGAATACACAGTCTATTATTTTTAAACAAATAACCATCTTGTAGGGTGTATTCTCTAAGGTACTAGATGGTCCCTAGGAAAGGGTTTGGAAAATCTCACTAAAGTCTAGACATGCTTCATATTCTTCTTTCAACCTATCAAATCCAATGACTTCAGTGCTAACAATATTCAGAAGTAAGGCTCATTTGCTAAGGGCATCAGTTACCTTGTTTTCAGTTCCAACTTGGTGTTTCAGTACAAAGGTATAGGCTTGTATAAATTCTACCCACTTGCATTTCTTGGATTTAGTTTCTTCTGGGAGTTCAGAAATTGAAGTGCTTCATGATTAGAATATAAATCAAACTCTTAGGGTAGTAAATAATGTCTCCAATATCTAAGAGCTTGTACTACCGCATAAAACTCTTTGTCATAGGTTGAGTACTTCAATTTAGCCTCATTAAGTTTCTCGCTGAAAAAGGCTACTGGGTGATTCTCTTGGCTCAGAACTCCTCCTATGCCTACTCTCGAAGCATCACAAGTTACCTTAAAGACCTTGGTAAAATCGGGTAACCTCAAAACAGGTACTTGTGTCATCTTATTTTTAATCTCTAGGAAAGCTTTATCTGTAGCTTTGGTCCATTCAAAACTATCCTTCCTAATACAATCAGTAATTAGTGCTACTATGGTGCTAAATCCCCTAATAAACCATCTATAAAAAGTGGCTAGACCATGGAAACTTCTAACTTCATGGACACTAGTGGGTACTTGCTACTCTACTATGGATCTGACCTTTTCAGGGTCAGCTACTACTCCTTCAGGGGTCATCACAAAACCTAAGAAGATAACTCTATGGGTCATGAAATCACACTTCTTTAGGTTAGCATAGAAGTTCTCTTTCCTAAGGGTCAAGCAAACTTGTTTCAAATGTTCTATATGATCTTCCTTAGTTTTGATATAAATCAAGATGTCATCAAAATATACTACCACAAATTTACCTATGAACATCCAAAGGACTTGGGTCATAATTCTCATGAAAGTGCTAGGGGCATTGGATAATCCAAAAGGCATTACTGCCCACTCTTATAGACCATCTTTGGTTTTAAAAGCTATTTTCCACTCATCCCCGGGTCTAATTCAAACTTGATGGTAGCCACTCTTAAGGTCAATCTTGGAAAAGATTGTGGCTCTCGCCATCATATCCAACATATCATCCAAGCGGGGGATGGAAAACTTTTACTTCATAGTTATCTTATTTATGGCACGGCTATCAACACACATCCTCCACGTGCCATCTTTCTTAGGGGTTAATAGGGCTGGTACAGTATAAGGACATAGGCTCTCCCTAATAAACCCTTTTTTAAGATGCTCACCTACCTATCTTTGAAGCTTTAAGTGTTCATCTGGGTTCATCCTATAATGAGGTAGGTTAGGCAGGGTAGCTCTTGGGACTAAATCAATTGCATGTTGGACATCCGTAAGAGGTGGTAAGTGGTCAGGTAAATCTTCAAAAAATATGTCACTAAATTCATTCAAAATTCCCTTAACCTCCTGAGGGTACTCTCTATCAATAGGATCAGATACTTCCTTCACAGCTAACATCCAAATAGTAGTGCCTTCAGATATCTCTTTCTCTAGCTCTTTTGCTGTGATTAGGCTAATTCTAGACTTTTTCTCCTTAAGTGAGCTAGATCCTCTCTTTATTGATTCCTGAGGTGGGGTGGGGTTTATGGTGATCTTCTTCCCATGAAAAGTGAACATACATGCATTAGACCAGCCATAAAGGGTGGCATCATGATCAAAGAGCCATGGCCGTCCTAAGATTATACTACTCACCCCCATGGGCACAACATCACACCATACTTTATCCTGATATGATTGAAGCTAGATCTGTGATGCGGGACTAACTAGATGCGAAGATGAAGAATGATGCAAGTGATTTTTCTTTGGTGATTTTTAAGGTTTTAATGACTTTCTTGAGGATTCCTAAAAAACAAGACAAAAGCAGATCTAGGGATTCAATAAAGATAAGACTACAAGCACGTAGATTAGACCCTAAACAAGGATAAAAAGAGGACCTCAGGATTGAGAAACCTGGTAGGACTTAGCTCTTAGAACAATATCGACTTGGGAGTTTAGGGAGGCAAACCTCAAAGATCTGAAGTGCCCGATGCCGAGATACTCACTTTGGAAGATGCGGCCTGGATGATCGAGCCTTCGACCCTACGAATGCACCGACTTGCTGTCCGAAGGTCTCGATGGCAAGGGCAACCGACTCCATGCTTGTGTCACTTGGAGAACTTGCGAGAATTCAAGGAGAGTTAAGATTTGATCAAAGAGAAAGCAAATAGAAGAAGGGGTGAAAGTTGAAGTGGTGATGGTGGAGTTCTTCTTGCTAGGTGCCCGGTTGGTTGATCCCAATGGACCCTGACTCGAAGTTGGAGGATGGAGTTGCAGAAGAGATGGTAACTTGAGGCCTCACACCTCTTGATGCCCGAAGGCGAAGGTGTTCCCTCACGGAGATCGACGTTACTAGTGAACGAAGACAACTAAAAAGAAAATTGGATCTCAAGAAACTTGTGGTTTTTAATTCAACGGCAATTTTCCATACAAAGGAGGGGTAAGGTCCTTTTTATACGCACCTTAGGACCCCATTTGAAATTCAAATGAAAACTACAAGTCCTCATTGGAGAGGCGCCAAAAAATTTCAAAAAAAATCAGATTTCTCTCCTTTGGCCGACCTTCACTTGGATTTGATTGTGCATGGCTTGATAATGGGCTTGGAAGAAGGAATTTGTCTCCCTTGGACTTGGAAAGTTGACCTTCAATTTTGGGAAGAAGTCATGATGCAAGGCTTGTGTCTCCCTCTTTTCTTGGTTGCTCACCCTTCTTTGGAGAGAAGCTTGAAATGAGGCTTGGATCAAGGCCTTTGTCTTCAACCTTTCCTTGGTTGCCCAAGACTCCTTTAGTAAGTGGCTTGATGGAGGGAGGGAAAGGAGGAAAGAATATTTGATGTGTCTCCATTTGGCAAGATGAGGTGGCACCACATGGGATGGTGAAGTGGTGCCACATGGGATGGTGAAGTGGTGCCCTAGGGTTGAAATGTTGACCTTCAAGGCTTGGCCCAATAGTAGTTGAGCTGAACTCAAAGACCACTCCGGCTCGGACCCAGACTTGGACTGGACTTAATACAGGACATAACTTGACCAAATTGGTCAATGTACAGGACTAAACAAAAATAATTGAAAATAAATTCATGACTAAAAAATATAATTTTTAGGCTTGAAGCCTTATTACAGGACCTGAAAAATTGAAACCCTAATTGGACATCCATAGAGGGTTGAGGAGCCTCTGTCGGATTCTGGTGCCCACACCAGTTCTCCCGGGGTGGGAGGAACTTGACCCTGTCGAGTAAAAGTTGAGATGGCTTAGGTATTCTTCCAGAAGGTCAGGATCGAGGTGCTACAAGTCCTCCCGGGTAATCCACGAGTCATCAGACTCAGGTCAGCCTTGCCATCAGACTAAGAAACATTGATAACCTTTGCCCCGGGTAGTGATAGCTTGGTTATCCAGGACACGCTCGATTTGCTCTTCTCTCTTAGATAAAATTGGAGGTGGACACTCAGGTTCGGGTTCACTCTCAAAAGAAAGGTCAGGTCTAAATGGCTCACTAGGTATGTTTGCTGGTTCCCTGTACTCGACTAAGTCTGAGATATTGAAAGTTGAGCTAATGCCATAGTTTGGGGGTAGCTCAAGAACGTAGGCATTAGGGCCAACTCTCTTCATCATTTTAAATGGGCCGGCTCCATGAACATGAAGTTTCTTAATGGTCCCAAGTGAAAACCGTTCAGGCCTAAGCCTAACCATTATAGAATCCCTAATTTCAAACTCTTTGGCTCGTTTCTGGGAATCAGCCAAATTATTTTAAAATTTATATTTAATGCAGAATTCTATCATGATGCAAAATGCAGACTTAACTATGCATTCCTATTGAGAGGAATTTTACTGGACTCTCTAGGGCCTAAACCTAACAATCACTGACTCTCTAGGTTTGACCCTGGTCTGGTATGTACAGGAAAAATTATCAAGATCCCTAGCAAATGCCATAAGGTATACCAGAAGTAGGTAGCAAATGGGATGGGCTCTAGGGATTCATGTAAACTAGAAATCTCAGCAAATGTAACCCCATGGCTCTAGAAACTTGAGAAGGCTCAAGGAAGGGTAGGAAATAAGAATCAGAGTCTTGGGGCAATCTATGGGAAGCATAAGACAGACCTTGGTTAGTAAGGATGATTTTAAGATTTGGACATTGTTCTATAGGTGCAAGTTCCAAGGCTAGATGGGTGTTCCTAGATGGTGGAAGGTCATTAGGAAAGTCTTTGGGAATGTTATCTTGAAAGTCCTCAAAACTAATGTCTACCTCCTGGGGTGGTTCCGTAGGGACTTATTCCTGGACCTCCTCTAATGGAAATACTTGTGAACCTTCACCTTCTTCTACAATGTTCGATCTTGAATTGGTCAGTTCTTCTTCAAGTTCTGTAGTGGGTTTAGGATCATTATCCTTAGATTCCTCTGATACCTCCATCTTGGGCCCATCTTTATCACACTTCACCACTAAGCTTGATTCATGGATATCTTCTTGGGATTCCTTAATAGGCTCAGTGGTTTCTTCACTTACACTCTTAATGGGCTTAGACTTATCCTCTTCCTTTCCTAGCTCTTCAATATGGGGATACCCTAAGTCTTGAATATCAGTGCACTCAATTTGTACTTCAGGGTTCTTGTTCCTATCATTCATATGAACTAATGGGATAGTAGAAGTTGGTTGGTCTAAGGGAAGTTGACTAGGGTTGGGTTTGGGTCCAAAGGTACTAACCCTGCTGGGCTTAACTTGGTAGTTCATGAATTTTCTTTGATATGACTCAAATTCCCTAGTAGTGTCATAGGCTTCTTCCAGGCTATAAATCTTCCAATGGAGAAGTTCCTGCTGGATATCCCTATGTAGACCATGTCGAAACCTAGCTATGGTCTCAGACTTAGATTCAGTGGTGTTACATCTCTTGACAAACTTCTGAAAGTTCTTGATATACTCAGACACTGGCCTATCATCCTGTCTCAGTCGGTACCATCGATCTAAAAGTCTTTTCTCAAAGGATCTACCTAGGTACTTACCTCTCAACTTACTTCTCATGTCTCTTCAAGTACGTATTTCCTCTTCTTTGTGATAACATTCACGCTCAACAACATACCAATGCGATCTAGCATGTTGGGTGAACTTGGTTTTGGCCAACCAAACCTGTCTTAATTTCGATATATTAGTGTGCTCAAAATACTGATCCATTTGTTCTTCCCAATCAATATATGCCTCTTGTCTTCAATCAAAGGTGGGTGCATAAGGTTCGGTGCTCCTAATGGATCCCTCCTCAGAGTCAACCAAGTATGGGTATGGGCTCTTAGGGCTAGACTCAAGGGCAAGATCATGATCATAGGCTCTTAGATCAAGGGAATTGGGCCTAAAGGAGTTGAATTTAGCATGGGCCTTGCGGGCTTCAAACCTATCTTCAAACTTATCAAGCTTATTGTTCATCCTAGCTATCTATTCAAGGATGAGCTTTAATTGATCTTCTCGTTCATTCTCCACGGGTTCACTTGATTGGAAAAGATGGGGATGATAAGGGACTCCTGATCTAGTTGATATGAGTCAAGCATGCAAAATCGTCTATGATCTACTAGACCTAGAATCTCAACCAGTTGCCTAAGTCAGGGTGGCAAACTAGTCTGTAGTAACTCTGTGCTTGGCCAGGTAGGTGTAGGGGAGTGGAGATCCCTGAACGCCAACCTTAGACACCAATCTGGGATTGGCCAGGTAGGCAAACCAAACTCACAAGCCCTGAATCACCAAGCCTAGACACCAAGAGCAGCAGCACACATAGAATGGGCTGATGCCAAGAATAGACACTTAGTCTTGACTCGACCAGTTGGTGTCCCTAAGCTCTCTAGAGCAAAATTAGTGTCTACTCGATTTTAATTAGAGCTTGGGTTCATGATGCAGGATAGTGATTTTTGGGCTAGGGACAGGTAATGAAATCCTGACCCTATGTCAAATTGCCGCCCTTAAAGTGATTTATGCTAATGATGGAAAACAAATGCTCTAATAAGATGGGTCTAAATTATATTTTTGGATTTTGATGTTTGATAACAGAACTAAGATGATGGAAATGAAAAAATATGACCCTAAATGCAAAATTAAACTATATGAAAAGATTGAAGATGAGATGAGATGTGCTTGCTGAATTTTAGAGCAGAATTTGCTCTCAGTTAGTATTCCAGCTTGTAGAAATTTTACAAGCTGTAATAATATCTGAGAAAATTCTAAAAAATACTTCTAATTATAAAAAGTCCAGAAAAATAAAAATCATAAAAATCTGACATTCTTATAGGCAGAAATAATCAAAATAGCACACTATATTTGGACAGGAAAAAATGCAGAACTTGAAAGACAAAGAGATCTAATGATGCAATATTTTTTTGTTTTTTTGTTTTTCTTTTTTCTTTTAATCTATTCTTCTTGGGTTCCCTTTCAGATGTCAATCATAATGGCACCCCTACATGCATTAGGAGATCCCCGTGGAATGGAAGGAGAGGGTCTTGAAACCCTACTTTTCTCCTAAGACCGGACGGCCTGGTGAAGCACCTAATCCAGGTACTTAAGAAGAGCTAAAGTCCTAACCTGGCTCTGATACCAGAAATGATGTGGGACTAACTAGATGCAAAGATGAAGAATGATGCAAGTGATTTTTCTTTGATGATTTTTAGGGTTTTAATTACTTTCTTGAGGATTCCCGAAAAACAAGACAAAAGCAGATCTAGGGATTCAATAAAGATAAGACTACAAGCACGTAGATTAGCCCCTAAATAAGGATAAAAAGAGGACCCCGAGATTGAGAAACCCCGTAGTACTTAGCTCTTAGAACAATATCGACTTAGAAGTTTAGGGAGGCAAACCTTAAAGATCTGAAGCGCTTGATGCCGAGATCACTCACTCTGGCGGATGTGGCCTGGATGATCGAGCCTTCCACCCCGTAAATGTGTCGGCTTGCTGTCCAAAGGTCTCGATGGCAAGGGCAACCGATTTCGTGCTCGTGTCACCTAGAGGATCTGCAAGAATTCAAGGAGGAGTTAAGATTTGATCAAAGAGAAAGCAAATAGAAGAAGGGGTGAAAGTTTAAGTGGTGATGGTGGAGTTCTTCTTGCTAGGCGCCCGGTTGGTTGATCCCAATGGACCCTGACTCGAAGTCAGAGGATGGAGTTGCAGAAGAGACGGTAACTTGAGGCCTCACACCTCTCGACATCCGAAGGCAAAGGCACTCCCTCACGGAGATCGACGTTCCTAGTGAACAAAGGCAACTAAAGAGAAAACTAGATCTCAAGAAACTTGTGGTTTTTTATTCAATAGCAATTTCCCATACAAAGGAGGGGTAAGGTCCTTTTCATAGGCACCTTAGGACCCCATTTGAAATTCAAATGAAAACTACAAGTCCTCTTTGGAGAGGCACCAAAAAATTTCAAAAAAAATTAGATTTCTCTCCTTTGGCAGACCATCACTTGGATTTGATTGTGCATGGCTTGATAATGGGCTTGGAAGAAGGAATTTGTCTCCCTTGGACTAGGAAAGTTGACCTTCAATTTTGGTAAGAAGGCATGATGCAAGGCTTGTGTCTTCCTCTTTCCTTGGTTGCTCACCCTTCATTGGAGAGAAGCTTGAAATAAGGCTTAGATCAAGGCCTTTGTCTTCAACCTTTCCTTGGTTGCCCAAGACTCCTTTAGTAAGTGGCTTGATGGAGGGAGGGAAAGGAGGAAAGAATATTTGATGTGTCTCCATTTGGAAAGATGAGGTGGTACCACATGGGATGATGAAGCGGCGCCACATGGGATAGTGAAGTGGTGCCCTAGGGTTGAAATGTTGACCTTCAAGGCTTGGCCCAATAGTAGTTGAGCTGAACTCAAAGACCACTCCAGCTTGGACCCTGACTTGGACTGGACTCAATACAGGACTGGACTCAATATAGGACACAACTTGACCAAATTGGTCAATGTACAGGACTAAACAAAAATAATTGAAACTAAATTCATGACTAAAAAATACAATGCTTAGGCTTGAAGCCTTATTACAGAACTTGAAAAATTGAAACCCTAATTGGACATCCACAGAGGGTTGAGGAGCCTCTGTCGGATTCTAGTGCCCACACCAATCTGGACTTGGCATCTGGACTTAATGGGTATAGAGGTGGAATCTATCCAGGATACCTTATAGGGGTTTGGGTGAGGAACTGGGTGTAAGCTTAGGGTTTTGACAGTGTTATGGGATATGGCATTCAGACAACTCCCACTATCTATAATTATTTTGCACACTTTGTCCCCAAGCTTCACAAAAGGTCTGTAGGATGTTGGTCCTATGCCAATCTTCCTGGGTTTTACTTTGGGACAGGATGCATCTAACTACCCCTACGAGGTCTGATTGATCAAAATCCTCCTCACCAACTTCATATTCCTCAACTAAGTCTGGTTCAGCTTCATAGACCTCTTCCTCTTCATTCTCATTGGGTTCAGGCTCATCTTCCTAAAGCTCTCTTATGTGCAAAGACCTGGTGGGACATTGGCTAGCAAAATGACCTACCTTGTTGCACCTAAAATAGGCATTGGGGCTGGGGCTTGGGTTCTTATGAAAAGATGGTGCTTTACCCTTATCATTCCAAAAAGATGCTGAGTTACTTGAACTAGCCTGACTCAGACATGGGTTAGGGTTGGGACGAGTTGGGTTGGGGTTGGGTCGACTTAGGTTTGGGTTTGGCCGACCTGGGTTGGGGTTGGGGCAGTTTTGGTTAAAGCTAGGCCGGTTTGGGTAAGCCTGGTTTGGGTTGGGCCTAAAGCTAGGAGTATTGGATTTAAAGGGTTCATGTCTCCTAACTACTAGTACTCTCTGGAACCTCTCACAGTTTTCAGCTACATGATAGGCATGTTCCATGTGTTCAACTCCCCTAATGTACAGCTCCCTTTGGATATCCTCTCTAAGGCCGTGTCTAAACCGAGAGAGGGTACTGACTCAAGTTCATTTATGCCACATTGTAGGGTGCACTCATCAAACTGGGCTATGTATTCCTGTACAGTTTTTGTCCCTTGTTTTTAACTCTGCCATTGATCTAAGAGACATTGGTTATAGTATGGGGGAACATATTTAGCCCTAAGCTTTAACTTCATGGCTTCCCAGCTGATAATTGGTGGGCGGCCTAGTTGATTATCGTGTAACTCTACTTGCTCCCAGTACAATCTAGCTTGATCAGTTAGCCTAAGCTAGACAACTTGACACTTTTTCTCTTCACTTAAGGAAAAAAATTTAAAGTACCTCTCCATGCCTTCCTCCCAATCGATATAGACCTTTGGATCTAGGTTACCATCAAAGGTGGGTGGATCTATCCTGATGCTCCTAAGAATCTTATCATCATGGTCTTGGTCCTCCTAATTGGGTCTCTTAAGGTTAGGGCCCTGACATTGATCCCGGTGTTGGTTTCCCCTATGGTTAGGTTCCCTAAATTGATCATGGTTTTGGGGTCTCCTAGGGTTATGTTCTACAAAGGGTTCATGGGTTTGGACTCTCCTAGGGTTTTGAGGGGTAGAAGGGGTGGAGTCAAGAACAGGTTCAGTGTTAGACTCTTAGGTTCTCTCTATAGTCCCTAGTCAGTTCTCTACTTGTTCCAACCTATTGGTTATATCGTTATTGGTTTGGTTTATGTGATTAATCTGAGTGGTTAATTGAGCAAACTGGTTATGAGTTTGGAGGTTCATCTGTTCAACCTGGTTTTGGGTTTGGGTGTGTACCTGGTCAAATTGGTCTCGGGTTTCAGTGTTCATTTGGGCAAACTGGTCAGTCATGGCTTTCAGAAGAGCCTCAAACTTGGAATCCATGGCTGAATTGATTTGGGGTGTGGACTTCTGGTATTGGGTTCCTAATCTAGTGGTCATATAATCAAATAGTCAGTCAGAATGAGATGGTGCAACCAAGCATGCAAAGTAGGTTAGCTTAATCTATGGTTTCCTAGACCTAGGGCCAAAATTGGGTGGCTGAGCTCAACTTACACTTAACCCAGCAACTAATCCTTTCTCTGGCTAGGTAGAGGGTGGGAGTGTGGGAGGCCCCCCTTTCTTTCTCAAGGACCCAATTAAAAACCACAACACCACTTAGGTCATTTAACTCTGGACCCTCAACCTTAGATACCAGATTTCAGTAATAGCCACAAGATTAAATGCACTAGTTGGCCCACATATGGTGCGGGCACCAGACTCAGAAGAAGACTTCAGAGCTCCATCTGGATCTCTGATTAACCTTGCCCGAAGAATTAGGGTTTTTGGTTTGTAATAAGAGTTGACTAGATCAACTCAATTTAGCTTGAGTCTACATTACCTGCATTTTATTTTGTTGAGTCATGTTGACTCAGTAGTGGACTAGGGTTTCAACCAGGGATGTTACATTTTCTCCCAAGACCAGGCAAGTGGACACCACACTCCCAGCCACACTCCCAGTCCAGGGGGCGCCATATCCACATCCAGCAGCCTTTGGTCCCCACTCCACAGATGGCAACTTCCTTCTTTCATGCACCAGATAAAGAGAAGAGCACAAATCAAGGGGGCGGCCAAGACTTTCCCAAGTGATTCCAAGCAAAGAAGGGAAGAAGTTTTTCTTGGAAGAGAATATCAAGGGGCGCCCATTACCTGCCAAAAACACCTAAAACAAAGATGGGAAGAGCCTTGACTTAGGGAGGAAGAAAAGGAGGAGTCCAAAAGAGTTCATCCAGGAAAGGAAGAAAATTTTCTTGAAAAATTCCAAGCAAGGTGGCGCCATCTACCTGCCATTTATAACCCAAATCCTAATTTTTGGTATTTTGGCCAACCATATGTAAGGGATTTGCCCTAATTAGGAGATCCCCTCCTTTAGTCCCACATGGGAAGATATGAAACCCTTCTCCCTTGTAAAGCATTATAAATTACATCCCTCTTGTAAGTTGCAAACAATCTATGAATGAAGAAAAATTATTTTGCTATTCTCTTGTGTTGAGTAACCTAGGTTTCTCTTCTTCCGCACTATTCTAAGTGTTGAGCTCCGTGAGGGGGTAATCCGGGTTCCATTGGAGCCTTGAGGAGGTGAGAGATCTCCATCTTTATCCAAAACCCTAGGTTAGCCACTTAAAAATCCAAAACCCTAGCCGCCCTTCATTATTTTCAATCCATCGAACCCTAGCTCCTTCCATCTCCCACGGCCTCTCTCTCTCTACAAGTCCAGGCCGTCCACCTTCATCCAGATCTAGTCCGGCTACTTCAGATCCAGAGCAAGTTCCAAGGAAAATCACATCAGCTTCCAGGAGAATCCAGTTTTCAGCAATTTCAATCTTCAAGTTCATCAACCTGGTAAATTTTTCCCTTGACTCTCTGATTCCATCAATTATTTTTCTTCTCTTCCAGATCTTGAGTTCAGGAGAAGCCAACCCGCCAAGGACCAGTATTGGAGGATCCATTGCGAAGATATCTGAATCCGGGGATCCAACAATCTGCTCGGGAGAGTTCTTCCACCAAAATCTGTGAAGATCATTGTCTGGTTAGGTAAACCATCTCTTCTCTTTATTTCTGTTCTGTTGAAAGTTCGGAGCGAAACCCTAGGTCTGGGAGTTTCTCAACCCCCAGCGATCCGTTGCTTCTGAACTACTCTGATAATTTAGTTTCCTTAAAATTGTGCTTTCAATTATCATATTAGTATCTTTTAATGTTAGGTTAACTTTTCTTTGATTTGAAGCCAACTTCTACAAACATATAAAAACAACAAAAAAAAAATTAGTTAATCTTAATTTACTTCCGCATCGCATCCCTTTATTTGTTCGGCATCATTTTTGGTATCAGAGCCCAGTCTAGGGTTTCTGATTTGCTTGCTTGCTTGTTTTGATTGTTTTCTCTTTTTATTTTGTCTGCTCGAAGTAGACTCCCCAGGACGTCCGGTCCTAGGAACTAAGTGAGGCGCAAGCCTCCTCCTCCCATTCCACGGGGTGTTCCTAGGGCGTGTAGGGGATCCATTGGGTTATAACTTCGTAGCAGGGATTATAAACGGGGAAGACAATCTAGTTGCATCCCGTAATTGCCCTGTTGTCTGAATTATTTCTCCCTGCATAAAACTCTGAATTGCATTATTTTTGCTCTGTTGAAACCAGTATAAGTGAACCTATTTTCCATAATTTTTCTGTGATTTATTGGTTTCGGTAAAAATTCTGAGCATTAAAATACAACAACTCTATTTTTTTGTGTTCTGCAATTCAATTCTTTTTGGAGTGATCATCTCATAATTTACTTAAGGGCAATTGAGCATCTAAGATAAGGGGAGGAGTTGATTACCTCTCCTTAGCCCAAAACCACCATCCAATCATTCGAACCTAGACCTAATTTAAAATCAGTTAGACCTAATTTGCCCTAGTGGGCTAGGGACACCAATTGGTCGGGTCTAGGCTAGTGTTGAGTCAGTTTGCCGAGTTATTCTGTGTGTGCTTAGCACTCAGTGTCTAGAACGGTGGTTCAGGGATCCATTCCCGAAGGGCTTGTGTGCTGGTCCGCCTACCTGGCCAATCACTGATTGGTGTCTAGGATTGGCAATCAGGGACCTAACACTCCCCTTACACCTGCCTGGCTGAGTCCTGAGTTACTACAGGCTAGCTTGCCACTCTGATTGGGCATCTAGTTTGGACTCTAGGTCTAGTGATCCAGTAGTCGATTTAGTCTAGTCTCATTTTGTGTGCTTGCTTGAATCATCATGTCTACCAGAAACGGAGTGCCATATCAACCTGGTCAAACCCAACCTGATTTAGAGGCCATGATCAGAACTCTTACTGAAAGTATGGCTAAAATGAATCAGGATATGACAAACACTGTGGCCCAGTTTAGCGCACAAATTCATGAGGATCTTACCCAACTTAGGGACCGAGTCCAAGTACTTGAAGAACCTAGACATCGGAATTGGACTCCTGACCCCGATTTTAATGTGCCTCAACCTCACCCACATCAGGAGCCTAGAAGGCCTTTATATAGAGATCCTGAACCTAATCATAGGAGGCCTGACCCAGAGCCTGAAGATAGAGATGATAGGTTCATCAGGAACATCAAATTAGATGCACCCACTTTTGATGTAGTCTGAACCCTAAGGTGTATTCTGATTGGGAGGGTGAGATGGACCAATACTTTGAGTGGTATGCTATGTCTGAGGAGAGGAAATACAAGTTTGCCAAGATGAAATTAGTGCGTCAAGCTAGGTTATACTGGGGGAACATTGAGCTAACCACTAGGAGATGGAATGTTGAGCCCATAACCACTTGGCAGGGTATGAAAGAAAAACTGAGAGATAAATACCTACCCATTTCATACCAGCAAAACCTGTTAGACCAATGGCAAAACCTGAAACAAGGAAACCGATCTGTCTCAGACAACATAGCTACTTTTGATGAATACCTAATGAGATGTGATGTGAGTGAAGCCCACGAAGTCACTTTGTCTAGATTTAGGGCTGGACTGAGGGAAGATATCAAGAGAGAACTATTTCTGAGAGAGGTTACTGATCTAGACCAAGCCTACCAGATTGCACTGAACACTGAGAAATTTCAGAGAGGACCTATACCTTCTATGGTTAGTGCACCAATCCCAAGGAATGGACCTAGCCAAGTTATCCCTAGTAAACCTTTTCAGGGTACTTCTACCCCTAGGTGCATGGATAAAGGTAAGGCACCTGACACCCAGAGAACCCCTAGTTCAGATATCACCTGTTTTATGTGTCAGAAACCAGGTCACATTTCCAGTCAGTGTACTGCCATAGCCTGTTTCAAGTATCATAAGGTAGGTCATGTTGCTAGCCAGTGCCCACGGAGATCCCTTTACATAGAAGAGGGAGAGAATGATAATTCCGAGCCCAGTGAGGAATTTGAAGAAGAAGTTTATGAGGCCGGAATGAATTTAGTTGAGGAGTATGAAGGAGAGGAGGAACCCAATGAATCTGACCAATTAGGAGTTGTAAGATGCATCCTATCCCAGAATCTAGTTCAAGAGGATTGGCGTAGGACTAACATCCTACAGACTTTTCTTAAATTAGGGGATAAGGTATGTAAGATCATCATAGATAGTGGGAGCTGTGTAAATGCCATCTCTACTAGCACTGTCAAGATGTTAGGCTTAATCCCAGTTCCCCATCCCAACCCCTATAAGGTTTCTTGGGTAGATTCTACCTCCATACCCATCCAGTCTAGATGTCAAGTCCAAATCCAAATGCAATCTTATCACGAAAAGATTTGGTGCGATGTCTTACCCATGGGGGTGAGCAGTATAATTCTTGGAAGACCTTGGTTGTATGATCATGATGCCACCCTCTTAGGAAAATCCAATACCTGTGTCTTTAGTTTCAATAGGAAGAAGATTACGATCCATTCAGTTCCCCCTAAGGACAAGGTAACTAAAGGAGCCGGTAAGGTTAAGGAGATGAAAACTGGAGTGAACCTAATCAGTGCTAAGGATCTAGAACAAGAAATTCATAGTGGTTCACCCATCTGGATGTTGACTGCTAAGGAACTTAGAACTTCGGAACCCTCAGAGCCTCCTCAAGAAGTTAAACCTGTGTTAAAAGAATTTGAGGATATCTTTCCCGAGGATTTGCCAGACCACCTTCCACCTCTTAGGGATATCCAGCATGCCATAGATCTAATCCCAGGAGCGACTTTGCCCAACTTGCCCCATTACAGGATGAATCCATCTGAGCATGAAGAACTGCAAAAGCAGGTTGGAGAATTATTGAGGAAGGGGTTTATTAGAGAAAGTCTTAGCCCTTGTGCAGTCCCAGCCTTACTGACCCCAAAGAAAGATGGCACGTGGAGGATGTGTGTTGACAGTCGTGCCATCAATAAAATTACAATCAAATATAGGTTTCCCATCCCTAGACTAGATGACATGCTTGATATGATGGCTGGTGCAATGGTTTTTTCTAAGATTGATCTCAAAAGCGGCTATCATCAGGTTAGGATTAGACCCGGGGATGAATGGAAAACTGCTTTCAAAACTAAGGATGGTCTTTATGAATGGGTTGTTATGCCTTTTGGGTTGTCCAATGCCCCTAGTATTTTCATGAGAATTATGACCCAGGTACTTAGAGCTTTCATAGGAAAATTTGTGGTGGTCTATTTTGATGACATCCTGATCTATAGTAAGACCCCAGCAGATCACCTAGGCCACCTTAGAGCAGTCTGCCAAGTTTTGAGGAATGATAGACTCTACGGTAATCTTAAGAAGTGTGAATTCATGACTAGTAGAGTTATCTTTTTGGTTTTGTAGTAACCCCTGACGGCGTGGCGGCCGATCCTGAGAAGATTAGGTCCATAGTAGACTGGCCAGAGCCAACCAATGTGCATGAAGTTAGAAGTTTCCACGGCTTGGCTACCTTCTATAGGCGATTCATCAAGGGGTTTAGTACTTTAGCTGCTCCTATCACTGATTGTATTTGGAAGGGAGAATTTCATTGGACTAAGTCAGCCCATAAAGCCTTCCTAGATCTTAAGGATAAAATGACCCAGGCACCCATTCTGAGATTACCCGATTTTTCTAAAGTATTTGAGGTTGCCTGTGATGCTTCAGGTGTAGGAATAGGTGGAGTCCTAAGCCAAGAGAATCATCCCATAGCATTCTTTAGTGAAAAACTTAATGATGCTAAGCTTAGGTATTCTACCTATGATAAGGAATTTTATGCGGTGGTGCAAGCTTTGCGTTACTGGAGACATTATTTGCTACCGCAGGAATTTGTACTATTTTCGGACCATGAGGCTCTTAGATTTCTGAACTCCCAAAAGAAGCTTAACCCTAGGCATGCTAAGTGGGTAGAATATATCCAGTCCTATACTTTTGTCCTGAAACATAAGGCTGGAGTTGAGAATAAGGTAGCTGATGCCCTTAGTCGCCGATCTCTGTTATTAACTTCTGTTAGAACTGAGGTCATAGGGTTTGAGCAAATCAAAGAGGAATATGAGTCTTGTCCAGATTTCACAACTATGTATCAGGATCTAGTTCAAGGACCATCTAGTAATCACCAGGATTATACCCTTGTAGATGGTTTTTTGTTCTTCAAAAATAGGCTTTGCATCCCTAGAACTTCTCTTAGGAAATTCTTGATTTGGGAAATCCATGTTGGAGGTTTAGCCGGCCATTTTGGAAAAGACAAGACCATTCTAGCTATTGAAGACCACTTTTTCTGGCCTATCTTGAAAAGGGATGTAGCTAATATTGTAGCTAGATGTCGAACCTGCGCTGTTGCCAAACAGCGAAAACAAAACACTGGCCTTTATACCCCACTCCCTGTCCCAGATCGTCCTTGGCAAGATGTGAGTATGGATTTTGTGTTAGGTTTACCTAAGACCCAGAGGAGACATGATTCTATCTGTGTCATAGTTGACCGATTCTCTAAAATGGCCCACTTCTTGCCTTGTTCCCAAACCTTTGATGCGTCTAAGGTAGCCACACTTTTCTTCAATGAGATAGTTAGACTCCATGGCCTACCTAAGACAATCGTTTCAGATAGGGATGTCCGGTTCACCAGTTACTTTTGGAAGACCCTTTGGCATAAGTTAGGGACAAAACTTAAGTTTTCAACTGCCTATCATCCCCAAACTGATGGCCAAACTGAAGTAGTGAACCATAGCCTAGGAAATCTGCTGAGATGTCTTGTTGGTGAAAACACCAGAAATTCGGATTTATACCTACCAAGGGCAGAATTTGCATACAATGACTCGATCAATAGGTCTACGGGTAAGAGTCCATTTGAAATTGTACATGGGTACAAACCTCACACACCTCTTGACCTAGTCCCTTTACCTGTCCACACTCGAGTCTCCGAGTCTGCTGAGAATTTTGCACAGCATGTAAAAGACTTGCATAAAGAAATTCATGCAAAAATAAATTTAAGTAATGAAACTTATAAGAAGTTGGCTGATACTCAAAGGCGAGTCAAATCTTTTGTTGAGGGAGACTATGTGATGATTAGGTTAAGGCCTGAACGGTTTCCTCCTGGAACCGTTAGAAAGTTACATGCTAGGGGAGCTGGACCATTTAGAGTGGTAAAGAGAGTAGGATCCAATGCCTATGTGCTCGAGTTGCCTCCAGAACTAGGCATTAGCTCTACTTTCAACATTACAGACTTAGTAGAGTACAGGGAGCCAGCTGTGATTCCTAGTGAGCCTTTTGAGCCTAACCCTATCATTGAGAGTGATCCCGACCCTGTGTGTCCACCAACAAACTGGCCTGTGAGGAAAGAGCAGATTGAAAAGATCCTGGATGATCAGGTTATCTCTACTCGTAATCGAGGATACCAAAGGTACCTGGTCCGCTGGCAAGGAAGGCCAGATTCTGATGACTCTTGGATCTCCCGAGAAGAATTACAAGAATTGGACCCAGACCTCTTGGAGAGATACCAGAGCCAACTTGAGCCTTACTCGACAGGGTCGAGTTCCTCCCACCCTGGGAGAATTGGTGCGGGCACCAGACTCAGAAGAAGACTTCAGAGCTCCATCTGGATCTCTGATTAACCTTGCCCGAAGAATTAGGGTTTTTGGTTTGTAATAAGAGTTGACTAGATCAACTCAATTTAGCTTGAGTCTACATTACCTGCATTTTATTTTGTTGAGTCATGTTGACTCAGTAGTGGACTAAGGTTTCAACCAGGGATGTTACATTTTCTCCCAAGACCAGGCAAGTGGACACCACACTCCCAGCCACACTCCCAGTCCAGGGGGCGCCATATCCACATCCAGCAGCCTTTGGTCCCCACTCCACAGATGGCAACTTCCTTCTTTCATGCACCAGATAAAGAGAAGAGCACAAATCAAGGGGGCGGCCAAGACTTTCCCAAGTGATTCCAAGCAAAGAAGGGAAGAAGTTTTTCTTGGAAGAGAATATCAAGGGGCGCCCATTACCTGCCAAAAACACCTAAAACAAAGATGGGAAGAGCCTTGACTTAGGGAGGAAGAAAAGGAGGAGTCCAAAAGAGTTCATCCAGGAAAGGAAGAAAATTTTCTTGAAAAATTCCAAGCAAGGTGGTGCCATCTACCTGCCATTTATAACCCAAATCCTAATTTTTGGTATTTTGGCCAACCATATGTAAGGGATTTGCCCTAATTAGGAGATCCCCTCCTTTAGTCCCACATGGGAAGATATGAAACCCTTCTCCCTTGTAAAGCATTATAAATTACATCCCTCTTGTAAGTTGCAAACAATCTATGAATGAAGAAAAATTATTTTTGCTATTCTCTTGTGTTGAGTAACCTAGGATTCTCTTCTTCCGCACTATTCTAAGTGTTGAGCTCCGTGAGGGGGTAATCCAGGTTCCATTGGAGCCTTGAGGAGGTGAGAGATCTCCATCTTTATCCGAAACCCTAGGTTAGCCACTTAAAAATCCAAAACCCTAGCCACCCTTCATTATTTTCAATCCATCGAACCCTAGCTCCTTCCATCTCCCACGGCCTCTCTCTCTCTACAAGTCCAGGCCATCCACCTTCATCAAGATCCAGTCCGACTACTTCAGATCCAGAGCAAGTTCCAAGGAAAATCACATCAGCTTCCAGGAGAATCCAGTTTTCAGCAATTTCAATCTTCAAGTTCATCAACCTGGTAAATTTTTCCCTTGACTCTCTGATTCCATCAATTGTTTTTCTTCTCTTCCAGATCTTGAGTTCAGGAGAAGCCAACCCGCCAAGGACCCGTATTGGAGGATCCATTGCGAAGATATCTGAATCCGAGGATCCAACAATCTGCTCGAGAGAGTTCTTCCACCAAAATCTGTGAAGATCATTGTCTGGTTAGGTAAACTATATCTTCTCTTTATTCTGTTCTGTTGAAAGTTCGGAGCGAAACCCTAGGTTTGGGAGTTTCTCAACCCCCAGCGATCCGTTGCTTCTGAACTACTCTGATAATTTAGTTTCCTTAAAATTGTGCTTTCAATTATCAAATTAGTATCTTTCAATGTTAGGTTAACTTTTCTTTGATTTGAAGCCAACTTCTACAAACATATAAAAACAACAAAAAAAAAATTAGTTAATCTTAATTTACTTCCGCATCGCATCCCTTTATTTGTTCGGCATCAACATTGCTCAGACCCAACCTGTGGGTGTCACCTAGCCCTCTAGTGAAAATTAGGTCTAATTGATTTTAATTAGGCTTGGGTTAGTATGCTGATGGTTGTTTTGGGCCCAGGACAGGTGATGAAATCCCGCCTGATCATAGATAGTGATTGTCCTTAAGATTAGGTTAATCAAATGATAGCACAAAATGACCCTGATGCAATCTAAAACACTCAAAAAAATAAAATATTTTATGTATATTTTATGAGATAACAAATTAGGTTCAGGTTGATTAGGTTAGCAATCAAATTGGGCTTGGGATTGGGGTGTGCGGAAGTTGGTTAGGTTTTGTTGAGTTAAGTGTGTAGGATTAGCAGAATTCTGAAAATTAGGATTTTAGAGGATGCAGATTTTGACACAGATTCTGATGCAAAAAAAAAAACAAATTCTAGGACAGAGGATGGACGGTGATGATGCACTCTACCAAATTTTATGTAAAGAAAAAATCAAATGATGATGCAAATCCTAGGATTTTTAGACTGCTGCAGAAATCTCAGGATTTTTGTTAGGGTTTCTAATATGCTAATATTTTGGGACCTAGGATTTTTTTAAATATAATTAAAAATTATGATAAAATATAGGACAAGACAAAGAACAATCCATGCAAATTCCATAGAGAAATAAAATTTCTAGATGGCCAAAATCAGATGAGGAACAGACACCTAATGCGGTGGACAAGATGCAGAAAATTCAAAAATTAAGGTTTTGTGAATCTAATGCAAATAAAAACTATCCTAAACCTGCTCTAATACCAAACTAATGTGGGATAACTCTAAGATTCTAGGAAAATAGTAAACTAACTTTTTTGTATTTTTTTAGAATTTAATTCATAGGCTATATTCTCATAATTAAGTAAAGACTAGCAAGGAAACTAGCAATGCAAAGAATAATCATGCAAGTGTACTCATGCAAAATAATAAAAGTGACAGGATCCTAGAATTGAGAAATTTTTGGCTTAGGATAGTTATCTTCAATCAAAATAGATTTCAAGAGAAGGGAATGTTTCTTACCAGTTAGAGATTGAAAACTATGCAGTAGAAAGGATCACTCACACGCTGATTGGAGCCTGGGTGAAGAAGCCTTGGTTCCCTCAAATCTGATGACTGATCTGAGTGGTCCTGAGGCAAAGAAGGCCTCCTCTAGGGGATCATGCAAGCATTAGAGTCAATCAAAACAACAAATAAAAAAAGAAAGGGAACTAGGGTTTTAAAGGAATTGCGATTAGGGTTAGAAGATGACGGCCGGGAAAGAAGGAGTTCTTATTCTTGGACGGCAGCTAGGGCTTCACTTCCTTGGGCATTGTTGATCTCCTGGGATGCAGATGGAAGCTAGGGCAGCAAGGGTTCGGCCAGGGCACACAAGGAAAGCACTCAAAACTAAGATCCAACACAAGAACAAAACAATGACTCAAAATTTCAGCAAATTGTATTCATAAGAGAAAAGTGAGTACAAGAGGGGGAGGGATGGGGTATTTATAGAGTTCCCATGCCCTCTCTAACTATGGTTACACTTAGGTTAACAAGCCTTTTTCTAGTTAGATTACAAGTCCTTCTCCTAGCTAGGTTAGAATTATAATTTTTAAAATAACTAGGAACATAAATCCTAACTAGGTTAGACTAGTCTTCTCCTTCTCACATAAGGACACCTCCTTTTGAGCTTGGACTTGGTCAAACTCCATAAATTCGGTTTTGGACCTTGGGATAGCAGCAAGGATGCATCCTTCATGGGCTTGGATGAAATTTTGAGGGGCCCAGGTTGGCTTCTAGGGGCTGGGCGCATGGGCTGGCATATTCCAAGGAATCTGGCTGGAATCTTGCTTCTTAAGGGTTTGGGCTTGGTGCCTGGGCTTGATTTCTTCTTGGTTGGGCATAGATGGACCTCTAAAATCATGGATATTCTTAGTTTGAGAATATGCTTTGGTATATGGACTAAAATATGGGCATTTGGAAAACATCTGGAAGGAATCAAGGTTTTTAGAAGTGTTTTGGATCCTGGGGTGTCACACAAAATCCAACAAGCTGATGTAGTGGCTTCTGACTCTTGGATGTGGCCTTGTGGAACTCCAAAATAGGGTAACCTTCTCTCTTGTACAAAATTTGATTTTTACTGGACTCATGGCTGAACTCAGAACTGGACTAAGGTTGAGGGTTGAGACAAATCAACTAACCTTAACTTATTACAGGACTCATTCTTAATTGATTACAAAGTTTTCAAAACTTTGACACATGACTAAGTAAACCAAATAGGGCCAAGTAATCTGTGTCTGATCCTTGTGCTCCCACCAGATGAAATTTCCCTAGCCTCCGAATGAAGCTGATAAAAAGCTGGTGGATTCACAGGAAGTGACCGGATCATCCAGGCACCAATCTGAGTAGAGTGATCTCTTCCACAGCAACTAGAAATCATTGCTTGGTATGTTAAACCTAATTCCCTTATCTCTTTTTCTGATTTCTTGAAGTTGAACATGCTCCAAATAGGCCTCTTAGACCTAGGATCCTGATTTTCTTTTCTTTTTGATTGATCTAGCATGTGGGTAGGATGCTAATTGATATAGGATAATCCTAACCTAATCTAAGCTAGTTTCGGGAATCAAAACTATAAAAAATTTCAAAAATATTTGCTTGCTTTAATCTGATTTCCTGTATCTTCATCCATTGCATATCATCCTGCATCATATTAGAATCCCATCCCTCATAATCTCATTGAAGTGCTAATTCCTCAGTAATACCTTGATAATTGATTGAACCTTATTCTTCAAACATTAGGATGCTCTAGGAGATGAAGAAGAATACCTCGGAGGAGATGATGAGGTGGAGGAAATGAAAGATAAGGCAGGAAACTTTTTCTTTTACTCTTTTCCCAAATCTTAGTAGAAGAACTAGGGAGCTCACACCCAAGACCCTTCCTCTCAAGCCCCACACCCCTTTTACCTTATCTATAAAATAATTTTAGCATTCATCTACCTCCCCATGGCAACAAGCAATCCTTTTAAAAAGAGGTGCCTATAGTGGTTAGGAGAGGTAGGGAGTTAGGATATTGTTTGGATGAGATTGGATAGTTTTTATTCAAAATCAAAACCACCTCATTTGAATTCTAAATTGAATTCAAATACAAATTCCCATTTGAATTTAGAATTCAAATTTAAATCCAAATTTAAAACTTGAAATCAAAATTTAAATTTTGAATTCATAAGAAATAATGAGCGCATGGGTGTGGTCCAATCTAATTGGAATCAACTCGAGTTCAAACCAAATCTCATTTGATTTGATCCAAAGAGATGAGTGAACCTAATCAAATTAGGAACCTAATCTCCTTAGCTAAATTCTAATCCAATTAGAAATTAATTGAGCTCAAATTCTGATCAAGTCAGGAATCAAACTTCTTTAATAATTAGGCTATCTCATAACTTAATTGGGTCAATCTAATTGAATCTAATTCAATTAGACTTGATCCAAACCTCATTGCTCAATCAAATAAGATAATTAGTAATCTAATTGCTAATTAATCCTTCCAGAATTGACCAACTTTTAGTAGACAATTGATGAATTGACTTATAGATAATATTGATGAGTTGACTCATAGATAGTTAACTCATAAATGAGTCAAATTGAGGTTAATTATCAATCATATTGATAATTAAATCTCAAAATGATTCATAAGCATTGATTAGCCAATATATCAGGCATGAACTCTTATTATGTATGACCCCATAGGTTCAAACACTATGCCAGTAGCACAAAAACAATTTCTATACCAATCAAAGTAACCATCTAGCAATGATACCCGACCTCCAGATAGGTTGAATTGTTGCAAAGCAACATTCAAGAACCTTTGGCATATGGTTACCATATAATTTATCATTTTGACCCTTAATGCTTAGGATGACTTCAGGGTCAAATTGGCAACTCGTAATTAGTTCATCTATATAGTTGTCTCAACCTTATAAATTCTGTGACTCCTCACAAGGATTATCTTGGCCAAGATTTTGCTAAATTGAAATACAACACGACATTTTCTCCAAATCCTTTAGAGTGGTCAATCCCATCTTGACTCACACATCGACTTCACAAGTAGTTGACTGCACCAAGAAACCCTCCATCACTTGATTAGAAATCTGGGTAGTCTAGCACCAAAGTATAATGAATTGCTTGCAAGTCACCATGGTGATCTCAGGTCTAAGGGATACCTATATCCATATTCTTCACGAGCAACCCTTGATAGCAGAGTACTCTATAGGTAGGTCACATTCAGTGAAATGTACCCCTACATTGCATCTATATGCCATATCATTGTCTCTATAGTCCTTGGTTAAAAGATAGCCAACCTATATGGCACACAATGTCTTGTACTTGATAAATGTTGTTGTCCTATAACAATATATCATTTGGTCATAAATAATTTTAAAAACCATGCAATAAATCCTTCTTTATTGAATAGAAGTAGTTTTAAGGGCTCCATCATAGAAGAGTTCATTATAGGAAGATGCAATGTGATGAACTACTAAATAACTTTTATTAATTAATTATTTATATATAATTATAAATAGCATAACCATCTACAAGTTAGATGATTGGTTTCAGGATATAATTCTCAATAACTCCCACTTAGACTAAAGCCAATCAAAATAATATATAATACCCATCTTCCTTTAATGATCATCGAACTCTTTGATTTTGAGGGTTTTACTAAATGGATTAGCCAAGTTCTCTTTTTTATTGATCTTTTGAAGCTTGATGTCATCTTTTTCTACGATCTCTTGCACAAGGTGAAAGCGATGCAAAATATGCTTGGTTCAATGATGGGACTTCGATTTTTCTACCTAAGCTATGGCTCTCGTGCTGTCACCATACAGGAGAACTGGACCATCAATGGAGGGTGTCGCTCTAAGCTTGTTGATGAACTTTCATAGCTACATAGCTTCCTTTGCAACATCGGATGCCATAATATACTCCACCTTGCAAACTGAATCAATCATAGTGTGCTGCTTGAAACTTTTCCAGCAGATCGCTCTACTCTTTATGTTAAATACAAATCCTGATATGCTCTTATTATCATCATTTTTTGACTAAAAACTAGAATCAGTATATTCCATATGTTTTAAGTTAGGTTCTTTATAAATAACCAATGGTCTTTAGTATTTCTTAAATACTTAAGGATTATCTCTACAAATTTCTAGAAGGCCTCATCCATATCAAATTGGTATCTACTCACTATCCCTAGTGAATAGTCCACATCCGTTCTTGTACATGTCATGGTACACATGATAAATCCCACTACCGAGGTATATAGGATTCTACTCATATGCTCTCTTCAAGACTTGTCAGACAATCCTTCTTAGAGAGAGAATTTTCATAGCTTATTGGAAGATAGTCTTTCTTAGAATCTCCATACCAAACCACTTTAACACAGTATCAATGTATGTAGATTTGGACAATCAAAGCAACCTCTTAGATCTATCTCTATATATCTTCATCGCAAGGATGTAAAATGCTTCTCCCGAAACCTTCATGGAGAATTGAGATGATTACCAAATTTTTATTCCTTATAATGCAGAGATATCATTTTCAATTAAGAGAATATCATCCATATACAAAATAGAAATACAATTTCCAAACCATTTGCCCACTTACAGATATAGGGTTTTTTTCTATTCTTAACGAAGCCATATGTTCTGATCATCTTATCAAAATGCATGTTTTAACTCCAAGATGCCTGCTTAAATCCATAAATGGTCTTTGAAGCTTGTACACCTTTGATTCATCTATAGAAGTGAATCCTTTAGGTTGCATCATATACACCTCTTCATCTAGCTCTCCAAGTTATCTTGACATCCATTTGCTAGATTTCATAACAAAGAATATAGTTATTGTAAGAATAATATGAATAGAGTTGAACATTGCTACAAGAGAAAATATCTCATCATAGTCAATACCATAATGTTGACAATATCCCTTGGTAATCACATGGGCTTTATGGATATCTACCTTCTAGTATGCATCCCTTTTCTTTTTGAAAATCTATTTGCACCAATTGAATTTTACCCCTTCAGGCAGATCAACTAGTATCCATACACTATTGATCTCTATGGACTCCATTTCATATTTGATGGCTTCTAGCTACTTATCAGAGTCAAATCTCTGAATGGCATCCATATAAAAAATTGGATCGTTGTTGTTCTCATCGAGTTCAATAGAATCATCATCTTGAAATAAGAAACCGTAGATCTGTCTAGCTAATATGGCCACTCTATCGGATCTCCTCATTGGTGCCTCTACAATGGGCTTTGGATTTGATCTAATCAAAGCTAGCTCTATAATTTCTTGTTTGTGATAATTCTTTGCCCTACTGAACTTCATCAAGTTCAACCTAGCAACTTTAGTTACTTTAATAAGAAATATTATTTTCAAAAGGTAGCCTAAGACTGATGAACGACTTTTGTTCTTCAAAAAGGTAAAAGTAATACCCAAAATTTTTTTTGAATACCTAATAAAGAGACATTTATCAAACTTAGGTCCAAGCTTATCTATTTTCAAATGTTTGACACAAGCCGGGTAGCCCTACACCTTAAGGTGTGAGAGTATTGACTTATGCCCTATCCATATCTCATATGGTATTTTATCAATACTTGCTCATAACTTTATTAAGTAATAAGTCAACTCAAGAACATATCTTTAAAAGGAGATCAACAAACTTACAAAGCCCATCATGGACTGAACTATGTTAAATAGTATTCGCTTCCTCTTTCAGACACTCCATTAAGTTGAGGTATCTAAGGAGGTGTCTATTATGAGACAATCTCATTCTCTTGTAGATAAATCAAAGGCTCACTAGTAGGTATCCTTCTTCTTAATCTGATCAAAGAATTAATATACTTTTCAGTTATTTTTCTATCTCATTATAGTATCATTTGAACATTTCAAATGATTCAGACTTATACCACATTAGATAGACATAACTAAACATGGATAGGTCATCTATAAATATAATGAAATAGTAATCTAACCTTTGGCACAAGTGTTCATGGTATACGTCAGTATGTATTAGACTTAGAACCTCATTGGCTCATTCACCTTTTCTGGTAAAAGGGACTAGTCATTTTTCCAATAAGGCAAGAATCATTGGTTAAGAATCATTGAAAGCAAGATAGCCTTTCTTGAATTCTCCATGCTGAAAAACTTCAACACAGTACGAATGTACGTAGATGGGACAATCCAAGCAATCTCTTAGATCTATCTTATAGATCTTTATCATAAGGATGTAGGATGCTTCTCCCAAAGCCTTCATGAAGAACAAAGATGACATCTAAACTTTATTTCTTGTAATGTAGGAATGTCATTTCTAATTAAAAGAATGTCATCCACATACAAAATAGAAATATATTGCTGAACTATTAGCCCACTTATAGATATAAGGTGATGGGGACATCAGGTCAACCATAGTTTACTATGGATCCTAAGTTTTGAGTCCCTAGCCATGATACAAATTTTGTCTTTGACTCCAATAATTTGCCTATGTTAGCCATTGAGTTTTGTATTTTGGCCTTGAGTTTGGTTTTCAAGCCTTATTACACTTGTCTGTATTTGGCCCGTGAGTTCTATTTAGGGCTTTCTATAGTTGAGTCCTGTAATTAGAGTATTGAGTCAAGTTTGGATGCTTAGTGAGTCTTATGAGTCCTGTATGTTTGGAGTTTTATGCATTCAGTCCAATTTTGTAAGTCTTATATTGAGTCTAGTCCTCCTACGTCCACTACCCAAGATACCACTTAAGATTTTCACTATATTCATACCCGAATACAGTAGGATTGTTTTGCAGGATTACAATCTAAAACCTCTACAGTATGGTTTTAATGGGATCACCAAAGAAAACTAAACTCTCTTTGTTTTTAAACAGGCTCACCAAAGAAACCTAACTTGGTTTTACAAGGATCACCAAGAACCCAACTCCCTTGGTTTTAAACAGGCTCACCAAAGAAACCTATTTTGTTTTTCAATCGAGCTCACCAATAACCAACATTCAAATTTGAATTGAAATAAATGCAACAAAAATGATAAACTCAATTTGTCAGATATTGCCGGTGCAGCTTGATGGAGTCCACTTGAATGCACTTGAATAAGATTTAATACTTCAGTGGCTTCTTCAAAAGTTGCTTCAAGCTTCATATCAAAGTTGGGTGAAGTCTTGAAGGCTGACTTGAATGCTCTTGTGCTCTTTGGCTGTGGTAGTTAGGATATTCAATGAAGCTCTCTAAACTTTGAAGAACATTCAAAACTCTTACTTTTAGGATGTTCAAATCTTTCAAATAATCTTCTATCACTCCAAGGCATTCTAGCCATTGTATACCATGGGAATGATTGTGATCGTTGGAGCACTTTTTGGCATTCAAAAACAAATTCTGGAACTAGCCGTTGGATACCTGAAAATGATGTTGGAGGTCGGCTCGGATTCCTTCGAGTCGGCTCAGATCCTTGAGTCAATAGGTCAAGTCACCAAATATTCAGTGGCAGTCGGCTCTTTGTCTTAGGTGCAAACATCACTTGGGATGAGTCGACTGGATAGCTCGGGTCGGCTCGAACTTCTTTCTTTGAAAAACTTGAACTCGAGGAGTCGCTCTTTTTAGCTTGGGTTGGATCTTCTTCATAGATTCTGAAATGAACACTCTGGAAGAGTCGGCTCGATGCAGTTCAGGTCGGCTTGCTTTCTCAGGTCTTCAAAATTAGGTCTGGCAGAGTCGACTTTTTCTGGTTCGGGTCGACTCGCTTGGCTGTTCTCAGAAACTTCAGAAACTGGACTCTGGAGGAGTCAGCTCAGACATAATCCAGTCGACTCGGATTCACTAAAGTTGCTCAATTGCCTTCGAGTCGCTTGGATTGCTGCATTCCTGAATCCTTGCTGCATGCCAGTAAGTGAGTCGGCTCTTCAACATGCTAGGTCGGCTCGAGTATCTTCTTCAAGATTTTTACACATGAACTCAATAAAAACTCTCACAAACTTTTTACATTTTCAAGCATACCAACTCAAAATAGTTTTGGCACACACACATAGAAGTCCCGTTTTAACATGATTTTTTCTTAGCTTTTTCATTGGGTTTCTTCTTTACAAAAATAAATTACAACACCTCAAACAAGAAACATAGTGCAGGAGTTGAAGTTTGAACAATTAAACCATCCTACAAAAACTTGTAAAACACTTGAAGTTTAGTTGTTAAAATAAATATACATGCTCTAATATTTTGTTATCATCAAAATCACTTATGGGTCAACAATCTTTCCCTTTTTGATGATGATAGAGCCTGGGCATGAAAAATTCTTTGCACTTTACATGTATAAAAGTAGTTTGAAAATTAATTTTCACATGTATCAGAGCTAATTAGATTTGTAAAAATGTATCAAAGCTCAAGAGATGATATTAATGTATATCATCAAAGTATTGAACTTTCATGCTTCATAATATTATAATTAGCACAAACATGGAGTATCAGAGTTGGAAAACTATTGCAGAATTAAGATCAATTGTAGAGTAATAGCAATCAGAGCATTAAGATTAATTATCAATCAGAGCAAAATCATTCAAGAGAATCTCTCCCTTTCTCTAGGTTTTAAAGTATTTAAGCATTAAGTCTTTTTGAATACTATCATTTTTGGTGCTCCCCCTTTTCATTCTTTTTGCACTTTAAGAACATTGGTAGGAAGCATCATATATACTGATTTCCCATTTCTCACATTTTCGATATTTCTCCCATTTTTCATTTCTCATATTTTTCATATTTCTCCCCTTTTTGTCAATCATCAAAAAGGTGGTTTCTAATAAAGCTCAGATTTTGAAATAGATTAAGAAAGTCTTTAAGATTTATTTTAAGATAATTTCACTTTCTCAAATTTGAAATTCTAATTAAAATTCATCACATATGTATCAAATCATGACAATAAATGAAAATGCTAAAAGATCTTTCATTTCATTGATTAATTTAACATACAAAGCATGAAAGAAAAGTACATTCATATTTGTAAAATATAACAAGTAGAACAAAGTCAGAAGTATAACCAAAATACTAACCAACTAAACTATTCTTCATCTCTTCTACACTAGAAGAGGAAGAGCCTAGCTCTATAACCTTGTCAGAGGTCTTGGTTTTCCGCATGGTTAAACCTTAAATCCCTAAATCTAGTTCTAACAGGGCTTTAAGATATTAGTCTTCTTGGTTTTGGGTTTCTTCTTGGTCTAACAAGTTTGGGTGTATCAGATGAAGGAATAGGAGCAGGAGTATCAAGTGACTCCTTGAAGATCTATTCAGGAGCATCTTTAGCAATGACTGTTCCTTCTGGGATTGGCAGCAGGATGCTTCTGATCTCTTCCTTAAAATCCTCCATTTCCTTTTCAATTTTTGTGGTGGGGCTTTTTTCATATCTCAATTCCTGCAAACTTGCATTAACTGTACTTTCATTTCATCAATTGCAGAATTCATGTGATCTGTCAATGAACTTGAAATTGCTTCCATCTTCTGAAATATTAGCTTTTTGAGGTCAGATCGAGTAATCATTGTACCTTCAGTCCTTTCTTCAACAGCAGCAGCTTCATTATCTTCTGAGAAGTAACAGCAGCCTGACTTTCAGTGAATTGAAGGAGTAAATGTCAAAGTGATGTAGTGGCTTGCCTATCTCATATGCTAAGTCAACGCTAGCTTCTTCAAATAGTAAAGTAAAATCCAAACCGTAGGGTAGGCAGGCTTTGACTTTCTAGCTACTTCAGTCATCTAGATCATCATTATGTAGGGAAGGTTGAGAGGCTTTTCTCTTATCAAATATCCCATAAAGGTCATATCTTTCTCACTGACCCAATCAAAGTGACCAGTTCTGGGAAGAAATATCCTGCTGATCATATTATGAAGAGCCTCATTTCTTTTGATAGTAGGTTGGCCTTAACATGCTGACGTAGCTCATGTCTTCTTTTTCCAAGATGAGTTTTAATATGTTCTTTTCAATAAAATTAGCTCAGTGGTGCCATCCATTGTATTTAAGTAAAGGTAGGTTAAGATGTCCAGAGAACAGAACTGCTTCCAACCTGGCATTCTATCCATCTTCCAATTTTCATTTGCATTTCTTCTAGAAATGTGAATCGATTTTCCTTCCATAAGTTATAGGCCGATTGGCCATTGATACAATCTATCCGGGAGGAGAAGGAATCTCTTCTTCCTGTTGCTTGGTAGTTGATGTTTTCCTCTTTTCTCCTTTTTTCTCTTGCATCTTCACTGCGTGCACCTGATTCACCAACTTGAAGAACCTTCCTTGTAGATATTCGAAAAGCCATTATAGTTGGATTCAAGAAATCAAGGTTTTAGATAATGATTTTTGGGAGTTTGGTAAGTTTCCGAGAGGCTAGAGTGAGTTTGATGTAAAAGTGAGAAGAGTGAAGTACATAAAAAGATAGTAGAACTACCTAAATAGCGATTTCCCGACTTCGAGTCAGCTCGCCCAACCCTAGAAACATCCAATCGGCTCAACCAGAGCGAACTCAGAACAATCAGACACCAAGTCAACTAGGCAAAGACCTAGTATGCTCGACCAGAGTGATAGGTAGAGAACTTAGACATTCGAGCCAGCTCGACCAGAGCAAAATTGCTCGAGTCGACTCGAATAAACTTTCCACAACAAGTAAGATGATTCGAAATTGAATTTAATCCAATGAAATTTCAAGGAAAGTTGTTCAAAATCATGGATAAATGTAGGAGGTTTTTAGATAATCTTTCCTTAATTCTTGAAGGAATTAGGTTGTCTAAATTTAGGAAGGATCACAAAGCCCTAATTCTCCTCTAAGCAATTCAAATCTATCCTGATTTAGTGGCTTAGTGAAAATATCAGCTAATTATTTTCTGTTAGGATAAATTCTAGTTCAATGTCATCATTCAAAACATGGTCTCTAATAAATAGTGTTAATCTCTATGTGCTTAGTCCTAGAATGCTGAATAGGATTTTGGTTAAATTTATAGCACTTGTGTTATCACACTTAAGGAATTTTGTATTATGTAACACCAATCTTCTAGTTGTTGTTTAATCTATAACACTTGTGCATAACAACTCCCTTGCAGCAACATACTCTGCCTTAGTAGTAGAAAGTGCTACTGAGTTTTGTTTCTTGTAGTGCCATGAGATTAAATTAACCCTAGAAATTACATGTGTCGCTAGAGCTTTTTCTATCAACTTTACAACCAGCATAATTAGCATTAGAAAATCTGATTAAATTTAAAGATGATTCTTTTCGAAAACCAAAGACCTATATTACTTGTACCTTTCAAATATCTTAATATCTTTTAATAGCAAGCATATGTGTTTCTTTAGGATTACATTAAAATCTAGCACATCGCATATACTATACAAGATATCTAGTCTACTTGCAGTTAAATATAATAAAGATCCGATCATACCTCTATATAGCTTTTGGTCAATATTAGATCTATTTTCATCTTTGTCCAATTTACAGGATGGGCTCATGGTGTGCTCATTTGTTTGCTCGTCTCCATACCAAACTTTTTTGATTATTTCCTTGGTATATTCGGCTTGGTTGATGAAGATCCCTTCCTTTGATTGCTTTACATGAAGTCCAAGGAAGTAATTAAGTTCACCTATTAGGCTCATTTCAAATTCTCCCTGCATTAGCTTAGCAAATTCTTCACAAAAACATTCATTAGTTGCACCAAATATAATATCGTCAACATAAATTTGTACAACTAATATATCATTATCTTTTTTTTAATGAAAAGGATTTATCAACATTTCCTCTTGAAAAATTATTTTCAATCAAGAAAGTCCTAAGTCTATTATACTAGGCTCTAGGGGCTTGTTTTAACCATATAAAGCTTATTAAGTTTAAACCATGGTTTGGAAAAGCATGATTTTCAAACCTGATGGTTGTTCTACAAAACTTGTTAGACGATAAACCATTTAAAAATGCACTTTTCATATCCATTTGAAAAGTTTGAAATTCATGTAGCAGGCAAATGCAAGAAGTAATCTAATGGCTTCTAATCTTGCTACAGGTGCATAGGTTTTATCAAAATCAATACATTCTTCTTGACTATATTCCTTAGCCACTAATCTAGCTTTGTTTCTAATTACATTTCCTTGTTCATCTAGTTTATGCCGATAGACCCATTTGGTTCCTATAATTGGGTGGTCTTTAGGTCTATCAACTAGTGTCAAAACCTTATTTCTTTCAAACTGGTTTAATTCTTCATGCATGGCTAACATCCAGTTTGGGTCACTTTCAGCTTCTTCTATAGTTTTATTTATCATACAAAGGCTAGGTAGTCATGTGCAGCCCTATATGCAGACCTAGTCCTAATGCCTTGAGAAGGATCACCAATAATTAATTAATTAGGATGGGAAGTAGCGTACCTCCATTCAGTTGGTAAATATGCATGATCCTTACTTACCGTTTCTTCTCCTTCTTTAATTGATTTTTCTTGAATGCTCATGTCTTCAATCTCTTTTTGAATTGTACCTGCATCATTGTCAATACACTCATATTTTCCTTGATGGTGAAGGGTTAGTTTCATCAAAGATATATGCATTGACTCTTCAATAGTAAGAGTCTTTTTCTTAAATACCCTATATGCTTTGCTATGTAGTGAATAACCAAGAAAATTGCTTCATCATATTTAGTATCAAATTTCCTAGATTATCTTTACCATTATTAAGACAAAGCATTTGCATCCAACACATGAAAATATTTATATTGGGTTTTTTTCATTCCAAAGCTCATAGGGGGTTTTTCTTCAAAATAGGGCGGATCAAAATATGGTTTAAAATATAACAATCAGTGTTCACTGCTTCTGCCAAAAGTATCTTGGAAGATTACCTTCACATAACATCGTTCGGGCCATTTCTTCCAAAGTCTTATTTTTTCCTCTCTACAACACCATTTTGTTGTGGTATCTATTAGCGGAGAAGTTATGACCAATGCTATTTTTAGTACAATAATCATCAAAAAATTGATTTTCAAATTCGATGCCATGATCACTTCTAATTGAAATTATTGAGAGATATTTCTGATTGGAAACCTTTTTATGAAATTTTCTAATATTTTTGAAAGTTTCATCTTTGTGTACAATAAATAACACCCATGTAAATCTAGAAAAATCATCTATAATCACAAGGACATATTTCATACCTCCTGGGCTTGTAGTCCTAGTTGATCTAAATAAGTCCATGTAAAGTAGCTTAAGAGGTTTAGTAGTTGAAATCATATTTTTGGATTTAAATCTCCCCCTAGTTTGTTTACCCATTTGGCATGCATCACAAATATGATCAAAATCAACTTTAAACTTAGGCATGCCTCTAACAAGATTTTTGGAATTAACTTGGCAATAGTATGCATGCTAGCATGACCAAATAGTCTATGCCATAATAAACAAGACTCCTTGGTCTTAGTATTCATTGCAACTAAACTAGAATACTTGACATGGCAAGCAAGATCATTCAGATCTACCACATAAATATTTTCAAGTCTATGTCCAATGAATTTACTACTAGAGTCAAGAGAGTTTGTTGCTATACACATAGATGATTCAAAGATAACTTGAATCCTTTATCACATAATTGACTAATACTCAATAAATTATGCTTCAACTTATTTACTAGCAGTACATTTTCAATAAAAGTATAGAGGCTTATTTTGATCTTACCAATTCCGATTATTTTTTCCTTGCCATTGTCTCCAAAAATAACTATACCTCATTCTTTCATTTCCATGGTGATGATCTGATCTTTGTCACCCATCATATGTCTTGAATAGTCACTATCAAGATACCATCTTCTCTTCATTTTCTACGTTGCAAGACATTCCTGTAAGAAATCAAGGAGTTCCTTTAGATACCCAAGCTAACTTGGGTCATTGCAGGTTAGCTGAGGTGGTTCCTTTGAGAACCCAAATCTTTCTTGATGTATTATAGACATTTCTAATAATATGCAATTGAAAGCTTTATGTCCTAATTCCACCATTTTGTTGTGGTATTCTATTAGCGGAGAAGTTATGATCAATGCTATTTTAGTACAATAATCATCAAAAATTGATTTTCAATTCGATGCCGTGATCACTTCTAATTGAAATTATTGAGAGATATTTCTGATTGGAAACCTTTTTATGAATTTTCTAAATATTTTGAAAGTTTCATCTTTGTGCACAATAAATAACACCCATGTAAATCTAGAAACAATCATCTACAATCACAAGGACATATTCATACCTCCTAGGCTTGTAGTCCTAGTTGATCTAAATAAGTCCATGTAAAGTAGCTTAAGAGGTTTAGTAGTTGAAATCATATTTTGGATTTAAATCTCCCCCTAGTTTGTTTACCCATTTGGCATGCATCACAAATATGATCAAATCAACTTTAAACTTAGGCATGCCTCTAAACAAGATTTTTGGAAATTAACTTGGCACTAGTATGCATGCTAGCATGACCAAATAGTCTATGCCATAATAACCACTCCTTGGTCTTAGTATTCATGCAAACTAAACTAGAATTACTTGACATGGCAAGATCATTCAGATCTACCACATAAATATTTTCAAGTCTATGTCCAATGAATTTACTACTAGAGTCAAGAGAGTTTGTTGCTATACACATAGATGATTCAAAGATAATTTGAATCCTTTATCACATAATTGACTAATACTCAATAAATTATGCTTCAACTTATTTACTAGCAGTACATTTTCAATAAAAGTATAGAGGCTTATTTGATCTTACCAATTCCGATTATTTTTTCCTTGCCATTGTCTCCAAAATAACTATACCTCATTCTTTCATTTCCATGGTGATGATCTGATCTTTGTCACCCATCATATGCCTTGATAGTCACTATCAAGATACCATCTTTTCTTCATTTTCTACGTTGCAAGACATTCCTGTAAGAAAATCAAGGAGTTCCTTTAGATACCCAAGCTAACTTGGGTCATTGTAGGTTAGCTGAGGTGGGTTCCTTTGAGAACCCAAATCTTTCTTGATGTATTATGGACATTTCTATATATTGCAATTGAAAGCTTTATGTCCTAATTCTTTGCAAGCAAATATCTGATTCTAGAATTTTGAAATGATCTATACTTTGAAATTCTAGATGCATGAAGTGCAGAAATAGTAGGTTTTGTATTTATATTTTTTGGAACATATAAAGCAGGTTTTGAAATGGAAGTAGAACCTTTTGTCACAAAAGTTTTATGAGAAGTAAACTTGGGAACAAAATCTTTTTGTTTCATAATGTAGTGGTTGAAATGTAATTTGAATTAGAAGCATTAAAACCTATTCTAGCTTTATACTAGAAATTCTTTGATCTTTAAGAATTAACTCAAGCTTGTTAGAAGATAAAGTTAATTTTCAACAACCAGCTTGAGTTTTTCAACCTCCTTTTTTAGCTCATTTTTTTCTTTCAACAAACCATTATTTTTGTCATGAAATTCTTTATTCTCAGTTTTCAAAACATTACATTTTTCAGAAAGGATATGAAGTTCTTTTGCAATAAAGAATTCTTTTCTAAAATTTTCTCTTTTTCTTGAGTAAAGAATCATTGATATGCTTTAATGATCTTATCTTTACTCTACCTTTTTAAATTCAGATAATAAAACATGGAATGCAGAATTTAATTCTTCAAATGTAAATTTAATTTGAGTATCGGGGCAAGTTACTCATCCTCGAGACCCATTAAACATATATTAGCTATTTTCGTGGTCTCTTCTTCTTCAGTTGAAGTGGAGTCTTCACTATCGCTCTATTTGAAAACCATCGCTTTCTTTTTCTTCTTTTTAAAAAAATTCTTTAGAAGTGGATAGTCCGGATGAATATGCCCCGATTTCTTATATTCATAGCAGGTGGGGACTTGTTCCTTATCTTTGTCTTTGTCCTTGTCCTTTTCTTTTGAGTGTTCTCCATGTTTATGGAATTTTCTATTATATCTTCTTTTCTTCTTTCCCATAAACTTTCTGAATCTTCTCACGACCATTGCAATGTCTTCATCTTCAAGATTGTCTTCGGAGGAGGTAGAGTCATCTTCCATCTCTTCATCATCCTTTGATTCTAATGTAGCCTTGAATGCAATTATTTTATTCTTTTATGATCATCATCCATTCTATGCTGCATGGTCAATTCATGTGTGATGAGAGATCCCATTAATTCATCCATTGATAAAATGTTCAGGTCTTTGGCTTCCTGGATGACAGTGACTTTAGGATCCCATTTATCAGAAGTGATCTCAAAATCTTCTGTACTAATCAGCATTTAAGTATACCCTGCCAGACTTTTCAAACCATTAATATTTGTAAATCTAGTGTACATGGCAGAAATACTTTCAATAGGCTCCATTTTAAACAATTCATAATTATGCACTAAAAATTTATCTTTGAAGTTTTCACTTATGAAGTTCCTTCATGGGTCACCTCAAGTTTATCCCAAATTTTCTTTGCAGAAGAGCAAGTGAAAATTCGAATTAAACTCACTTGAATCAAAAGCACAGTAAAGCAAGTTCATTGCTTGGCATTCAATTCCCCTAATTTCATGTCGTGTTCGTCTCAATCCTCTTCAGGCTTAGGGACATCCATGCCATCAATTTTAATCAAGGGAACTTGTGGCCCTTTAAGAATGATCTTCCATAATTGAAAATCAAAGCTTGAATAGAGATTTTCATTCATGCTTTCCAATAAGAATAATTTGTGCTTGTGAAGAGTGGAGGTCTATTAGTTGACTGGCCTTCCGCCAGGGTGTACTAATGGATGAGCCAACAATCTTTACTCTAGTATAATCAGATACACTGCTCTGATACCAATTGTGGCCCAGGTGGCTACCCTAGAGGGGGGTGAATTAGGAATTTAAAAACTTAAGGCAAGATATGTGCAATTAAAAAATCCCTTACAAGTGGTAGGTGCTATGACAAGATAATAATTGCAGAAGCTAAATAAGAGCAAGGAAGCACAACACAAACATACAAATTTATAGTGGTTTGGAGCTACCCAGCTCCTACGTCCACTACCAAAGATACCACTTGAAATTTTCACTATATTCATACCCGAATATAGTAGGATATTTTGCAGGATCACAATCCAAAAACTCTACACTTTGGTTTTAATTGGATCACCCAAGAAAACCCAACTCCCTTTGTTTTAAACAGGCTCACCAAAGAAACCTAACTTGGTTTTACCAGGATCACCAAGAACCCAACTCCCTTTGGTTTTAAACAAGCTCACCAAAGAAACCTATTTGGTTTTTCAACCGGGCTCACCAATAACCCAACAATTCAAAAATTATTGAAATAAATTCAACAAAAATGACAAACTCAATTTGTCAAATAGTTGCCAGTGTAGCTTGATGGAAGTCCACTTGAATGCACTTGAATAAGCTTTAATTACTTCAGTTGCTTCTTCAAAATTGCTTCAAGCTTTAGATCAGAGTTGGTGAAGTCTTGAAGGCTGACTTGAATGCTCTTATGCTCTTTTGCTGTTGGTAGTTAGGATATTCAATGAAGTTCTCTAAACTTTGAAGAACTTTCAAAACTCTTACTTTTCAGATGTTTAAATCCTTCAAATATAAGGTCTTCTATCACTCCAAGGCAGTTCTAACTGTTATAGATCGTTGGGGAATGATTTGTGACCGTTGGAGTACTTTTTGGCATTCAAAAATAAATTATGGAACTAGCCATTGGATACCTAAAATGATGTTCAAGTCGGCTTCAATTCCTTTGAGTTAGCTCGGATCCTTCGAGTCGATAGGTCGAGTCACCAAATCTTCAGTGCAGTCAGCTCTTTATCTCAGGGCACAAAACTTCACTCTGGACGAGTTGACTCTTGATAGCTTGGGTCGGCTCGAACTTTTTTCTTTGAAAACTTGAAACTCGAGGAGTCGGCTCTTTTCAGCTTGGGTCGCTCTTCTTCATAGATTCTAAAATGAACACTCTGGAAGAGTTGGCTCGATGCAGTTCGGGTTGGCTCACTTTTTTAGGTCTTTAAAATTAGGTCTGGTAGAGTCGGCTCTTTTTGGTTTGAGTCGGCTCGCTTGGCTATTCTTGAAAACTTCAAAAATTGGACTCTGGAGGAGTCGGCTCGGACATAATCCAGTCAACTCAGATTCACAAGAGTCAGCTCGGTTGCCTTCGAGTTGGCTCGGATTGCTGTGTTCCAAAATCCTTGCTGCGTGCCAGTAAGTGAAGTCGGCTCTTCAACATGCTGGGTCAGCTCGAGTATCTTCTTCAGGATTTTTACACATGAACTCAAAGAGAAACTCTCACCAACTTTTTACATTTTCAAGCATACCAACTCAAAATAGTTTTATGGCACCACATATAGAAGTAACCCTTTTTAACATGATTTTTCTTATTTTTTTCATTGGGTTCTTCTTTACAAAAACAAATTACAACACAACTCAAGCAAGAAACAATAGTGTAGGAGTTGAAGTTTGAACAAATTAAACCATCTTAAAAAAACTTGTAAAACACTTGAAGTGTTGTTAGAAATAAATTGACATGCTCCAATGTTTAGTTATCATCAAAATCTTATAGGGTCAACACCTTCTTCTTTCAGTGATTTAACCTTTTTTCTTCTTTATTTTCTAATCCTTGAATGGTGATTTATAGGTCCCTCAGAGTTCATGAATCCAGGATTCCAATTGACAAGCTTTTGGGTCACTGGATTGAAAGCCACGAATCTGCAAGGTCGATAGCTTTGTTTTCTAGGCCGCATCCATTGAGCATAGAGCGAACTCTTCATGGATCAAACTTCAAATCTCTACCAGGTACACCCCCTAAACTCATTAGGTAGTGGTATTGCAGAATAGCTAGTCCTAACCAGGGCTTCTTAGCCTTGGCAGTCCTGTTTCTTCACTTGTAGGATCTATTTCTGCATGCATCTGCTTCTAGAATTTCTATAGAATTCCCTACATCGAATCTTAGCTTGAAATCTGGGATATAAACTCCTAATTTAATGCATGAAAAAATATTGTCATGCATGAATAGTTCCACATCAGTTTGGTATCAGAGCATGTTTAGGGCTAGTTTCTGCATCCTGTCATTCCCATACATGGTATGTTGTTTTTCATGTTTCTACATGTAGGTAGATCAAAAATTATGATTTTTCTTTTGTTAGATCCCTCATAATTTTAGTATTTTTATAATTTTTTTCATAATTTATTTATATCAATAAAAGTTTTTCATGACTATTTTCTTTTGCCCTAGAAAATCTCTGCATCCTATTCTGCATTAGGAGTCAAGTTTAGGCTGAGTTTCCCATCTTAGAGTTATTGTTTTTATCTGATTTTGGACTGAGTATCCCTTGAGTCATTCTCTATTTTACTGATATTTTTATTGATTTTTCTTAATCTAAAAATAGTAAAGAAACTTGCTTCCTAGAAACCCTAACCCGAATTCTGTTCTTTCCTACACCCAGTTAGAAACCTTAGGTTTTGCATCATCATAGCATTTTTGTTTTACATGAAATTTGGTCTGAATCATAATCACACATAATTCTATGTTCAAGCTTTTTTAGAATTTTTCTGTATTGAAATCCATGCTAACTTCTGCATCAAACCAAACCCTAATTCATATCTCACTAAACTAAACCTAATCAATACCAACCCCTCCCAACCCATGCCAATTTTGTTTGATAACCTAACCAACTTAAATTTGAGCTACAACATCATAAAAGAGACAAAAAAAAAATTATTTTCTATAGTGTTTTAGATTGCATCAGGTTTTATAGCATGTTCATCATCTTATTAAATCAATCTTAAGGGCAATTTTATTTTCTTAGATCAGGGTAGGAGGTCATTACCTGTCATGGGCCCAAAACAACCCCCTTGCATTCTAACCCAAACCTAATTAAAATTAATTAGACTTAATTTGCCCTAGTGTGCTAGGTGACAACAACAAGTCGTATCCGAGCCGTGTGGACCAACTAGTGCATCTAACCCTTTAGCTATTACCGAAAGCTGGTGTCTAAGGCTGGGGGTCCAGAGTCAAATGACCTAAGTGGTGTTGTGGTTTTTAATTGGGTCCCTGCGAAAGCACGGGGGCCTCCCACACTCCCATCCCCTACCTGGCTAGTGGAAGGATTAGCTATTGAGTTAGGTATAAGTTAAGCTGACCCACCCAGTTTCTGGCTCTAGGTCTAGGAAACCCTAGATTACACTAGCTTTTTTCTTCTCTTTTGCATGCTTGGTTGCATTATTTCATTTTGATTGTTTGATTTTTTGCATGACAACTAGATTAGGAACCCAATATCAAAAGTCCAAACCACAGCCCAGTTCAACCATGGAGTCCATCTTGAAGCACTGATAAGAACCATGAATGAACAATTGAATCATAAACTTGACCAAACCAATACCCAGATGACCAAATTAACCCAATCCAAAACCAATTGACCCGATCCCAAAACCAATGAACCATATATTTGACCAAATAGACCAAAGATTCGATCAAATAACCCAAACCAATAACTAGGAACCCATAGTCCCTAGATATGAACCCAATAGTAACCCACTATCCATTAGTCGACTTGAACAGCATAGGATTAGTACCCCTAGATATGAGCCTAGTGTTAGTCCACTTCCCTTTTATCAACCTAAACCCTTTAGGACCAATGCCCCTAGCCCAAGATTAGATCCTAACCAATCCAGTACTACTATGGCCCTTAGAGGGGATAGAGGCAAGTCTGTAGAGGTTCAGAAGAGTTCCAATCCCTCGAGAGTGTGTTTTAGATGTCGCAAACCAGGTCATTTTGTTAGCCAGTGTCCAGTCAGCACCCTACACCTAGGTGAGTTAGATAAAGATGAGTCTGAACCTATTGTTGAGCCTAGTATTAGTCAGGAACCCCTTAGTCAACCCACCCCCACCCTAGTTATTGGTAAATATTTCTTTAGCCAACCCCCTTCTACTACCCCATTGTTTCACAAAGTTGACATTGAAGAAGAAGTATATGAAGCTAATATGAGCTTAGTGGAACAGTATGAGGAAGAAGAAGAGGAGTTACCTATAGAAGACCTAGAATTAGTGACCAGGTATATACCCAGGTAGAAGCCAACCTAGAATTTGTTAACCCAATAGATACACAAGTAAAAGCCAATCCAAAGTTAGTCGACCATGACCCCACCAAACTGAACCTGTAATAGAAGACAATTAGAGGAAGAGAACCCAGATATTACTATTAGGATCTTACCTGAGGAGCCACTAGAAGAAAGCCCAATTGTAGAGTCTAGTCCTTTGATTCAAGAACTAGAAGAATTCATTAAAGACCTGATCTCTTTAAATCTACACCCTCAGGATGAAGTCACTCCATTAACCATAATTAAAGATCTCTTTCCTAAAATTAGTGACCCATCCTTCCATTATACTATCCAGTAGATGTACATCAACCCCATAAGGTCAACCTTATTAGTCTAGGACTAATCTCTGACATCCCTTCTTACATCCTATTCTATCCAATCAACCCTGAACCCTTTTCTTACTTTCTACCCTACCAGACTAACCCTGAACCCACTTCTTATTTTTTAACTTTTTCTGAAACTTTAATTTTTTTAATTATTAGATTGTATTTTATAGAAGTTTGCTTTTTGCATACATTCATTATACATGTTAGGTTTGCATCTTACTTCTTGCATACCCCCTAGCATTTACTAGAAGTTCATTGTAAGTTTTCATGTGCATGTTAAACTAGGGTCTAACCTAGAGACCTATAGTCTATTAGGTTTAGGCCCAGAAGAGTCCAATAAAGTCCCTCTCAATAGGAATGCATAGTTGAGTCTGCATTTTGTTAGGTATCAATACAAGTCAGGTGCATCATTCGCATTAAGCATTAATTTTGAATCAACTGGCTAATTCCCGAAAAGAGAGCCAAGAGATTTAATGTAGGAGATTCTGTTATGGTTAAGAAGATTCATGCTCAAAGAGCTAGACCTTTTCGAGTGATATAGAAGGTAGGATCCAATGCTTATATGCTACATCAGCCCTTGGATTTTGACATTAGCTCTACCTTCAATATTGCTAACTTGGTTGAGTATAGGGAACCGGTAGTGATTTCTAGTGAGGTTTTGAACCTACTCCATCCTTTGAGAGGGAACCTAACCCAGAGCGTCCACTTATAAATTGGCCTGAGAGAGGTAAACGGATCGAGCATATCCTAGACAATCAAGCTGTCACAACCCGGGACAGCCGTTATCAATGCTACCTGGTCTTTTGGCATGGTCTACCAGAATCCGACAATTCATGGATTACTTGAGAGGACTTGCAACACCTCAACCCAGACCTCCTTGAGCAATACCAGAGCCAGAGCAACCCTTACTCAACGCAGTCGAGTTCCTCCCACCCCGGGAGAATTGATAGGGACATCAGGTCAACCCTAGTTTACTATGGGTCCCTAAGTTTTGAGTCCCTAGCCATGATGCAAATTTTGTCATTGAGTCTAGTAATTTACCTATGTTAGCCATTTGAGTTTTGTATTTGGGCCTTGAGTTTGTTTTTCAGGTCTTGTTATACTTGAGTCTGCATTTTGGCCCCTAAGTTCTATTTAGGGCCTTTCTACATTTGAGTCCTGTAATTAGAGTATTGAGTCAAGTTTTGGATGCTTAGTGAGTCTTATGAATCCTGTAAGTTTTGAGTTTTATGCATTCAGTCCAATTTTGTAAGTCTTATATTGAGTCTAGTCCAATTTTATAAGAAGACTCAAGTCACTTATGAAACCAGTCAGCATAATACTACAACCACTGCATGGAATCCAGTCATCCACATAATTATGCCACTTGGGAAGCATAGAAGGTTTCTTGGAGCTATCATTGAATACGTGGATGACAAGTACATCAGCCCACCATGAGGAGATGGACAATCAGAAGAAACCCTAAAAGACCCAGCCCAGCATTGAAGTGGGCTGCCCAAAGCCTAAAAGCCCAAAGCCCAAAAGCCCAAAGTTCTTCATATGGCGCCCCACCTTATGGTCACCCTCTATATGGCGCCCCCTTATGATTACCCCCTTTGGACCAAGTCAAAGAGAAGGAGAAGACCAAGTCAAAGAGGAGGAGAGGAGTAATCCTAGTTGGGAGAAGAAATTTGAACCTATTTGGGAGAGGACTTGTGGAAGAGTTTGTAAAGGAAAAGAAAGACCATGTAAAATCTCTTGTATACCCTAACTTGTATGCCTATATAAAGTTCCCTCCCCCCCCTCATGTATTATTGCTGATTATTGATGAATGAATTATTCTTGAGTTCTTCAAAATTGTGTGTGATGTTTTCTTTGTGATTTAGGATATTTGTGTGATCCCTGCGCCCTACCTCCAAGCCGATAGCCTCTTCATCTTCTTAGCCGCCCCTCTTCCTTCCCTTCCTTCGCTTCTTCTTTCAGCGATTTAATATTTTGTCTTCTTTATGTTCTAACCCTTGAATGGTGATTTACAGGTCCCTCAGAGTTCACAAATCTAGGATTCCAATCGACAAGCTTTTGGGTCACTGGATTGAAAGCCGCAAATCTGTAAGGTCGATAGCTTTGTTTTCTAGGCCGCATCCATCGAGTGTAGAGCGAACTCTTCATGGATTAATCTTCAAATATCTATCAGGTACACCCCCTTGACTCATAGGTAGTGGTATTACAAAAGATCTAGTCCTAACCAAGGCTTCTTAGCCTTGGCGATCATGTTTCTTTACTTATAGGATCTATTTCTGCATGCATCTGCTTCTAGAATTTTTATAGAATTCCCTACTTCGAATCTTGGCTTGAAATTCGGGATATAAACTCCTAATTTAATGCTTAATAGATTAAAATAATTGGCATGTATGAATAGTCCTGCATCTTAAGGTTCTTCATTTTTAATGAAGCCATACATTTTGATCACCTTATGAAAATATATATTCCAACTTTGAGATGCTTGCTTCAATCTATAAATGTATCTCTAAAGCTTGCACACCTTTAATTCATTTGTAGATGTAAATGCTTCAGGTTGTATCATATATATCTCTTCTTCTAACTCTCCATTTAGGAAAGCAATTTTGACATCTATTTGCTAGATCTCAAAATGAAGATATGCTGCTATTACAAGCATAATTTGAATAGACTTGAGATTTACCATGAGAGAAATATCTCATCATAATCAATACTATAATGCTAATGATATCTCTTAGTAACCAAATGAGCTTTATAGGTCTCCACTATCTCGTTGTGCCTCTTTTCTTTTGAAAATCCACTTACACCCAATGGATTTTATCCTTCCAGGTGGATCAACTAGTGTCTATACACTATTGATCTCCATGGACTCCATTTTGGATTTTATGGCTTTAAACCATTTCTCATAGTTGGAACTCTGCATTGCATCCATGTAGGTGATTGGATTCTCTTTATTTCATCATGTTTAATAGGATCACCATCTTGGACCAAGAAACCATAGTATTGTCTAGTTAGCATGGTACTCTACTGGATCTCCTTAATGTTGCCTCTATAACAAGCTTCAAATTTGATGTAATCAAATCTGTTTAAATTAGTTCAATTAATTATGTTGGTTCTTCTATCTATCAAACTTCTTCAAGTTCAATTTTAGAGGTATTAGTTCCTTCTTCGAAGAATTCTTTTTCCAAAAAGACTGCCTCATTACTATCAAACACTTTGTGTTCATCAATATGATAGAAGAAATAACCCTTAGTTTCCTTCAGGTATCTTATAAATGTATACCTATCAGATCTAGGTCCAAGCTTGTCTATTTTTAATCATTTGATATAAGCTAGATATCTCCAGATCCTAAGGTATGAGGGTACAAGCTTATATCCTATCCATATTTCAATAGCATTTTGTCTACAGACTTGCAAGAACTCTATTACCTCTAAGAAGGTAGGCAGACATGCATATCCTATCATGGATCGAACCATATCTAACAAGGTTCGATTCCTCCTTTCAGACACTTCATTTTGTTGAGGTATCCCTAGAGGAGTCAATTATGAGAGAATCCTATTCTCTTCCAAATATATCATGAACTCACTAGTAAAGTATTCACCTCCTCGATCAGACTAAAGGATTTGAACATACTTGCCAGTTTGTTTCGCTACTTCATTACAAAATTATTTGAGTATTTCAAATAACTCAGACTTATGTCTCATTAAGTACCCATACCTCCATAGGTCATCAATAAATATAAGGACATAGTGACGTCCACCTATGGCTGAAGTGTTCATGGATCCATATATATCAGTGTGTATTAGACTCAGAACTGCATTAGCTCTTTCATCCTTTCCAGTAAAAGGTGACTTAGTCATCTTTCCAAGAAGATAGAATTCATAGGTCGGCAATGATTCAAAATCATTGACTTGAGGATTCCCTCTTTAGATAACCTATTCATCCTATTCTTATTGATATGACCTAGCCTACAAGGCTAAAGATAGACATCAGATACATTTTCTATCCTTGGATGTTTATTGGATGTGTACATCACATTCATAAGCAGTGATAAAATATAAAGTCATTTTTCAATTGTCCGTGCATTATAGTAACACCATTCAAAATGATATCACAATAACTATCTTTTATTGATAAATGATTACAATTTTTAGCTAAAAGGCCTATAAAGATCATATTTATCAAAAAGCTAAAACAATAGTGATAATCATCTAAAATAATGATACTAGTATCAAAAATAAGCTTAAATATTCCTAAAGCTAGAACTGGAATAGATCTTCCATCTCCAACATTCAGGAATTTCTTCCCATCTTTGAATCTTCTACTGACCTGAAGTCCCCACAATGAATTGCAAATATTAATAAGGCTTTCGATGTCTAATACCCAAGTAATAGTATCATAAATAGAAAAATTATAAGGTGTTATCATATAAGTACCTTGTCTAGCAATACCTTGCTGGTTCTTCTTCTTCCTTGATCTGTTTCGGTCCAACAAGGCAATGTGAAGAGGATAATTCCTCTTCCAATATCTTTTCTTCTTATAGTAGAAGCATTAAACTTAAGTTTTGTAGGCTTTCATCTTCCTGGTTCGACCTAGTTTTGTCACTAGAGCACTTTGCATATTTTTCTTATTTGTCTTCTTTCCTTTCTTAAAGGGATGATGTCTTGTCAAACCTCCCACTACATTTACCAATCCCTTATAGAGCTGATTATCTTTCTCACAGATTTGTAGTAACCCTAATAGATAATGGGAGTTTATTGCAGGTCTAGTCATTTGTAATGATCAAGGAAGTCAATATAGGACTTTGATAAAAAATTTTAGATTGCATCCTTCCCAGCTATTCATGTAAAAAAAAAGTAAGTTTGCTTAGGTTCTTAATCAATTCGGTCATGTACAATACATGATCAGTGACCGATGCCGCTTCTTTCATCCTCATGTTGAAAATAGTACAAGATAATTTATACCTTTCAATATCATCAGGAGTGCCAAAGGATTCTTTTAATACTTGAAGTAGGTCCTCCAGCTAAGCATCCTCAAATTTATTATTCAATTCATCATTCATGGATACTTGCATAATGCAATGGACCATGATTTTGTCATTGAGCTACTTTTGGTAAGTGTCTCAAACTGCACCATGAGCATTCTGCGTAGGCTTAGGTGCTAGATCTATTAGCTTGTACAGGATCCATTCATGCTCCAGAACTATTTTTAACTTTCAATACCAACTATCAAAATTGGATCCTGATAAGTTTTCATTATCTAGCAATGAATGAAGTGACAAAATGGTGGCCATACTAATCTAAAGGGAGAACAAAACCTAATTTATATATGAATCATTTAATCCTAAAGACATGGACTTTGGTTTAAAGGTTCTTCCATTATTTTTGATCAAATTGGTAGCCACTACCTCTAGTTTAAGGAATTTCATCAATTCTTTATTGGATACCAGAATCCAATAGACTGCACATAAGCCTGACTTTGGTCAGCTCACCTATGTGAATCTAAAGGATGGTTCTTAACTAATTATTTTTCTTAAAATCTTTTGGTAATAATTTTGCCCCAGGAACTAATTAACAAGCCTTTGGGCTACCACTAGAAGTAGTGGTTAGGTCCAACCATTAACATGATAAGATTAAGTGCTTCTAGCTAACAATGGCTAAGCCCAACTTTGGCTGACCCACTTGACCATCATTTAGAAAGAAGTACTAAGTCAGCATAATATGAATAATAATTTCAATAGTTAGATGAGCACTAGGTCTTTGGACCTCCAATGATCATCTTAACTATTGGACTCATTATCACTGTTTTAATAGGAGGCCATGACTCAATTATTTTCATAATTTTATCACTTAAGAAATCTAATAATTTTAGAGAATTTAATTAAAGAAAAGAAAAGAAGACAAGGACTAATCAACAATCCTCCTACTAACTTCATCAAGTGACAAGGATCTAATCACATGTGTCCAAGGGCACCTAGATTAGTTAAACTGATCTTCCTTACTGGCATGGATTTACTTGAATTGATGAGCTATCTAATCAAAATCTAATTGACCAAATTAGTTAGGTAAGTGAAATTGATGGGATGGTTCTGCCATTAACATCTTTTCTTAGATTCAAAAGAGTTGGCCAGGTAAGAGGTAGTCCTAATTAATAATCATGATCAAATACCAAACTTTACCTTAGGTAATAATTGGTTTATCGACTTTAATTAGACTAACCTAGGGATTCAGGTCTAACCATTGATTCATAATCATGTCTATTTGATAATATAGACTTGATCAACCTATCACTATAGAATTGATCTAGAGACCTTTTCATCTAATCTTAATCAATTTTTGGTTAGTTTAAATCAATTTTTCTAAGGTCCATATTAATCAAATTCTAATCTTAGATCTAATTCGATAATTTAACCAAATTCGAGCTAACATAAAACCCAAGTTTTATGAATTGATTTTTGATCTTAAATTCATAATTCTAGGTCCAATCAACTCTTATTTCTAGCAATTAATCATGATTTATTTTGCTAAAATTAGATCTAAATATTTTTTTTATTTATCATATACTGATAAAATAATTTTAGTTCTAGACTATATGGTTTAGTGCAATTGCTAAAATTATATTTATAATTTATGTTCTAAACATAAAACCTGATATAAATAACTTAATCTCAGATTAATAATAGTAAATTAATCAAGATTGAACTACTAAAAATTATATCTAAATTATCAAAATAATCTCAATAAAAAATATCATTTCACCTCACTTGTTCATGAGATTAACCACAAACGACACCCCTACATGCCATAAGAGATCCCATTGAATGGGAAGAGATGACTTTTAAACCATACTTTCTCCTATGACCAGATGGCCATGGTGATCAACCCAATCCAAAGTAGCTACTTGGATTAAGATTCAGATCTATATATAATCAAATTATGTCAAGGACCTGGGGCTTTGATACCGCATCAGAAAACTAGGGTAGAATTTCATGCATTGATTTTTTTTAAACCAGTGAAAGAAAAATAGATTAATAATAATTTTAGTCACTAAATCATGTATTAGAACAATTCTAAAAACCTACCATATAGGATCATAATAGATATGAATAGAGTATAGATACTGAAATTAAAATTAGCATGGATCGATCTAGTCGATACATATTATAAATCTAATCTACAAACATAAATAGGATCGGATCTCATACCTTGTCACCGGACGATGAACACCACTATTCATGGAGCATGGTAAAAGGTCAGGATGTCTTCTCATAGTTTCATAGGATGTCCAGCCTTTACAAAAGTCTACACGAAGCCCCAAGAAATCACATTCCCTAGAGTACTAGCTCCATGTGAAGCTATAGATGGCTAATCTAAAATCCTTCCTTTGAATTTCTTCAAGTCCTTCAAGAAGATGAGAAGATGGAGGATGAGGAGGATTAGGTCATAGAAGAAATGGTAAAATCAAATTTCTCTTATTTTCCTTTTCTTCCTTTCTTTCTCTCTTTTCTTTTCTCCTTAGCGCCAAGAAGAAGTCCCCACACCAGTTTATTTTTTGTGCCCACTCCTTATTTTCCATGTTTTTTTTCTTGGTTTCTTACAGTAAAAGCCTCTCTAAATGTCACATAATCCTTAGGATAAGACTAAGGAATAGAGTTTTTCTTGGATTAATAGTTTAATTATTTCAAATTTAAATTCAAATCAATTCAAATAAATTTTAAAATTTATCTAAACCTATCCTAACATAAAGGAAATGAGTGAAGGCTTCAAAACCTATTTTTCATGGAGAAAACTTTATGCAAAGAATCAGAATCTTATAGAGAAAGCTAGGGGCACAAGAATCAGTTTTGACTCGATCAAACTAGATACAAAACTATATTAAAACTCTATTTAAATTTTTTCTTGGCTTAATCCCAACCAGAATAGATAATAGAGAGAGTGATAATCATGTTTTATGATAAATCATATATTTATACATTTATTTTAAGTAATTGTAGGTGCTAACATCTTCTAAAAATTCTAATTTCATAATTAAACTGGACTTTCATGCAAAATTAATTATTTTTAAAATACATTTGAAAAAGATAAAATTAGAGTATAATTATGAAAATTAGATGTCGAGTCAAAGAACCACACATCTATTAAAATATTTAATAATTTTTTTTTCATATTTCTTCCTCTTTGGCTGGTTGATGGAAAATTTTGTAACTCCAAAATCTAAGAAAATTGGTTGGATTATTGATTAAAAAGCTTGCCAACATGAAGAGCTTGATTTATAGAATCTAATGAATTAAACGACATAAGAATTAGAGTTCAAATGATCCCCAAATAAAGGAAGGAGCCTGGGAGTCCCAAGTGCGATCCATGGCCACTAACGCCAACAATTCTTAGCCATCCAAAGTAGCCAATCGGACAGTTGAAGAAGACTCCAACCTATTGTGGCCAGCTAAAATAGATCCATCATGATTTCAAACCATCTGATGGTCATGAGTGTAGGAGTCTATCTAATTTCACTATTTAAAGGATCCCGGGCTATAGAAGAAATCATCTTGAAGAAAGAGTATGGTATAGAATAGAAGGCTTAGCTTTGGATTACGGGTAGACATCTAAAAATGAGATTTCTTAGAGGAGAAGCTTTATCTCCTATGCCATTCATTCACCTACACCAATCTTTAGATCAAGATCCAAAGAGGAAGAAGAAGAGGAAGCTCAATTCGCTCTATGGAGTACGATGGAAGAAGGCGACATGACATAAACCAACTTCCCAACAAGACTATGCCAATCAACTTCAAATGCTTTGCTACTACTTTCTTAGACTATTTAATTCTTATTTTTAATACTTTGTAATTAGATTCTTATTTCAGTTTACGTAAATTTTATTTTCATGTAATTTAAATTTATGTCATTTACTTTTCTCGTAAGTAGATGCTAAGATCAGATTAGCAGATTGAATGTACCTGAGTTTTAATTTTCTTTTGCACTTGTAACTTTTGTTTACCTGACTTCAAATTATTTTTCTTTTTCTTTTAAAATCAAAGATTTCAGATTATTATAAGCACTGCTTACTCTATGGATTCAACCTAACTCACTATGTTGTATGCAATTTTAATTAATTAGAAATTAGATAATTAAACTGATAATTACGGTGTTCTAATGACAATATCGTGATCTTATCAAGTTTTTGGTACCATTTCTAGGGAAGGTACGAATGCTAACATTTTTTATCTCTTTGATTTCTTATAAATTTAGATTACTAATTTTTCTTTTTTTTTGTAGAAAAAAACCAAAAAAAAGAAAAAAAAGTGGAGAAGGAATGTTTTAAAATTTTGGTAAGATCAAACCTAATCCCATATTTATTTCTTTTTTTATTTACTTTCTTTTAATTAGTTTCCTCTTCAAATTAACATAAAAGGAAAAAGTATATTTTTAGTTACTTTTAATTAGTTTTTTCTTTTCAAACTATATTAAAAAGAATTTTTTTTTTAGTTTCTTCCTTTTTAAATTAACCTAAAAATAAAAAATTATTTAACTTTTTAATTAAATACCTTAAATACTAATATGTTTCTTACCTTAATTATAAGATCTATAGTTTCTTTATATGCTTAACGTATTTTAGTCTTTTTTTCTCACATCTAATTAACCAAGATTAAAACCTACCTTTGATTTCTCTTGCTTGAATTAACATAATATAAAAAGAAAAAAATATTTTTAGTTACTTTCAATTAGTTTTTTTCCTTTCAAACTAACTTTAATTTTTTTTTAATTTGTTTCTTGTCAAATTAACCTTAAAAAAAATATTTTGGTTTACTTTTAGTTGGTTTCTTCCTTTTCAAACTAACCTAAAAAGAAAAAAAATTCCTTTTAAGTTCGTTCCTTTTCAAATGAACCTAAAAAAAGAAAAATTCATTTAACCTTTCAAATAATTACCTTGAATACTAGATTGGATTTTTGTTTTAATTTAGGATATTTACCTACTTTATTTGCTTAACCTAATTTTAGTCTTTTTTCTATCACATCTAATTAACCAAGATTAAAATCTACCTTTTATTTCTCTTGCTTAAATTAACATAACATAAAAAGAATACAAAAATACCGTATAACACTTAACTAAAATAGAGTAACTAATTAAAACATAAAAAAATTTTACTTGTTCAGGACATCTTTCTGTTTTACATTGTATATTTTCACAAGACATCTTAAAGGCAATAATCCATAAACAATATAAGGTGGGGATTTGATCACTCTTCCTTGGCCCACAAACCACCACCCTGCATCTTGCATTGATCTAAGCCTATTAATTAAAATCAACTAGACGTCAACCCCTAAGGACTTTGAGCTTAATAGGACAAGATACTCGGAAGAGTTAGACTGGGTCAGGATTGGTTGATTGACTGATGTATAGGAAAGGAGTTCAAGGATGATGTATCCCTAAAGAAAGGTAGTTTTTAATTGATTTCATTTACTGACCTGGCCAATCTAATTGGTATCTAGGGAAAGCAATGGGGGAACCCCACCGATCTTACCTTTACCTAGCTAGTTGATTAGTTAGTTTCTGACTTAGAGGGCTCCAAGGTTGGTTGGGACACCATGATCAGACACAGATCACTGGATCCCATATGGTTTATTGATTAGGATTTTAATTTTAGAACCTTAGTCATGTGTCACAATTTTGTAATAAATTAAGATTGAGTCCTGTAATAAGTTGAGGTTAGTTGATTAGTCTCAACCCTCAACCCTAGTTAGAATATTGAGTCCTGAAATTCAGTTATGAGTCCAGTCTGAGTTCAATTTTGTACAAGAGAAGAGGATACCATATTATGGAGTTCCACCAGGCCTCATCTAGGAGCCAGAAGACCCTAATACAGCCAATTAGACTTTGTATGCCATCTCAAGGTCCAAGATTCCTGCATGATACCCAGAAGCCCTCTAGATGTTCTCCAGATATCTAGATTTCCCTCTAGATGCCAGAGTATATTCCCAGACCAGTCACATCATAAATCCAGAGGTCCAACTGTGCCCCAGCCCAAGAGAAATAGCCCAGGTTCCAAGTCCAAGTCCTTAAGAAGCAAGATTCCAAGGAATATTCTTATACCACGCTACCAGGCCACCCCAGCTTCCAGGAGGCCCAAGCCCATGCGCCCTTTACCTCTTGGCCGGCCCTTGCTGCTCCCATGAAGCCCAACATGCCTAAGAGAGGCGTCCTCACTTGGTTGACCAAGTCTAAGGGTTGATAGAAGACTAGGTCAAAGCATGAAGGGAGAAGGAGAAGACTAGTCAAAGTTCCTAACCTAGTTGGGATTTATTTTCCAAAGTGTTTTAAGATTTGTTATTCTAACCTAGCTAGGAGAAGGACTTGTAATCTAACTAGGAGAAGACTTGTTAACCTAAGTATAACCCTAGTTAGGAGAGGGCATGGGAGCTCTATAAATACCCCACCCCTCTTCCTCTTGTAATAACTTTATTCATGATATCAAAACCCTGGTGAATTTTATTTGAGTTTGCTCTAGTGTTGAATTGTGTTCTTGTGTTTTGCTGGTTATTTTGTGTGCCCTAGCCATCCTTGTTGCCCTAGCAAATACTTTGTGTGCCCTAGCCATCCTTGCTGCCCTAGCATCCTTCAACGCCCAAGCTTGCTACCATCCAAGCCTTCACACGCCCAAAGAAAAGGAACCCTAGGCTGCCCAAGCAAGGATCTTCATCAAGCTTCTAGCCGCCAGCCATTCAAACCCTGATTCGATTTCCTTCAACCCTAGTTTCCTTTACTTTATTTACTTGCTGTTTTGATTGACCCTGATGCTTGCAGGATCCTCGAGGTGTCTCACCTCCCTAGGGGAGGCCTTCTTTGCCTCCAGGACTGTCCCAAATCAGCCATCTAATCAAGGGAACCAAGCATCATCATCCAAGCTCCAATCAGAGTGCCGTGTGACCTCTTCATCGGAAGTTCTTCAATTCACTGGTTGGTAACATCCTTCCTTCTCTTAATCATTGATTTGATGAAGAATAGCTATCCTAAATTGAAAGTTTCTCAACTCTCGTGTCCTGGCTATTTATTATTCTACATGAGTTTTTGCGGGTACGTTAGTTCCTTGCATTACTAGTCTTTATATTGATTCTTTACTTGATTTTGGGTATGTAGCCATTGAATTAAAAATATTAAAAATCATAAAAAAATTATTTTTCTATTTTGCATTGGTATTAGGTTTGTCCCACATCAGTTTGGTTTAAAGCAGGTTTAGGATAGCATATATCTGCATTAGGATCACAAACCCTAATTTTCCATCGTGTCCACTACATTAGGTGTCTATTTTTCATCTGATTTCAACCACGTAGGAATTTTATTTTTTTGTAAAATTTGCATGAATTGGTATCTGTCTAGTGCTCTTTTTTATCATAAATTTTAATTAATTTTATAGAAAATGAAAGGTCCTAAAATTTGGCATATTAGAAATCCTAACTAAAATCCTAATAATTCTATATCAGTCTGAAAACCCTAGGATTTCATCATATGATTTTAGTTTTGCATCAAATTTTGTAGAGTTCATCAACACTATCCATCCTCTGTCATAGAATTTTTATGATTTTTTTTACATCGAAATCAATGCCAAATCCTGTAGTATTCTGAACCATAAATCTTAGAATTCTTTGAACTCTACACACTTGACTCAACCAAACCTAACCAACTTCCACACACCCCAATCCCAAGCCCAATTTGATTGCTAGCCTAATCAACCTAAACCTAATTTGCCACCTCATAAAACACACATAACATATTTTATTTTTCTAATTATTTTAGATTGCATAGGACCATCGATTGCCATCATCTCTTTAACCAATCTTAAGGGCAATTTCTATCTCAGATCAAGGCAAGAGGTCATAACCTTTCCTGGGCCCAAAACAATCTCCTTGCATTCTCACCCAAGCCTAATTAAAATTAATTAGACCTAATTTGCCCTAGAGGGCTAGGTGACACCTAACAGGTCGGGTCCGAATTGTGTGGGCCAACTAGTGCATTTAATCATGTGGCTATTATTAAAATTTGGTATCTAAGGCTGAAGGTCCAGAGTCAAATGACCTAAGTGGTGTTGTGGTTTTTAATTTGGTCCCTGTGAAATCAGGGGAGGCCTCCCACACTCCCACCCTCTACCTAGCTAGATGAAAGATTATCTACTTGGTTAAGTGTAAGTTGAGCTGACCCATTCAGTTTTGGCTCTAGGTTTAGGAAACCCTAGAATTACTGATCCTTTGCATGCTTGGCTACACCATCTCATTCTGACTGATTGTTTGATTATATGACCACTAGATTAGGAACCCAATACCAATAGCCTCAACCCAACGCAACTAGTGTGACCAAGGAGTCTAACCCTAGGAGAACCCAATACTATGACCCATACTTAGAGCTTAACCCTAGGAGAACCTCATACCATGACCCATACCAGGAACCTAAACCCTACAACTCTAGCCCCTATGCACCCAGATGCAATAACCCCAGATTCTATTGGAATAAACTTTTAGAACAATGGTAGGATTTGAGATAGGGTAACAAAACAGTATCTGAATACATTGACCAATTTGATGAATTTTATGGGGCATATTACACAGTTGAACATGAGTCTCAGATCATATGAGTTTCGAGCTAGCCACATAGAGATATCCAAGGTGAATTATTTTGATGGCAACTTCGAGACCTAAATGATGCCTATGACATAGCCTTGGAATTCGAGTCAAAACAGAGGGAACTCATGTTTAGTCAACCTAAGTCCAAAGAACCCATATTCAATAGGTCTAAACCCGTATCCTATGAGTCCTAGGAATCCAAAGTCTCTAGGTATCAGCTTAGTGCTAGTCAAGTTTCCATTAGTCTACCTGAACCCAATAGGATTAGTACCTCTAGATATAAACCCAGTGTTAGTCCACTTTTTCTTAGTCAACCTAAACCCACTAAGATTAGTGCCTATAGTCAGAACCCCTTAGTCAACCCATCCCTGTTACCCTAGTTAACAGCCAATTTTTCTTTAGCCAAACCCCTCTTACTACCCCATTGGTTCACCAAGATGACTAGGAAGAAGAGGTATATGAGGCTGATCCAAGTTTGGTGGAAGAGGATGAAGATAATGAGTCTATTGAAGATCTAGAGGAAGAAACACCTATAGAAGACCCAGAAGTCATTGACTATAACCAAACCCCAATAGAAACTAACCTAGAATTAGTTGAGTTTGAAGTCCAGTGTAACCAACCCAGTTCAACCATGGAGTCCAATCTAAAAACCCTCCTTAAGGCCCTAATTGAACAATGGACCTAGAAAAATATCCAATTCCAAACCCAGTTTACCCAATCAACCACCCAAACCAACCAATTGACCCAAACCAACAACCAAGTAACCAATAGGTTGGACCAGGTAGAAGAACACCCAATATTAGTTGACCCAAACCATACCCAAGTAGGAGCCGACCTAGATTTAGCTAACCTTAGCCATACCCAGACAGTAACCAACATAGAGTTCGCTGACCATGTAGTGGAAGAATCCTTAAAGGAAGAAGACCATGAGGAACCCAATCCTACTATTAGAGTTTTACTTGAGGAGACACTAAAAGAAAGTCCAACTATAGAGATTAGTCCTTTGATTCAAGTGCCAGAAGACTTTATTAAGGACTTGATCTATTTGAACCAGTACTCTCAAGATGAAATCATTTCATTGACTCCCATCGATCTCTTTCCTGAAATCAATAACCCTTTCTTCCATTATGCAGACCCTTTAGATAAGCATCAATCCCATAAAGTCAACCTCATTAGTATAGGCCTCATCCCTGAAATCCCTTCTTATCTCTTATTCTACCCGATCAACCCAGAACCTTCTTCTTACTTTTTACCCTATCAGACTAACCCCAAATCCACCTCATATTTTTTGCCTTTTTTGAGTTTTCTTATATTTCTTTAACCATTCACCTGCATCATGTAGAGGTTTGCATGTTGCATTCATTTATCGCACACGTTACGTTTGCATATTACTTTTGGTATACTTTGTGGCATTTGCTAGGAGTACATAGTAAATTCTCATGTGCATGCCATGCTAGGGTCAAACCTAAAGAGTCTATAGTGTGTTAGGCTAGATCCAAAGAGTCCAATAAATTTTCTTTGATAGGAAGTCTAGTCGAGTCTATTATGTGTTAGTCTTGAGTCCAATAAATCCATAGCCCAGAATCATCTGTCCGTACCTACACTAGCCTTTACACAGCATTTGCATCTGGAAATTAGTCAAAAGTTGAACATAGATCATGAACTAAATAACAACTTAACTAATTTCCAAAGGAAAGATAAAGAATTTTATGCAGAGGAATATGTGATGATAAAGGAATTTTTTGCTCGCGAAGCTGGCCCATCCAAAATAATGAAGGGTAATGGACCCAATGCCTATGTGCCGAGATATTACCTGATTTAGGTATTAGCTACAGCTTCATCATCTCAGATTTTATAGAGTCTAGGAAACCAGCAGTGATACCCAGCGAGCCCCTTGAGCCACTCCCTTTCTTTGTGAGTGAACCCACCCTAGAGCAACCACATATAATTTGACATTTTGGTGAGGAAGAGATTGAGAGAACCCTGGATGATCAAGCTACCAGTACCCAGAATAGAGACTGTCAGCGGTATTTGGTCCAATGGAAAGGTCAGCCAGAATCTGAGGACTTATGGAATGCTGGTGCGGATCTACAATGCCTCAACCCAGACCCTCCTTGAGCCATATTGACCCTTACTCGATGGAATCGAGTTCCTCCCACCACGGGAAAATTGGTGGGGACACCAGAATCAGACACAGATCACTGGATCCCATATGATTTATTGATTAGGATTTTAATTTTAGAATCATAGTCATGTGTCATAATTTTGTAATCAATTAAGATTGAGTCTTATAATAAGTTGAGGTTAGTTGATTTGTCTCAACCCTCAACCCTAGTCAGAATAGTGTGTCCTGTACTTTAGTTAAGAGTCCAGTCTGAGTTCAATTTTGTACAAGAGAAAAGATACCCTACTATGAAGTTCCACCAGGTCTCATAATGAAAACATTGGAAAGTGGAAGAAACTACAAACTAAAAATCTTTGGTTGTAGTCCAATATTTCCTTTTTTTCAGGTTTTCACAAATGTATGAAGCACCTCCTGAAGACTTCTAATTCTATGAAGCAAGATTGAATTGTTTAAAGCTAAAATCAGGTGAAGATTCCTTTTCCAAGCCCATGGGCCAGCCAAGCTATGAAGAAATCTTCTATCTTGAAGCCTAATGAAAGACCAAACCTTAAAGAACATGTGGAAGGATTAGATAAAGACAAGTGTTGCAAGGAGATGGCACCACATGGAGCTTCTAGGACTTTCTCTTCTTAGGATTAGTTAACTAGGAACTAATCATGTAATTAATAACCAACTAAATTTAAATTAGTTGGCTCCTTAACCCACCCATTATGGTTACCCTTGGCCTATAAATAGGTCCAAGGCCTCCTCTTGTAAAACAATGAATGATTTGAGTTGAATGAAAGTTTCCTTGTTTGTGTTCTCTTCCATCTTGCCAAGTTTTTTAGTTCTTCTTAAAATTTTGAGTGTTTTTCTTTAAGTTTGAGTTGGAGTGTTGAGTTTGATCTTGAGTTTGAGTGAGTGCCTTGAGTTTGAAGGACCATAGTTCTATTTTCAAGCTTTTCTACCTAAGATCCAAGTAGTCCAAGAAGAAGAGGAAGTGCAGTTCAAAATTTTCAGCAACTCTCTTCACCTCTCTTGTTGATTCCTTCTTTTTTTTCCCTTAATTTCTTTGAATTTTGACTTACCTTGACTCTTTGTAGGTTTTTCTTGGTGATTTGAAGATGAAGATGAAGGCTCCATGCCAAGGATCAAAGCTCCAATGGTGAATCCAAGAAGGAGTGTAGATCTTGTCTCTAGCCTTTAATTTTTGAGCAGTGTGTGCTTCCCTTCCATTTAGCTTTGATTTCTCTTTATTGTTGGGAAAAGACCCTCTTGATCCTTAGATCTGAGGTTTTTAAAGGTAGCTTAGCCTAGTTTGAGGGTTTCTATGCCCTTAGATCCTCTCTTTTATTTTTTTGAAAGGAAGCTTGCACAAGGGTGTCAGATTTTCTACTCACCTAGTTCGTAGCTCAAAATTCTTCATCCCTTCTACCCATGAATCCGGCCATATCTAAAGCTCTAATACTGATCTGTTGTTGCTAGGTAAGTAGATCACATCTCCACACACCTATTTCATCAAATTTGTCCCCCATCAATTTTTTGGTATCAGAGCTTTGGTTCTAGGTTAAGCTTTACAGGCTGCTAGAATTCTATCTCACTGTCTTTTGAGGTTCAATGATTTTTCATATTTTTTTAAATTGATCAAAAAAATCCAAAAAATATACTTTCCTAGTACCTTTGTCTCTAGAATTTTAAATAAAAACTCAAAAAAAATATTTATCTTTATTTTTGGATTTAAAAATATAAGTTCTTAGGTCATTTCTGTGGTTCTGTCCAGAATTCTATTTATGCCTTCCATTTCCTTTAATTTTTAAAAAAATACAAAAATATATATATTTTAATTTTTTAATTTTAGATCTGAGATCCAAACCTCTAGTTTTGTTATTTTCCACCATAATTTTAAATTTTAGAGAGGTTTATAGCTTGAAATTTGAAATTTGAATTCAGGTTGTTAAGAGTTAGATGAACTGCTGGAATCTTCTAGCAATTATTTTCAAACTACCTTCTCAACCAAAATTTGAATTAATTTGAAGTCAAAATTTAAAATCCGAGATTATATATCTGAGAGATAACCAAGTCAATTTTATTTTGAATTTTTTTGATTTTTAAAATTTAAAATTTTGAATTTTCAATTCAGGTTAGCAAGAGGTCAGTTGGAATGCTGAAATTTATATTTTAACCACTTTGCTTCCAAGGACGAATTTCTAATCAAATTTTGAAATTTAAAATTTTAAATTTGGTTACTGTGATTTAGACTTCAAGATTTGAAATACCTAATTTAAATTTGCATTTGTTGAGATTTTTAAATTGGGTTAAAAAATTCATGCATTTGTGCTAGGTATAGTTGAGTGTGCTCTTTGTTTTGCTGAAATTGTTTGCATCCATTTTATAAAATATCCTAAGGGCATTCAATATTACATAAGGGAAGGAAAGTCATTACCTTTCCTTAGCCCAAAACAATCACCTACATTTGCATTGACCTAAACCCTAAAGTAAAATCAGGTAGGAACCTAAATTATGGACACCCACAAGTCGGGTTCAAGTACAAGGTAAGACAAAGTATTATTTGAGTTTGTACTTATTCCTTGAAATTGGTGTCTAAGGCAAGAGGTCAAATGGCAAATGCCTTAAGCGGACTTGCAATTTTTAATTAGGATCTCGCGAAGGCAAGGGATGCCTCCCGCAATCCCAACCTCTTACCTAGCCAGTGGACAGGGTAATTACATACTTAAGTAGTACCTAGTTAAGTCTTGTATTTTAAACTTTTAGGTCTTGGAACCCTAAAATTAGGTCTTGTTTGCTTGTCCATTGTATTGCTTACCCTTGTACTGTGTCCTATATCAAAGTTTCACCCTCAGTCTGGTTATTACCCATGGATCCCAATCTTGAATTCTTTATGAGGACTATGACTGAAAAATTTGATACCCTAACTAAACAATTAGGATCAATGAACAAAGAGTTAGGGCAAATAGATAATCAAATCAGGAGCCATACTAAGCCCAAATAACCTAGTCCACCTCCCCTTGGTCCAAGAGCCCCATGTCATGATCTCACCCTTGAGTATAATCCTAGATACCCCTGCCAAGACTTTGTAGATAAGGAGGAGAATGTCTTTAGGACCAATCGACCCTATGCACCCACTTTTGATGGAAACCATGAGGTGTATGTCGATTGGGAGAAGAAAATGGATCAATATTTTGAGTTTGATGAAATGTCAAAAGTAAGGAAGTGTCAATTTGCCAAATTAAAATTAATCCGACATGCTAAAACATATTGGGGAGAAGTTGAGCATAAGAGTTATTATAGTGGGGATAAAATAATTACTTGAAGAGATATGAAGAGTAAACTGAGAGAAAAGTACCTAGGCAGATATTATGAGCAAAGATGTTTGACCAATGGTACAGATTGAGACAAGATGATGCAACTGTATCTGAGTATATTGCTAAATTCAATGAGTTTATCGAGAGATGTAGCACAGCTGAATCAGAGGCAATGATCATATCTAGATTTCGAGCTGGTCTACGTAAGGACATCAAGTGGGAATTGTTTCAATGGGAAATTCACTACCTAGAAGAAGCTTATCAAATTGCTAGGGAATTTGATACATATCAAAAGGAACTCTTGATCAGTAGACCTATGTCCAACATGAATAATTCATCGAATAATTCATCTGGACATAGACCTAGTTCTAGTCAGATTCCTTCAAGCAAGCCAACTCCTATTATCCCAGTAATTTGTAAGGAAGAAGTTTTTAAACCCATTAAAGAGCTAAAAGATGAAATATGAAGCCGAGCCAAGTTTAATTGATGAATATAAGAAGATAAAGAAGAGGCTAAATCCACTAAAAAGCTAGAGAAAAAATCTCTTGAACCTATTGAAGAATTTAAAGATGAAATAGAATCAAAGTCTTGTCCAAATGAAGGGCTAGAAGAGAAGATCCTGAACTCGTTGAAGAACTTAAGAAAGAAATTTTGAAGCTGGGTCTAACCTTATGGATGAATTTGAATAAGAACAATTGCTTGAGGATAAAATAATTACCCAGCCTAAAGAAATCAACAATAGAAATAATCAACTTGAAGAAAATGAAGTCCAGGGATAAAGCCGTGAAGAACAATTTGAGAAGATAATAGAGGACCTGGAATTAATCAATGTTGAGGATTTAAATCTAGAGATTAATGAAGGATCACCTAATGAGGTATTGACCATCAGAGAAAATCTAGAACCAATTCCAAAGGAACAACCCCAAGAAATTGTAGAACCTGCAAAAGAATTTAACATGAGGATTGGAAGTGAAGAGATGGTAGGAATTGAAAGATGAAAATGGAAGAGAGGGAAGATGGAAATTGTAATCCTGATAATTGCCCTGAGCCTGATTCACCACTACGTTACATGCACTCTCCTATTCCACCAAGCTGGGATGTCCACCATACTATTGATCTAGTCCCAGTAATATTCAATAGTTACTTTTTTAAGACTTTATGGAATTTGTTAGGAATTCACTACCACTTAGTTGAAGTTGTGTGCCAGAGTCTTCAAAGTCATTTAGGAAAATATTGGAAATTAGGAACCTTGTTTTCTAGCCCAACAATAAAGTTTAGTCCATAGATAATAAAGTCCATTTGAGCTTGTATTATTTTTATTTGTCTTTTACCATTTAGTATCATTTATGTTTGTCTCTTGTCATTTGGTGTCCCATGCATGAGTATCCATGATTACAAGAGTCATATGCATAGCATGATTAGCAAAACAAATTTTGAGCAATGAGAGCTACAAGCACATGGCTGATTCTCATAGAAGGGCCAAAGAATTTCAAGTAGGGGACTTTATGATGATCAGGCTAAAACCTGAATAGTTTCCACCGGGAACTATGAAGAAACTCCATGCCCGTGGTGCAGGTCCTTTCAAAATAATAAAAAGAATATGATCTAATGCTTATGTGCTGGACTTACCTTCTGACGTTGGCATTAGCTCTACTTTTAATATCTCAGATCTGGTAGGATACAAGAAGCCCACAATGATTTTCAGTGAGTTCCTAGAACCTGATCCATCCCTTGAGAGTGAACCAACCCCAGAGTGCCCAGCAGCCACACTACCAAAGCGAGGAGAAAGAATTGAAAGGGTCATAGATGACAAGATTGTCACTACCCGGAATAAAGATTACCAACGATACTTGGTCCATTGGCAAGGCTGACCTGATTATGAAGATTCATGGATCACTCAAGAAGAACTACAAAGGATCAATCCAAATTACTTGAATACTATCAAAGCCAAAATGATCCATACTCGTCAGGGCCGAGTTCTTTTCACCTGGGGAGAATTAATAAGGACATTGGCTAGAGGAAGAAATTACAAACTAATAATCTTTGGTTGTAGTCCAATTTTTTATTTTTTCCAGGTTCCCACAAATATATGAAGCACCTCTTGAAGACTCCTAATTCCATGAAGCAAGATTGAATTGTTTAAAGCCAAAATCAAGTAAAGATTCCTTTTCCAAGCCCATGGGCCGGCCAAGCTATGAAGAAACCTTCTACTTTGAAGCCTAATGAAAGACCAAACCTTAAAGAACATGTGGAAGGATTAGATGAAGACAAGTGTTGCAAGGAGATGGCACTACATGGAGCTTCTAGGACTTTCTCTTGTTAGGATTAGTTAGACTAGGAACTAATCATGTAATTAATTACCAACTAAATTTGAATTAGTTGGCTCCTTAGCACATCCATTATGGTTGCCCTTGGCCTATAAATAGGACCAAGGCCTCCTCTTGTAAAACAATGAATGATTTGAGTTGAACGAAAGTTTCCTTATTTGAGTTCTCTTCCATCTTGCCAACTTCTTTAGTTCTTCTTAGAATTTTGAGTGTTTTCCTTTAGGTTTGAGTTGGAGTGTTGAGTTTGATCTTGTGTTTGAGTGAATGCCTTGAGTTTGAAGGACCATAATTTTATTTCCAATCTTTTTTACCTATGATCCAAGTAGTCCAAGAAGAAGAGAAAGTGCTGCCCAAAATTTCCAGCAACTCTCTTCACTTCTCTTGTTGATTCCTTCTTTTTTTCCCTTAATTTCTTTAAATTTTGACTTACCTTGACTCTTTGCAGGTTTTTCTTGGTGATTTGAAGATGAAGATGAAGGCTCTATGCCAAGGATCAAAGATCTAATGGTGAATCCAAGAAGGGAGTGTAGATCTTGTCTCTAGCCTTCAATTTTTGAGTAGTGAGTGCTTCCCTTCCATTTGAGCTTTGATTTCTCTTCATTGTTGGGAAAAGACCCTCTTGATCCTTAGATCTGAGGTTTTAAAGGTAGCTTAGCCTAGTTTGAGTGTTTCTATGCCCTTAGATCCTCTCTTTTATTTTTTTGAAAGGAAGCTTGCACAAGGGTGTCAGATTTTCTGCTCTCCTAGTTCCTAGCTCGAAATTCTTCATCCCTTCTACCCATGAATCCGACCATATCTGGATCTCTAATGCTGATATGTTGTTGCTAGGTAAGTATATCACATCTCCACACACCCATTTCATCAAATTCGTCCCCCATCACCTCATCTAGGAAAAGGAAGGACCCAACTTCAGCCAATTGGACTTTGTATGCCATCCCAGGGTCCAAGATTCCTACATGATGCCTATAAGCCCTCAAATGTTCTCTAGATGTCCAGATTCCCCTCCAGATGGCAGAGTATATTCCCAGACCAGTCACATCATATATCCAGAGGTCCAACTACATCCTAGCCCAAGAGAAATCAACCCAGGAGCCAAGCCCAAGCCCTTAAGAAGCATGATTCCAAGGAATATTCTTGCTATCAGGCTACCAGGCCACCCCAGCTTCCAGGAGGTCCAAGCCCATGCGCCCTTCACCTTCTGGCTGGCCCTACTGCTCCCATGAAGCCCAACATGCCTAAGAGAGGCATCCTCACTTGGTTGACCAAGTCCAATGGTTGGTAGAAAACTAGGTCAAAGCATGAAGGGAGAAGGAGAAGACTAGACAAAGTCCCTAACCTAGTTAGGATTTATTTTCCTAAGTGTTTTAAGACTTGTAATTCTAACCTAGCTAGGAAAAGGACTTGTAATCTAACTAGGAGAAGATTTGTTAACCTAAGTGTAACCCTAGTTAGGAGAGGGCATGGGAGCTCTATAAATACCCACCCCTCTTCTCTTGTAAAAACTTTTTTTCATGATATCAAAACCTTGGTGAATTTTATTTGAGTTTGCTCTCATGTTGAAATTGTGTTCTTGTGTTTTGCTGGTTACTTTGTGTGCCCTAGCCATCCTTGCTGTCCTAGCATCCTTCCATGCCCAAGATTGCTGCCATCCAAGCCTTCACATGCCTAAAGGAAAGGAACCCTAGGCTGTCCAAGCAAGGATCCTCATCAAGCTTCTAGCCACCAGCCATTCAAATCCTGATTTGAATTTCCTTCAACCCTAGTTTTCTTTACTTTATTTACTTGCTATTTTGATTGACCCTGATGCTTGTAGGATCCTCGAGGTGTCTTACCTCCCTAGGGGAGGCCTTCTTTTCCTACAAGACCACCTCAAATAATCCAACTAATCAAGGGAACCAAGCTTCATCATCCAGGCTCTAATCAGAGTGCCATGTGACCTCTTCATCGGAAGTTCCTCAATTCACTGATTGGTAACATCCTTCCCTTCTCTTAATCTCTGATTTGAGGAAGAATAGCTATCTTAAACTGAGATTTTCTTAACTCTCAGGTCCTGGCTATTTATTATTCTACTTGAATTTTTGTGGGTACGTTAGTTTCTTGCATTACTAGTCTTTATATTGATTTTTTACTTAATTTGATATTTAGCCACTGAATTTAAAATCTTAAAAATTACAAAAAAATTAGTTTTCTATTTTGCATCGGTCTTAGGTTCGTCTCGTATCAAAGATTGCCATGGCAGTTAGGAGCTATCTAGATTTAGGATAACCCCAGGATAGGGAGTCCATGTTATGCTAACTTGTTTACAAATAATTTCAAATCCTAACTAATTCTTTTCTCTCTCTTAGCTCTAGGACTCCTTAGGCCCTCATCATTAGAACACTTTTCTATATTTTTTTCTTCTTCATCTACCGCTCCTCTTAAAAAAAATATAAATAAATAAATAAATATATAAATAAATAAGGATTGCTTTGATCTAAAACCTGGATTAATATCCAAATAATTAATGTAATCCAATAAACTAAATCAGTACCAAGAGAATGAATCCTTATAGTAAAGAACCTTTTCTTCTAGCACACCAAGTTTCTTCGAGCCCCACTCACTTTGAGAGTAAATGCCCAATCATGTATGAACCTCTTGAGTTTATGTATGACCAACTTTATCAAGATCAAATCCAAATGGCATATAGCTTTGGAAATAACCCATAATTTAATGCCTATAATTTAGATTAGGGGGATCAACTGGATATTTCATGGCAACCATACCTAGTGGTTACCCTGGCAACCCAAGGATCCATGTTCATAGATATGCCCTATTATAATCAGCCCTATCCATATTATAGACCTTCTTTAACAAATTATAGCCCACTATTTAAAGAAAAGGTTCAGCAAGCATCATACCCACCTTCCCTGCAGATCAACCTAGATGTCGATAGGTTTGCTTAATTTTAATAAATGATTATAGCCTAATAGTAACCTAAAGATAAGCTAATGGATCAAACTAACTAATGATTAATTAAACTTAATAGAGATGAGAGAGGTGAGTTGCCTAGTTAACCTGAGAGTAACCTAAAAGGACCATACCTAGCTTAAAACTTTAATGACCCTCTATCTTTTTCTAAATAATCAACTCTAACTCCCGAGAATGAACTGGTCTTAGAATAACTTTGTACAACTATAAAGATTAATATAGATAATTTGGCTAAGGTAAAAAAATATATGGAGAAATTAAACTTGTGGGACGAACTAATTCTTCATTTCCTCACTCACCTATGACCCCATTTTCTGGTGCCCTAGAATCATCCATACCTTTTGATGGGATGGGAGAATAAATAGATGCAATGATGAAATTAGTAAAGACTTCCCAAGAGTCACAAATGCATAACTTAAAAGAAGAAGCTACCCCTAAGGTTCTCTCCAAGGATTTAGTAGATCCCTATTTGGCTTAGTTCGAGATTGACAATTCTAATGCATTTTATACCATGAAAATTCATAACTTAACACAAGCACCCTACTTTTAAACTACATTACTGTGGATTGACGAATAACAAGAGCCATCACCTAGCCCACCAATAGCTCCTTTATTAGAATTACTACATAATTTAGAACTAAAATCACTTCTTGATGCACCAATTGAAACTTTCTCAACGAATCTTACCCATGAAGCCTAACTTAATGGTATTCTAAAAGCACATAAAGAAAAGGTAGCGTGAAAGTAATAGAGTTAGAAAGTATTTGCTAATAACTGTAGCAAGTTAAGGAGTAGACTAGTTGGTCAGACTTTTAGAGACCTACTTAGATCACTTAAAGGCTATTAGTACTTTTGATTGCACATGCACACTGACAAGGCAAAGTAGGTATTAGTTGTAAGGCTAATTGAAGACTCAATTATCACTAAAAATTAGTAATTGATATACATTCCAATTAAAAAAACTTGAATTTAAGAAAAAAGCTACCTACTTAAAAAAAATAGATAGTGTGAAAGTGACCTTTAATTTAAGGAAAGAGCTACTTGTTTGAAATAAAAGTGCAAAATATAGAGTATATATAATTGCCCTTAGCTTAGTAGTCGAGTTTTCACACCTAAGTCAAGTGTGGAGGTTCGCGTCAAATGGTGAAGGGAAAGCCATGATGCTTAGCACTAAAAAAAAGTGGTGGGGACACGAGAGCCAGAAAGAAGCAATTTGAGTCTGTTTGAATTTCAATTTGAAGTCTATGGAGTCCAATAAAATTGTATTTGGGATTATGAGGAAGTTATAATTGGTCCAATTGGATCTCAATTGGGTCTAAATTGTTGTTTGGGTCTAATAATTTGTTTTTGGGTCCATTTTAGGTTTAAATGAGACCTGAGTTATTTTGTAAGGAGTTGACCAAGTCTACATCACATGAAGGAAGCAAAGAGGGGACCACATCTACATTTATTTGGTTGGAAGCTCCACAAAAATAACCTTTCACGTATTCTCTCACCAAACAAAGAGTTTAAAATTGGTGGAAGGAGCTTTGAAGGTAGCAATTAAGGAGCTTTAAAAGGTGGAGGGAGTTTCTTGAAGTAAGCTTCTTGAAGGCATTTAAGAGAATTAAATGGCACAAGTTTTGAAGGTATTTAAGAGAATTAAATGGCATAAATTTTGAAGGTATTTAAGAGAATTAAATGGCACAAGCTTTGAAGGTATTTAAGAGAGTTGATTAAAGCTTTTCTACCTTTCAAAAATTCTCTTCTCTTTCCCATGAATTCTCTCTCTTAAAGGTGTTTTAGGTGGGCTCCACTCCCATTTAAATGCAGCAATTTAACTTCAATCAGCCAAGGAAAGAAAAGGGAGAAGATTAAATTGAAGGGTGGAAGATCAAGTCAAGATAACCATCTTTATGAAGCATTGGCACCCATTCAAAAACCTCAAAAATTATAATTCCCTCTTCTTTTATTTTGAATTTGAATTTCAACCCATCTTTCTACTTGTAATGAGGCTATAAATAGAGCCCAAAACCCTTCTTTGTAAGCATGATATTTTGAGTAATGAAAAAATAAAGTGCTGTTGCATTTTTTCCAATTCCTCCATAGCTAGTTTGCTTGAAGGTGCTAGGTGAGATGCCTAGAATAACTTGGGTGCGACGTCCAAGTTTCATAGGGTGTGATGCTCTACTTATCGGTTTCGTTCTTTTTACAAATTTGCCATTTGAAGACTCTTTAAGGTCTACATCCAATCCTTTGAAGAGAATCCTGAAGCAAGTCGAAGAAGAAGACTCCGGGAGCAAAATAAACCTTGATGCCAACCTTCTTCCCCCCTTTAACTCTATTCTTCTGAGTTCTTGGCATTCTTAGCACTTTTTTAGTAATTAAATCTAATATTTTTTTGTAGATCCTTTCGAGATCCAACTATGAAGATCAGAGTCCTTGCTTTGGAACTAGTGTGATTGTAGTCGAGACACCGGATCGATCAGTTTTGGAGTCGGGTTCGTCAACTCTAGAGTGTTGCGATCTAGATCTTTAACTGAGGGAATTTCAAAACATATTGGTAAATCTAAACCCCTTCCCTTCCTCTAGATCTAAAACTCGAAAGTAGGTAACCTAATCTAGGGTGGTTTCAAAATCACTGCGATCCTCCCTTACAGTTATTTGACAAGATCTGCATGCGGGTAGGTAATTTCGATAACTAGTTATCACTTTATTTTCTTTAGGTCTTCCTGTTTGTTTTTGCTATTAGTATATCAGTTATTGCTATCAAAATATAATATATATATATAAATCAAGATAAGCATGGCACATCACTCATCACCATCCCGTCTCGCATCAAAAAGGTAGTGTGAAAGCTATCTTATATTCATGAGCTTGATGGGGTTATATAAGCAATTAACCAAAATAAGTAATAAGCAAAGAAACATGTATCCTTTACAAGCTGGCACCAAAATGCTAAGTAAGCTATCATAAACACAAGTACGGTAGATCTTTGGATGAATTCTATGGAAGCTCCTAATTATGCTGACTATGAAATTTGCTTTGGAAACTGAATACATAGTGATACTTGCTAGATCTTTTTACTTTCAATTCTAGATCTATTTTTGTAAAGAAATCTCTTAATGACACATGGTTATAATTTAATATCTATTACATTACTAAGGAATAGCAATGAGTAAGTTGGGAGGTGTAATAAATCATGAATTTATACATTTATTTTAAGTATTTTAAGTAATTATAGGTGCTAACATCTTCTAAAAATTTTAATTTCATAATTAAATTGGATCTTCTTGCAAAATTATCTATTTTTAAAATACCTTTAAAAAAGATGAAATTAGAGTATAATTATGAAAAGTAGATGTCAAGCTAAAGCATCACACACCCATTAAAATATGTAACAAAAAATTTTATTCATGTTTCCTTTTTGGTGTGTTGATGGAAATTTTTGAAACTCCAAAACCAAAGAAAATTGGTTGGATTATTAATTTTAAAAGTTTGCCAAAATGAAGAACTTGATTTGTAGAATCCAATGGATCAAACAGTATATGAATCGAAGTTCAAATGAGTCCCGAATGGAGGAAGGAGCTCGGGAGTCCCAAGTGCGATCCATGGCCACTAACATCAACAATTCCTAAGCATCGAAAGTAGCCAATTAGATGGTTGAAAAAGACCCCAACCTATTATGACCTGCTAAAGCATGATCTACTATGATTTCAAACCATCCGACAGTCATGAGTGCAGGGGTCTATTTAATTCTTTCTGTTTAAAGGATCCCGGGCTATAAAAGAAATTATCTTGGAGAGAGGGTACGGTATAGGATAGAAGGCTTAGCTTTGGGTTGCGACTTAGCTTCTAAGAGTGAGGTTTCTTAGAGGAGAATTTTTGTCTCCTTTCCACTTTTCACCTACACCAATCTTTAGATCAAGATCCAAAGAGGAAGAAGAAGAGGAAGCCTAATTCGCTCCATGGAGTATGATGAAAGAAGGCAACATGACATCAACCAACTTTCTGATGAGACCACACCAATCAACTTCAGATGCTTTGTTACAACTTTCTTATATTACTTAATTATTATTTTTAATACTTTGTAATTAAATTCTTATTTCAATTTACGCAAAGTTTATTTTTATACAATTTAAATTTATGTTCTTTACTTTTCTCGTAAGTAGATGCTAAGATCTGATTAGCAGATCGAATATACCCAAGTTTAATTTTTTTTATACTTGTAATTTTGTTTTCTTGACTTCAAACTATTTTTTCTTTTCTTTTTAAAATTAAAGATTTCAGATTATCATAAGCACTGCCTTCTCCATGGATTTGACCTGACTGACTATGTTCTACATAATTTTAATTAATTAAAAGTTGAATAATTAAATTAATAATCATGATGTCCTAATGACAACATCATGCTCATATCATTTTGGCATAGGGATTCTTCACACAAAAAATTATTTTGTGTGGAGAACAAAGTGGTGCAAGGGAAAAGCTAGGTTCTTAGGTTTGACTAGGTCATACTATTTTTAATCACAATTTAATTTGATTCGACCAATTCAAATAGCTTAAACCTAATCTAATTATGCTCCAATTTAAACTTAATTAATCAAAAAATTAATCAAGTCCAATTTTAAATTAAATTAAGATTAATTTTTTTTAATAATTAGGTCATCGACTAACCTAATCGAGTGAACTTCAATTGAACTAAATACAAATAGATCTGACCAAATCTTTTTGCTCAATAAATTGACCTAATTTACAATCTAATTACTAATTAATCCTCCTAATATTAATTAATATTTATTTGTTTATAACTTTTGTATTGGATAAATTCTTAATCATCTTTATAATTTTGCCACTAGATGATTTTCAAATATCGATCAGCCATCATGATCAATAAGAAACTTCTATTGTGTATAACCTCATAGGTTTGAATCAAAGCTAGTAACTCAGGAATGATTTCTTAAACTAATCAATACAATAATCTAGCAATGATACCTGACATCCAGATAGGTTGAATGATGGTAAAGCAGTATTCAAAAACCCAAGCTATGGTTATCATATAATTTATTCTTTTAACCCAATGCTCAAGATGAATTTAGAGTATACTACCAACTTCGAATAAGTGATCCAAATATGTCTCAACCTACTAAATCCCGTAACTCATCATTAGGATTACCCAGGCCTAGGTTATGCTAAATTGACATACTATCGAGTATTTATTCCAGCAACTTGGAGTGGTTAATCCTTTCTTGACTCAACATTGACATAACAAGTGCTTGTCTGTACTAAAAAATCTTCGATCATTGGATTATAAATATAGATAGTCCGGCATAAAAGTATAGTAAATTTCTTGCTAAGTCATCATGATAGTCTCAGGTTGGAGGGACATTTATATCCATACCCTTTCTATGAGATACTCTTAATAGCAAAGTACTTCACTGAGTTGATCACTATTCAATAAGATCTACTCCTACACTCATCTATATGTCATACTAGTATCTCTACACTCCTTGGTTAAGAGGACAACCAACCTATATGGCACACAATGACCTATTCTTGATAAATATTATCATCCTAGATAACAACATATCATTTGATCATTAACTATTTAGGAACTACTAGATAAATCCTCCTTTATCAAATTAATGTAGTTCTAAAGATTTTAACACTTTAGAGTTCACAAGAAGATGATAATAGTATTGAGCTACCAAAAATTATTTATTTTATTAATAATTCATATATATTTACAAGATAAGTCAAACATCTACAACCTAGATATTAGCTTTAGTATACTTTTTTCAACAACTCCTACTTGGACTAGAGCCAATCAGAACAATATCGTATACACATCTTCCACTTGCGATTGTCAAACTCTTTGATTTTGAGGGCTTTAGTAAATGGGTTGGCTAGGTGCTCTTTTCCATCGATCTTCTACAAGTCGATTTCACCTAGTTTTTCAATCTCTTGGATAAGGTGGTAATGATGCAAAATGTGCTTACTTCACTGATTTGCCTTTAGTTCCTTCGCTTGAGCCATAACTCCAGTGCTATCACAATGTAAAACAATTAGATCATAAATGGAGGGTGCTACTCCAAGCTCAATGATGAACTTCCATAACCATATAGCTTCTTTTACAGCATCAGATGCACTAATGTACTCCACCTCATAACAAAATCAACCATAATATGTTGTTTGGAACTTTTCTAGCAAACAACTCCTTTGTTAAGGGTAAAGATAAAACTTGACACACTTTTCTTATCATCCTAATCAGACTAAAAATTTAAGTCAGTATAACTGACTAGTTTCAAGTCAGAATCTTCAAAACCAATCATTAGTCCTTAGTATTTCCTAAATACTTAAAGATAGTTTTTATAACCTTCCAGTAATTCTCACCTAGAATTGATTGGTATCTACTCACACTCCCAGTGAGTATGCCATATCTGGTCACGTGCATATCATGACGTATATAATGGATTCCACTATTGAGGTATATGGAATCCTACTTATACTCTCTCTCTTAAGAAGTTATCAGACAATCCTTTTTAAAGAGAGTAATTCCATGGCCTATTAGAAAGCCTTTTTTGAAATTTACCATGCTGAACTACTTCTACACAGTATCAATGTACGCCGACTAAGATTACCCTAGCAACCTTTTAGATCTATCCCTATAGATCTTCATTTCAAGGATGTAGATTGCTTCTTCCAAATCCTTCATGGAGTATTGAGATGATAACTAAACCTTTATTCCCTACATTACACGAATATTATCCCAATTAAGGGAATGACATTCATATACAAATCAAGAAATATAATTACTAAACCATTAGCCCATTTGTATATGCAGGGCTCTTCTTCAATTTTAATGAAGCCATATGTTTTGATCACCTTATCAAAGTTCATATTCCAACTTTGAGATGCCTGCTTCAATCTATAAATGGATCTTTAAAGCATGCACACCTTTGACTCATCAATGGATGTGAACCCTTCAGGTTGTATCATATATAACTCTTCCTCCAACTCTTCATTTTGGAAAGTGGTTTTGACATCCATTTGCCAAATCTTAAAATCAAGATGTGCCACTAGTGCAAGCATAATCTGAATAGACTTGAGCATTATCATAAGAAAAATATCTCATCATAGTCAATACTATAATACTGATGATATCTCTTGTCAACTAGATGGGCTTTATAGATCTCCACCATCCCGTCTATGCTCTTTTCTTTTTGAAACATTTAATTACACCCAATGGATTTTACCTTTTCAGGTGGATCAACTAGTGTCGACACACTTTTGATCTCCATGGACTCTATTTTGGATTTTATGGCTTCAAGTCTCTTCTTAGAGTTAGAACTCTGCATCGCATCCATGTAGGTGATCGGATCCTTACTATTTTCATCAAGTTCAACAAGATCACTATCCTAGACCAAGAAACCATAGTATCTATCCTATTGATGCAATGCTCTACTAGATCTACTTAAGGTTGCCTCTATAATAGGCTCAGGACTTGATCTAATCAAATTTAATCAAATTGGTTTAATTAATTATGTCAATTCTTTTACCTATCAAACTTCTTCAAGTTCAACTTTAGAGGCATTAGTTTCTTCTCCATAGAACTCCTTTTTCAAAAAGATTGCCTTATTACTAATGAGTACTTTGTGTTCATCACTATGGTAGAAGAAATAATCCTTAATTACCTTCAGGTACCCTATAAATGTGTACTTATTAGATCTAGGCCCAAGCTTGTCTATTTTCAATCATTTGACATAAGCTAGACACCCCCAAACCTTAAGGTATGAGAGTACCAGCTTATGCCCTATCCATATTTTTTATGAAATTTTATCTAAGACATGCTAGGAACTCTATTTAGAATGTAACAAGCTGACTCTAATGCATATCCCCATAAGGAGATAGATAGACTCACAAACTCCATTATAGATCAAAGCATATCCAATAGGGTTAGATTCCTTCTTTCAGACACTCCATTATGTTGAGGTATCTCGGGAGGTGTCCATTATGAGAGAATTCTATTATCTTCCAAATATGTCATAAACTCACTAGTAAGATATTCACCTCCTTGATCAGATCAAAGGGTTTTAATATACTTGCCAGTTTATTTCTATACTTCATTATGAAATCATTTGGACATCTCAAACAACTAAGACTTATGTCTCGTTAAGTATATATACCTATACCTTGATAGGTTGTCAATAAACATGAAGTAGTGATACCCACCTATAGCTAAAGTGTTCATGGGTCCATATACATCAGTATGTATTAGACTCAGAACCTTAGTGGCTCTTTTACCCTTTCCAATAAAATGTGACTTAATCATCTTTCTAAGAAGATAGGATTCACAGGTCGGTATTGATTCAAAATCATTAACCTCAAGAATTTTCACTTTATATAACCTATTCATCTATTGATATGACCTAGTCTACAATTCTAAAGGTAGATAATAGAGATATTTTCTATCCCAGGGCATTTGTTGGATGTGTACATTACATTCACATGCTGCGATAAAATATAAATATCATTCTTCAGTTGTTCATGCATTATAGTAATGCCATTCAAAATGATATCATAATAGCTATCTTTTATTGATAAATGGTAATTATTTTTGGTCAAAAGGCCTACAAAGATCACATTCATCAATAAGGTAAGATAATAATGATAATCACTCAAAACAATGACACTAGTGTCAAAAATAAGCTGAACTATTCGTAAAGCTAGAACTGGAATAGATCTTCTATCTCCAACATTCAAGAATTTTTTACCATCTTCAAATCTTCTACTAACCTGAAGTCCTTGCAACAAATTACAAATATTAATAAGGCTTCCAATATCTAATACCCAAGTAGTAGTATCACAAATAAAAAAATTATAAGGTGTTATCACATAAGTACGTTACCCAGCAATGCCTTGCTAGTTCTTCTTCTTCTTAGGCTTGCGCAGGTCTAGTAAGGCAATGTAAAGAAGACAATTCCTCTTTCAGTGTCATGGCTTCTTATAGTAAAAGCATTCAACTTGAGTCTAGTCGGCTTTCAACTTCTTAGTCTAACCTGGCTTAGTCATCGAAGTACTTTGCACCTTTTTCTTATTTTTCTTCTTCCCTTTCTTAAAGGGACGACGTCCTATCAAACCTCCCACTACATTCACCAATCCCTTATAGAGCTGATGATCCTTCTCATAGGTTTGTTGTAACCTCAATAAATCATGATAGTTACTGTAGGCCTAGTTATTCTGCAATGATCAAGAAAGTCAATATAGGACTTTGATAAAGAATTGAGGATTGCATCCTTTTTTAGTTGTTCATGCAGGAGAAAACCAAGTTTACTCAGGCACTTAATCAATCAATCATGTATAATACATGATCAATGATCGATGCCCCTTCCCCTATTCTAGCATTGAAAATGGCACAAGACATTTGTACCTTTCAACATTATCGGGAGTGCTGAAGGATTCCTTTAACACTTGAAATATGTTCTTTGACTGAGCATCCTCATATTTATGATTCAATTCACTATTCATGGATGCTTGCATAATGCAACATACCATGGTTCGATCACTAAGCCATTTCTGGTAAGTGTCTTGGACCACACCATGAGCATTCTGAGCAAGGCTCCTCAAGTATCAGATTTGTTAGCACGTATAGGATCTGCTTGTGCTCCAGGACTATTTTCAGCTATCGATAGCACCTATTGAAATTAGGTCCTGATAATTTTTTATTATCTAGTAATGAACAGGGTGACAAAATGGTGGCCATATTAATCTAAAAGTAGAACAAGAGCTAATTATTGTATGAATCATTTAATCCTAAAGATTTGGACTTTGGTTTAAAGGTTCTCTCACTATTTTTAATCAAATTGGTAGCCTCTACCTCCACTTTGAAAATTTTTTTCTTAATGGGTACTAGAATCCAATAGACTACAAATAAGCCCAATTTTGGCCAGCTCACCCTTGTGCATCTAAAGGTAGGTTCTTAACTAATTATTTCTCTAAAAAATTTTAGTAATAATTTTATCCCAAGAACTAATCAGTAAGCCTTTGGCCTATCACTGGAAGTCCTTGTCAGGTCCAACTATAAACATGATAGGACTGAGTGCTTCTAGCCAATGATGGCCAGGCCTGACTTTGGCTGGTACACTGACCATCATTTAGAAAGAAGTGACTAAGTCATATAATATGAATAATAATTCCAATAACAAGGTGAGCACCAGTTATTTGGACCTTCAATGATCATCCTAGCTATTGGACTCATTATCCTCTCTTAAAGAGGGACCATGACTTAATTATCTCCATAATTTTTTCACTTAAGGGATCTAGTAATTTTAGAGAATTTATTTAGAGAAAAGAGAAGAAGATATGGACTAATCAACAATCCTCCCACTAACTTCATCAAGTGACAAGGGTTAAATCACATTAGTCCAAGGGCTCCTGGATCAGTTAAACTGATCTTCCTTATTAGCTAGGTTTGCTCAAATCGATGAGCTGTATAATCAAAATCCAATTAACTAGATTAGCCAAGTAAGTTAGATCGATGGGAGAGTTTCACTATTAACCTCTTTCCTTAGACACCAACAATGTTGGCCAGGTAAGAGGTCGTCCCAATTAATAACTATGATCAAATATCAAACTTACCTTGGCACCAATTGGTTTATCAACTTTGATTATACTAGCTTAGGAACTTGAGTCTAACCACTGATCTAGAATCAGGTATATTTGATAATATAAGCTTGGTCAACCTATCTTGTGAAATTGATCTAGAGACTTTTTGAGCTAATCCTAAACAACTTTTGATTAGTTTTAATCAATTTCTCTAAGGTCCATATTAATCAAATTCTAACCCAAGGTCTATCCCAGCATTTTAACCTAATTCAAGCTAACCCAAAATCCAAGTTTTATTAATTGACTTTTGATCTTTAATTCACATTTCTAGATATAATCAACTATTATTTTTAGAAATTAATCATAATTTATTTTGCTAAAATCAGTTCTAAATATTTATATATGCATCATATATCAATAAAATAATTTTAAATCTAGACTACATGATTTTTTGCATTATTGAAATTAAGTTTATAATTTATATTCTAAACATAAACCTGATAAAAATAACTTGATTTCAAATTAATAGTAGCAAAATAATAAAGATTAAATAATTGAAAATTAGACAAAATTATTAAAATAATTTCAATAAAAAAAAATTTGTTTACCTCAATTGTTCATGGGATATAATCATAAGTAGCAACCTTACACATAATAAGAGACCCTATTGAATTGGAAAAGAGAGCCTTTAAATCCTAATTATCTCCTATGACCGGATGGCTATGGTGATCAACCTAATTCAAAGTAGATACTCAGATTAAGATTCAAATCTATATCTAATCAAATCATGTCGAGAACCTAGGACTATGATACCATTATTGAAAAACTAGGTCCGGGTTTCATGCATGATTTTTTTAGACTAGCTGAAGCAAAATAGATTAAAAATAATTTTAATCACTAAATCATGTATTAGAATAATTCTAAAAATCTATCCTATAGGTTCATGAAAGGATATGAATGGAGTATAGATGCTAAAATTAAAATTAGCATGCATCAATCTAACCAATGCATGCTATAGATCTAATCTACAAACATAAATAAGATTGGATCCCATACCTTATCATGGGTCGATGAGCACCATTATCGATGTAACATAGTAGAAGGTTGGATATTATATCATAGCCACATATGATGTCCGACCTCGACGAAAAGTCTACACGAAGCTCTAAGAAATTACCTTCCCTAGAGTGCTAGCTTTCTATGAAGGCTATGGATGGCTGATCTAAAAACCTTCCTTTGAATTTCTTCAAGTCCTACAAGAAGACGAGAAGATGGAGGATGAGGAGGATCAATTCATGGAAGAAACAAAATTGTAAAACCAATTTTCCATTATTTTTCTTTTCCTCCTTTCTTTCTCTCTTTTCTTTTCTCCCTAGTGCCAAGAAGTCCCCATGCCAATTTATTTTTCACACCCACTCCCTTCTTATTTTCCATGTTTTTTTTTGTTTTCTCATTGTAAAAGCCTCCTTAAATGTCACACAATCCTAGCAAAATGCCCCTCAAATAGGCATGGAGACAAAGATTAGGATAGGACTACGGAATAGATCTTTTCTAGGACTAGTAGTTTGACTCAATCAAATTTAAATTCAAATCCAAATAGCTTGAAGCTAATCTAATTAGGCCAATTTAAACTTATTTAATTAAAAAATTAATCAATTCCAAATTTAAATTAAATCAAGATTAAAGTTTTTCAATAATTAGGTCATCAGATAACCTAATTATTGAAATCTAATTGAACCAAATTAAAATACATTTGACCAAATCATTTTACTTAACAAATTGATCCAATTAACAATCCAACTTCTAATTAATTCTTTTATTATTAATATATATATATATTTATAACTTTTATATAGGGTATATTATTAATCATATTTATAATTTTGCTATTGGATAATTTTCAATCGTTGATTAGCCATCATGATCAATCAAAACTTCTATTATATATGACGTCGTAAGTTCAAATCCTAAGTAGGTAATGTTGGTTTTCTCCCAGGGATAGGAAATTGCAATTAAACAGGCATCACCAGCCTATCACAGCGGAAGCAGATATAAAAATAATTTATATCTAATCATGTAATTCATAAATAAAACTAATTTATTTATCATAAATTTCTAACATGCTACATTACATGAAAAAATATTAGATCTGAAATAAAAATTATTTTAAATATAAAATACTTACCTGGATCGCTATTTGGGACTGCTCTGAAAAGCATACAGATCCGCTACTAAAATGCCAAGATTCTGTTGGAGCCGTGCAATCGCCCGGCCTCTGCTAGTATCCACACGAAGCTCTCATAACTGAGATATAGAGGGCACCGAATTGCTAGATCCTTGCAGCCCTCTCCTCTTTCAGCAAATCGCTGCTTTAAGAATTGTGCTGATCTGAATCTGGACTGGCTTTTGACTTCTATCTTGTAAAATCGGACTATGCAAGATCTTGGACCTCTTACTATCTTCATCCTCTTGTGAAGAAGACCTCTCAACACTCTTGAAGATCACAAGGAAGAAATATTCTAGAAGGGAGGAAAAAGATGGCGCTAGGAGAGAGACTCTCGGGTATTAGCTCCCAAGAGAAGAAAGATGCCTAAAACTAATTCACAGTAAAAAGTAGAAGCTTTTCATGCCAAATTATATTCTCTCTTAGTCGGCCACCTTTCTTCCTATTTAAATTTAAGTTCTACCATCCCATCAAAATAAAACACCAGTTTTTTATTTTATTTGGCTAGGATTTAAGATGAGTGGAAGAGGACTCTTCCCTCTCTTAATTAATTCATGCCAAGTCCATTTTAGCACACTCCTTTTGTCGTACAAATATTTTCCATGCCAAAATAAGGATAAGCCTCTTAGTTTCTGTCTTACAAAAATTCTCCACTCCAAAATAAAAGGAGTTTGAACTTATCTAGTTTAGGTTTTATGAGGAGTAGAAGAGGACTCTTCCTCCTCTCTTATTCTCTCATGCCTAAACACTATTACCGCCCACCTAATTCACGCCCCATCATGTTTTATCACACAAAAATATGGGCCCACTAGGTTGGCATGTGGAGGGAGGGGGAGACATAGAGAGAGAGTCCCAATCTATCTGGACTCTAGGTCTTGGTCCAAATGCAATGATTTTACAGTCAAACTGAAGCTAATTTTAAATCCGATCAAACCATTTCGAAGCGGACATTGACCCGACTCAATTAAATTAAATCTAATTTAATTTAATTAAAATTTAATATATAATTAATTAATTGTAACATTTATAATTAGGTCAAATATTAATTGTAACACTTATAATTAGGTAAAATTGATTTGCTGATTGGTTATATGAGCTCCTTATATGTGTGACCCCTCAAGTCCTATCCTGTCTAGTAATGAGACATGTTATAATCTCCATTATACATCTTTGAAACTCTTTTCGATGGACTGAAATAATTTTAGCTCAACCCTAATTAGGATCATCGATCCAAAAATGATCCTAACGGGCTCTCATAATCCATTAGTGACACGTAGCAGTATGTAGTGGCAACCCTGCAGAATAAGATTAGAAACCCTAGGTGTAGTTACCATGTGATTCGGTTCCTCTATCAAAATCCTGACATGATGTTGGTTACGGATACTCGTCAAACCTATCAGTTATATGCTTAACTTAATTGACTCAACTCCAATCGTGATACTAATGAAAACACCTTTTCATTATCACCCTACTATGGCCATAGATTTCTAGACTTAGTCTCATTATGCTTGCATAGGATCATTCCTTACTACTAAGGTTGATGATCCCTACAAGTGAACACCCTACTCCTACAATAAACTTACTGTAGCCAACAAACACCGCAAGGTCCTATATGGATAGGAACCATGTGATTGTGCTGTCAAACTACTGCAACCTTATTATGAGTAGCTGAGACACTCTAGGTCAAGAAACTATTCACACGACTATAGCATCAAGAAGTTATTGACCAGTGAGTAGTCATCCATATAACTTCCTGTACATGGTTATGCTCAGTACCGTTGATCTCTATCAACTACCTACACTCTCACCCCAGTGTCACCATTGTAGGTCAAAGACTCATCTACCCAAAAAGAGAAGTGAAATGTGCACCGATTTTAATGGATCAATCACCATCCTCATGATATTCCAACAATCGGGAGCCTTTAGGAGTTAATCTATAAAAACATGCCTCAGATTCTCAACTTTTGAGAATATGTGTCATTGTCCATTAACTCATGGACGATTCATAGACAACAATATGAATGAAACTAATGCCCTTTATTAATTAAGAAGAATTAAGTACAAAGTTAATGCCCTAAAAATTACAATGTGCCAAGCCAAAATGGCTTTCAGGACATACATCTAACAATCTCCTACTTACACTAAAGCCAATCGGCTACATATCTAAGTCCCATTTTTTCAAAGTGGACTTCAGCCTTTTGATGGCTCAAAGTCTTAGTCAGTGGGTCTGCCACGTTGCCCGTGGAGTCTATTCTTCGCACCTCAACATATTTCTTCTCGAGATAGTCGCGTATGATATAAAACCGCCGCTCAATATGCTTGGACTTCTGGCGAGACCTGGACTCCTTAGCAAGAGCTATTGCACCATTATTGTCACAATATATGGGGATGGCATCAGATGGCATCACTCCAAGCTCTACAACGAACCTTTTATACCAGAAGCTTCTTTTGTGGCTTCAGAGGTAGCAATGTACTCTACTTCCATTATTGAATCTGCTATGATTGACTGCTTAAAACTTTTCCAACTAGTTGCCCCATCATTCACAAAAACACAGACCCTGATGTAGACCTTCTATCATCAGGATCAGATATAAAGTCTGAGTCTGTATATCCCTTTATCCCTAATTCTGAACTCCCTCCAAAGACTAAGAACAAATCTTTAGTCCTTCTCAAGTACTTAAGAATGTTCTTCACAGCTATCCAATGTTCTTCACCTGGATTCGACTGATATCTTCTTATGACACTCATAGCAAGAGCTATATCAGGTCGAGTACACAACATGACATACATAAGGCTTCCAATTACCGAAGCATATGGAATCTGTCTCATGCGTTGAATCTCTTCAGGTATGTTAGGACACATTTTCTTGGAGAGATTAATGCTATGCTGAAGAGGTAACAATCCTCTTTTAGAGTTCTCCATGCTGAACCTTTTCAGCACTTCCTCTATGTACAATTTTTATAAAAGGCCAAGCATCTGATTAGATCTATCTCTATAGACCTTAATTCCTAAAATATAAGATAATTTACCTAAGTCATTCATAGAGAATTCCTTAGATAACCAACTTTTGATTGAAGTCAACATGGGAATATCATTCCCTATAAGGAGGATATCATCCACGTACAATACAAGGAATGTCACTGCCCTCCCACTAGCATTCCTATAAACACATGGCTCTTCCTCATTTTTGATAAAATCAAATGATTTGCATGCTTCATCAAAATAAGTATTCCAACTCCGAGAAGCTTGGTTCAATCCGTAGATTGATCTATGCAATTTGCAGACCTTATGATCTTCATCATTGGAAGTGAAATCCAAAGGCTGCTCCATATAGATATCTTCTTCAAGATATCCATTCAGGAATGCAGTTTTCACATCCATCTACCATATCTCATAATCATGATATGCTGTAATTGCAAGCAATGTATGGATGGAATTCAGCATAGCTACTGGTGAAAAGGTATCATGATAGTCAATGCCTTCACGTTGACTATACCCTTTCACCACCAACCTTGCTTTAAAGGTCTCTACCTTACCATCTGCACCTATTTTTTTTTGTAGATCTATATACAACCAATAGGTACAATACCCTCTGGTGGATCAACTAAGGACCAAACTTGGTTATAATGTATTGAATCAATTTCTGACTTCATAGCATTCAACCATTTCTCAGAGTCGATGTCTGACATCGCCTCATCATAAGTCTTAGGATCAATCAATTGATCCTTGTCCCCAATAAGAAACATTTTCTTTATATCCTCTGTAAGCATAGCCAAGTATCTTTCAGGAGGTATGGAGACTCTAATAGACCTACGAGGTGGAAGAGCATTTATGTATTGGTTGATTAGGTTCGATCTGATTTCTAGCTGGCTGCTCTTTAGAGACATTCTCATCAAGCTTAATTAACCTCCCACTGTCACCTTCCTGAATTAACTATTTTTTAAGAAATGTGGTATGTCTACTCACAATCACATTATGATCTTCTGGAAGGTAAAAATAATATCCTATAAACCGAGCATTCACAGATCTAGATTCCAACCTATCCGTCATTAGTCTTTTGACATAGGCAGGACATCCCCAAATTTTGAAATGGGCAAGACTTGGTTTCCTACCATGCCAAATCTCATATGGTATGGTAGGAACATATTTAGATGGGACCCTATTTAGACTATAAATTGAAGTTTATAGGGCATCTCCCCAAAAAAATAAAGGCAAGTCAGTGAAGCTCATCATGGATCGGACCATATCTAATAATGTCCTGTTTCTCCTTTCAGACACCCCATTAAGCTAAGGCATACCTGGTGGATAACCTAAAAATTTCCTACTAAGGTATTCTCCACCTCGATCTGATCGAAGAACCTTAAGGGTTTTACCTGTTTGTTTTTCTATCTCATGTCTGAATTTCTTGAACTTTTCAAAAGCTTCAGATTTGGATCTCATAAGAAACACATAACCATACCATAAACAATCATCAGTAAACGTTATGAAGTAGTAAAAAGCACCCTGGACTGTACATCAAATGGACCACACACATCAGTGTGTACCAGGGCAAGTAATTCTATGGCCCTCTTCCATGTCCTATAAAGGGTAACTTGGTCATTTTGCCTTGAAGACATGACTCACAAGGTGGGTATGATTCAGAATTAACTGAATTAGGATCCCATCCCTTTCCAGTTTATTAATTCTGTCCTCACCTATATGACTGAGCTTTAGATGCCACCTAAATTTATCATTTAGGTGATCTCTAGGATATTTATGTCCTATGGAATTCACTTTAACTTTTTTGTTAATGTTCAAAGATGCATCGGCATGCAAATGATAGAGACTGTCAATTAAAATAGCTTTTGCAACTAATTTATTTCTCAAATAAATACTACAAAAGTCTTTATTGAATATAAATTCAAATCCTTCCTATGCTAGCACAGAGACAAAAATCAAATTTCTACTAGCTCAGGCATAAAATAATAGTCACTAAGAACTAATTTAAACCCAAAAGGTAACACTAGAGAATATGATCCAATGGCTTGAGTAGCAACTTTTGCTCCATTTTCGACACATAGGACCATCTCACCTTCTCTCAGCATTTTACTTCTTTCCAGACCTTTCATTGAAATGCATATATGATCACTAGTGCCAGAGTCTAAAATCTAGATGGAAGTAGATGAAACCGTTAGGTTAGATTCAATAACGAGTATAGGCTTACCTTTAGAAGGTGCAACCTCCTTCTGTTTCTTTAGGCTTTTCAAGTAGAGAGGACAATTCCTTTTCCAGTGGCCATCTATATTGCAGTGGAAACACTTTCCTTTGCTAACCTTGGCTTTCTTGGGAGTGTCCTTCTTCTGTTTGCTTTCCTTCTTCTGCTTCTTTGCAGGTTTCTTCTTCTTCCAAGTAGACTTTCTTTTGGAGGAAGACTGCTCCACAGAGTAAACAGAGCCCCTTGAACTCTTCAGGGTCACCTCATTGCTTACCAGCATGTTCAACAATTCAGGCAAAGTGTAGTTCAACTTGTTCATATTATAATTCATAACAAATTGAGCATATGAACTAGTCAAGGACTAGAGGAACAAATCCACCTAAAGCTCCTTGTGAATAGGAATGCCTAGCTTATCAAGCTATTTGATGTCCTTGATCATTGTCAAACAATGATCGTGCATTGACTGCCCTTCACGCATCTTGTTGTTGAAAAGCCTTTTTGACACTTCGAAGCGTGCAATCTGATTTTGTTCACCATTTAACTCTTGTAGGTGAATCAGAATCGATTTAGCAGTTGGCATATCCTCATGTTGGCTCTGCAATTCATTTGACATTAAGACCAACATATAACACTTAACCTTATTATCATCTTCCATCCATTTCTCATGTGCAGTCATCTGACGGGCACTTGGATGGTCAGGTAAGACAGGGGATTCCTAGTCAAGCACATAGCCCAACTTCTCAGAACTCAAAACAATTTTGAAGTTTCTCAACCAATCTTTAAAATTGAGAACAACTAGTTGGTTTGTCTCTAGAATACGGACTAAGGGATTTGAAGCAGACATGGTTAACTGCAAGAGTAGAAGATTAAAATTAGATGCTTTATACTTAATTATAAAAATTATTCTAGGGTCTTTAAGAAATAATTTTAGAACTCTCACTATTTTCTCGGATCTCTCACACTCCCCATGGAGATGCGAAAATCTGTGACTCTAGATTTCTAGTGGGTGCAACGGTCCCATTGATGTGCAGCACCTCACCATATCCGGTTATTGGTAACATGCTATACCAATAAGTGGCCAACTCTTGTCCAATGTATCTAATACAAGTTGTAGCTCTTGGTCTCTAAGTCATGGAACCTCAACGTGCCCGTTTATTGGTCCAATCATTAGTTAAGTCAGACCCACCATTCCTACTAGACAAAGCCATCATTGAGTCCCTCAACGTGCCTATTTATTAGGCCCAACCCTATCAATGGCTAGCAACATCTCATGCCTAATAGGGTGGTTGTGTGTTCCCGATGCAACTAGACTACTGTAACCAGCTAAGAATAATCAACACCAGTAGGACACCCGCACAGCTACAATGGTGGAAGACCTATGACTTAATATTTATTGGGAGCTTAGGTTCAGGTCTCTTCTAAATTGATCAACCAAATCATGACTAACTAATTACATTCAATCAGCACAATCTCATGTCTGACTAAAATTACATTAGGTTAGCACAATCTCATGTTTGACTTAATATAATCAGCATGGATGAACTCAAATCAAAAGTGACCCTTTTGAAAACTTAATCAACCAAATTGGCCAGGTCAGTTTGATCCATGGGAGGGTTCTGCCAATATACCCTCTTTCTACCAAACTAGTTGGTTAAGAAAGAGTTAGCCCCAATTTGCAAACCATGATCGAAACCTTCCTTAGACACCAATTGACTGACAAGATTCAATTAGGTCATCAATGATCTAGGCTCATCACTGAGCCAAATTAGGTCTTAACTTATCGATTCACTATCAAATGAATTGATTTGACAAGACTACATTTAAAACCAATTTTGAGCACACTTGACCTAACCCTAATCATCATGCAATTAGGTTAAGTCACTTGCTCAAAATCATATTAGGGTTACTTGTTGATCTAATCAAGCCCTAATTCTCGCAGCCCAATCTCTAGACCAAATTTGTTCAACACAAACCCACATGCACCTAATTTGATTTTCTTGATCAAATAAATTTTAAAATTATGTTTAAGTGCATGACATTAATGGCTTATGATCATGAATCACATTTAATATCTAAATCCTAATTTTAAGCATCTCATACAACAACATACAGATCAAAACCTTTTGAAAACTCTTTTTCAAAACCAGGTATACATCAAAGTAGGACAACCTTTGCACTATAGGGGGTAAACCCTATAGCAGGACAACCTTATGTCACTTTGTGCAACCCTTGATCAATTTAATTTCAAATCTGAAAATTATGGTTTAAGTTTGAAAACCATTTTTTAAAACAAAAATTCTATGCTAGAACAATCTCATGTTCAACATAGATCTAATACAATCATAATTATCTATATGATCTGAATATTTTTTAGATCTGATTCTCATGCATGCATGTTAAAGAGAGAACCATGGCTCTGATACCACTGTTGGTTTTCACCCAGGAACAAGAAATTGCAATTAAACAGGCAACAGCAGCCTGTTACAGAAGAAGCAAATATAAAAACAATTTATATCCAATCATGCAATTCATAAATAAATCTAATTTATTTATCATAAATTCCTAACATGCTGCATAACATTTGAAAAATTTTAGATCTAAAATAAAAATTATTTTAAGCATAAAATACTTACTTGGATTGCTATCCGGGATTGCTTAAAAAGCATGCCGATCTGCTATTGAAAAGCGAGGATTCTGTCGGAGCCATGCAATCACTCGGCCTCTGCTAGTATCCACACGAAGCTCTCGCAACTATGTCATAGAGGGCACTAGACTACTAGATCCTTGCAGCCCTCTTCTCTTTCAGCAAATCGCTTGCTTTAAGAACTATGCCGATCTGAATCCGGATCGGCTTTTGGCTTCTATCTTGCAAATCGGACTATGCAAGATATTTGACCTCTTACTACCTTCTTCCTCTTGTGAAGAAGACCTCTCAACGCTCTTGAAGATCACAAGAAAGAAATATTCTAGAAGGGAGGAAAAAGATGGCGCTAGGAGAGATACTCTTAGGTATTAGCTCCCAAGAAAAGAAAGACGCCCAAAACTAATTAATGGTGAAAAGGATAAGCTTTTCATGCCAAATTAAATTCTCTCTTTGTCGGCCACCTTTCTTCATATTTAAATTTAAGTTCTCCCATCCCATCAAAACAAAACACCAGTGTTTTATTTTATCTGGCTAGGATTTAAGATGAGTGGAAGAGGACTCTTCCCTCTCTTAATTAATTCACGCCAACTCCATTTTAGCGCCCACTTTTTGTCGTACAAATATTCTCCATGCCAAAATAAGGATAAGCCTCTTAGTTTTTGTTTTACAACAATCCTCCACTCCAAAATAAAAGGAGTTTGAACTTATCTAGTTTAGTTTTAAGAGGAGTAGAAGAGAAGGACTCTTCCACCTCTCTTATTCTCTCAAACCTAAACACTATTACCGCCCACCTAATTCACGCCCCATCATGTTTTATCGCACAAAAACATGGGCCCACTAGGTTGGTGTATGGAGGGAGGGGGAGATATGGAGAGAGAGTCCCAGTCTAACTGGACTCTAGGTCTTGGTCCAAATGTAATGATTTTACAATCAAACTGAAGCTGATTTTTAATCCGATCGAACCATTTCGAAGCGGACATTGACCCGACTAAATTAAATTAAATCTAATTTAATTTAATTAATTCTTAATCCATAATTAATTAATTGTAACATTTATAATTAGGTCAAATATTAATTATAACACTTACAATTAGGTCAAATTGATTTGCTGATTGGTTACTTGAGCTCCTAATGTATGTTACTCCTCAGGTCCTATCCTGTATGGTAATGAGACATGCTATAATCTCCATTATACATCATCAAAACTCCTTTCAATGGACTGAAATAATTTCAGGCCAACCCTAATTAGGATCATGATCCGAAAATGATCCTAACGGGCTCCATAATCCATTAGTGACACCAAGAAGTATGTAGTGGCAACCCAGTAGAATAAGATTGGAATTCCTAGGTGTAGTTACCATGTGATTCGGTTTCTCTATCAAAATCCTGACATGATATTGGTTATGGATACTCGTCAAACCTATCAGTCATATGCTTAAATTAATTGACTCAAGTCCAATCGTGATACTAATGAAAATACCTTTTCATTATCACCCTACTATGGCCATAGATTTCTGGACTTAGTCTCATTAAGCTTACATAGGATTATTCCTTACTACTAAGGCTGATAGATCCCTACAAGTGAACACCCTACTCCTACAATAAACTTACTGTAGCCAATGAACACCACAACGTCCCATATGGATAGGAACCATGTGATTGTGCTGTCAAACTATAGCAACCTTATTGTGAGTAGCTGAGACACTCTAGGTCAAGGAACTATTCACACAACTACAGCATCAAGAAGTAATCGACGAGTGAGAAGTGATCTATATAACTTCTTGTACATGGTCATGCTCAGTACTGTTGATCTCTATCAACTACTTGCACTCTCACTCCAATGTCACCACATTGTGGGTCAGAGACTCATATACCCAAAAAGGGAAGTGATCTATGCACCGATTTTAACGGATCAATCACCATCCTCGTGATATTCCAACAATTAGGAGCCTTTAGGAGTTTATTTATAAAGACACATGTCTTAGATTCTCAACTCTTAAGAATATGTGTCATTGTCCGTTAACTCCATGGATGATTCAAAGACACAATAATATGAATAAAACTAATGCCCTTTATTAATTAAGAGAATTAAGTACAAAGTTAATTCCCTAAAAATTACAATGTGTCAAGCCAACATGGCTTTTAGGGCATACATCTAATAGGTAGCTCAAGAATAATTTTCTAAATTAATCGATGTGACCATCTAGCAATTGTGCCCAATATCTAGATTGGTGAAATGATTGCAACGCAACATTCAAGAATCCAGGCTATGGTTACCATATAATTTATCCTTTTGACCTAATACTCGAGATGAATTTAGAGTCTATTTCCAACATTGAATAAGTGCATCCAAATGTGTCTCAACTTGCTAAATCCTATGACTCCTTATCAGGATCACCCAGGCCTAGGTTTTACTAAATTGAAACACTATCGAGTATTTACTCTAACAACTTAGAGTGGTCAATCTCTTCTTGACTCAACACTGACTTAATAAATACTTGACTTTACCTAAAAACCTTCTATCACTGGATTAGAAATCGAGGTAGTCCAGCACCAAAATATAGTGAGTTGCTTTCCAAGTCACTGTGATAGTCTCAAGTTGGATGGATATTTATAGCCATACCCTTTCTATAAGATACTCTTGATACTAAAGTACTCCATAGAGTTGGTCACTATTTAGTGACATGTACTCCTACACTCACTTGCATGCCATACTAATATCTCCATACTCCTTGGTTAAGAGGACAACTAACTTATATGGCACACAATGGCCTATTCTCGATAAACATTATCATTCTAAGTAATATATCATTTGGTCATGAACTAATTTAAGATCTACTTGATAAATCTTCCTTTATCAAATCAATATATTTCTAAGGATTTCAACACATTAAAGTTCACAAGAAGATGACAAATATTATTGAGCTACCAAAAATAATATTTATTTTATTAATAATTTATATACATTTTAAGATAAGTCAACCATCTACAACTTAGATTATTAGCTTTAGGACACTTTTCCCAACATGCACTACGAGCATTAGGAGTGGGCCCCTCAGTGCTAGATCAATTATCACATATAAGATCCGTTCATTCTTTATGACTATCTTGAGTTTTTGATACCAGTTATCAAAATTGGATTTTATTAACCTGTCATTATCCAACAATGACCAGAGCAACAAGGTGGTAGCCATTAACTAAAAAGAAAACATAAGGCCAATAGGTATATGAATTATTAAGTCCTAAAGACTTGGACTTTAGTCTAAAAGTCCTACCTCTATTTTGTACAAATTAGTAGCCTCTACCTCCAATCCAAGAAATTATATTAATTTCTTAGCTGGTACTAGAATCCTATAGATTGCACATGAGTTCGAGTATGGCTTTGCCCACCCATTCACATCAAAATAAAGGTTCTTAATTAATTATTTTTCCAAATAACTTTTAGTAAGAGTTTTACACTAGGCACCACTTCAGTAGCCATATGGCACCTCCCTTAAAAGTCTTAGTTAGGTCCAACCATTAACATGATAAGACTCAGTGCTTCTAACCCATGAGTGGTCAAACTTGAGAGTGGCTCGGCCCACCTAACCATTGTTAAGAAAGTCACAACTGAATCATCATAATATAAATGATAATTTCAATAGCCAGATAAACACCAGGCCTTTGGGCCTCCAATAATTATCTAAACTATTGAACCTATTACCATTCTCTTAATGGGAGGCTATGACTTAGTTATTCTCATAACTTCATCATTTTAAGGACCTAATAATTTAGAAGATTTAGACATTTATGACAGAAAAGAGAAAACATGAACCAATAATCAAGAATCCTCCCACTAACTTCACAAGTCTTAGAAGAGGGTTCAAGATAGCTAGTTCAAGGGAACCTAAATCAGTCATACTAATTCACCTTAATGGCATGTGTCAACTTGCATCAATATGTGACCTAATCAAAAGCTAATTAACCACTTTGGCTAGGAAAGTAAAGATTGATAGGAGGGTCCTCATTTCTTTCCTTAGACGCCAACTTAATTAGCCAGGAAAGAGAGTAGTCTCAATTAAAAACCCTTTTAACTACTTGCCTTAGAGATTAACTAGTTCATTAGTTATGATTTGGTAGTCTAATAACATGGGTTAAACACTTAGCCACAAGTAGGTCCATTTAGAAATCAAGAGTGATGTGGTACATCCACTGACGTGGAGCCTTACTGGTGGCCGCACTAGCAAAAGCCCCACCACCCGAGCATTGCGGCCCAGTAAGGGGCTAAGGTGAGCCCTCCTATCGAGGTTAGCTCCTAGCCAGGGTCGAGCTCATAGGATAAGCCCTCCTTCAGAGGCCAGCTCCTGGTTGGGGTCGTGCTCATGCTGCAAGGCAAGCCCTCCTGCTAAGGTCAGCTCCTAACCGAAGTCGAGCTCGTAGGACGAGCCCTTCATCTAAGGCAACTCCTGATCGGGGTTGTGCTCATGCTACTAAGACAAGCCCTCCTTTCAAGGTCAGCTCCCAGCCAGGGTCTAGCTCATAGGGTGAGCCCTCTATTTGAGGCCAACTCCCAGTCGGGGTCATGCTCAAACTACTAAGGCAAGCCCTCCTATCAAGGTCAGCTCTCAACCAAGGTTGAGCTCATAGGGCGAGCCCTCTATTCGAGGCCAGCTCCTAGCTAGGGTCATGCTCATGCTGCTAAGGTGAGCCCTCCTATCGAGGTCAGCTCCTAGCCATGGTCATGCTCATAGGGCGAGCCCTCCGTCTGAGGCTAGCTCCCGGCCAGGGTATGCTCATGTTGCCAAGATAGGGGTCATGCTCATCCCGTGAAGGCCATAGTTCCCACCAACGACGTGAGGGGGAGGATGATCAACGGAGATTCAAATCATGACAAAAGAGGACCTGGCCACCCACTACCTTCGAGAGCTGGCACACATCCTGCCATAATACAGGCTCGACAATGCACAACCTGCACGACCTGCAACCCCCCACGACACCAGATTCTGAGCCTTTCCAAGAAGAAAATTCCACTAAGGCCCTAGACCCTGCAACACTCCAATAGTTCCCCTGAAAATGGGAAAGTGCCACCATGGCTTGGGGCTCAGCACCCCTTCCATGGGAAGTTACACCATCAGAAGGATAAGACTGGCCAAATAGAAGGGCAATAGCGTGTAACCGAAAACCCTTACAGAAAAGGCACATGAAGATGGACACCTAGAAGAGGCTCCAAACCAAGTCTGGGCCACCCCATGCATATAAAGTTAGAAGGGGAGGTAAGTAAGCTAACAGAGGAGAAAAGGGGTAAGGAACCACTCGAGGGAACCTCCCAAGCTCTCTCTCACTTTCTCTCAACTCATTTCCATTCTAGTTTTCACCCTCTACACAGAGAGTCCCCCAAGCTCTCAGCCACGGAGGTTCTGTTCCCCTCAATCATCCCATTGACTTGATCGTTGGTGTGTCCTCATCGAAACCTTGGCCTGAGTCTCCCCTATTTTGCAAGTCAGCTAGCCATGGAGGCAACCGAAAGAGAGGAGCAAGCACCTCACGAAAACCCGACACGTCAGAGTTACAGGCCACGATGATCTTGGCGGTAACAGATTGGTTCACGTAGTAGGGGGTGTAGAAGGATAGATTGGTTTGATATTAGGTCCCCCACCACTAGAAAGGCATATGTGGAAACCCACGCTCTGATGGTAACCATGCGACATGCGAGATCTGCAATCATTTTATCGAAGAACCCTCTTATCATGGTGACTAGTGCCCAGATAGGGAGCTTCCCGCTCCACCACCAACTCCTCCAGTGGACTCCCAAATCACCATACTGGCCCAGCAGGTTCATGCCCTAGCTGCGGCAATGCATCAGCTTCATCAGAGGCACCGGTCCCTGGAGACCCAGTAGTAACTAGGGACCCCCATGGCTCGAGCCGTTGATCCCTGCACCAGCCTACGATGCTTCGAAGAGATGATCCTCGATCTCGGAACACGACGTGCCCTCGCACCAGCAACACCAGCATGACTGGGAGCTTGGGTGAGAGTTCCTCCACTCTAACCCTTCCTCACCCCTGACATTATCTATCGAGGGGTCCACTGGCTAGGCCATCCACTGTAGAGCAGAGAAGCACCTCGAGGATCTTGAATGCAAGCTGGCAAACCTAGCCCGCTGGTTTGCAGAAGCTCAAGGTTCCCCTAGCAAGACCGCAGGTTATGACACCCATCCTCTTTTCTCCTGAAGACTCCAAGAGGATCCGATCCCTAGCCGATTCCGTATGCTATAGGTCGATCCTTACGATAGGATGACTGATCCCCTGGACCACTTGGAAATCTACAAGGCCCTTATGAGGGTCCAGGGGGCTACAGATGCTCTCCTTTGCATCACCATCCTAGCTACCCTTTGGAAGGCTGCCCGAGTCTGGTTCTTCAGACTCAAGATCAAAAGTATCGATTGCTTCACCGAATTGGAGAAGAAGTTCATAGCATACTTCGATGCATGCCGAAAGGTACCATGTGACAGGCCGACAACCGCTTCACGATCTGATAGCAGGATCAAGAGTCCCTCTAGGACTATGTGTCCCAGCCCAAAGTCATCACCCTAAAGATCCACAACCTCGATGAACCAGTTGAGATGATGGCCTTAAAGAGAGGATTGCAGACCTCCGCTTCACCTACTCCCTAGACAAGAAGCCTTCAAAGACTTATTCGGAGCTCCTCCTCTGGGTGCACAAGTACATCCATGTCGTGAGGCTAACCACACTAGGAGGGAGCTAGATAGGAGGCCCCTAAAGAGGCAAGCCATCGAGAAAGTGATCAGGGCTGAGACCCAAAATCGACCTCACCAAAGAAGAGAAGTTCACTCCTCTCCTTGCCCCTAGAGCGAAGATCTTGATGGAGATCGAGGGCGAGTACTCTTGCACCGCCCTCCTCCCTTGAGGTCATCTATTGGGCATGATAGGTCTCGTTACTACCATTTTCATTGAGACCATGGTCACGACACCAAGGAATGCCGCTATCTAAAAAGGGAGATAGAAGAGTTGATCAAGCATGGCTACCTCAACAAGTATGTAGAGGGAGGGGCACCCCCAATGGATCAGAGTGAGGAGTCCCGACTCTCATCATCGATAATCACCACACTAAGAAGCCAGTGGGGATGATATCCTGGGGGCCAGGAAAAACCTCGAAGAGGGCTAGGGCAAGATAGGAGAGTGACCATGTACTCCCCTGCATGGAAGAGGGGTCGGCTGGGAGGATATCTAAATATTGATGCTATCATCATTGAAATGATGATAGCAAGCATCTTGTAAAAAGAATCATGGTTGATAGTGGAAGCTCAATGGATATCCACTTTTATGATGTTTCTCATGGATAAACCTATCTACTGACCAAATAAAGTCAGTATTCACCCTAGAGGGCTTTAACAAGGATTCAGTTAGGGTGAAAGAGAAACTACACTCCTAAGGATTGTCGAAACCAAGCCTCGGTAGTATGGTGTTGATAACATTTACCATTATGAGGCTCCCCTCACCTTACAATGCTATCATAGGACATCCCAGACTTAATCAATTTGATGCTACCATCGCCACAAGGTTGCTCCTCATCCAGTTCTAGACTCCATGGAAGATCGAGGAGATGAGAGGATCATGCCAGCCAGTTCTGTACTACCTGCAGACCCTCCCAAGACCTCGATAGGTCTGTCCGAACCCCTTATTGATCAACCAAATTCAATGGAGCCAAAGACAAAGGGCTGAATAGTTGAGCCCTTGTTATCTTTCACTCTAGAGAGGATCCATTGAGGACTGTGCAGGTTGGGCCCTGCTGCCTGAAGGAGAGAGATCCCTTCTGCTTGGCTTCTTGTGGGCCAATGCAGATGTCTTCGCCTTGACTACCGTTGACATGCCTGGTATCCCTCCAGAAGTAATCACATATAGGCTAAATATCGTCTCGACCATCGCTCGATCCGATAGAAGAAAAGGAGCTTCATCCCGGAGTGATAGAAGGTGATTGATGAGGAGGTTGCAAAACTCCTTACAATGGGCTTCATTTGAGAGGTATGGTACCCGGATAGGCTCGCCAACATGGTGATGGTCAAGAAAGCCTTTAGGAAGTGGAGAATCTATGTAGACTAGACTGACCTCAATCAACAATGTCCGAGGATAGCTTCCCACTACCTAAGATAGACCAGCTGGTGGATGCGACTTCGGGTCACAGGTTTCTCAGCTTCATAGAGTGCATTCTCTGGGTATAACCAATTCGTATGCATCCAAAAATGAAGAGCACATAGCCTTTATGACCGTAAAGGTACGTACTATTACAAGATGCTACCATTTGGTCTCAAGAATGTGGGAGCCACATCCAGCACTGGTTAGCAAAATCTTCAAAGACCAGATGGTCACAACATGCAAGTTTACATGGACGATATGCTTGTCATGAGCGCCCGGAGTTGGATCACATTACCGACCTAGCAGAGGCTTTTGAAACCTTACCTCTACCTGATGAAGCAAAAACCTACCAAGTGCGCATTTGGCAAGGTGACGGAAGGTTCCTGGGATTTATGGTCACCTAGAGTGGTGGGGACACCGGAGGCACCAGAATAAGACAGAGGCTTTTTCAACCCTCTGTAAATTGATCAATAATTTATGAGTCCATCTGTAATAAGGGCTTAGCTCATCTGAGTCTATTTTAGTTGTTATTTGAGTATTTTTAGTTGTTATTTCAGTTCTGTACTAGTCAGCTCATGTTGAGCTAGTTCAGTCCAATGCTAGTCAGCTCATGTTGAGCTAATTTTATTTTTTTGAGTCCTGTCCAAGCATACTGAAGACTCAAGACTATATCATACAAGTGAAGACCAAGTCCAACTAGATTGAAGACATGGAAGTATAGCACAAGTCTAACCCAGCTTGAAGATTTGAAGACCCCAGGAGGAAAATTCAGAAAACCCTGATTTCTTGCAGATGCCCTCCAGATGCCCAGATTCCCTTCCAGATGCCAAAGTATATTCATAGATAATGGCATCCATGATTCCAGAGGTCCATCTGCATCCTAGACCAAAGAAATCAAGCCCAGGTGCCAAGCCCAAGCCCCTAAGAAGCAAGATACCAGGGAATATTCCTACTACCTGGCTACCAGGCCACCCCAGCTTCCAGAGGCCCAAACCCATGCACCCGAGCCCCTTTGGGCCAGCCTTTTGCTGCTCCTAGAAGCCCAACACGCCCCCCTAGGCATCCTTGGAGTCTTGACCAAGTCAAGAAAATTTTTAGGGATTTTTCTACCTAATATTTCCTTATTTTCTAGCTAGGGTTTGAGAGGGAAAAGGATTCTTATGTAAAGACTTATGTACCCTTACTTGGAGCCCAAGGTTAAGGGTCTATTTAAGGGACCCTAGCCTCTTGTATGAGGAGAATTTTTGATGAATGAAAACCTTGAGTTCTTCTATTGAGTGGTGTGATACCCTGCTGTGTGCATAAAGGGGTTTGTGAGAGTTCTTCTTCCCGGTGTTTGCAATCATCTTCCTACTGCCAACAAACCCTCCAGATCCCTGGACGCCCACTCCAAAAGAAGCCTTACCTTGCTGTTTTTACTTTGTTTTATTATTCTTTGTGAGCTTTCTAACCCCTAACAGGTCGTTTGCAGGTCCCTGAGTTCCTACGAATCCAACGACTCCAGCCAAGCCTCAATCGGATCACCGAGCAGAAAGCCGGGTATCCGCGGGTCTTTGGCTCGATTTTCCAGGCCGCATCCGTCGAGGAACGAGAGACCCCTTCACTGCGATCTTCACAGACATTGTCAGGTACACCCCTCTACCTCCAGTAGTTTTATTGTAGGAGAACTTGCCCTAACCGAGGCTTCTCAGCCCCGGCGGTCCTTCTTTGCTACTTTTCTAGGTCCTAATCTGCATGCTGATCTTCTAAAATTCATATAAAATTCCCTACAACTTATTTTAATCTGAAATTCGGGAATTAATCACTCAACCCCACATATAAAACATATAAAAAAATTGCATGCAAATTAGTTCCCCATCATTTGGTATCAGAGCTTAGATTAGGGCTTATTTTCAATAATTTTTCAGTCCGTATATACTCTGTTATTTTAATTATTTCTCTCTATTAAAAACTCCAAAAATTCTAAAATTTATTTTCGTGGATTTAGAATAATTCACAGTATTTTTATAAATTTTTCCCAGATTTTATTATGGCCTGTGAATTTTCTGCAAGCCGAAATAGGGCCTGCAAATTTTCGGCTCTATTTTTTTTAGCAAGACAAGTTTGGAAGTTTTAGGGTTTTGTTTAGGAGTTTTTGCATATTTCTTAATTTTAGTATATTTCTAGTATATTAGGCCATGATTTGAAAGTTTTATTCTATTTAAAAAATACCAAAAAAAAATACATATTTTCCAAAAATAACAAAAAAAATATCTAAACCCTAATTTGCATCCTCATCTGCCTGCCATCATTGCATAATTTACTTTTAAGGGCACTCTTACTATATCAGATGGGGGGAGGATTTGATCACCTTTCCTTAGCCCAAAACCACATCCCTTGCATTCAGTCCCAAGCCTTAACCTAAAATTAATTAGACTTAATTTGCCCTAGTGGGCTAGGGACACCAACTGGTCGGGTCCGGGCTAGTGTTAGATCACTGTGTCAAGTTAACCTGTGTGTGCCTTGTGCTCAGTGTCTAGAAAGGTGGTTTAGGGATTCAATCCCGAAGGGCTTGTGTGCTGGTCCGCCTACCTGGCCAATCTCTGATTGGTGTCTAGGATTGGCAATCAGGGACCTAACACTCCCCTTACACCTGCCTGGCTGAGTACAGGGTTACTATAGGCTAGTTTGCCACCCTGATTGAGCATCTAGTTTGGACTCTAGGTCTAGTCAGCTATAGTCGGTCTGATCGAGTCTTGTATGAGCACTAGATCAGGAGTTTCATATCACCCACCTCCTTCACAAATGTCTGAACCCATGGAAAACTTACAAGCCCAAATAAAAGCCCTAGCTGATCAAATGGCCCAGATGACTACCCAGTTAACTCAGTCTGGTACCCAAAGCAACAATAGAATTGACCATCTTGCCAAAAGGTTTGACCAGTTAGGAGGCCGTGTAGGGACCATAGCAAGAACCCATGGGTCACAATCTGAGCCAGATCCTGAGTCCCCTCAACCTAGGAGAACCCCAAACCCTAATCTATACCATGAGGTCGAACCTAGGAGATCCCCTTATTCTGACCCGTACTACAATCCTCAACCTAGGAAGACCCCAAACCCTGATCCATACCGAGAGATTGAACCTAGGAGAGCCCCTCAGCCTGACCCATACAATAATACTGAACCTAGAAGAACCCCTTACCATGACCCTTATTATGATACTGAACCTAGAAGAACCCCTTACCGTGACCATTATTATGATACTGAACCCAGGAGAACCCAATACTCTGACCTATATAGGGAGCCCAACCCTAGGAGAACCCAATACTCTGACCCATATAGGGAGCCCAACCCTAGGAGAACCCAATATTCTGACCCATATAGGGAGTCCAACCCTAGGAGAAGCCAATATCCTGACCCATATAGGAAGCCCAACCTTAGGAGGACCCCATACCATGATCCATCCTTAGAACCTGATCATAGAGCTGACCCAAAATCCTATGACCCCAGATCCTATAATCCCATGACCCATAGATCTGCACCCTTGTCCTATGAGCCTAGAGAACCCATAACCCCTAAGTATCAACCTAGTACTAGTCATGCTTCTTCTAGTCAACCTGAACCCCATAGGATTAGTATCCCTAAATATGAACCCAGTAGTGAGCCACTACCCCTTATACAACCTGAACCTACTGGGAGTAGTGCCCATAATCAGAAACCAGGACCTAGCCATTTTTTTCCTAGCCGACCTTCTCCAACCATTCCTGAGATTGACAAGGCTTACATTAATGCGGAAGTGTATGAAGCTGATGCGAGCCTAGTGGATGAGTATGAAGGAGAAGAGGAGACACCTTTAGTAGACCTAGAATTAGCTGACCCAGTAGATACCCAGGTAGAAACCACCCTAGAGCTAGTTGACCTTGACCACATCCAACCTAAAGCTATAGTGGAAGAACAATTAGAGGAAGAGAACTATGATACTAGGATTTTACCTGAGGAAACTCTAGAAAAGGATCTAATTGTAGAGCCTATTCCTAAATTGCATGAACAAGAAGACTTTATTCAGGATTTGGCTTACTTAACCCATTGCACTCAGGATGAATCCCTTCCTGCCTTTCCTATTGAAGATCTCTTCCCAGAAATTGTTGACCCATCCTTCCATAGCATGGACCTTTTCATGCCCATAGAAATTTCACAATCTCGTAAGATTAGCCTCATTAGTCTAGGATTAGTCCCTGACATGCCTTCTTTTATTGAACTTTATCCAACTAACCTTGAACCTTTTTCCCTACCCTACCAAACTACTTCTAAACCCACTTCCTATTTTCTACCCTTTCCTGACACCTCCAGCATTTCTAGGATTATTAGATTGCATTTAGCTGAGATTAGCATACTACATGCATTCATCGTGCATGTTAGGTTTGCATCTTACTTCTGGCATACTCTTTGGAATTTGCTAGGAGTTCACTGTAAATTTTCATGTGCATGTCAAGCTAGGATCAAACCTAGAGAACCTATAATCTATTAGGTTTAGATCCAAAGAGTTCAATAAAATTTCCTTTGATAGGAATTCATAGTCGAGTCTGTTAGGTGTCAGTATGAGTCCTTTGAATCATTTGTTAGAAGTCTGCATGTGCCTAGCATGTTCACCACCCGCACTAATCTTAAAGCAACTGGCTAATTCCCGAAGAAGGGTCAAAGAATTTGATGTAGTGGATTCTATCTTGGTTAGGCTTAGGCCTAAAAGAAGCTTCATGATCGCAGAGCCGGACCTTTTAAAGTGATAGAAAAGGATTGGATCAAATGCCTAGGTGTTAGACTTGCCTTCGGATTTGGGCATTAGTTCTACCTTCAATATTACAGACCTGGTTGAGTATAGGGAACCGGCAGTGCTACCTAGTGAGGCCTTTGGACCTATTCCTTTTCATTGTGAGTGACCCTAACCTAGAGTGTCCACAAACAAATTTGGCCTGAGAGAGGAGAACGGATCGAGCGTATCCTGGACAATCAAGCCATCACGACCCAGGGCCATGACTATCAACGCTTCCTGGTCCGATGGCAAGGCCGGCCAGAGTCGGACGATTCGTGGATTTCTCAAGAGGACTTGCAACGCCTCAACCCAGACCTTCTCGAGAGATATGTGAGCCAGTCTGACCTTCACTCGACAGGGTCGAGTTCCTCCCACCCCGAGAGAATTGGTGGGGACACCGGAGGCACCAGAATAAGACAGAGGCTTTTTCAACCCTCTGTAAATTGATCAATAATTTATGAGTCCATCTGTAATAAGGGCTTAGCTCATCTGAGTCTATTTTAGTTGTTATTTGAGTATTTTTAGTTATTATTTCAGTTCTGTACTAGTCAGCTCATGTTGAGCTAGTTCAGTCCAATGCTAGTCAGCTCATGTTGAGCTAATTTTATTTTTTTGAGTCCTGTCCAAGCATACTGAAGACTCAAGAATATATCATACAAGTGAAGACCAAGTCCAACTAGATTGAAGACATGGAAGTATAGCACAAGTCCAACCCAGCTTGAAGATTTGAAGACCCCAGGAGGAAAATTCAGAAAACCCTGATTTCTTGCAGATGCCCTCCAGATGCCCAGATTCCCTTCCAGATGCCAAAGTATATTCATAGATAATGGCATCCATGATTCCAGAGGTCCATCTGCATCCTAGACCAAAGAAATCAAGCCCAGGTGCCAAGCCCAAGCCCCTAAGAAGCAAGATACCAGGGAATATTCCTGCTACCTGGCTACCAGGCCACCCCAGCTTCCAGAGGCCCAAACCCATGCACCCGAGCCCCTTTGGGCCGGCCTTTTGCTGCTCCTAGAAGCCCAACACGCCCCCCTAGGCATCCTTGGAGTCTTGACCAAGTCAAGAAAATTTTTAGGGATTTTTCTACCTAATATTTCCTTATTTTCTAGCTAGGATTTGAGAGGGAAAAGGATTCTTATGTAAAGACTTATGTACCCTTACTTGGAGCCCAAGGTTAAGGGTCTATTTAAGGGACCCTAGCCTCTTGTATGAGGAGAATTTTTGATGAATGAAAACCTTGAGTTCTTCTATTGAGTGGTGTGATACCCTGCTGTGTGCATAAAGGGTTTGTGAGAGTTCTTCTTCCCGGTGTTTGCAATCATCTTCCTGCTGCCAACAAACCCTCCAGATCCCTGGACGCCCACTCCAAAAGAAGCCTTCCCTTGCTATTTTTACTTTGTTTTCTTATTCTTTTGTGAGCTTTCTAACCCCTGACAGGTTGTTTGCAGGTCCCTGAGTTCCTACGAATCCAACGACTCCAGCCAAGCCTCAATCGGATCACCGAGCAGAAAGCCGGGTATCCGCGGGTCTTTGGCTCGATTTTCCAGGCCGCATCCGTCGAGGAACGAGAGACCCCTTCACTGCGATCTTCACAGACGTTGTCAGGTACACCCCTCTACCTCCAGTAGTTTTATTGTAGGAGAACTTGCCCTAACCAAGGCTTCTCAGCCCCGGCGGTCCTTCTTTGCTACTTTTCTAGGTCCTAATCTGCATGCTGATCTTCTAAAATTCATATAAAATTCCCTACAATTTATTTTAATCTGAAATTTGGGAATTAATCACTCAACCCCACATATAAAACATATAAAAAAAATTGCATGCAAATTAGTTCCCCATCATAGAGGGGAATAGAGGCCAACCCAGAGAAGATCTAGGTGATTGCCGACATGAGACACCCTGTCTCCATGTAGGATGTTCAGCACCTAACGGCATGCAGTGTGGCATTAAGCCACTACATCTCGCACTCTGCCTAGTGTTGTCAGCCATTCTTCAAAGTGCTGTGAAAGATGAATGACTTTGCTTGGACTGAGGAGTGTCGGAAGGCATTCAAAGGGCTCAAGAAGCTCCTTGCCTCCCCTCCACTACTATCCATACCTGAACCTAGGGAAGAACTCCTTCTATACATGGCCATTTCACTCAAAGCGATCATTTTAGTCCCGGTCTGCACTAATAAGGATGGCTCCCAGTGGGCAGTCTACTACTCTAGTAAGTTACTCCACGATGTGAAAATTAGGTATACCCGATCTAAAAAGATTATTTTTGTACTAATAATGTCTGCGCAGCACCTTAGGCCATACTTCCAAGCACACCCCATCACTATCCTTACTGATCTACCCATGAGGGCCTTTCTAAGTCACCCTAATACTTTTGGGTGCCTGTCCAAGTGGATGGTAAAACTCAATGAGTTTGACATCACTTATTGCCCGTGACCGGTGTAGAAGTCCTAGGTCCTTGCAAATTTCCTAGTGGAATGAGCCTGGGCAGATGAAGATTGATGCGGGACAACTCTAAGACTGATGCAAACTATTTTTTTAATAATTTTTTTAGATATTAATTCAGTGGCTAAAGACTCGAAAATAAGAAAGAATCAACAAAAGGACTAGTAATGCTAGAAACTAACATACCCGCAAGATAACACATGTAGAATAATCAATTCCAGGACCCGAGAATTGAGAAACTCCTAGCTTAGGATAGTGTACCTGTCATCAGATCAAAACAAAGGAGGGTGAAGGCTTTTACCAGGCAGCGATTGTAGTTTCTTCTATGAAGAGATCTCTCAGCCTCTGAATGGCACCTGGAAGAACAAGCCTTTGGTTCCCGAATCTGAAGGCGATCTGGATCCGGTCTGAAGGCAAAGAAAGCCTCCTCTGGGGAGGAGAAACACCTCGAGGATCTTCAAATTGTCAAGGTTAGGCATGAATCAGGTAAGCAATAAAAGAAACAAAATATGGAAGAAAGAAAAATAAAAGAAAGGGAATTAGGGCTAGTAGGGTTAGCTGTCTAGAGAAGGGAGACTTCGGCTTTCAAGGCTCCTTCTTAAAGGCATGGCTGATGTCAAGATGATTGATTTGTTGCTTGGACATGGAGAATAGTAAGGGTAGTGGTCGGCCAACACAAGAACAAAGAACCAAAAATAAAACTAAAAACAAAAGAACACAAGACACTTGTCTCAAAATAATTCAGCAGAGTTTTAATTCATAAGAGTTGATTGATTACAAGAAGAAGAGGGGTGGGGTATTTATAGAGCTCCATGCCCTCTCGTAAAGGGATTACAACTCTTCTCCTTGATAGAAGAGGTTTGCATAATTTAAGTGGGAGAAAGATTACAAAATAAACCGAGAACTAGGAGTGTACTAGTTAAATAGAATAAGAACTAGGTTTTCTTCTTCCATATGAATTCCTCCTTCTTAGCTTGGACCAAGTCAACACTTTGGACATGTTGGGCTTCATGGGGGGTAGTAAGGGGTGGCCAAGGATGGGTGCATGGCCTTTGGGTCCTGGAGGCCTGGGATGCCTGAGCAGGAATATTCCAGGAATCTTGGTTCTGGGATAGAATATACTTAGAATCTTGGTTCTTCATGGACATGGGCCTTGCATTCACTTGGGCTGGGGTGTAGGTAAGTCTTTGGGATCATGTTATGACCTGGTCTAAGAATATACTATAGCATCTGTAGGGAATCTGGGCATCCAAAAAATATTTGGAAGGAATCAAGGTATCTAGAAAGGCATCTCGGATCCTAGGGTGTCTCGCAAAATCCAATAAGCTGATGTAGTGGCCTCTGACTCCTGGATGAGGCCTGATGGAACTCCAAAATAGGGTAATCTCTTCTCTTGTATAAAAATTATACTCATACTAGAATGGGATTGAGACAAATCAATTACCCTCAACTTATTATAGGACTCAATCTTAATTGATTACAAAATTATGACACATGACTATAACCCTAATCAGTAAACCTTATGGGATCTAGGGATCTGTGTTTGATCCTAGTATCCCCACCAATTCTCCCGGGGTGGGAGGAACTCGACCCTATCGAGTAAGGGTCAATTTGGCTCTCAAGGAGGGTCTGTGTTGAGGCGCGGCAGATCCTCACTATTGCTCCACAAATCCTCAGATTCTGGCTAACCTTACCATCTGACCAAATACCTTTGATAACCTTCATCTCGGGTACTGATGGCTTGATCATCCAGGGTTTGCTCACTCCTTTCCTCAGTTATTGGCTAAATTATATGTGGACACTCTAGGGTGGGTTCACTTATAAAGGAAGGAATTGGCTCAATGATGCGGGATGACTTTAAGACTGCTAAACATGCATTAAAAAATAGTAAAATAATATTATTTATGATTTTTATAATTTTATTTACATGCTAAATTCCCAAAATAAAGTAAAAACTAGCAGAAAGACTAGGAGTGCAAAGAATCATCGGGTCGCAGGCATACTCATGCAAACCAATGAAATATCTAGGACCCGAGAGTTGAGAAACTCCCGATTTAGGATAGTTTATCTTCATCAAATCAGATAAATAAAGAAGGGAAGGTTTCTTACCAGTTAGAGATTGAAATTCAGAAGCAGAAGGGATCACTCACAACTCAGATTGGAGCCTGGATGAAGAAGCCTCATTTTCCTTGAATCTGAGGGTGATCTGGGTGGTCCGATGATGCGGGACTAATATGCATGCAAATCTTTTTGTATGTTTTATATGTGGGGTTAGGTGATTATTTCTCAAATTTCAGATCAAAATTAGTTGTAGGGAATTTTGTATGAATTTTTGAAGCCAAGCATGCAGATTGGAACCTAGAAAAGTACTAAAGAAGGATCGCCGGGGCTGAGAAGCCTCAGTTAGGGCAAGTTCTCCTACAATATAATTTCTGGAGGTAGAGGGGATGTACCTGACAACGTCTGAAGCACTCGGTGAAGATCATAGCGAAGGGATCTCTTGTTCCTCGACAGATAAGGCCTGGAAAACTGAGCCAAAGACCCATGGATACCCGGCTTTCTGCTTGGTAGTCCGATTGAGGCTTGGCTGGAGTCGTTGGACTCGTATGAACTCGGGGACCTGCAAACGACCTGTCAGGGGTTAGAAAACTCAGAAGAAATCAAGAAAACAAAGGAAAATAGCAAAGAAAAAAAAGTTTTGGAGGGGGCTGGAAGGATTGTTGGCAGCAAGAAGATGGTAGCAAACATCGGGAAGAAGAACTCTCAAACTCCTTTATGCACAGAGCAAGGTAATCACACAAAGCAATATAAGAACTCAAGGTTTATTTCATATTAAAATCAATCCTCATACAAGAGACTAGGGTCCTTTAAATAGACCCTTAGTCTTGGGCTCCAAGTAAGGACACATTAGTCTTTACATAAGAATCCTACTCCTACTCAAACCGTAGCTAGAAAATAAAAAAATATTAGGTAGAAAAAATCCCTAAAAATTCTCGACTTGGTCAACACTCCAAGGATGCCTAGGGGAGCATGTTGGGCTTCTAAGAGCAGTAAGAGGCTGGCCCAAAGGGGCTTTGGCGCATGGGCTTGGGCCTTTGGAAGCTGGGGTGGCCTGGTAGCCAGGTAGCAAGAATATTCCTTGGTATCTTGCTTCTTAGGAGCTTGGGCTTGGTGCCTGGGCTTGATTTCTTTGGGCTAGGATGTAGGTGGACCTCTGGAATTATGGATGCCCTGGTCTATGAATATATTCTGGCATCTGGAAGAGAATCTGGGCATCTGGAGGGCATCTACAAGGAATCAAGGTTTTTTGAATTTTCCTCCTGGGATCTTCAAATCTTCAAGCTAGGTTGGACTTGGGCTCAACTTCCATGTATTCAATCAGGTTGGACTTGGTCTTCACTTGTATGATGTGGTCTTGAGTCTTCAATATGCTTGGACAGGACTCAAAAAAATAAAATTAGCTCGACATGAGCTGACTAACACTTGACTGAACTAGCTCAACATGAGCTGACTAATACATGACTCACATAAAATAACTCAGCTGGACTAAGCTTTATTACAGTGGACTCGAATGTCTTTTAAGTGATCCACAGAGGATTGAGAAGCCTCTGCCTTATTCTGGTGCCTTTGGTATCCGTACCAATTTTTCCGGGGTGGGAGGAACTCGACCCTGTCGAGTGAAGATCAGACTGGCTCACATATCTCTCGAGAAGGTCTAGGTTGAGGCGTTGGAAGTCCTCTCAAGAAATCCATGAATTGTCCGACTCTGGCTGGCCTTGCCATCGGACCAGGAAGCATTGATAACCGCGGCCCCAGGTCATAATGGCTTGATCGTCCAGGATACGCTCGATCCGTTCTCCTCTCTCAGGCCAATTAATTAGTGGACACTCTGGGTAAGGATCACTTTTAACAGAAGGGATAGGTCCAAAAGCCTCGCTTGGTATCGTTGCTAGTTCCGTGTACTCAACCAGGTCTATAATATTGAAGGTAGAACTAATGTCCATATCCGAAGGCAAGTCTAACATATAGGCATTTGATCCAACCTTCTTTAACACTTTAAAAGGTCTGGCTCCACGAGCATGAAGCTTCTTAACGGTCCCAGGTGGGAACCGCTCAGGCCTAAGCCTAATCATGACAGAATCCCTTACATCAAATTCCTTGATCCTTCTTCGAGAATTAACCAATTTTTTAAAAGTTTCATTGCTTATGTTTATCTTTTGGCTAATGTCCTTGTGCAAGTCTCTAATATGCTGTGCAAATGACTCTGCAGACTCTGAGACTCGTGCATGAATAGGTCAAGGAATTAGATCAATGGGGTGATTAGGCTGGTACCCATGGACTATCTCAAAAGGACTCTTATCCATTGTCCTATTTACTGAACTGTCGTAGGCAAACTCTGCTCTAGAGAATAATAGATCCCAAGTTCCAACATGTTCACCTACCAGGCATCTAAGGAGGTTTCCTAAACTATGGTTCACCACTTCAGTTTGGCCATCTATTTGAGGGTGGTAGGCTGTAGAAAACTTGAGCTTGGTCCCTAACAGGTGCCATAAGGTCTTCCAGAAATAACTTGTGAACCTAACATCCCTATCAGATATGATGGTCTTGGGTAGGCCATGGAGTTTAACCACCTGATCTAAGAAAAGCTTGGCTACTCTAAACGCATCAAAGGTCTGGAAACAGGGGATGAAGTGAGCCATCTTAGAGAACCTATCGACCACTATAAAGATAGAATTATGTCTCTTCTGGGTCTTAGGTAATCCTAACATGAAGTCCATACTTAGGTCCTGCCAAGGGCGATCAGGCACTGGTAAAGGTGTGTAAAGACCAATGTTCTGCTTCTGCTATTTTGCAATAGCACAAGTTCTACACCTGGCTACAATCTGTGCAACGTGCCTTTTCAATCCTGGCCAAAAGAACTGGTCCTCTATTGCTAAGATCGTCTTATTTCTAGCAAAGTGACCAGCTAAACCTCCAGCATGGGTCTCCTAAATTAGGAATTATCTAAGGAATGTTTTGGGTATACATAGTCGATTGTTCTGGAAAAGGTAGCCATCCTAAAGGGTATACTCACTATGGGTACTGGATGGTCCTAGCCTGAGGGTCTGATAAATGTCTCCAAAGTCTGGGCAGGTTTCATATTCATCCTTTAACCTATCAAACCCTATGACTTGGGTGCTAACTGATCCTAACAGTAGAGACCTATGGCTCAGGGCATCTGCTACCTTATTTTCAGTGCCGGCACGGTGCTTTAGGACAAAAGTATAAGCCTGAATGTACTCAATCCATTTACCGTGCCGTGGGTTTAGTTTCTTTTGGGAGTTCAGGAATTGCAACGCCTCATGGTCAGAAAATAAGACAAACTCCTATGGTAGTAAGTAATTTCTCCAAAATCTAAGGACCTGGACTACCGCATAAAATTCCTTATCATAGGTAGAGTATATAAGTTTAGCCTCATTCAGTTTCTCACTGAAGAAGGCTACAGGGTGATTCTCTTGACTTAGTACCCCACCTATTCCTACTCCTGAGGTGTTGCAAGCGACCTCAAACACCTTAGTAAAATTAGGTAATCTAAGGATGGGTGCATGAGTCATCTTATCCTTAAGCTCTAGGAAGGCCTTATCAGTTGCTTTGGTCCAATCAAATGTACCCTTCCTATTTCAATCAGTGATAGGGGCGACGACTGTACTAAAACCCCTAATAAATCTCCTGTAAAAGGTTGCTAGGCCATGGAAACTACACACATCGTGGACACTAGAGGGTGTAGGCCACTCAACAGCCCTAACCTTTTCAGGATCTGCAGAAACTCCCTCATGGGTGACAACAAAACCTTGGAAGATAACCCTATGTTTCATGAAATCACACTTCTTAAACTTGGCATAGAGGCTATTCTCCCTAAGGGTCTGGCATACTAGTCTTAGATGATTAAGGTGATCCTTCTTGGTCCTGCTATAGATCAGAATATCATCAAAGTAGACCACAATGAATTTCCTTATAAACTCTTTCAGGACCTGGGTCATTATCCTCATAAAAGTACTTGGTGCATTGGAAAGTCCAAAAGGAATTACAACCCACTCAAACAGGCCATCCTTGGTCTTGAAAGCAGTTTTCCACTCATCCCCAGTCTAATCCTAACCTGATGATAGCCGCTCTTAAGGTCTATCTTAGAGAAAACTCTGGCTCCGGCCATCATGTCTAACATATCATCCAATCGGGGGATGGGAAACCTATACTTCACAATTATCTTATTAATAGCTCTACTATCTACACACATCCTCTAGGTACCATTCTTCTTAGGGGTCAGTAGAGCAGGGACTGCACATGGACTCAGGCTCTCCCTAATGAAATCCTTCCTAAGCAATTCTCCCACTTGTTTCTGTAATTCTTGATGTTCACTGGGATTCAGTCTATAGTGAAGAAGGTTTGGTAAAGTGGCTCCTGGAACTAGGTCTATTGCATGCTGGATGTCTCTAAGGGGTGGTAGTTGATCAGGTAAATCCTCAGGGAAGACATCCTCAAATTCTTTCAGAGCTTCAACAATTTCTTTAGGGTGTTCCTTTTGGGTTGGTTCGAGTTTTTCCTTGGAGGTCAAGATCCAAATAGGGTTACCCTCAACGATCTCCTTTTCTAACTCCCTAGCCTTAATCAGGTTAACTCTAGGTTTCTTGTCTTTAAGGCTACTAGAACCCCTCTTAACTGGGTCCTTAGGGGGAGTTGGATTAATAACAAACTTATTCCCATGGTAGTTAAAAGCACAAACATTGGTTCGACCATACAGGGTTGCATCATGATCAAAAAGCCAAGGTCGACCAAGAATGATACTACTTACTTCCATGGGGATGACATCACACCAAATCTTTTCCTCATAGGTCTGCAATCTAATTAAGATTTAGCACCTAACTTGAATTTGGATGGAGGTGGAATCTATCCAAGAAACTTTGTACATGCTAGGATGGGGAACTGTGATCGACCCTAAAGATTTAACTGTCTTGGCAGAGATGGCATTGACACAACTCCCACTATCTATGATGATCTTAAGAACCTTACCTTCTACCTTAACAAAAGACTGTAGGATGCTAGTCCTACGCCAATCTTCCTTAACTGGGGTTTGGGCTAAGATGCACCTAACCACTCCTAATTGGTTCTTAAACTCAGGTTCCTCCTCCTCACCTTCATATTCATTTATTAACTGATCATCAGCCTCATAAACTTCTCCCTCATGTTCGAGTATGGATTCAGTCTCTTCTTCCTGCAGTTCACCTTGGTGTAAGGCACTAACTAGACATTGGCTCATAAAGTGGCCTGGTATATTACATCTAAAACAGGTCTTCTAGGGAGTGTAACTCTTATTGACCTCTACAGATTTTCCTCGATCATCCTTATGGGCCAAAGGATTACTAGGCTGGGGTTGACTCAGGCCTTACTGAGTAGGACTGGGTCGATTCGGGCCTGGTTGACTAGGACTGGGTCAACTCAGGCTAGGTCGGCTGGGCATGGGTCGGCTCTGATTGGGCTGGCTAGCTCCTGGATACTGACTAGGGTATCTAGTGGGCTCAGGTCTACGGTAAACGGGCCCTTTATGAAAATGCTCATGATCCCTAGCAATCTGGTAAGCATGGTCCAGGTCTCTAACCTCTCTCATATAGAGCTCTTTCTTAATGTCATCTCTCAGGCCAACTCTAAACCTAGATAAGACAACATCCTCAGACTCCCTCAAATCACATCGCATGGAATACTCATCAAATTTTGCGATGTACTCATCTATACTCCTGTAACCCTGATTAAATCATTGCCATTGATCTAGTAACCCACTACGATATGAAGCCGGAACGTATCTTGTCCTGAGCTTACCCTTCATGGCCCACCAGGTGGTTATAGGATCATGCCCTCCTAGACTAAGGGTTCTCTCAAAACTAGCCCAATGTAACCTGGCTTCCCGAACCAACTTAAGCTTAGCAAACCTAAATTTACACTCCTCCGTCATATCATACCACTCAAAATATTGATCTATCTCTCCCTCCCAATCTTTATAGACCTTAGGATCTAGACAACCATCAAAAGTTGGGGCATCAAGCTTAACATGTCTATAGGATTGGTCCTCCTAGTCTACAAAATCCTGATTGGGCCTTCTAGGACGAACCTCAGGGATTGGGTCAGGGTGATGGTCTCTTCTAGGTTCAGCCTCAAGATATGGATCAGGATTTGGGGTCCTCCTAGGCTTAGGATTATAGTATGGGTCAGGCTGAGGAACTCTCCTAGGTTCGACCTCTCAGTATGGATCAATGTTTGGGGTCCTCCTAGGTTGAGTATTATTGTATGGGTCAGGATGAGGGGCTCTCCTAGGTTCGACCTCATGGTATGGATCAGGGTTTGGGATCCTCTTAGGTTGAGGGGACTCAGGATCTGGCTCAGACTGTGACCCATGGGTTCTTTCTATGGTCCCTACACGGCCTTCTAACTGGTCAAACCTATTGGCAAGATGGTCAATTCTATTGTTGGTTTGGGTACCAGACTGAGTTACTTGGGTAGTCAATTGGGTAGTTATTTATGTTGCCATATGGGCCATGGATTGGGTTAGTTGCTCAGTGAGTGCCTTCATTTGGGCTTGAAAATTTTTCATGGGTTCAGACATTAGTGAAGGAGGTGGGTGATATGAAACCCCTGATCTAGTGCTCATGAAAGACTCATCAGACCGACTACAGCTGACTAGACCTAGAGTTTAAACTAAGGGCTCATCAGGGTGGCAAACTAGCCTATAGTAACCCCGTACTCAGCCAGGCAGGTGTAAGGGGAGTGTTAGGTCCCTGATTTCCAATCCTAGACACCAATCAGAGATTGGCCAGGGAGGTGGACCAACACACAAGCCCTTCGGGATTGAATTCCTGAACGACCATTCTAGACACCAAGCACAAGGCACACATAAGTTAGCTTGACACATTGATCTGACAGTTAGCCCAGACCCGACCAGTTGGTGTCCCTAGCCCACTAGGGCAAATTAAGTCTAATCGATTTTAAGTTAGGCTTGGGATCGAATGCAGGGGATGTGGTTTTGGGCTAAGGAGAGGTGATCAAATCCTCCCCCCATCTAACATAGCAAAAGTGCCCTTAAAGGTCGATTATACAATGATGGCAGGCAGATGATGCAAATTAGGGTTAGAAGTTTTAGTAGCTTTTATATATGTAAATTTTTTTTTGTATTTTCTTAAATAGAAGAAAACTTGCGAATTATGGCCTAATATGCATAAAATATACTAAAATTAAAGGATATGCAAAAGGAATACTAAACAAAACCCTAAACCTTCCAAAATTGTCTTGCTAAAAAATAGAGCCAAAAATTTATAGGCAGTATTTCGACATGAAAAAATTCATAGACCGAAATAAAATATACAAAAATTCTGGAAAATACATTGAATTATGTTGAATTCAGAAAAACATATTTCAGTATTTTTGGAGTTCAATACAGGGAGAAATAACTAAATTAACAAAGTTTATACAGAATGAAAATTACAAAAAACAAGCCCTAATCTAAGCTCTAATACAAATGATGTGGGACTAATATGCATGCAATTTTTTTTGTATATTTTACATGTGGGGTTAGGTGATTAATTCCCAAATTTCATATCAAAATTAGTTGTAGAGAATTTTATATAAATTTTGGAAGCCAAGCATGCATATTAGAACCTAGAAAAGTACTAAAGAAGGATCGCTGGGGCTAAGAAGCCTCGATTAGGGCAAGTTCTCCTACAATATAATTACTGGAGGTAGAGAGGCTGTACCTGACAATGTCTGAAGTGCCCGGTGAAGATCGCAGTGAAGGGATCTCTCATTCCTCGATGGATGCGGCCTGGAAAATCGAGCCAAAGACCCATGGATACCTGGTTTTCTGCTCGGTGGTCCGATTAAGGCTTGGCTGGAGTCGTTGGATTCGTAGGAAATCAGGGACCTACAAACGACCTGTCAAGGGTTAGAAAACTCAGAGAAAATCAAGAAAACAAAGGAAAATAGCAAAGGGAAGAATATTTTGGAGGGGGCTGGAAGGATGGTTGGCATCAAGAAGATGGTAGCAAACACCGGGAAGAAGAACTCTCAAACCCCTTTATGCACACAGCAGGGTAATCACACAAAGCAATATAAGAACTCAAGGTTTATTTCATATCAAAATCAATCCTCATACAAGAGACTAGGGTCCTTTAAATAGATCTTTAGTCTTGGGCTCCAAGTAAGGACACATTAGTCTTTACATAGGAATCCTACTCCTACTCAAACCCTAGCTAGAAAATAAGGAAACATTAGGTAGAAAAAATCTCTAAAAATTTTCTTGACTTGGTCAACACTCCTAGGACACCTAGGGGGGCGTGTTGGGCTTCTAAGAGCAGCAAGAGGCTGGCCCAAAGGGGCTTGGGTGCATGGGCTTGGGCCTCTGAAAGCTGGGATGGCCTGGTAGCCAGGTAGCAGGAATATTCCTTGGTATCTTGCTTCTTAGGGGCTTGGGCTTGGTGCCTAGGCTTGATTTCTTTGGGCTAGGATGTAGGTGGACCTCTGGAATCATGAATGCCTTGGTCTATAAATATATTCTGGCATCTGAAAGGGAATTTAGGCATCTGCAAGGAATCAAGGTTTTCTGAATTTTCCTCCTGGGGTCTTCAAATCTTCAAGCTGGGTTGGACTTTGGCTCAACTTCCATGTCTTCAATCAGGTTGGACTTGGTCTTCACTTGTATGATGTGGTCTTGAGTCTTCAATATGCTTGGACAAGACTCAAAAAAATAAAATTAGCTCAACATGAGCTGACTAACACTTGACTGAACTAGCTCAACATGAGCTGACTAATAGAGGACTCACATAAAACAACTCAGCTGGACTAAGCTTTATTACAGTGGACTCGAATGTCATTTAAGTGATCCATAGAGGGTTGAAAAGGCTCTGCCTTATTCTAGTGCCTCTGGTGTCCGCACCATCCGAGCAACAAAGATGACCTCCTCAGGGGAGGAGAAGCATCTCTGAGATCCTACAAGCATCAAAGGTTAATCAAAGCAGCAAATAAAAATTAGAAAAGCAACTAGGGTTTGAAGGAAATCAAGGTTAGGGCTAAAAGCTAGGTACCGGGGAAGGAGAAGCTCTTGGACTTGGATGGCAGCAAGGGCTTCAATTCCTTGGGAATGGCTGATCTCCAGGGATGCCAAGGGATGCTAGGGCAGCAGGGTTTCAATCCAGGAACACAAGGAGAGCACTCAAAGAGAGAACCAAAATTCAAACTCATGACAATTTAATCAAATTTCAGCAAAGGTTTATTCATAAGAAAAAATGCTTACAAGAGGGGGAGGGGTGGGGTATTTATAGAGTTCCCATGCCCTCACTAACCATGGTTACACTTGGGTTACAAGTCTTCTTCCCAATTGGAATACAAGTCCATTCCTAGCTAGGTTAGAATTACAAAGTTTTAAAAGGAGTAGAAATCCCAACTAGGTTAGAATTTTGACCTAGTCTTCTCTTCTTTCCTCTCCCCACTTGGCTTGGACTTGGTCAAACTCCTCAAATTCATTTTTGGACCTTGGGGCAGTAGTAAGGACACCTCCTTCATGGGCTTGGATGAAAATTTGAGGGGTCCAAGTGGGCTTCCAGGGGTTGGTCGCATGGGCTGGCATATTCCAGGGAATCTGGCTGGAATCTTGTTTCTTAAGGGCTTGGGCTTGGCACCTGGGCTTGATTTTAAGTCCTGGAGTGCTGGAATAACCTACGAAACATGGGCTCCTGACATATTGAATATTTTGGAAGCATCTAGAGGGAATCTAGCATTTGAAATGGCACCCAAAGAAAGTTAGGGCACAATCAGGGCACCTGGGTGTCGATTGAGCTCCCCTAAGCTGATGTAACTGCTTTTGGCTTCAGAATGAGGTCTGGTAAAACTCCAAAATAGCATAGCCTTCTCTCTTATACAAGAAGTGAACTCACACTAGACTCATACTGGTATATAAGAATCAATGTACTGGACTAGGTTGAGGGTTGAGACAAATCAACTAACCTCAACTTATTATAGGCCTCAATTCTAGTTGATTACAAAAGTTTGACACATGGCCAAGTAAACCAAATAGGACATAGTCATCTGTGTCTAATCCTGGTGCCCCCACCAATTCTCCCAGGGTGGGAGGAACTCGACCCCGTCGAGTATGGGATAACTTGGCTCTCATAGTGCTCGAGTAGGTTTGGGTTGAGATGCTACAGATCCTCACAGGTGATCCACGAGTCCTCATATTATGGCCGACCTTGCCATTGGACCAAGTACCTCTGATAGCCTCTATCTTGGGTACCGATAGCTTGATCATCCAGGATTCTCTCAATCTTTTCCTCACTAAAAGGCCAAATTGTATGTGGACACTCTGGGGTGGGTTCACTCACAAAGAAAGAGAGTGGCTCAAAGGGCTCGCTGGGTATCTCTGCTGGGTCCCTATACTCTACAAGATCTGAGATGTTGAAGGTGGAACTAATGCCTAAGTCGGGTGATAACTCAAGCACATAGGCATTGGGTCCACCGATATTTATTATCTTGGATGGGCCAACTTCTCGAGCATAAAATTCTTTACAACTACAAAATCCCCTGCAAAATTCTTTATCTCTCTTTTGGGAATTAGCCAAGTTGTTATTTAATTCATTAGTTATGTTCAACTTTTGACTAATTTCCATATGCATATGCTGTGCAGAGGGTAGTGCAGGTGCAGACATGTAATTCAGGTTATGCATTTGTTGGACTCAACTAATACCTAATAGACTCGTCTAGACATCCCCATCAAAAGATGTTTTATTGGACTCTAAGGGACAAAACCTAATAGATTATAGGCTCTTTAGGTTTGACCCTAGCATGGCATGCACATGAGAACTTACTATGTACTCCTACTAGGTTCCATAGGGTTCTCCTAAAGTAATATGCAAACATGGCATGAATAATGAATGAATGCAACATGCAAACTCCTATAAAATGCAACCTAATAGTAAAGAAAATAGAAGAAGTTTTCAAAAATGGTAGAAAATAAGAGGTGGGTTCAGGGTTAGTCTGATTGGGTAGATGGTAAGAAGAAGGTTCTGGGTTGATCGTGTAGAATAGGAGATAAGAAGGGATTTCAGGGATGAGGCGTATACTAATGAGATTGACCTATGGGTTGCTTGGTTATTTGTTTGGTTCATTTGTTTGACCTGGGTGATTAATTGGGCACAGGATTGGTTGAACTCATGCTTCATCTAGGCGAACTGAACAGCCATCTCTTTCATAAAAGCCTCAAAATTGAAGTCCATGGTTGAATTGGGTTGGTTGTCCTGGACTCCCGACTCAACTAACTCCGGGTTAATTTTTACTTGGGTTTCTACAGGGTCAACTAATTCTGGATCAGTTTCTAACTCAAGGTCACCTATAGGTATGGACTCATCATCTTCATACTCCTTAACCAAACTTGGGTCAACCTTATATATCTCTTCTTCTAGGTCATCCTGGTGAACTAATGGAATGGTAAGAGGGGGTTGACTAAGAAAATATGGACCCATACAAGGCTCACAGCTAGGGGTACTAATCCTATAGGGTTCAGGTCGACTAAGAGAAATTGGACTGACACTAGGCTAATACCTAGGGACTATGGGTTCCTGGGGCTCATAAAGAAGGGTTCAGCTCTATGGGTCTTGTCTATGGTTCCTAACGGATCTCCTACTTGGTCTAACCTAGTGGTTAACTGGTTAAATCATTGGTCTATTTGGTTGAATCTATGGTTCATTTGGTTTTGGGATTGGGTCAATTAGGTTATATGGTCTTTCGTTTGGTCAAGCTTAGTATTAATTTGGGTATTGGATTGGTTTAGTTGGGTAAACTGGTTTTAGGTTTGGGTGTTGATTGATTTATTTGGGTGGTCAATTGGGCAACAATCTGATCGTTCATGGCTTTTATGAGAGCCTCAAGATTAGACTCCATGGATGAATTAGGGTGAGGTTTAGACTGCTTGTAGTGGACTCTTGACCTAGTGGTCATGCAATCAATCAATCATCTAAGGTGGAATGAATGCAGCCAAGCATGCAAGGTTAATACAAGCTAGGGTTTCCTAGACCTAGAGTCAAAACTGAATGGATCTACTCAACTTACACTTAACCCAGCAGCTAATGCTTCCTCTGGCCAGGTAGAGGGTGGGAGTGTGGGAGGCCCCCCCTGCTTTTGCAGGGACCTAATTAAAAACCATAATACCACTTAGGTCATTTGACTTTGGACCCTCAGCTTTAGACACCAGATTTCAGTAATAGCCACAAGATTAAATGCACTAGTTGGCCCACACTATACGGACTCGATTTGTTGGGTATCACCTAGCCCTCTAGGGTAAATTAGGTCTAATTAATTTTAATTAGGCTTGGGTGAGAATGCAAGGAGATTGTTTTGGGCCCAGGATAGGTTATGACCTACTGCCCTGATCTAAGATAGAGAAAGTGCCCTTAAGATTAGGTTAATCAAATGATGCACATCAATGAATCCTAATGCAAACTAAAACAATCATAAAGATAAAATATTTTTGTGTATTTTATGATGTGGCAAGTTAGGTTTGAGTTGATTAGGTTAGCAATCAAATTAGGCTTGGGATTCGGGGTGTGTGGAAGTTGTTTAGGTTTGTCAAGTAAGTACAGAAATTCAAGAAATTAGGGTTTCATAAGTTGCAAAACTTGACATAGTTATCGATGTAAAGAAAATTCAAAAAAATTCTAGAACAGAGGATGGATGGTGGTTATAAACTCTACTAAATATGATGCAAAACAAAAATCATATGTTGATGAAAATCATAGGGTCTTCGGACTGATGAAGAAATCTCGGGGTTTTAGTTAGGGTTTCTAATATACCAAATTTTACTGAATTAGGTTTCCTATAAAATTAATTGAAAATTATTATAAAATATAGGACAAGACAGAAAACAATTCATGCAAATTTCATAGAAAAATAAAATCCCTAGATGGTCTAAATCAAATGAAAAATAGACACTTAATGCAGCTAGCAAGATGCAGAAATTAGGGTTTATGAATCTAATGCAGATGAATGCTATCCTAAACCTGCTCTAATACCAAACTGATGTTGGACAACTCTAAGACTGATACAGTAAACTAATTTTTTTATAAATTTTTTAGACATTAATTCATTAGCTAAAGATCCGAAAATAAGAAAGAATCAGCAGAAAGACTAGTAATGCTAGAAACTAACATACCCATAAGATAACTCATGCAGAATAATCAATTCCAGGACCCGAGAATTAAGAAACTTTTGGCTTTGGATAGCATACCTATCATCAAATCAGAACAAAGGAGGGTGAAGGCTTATACCAGGCAGCGATTGTAGTTTCTTCGATGAAGAGATCTCTCAGCATCTGGATGGTGCCTTGAAGAACAAGCCTTTGGTTCCCAAATCTGAAGGCGATTTGGATCTGGTCTGAAGGCAAAGAAAGCCTCCTCAGTGGAGGGGAAACACCTCGAGGATATAAAAAATGTCAAGGTTAGGAATGAATCAGGTGAGCAATAAAAGAAACAAAATATGGAAGAAAGAAAAATAAAAGAATGTGAATTAAGGCTAGTAGGGCTGGCGGTCTGGAGAAGGGAGACTCATGCTTTTAGGGATAGCTTCAGGGCTCCTTCTCAAAGGTGTGGCTGATGTCAAGATGACTGATTTGCTGCTTGGACATGGAGAACAGCAAGAGTAGTGGTCGGCCAACACAAGAACAAAGAACCAAAACCAAAGAACACAAGACACCTGTCTCAAAATAATTCAGCAGAGTTTTAATTCATAAGAGTTGATTGATTATAAGAGGAGGGTTTGGGTATTTATAGAGCTCCATGCCCTCTTCTAAAGGAATTACAAGTCTTCCCCTAGTTAGAAGAGGTTTGCATAATTTAAGTGGGAGAAAGACTACAAAATAAAACTAGAACTAGGAGTATACTAGTTGAATAGAATAAGAACTAGGTTTCCTTCCATTTGAATTCCTCCTTCTTAGCTTGGACCAAGTCAACACTTTGGATGTGTTGGGATTCATGGGGGGCAGCTATGGGTGGCCAAGGATGGGTTGGATGCATGGGCTTTGGGCCTTGGAGGCCTGGGACACTTGGAGCAGGAATATTCTAGGTATCTTGGTTTTGGGCAAGAATATACCTGGAGTATTGGTTCTTCATGGACCAGGGCCTTGCATTCACTTGGGCTGGGGTGCAGGTAAGTCATTGGGAACATGTTATGACCTGGTCTGGGAATATACTTTGGCATCTGGAGAGAATCTAGGCATCTAGAAAATATCTGGAAGGAATCAGGGTATCTGGAAAGGCATCTTGGATCCTAGGATTTCTTGTAAAATCCAATAAGCTGATGTAGTAGCTTTTGACTCCTAGATGAGGTCTGGTAGAACTCTAAAATAGGGTAACCTCCTCTCTTGTACAAAAATTAGACTCATATTAGACTTATACTGAAATACAGGACTCGATACTGGACTGAGGTTGAGACAAATCAATTAGCCTCAACTTATTACAGGACTCAATCTTAATTGATTACAAAATTGTGACACATGACTAAAACCCTAATCAGTAAACCTTATGGGATCCAGGGATCTGTGTTTGATCTTGGTGTACCCATAAAAGATCCGTAAAAGGACCAATGGGCTAAATCTAGGCCAGACCTGGCTTTGCAGGAGATGACGTGGGTACTCCACATCGATGGAACGTCCAACACTAGAGGGAGTGGAGTTGGCCTCATTCATGCTAGCTCTAACGAGGTCATCGTGGAGTATGCATTATGGTTCTTCTTGAAGGTGACCAATAACCAAGCATAATACGAGGCGCTCCTCACGAGGTTAAGAATATCCTATGAATTGGGCATCAAGAGGCTACAAGTCTTCACTAATTCCCAGCCTGTAGTGGGCCAAGTCTCTGGCAAGTATGAAGTAAGGGATCCCATGATGGTAAATTATCTGGATAAGGTATGTTGGCATAGAATCCCTTTTCTGACCAAGCGAAGCTACTGGATCACAAGTTCACTCCCTAGTTTACCTACAAAACAAATCCCTGGCCGGATGTTGTTTGGTGAGGGACACTCCGATGCCTAAGTCAGAGGTGGGCTCCAGCAACAGAATGGGGAAGATTCTGAGGAGGGAGGATGGTGAGAAAAAGAACTCTGGATTTTTAGTGTTTCGTTGTGCCTTACCTGGAGTGTCCCCTCTTACTAGTATTTATATTAGCTGGTCCGGCCTGTGGCTCCATCTTCTTTCCTATGGTTACAATGGGGAGAGTTAATTGATTCCCCTCTATCCGTAACCATAGGTGGTTATTGAAACGGTTCCGGCCAGAGCAGAGGTGTTACCGTTGGAGTAAATGGTCACATGGCTACTTCGACGTGGTTGTGCTTTGGGGATAGTTAGGCAGTCGATTGTAACTATTATCCTCCATGTTCATGGGGGTTCAAGGTAGGTTAGAGATCTACTTTTGGACTTCCTCTTCAAGAGTGTCTATTATTGGATTGGTAGGGTGCTTTCATCTGAGATGTCTTCGTCTTGAGATGTCTTTTTAAATGCACCTATGGTTGAAGTTGAAGATCGCGTCTTCAGCGGAGGCCGAAGACCATGTCTTTGGCTAGGGGCAAAGGTCGTGTCTTCGATTAAGGCCAAGGGCCATGTCTTCGGCTGAGGTCGAAGAATAACTCTTCGATTGAGACCGAGAGTTCTGTCTTCATCTTGCCTGTTAATTATTTGGCTTCTTCCGGGTGCTTTGGTTCAACATGCCTGGTTCGGGAGGGAGTGTATGAGCGGTCGAACCGATGGCAGAACTATGCCTGAATCGGTATATCCCAACAGTTGCCCCCCACTCTTAATTTTCAAAGCAGCGGTCTGTCTCGAAGTGTGAGAGTATCAATAGATTGTTGTTTTCCTCTTGGGAGAGGTGTGGCTGATGATTATGAAATCTCTGATTTGATCGTTAGACATAATTGCTAGTTGATTTGAGGATCAGGTAGTGGATAGCTGTCATCCCCTGATTGGAGTGTAAAAGAGGAACAGGCAGACCAGGGGGTCGCTTATCCTTTTTCTATTTCACTCCGGTTCAACCAATCTTTTCATTTGGACTTGGGTGGAGGTCGTGGCCACCTCCTATCCCTTGGAAAAGATGTGAGCTCCATCTTCGCCGTTGATTGGCATTGCACAGATCATGACCTTCGGTCCTTTCCATATCAAATCAGCTTAGGGCTGTTTGGGGCTTGGCATTCATCTCTAGCATCCGTGGCGGACTTAGAGAGATGGTCCCTTCTATCGAGGTGGCATCCTGGAGTCTTTCTATCCCTTTATGAGGGGAAAGGGAGGACTGGCTGAGGAAGCTTCTCCATCTTTGTTCACTTCCGCCTTTGGCCCAGCTTTTCCTGCCTTGGAAATCAGTCTCTTCTACAGGTAGGACCTCTCTCCCGCTTCCTTGTTTCTTTTCCCTATCATGGCTGAGACCATGGGAACTCGAGGGGGGGAGGTTGGGCCTTCTGGGATTGATGATGTGGTGAGTCCAGAGCTAGTCCCTAGCTCCGTTTTACTGGGGAAGATGGCCTACCTTCGATAGCATTACCATGTTCCCAAAGGGTTTCCTTTAATACTTTCCATGCCTGAAGAGTGGGTGCATAAACCTCCCGTCGGGTGTCTTTCTATGTATGAAGATCATCTGAAGGCTGGTCTTCGATTTTCGCTGCACCCTTTCTTCGTTAAAGTCTTCCACATGTATCAGGTTATGCCCGTGCAGTTGATTCCGAATAGTTTTTGGAATATTTGCGGGTTCTTGGTCTGGTGCCACATAGCCAATGTGAGGCCTGGGACCAATTTATTCACTTCCCTATTTGTTTTCAAGAGGGATTTCCATGGTCATGGATGGTGGGTTATCGACCCTCGACCTGGCCACAAAATCATGAAAGACATGCCCAGCACTATCCATGGGTGGAAGCCCAACTTTGTTTATGTTTCTTCTACTGAACCATGGGGTTTCAGTAGTGAGTGGAGGGAGCCACACCTAGATGCCAACATTAGGAAAAAGGTTCTGGCGGCCGATCAATCTGATTACTCCTTGCTGTCTAGTTCAGAGTTGTTTCCATCCGTGAACTATTGAAGGAGAGGAATCTCCATCTTTCAAGGATCAACAGGTCCCCGGTGTTAGGTATAAGTGGTAGAGGTTTTCGGATTTCCTCTTTTAGTTTCTCCATGATCTAGTTGATTCTGAAAGGCATTTTTGTTTGCAAGTAGTGAGATGAGGCCTGACTTCAGCTGGCTTCGTCAATCTTCTAAGAGAAAAGCATCCCAGGATCCATCTTCGAGATCAGAAGTCTGGAAGAAGGACCGGAGGGATGACCCTGGCAGGAGCATAAATGCTTCATCCTCCAAAGGAACGTCTGGAGGGGACGTGGTACTGACGATGGAGGTTTCGGGAGGACCTCCGTCGGATGAGTTTCTGCTAGTACTTGACTCTCCAATTCAGATTAGGGAGAGCCCGTCTCCGATGGCCGATGCCCCATCGCCTTGCCCCTTTGTGATGGATAGGGGCAATATGCCATAACTCGAGGAGGAGTCTTTCTGGGAGGCTCCTCCAAGTAGAAGTCGCCCTGCGAACCCTTCAAAGCTTTCCACCACAGGGGGACTTTCGGTCCTTGTCGTAGCTAGGCAGGAATTTGTTGCCCAGGTGGCTACCCAAGAGGGGGGGTGAATTGGGTCTTTTAAAAAAATAAAACAAGTAATGTGCTATTTCAAAATCTTTTGCAAGTGGTAGGTGCTGTGATAAGGTTATAGAATGCAGAAGCTAAACAAAGTAGAGAAAGCACAACACAAACACACCAATTTATAGTGGTTCGGAGCAATCCAGCTCCTACATCCTCTACCCAAGATACCACTTGGGATTTCTACTATATTCACACCCAAATATAGTAGGATTGTTTTAGATGATCACAATCCAAAACCTCTACATTTTGGTTTTACGGGATCACCAAAGAAAACCCAACACCCTTTGATTTTAACAGGCTCACCAAAGAAACCTAAACTTGGTTTTCACAGGATCACCAAGAACCTAAACCTTGGTTTTGATAAGCCTCACCAAAAACCTATTTGTTATTTCAACCGGGCTCACCAATAACCCAACAATTCAAAGATTGAATTGAAAATAAATGTAACAATAAATGACAAACTCAAGTTATCGGATAGTTGCCGGTGTAGCTCATTGGAAGTCCACTTGAATGCACTTGAATGAGCTTTAATGACTTCAGTGGCTTCTTCCAAAGTTGATTCAAGCTTTTTGATCAGAGTTGTTAAGGGCTTGAATGCAGACTTGAATGCACTTGTGCTCTATCTCTTGTGGTTGGTTGGATATTCAATGTAGCTCTCTCTTTTTCCTTTTTGAATTTTCTTCTTTTTCAATTATACTTTTGGTAGTTCAAATCCTTCATATTTAAAGTCTTCCATCATCCCAAGGCAGTTCTAGCCATTATAGACCGTTGGGGAATGATTTGTGACCATTGGAGCACTTTTTGGTATTCAAAAATAAATTCTGGAACTAGCCGTTAGATACCTGGAAGTGTCATTCGAGTCGACTCAGATTCCTTCGAGTCGGCTCGGATCCGTCGAGTCGATAGGTCGAGTCACCATTTCATCAATGTAGTCGGCACTTTGTCTTAGGGCGCAGAATGTCACTCTGGATGAGTCGGCTCTTTACAGCTTGGGTTTGCTTGAACTTGAATCTTGAAATTCTGGAACTCGAGGAGTCGGATCTTTTTAGTTTGGGTCGGCTCTTCTTCTCAGGTTCAGAAAACCTTACTCTGGAAGGGTCGGCTCGATGTAGTTCAGGTTGGCTCGCTTTCTCAGGCTTTTGAAATTAGGTCTGGCAGAGTCGGCTCTTTCTAGGTCGGGTCGACTCGCCTGGCTGTTCTCAGAAACTTTTAGGAAATGGACTCTAGAGGAGTCAGCTCGGACTGATTCCAGTCGACTCAGATTCATTAAAGTCAGCTAGCTTTCCATTAAGTCAGCTTGGATTGCTGCATTCCAGAATCCTTGTTGTGTGCCAGTAATCAGTGTTTGCTCTTCTTGTCTTGGGGTCGGCTTGAGTGTCTTCTTCAGGAATTTTATAATTTCAACTTAAAGAAAACTCTCACCAACTCTTTTACAATTTCACACAAACCAACTCAAGGCAAAATCTAAGGCACACACTCTTATAGAAGTAACCCTTTTACTTGATTTTTCTTAGCATTTTCACTGGGTTCTTTTTTACAAAAACACTTACAACACAACTCAAGCAAGAAAATAGAAATGTAGCAGTTGAAGTTTGAACATGTTATACATTCTACAAAAACTTGTCAAACACTTGAAGAGTTGTCAGTAATAAATGTACATGCTCCAATGTTTGGTTATCATCAAAATCACTTATAGGGTCAACAATCTCCCCCTTTTTGATGATGACAAAACACTGGGCATAAAAAATCAGTATAAAATTTTATAATTACTTGTATAATAGCATTTGCAAAAGTATGTGAACAAGTAGAGCAAGTTTACCTCTATTAGTGCCAAACAATGAGAGGAGAATTAGGGCATAGAGAGATAATCTCCCCTTTAATAAAATACTCCATGTTTTGGCAAACTTTTCATTCCTTTTTATATTTCAAAGCTCTCAGGCTTAAATTAACAGAGCTGACAAAGGTTGAAGTGTGAGACATTATGTGTTAGAGTCATTATGTATTAGAGTTTGTAAAAAAAATTGCCATTCAAAGCTTTAAACATTATCAGTGAGAACTTAAAGCATCAGAGCTTGACACATTAAACATTGTAAGTCAGAATTTAAAGCATCAAAGCTTGAAGTACATGTTCTTTTCATGTACCAGAGCAAACATAACATGTATCAGAGCAAACATATATCACATGTGTACCAAAGCTATGAAGTATCAATGTTTTATCTTTTTCATGCAATACTTTCTCCCCCTTTTTGTCAACCAATCGAAAACTCGGGGACCTGCAAACGACCTATCAGGAGTTAGAAAACTCAGAAGAAATCAAGAAAATAAAGAAAAATAGCAAATGGAAAAAAGTTTTGGAGGGGGCTAGAAGGATGGTTGGCGGCAGGAAAATGGTTGCAAACATCGGGAAGAAGAACTCTCAAACCCCTTTATGCACACAGCAGGGTAATCACTCAAAGCAATAAAAGAACTCAAGGTTTATTTCATATATCAAAATCTCCCTTCATATAAGAGGCTAGGGTCCTTTAAATAGACCCTTAACCTTGGGCTCCAAGTAAGGGCACATAAGTCTTTACATAAGAATCCTTTTCCCTCTCAAACCCTAGCTAGAAAATAAGAAAACATTAGGTAGAAAAAATCCCTAAAAATTCTCTTTACTTTGCCAACACTCCAAGGATGCCTAGGGGGGTATGTTTGGCTTCTAGGAGAAGCAAGAAGCCAGCCCAAAGGGGCTCGGGTGCATGGATTTGGGCCTTTGGAAGCTGGGGTGGCCTGGTAGCCATGTAGTAGGAATATTCCTTGGTATCTTGCTTCTTTAGGGCTTGGGCTTGGCACCTGGGCTTGATTTCTTCGGGCTAGGATGCATATGGACCTCTAGAATCATGGATTCCCTGGTCTATGAATATACTTTGGCATCTGGAAGGGAATCTGGGCATTTGGAGGGCATTTGCAAGGAATCAGGGTTTTCTGAAATTTTCCTCCTGGGGTCTTCAAATCTTCAAGTTGGGTTGGACTTGGGCTATACTTCCATGTCTTCAATCTGGTTGGACTTGGTCTTCACTTGTATGATGTGGTCTTGAGTCTTCAATATGGTTGAATAGGACTCAAAAAAGATAAAATTAGCTCGACATGAGCTGACTAATACTGGACTGAACTAGCTCAATATGAGCTAACTAGTACAGAACTGAAACTCAAAAGACTCAAATAACAACTAAAATGGACTCAGATGGGCTAAGCCCTTATTAAAGATTGACTCATAAATTATTGATCAATTCACAGAGGGATGAAAAGCCTCTGTCTTATTTTGGTGCTTCGGGTGTCCCCACCAATTCTCCTGGGGTGGGAGGAACTCGACCCTGTCGAGTGAAGATCAGACTGGCTCACATATCTCTTGAGAAGGTCTATGTTGAGGCGTTGCAAGTCCTCTTGAGAAATCTATGAATCGTTCGACTCTGGCTGGCCTTGCCATCAGACCAAGAAGCATTGATAGTCATGGCCCCGGGTCGTGATGGCTTGATCATCCAGGATACGCTCGATCCGTTCTCCTCTCTCAGGCCAATTTGTTAGTGGACACTCTGGGTTAGGGTCACTCACAATGAAAAGGAATAGGTTCAAAGGCCTCACTAGGTATCGCTGCCGGTTCCCTGTAATCAACCAGGTCTATAATATTGAAGGTAGAACAAATGCCCAAATCCGAAGGCATGTCTAACACCTAGGCATTTGATCCAATCTTCTTTATCACTTTAAAAGGTCCGGCTCTGTGAGCATGAAGCTTCTTTTAGGCCTAAGCCTAACCAAGATAGAATCCACTACATCAAATTCTTTGATCCATCTTTGGGAATTAGCCAGTTTGTTTAAAATTAGTGTAGGTGGTGAACATGCTGGGCACATGCAGACTCCTAACAAATGATTCAAAGGACTCAAACCTACACCTAACAGACTCGACTAAAGAGATTTATTAGGTCTTAACTACCACTTAGGCACGGGGGCATGAGTCATGATTGATGGGTGACATGCAAAAGAAAATTTGCTAGTAACTCCTAATAGGTGCTAGAGGGTCTGCCAAAAGTAGGTAGCAAATAGGATGGGCTCTATGGATCCTTGCAACCTAGTAACCACAACAAAATGTAACCTAATAGTTCTAGACACATGAGAAGACTCAGGGAAGGATAGGAAATAGGAAGTGGGTTCATAATTAGTCTGGTAGGGTGGAGAAAAAGGTTTAGTTGGATAAAGTAGGATAAAAGATGGGGTGTCGGGAACTAATCCCATACTAATGAGGTTAACCTTACGAGGTTGAGCTATATCTATAGGGTTTACATAATAGAAGGTTGGGTTACTAATCTCAAGGAAAAGGTCCTTAATGGGAACTATAGGAGGAGGCTCATCCTGAGGGTACTTATTCAAAGAGATCAGGTCCTTAATAAATTCTTCAGGTTCTTGTATTTTAGGACTAGACTCTATAATTTGGCTCTCCTCTATGGTTTCCTCAGGTAAGGTTCTAGCAGGAGTACCTAGGTTCTCTTCCTCTAATTGTTCTTCTACTATAGCTTTAGGTTGGATGTGGTCAAGGTCAACTAGCTCTGGGTTGGTTTCTACCTGGGTATCTACTGGGTCAGCTAATTCTAGGTCTACTAAAGGTGTCTCCTCTTCTCCTTCATACTCATCCACTAGGCTCGCATCAGCTTCATACACTTCCGCGTTAATGTAAGCCTTGTCAATTTCAGGAATGGTTGGAGAAGGTCGGCTAGGGGAAAATTGGCTAGGTCCTAGTTTCTGATTATGGACACTAGCCCTAGTAGGTTCAGGTTGCCTAAGGGGTCGTGGCTCACTACTGGGCTCATATTTAGGGGTGCTAATCCTATGGGGTTCAAGTTGACTAATGAAAAACTGACTAGTACTAGATTGATACTTAGGGGTTATGGGTTCTCTAGGCTCATAGGACAAGGGTGCAGATCTATAGGTCATGGGATTATAGGATCTGGGGTCATAGGATTTTGGGTCAGCTCAATGGTCAGGTTCTAAGGATGGATCATGGTATGGGGTCCTTCTAGGGTTGGGCTCCCTATATGGGTCAGGATATTGGGTCCTCCTAGGGTTGGACTCCCTATATGGGTCAGAATATTGGGTTCTCCTAGGGTTGGACTCCTTATATGGGTCAGAATATTGGGTGTTGGGTCTACTAGGCTTATAGGGTGTGGGTGCATAGGATCTATGATCATGGGATCTAGAGTCATAGGATCTAGGTTCACAGGTTCTGGATTCATAGGTTCTAGGTTCATAGGAATTGGAGTCATAAGATCTATAGGTTGTGGGTATACTAGGCTTAGAGGATGTGGGTAAATAGGATCTATTTTCCTGGTCTACAAAATCCTGATTGGGTCTTCTAGGACTAACCGATGGTTCAGCCTCAAGGTATGGATTAGGGTTTGGGGTCCTCCTAGGTTGAGGATTGTAGTACGGATCAGGATGAGGGGCTCTCCTAGGTTCGACCTCATGGTATAGATCAGGGTTTGGGGTTCTCCTAGGTTGAGGGGACTCAGGATCTAGCTCAGACTGTGACCCATGGGTTCTTTGTATGGTCCCAACACGGCCTTCTAACTGGTTAAACCTATTGGCAAGATGGTCAATTCTATTGTTGGTTTGGGTACTAGACTGAGTTAACTGGGCCATGGATTGGGTTAGTTGCTCAGTGAGTGCTTTTATTTATGCTTGCAAATTTTCCATGGGTTCAGACATTTGTGAAAGAGGTGGGTGATATGAAACCCCTGATCTAGTGCTCATGCAAGACTCGATCAGACCGACTATAGCTGACTAGACCTATAGTCCAAACTAGATGCTCAATCAGGGTGGCAAACTAGCCTATAGTAATCCTGTACTCAGCCAGGCAGGTGTAAGGGGAGTGTTAGGTCCCTGATTGAGAATCCTAGACACCAATCAGAGATTGGTCAGGTAGACGGACCAGCTCACAAGCCCTTCAGGATTGAATCCCTAAACCACCATTCTAGACACTGAGCACAAGGCACACACAGGTTATCTAGACATAATGATCTGACACGTAGCCCAGACCCGACCAGTTGGTGTCCCTAGCCCACTAGGGCAAATTAAGTCTAGTTAATTTTAGGTTAAGGCTTGGGACCGAATGCAAGGGATGTGGTTTTGGGCTAAGGAGAGGTGATCAAATCCTCCCCCCATCTGATATAGCAAGAGTGCCCTTAAAAGTAAATTATGCAATGATGGCAGGCAGATGAGGATGCTAATTAGGGTTTAGATGTTTTTGGTATTTTTGGAGAATATGTACTTTTTTTTTGGTATTTTTTAAATAGAAGAAAACTTGCAAATCATGGCCTAATATGCTCGAAATATACTAAAATTAAAAGATATGCAAAAGATGCTAAACAAAATCCTAAAACTTCCAAACTTGTCTTGCTGAAAAAACAGAGCCAAAAATTTGCAGGCTGTATTTTGGCTTGCAGAAAATTCAAAGGCCATAATAAAATCTGAAAAAATGCTTAAAATTACTGTGAATTATTTTGAATCCATAAGAATAAATTTCAGAATTTTTGAAGTTTTTTTCAGGGAGAAATGATTAAAATAACAGAGTATATACAGACTAAAAAATTACAGAAAATAAGCCCTAATCTAAGCTCTGATACCAAATGATGCGGGACTAATATGCATGCAATTCTTTTTGTATATTTTATATGGGGGTTAGGTGATTAATTCCCTAATTTCAATTCAAAATTTGTTGTAGGAAATTTTGTATAAATTTTTGAAGCCAAGCATGCAGATTAGAACCAGAAAAGTACTAAAGAAGGATCGCTGGGACTGAGAAGCCTCGGTTAGGGCAAGTTCTCCTACAATAATAAGACTGGAGGTAGAGGGGGTGTACTTGATAATGTTTGAAGTACCCGGTGAAGATCGCAACGAAGGGATCTCTCGTTCCTCGACGGATGCGGCCTGGAAAATCGAGCCAAGGACCCGCGGATACCCGGCTTTCTGCTCGGTGGTCTGATTGAGGCTTTGCTGAAGTCGTTGGATTCGTAGGAACTCGGGGACCTGCAAATGACCTATCAGGGGTTAGAAAACTCAGAAGAAATCAAGAAAATAAAGGAAAATAGCAAATGGAAGAAAGTTTTGGAGGGGGCTAGAAGGATGGTTGGCGGCAGGAAAATGGTTGCAAACACCGAGAAGAAGAACTCTCAAACCCCTTTATGTACACAGCAGGGTAATCACTCAAAGCAATAGAAGAACTCAAGGTTTATTTCATATATCAAAATCTCCCTTCATACAAGAGGCTAGGGTCCTTTAAATAGACCCTAACCTAAGGCTCCAAGTAAGGGCACATAAGTCTTTACATAAGAATCCTTTTCCCTCTCAAACCCTAGCTAGAAAATAAGGAAACATTAGGTAGAAAAAATCCCTAAAAATTCTCTTGACTTGGCCAACACTCCAAGGATGCCTAGGGGGGCGTGTTGGGCTTCTAGGAGCAGCAAGAGGCCGGCCCAAAGGGCTCAGGTGCATGGGTTTAGGCCTCTGGAAGCTGCGGTAGCGTGGTAACCATGTAGCTGGAATATTCCCTGGTATCTTGCTTCTTTAGGGCTTGGGCTTGGCACCTGGGCTTGATTTCTTTGGTCTAGGATGCAGATGGACCTCTAGAGTCATGGATGCCCTGGTCTATGAATATACTTTGGCATCTGGAAGGGAACTAGGCATCTGGAGGGCATTTGCAAGGAATCAGGGTTTTCTGAATTTTTCCTCCTGGGGTCTTCAAATCTTCAAGCTGGGTTGGACTTGGGCTATACTTCCATGTCTTCAATCTGGTTGGACTTGGTCTTCACTTGTATGATGTGGTCTTGAGTCTTCAATATGGTTGAATAGGACTCAAAAAAGATAAAATTAGCTCAACATGAGCTGACTAACACTGGACTGAACTAGCTCAACATGAGCTAACTAGTATAGAATTAAAACTCAAAAGACTCAAATAACAACTAAAATGGACTCAGATGGGCTAAGCCCTTATTACAGATGGACTCATAAATTATTGATTAATTCATAGAGTGTTGAAAAGCCTCTGTCTTATTCTGGTGCTTTGGGTGTCCCCACCATTTAGTCACTGTCTACATCTACACTAGTTTTTGAAGAAGTTTGGCGAGGGATTTGTATTCCAGGAGGTAAAGAAGCTATAGGATCAATGAATTATGGAATATTATGAGATCCAGGTATCCTAATGTGTGGGGCAGGTTGTCTTGGATGGCTTGAGTGACTAGGAAATATAGAAGGAGCTTTGAGAGCAGCTAAAATATCTTCAATTTTGCCCATCATCTTCCACAGAAAGCTATTCATTGACTTCAATTCAGTTTCAACTTTTTTCACACTTCTGGAAGCTGCCAAGTCTTCTATTCCTTCTTTGATTACTGCCACTTCCTTTTGTAGAGTAAGCATTTCCGAAGCCTGGACATTAGCAAAAGCCTTTGTAGATCCTCTTAGCCTTCCAAATTCACTTCTGATTATACCTATGCCCTTGGTATGATCTTCTTCCATTTTCTTTCCTGCCTCAAGAGATCCTATTCTGACTCTTAAGTTATTCATTTATGTTCTGTATGCTTCTAGGACTTGAGTAACTGAATTTTTGGTTGAATCAGAACTGGATGCAATTAATTGGAGTATTGGTTGGATATCACTTTCATTTATAACAGATGCAGTTTTGGAGTTCTCAAGAATATCAATTCTTTCTTTCAAATTATCTAATTGTTCTCCAAACTGGTTTAGCTTATTATCAACAGATCTTTGAAATACTTCAAACATTTCACTCATTGAAGACTTGATGGACTCAGTCATATTGTTCATTTGTTGTGCCAAAAAGTCTTGTATCCTTGAAGTATCCAAAGTAGGAGCAATAGCAGCTTGACTTTGACTCGGAATGTCAGTAGCCTGATTAAATGTGGGTGTGCTGTAGGGTATATCAGGCAAGCCAAAAATATATGGGAAGGAAATATCAAACTCCATATGAACTGGAGAGTCATGCTGTGGCTGAGGCTCAGGGATGTGTGAAGTAGTACCTTCACCAGCCTCTTCTTCTCTCTGTTCCTGGACTTCTTCAGTTCCTTCAATTGTAGAAGGGTTAGACTTTTTCTTCCAGGTACCATCGATCAGTAAGTACCCCATTCTCTAAAAAGTATTCGCTGTATAGGTGTCAGTGTGAAGTAATACCCTGTTATCTTCTCCTGTCAAGTCAACATTAGCTCTTTGAAAAAGGATTATGAGGACCATTCCATATGGCAGGTAGGCTTTGACTTTCCTAACTGCCTCTTTCATCTGACTAATCATGATTGCTGGTAAATTAATTTTCTCACCAATGATTAGGAGTTCCATGAAGCACAAGTCCCTTTCACTCACCCAGTCAAATCGACCTATTCTGGGTAGGAAAATATAACTAATGAAGTTATGAAGGACCCTCATTTCAATTGATAGCATATTTGCTTTAAGAATCCCTATCTCATCAATTTCAGTCCTTTCCAAAACAGTTTGCAAAGCCTTGGATCTATCCTTTAGTACAAGATACTCAATTCCTTCAAATGGCATCTCCAAGATACTTCCTAGGATCTTAGTAGTAATGATTATTCTTTTTTCTTTGACTGTAGACTCAATAAAATTTTCCCCATATCTTAGATTCTCGTAGAACATTCTAACTAAATTAGGATATGTCTTAACATACAATGAACATAAATTTCTCCAGCCCTGGTCCTCAATTAAATCCCCAATCACAAAACCGATTTCTTTAAGATATTCAAAAAAAATGCATCGGCCAAAGGTGACTGGTCTCGTACCTAGGGATCTTTGCTGGCTAAAAGAAACTAGGCTACCTTCTTCTTCTGACTGAGGTTCATTTTGAGGGGCAATATCTTCACGAAATTTGCTTCTCCTTTCCTGTGGAGCTACAACAACACTTTTGCTAGATTTCTTCCCAACCGATCTTTTTGGCACCATTCCAAGGAAATTGGGTTTAAAGTAGCTTTGGGGAAGTTTATAGAAATTTAGAAAGTTCTTAGGAGGGAGCTAACGAGGGTTTGGAAGTAAAAATGTCACATACAAACCCCTACGGCTCGAGTTAAAAGAGATGACTCGACATTCGAGTCGGCTCGATCAACAGATCATCTGCTCGAGTCAGCTCAGGCAATGCGAGCACAAAGATATATTTTTGTATTAATCAAATCCCCAAGAATTTAGGATTTGAATTAGAAGGTTGTCTAGATGCATTGTCCTTAGAGTTTTTGAGAAATCTTTTAGATGGGATCATATAATCCTAATTTAAAAATTTAATCAATCCCAACTTGTCTAAATCTAATGGTTTTATACAAATATTCGCAAGTAAATTTTCCATAGGTATATTTTCAAGAATAATGATATTGTTCAAAACATGTTTTCTTATTGAATGGTGCCTAAATTTTGATGTGTTTAGTTTGAGAGAAATTCAGTGCAAACACATACACAGTACAAGATGTAAGGCCTCCTTGCTATCAAATATAAAATAGGATCCGATCATACCTCTATATAGTGTTTGATCAATGTTGGATCCATTTTTATCTTTGTCTAACTTGCAGATAGATCTTATTGGTGTGCTAGCCTCTTTGCTTGTTTCCATGCTGAAATTTTTGATGATTTCCTTGATGTACTTGGTTTGACTTATAAAGATACCTTCCTTCAGTTGATTGACTTGTAAGCCAAGGAAGTGGTTGAGTTCATCCAAACCTGTACTAACTCAGTAAATCCATTTACAAAAAATCTTCATTAGTTGTACCAAAGATATTATCATCAATGAATTATTTGTACAATCATCAGATTATTTTCTTCAAAACATTTTCAATTAATAACATGCCTATGCCAAGTTCTAGATGCTTGTTTCAAATCATGTGAAGTTTTGTTCAATTTAAACACATGATTTGGAAAAGCAAGATTTTCAAAATCTGGTGACTAATTTACAAAAACTTTGTTCAGGACTAGAAGAACATTTAAGATTTGTTTGAAATAGTTTAAAGTTAATGTAGTAGGCAAATACAAGGAGTAATCTAATAGTCTCAGGTCTTGCTACCAAAGCATAGGTTTCATCAAAATCGATGTCCTCTTCTGGATTTAATTCATTTATTACCAAACATTTTCATTTGATGTGTTCATATTGACCCATCTGGTTTAGTTCATCATGCATGGCCAATATCTAGTTATGATCATTTTCACCTTTTTCTAAACTTTGTAGTACAATATGAGATATGAAGGCTAGGTAATCATGTGCAGTCCTATGTGATGACCTAATCCTTATACCTTGAGAAGGATCACCAATAATTAATTCTTTAGGATGTGAAGTTACATACCTCCATTCTCTTGGTAGATCAGTATGATCCTTACACACCATTTCACTTCCATCTAGCATTAGTTTGTCCTGGATGTTTAGATCTTCTATTTATTTTTGTAGAGTACCGGCATTATTATCTATGTACTCATCTTTTCTAAACGGTGAAGGATTAGCTTCATCAAAAATAACATGAATTGACTCTTCTATAGTGAGAGACCTCTTGTTAAACACTTTGTATGCTTTGCTATGTGATGAATAACCAAGGAATATAGATTCATCAGATTTTGCATCAAACTTTTCTAGGTTATCTTTGCCATTATTTAATACAAAGCATTTACACCCAAAAACATGAAAATAATTAATATTTGGTTTTCTTCCTTTCCAGAGCTCATAGTGAGTTTTCTTTGAAATTGGTCGTATCAAAACTCGGTTTAATATATAACAGGCAGTGTTCATGGCTTCTGTCCAAAAGTACCTTGAAAGATTACCTTCACATAACATTGTTCTAGCCATTTCTTCCAATGTCCTATATTTTCTCTCTACAACATTTTGTTGTGGTGTTCTAGGAGTGGAGAAATTATAATCAATGCCGTGTTCAGTCCAATATTCATCAAATAATTGATTTTGAAATTCAGTTCCATGATCACTTCTTATAGAAACAATAGAAAGATTTTTCTCATTTGAAACTTTCTTATGAAATTTTTGAAATACACCAAAAGTTTCATCTTTATGTGCAATGAATAATACCCTTGTGAACCTAGAAAAGTCATCTACAATCACAAGTCCATATTTCATACCTCCTAGGCTTGTGGTCCTAGTTGGTCCAAATAAGTCCATGTGAAGTAGCTCAAGGTGTCTAGTTGTTGAAATAACATTTTTCGATTTAAAACTCTTCCTAGTTTGTTTGCCTAATTGACAAGCATCACAAACATAGTTAAGATCAACTTTGAAATGTGGAAAGCCTCTAACTAGGTTCTTTGAGATTAATTTGGCAATAGTATGCATGCTAGCATGACCTAATCGTTTATGCCATAATAGACATGACTCCTTGGTCTTAACATTCATGGCTACTAGGCTGGAACTACTTGTCATGGCTAGATTATTTAGATCTACCACATAGATATTTTTGAGTCTATGCCCAATAAATTTTTTGCCAGAGTCAAGAGAGTTAGTTATTATAGACATAAATGATTCAAAGATAACTTTGAAGCCTTTATCACATAATTGACTAATACTCAATAGATTGTGCTTCAACTTATCTACTAGTAATACATCTTCAATAAAAGTACAAGGGGTTAACTTGATCTTATTGATTCCAATTATTTTCCCTTTGCTATTATCCCCAAAGGTAACCAATCCTCCTTCTTTCATTTGTAGGGTGATAAACTGATCCTTGTCACCTGTCATATGCCTTGAACAGTCACTATCAAGATACCATCTTTTCTTTAATTTTTGGGCTGCAAGACAATCCTGCAAAATAGTCAAGGAGTGATTTTAGGTACCCAAGCTAACTTGGATCCTTTCAGGTTAGCAACATTGGTTCCTTTTGGAACCCAAATGGTTCTACACTTTAATGCATTGTTTCTGGGACTTTTCAAAGATTTGCATTGGAAAGATTTATGCCCAAATCTATGACATGCATAACAGATAATTTTATCTTTTTTGAATGATGCATGCTTTGAAGCTATAGTGGATGTAGAAACATAAATACTTGAATTGAAGGATTTTTGCATAGTATTCTTAGGAACATATTTCAAGCCATTTGTAATTGATTTTGATAAAAAAGCTTTTTCAAGTTTAGATTTTGAAGCTGAAGCTTTTAAGGATACAAACTTTGTTGCTAAAATCCCTTTAGCTCTTAAAGCATTAAATCCAATTCCAACATTACTTTTAGAGTCTTTTTGTTCTTTCAAAATTAGCTCAAGCTTATTTGAACTCAAGGTCAGTTTTCTACTAAAGGCTTAAGCTTTTCAACCTCCTTTTTTAAATCAATATTTTCGACAACTAAAACATGTTTGTCTCATATAAAACACTTTTTTCATTGTTCAAGACTATAACACTTTCAGAAAGGTTATCCAATTTTCTTTGCAAAATATTATTCTTTCTAAAAATTTCATCCTTATCTTTTAATAAAACATTGTTTTGTTTCTTTAAGGACTTGATTTTAATTCTAGCTTTCTTGAATTCGATAAGCAAATCATGAAATGCTGAACTCAGTTCATCATAAGTAATCTCAGTTTGAAGCTCAGGGGATGATACCTCATTCTCGAGACCCATTAAATAAAGATTTGCAGATTTCAGAGCCTCTTCGTCTTCAATGGATGAGGATGCTTTACTGTCACTCCACGTCGCTACCATTGCTTTCTTTTGCTTTTTCTTAAGTCCCTTTTTCAATAAAGGACAGTCTAGTATGATGTGCCTTGGCTTTTTACACTCATAACATATGGGCACTTCTCTTTCTTTCTCCTTTTCCTTGTCCTTCTCCTTACTGAACTTTTTGTTCTTGTGGAATTTTTTAATTTATCTTCCTTTTCTTCTTCCCAAGAATTTTCTGAATTTTTTTACGACCATGGCAACATCTTCATCTTCCATGTCGCTTTCAATAGAGGAGCTTTCTTTTTCCGATTCTTCATCATTTTGGAATCCATAGCAGCTTTAAAGGTGATCGATTATTTTTCTTTTGATCATTTCAGTTCGATGCTGCATGGTCAGTTCATGTGTGATGAGAGATCCTAGCAATTCATCCAGCAATAAGGCGTTCAAATCTTTTGCTTCCAGGATGGCAGTCACTTTCGGATCCCACTTATCTGGAAGAGATTTTAGAATTTTTTTCACTAAATCTACATTAGTATATACCCTGCCAAGACTTTTTAGGCCATTAATAATATCAGTGAATCATGAAAACATGACAGATATTATTTCATTTGGTTCCATCTTAAATAATTCGTAACTATGTACAAGAAGATTAATTTTGGAAGATTTTACTTGAGAAGTTCCTTCATGGGTCACTTCGAGTTTAACCCAAATTTTTTTGCTGAGAAGCAAATAGAGATTCGATTAAACTCATTACTATCCAAAGCACAATATAAGAGATTCATGGCTTTGGCATTTAACTCTCCATCTTCATGTCATATTCATCCCAATCCTCTTCAAGTTTAGGAACGCCCACTCCATCAATTTTAATCATGGGAATGCAAGGACCCTTTAGAATGACCTTCCATAATTGAAAATCAATAGCTTGAATATAAATCTTCATTCTAGCTTTCAAATATGCATAATTTATACCAGTGAAGAGTGGAAGTCTGTTTGTTGATTGGCCTTCGGCCAAAGACGTACTCATGGGATGAGCCATCAATCTTTACTCTAGTGTATTCAGAGACTCTACTCTAATACCAGTTGTTACCCAGGTGGCTACCCAAGAGGGGGTGAATTGGGTCTTTTAAAAAAATAAAACAAGTAATGTGCTATTTCAAAATCCTTTGCAAGTGGTAGGTGCTGTGATAAGGTTATAGAATGCAGAAGCTAAACAAAGTAGAGAAAGTACAATACAAACACACCAAATTTATAGTGGTTCAGAGCAACCCAGCTCCTACGTCTATTACCCAAGATATCACTTGGGATTTCTACTATAGTCACACCCGAATACAGTAGGATTGTTTTACAGGATCATAATCCAAAACCTCTACACTTTGGTTTTATGAGATCACCAAAGAAACCTAAACATGGTTTTCACGGGATTACCAGGAACCTAAATCTTGGTTTTGATAAGGCTCACCAAAAATCTATTTGGTTTTTCAACCAGGCTCACCAATAACCCAATAATTTAAAGATTGAATTGGAAATAAATGCAACAATAAATGACAAACTCAAGTTGTCGGATAGTTGCTGGTGCAGCACATTGGAATTCCACTTGAATGCACTTGAATGAGCTTTAATGACTTCGGTGGCTTCTTCCAAAGTTGATTCAGCTTTTTGATCAAAATTGTTAAGGGCTTGAATGCAAACTTGAATGCACTTGTGCTCTATCTCTTGTGGTTGGTTGGATATTCAATGAAGCTCTCTCTTTTGCCTTTTTGAACTCTCTTCCTTTTCAATTATACTTTTGGTAGTTCAAATCCTTCAAATTTAAAGTCTTCCATCATCCCAAGGCAGTTCTAGCCATTGTAGACCGTTGGGGAATGATTTGTGACCGTTGGAGCACTTTTGGCATTCAAAAATAAATTCTGGAACTAGTCGTTAGATACCTGGAAGTGTCATTCGAGTCGGCTCGGATTCCTTCGAGTTGGCTTGGATCCATTGAGTCGATAGGTCGAGTCGACATTTCTTTAATGCAGTCGGCTCTTTGTCTCAGGATGTAGAATATCACTCTAGACGAGTTAGCTCCTTACAGCTCGTGTTGGCTCGAACTTGAATCTTGAAATTCTTGAATTCGAGGAGTCGGCTCTTTTTAGCTTGGGTTGGCTCTTCTTCTCAGGTTCAGAAAACCTTACTCTGGAAGAGTCAGCTCGATGCAGTTCGGGTTAGCTCGCTTTCTTAGGCTTTCGAAATTAGGTCTAGTAGAGTCGACTATTTCTAGGTCAGGTCGGCTCACTTGGCTGTTCTCAAAAAACTTTTAGGAAATGGACTCTGGAGGAGTCGACTCGGATTCATTAGAGTCGGCTCGCTTTCCGTTGGGTCGGCTCGGATTTCTGTGTTCCAGAATCCTTGTTGCGTGCCAGTAATCAGAGTTGGCTCTTCTTGTCTTGGGATCGGCTCGAGCATCTTCTTCAGGATTTTTACAATTTCAACTTAAAGAAAACTCTCACCAACTATTTTACAATTTCACACAAACCAACTCAAGGCAAAATCTAAGGCACACACACTTATAGTAGTAAACCTTTTACTTGATTTTTCTTAGCATTTTCACTGGGTTCTTCTTTACAAAAATACTTACAACACAACTCAAGCAAGAAAATAGAAATATAGGAGTTGAAGTTTGAACATGTTATATATCCTACAAAACTTGTCAAACACTTGAAGAGTTTTTAGTAATAAATGTACATGGTCCAATGTTTGGTTATCATCAAAATCACTTATGGGGTCAACAGCATTGAAAGACATTTTGCTACCCCATGACTTGGTAGTTATCTTGGGTTGAAGCCTCGCTAAGGTGTCCGATTCCGCTTTTTCCTACCTACTGTAGGTTAGATTTTTGTCATCCCTCCCATGTCTAGTGGGTCATTTTGTTTGTGACTGATTTCATGCCTTGTTTTGCTAGTGCAGCTGCTCTACGACATCACCTTTCTAGAAGAGGGTTTGGGGAGCGTTGATAGCCTTATTCATGGCTTGAAGGAAGAGCTCCAAGTGGCCAGAGCCGAGAAGGAGGTGGCCGAGGAGATAAAGATGTCCAAAGAAAATCAGCTCAGTCATGTGGACACCGAGGTTCAGGGCCTGAAGGGTGAACTGAAGAATGCTTACCTGAAGATCTCGGAGTAGGAGGCAAAGCTAAGGAGGAATAAGAAGTAGATTGACTCCTTGGAGTATTCTTCTAAGAAGAGCTAGGAGAGGGCTGAAGGTCTAGCTAGGATGGCTAAGGAGGCAACCAAGAGGGCCGAAGAGGCATCTTCGAGGGCTGAGGAGGCAGTTCGGAAGGTCGAAGCAGGCACAAGGGAGTTCAAAGCCATGAGAGAGTAGGCTGCTAAAGCTGTTAAAGACTTTAGAAAGTCTATGCAGTTCAAGATGGAAGTAAATGAAGCAAGCCTATTCAGTTATCAATTTGGCTTCAATGATGGACTTGCCAAGGTCAGCGAGGTCTTCCCCGATCTCGATCTTTCCAATGTCCCTGCGTATGATATTGAGGAGGAAAGAGAGGAAGAGATTGAGGCCCCCAATGAGGTTGAGGAGATGCCAAGCCAAAGTGAAGAAATCCTGGTCGTAGCTGAGGAATTGGTCGTGGCCAATATAGCAGTTCTGGTCCAGGCCGAAGGATCTTCGACTTTGGCCCAGGTTAAGGAAATCCTCTCTGCCCAGATTGATGAGATACTCCATTCTGCCAACGCTTGGTCTCTCTTGGCTGATCTGCAGGGACTTGTCAGGCTTCGAGCTTTGTACTTCTTCTTTTTCTTCCTTTGGCATGTAATCAATGAACTCTCCTGAATTAATGAACATTTCTCTTTATTTCTTTTTGTGGATTCTATGGGACCCCTAAGTGTGGAATTTTTGAACTTGGCTTTGGTAGGGCCATCATTTTTAGCGACAGACTGATTCATGCAGCCCTTCATTGAGTCGATCTTTTCTAAACATGGGCTCCTCCCTTGGACCTTAAAACATATAGGGAAATCCATATATGAGGGGAACTTCTGGTTCACCGAGAGTTTGGCAACCGTTATGCTATCACCTGGAGAGATGATGGCGGTCAGAGTCATAATGACTGTGCTTGGAAAAACAGATCATCATGGTCGCAGACTTTTAGTGGTCCCTCCAACACACAATAGTTCTTCCCAATGGTTCCCTCCATTGCGCAAGTTAGGGCCCTGGTTCATTAGGGTAGGCACGTGTGGCATGCCTAGGGTTTGTCGTAAATGAGGGCATTTGGCCCGAACTCTGCCAGACTCGATATAAAGAAGAGGGTCTTCTTGGATCGACCGTCATTCGCTCCTGGCAAAGCCACTCCCAACACCATTCCCGTCTCCTCATCCCCGCATGGCTCGAAGGACCTTTTGCGGTATGAGGCTGGACCTAGCACAGCTCAGGCAGGCAGCATGGGGGAGGCTAATGAGAGGCTTCCAAGCGAGGAGATCGGATCGGAGGTGAAGGTGTGTGTTGGCATTGCCGTGCACCCAGGTTGGGAGTAGTGTCCTGATCGAGATAGGTTCTTCCTCAGGGGAGGAACAGGCTTCTCCTAGGAGGGTTGTGCTGGCTGGACCATCTAAGAGGTCAAACCCGCAAGATGTCAGCGGGGTTCACTCGCACGTCGAAGATGCCAAGCCTGTGGCTCCGACTACGGGAGAAAGGAGTCCCATGGGGTGTGATGCACCTGCCATTAGAACCGGGAGGTAGGAGTCAGGGAATCCTTTTTCTACCATCCTTGGAATACAATAGGTAGACTCCGGCATGCATGTTACCTATCCATATTTATCGGTTAGATTGACTTTGCATGCGCTCCCTGTTCCACAGGTTTCTCATGACCTTTCTTTGCTGGAGGAAGGCGCCCACGAATCCATCATCCTCGATGAAGACCTTCGAAGTCAGGTGACCTCGGTTGTAGTTGAGAAAGATGTTGCTGAAAGGCTTCGGACTACCGCAGAATAGGAGCTGGGTAAGGCTGTCACCTCCAATGACGTCTTGAGAAGACAACTAGGAACTCTTCAAGCGCAGGCAGCTCATATGGCAATCATTTTGCAGAAGAAGAAAAGGAAAGTGATATCTCTCGAACTGTTGCTGAGGAAGACCCTTTGGGAAGTTGAGGGACTGAAATCTCATCAGGCCGAATTGGAGAGGAGGATCGAGGAAATGAAGACAAGCCTTTCAATGGCTAACCAAAGGGCTGCGCAAGCCGAGGAGAGGTCTTCCATGGCCGTCAAGGCTTACAAAAGTTCTCAGGCCTTCAAAGATGAAGCGTGCGAAGCCGCATTGAAGAGTTACCTTTCAGGTTACACCGATTGGTTGGGCAAAGTTAAGAAACTTTACCCCAGCCTGGACTTGTCCTTGGTCGCCATTCCGAGGGACGGAGCCGAAGACTCCAAGGTTCAGTTCGATGCGGCATCGATGCATTCTAATGAAGGTAGTGGGATGGTCACCGGTGAAGCTTCGACCCTTACTCATACTTCGGCTTCTGAAAGTGATGAGAGGGAATAAAGTTGTTGTATTTTCCCTTTCGTCAGCCAATTATAATGTCTTCATTCTGAATGAGGGTTTTTCCTCCTTGAAATAAATGACTAATTTTCTTTAAACTAGCCTTTTTTGAGTTGATTCCTTCCTAGTGGGTAAGTCGAAGACTATCCAGTTCGAGGTCAATATTCTTGGCTTGGTTGAAGACAAACTCTGAAATGGGATCGTAATGCCGTTGCTGATTTCTGGTTCCTTCGATCATGATTAATCTCAGTTGAGCTGATATCGATTATCTACCATAATTATCCCTTCTGCCTTGGAGATGACATGGCAAACAGCTATCTCCTCACCATTGGCAACTGGTGTGGGGACATTAAGCATATTTTTTGCTATCCATGTCGAGCGTGTTGTTATTCGAACGGTCGCACCTTCGCGCATCCTGGGTGCTGCCAGGCTTTCCTTTCTCGAAAATTAGTCATTAATGTTGTAACCGCCCGAGGGGGATTGCCCTGGGTTCAAAGCACCATCGGCCTCTATCCTTCAGAGTAGTTACTGGTGACTGTACCATTCCCAGAGTGACCATCTAGGTTTTGAGGCATCATTTCGATGCGTGACACCTTCTGGCAAGCATGGGGAAAAGTGTGAGGCATGTTTTTCTGTGGCCGTCCATGGGCGCAAGATCCTGTTAAATAGGACTTAGCTTTTTTCTTTCAGAGGCCATCAAAATATCAAACTTCTATTTCAAAAGTCTTTGGGAAGCTTATCTTGAAGGTCATCTAAAATAATTTCTACTTCCTAGGGTTGTTCCTTAGGGACTTATTCCTGGACCTCCTTTATGGACAACTATTGTGAACCCTCACTTTTAACTACTATATTTGATCTTGGCTCAGTCACTCCTTCTTCAAATTCTATAGTGGATTCAGGATCTTTTTCTATTAGTTCCTCAGTGATTTTAACCTTGGGTCCATCTTCATCATACTCTTCTACTAGACTTGGATAAGCCTCATACACCTCTTCTTTAGGCTCGGTAATGGGTTCAGACTTGTCCTCTTCTAGCTCTCCTATATGTAAGGCTTTGGCTGGACATTGGCTAGCATAGTGTCCTGGTTTATGGCATTTAAAGCACGTGGTGTTGTGACTTCTCTGAACCTTTAGTGACTTGCTCTTATCCTTCCCTAGCTCCTCAACCTGGGAATACCCTACGTCTTGAATAATAGTGCAATCAATTTGAGCTTCGGGGTCCTCACTCCTATCATTCATATGAACTAATGGGATAGTAGGAGTTGGTTGGTCTAAAGAAAGTCGACTAGGATTGGGTTTGGGTTCAAAGGTACTAATCCTTCTAGGCTCAACACGATAGTTCATGGGTTCCCTCTAAAATGACTCGAATTCCCTAGCAAGTTGATAGGCATCATCCAGGTCATAAATTCTCCAATGGAATAGTTCTCACTAGATGTCCCTACGTAGGCAATCTCGAAATCTAGCTATGATCTTAGAATCAAGTTCAACTGTGTTGCATCTCCTAATAAACTCATTAAATTGGTCAATATATTCGGACACGATTTTTTTAGCCTGTCTTAATTTGTACCATTGGTCTAAAAGTTTGTACTCATAAAATCTACCTAGGTACTTTTCTCTCAATCTACTTCTCATGGATCTCCAAGTAAGTATTTCATCTCTTCTTTGATAACATTCATCCTCAAAACTTCCCAGTATCACCTGGCATGTTGGATTAGCCTAAGTGTAGCAAAGTTAACCTTTCCTAACTCTGACATTTCATTCCACTTAAAATATCGATTCATGATTTCCTCCCAAGCAACATACACCTCAGGATCTAGGCTTCCATCGAAAGTGGGTGCATAAGGTTGGGTGTGTATAAAGGATCTTTCCTCTAGGTCCACCAAGTATGGGTATGGGCTTCTAGGGTTAGACTCAGCGGCAAGATCATGATGATAAGCTCGTGGATCAAAGGTACTGGGCCTAGGGGATTTGAATTTAGCATGGGTCCTATGGGCTTCTTTTGTTGGGATTTGTGTGGTGCTCCCAAGCTTTGGAGAAACTTTGAAGACCATGGCAGGGATGCTGGAGGTGATCCCTGGGTACTTGGAGGTGTGCCAAGCATTTCTTGGAGGTGTTCCAGGGGACACGAGATCTGGGTTTGGAGATCTTGAGGTTGGAGTTGGCTTGGGCTATGGCGGAGTCGACTCCTATAGGTCGATAGTAGGATTGAGTTATGGTCGAGTCGACTTGATGTCTGTTCGAGATGACTCTTCTGATGGGTTTAGATCTAATGTGTTGGCCTGAGGGGAGAGAGAGAGTTTTGTTGGGCTAAGTCATGTTGACTCAGGGCTATATATATATCTTGTATGAGTGTAGCCATATTAGGACGAGAGGTCCAAGAGAGGAATACAAGTGCTCTTTCTCCCCAGTCTTGATTTCTCCTCTCTCCCTCTCTCTGGTTCTCACTATCGTTTGCAGCCCCATGGGGGCACACCTATGCGATGGGAGTGGATGGTGTGCCCCAATCCTTCCATGGTGATGGTTCCTTTCATGGCCATGGCAGCATCAAGTTGATCCCGGGAGTTCCGCGGAGTTGAGCGAGGTGTCTCGTTCCTTGACATTTGATATCAAAGCTTCTTGATGCGGTGGCATGAAGGAAGAAGGGAAGAAGACGCATATCTATGGTTGTGAGATCTGGAGGAGGCTGCATGTGTGTAGATCGAAAGCATGATGGATCTTCCAGAGATCTCATCGGGGGATGAGATCAGAGGTGAGGGCCTGTTGCCCTTCCTGAGAGAGAATTTGGATCGTGCCAGAGATGGAGATCTGGCATATGGCCCCATGGCGACGGACGTGATCCAGATAATGAAGGCATGGCTGGAGTTCAGATTGATGGATCTGAAAGCCATGGAGGATCATCTGCTTGAGGGGTTATGGAGTCTGGATCTATGAATCTTCGATGGAGATGGAGATGATTTCAACAGATCTGATGGCTCGGCAATGATGGATGAAAATCCAGATTGCATTAGCATGGATCGGAGGGGGAGCAGTCTTCCCTTGTGCCAGAACGCGATGACCATGGTGGTGGAGAGAATGCCCGATCTGTGGCATGGCTGCCAGGGAGAAGAAGCTGTGCTTCAGTTGCAGTAGAGTCACTTTGGCATAGCAAAGCCGGCTCGGTTGTCTCAGAGTTGGCTTGGGCATCATAGAGCCAGCTCAAGCAAAGAATGTAGGGGCGATGCAGGTTACAGAGTCGGCTCGATCATCGTAGAGTCAGCTCGGGCGAGGAGACGTCATTGGCACAGGTGCGGTGCAGGCCTCTGGCACGGCGATGTCGTGCGAACTCGCTTGTCACAGTGTTCGACGGAGAGTGCAAGGCATCGTAGGGTTCATTGGCGGTAGCGTGGAGCAGTGGCGAGGTGTGTAGGATCGACCGCCGTTGGTGTTGGACGTAGTGGAATTCAAGATTCGATCAGCTAGATCTCATGTGGATGGTGCACGAGCGGTTGCCAGAGGTGCAGCACGATCGCGGGTGGTCGCCAGAGTTGAGGTACAGCGGCTGGTGATCGACGGCAGCGATCGGAAGGAGCTGCGGTCCATGGTTTCTAACGTGGGCTGATAGCCATGGCTGCTGTGGACTGCTTTGGCATGCATGAACCATTGGGACGGTTCATGGTGGATTGGCACATTAAGCATCTTATGTCACTATGCTCTGAAATTTATGCTGATGGATTTTCGGTGATTTTGGGCTCAATCGAACTCCAATTTGAGACCCATCTATGCTGTTGGACTCCATGTTTCAAGCTCTTCAAGTTGAGTTAGGTTGAATCCGATGATGGTGTCAGGTCATAGGTTATGTGCAGTGGCCATGTGTGCGGGCAGCATGAGCAGGTTAGTTCCATCTTCGGCTCTCCCAGGTAGACAGAGGTTTGTGGTGTTGGGAGCAGTATGGAAGTCTACTAGTTGTGTGGATCTCACTGAGGATGATGGATCCTGTGGTGCAGGAGCTCGTGATGGTGGTGCGAAGCTGTCGGTCCTGTGCTATGGAGTGATGGCAGGTCGGGTGATCGGTGGTTTAGCACAGGTGGAGCGATACATACCAGAGATTTTTCGGAGCATGAGTGGTAGCTCCATCGGTAGTGGACCAGGCTCTTAGTCATTATGGAGGAGAGTGATCGGTTGGTCTCCAGCTACCTTGATCATGATGGAGCTGTACGTGGGTGTGGTATCCCATATTATTGGATGCTGGTAGCTCAAGAAGCACTAAGGAGATACATCAGTAGTGGTTGATGAAGGCTGGTAGCTCAGGGAGCACCAGGGAGGTACGTCAGCAGAGGTTGATGGAGGCTGGTAGCTCTGGGAGCACCAAGGAGGTATATCAGCAAAGGTTGATGGAGGCTGGTAGCTCAGGGAGCACCAAGAAGGTCTCAAGAGACCCGGGTACTTCAGTAAAGGCGGTGCCAGGTATAGCCTTTGGAGCTGATGGAGGCCGCCAGCTTAGGGAGACCATGATGCGGAATGATATGATATAGTGTAAGATGATCTAATTTTAGTCTAAGATGTTTTAAAGAGCAATGATCATAGTAGTAAAGCAACTAAACATAACAGACTAGAGAGATTAAAGAAAGTAACTAACTACTTACCCACAATCTGATCAGCAAGTTATAAAGAATAAGGACCCGATGGCTAGGAAACCATCTAAGATTAGTCTATTCCATGCTTCAACTATCAAATCTAATGAGAAAGGATTAGTTGCTTACCCCAATGGAGATTCTCTTTGACTTGGGATAGATCGGCTGCTTGGTCGCTCAGATGTCGTAGCAGGATGAAGATCAGGACTCCAGATTTCATATCTACCATCAGATCTCGGTTCGAAAGCAAAAAATCCATCCTCTAAAGTACTTGAATACCTGGGATCTGCAGAGAAGGTAGCAAACAAGACTTTAAGAATGAAGTAAACCAAATTCAAAATGGAAAATAGGAAGGGTTGGATGCGTAGAGCTTGAAGAAGATCGGTAGCAACTTGTCGAATCTGGCATAACCTCTACTCAAGGACCTCACTACCTTGAGCTCTCAATGACCTCCCCATCTTGAGCTCTTAAGGACCTCCCCGCCCTTAAAGAAAAATATTGAAGCCTAACCCAGCTTTATGGAAGAAAGAATGCATCTTTATTTCATGAATGAATAATAATTACAAGGGGGGTAGGGGGTCCTATTTATAGGGTTCTTCACACCTGAATATATCATAGGACTCCTTTGAATTCAAATTACATTTAAATTTAAATTCTAATTCAAACACTCCTTGGCTTCTTGGCTTCCCCTTAAAATTTTGAATTTTGAATAGGCCTTTCATGGCTTGGGTGACAACATGAAATATTTTGGCTTCATGAAAAAAATGTGTGACAAATTTAAGATTGAGATGGCGTGCTAATCCATCTCTTGGAGCTAATCCTTCTTCTTATTTGGTGCTAATCTCTCTTTCTTAATCTCAACTGGCATCACATCTGAATTTTTTGAACTCCTTGATTGGCAACATGGGATAAGAAGCAGCTTCAAAGGTTTAAGTTTAAATTTGAACCCTTCATTTGAATTTGAAAGAGGGTTGGATGAGGGGACTTCAATTTAAACTTCAAAACTTTATCTTCATCTTAAGACAACTTTCAAACTTTAATTTTGAACTCTTTCTTAGCCTTGGAACTATTATTTGAATTTGAATTTGGATGAAGATATCTCCTCCTTTGAATTTGAAAGTAGATAGAAGATAACTCCTCCTTTGAATTTTGGATGAACCTCCACTTATCTTGGACTCTTCCTCCCATTTAAACTTTGAATGAACCATGGGCGGGCATCATCTGGAGTGGGTGACAAGAGAGAATAAGGGGGCCACCAGATGAGAAGCAGAGTCCTGCTTTACTCCTCTCAATTGGTGCCTCCTTGGAATCTCAAATGGGCGGGGAAAGGGAATTGGATGGGGTGCCTTTCTTGGATAATGATGAAATTTAAATTGTCTTGATGTCCAAATGTTCGGATGTCCAAATGTACAGATGTCCGGATGTCTGGATGTCCGGATGTCTGGTGAAAAATTGGACAACCCTTTTTTGACCTAGAATTGATCTACCAAGGTGATAATGACTTGGGTCTTGGGTACTTATGACATATCTTGACTTACTCAAGCACTAATTGATGGGGACATCGCTAGCATGGATCCTGGAGCAAGCATGAATCCTGAAGCTGCACGAATCTCGAAGCATATCCAGAATAAAGTAGTTTGGGATTTTATCTTTTGTTTGAAATTTAAATAAGGATTTGGTTGGTTAGGATTTAGATATGGATAGGCTTATCTTATCCTATCTTGTGTTTGAATTTGAATCATCTCTATCTTTTTATCCTGTATTCAAATTCAAATGAGGGTTGGACAAGTCTATAAATACCACCCTCAGTTCTTTGTAAAAAAATAGTTTTTAGAGTTTAGTCAAGTAAGAAAAAGAGTTTCGTCAAGTTTTGGAAATGAAAATGAGTTTTAGAAAAGAGTGGTTTTTTTATTTCATTCCGTGAGGAGAGGGTGTGAGGTCCAACCTAGGATATGATGTGAGGTCATGCCCAGTTATCCCCTTCCCATTCCATCTTCTCTATCCCCTCGTGGCCTTTGAGATCCATCCTAGCGCCTCCATGTATCGAGGAGGGTGTAATGCCCAAGAGGTGAGAGGTCTCTTCATTAGGGTGAGTCCCAAAGTCCATGAGATTCAGATCCCTATCATACATCCCCACTATTCCTTCACCATCCCTAGAAAAAAATAAATTACCAAAAAAAATAGTACCCTAATCTAGGTGACTTCTAGTCTCACCAACGATCCTACCTCATCTGTCCCCCATCACTAATTATAGGACTCAAATTGGATAATTCACCAAACAAAGCAAATTAATGCTATTTACAAGACTCTTAAACCAAATGATGGGCTCAATGGACTCAATTGATAACTCAACAATCCAAATAGACCAAATTACACTCAATTTGATCAAATTACAACTCAATTTGACTTAATTACAAACTTAAAACAACTGGGACTCGAGTTTTCTTTGTGAAGAACACATGGACTTACTCATTGATGATCCAAATTGAATTGGAAAAGGTTTGCTTCCTCTTCCTGGCTTTTGTATCCTCACCAATTCTCCTGGGGTGGGAGGAACTCGACCCCATCGAGTATGGGTCAATTCAGCTTTGGTAATGTTCTAGCAAGTCAGGGTTCAACTTTTGAAGATCCTCTCTAGTGATCTACGAATCCTTAGACTCAGGTCTCCCTTGCCAACAAACCAGATATCTTTGGTAGTTCTGATTTCTAGTAGTTATGATCTTATCATCCATGATCTACTCAATCTTTTCTCTCCCCTCTGGTAATTTGGCTGGTGGACATTCTGGGATAGGGTCACTCTCAAAGGTGGGATCAGGCTCAAATGGCTCATTAGGTATCACCATTGGTTCCTTAAACTCGATTAGATCAGATATATTGAAGGTTGGACTAATACCTAACACAGATGATAATTCTAGCATATAAGCGTTAGGTCCAATCTTCTTTATAATCCTATATGGTCCAGGACTACAGGCATGTAGGTTTTTCATGGTTCTGATTGGAAACCGTTCAGGTCATAACCTGATAATGATGAAGTCTCCTTCGTTAAACTCTTTAAATCTCTTATGTAAGTTAGCCTCGTGCTCATATGATTCATTGCTCTTATTAATTTTGTTACTAATTTCTTTATGCACTGCTTTGACATGTTGTGCAAATGACTCAGCTATTCATAAATGCAGTCATGCATGGGTAATAGAATCAATTCTAAAGGCTTTTGTGGCTTGTACCCATGTACAATCTCAAAAGGACTCTTTCCAGTAGACCTATTGACTGAACAGTTATAAGCAAACTCAGCTCTAGACAGTAATAGGTCCCAATTGCCGGTATTCTCCCCTACTCGACATCTTAACAAGTTTCCTAGACTTCTGTTCACTACCTCGATCCGGCCATAGTTTGAGGGTGATAAGTAGTAGAAAACTTCAGCTTTGTCCCTAACATATGCCAGAGCATTTTCTAGAAATAACTTGTAAACCGTACATCCCTGTTAGACACAATTGTCTTGGGTCAACCATGTAATCTGTCCACCTCATCTAAGAAAAGTTTGGCGACTCTAGAGGCATTGAATGTTTGTGAACAAGGAATGAAATGTGCCATTTTGGAAAATCTGTCAACCACGACAAAGATGGAATCGTGTCGCCTCATGGTTTTGGGGAAACCTAGAACAAAGTCCATACTTAGATCTTGCCAAGGGTAGTTGGGCACAAGCAAAGGGGTATAGAAGCCAGTGTTCTACTTTTGCTGCTTTGCAATAGCACAAGTTCTACACCTAGCCACTATTTGAGCTACATTTCTCTTAAGACTTGGCCAGAAGAATTGGTACTCCATTGCCAGAATAGTCTTATTTCTTCCAAAATGTCCGACTAAGCCTCCTGCATGGATCTCCGAAATCAGAAATTCCCTAAGGGATGTTCTAGGTATGCAAATCTTATTTTCCTTAAAAAGATAACCATCTCGCAAAGTATAATAACTATCCAAACTAGATGGTCCTTACTTGATTTTCTCATAGATTTTCCCAAAATCTGGATAAGACTCATACTGCTCCTTGAGCTTGTCAAATCAAACAACCTCAGTATTGACACAATTCAACGACATTGATTGGCAACTAAGGGCATCTGCAACCTTATTCTCTAAACCAGCTCGATGCTTCAATACGAAAGTATAAGACTGGAGATACTCTATCCACTTAGCATGTCTTGGATTTAATTTCTTCTAAGAGTTTAGAAACCTAAGTGCCTCATGGTTAGAGTACAAAACAAATTCCTGTGGTAGTAAATAATGTCTCCAATATTTCAATGCTTGTACTACCGCATAAAACTCTTTATCATAGATTGAGTACTTGGACTTAGCCTCATTTAATTTTTCACTAAAAAGGCTACAGGATAACTCTCTTGACTATGTACTCCTCCTATGCCAACACCCGAAGCATCACAAGCAACTTCAAATACTTTTGAAAAATCAGGAAGTCTCAAGATCAGGGCTTGTGTCATCTTCTCTTTTATATCTAGGAAGGCTCTATCAGCATTCTTGGTCCACTTAAAGGCTCCCTTCCTAATGCAATATGTAATCGGTGCTACAATGGTGCTAAATCCTTTGATAAATCTTTTATAGAAGGTGGCTAATCCATGAAAACTATGAACATCGTGGATATTCCTAGGTATAGGCCACTCAACTATTGATTTGATCTTCTCAAGATCAGCTGACACTCCATATGGGATCACTACAAAACCTAAAAAGACTATCCTAGTGGTCATGAAGCTATACTTCTTAAGATTGGCATACAGGTTCTCTTTCCTAAGTGTCTGACACACTAGATAAAGATGGTCCAAGTGATCCTTTTTTATCTTACTATATATGAGGATATCATCAAAGTATACAATCACAAATTTTCCTATAAATGCTCTTAATACTTGGGTCATTATCCTCATAAAAGTGCTAGGAGCATTGGACAAGCCAAAAGGTATTACCAACTATTAGTACAAACCATCCTTAGTCTTAAAAGTTGTTTTCCATTCTTCCCCAATTTTGATCCTAACTTGATGATAGCCACTTTTAAGGTCAATCTTCGAGAAAATGATTGATCCGGCCATCATATCTAACATATCATTCAAACGGGGAATTGGAAACCTATATTTAACAGTAATTTTGTTGATGGCTCTACTGTCGACACACATCCTCCAAGTGCCATCTTTCTTGGGGGTTAACAAGGTTGGAACTACACAAGGACTAAGACTCTCCCTAATGAATCCTTTCTAAAAAAGCTCCCCTACTTGTCTTTGCATCTCTAAGTGTTCTGTAGGGTTCATCCGATAATGTAGGAGGTTTGGTAATGTAGCTCCTTGTACTAGGTCTATGGCATGTTCGATGTCCCTTAATGGTGGCTGTTCATTTGTCAAGCCTTCAGGAAACACATCCTGAAAGTCTTTCAAAAACTTTACAACTTGCTTAGGGTGTTTAGGTTTAGGTTGTTCATGAGTCTCTTTAACCACTAAAACTCTAATGGGTGCACCTCCAATGATTTCTCTTTCTATTTTCTTAGTAGTAATTATGTTCAATCCTGGCTTCTCTTCTTTCAAATTACTGGAACCCCTCTTAATGTTATCCGTGGGTGGGGTTGAATTTATGACTATCCTCTTATCCTGATAATTAAAAGAACAAGAATTTGATCTTCCAAATAGGGTAACATCATGGTAATATAACCAGGATCTTTTCAAAATTATGCTACTGACTCCCATTGGTAACACATCACACCAGACCTTCTCTTGGTATGACTGGAAATGTATTGGGACCTGACAAATCGACTTAATGGGAATTGAGGTTGCATCAATCCATGAAACAGTATAGGGGTTGGGATGGGGTGCTGTAGGCAAACCTAGACTTTTGACTGCATTGGTAGAAATGGCATTGATATGGCTCCCACTGTCTATAATGATCTTACACACTTTGTCCCCAAATTTGATGAAGGTTTGCAGGATGTTGGTCCTATGCTAGTCCTCATTCTTCCTGATCTAAGCTAGAATACACCTAACAACTCCTATAAGGTTAGGTGTGGTGGGAGCACCAGGATCAGACACAGATTACTGGGCCTTATTTGGTTTACCTAGCTATGTGTCAAATTTTGTAATCAATTAAGATTGAGTCCTGTAAGAAGTTGAGGTTAGTTGATTTGTCTCAACCCTCAACCTAGTTTGTATTTTGAGTCCTGTACATCAGTTAGTAGTCCAGTATAAGCCTAAATTTTATACAAGAGAGGAGGTTATCCTATTTTGGAGTTCCACCAGGCCACATCCAAGAGTCAGAGGCCACTACATCAGCCCATTGGATTTTGTGTGACAACGTAGGATCCAAGATGCTTCCAGAAACCCTGATTCCTTCTAGATGCCCTCCAAATGCCCATATTCTCTTCCAGATGCTAGAGCATAATCTCAGAACATGACACCCATGATTCCAGAGGTCCACCTGCATCCAAGCCCAAAGAAATCAAGCCCAGGTGCCAAGCCCAAGCCCTTAAGAAGCAAGATTCCAGGGAATATTCCTGCTACCAGGCTAACAGGCCACCCCAGCTTCCAAAGGCCCAAACCCATGCACCCAAGCCCCTTTGGGCCAGCCTCTTGCTGCTCCTAGAGGCCCAACATGCCCCCCTATGCATCCTTGAAGTGTTGACCAAGTCCAAGAGGTGTCCTTGAGTGGAATAGTCAAAGCATGAAGGAAAAAGGAGAAGACTAGGTCAATTCCTAACCTAATGGGGATTTATTTTTCTAACCTAGCTAGGAAAGAACTTGTATTCCAATTGGGTAGAGGACATGTAACCCAAGTGTAACCATGGTTAGTGATGCAGAACGAAAGAGATGATGCGATGCGGAAGTAAATTAAGACTAATTATTTTTTTTTTATATATATATATATTTTCAGAAGTCAGCTTTGACTCAAATGAAAGCTAAACTAAATTGAAAGAAACTATATAATAATTGAAAGCACAATTCAAAGAAACTAGATTATCAGAGTAGTTCAGAAGTAAAGGATAGCTGGGGGTTGAGAAACTCCCAGACCTAGGGTTTCGCTCTGAACTTTCAACATGACAGAAATAAAGAGAAGGGAAGGGTTATATACCAGGCAGTGATCTTCACAGAGTTTGGTGGAAGGACTCTCTCGAGCAGATTATTGGATCCTCGGATTCGGATATCTTCGCAATGGATCCTCCAATACTGGTCCTTTGGCAGAGTTGGCTTCTCCTGAACTCAGGATCTGGGAAAGAAGAAGAACAAGTTAAGGAACCAGATACTCAAAGAAATGATTTACCAGATAAGAAGAACTTGAAAAATTGATGTTGCTGAAATCCTGATTCTCCTGGATGCTGATCTGACTTCCTCTGGGATTTGCTATTTATTCGAAGTAGCCGATCTGGACCTGGATGCTGGTGGTCGGCCTCTACTTGGAAGAGAGGGGCCGTGAGATGATGAGGTAGATTAGGGTTTGGATGATTGGTGGAATGAAGAAGATGATGGGCGGCTAGGGTTTGGAATTGAAGTGGCTAACCTAGGGTTTTGGTAGGGTTTGGAGATCTCACACCTCCTCAAGGTTCCTGTGGAACCCGGAATCACTCCCTCACGGAGCTCAACACTTGAATACAAGTGCGGAAGAGAGAAACACAAAGTTGCTCACAAAGAAATTGATTTCATTCATCATTGTTTTCAAAACTTACAAGAGGGGTCTATTTTATAAGCTTTTACAAGAAATCAAGTTTTTACATCTTCCCATGTGGGACTAATAGGATGGATCCTCAAATTAGGCGTGTAGAATCAAATCCTCCTCATAATGGCCGGCCAAAAGCTTCCTTAAATGTTGATTGGTGGCTCCAAAGGGCAAGAAGATGGCGCCTCCTAGCCTTGCTCTTCAAGACAAGTATTTTTCTTTCCATGCTTGGTTTTATTTGGAAGTATTTGGGTGCCTCCTAGTCTTGCTCCCCAAGTCTTGCTCCTTTCTTTTCATAGCTTGGCTCTAATGGAATTGTTTTGGGCACCTCCTTGGATTGAGGATCCTAGATTGATCTCTCCTTAAGTGGCGTATGAAAGAAGGGACCTGCTTTCTTGTGGTGTGGGGACCAAGGCACACTGGATGGAGATGTGGCACCACCTGGACTCTGGCGTGTGGCTGGGAGTATGGCGCCCACTTGCTTGGGCCTGGAAGAAAAAATGTGGCACCCTGGACCTTGACTTGACTGAAAAAAAATTGGCACCAACCTGGAGAAGACCTAGACCACTACTAGGACTTGTACTGAGTCAACATGACTCAACAAAATTTAAATTACAGGAAAATACAGACTCAAGACTAAAATTGAGTTGACCAAGTCAACCCTTATTACAAAACTAGAAAACCCTAATTCTTCGGGCAAGGTCAATCAGAGATCCAGATGGAGCCCTGAAGTCTTCTTCTGAGTCTGGTGCCCGCACCAGTTAGTGAGGGCATGGGAACTCTATAAATACCCCACCCCTCCCCCTCTTGTAAGCATCTCTTTCTTATGAATACAACTTGCTGAAATTTTGAGTTATTACCTTGTGTTGGTGTTTTGTTTCGATCCTTTAGTGATGCGGGACTAATATGCATGCAATTCTTTTTGTATGTTTTAAAAGTGGGGATAGGTGATTAATTCCCGAGTTTCAGATCAAAATTAGTTGTAGAAAATTTTGTACAAATTTTTGAAGCCAAGCATGTAGATTAGAACCTAGAAAAGTACTAAAGAAGGATCGCCGGGGCTGAGAAGCCTCGGTTAGGGCAAGTTCTCCTACAATATAAAGACTGGAGGTAGAGAGGGTATACCTGACAATGTTTGAAGTACCTGGTGAAGATCACAGTGAAGGGATCTCTCATTCCTCGATGGATGCAGCCTAGAAAACCGAGCCAAAGACCTGCAAATACCCAGCTTTCTGCTCGGTGGTCCGTTTGAGACTTGGATCCGCAGGTCTTTGGCTCGGTTTTCCAGGCCGCATCCATCGAGGAATGAGACATCCCTTCGCTGTAATCTTCACCAGGTACTTCAGACATTGTCAGGTACACCCCCTCTACCTCTAGTCTTTATATTGTAGGAGAACTTGCCCTAACCGAGGCTTCTCAGCCCTGGCGATCCTTCTTTAGTACTTTTCTAGGTTCTAATCTACATACTTGGCTTCAAAAATTTATACAAAATTTTCTACAACTAATTTAGATCTAAAATTCGGGAATTAATCACCTATCCCTACATATAAAACATACAAAAAGAATTGCATGCATATTAGTCCTGCATCACTAAAGGATCGAAACAAAACACCAACACAAGGTAATAACTCAAAATTTCAGCAAGTTGTATTCATAAGAAAGAGATGCTTACAAGAGGGGGAGGGGTGGGGTATTTATAGAGTTCCCATGCCCTCACTAACTAGTGCGGGCACCAGACTTAGAAGAAGACTTCAGGGCTCCATCTAGATCTCTGATTGACCTTGCCCGAAGAATTAGGGTTTTCTAGTTTTGTAATAAGGGTTGACTTGGTCAACTCAATTTTAGTCTTGAGTCTGTATTTCCCTGTAATTTAAATTTTGTTGAGTCATGTTGACTCAGTACAAGTCCTAGTAGTGGTCTAGGTCTTCTCCAGGTTGGTGCCACTTTTTATTCAGTCAAGTCAAGGTCCAGGGTGCCACATTTTTTCTTCCAGGCCCAAGCAAGTGGGTGCCACACTCCCAGCCACATGCCAGAGTCCAGGAGGTGCCACATCTCCATCCAGTGTCTTTGGTCCCTACACCACAAGAAGTAAGTTCCTTTTTTTTTTTGCACCACTTGGGAGAGAAATCCATCAAGATACCACAATCCAAGGAGGAGCCAATTTCTTTCCAGATAAACCCAAGCTAGGATGGCAAGAATTTTTCTTGAAGAGAGGATCAAGGAGGTGCCCCACAATGTTCCATAAAAATCCAAGTTATAAAAGGGAAGAGAGCATGTCTTGGGGAGGAATTCAAGGAGGTTCCCAAAAGTTTCCAAAAGTGCCAAAGCCATGAAAGGAAGAAGCCTAATCTTGTGGAGCAAGACTAGGAGGTGTCCAAATGAGCCAAACCATGAAGGGAAAATCCTTGATTCATGGAGAGATACTAGGAGACACCCCCATAACCTACCATTTGGAGCTGATTTTCAAGTTTTCTTAGAGTTTTTGGGCTGCCCACTCATGGAAGGAGTCTTGGGAAGAGAATTTGATGCCTAAAGTGTGGGTTAGTCCTATTAGTCCCACATGGGAAATGTTTAAAATTTTATTTCTTTGTTATGTCTATATATTCAACTCTATGTAACTCTTGAATTTAATGATGAATGAAATCAATTTCTGTGTGAGCAACTTTGTGTTTCTCTCTTCTGCACTTGTATTCAGGTGTTAAGCTCCATGAGGGAGTAAATCCGGGTTCCCTAGGAACCTTGAGGAGGTGTGAGATCTCCAACCCCAAAACCCTACCAAAACCCTAGGTTAGCCACTTCAATTCCAAACCCTAGCCGCCATCATCTTCTTCATTCCACCAATCATCCAAACCCTAATCTACCTCATCATCTCCGGCCCCTCTCTTCCAAGTAGAGGCCGACCACCAGCATCCAGGTCCAGATCGGCTACTTCGAATACAGAGCAAATCCCAGAGGAAGTCAGATCAGCATCCAGGAGAATCAGGATTTCAGCAACATCAATTTTTCAAGTTATTCTTATCTGGTAAATCCTTTCTTTGAGTATTTGGTTCCATAACTTGTTCTTCTTCTTTCCCAGATCCTGAGTTCAGGAGAAGCCAACTCTTCCAAAGGACTAGTATTGGAGGATCCATTGCGAAGATATCCGAATCCGATGATTCAACAATCTGCTCGAGAGAGTCCTTCCACCAAACTCTGTGAAGATCACTGTCTGATACATAACCCTTCTCTTCTCTTTATTTCTGTCATGTTGAAAGTTCAGAGCGAAACCCTAGGTCTGGGAGTTTCTCAACCCCCAGCGATCCTTTACTCTTGAACTACTCTGATAATCTAGTTTCTTTGAAATGTGCTTTCAATTATTATATAGTTTCTTTCAACATTAGTTTATTTTTCCTTTGAGTCAAAGCCAACTTCTGAAAATATATTAAAAAAAAAAAAATAGACTTAATTTACTTCCGCATCGCATCATCTCTTCTTTCGTCCTGCATCATTTTTGGTATCAGAGCACTCGTTCTGCATCATTTTTAGTATCAGAGCCCTGTCTAGGGTTTCTGACTTGCTTGCATATTTTGAGTGTCTCTCTTTTTTACTTTGTCTGCTCGAAGTAGACTCCCCAGGATGTCCGGTCTTAGGAACGAAGCAAGGTGCAAACCTCCTCTTCCCATTCCACGGGGTATTCCTTGGGTGTGTAGGGGTGCCGCTGGGTTATAACTTCTAGGCAGGGATTGTAAACGGGACACAAGTTCTATTTTCTGCCAGTAACTGTCCTGTTATCCGAATTGTTTCTCTCTGTATAAAATTCTAAATTAGGTAATTCTTATTTTTCTAGAACCAATATATTTGAAAGTAATTTACATAAAATTTTTATGATTTATTAATTTCTATAGAGTTTCTGAGATCAATTTTACTGCTGTTCTTCTTTTTATTTTCTGCAAGCTGTGTTTTATTTGAGTGTGCATAAATTGAATCTATCTTAAGGGAACCGAAGTTGCAACATAAGGGAAGGATTGAGACCCTCTCCTTAGCCCAAAACCACCTCCTGTGCATTCGAATCTAAGCCTTTAATCATAAAATTAATTAGACCTAATTTGCCCTAGTGGGCTAGGGACACCAACTGGTCGGGTCTAGGCTAATGTTGAGTCAGTTTGTCTAGTTACTCTGTGTGTGCTTTGTACTCAGTGTCTAGAATGGTGGTTCAGGGATTCTATCCCGAAGGGCTTGTGTGCTAGTCCGCCTACCTGGCCAATCACTGATTGGTGTCTAGGATTGGCAATTAGGGACCTAACACTCCCCTTACACCTGCCTGGCTAAGTCTCGAGTTACTACAGGCTAGCTTGCCACTCTGATTGGGCATCTAGTTTGGGCTCTAGGTCTAGTTAGCCCATAGTCATTTCAGTCGAGTCTCATTTGGTGTGCTTGCTTGCATCATCATGTCCACCCGGAACGGAGTACCCTACCAACCTGGTCAAACCCAACCTGATTTAGAGGCCATGATTAGAACTCTTACCAAAAGTATGACCAAATTGAGTCAGGATATGACTGATACTGTTGCCCAGTTTAGAGACCGAGTTCAGGTACTTGAGGAGCCTAGGCACCGAAATTGGACCCCTGACTCAGAATTTGGTAGACCCCAACCTTACCCACACCCAGAGCCTAGGAGACCTTTATACAGGGATCTTGAACCTAATCATTGGAGGTTTGATCTAAGAGCGTATGACCATGATCTTGCCCCTGAGTCTAGCCCTAGGAGCCTATACCCATACTTGGTTGACTCAGAGAAGGGACCCGTTAGGAACACCGAACCTTATGCACCCACTTTTGATGGAAGACAAGAGACATATATTAAGTGGGAAGAACAAATGGATCGATATTTTGAGTGCACTAACATATCAGAATTAGGACAAGTTAGGTTGGCCAAAACCAAGTTCACCAAACATGCTAGGTCGCATTGGTATGCTATTGAGCGTGAGTATTATCAAAGAAAAGAGGAAATATATACTTGGAGAGATATGAGAAGTAAGTTGAGAGATAGGTACCTAGGTGGATCCTATGAGAAAAGACTTTTAGACCAATGGTACCAATTGCGACAAGGTAATAGGCCTGTGTCTATATATATTGAGGACTTCCAGTGGTATGACATGAAATGCAATACCATTGAGACCGAAGCTCAGATCACATCGAGATTTAGGGTTGTGTTACACCCAGACATTTATAGGAAGCTATGCCTTGAAAAGACCAATAAGTTAAACCGAGCCTGCCAAGAAGCCTAAGACTATGAGTGGTCTTTAAGATATAACCAATCAAGTACTTTGGACTTAAAGCCAACCTCTACCAACTTGAGTCAAGTTCCGATTGATCCGACACCCGTAATGAACCAGACTTTTGTTTGTCAATTCCAACTTGTGTCACCTTTTGACCAGAAGGATAACACTGAGAAAGAGTTAGGCATGGCCATCCCAAAATTAGTTGACCTGACCAGAGCCGTACTTAAAGAGGAATCAAAGGAGAATAGATTAGAACCTTTCAGTGAGATTGAGGAAGAAATATATGAGCCAGACATAAGTTTGATAGATGAATATGAAGAAGAAGAATTTGAGGATATCTCTCCCGATAATTCAATTAACCAACTCCTACCTAATGGGGTTATTGAGGGGACCCCTGCCACTCAAGGAATTTAGGAGCTAACCCTAAGAGAAGACCCTTTTGAGGAAGTTCAGGAAGAGGAAATTACACCAAATGAAAGTTTAAGTGAGAATACCCCTGAACTCATTGAGGAATCCAAAGAAGACACCCCTGAGTTAAATTTGGTAGAGAAGTGTGAAGAAGGAAGGGGTTCACAAGAATTGCCCATTGAGAAGGTCCAAGAACAAGAAAAAGATAGTAGCTTCTTAGAGGACTTTCTAGATAAACATTCCAAAGACCTTCCTGATAACCTTCTACCTTCTAGGAGCACCCAGCCTACCTAGAACTTGCACTTGTAGACCCTCCTAGAGAAAATCATGAGGTTTGGATGAGTGTACCTATAGAACAATATCCTCATTTTAAGGTCATCCTGAATAACCAAGGTTTGTTTCTTGTTTCCGATAAGCCACCTCAAAACTCTGATTCTTATTTCCTACCCTTCCCTGAATCTTCTCATGTTTCTAGAGCTATGGGATTACACTTTACTGAGATCTCTAGGTTGCAAGACTCCTTAGAACCTATTAGGTTTGCCACCTACTTCTGGAAGACCTTATGGCACCTACTAGGCATCCATAATAAGTTTTCATGCTCTGCATGCCCTCCTCCGACCCAAGGTCAAACCTAGAGAGCCTTAGTTTGTTAGGTTTATACCTAGGGTTCCTTTGGAATAAAGTCCATTCTTTAGGAATGCGTCGTCAGTCTAGTTTAGTTTTTTTTTATCCTTTACTAGGCTTTGGCTCAGATTTTGGTTTGATTGAGAGCACCAGGAATTGGGATTTGTATTTTGTCCAGGGCTGAAATTGCATTCAATGTTTCGATCAATAGGTCTATAGGCTAGAGTCCCTTTGAAATTGTTCATGGATACAAGCCTCACACACTACTTGATCTGATTTCACTATTAGCCCACACAAACAAGTCTCTTGATGCACTTGCATAGCATGTAAAGGACTTGCATAAAGAAATTCATGACAAAATAACTTTAAGTAATGAAACTTATAAGAAGTTGGCTGATTCTCAAAGACGAGTCAAAACTTTTGTTGAGAGAGACTATGTAATGATTAGGTTAAGGCCTGAGCGGTTTTTTCCTGGAACCGTTAGAAAGTTACATGCTAAAGGAGCTGGACCATTTAGAGTAGTGAAGAGAGTAGGATCCAATGCCTATGTGCTCGAGTTGTCTCCAGAACTAGGCAATAGCTCTACTTTCAACATTACAGACTTAGTAGAGTATAGGGAGCCAGCTGTGATTCCTAGTAAGCCTTTGAAACCTAATCTTGTTATTGAGAGTGATCCCAACCCTGTGTGTCCACCAACAAACTGGCCTGTGAGGAAAGAGCAGATTGAAAAGATCCTAGATGATCAGGTTATCTCTACTCGTAATCGAGGATACCAAAGATACCTGGTCCGCTGGCAAGGAAGGCCAAATTCTGATGACTCTTGGATCTCCCGAGAAGAATTACAAGAATTGGACCCAGACCTCTTGGAGAGATACCAGAGCCAGCTTGATCCATACTCGACAGGGTCAAGTTCCTCCCACCCCGGGAGAATTGGTATGGGCACCAGACTCAGAAGAAGACTTCAGAGCTCCATCTGGATCTCTGATTGACCTTGCCCGAAGAATTAGGGTTTTCTGGTTTTGTAATAAGGGTTGACTTGGTCAACTCAATTTTAGTCTTGAGTCTGTATTTCCCTGTAATTTAAATTTTGTTGAGTCATGTTGACTCAGTACAAGTCCTAGTAGTGGTCTAGGTCTTCTCCAGGTTGGTGCCACTTTTTTTTCAGTCAAGTCAAGGTCCAGGGTGCCACATTTTTTCTCCCAGGCCCAAGCAAGTGGGTGCCACACTCCCAGCCACACGCCAGAGTCCAGGAGGCGCCACATCTCCATCCAGTGTCTTTGGTCCCTACACCACAAGAAGTAAGTTCCTTTTTTTTCTTGCACCACTTGGGAGAGAAATCCATCAAGATACCTCAATCCAAGGAGGAGCCAATTTCTTTCCAGATAAACCCAAGCCAGGATGGCAAGAATTTTTCTTGAAGAGAGGATCAAGGAGGTGCCCCACAATGTTCCATAAAAATCCAAGTTATAAAAGGGAAGAGAGCATGTCTTGGGGAGGAATTCAAGGAGGTTCCCAAAAGTTTCCAAAAGTGCCAAAGCCATGAAAGGAAGAAGCCTAAACTTATGGAGCAAGACTAGGAGGTGTCCAAATGAGCCAAACCATGAAGGGAAAATCCTTGATTCATGGAGAGATACTAGGAGACACCCCCATAACCTGCCATTTGGAGCTAATTTTCAAGTTTTCTTGGAGTTTTTGGGCTGCCCACTCATGGAAGGTGTCTTGGGAAGAGAATTTGATGCATAAATTGTGGGTTAGTCCTATTAGTCCCACATGGGAAATGTATAAAATTTTATTTCTTTGTTATGTCTATATATTCAACTCTATGTAACTCTTGAATTTAATGATGAATGAAATCAATTTCTGTGTGAGCAACTTTGAGTTTCTCTCTTCCGCACTTGTATTCAGGTGTTGAGCTCCATGAGGGAGTAAATCCAGGTTCCCTAGGAATCTTGAGGAGGTGTGAGATCTCCAACCCCAAAACCCTACCAAAATCCTAGGTTAGCCACTTCAATTCCAAACCCTAGCCACCATCATCTTCTTCATTCCACCAATCATCCAAACCCTAATCTACCTCATCATCTCCGGCCCCTCTCTTCCAAGTAGAGGCCGACCACCAGCATCCAGGTCCAGATCGGCTACTTCGAATACAGAGCAAATCCCAAAGGAAGTCAGATCAGCATCCAGGAGAATCAAGATTTCAGCAACATCAATTTTTCAAGTTCTTCTTATTTGGTAAATCCTTTCTTTGATTATTTGGTTCCATAACTTGTTCTTCTTCTTTCTCAGATCCTGAGTTCAAGAGAAGCCAACTCTGCCAAAGGACTAGTATTGGAGGATCCATTGCGAAGATATCCGAATCCGAGGATTCAACAATCTGCTCAAGAGAGTCCTTCCACCAAACTCTGTGAAGATCACTGTCTGATACATAAACCTTCTCTTCTCTTTATTTCTGTCCTGTTGAAAGTTCAGAGCGAAACCCTAGGTCTGGGAGTTTCTCAACCCCCAGCGATCCTTTACTCCTGAACTACTATGATAATCTAGTTTCTTTGAATTGTGCTTTCAATTATTATATAGTTTCTTTCAACATTAATTTATCTTCCTTTGAGTCAAAGCCGACTTCTGAAAATATATATAAAAAAAAAAATTAGTCTTAATTTACTTCCGCATCGCATCATCTCTTCTTTCGTCCTGCATCATTTTTGGTATCAGAGCACTCGTTCTGCATCATGGTGAACAAGCTGGGCACATGCAGACTCCTAACAAGATGAAGCGAAGGACTCAAACCTACACCTAACAGACTCGACTCTGCATTCCTATGGAAGGAAATTTTATTGAACTCTTTAGACCTAAACCTAAGAGATTATAGGTTTTCTAGGTTTGATCCTAGCTTGACATGCACATGAAAATTTACAGTGAACTCCTAGCAAATTCCAAAGAGTCTGCCAGAAGTAAGATGCAAACCTAACATGCGTGATGAATGCATGCAGTATGCTAATCTCAGCTAAATGCAATCTAATGATCATAGAAATGCTAGAGGTATCTGGAAAGGGCAGAAAATAAGAAGTGGATTCAAAATTAGTCTGGTAGGGTAGGAAAAAAGGCTCAAGGTTAGTTGGATAAAGTAGGATAAAAGAAGGGGTGTCAGGGACTAATCCTAGACTAATGAGGCTAACCTTAGGGGGTTGCGGTATATCTATGGGGTCTACATAATGGAAGGATGGGTTATTAATCTCAGGGAAGAGGTCCTTAATGGGAACTATAGGAGGAGGCTCATCTTGAGGATACTGATTCAAAGAGATCAGGTCCTTAATAAATTCTTCAGGTTCTTGTATTTTAGGACTAGACTATATAATTTGGCTCTCCTCTATGGTTTCCTCATGTTGGGCTCTAGCAACAGTACCTAGGTTCTCTTCCTCTATTTGTTCTTCCACTATAGCTTTAGGTTGGATGTGCTCAAGGCCAACTAGCTCTGGCTTGGTTTCTACCTGGGTATCTACTGGGTCAGCTAATTCAGAACCTACTAAAGGTGTCTCCTCTTCTCCCTCATACTCATCCACTAAGCTCATATCAGCTTCATACACTTCTGCATTAATGTAAACCTTGAGAATCTCAGGGATGGTTGGAGAAGGTCGGCTAGCGAGAAATTGGTTAGGTTCTGGTCTCTGATTATGGGTACTACTCCTAGTAGGTTCAGGTTGTATAAGGGGTAGTGGCTCACTACTGGGTTCATATTTAGGGATACTATTCCTATGGGGTTCAAGTTGACTAGGGGAAGCATGACTAGTACTATTTTGATACATATGGGTTATGGGCTCCCTAGGCTTATAGGACAAGGGTGCAGATCTATAGGTCACGGGATTATATGATCTGGGGTCATAGGATTTGGGTTCAGCTCTATGGATCTTGGGTCTACTGGACTCATGGGATATGGGTTCGTAGATTCTATAGTCAGAGGATTTGGAGTCATAAGATCTATAGGTTATGGGTATACGAGGCTTATAGGGAGAGGGTAAATAGGATCTATCTTCCTGGTCTACAAAATCCTGATTGGATCTTCTAGGACTAACCTTAGGGATTGGGTCATGATGATGGACTCTCCTAGGTTCAGCCTCAAGGTATGGATCAGGGTTTGGGGTCCTCCGAGGTTCAGTATCATTATATGGGTCATGATGATGGGCTCTCTTAGGTTCAACCTCTTGGTAGGGATCAGGGTTTGGGGTCCTCCTAGGTTCAGTATCATAGTATGGGTCATGACGATGGGCTCTCCTAGGTTCAACCTCACGGTAGGGATCAGGGTTTGGGGTCCTCCTAGGTTCAGTATAATAATAAGGGTCATGGCGATGGTCTCTCCTAGGTTCAACCTCACGGTAGGGATCATGGTAAGGGGTCCTCCTAGGCTGAGGGGACTCAGGATCAGGCTTAGACTGGGTCCTACGTATCTCCTCTAGGGTTCCTAGTCGGGCATCTATTTGTTCAAGCTTCTGGGTCAATTGGGCATTTGATTGCTCAAACCTAAGACTGATGGTTTGGACTAACCTTTCTCCAAGGGCATCAAATTTGGCATCAAAATGGTCCATGGATTCAGGGAGATGGTGAATGAGATGGGACACCTGATCTAATGCTCATGCATGACTCGATCAAACCGACTACAGCTGACTAGACCTAGAATCCAAACTAGATGCTCAATCAAGGTGGCAAACTAGCCTATAGTAACCCTGTACTTAGCCAGGCTGGTGTAAGGGGAGTGTTAGGTCCCTGGTTGCCAAGCATAGACACCAATCAAAGATTGGCCAAGTAGGCGGACCAGCACACAAGCCCTTCGGAATTGAATCCCTAAACCACCATTCTAGACACTGAGCACAAGGCATACACAGGTTAACTTGACACGATGATCTAACACTAGCCTGGACCCGACCAGTTGGTGTCCCTAGCCTATTAGGGCAAATTAAGTATAGTTAATTTTAGGTCAAGGCTTGGGACCGAATGCAAGGGATGTTGTTTTGGGCTAAGGAGAGGTGATCAAATCCTCCCCCCATCTGATATAGCAAGAGTGCCCTTAAAAGTAAATTATGCAATGATGGCAGGCAGATGAGGATACAAATTAGGGTTTAGATTTTTTTTTTGGTATTTTTGGAAAATATGTAATTTTTTTTTATTTTGGTATTTTTTTAAATAGAATAAAACTTGCAAATTATGGCCTAATATGTAGGAAATATACTAAAATTAAAAAATTTGCAAAAGATGCTAAACAAAACCCTAAAACTTCCAAACTTGTCTTGCTGAAAAAAACAGAGCCAAAAATTTGTAGGCTGTATTTCGGCTTGCAGAAAATTCACAGGCTGAAATAAAATCTACAAAAACTTTGAAAATTATTATGAAATATTTTGAATCCAGAAAAATAAATTTCAAAATTTTTGAAGTTTCTTGTCAGGGAGAAAAATTAAATAAACAAAGTATATAAAGAACTGAAAAATTATAAAAAATAAGCCCTAATCTGAGCTTTGATACCAAATGATGCGGACTAATATGCATGCAATTCTTTTATATATTTTATATGTAGGGTTAGGTGATTAATTCTCGAGTTTTAGATCAAAATTATTTGTAAAAAATTTTGTGAATATTTGAAGCCAAGCATGCATATTAGAACGTAGAAAAGTACTAAAGAAGGATCGCCTGGGCTGAGAAGCCTCGGTTAGGGCAAGTTCTCCTACAATAAAAGACTGGAGGTAGAGGGGGTGTACCTGACAACGTCTGAAGCACCTGTTGAAGATCGCAATGAAGGGATCTCTCGTTCTCGATGGATGCGGCCTGGAAAATCGAGCCAAAGACCCGCGGATACCCGGCTTTCTGCTCGGTGGTCCGATTGAGACTTGGCTGGAATCGTTGGATTCGTAGGAACTCGGGGACTTGCAAACAACCTGTCAGGGGTTAGAAAAATCAGAGGAGATCATGAAAATAAAGAAAAACAGTAAAGGGGAAGGATTTTGGAGTGGGCGGCCAATGCTCTGGAGGATTGACTGGCGGCAAGATGATGGTTGCAGCATCGGGAAGAAGAACTCTCAAACCCCTTTATGCACACACTAGGGTAATCACTCAAAGCAATAGAAGAACTCAAGGTTATTTTATATATCAAAATCTAGCTTCATACAAGAGGCTAGGGTCCTTTAAATAGACCCTTAACCTTGGGCTCCAAGTAAGGGCACATTAGTCTTTACATAAGAATCCTTTTCCCTCTCAAACCCTAGCTAGAAAATAAGGGAAACATTAGGTTGAAAAATCTCTAAAAATTCTCTTGACTTGGCCAACACTCCAAGGATGCCTACGGGGGCGTGTTGGGATCTAAGAGCAGCAAGAGGCCGGCCCAAAGGGGCTCGGGTGCATGGATTTGGGCCTATGAAAGCTGGGTGGTAGCCATGTAGCAGGAATATTCCTGGTATCTTGCTCTTAGAGGCATGGGCTTGGTGCCTGGGCTTGATTTCTTTGGGCTAGGATGCAGATGGACCTCTAAAATCATGGATCCTTGGTCTATGAATATTCTTTGGCATCTGGATGGAAATCTGGGCATTTGGAGGGCATCTGCAAGGAATCAGGGTTTCTGATTTTCCTCCTGGAATCTTCAAATCTTCAAGCTGGGTTGGACTTGGGCTAAACATTCATGTCTTTGATCTGGTTGGAATTGGTCTTCACTTGTATGATATGGTCTTGAGTCTTCAGTATGCTTGGATAGGACTAAAAAAAATAAAATTAGCTCAACATGAGCTGACTAGCATTGGACTGAACTAGCTCAACATGAGCTGACTAGTACAGAACTGAAATAACAACTCAAAAGACTAAAATAACAACTAAAATAGACCCAGATGGGCTAAGTCCTAAATACAGATGGACTCATAAATTATTGATCAATTCACAGAGGGTTGAAAAGCCTCTATCTTATTCTGGTGCCTCCGGTGTCCCCACCATTTAGGTTGTGTTTTTGTGTTTGGACGAATTCCTTGCTGCCCTGGCATCCTTCCATACTCTAAATCACTGCCATCCAAACCTTCACACGTCCAAGAAGGAGTGCCCTAGGTAGCCAAGCAAGGAGATCTTCTACAATCTTCAAATAGCCATCTTCTAACCCTAATCCTGATTCCTTTCAACCATAGTTCTTTTTCTTATTTTTAATTGCTGTTTTGATTAAACCTGATGCTTGTACGATCCCCGAGGTGATTCCCCTCCCTGAAGAGACCTTCTTTTCTGCCTGGACTACCAAGCTTAGCCATCATATTCGAGGGAAACAAGGCTTCTTCTTCCGGCTCTGATCAGAGTTGTGAGTGATCTCTTCTACAATTTAATTTCAATCTTTGACCGGTAAGAAACCTTCCCAACTCTTATTTTCTAATTTAATGAAGATAAGCTATCCTAAACCAAGAGTTTCTCAACTCTCGGGTCCTGGATATTTCATTGGTTTGCATGAGTATACCTGTGACCCGATGATTCTTTGCATTGCTAGTCCTTCTGCTAGTTTTACTTTATTTTGGGAATCTAGCTTGCAATTAAAATTATAAAAATCACAAAAAAATTATTTTACTATTTTCCATGCATGTTTAATAGGATTAGAGTCATCCTACATCAAGTTGACTCTATTTCCTCCTCATTACCTTCATACTCCTCTGCTAAATCAAGCTCAGCTTCAAATACTTCCTCTCCACACTCTTTAGCTGCTTCAGGTTCCGCTTCTTCTCCCATCTCACCTATGTGTAGGTTCTATACAAGGTATTTGTTAGCAAAATGGCCAACCTGATAACACCTATAACACACTACATCCTGACTTCCTTCTTCATGTACTATAGGTGCTCTTCCTTTGTCATTCATACGACCTATTGGTGCCTTTCCTTGATCATCTACTCGACCAATTGGTGCCTTTCCTCAATCATCCATTCAACCTACTGGTGTGGGTTGACTAGGCCGACTAACAGGAACTTGGCTTGACCTATTCTAGGGTTACTAAACCTATTTAGTTCAGGGCGATAGGTTGTCTTCGTTGAAATCGTTCACAGTCTCTAGCAACCTGGTAAGCATGTTCCAAATCATGTACTTTCCTTAGAAATAGTTCCCTTCTAATATCCTCATTCAAGCCTTTTCTAAACCTAGATTGTATCACAGATTCTGACTCGACTACAGCACATCGCATAACAAACTCATCGAACTTGGCAATGTACTCGATCACGGTCTTATTACCTTGGGTCAAGTCCTGCCATTGATCCAATAGCCTTTGCTGATATATTAATGGCACATACTTCTCTCTCAACTTGTCTTTCATATCTCTCCATGTTACTATGGGCATGTGTCCTCTCTGAATGATCAATCTCTCAATATTATCCCATACAATCATGCTTGTCGGACTAACTTGAACTTTGCAAATTTCACCTTTCGCTCCTCTGACATTTCTTACCATTCAAAATATTGATCCATGTCGCTCTTCCAATCCACATAGACCTTAAGATCTAAGTTCCCATCGAACGTGGGTGCATCAAATTTGACACTCCTAAAGGCTCTATCTTCTTCAGTTTCATCATGAGTTAGGCATCTAGGATTTGGATCATGAATAGGATCATGATGTTGGGCTCTAGGAATATGAACTAGAGTAGGTCTAGGAGGTGTAATGTCTTGTTGGGACACATGAGATTCCTCAAGGGCTCCCATTCTATGCTCAATTTGGTCTAGCCTACCACTCAACTGCCTAAACTGTTCAGTCAAAGTATGCCTAAAATGTTCAGTCAAAGTATGCCTAAACTGTTCAGTCAAAGTACGCATCAGGCTTTCTAGATTAAAATCCATAGATGCAAATGTACTGGCTTGAGTCTGTTGATCTTGGTATGTGGTACCTGCCCTAGTAGTCATGTAGTGCAAACAATACAAATCAACCTAAGTCTAGGGTTCCTAGAACTAAGGACCAATATAGTGCTTTGTCAAGGTAATAATCAAGACTGAGTAACTCCTCGACTGGCCAGGTAAGAGGTGAGGTGGTGGGAGGCTCCCCTCACTTTCATGAGGTCTAATTAAAGAACTACCAGTCTGTTTAGGGCATTTGCCTCTGGACCTCTAGCCTTAGACACCAATTCTCAGAAGCATACACAGAAGTGACTACTATAATGGGTTAACACATATATAAAACCCAACATGTTGCTGTCCCTAGCTTTAAGTACTACTCGATTTTAATTAAGGCTTAGGACTATGCAAATGGGGTTAGTTGTTTTGGGCTAAGGAAAGGGTCTCAATCCTTCCCTTATGTTATATTGCTTGCCCTTAAGTGTTTTCAAGTAAAATGAATGCACAATCAAGATAAGATAAGATAAAACTAGCAATTCAAAATTTAAACTTTAGATATCAAATTTTAAGTTTAGATTTCAGATTTGGGTTTTAAATTTTAAAATTTAAATTACAGAAATTAAACTTTTATGAAATTTCAACTATATGCTGAAATCTGAAATAGAAATATTCTCAGGCAATAATTAGGTTTGAAGAAATTCTACAAAATGAATTAATCCTAAGAAAATATTAAAAAATAAAGCCAAATGTAATGAATCCAACAAAATCAAAATCAAAATTTTCTAATCTTCCTACATATAGAAATAATTAAAATAATAGACCATGTACTAAAATGGATGGGATGCAGAAAATTAACCCTAAAGATGCATTTCTCTCGTTTTCTTCTTCAGGGGTCAATTCACAGTGGCACCCCTACATGCCATAGGAAATTTCCTTTGAATGGGATGTGAGGATTTTGCAGCCCTACTTTTTCCTATGACTGGACGGCCATGGTGAAGCACCCGATTCGAGTACTTAAAGAGAATTTAACAAGCATGAAACCCTAATATAACCTAATGCTTTGATACCAATAAGATGACGTGGAATGATGCGATATGGTATAAGATGATGTAATTTTAGTCTAAGATATTTAAAGAGAAATGATCATAGCAATAAAGTAACTAAACATAATAGACTAAAGAGATTAAAAAAAGTAACTAATTACTTACCCGCAATCTGATTTGCAAGCTATAAAGAATAAGGACCTGACAGCTAGAAAACCATCTAAGATTAGGATATTCCATGCTTCAACTACTAAATCTAATGAGAAAGGATTGGTTGCTTACCCCAATGGAGATTCTTGTTGACTCGGGATAGATCGGCTACTTGGTCGCTCAGATCTCGTAGCAGGATGAAGATCGGGACTCCAAATTTCAGATCTACCGTCAGATCTCGGTTTGGAAGCAAAGGATCCATCCTCTAAAGTCCTTGAACACCTTGGATCTGAAGAGAAGATAGCAAACAAGACTTTAACAATGAAATAAACCAGATTTAAAATGAAAAAAAGGAAGGGTTGGATGCATAGAGCTTGAAGAAGATCGATAGCAACTTGTCGAATCCGGCATAAACCTCCACTCAAGGACATCACTGCCTTGAGCTCTCAAGGTCTTCCCTGCCTTGAGCTCTTAAAGACCTCCCTGCCCTTAGAGAAAAACACTAAAGCCTAACCCAGCTTTGTGGAAGAAAGAATGCATCTTTATTTCATGAATGAATAATAATTACAAGGGGGTACGGGGTCCTATTTATAGGGTTTTTCATACATGAAGATATCATAGGACTCTTTTGAATTCAAATTACATTTAAATTTAAATTCTAATTCAATCACTCCATGGCTTCTTGGCTTTCCCTTGAAATTTTGAATTTTGAATAAACCTTTCATGGCTTGGGTGACAACATGAAATATTCTGGCTTCATGAAAAAAATGTGTGACAAATTTAAGATTGAGATGGCATGCTAATCCTTCTTCTTATTTGGTGCTAATCTCTCTTTCTTAAACTTATTGGCATCACATCTGAATATTTTGAACTCCTTGATCGGCAACATGGGATAAGAAGCAGCTTCAAAGGTTTAAGTTTGAATTTGAACCCTTCATTTGAATTTGAAAGAGGTTTGGATGAGGGGCTTCCATTTAAACTTCAAAACTTTATCTTCATCTTAAGATAACTTTCAAACTTGAATTTTGAACTCTTCCTTAGCCTTGGAACTCTTCTTTGAATTTGAATTTGGATGAAGATATCTTCTCCTTTGAAATTGAAAGTAAATAAAAGATAACTCCTCCTTTGAATTTTGGATGAACCTCCACTTATCTTGGACTCTTCCTCCCATTTAAACTTTGAATGAACCATAGGTGGGCATCATCTGGAGTGGGCAACAAGAGAGAATGAGAGGGGGTGCCGGATGAAAAGCAGAGTCCTTCTGCTTTACTCCTCTCAATTGGTGCCTCCTTGGAATCTCAAATGGGCAATGAAAGGGAATTGGATGGGGCACCTTTCTTGGATAATGATGAAATTTAAATTATCTTGATATCCAAATGTTCAGGCGTCTCAATGTCTAGATGTCCGGATGTCTTAATGTCTGGATGTCCAGATGTCTGGATGTCTAGATGTCCGGATGTCTGGTGAAAAATTTGGACAACCCTTTTTTGACCTAGAATTGATCCACCAAGGTGATGTTGACTTAGGTCTTGGGTACTTATGACACCCCTTGACTTATTCAAGCACTAATTACAGGACTCAAATTGGATAATTCACCAAACAAAGCAAATTAATGCTATTTATAAGACTCTTAAACCAATTAATGGACTCAATTGGTAACTCAACAACCCTAATTGACAAAATTAAACTCAATTTGATCACATTATAACTCAATTTGACTTAATTACAAACTCAAAATAACTGGGAATCAAGTGTTCTTTGTAAAGAACACATGGACTTACTCATTGGTGATCTAAATTGAATTGGAAAAGGTTTGATTCCTCTTCCTGGCTCTTGTGTCCTCACCAGACTAGGGACAGGTCTCAGGGAGTGCTAGGGATGTCATGTAACCTAGAGACAGGCTAGGACATGAGAACATCATGCAGCCTATGGATAGCCAGGGATGTGATGGAGCAGCCACTGTCGATGGTTGCTATGTTCAGTTGCTGTATTTGAGGAGTTGGGATGAGCTCATGAGTTTGGAGGTTCCTATGCGGTTGTAGAGTATCCGAGATGGTCTCAGAGAGGTCTGCTATGATGTAGAGGGTCTGAGGAGACAGGATTGGATACGAGGTTTAGGTCATGTCAATAGGGTAGCATTGAGAGGCTAGCCTTGGGAGTTTCTTTCTGTGGCATTAGGGGACTTCAATCTTAGGTGGAGCACTGGTGACTAGTGGCTTCACGGGTGGAGCAGGTTTTGACACATGTTCAGAATGGGAGGTGCATGGAGGACCATATCCTTGCACGGATGCCAGGGGTGCACTTAGCCAGGTGGAGCGAAGGGTGTAGAGTATGGCATGACTTTGTGAAGATTATGTCAAGTAGAGCTCCAGTTACAGCGAGTGTGGGTTCAGGTTCGCTGGGTTCTCTCAATGGAAGTCCAAGAAAAGACTGATGCAGCTACCAGACAGAAGGAAAGCAATAATCTATGGTGCCAGGATACGAGCTAGGGTCTTCAGCTATGGAGGTGGTCATCCCAGAGGTCTCCAGGTGATATTAGCAACTGGAGGATATTGGTAGAGGCATGGATATCCACACAGTGCTGTCAGGATACGCAGTTATAATAGGGTTTGCGTTGAGGACATTACCAAGTTTGCCAAAGCTTGGGGGCACCAAGGTGAAGATTATTGGGATTTGCATGGTGCTCCCAAGCTTTGGAGAGACTTGGGAGACCATAGCGAGGATGATGGAGGCGATCCTTGGGTGCTTGGAGGCATGCCAAGCATTTCCTGGAGGTGTTCCAGGGGGCTTAAGATCTAGGTTTGGAGATCTTGAGGTTGGAGTCAGCTTGGGCTATGGAGGAGTCAACTCCTACAGGTCGACAGCAGGATTGAGTTCTGGTCGAGTCAGCTCGAGGTCTGTTCGAGTCGACTCTTCTGATGGGTTTAGATCTCATGTGTTGGCTTGAGGGAAGAGAGAGAGTTTTGTTGGGCTGAGTCATGTTGACTCAAGGCTATATATATATCTTGTATGAGTGTAGCCATAGTCGGATGAGAGGTCCAAGAGAGGAATACAAGTGCTCTTTCTTCCTAGTCTTGATTTCTCCTCTCTCCCTCTCTCTGATTCTCTCTATCATTTGCAACCACATGGGGGCACACCTCCGTGACAAGAGTGGATGGTGTGCCCCAATCATTCCCTCGTGATGGTTCCTTTCATGGCCATGGCAGCATCAAGTTGATCCCGGGCATTCCACAGAGTTGAGTGAGGTGTCTCATTCCTCGACACATTCTTAGGTCAAAGGATGTTCACCTATTCGATCAGGCCTATGGGGTTCAAAAGAGTCAGGTCTAATATGGGCTTAGGGGGTCTAACTTGGTGCTGGCCCTACAGGCCTCCGCTTGGGTAAACGATTGGCCCATTAGGGTAATTTGTTCATATAGGGCCCTCAATTAGGCTTGAACCCCGGACTCCCTGACTAGACTGGGCTTGATGTGGACTGATGGACTAACAGACATAGGTTGATGGGCTATTGGGCTCCTAATCTAGTGGACATGCAATGCACATAAGACAAACCGACTGAGGCTGCCAAGACCTTGAGCCCAAACAGAATGGGTCGACTCAACTTACACACAACACAACACCTAATCCCTCCACTAGCCAGGTAAGAGGTGGGGTGGTGGGAGGCCCCCCCTACTTTTGCAGGGACCTGATTAAGTAACCACCAATTCGCTTAGGGTGTTTGCTTCTGAACCTCTAGCCTTAGACACCAGCTTCTAATAATAGGTGAGTATTGGGTACACTAGTCTTCCCACAAGGTTCGACCCGACCTGTTGGTGTCCCTAGAATCACTTTAGGTTTCTAGTTGATTTTAATTAGGTTAGGTTCGAAAGCAAAGTAGTTGTTGTGGGCTAAGGAGAGATGATCAACTCCCCCCCATCTGACATATTCAAATTGCCCTTAATATAGCTTATGCAATGATGGCACACATATGAAAACTCAATTAGGGTTCTAATTGTTTTGTATTTTTACTGTATTTTGTTTTGGCAGAAAATAGTATGCAAGAAATTACCTAATATGTAGGAAATATGCAGAAAATAAAATTATGCCAAAATTATGCAAAAAGAACCCTAAACGTGCTGAATTTCTATCAAGCTGAAATTAGGTGCAGAAATTTCATAGGGAAGAGAACAGGCATGCAGAAAATCTATAACCTGAAATAAATCATGAGAAATTACAGATAAATAGAAATCAAATATGATGGATTCAAAAAAACAAGAATCATATTTTTATCAGATCCTTATGTGCAGAAACAATTATGGGAAGAAACTATATGCAGGATGTTCTACTATTAAGAAATTTAACCTAGGTGCAGATTTTAATATGCAGAAATTAAAATAAATTCAAAAAAATGTAAAACCTTGCTCTAAGGAGATCACATTCTGCCTAGGCTCATTACTCCCATGGGCAGATAGTATAATCACATATACCCTTATCAGGAGGCGTGATTTCTTCAAAGGAAGGACTTAAAAGAGGAAAAAAACTAGGTCCTAAGCATGCTCTGATATCAAATGATGCGGGTCTAATTAGCATGCAAGGGAATTTTCATAGATTCAACATTAAGCTAAGATTCTAATTCCCAATTTTCAAGTCAAAAGGATGTAATGGTGATCCTATAGAAGTTCTAGAGCATAAGCATGCAAAAAAGACCCTCAAAAGAGATAAAAAAGTAGGACTCAAAAAAATAAAAATCCATAATAACTCTAGTCAGATAACCACAAAGGATTGAGAAGTCTTTGTCTGATCCTGGTGCCCGCACCACCGTCTACTCCTCCAGCTGAGCCTGGAGGGCTAGTGCAGCAGTGCTCTACCCTTCAAGCGGTCCACCTCCATCGCAGAGGCGGTCGCCTCTCTGACTCGACGGGAGCTGACCCCCCTCTCCTCAATCAGGGTAGCCTCGAGCTCGGCCGCCTTCTTCTCTAGCTTAGCTACCATGGTCAGGGCACCGGTTAGTTGAGCCTGCAGCCTTTGGTTCCGGCCAGACAGGCCTCGGACCTCATTCCTCTCCCGACGGAGGTGGGTCATGTACTTTTCCAATGCTCGGCAGGCATCTCGCAGGAGCTACATATCACTGCCACCTACACTAAGGACGATGATTGACACCCCTTGTAAAAAGAATGGACAAAAAAATACAGATCTGGAGATGGCTTACCGACATCAGCCAAGTGAAGTCCTCCATGGCAAGCCCCACCATTGACCTCCTACCCGGTTCTGGCGATTTGATGATTGGATTATAGAGGTAAGGATGTCTTTCGCCAGCTTCCCATCCTGGGATATCATTGAGCCCACGGGGAGGATGATGATGAACCTCTTGCCTTCTTGGCTCGGTGCCTTAGGTGGTTCGGTAAGGTCTGGCACACCCTCAAGTGATGGCACCGCATCTATGGGACCGTCGCCGACGGCTCTACCCCAAGCGATGAAGGCAGCATCTTGGTAGTAGTAGATCCTGCCACCCTCACCGCTTTCGGATATGGTGGACCATCGATGCATGGAGGGACCACTAGAGATGGAGGTGCAGCCCCCTCTACGGTCCTGGTTTTGCCCCTAGGCTACCTGGCAGGATCTTGGACCCTCAGTCTGGATGGCACGCATGGGGTGGCTGGTCCCGTCACGTCAGGCCCATCGCTGGGCCCTAGCTCGGCTCTTCCTGAGCCCTCTTCTAGCGCACTCCTTCAGGCCCTTCAGAAGCGGCCCTCTTCTGGGACATCCCCAGGAGGTCATCGAAGCTGAACCTCATCCCTGCAAAATGGAACAAATCTGTTAGTCTCATCTCAAGGCCGAACTCATTGCTGAGTAGAGACAAAGCCCAGCATCAAGCCTTACCCTGGGGCTGGGCTTGGCTGATCCCAACATCGACGAGATTTTCCTCACACAATAAGTCTCGAAGGGCTAGAACTTGGGAGGAAAATAGCTGGTCAAATACTTCCTTATCGACTGGCTAGGCCACTTACTGTCGGTTGAGGGAGCGGTCTGGGTCACTCCAAACCCAGTCCACCCTCTCAACCGAGGCAAAGAAGAACCTGCACTTCCATCCCTTGATGGAAGTGGGCAGGTCAAACTTGAGGGCTCCCTTACAGGGGCACATGAACCACCATCCACTATCGAAGGGTGATGCTTCAGGGTAAACAAGGCCTTGAAAAGGGAAAAATGGGCGATGATCCCCTGATGGTGGTAGAGAACAATAAAATTGAAGATGGTCCGGATGGAATTGGGAGCGACTTGTGCCAGAACCAAATGATAGTAGTTGAGAAAAGAAAAGAAGAAGCTTGGAAGGAAAATGAAGACCCTCGAAAAAGAAGTCTTCATACAGGGCTATCCGGCTGGGCCCACTAGAAGTGACTCGATCCCCCAGCCCAGGAACAGAGAGTCGAATGGAATGAGAAATCCCAAATAACCTCCAAATGCAAAGAAGATCCCCGTCGGCCATCATTAAAGCAATGCTGATGGGGTCGTTGGCCTCCCTGGCAGGGGGCAGGTGGAGGATGGGTCGCAGGGGGTCCAGTGATAATCCCCATCGGGCGGGGATACCTGCGAAGCATGATCGGGACTTCCTCCTCCTCGCTATCGAAGGAGGGAGGCCTCGGCTAAGAAGGTCCCACACCATCAAAAAAACCCTGGTGACAGTGCCCCCTACCGGAGGGATTCATTAGAGATGGCAAAGTGGAAAACCAGAAGACCTAACAAGAATACTTCTCAGGCATAGGCCGAAGGAAGAGAGCAAATGAGAGGAAGGGGGAGAAGAAGGAAGCCTAACCTGATAGAACTTCGCAACCTAGCCCAAGAAGGTGGAGGAAGATTGCTCTGTAAGAGAAACTTTATCTTTTGCCTCTTGAGAAACCCTCATGAAACAAAAGGGCAAGTCCCTTTCAAGCAACCCAAAGCCCTGTCGCCCTGTACTGACTGAAGGCGTGCACCATATCTTGCCCTGAGCCAGCTGGGGTGTGCCACATGTTGATATCTACTAGAAGTGATGCCCTGAATCGGAGGGGACCCCTAATGTTCCGACAAGGCAATTATGGCCACCCTTAATGAGGGATGACATGGCATCACCCTGTCAGCTCCCAGCTAGGGTCAAGCTCATAGGGCAAGCCCTCCATATGAGGCAGCTCCCGTTATTGGGGTCGTGCTCATGCTAATAAGCCAAGCTCTCTTGCCAAGGTTAGCTCCTGGCCAAGACCGTGCTCATAAAACTAAGGCGAGCCATCCTACCTAGGTTAGCTCCCAGCTGGGATCGAGCTCATAGGGCGAGCCCTCTATCTGAGGCTAGCTCCCAACCAGGGTCGTGCTCATGTTGCTAAGGCCAGCCTCATGCCAAGGTGATGGGGAACTAATATGCATGCAATTTTTTTGTATATTTTATATGTTGAGTTAGGTGATTAATTCCCAAATTTTAGATCAAAATTATTTGTAGGGAATTTTGTATGAATTTTTGAAGATCAGCATGTAGATTAGGACCTAGAAAAGTAGCAAAGAAGGACCGCCGGGGCTGAGAAGCCTCGGTTAGGGCAAGTTCTCCTACAATAAAACTACTGGAGGTAGAGGGGTGTACCTGACAATGTCTGTGAAGATCGCAGCGAAGGGGTCTCTCGTTCCTCGACGGATGCGGCCTGGAAAACCGAGCCAAAGACCGCGGATACCCGGCTTTCTGCTCGGTGATCCGATTGAGGCTTGGCTGGAGTCGTTGGATCGTAGGAACTCAGGGACCTGCAAACGACCTGTCAGGGGTTAGAAAGCTCACAAAGGAACAAGAAAATAAAGTAAAAACAGCAAGGGAAGGCTTCTTTTGGAGTGGGCGTCCAGGGATCTGGAGGGTTGTTGGCAGCAGGAAGATGATTGCAAACACCGGGAAGAAGAACTCTCACAAACCCTTTATGCACACAGCAGGGTATCACACCACTCAATAGAAGAACTCAAGGTTTTCATTCATCAAAAATTCTCCTCATACAAGAGGCTAGGGTCCCTTAAATAGACCCTTAACCTTGGGCTCCAAGTAAGGGTACATAAGTCTTTACATAAGAATCCTTTTCCCTCTCAAACCTAGCTAGAAAATAAGGAAATATTAGGTAGAAAAATCCCTAAAAATTTTCTTAACTTGGTCAAGACTCCAAGGATGCCTAGGGGGGTGTGTTGGGATTCTAGGAGCAGCAAAATGCCAGCCCAAAGGGGCTCGGGTGCATGGGTTTGGGCCTCTGGAAGCTGGGTTGGCCTGGTAGCCAGGTAGCAGGAATATTCCCTGGTATCTTGCTTCTTAGGGGCTTGGGCTCGGCACCTGGGCTTGATTTCTTTGGGCTAGGATGCAGATGGACCTCTGGAATCATGGATGCCCTTATCTATGAATATACTTTGGCATCTGGAAGGGAATCTGGGTATCTGGAGGGCATCTGCAAGAAATCAGGGTTTTTTGAATTTTCCTCCTGGGGTCTTCAAATCTTCAAGCTGGGTTGGACTTGTGCTATACTTCCATGTCTTCAATCTAGTTGGACTTGGTCTTCACTTGTATGATATAGTCTTGAGTCTTCAGTATGCTTGGACAGGACTCAAAAAAATAAAATTAGCACAACATGAGCTGACTAGCATTGGACTGAACTAGCTCAACATGAGCTGACTAGTACAGAACTGAAATAACAACTAAAAATACTCAAATAAAAACTAAAATAGACTCAGATGAGCTAAGCTCTTATTATAGATGGACTCATAAATTATTGATCAATTTACAGAGGGTTGAAAAAGCCTCTGTCTTATTCTGGTGCCTCAGGTGTGTCCCCACCAATTCTCCCGGGGTGGGAGGAACTCGACCCTGTCGAGTGAAGGTCGGACTGGCTCACATATCTCTTGAGAAGGTCTGGGTTGAGGCGTTGCAAGTCCTCTCAAGAAATCCACGAATCGTTCGACTCTGGCCGGCCTTGCCATCGGACCAGGAAGCGTTGATAGTCATGGCCCTGGGTCGTGATGGCTTGATTGTCCAGGATACGCTCGATCCGTTCTCCTCTCTCAGGCCAAATTTGTTTGTGGACACTCTAGGTTAGGGTCACTCACAATGAAAAGGAATAGGTCCAAAGGCCTCACTAGGTAGCGCTGCCGGTTCCCTATACTCAACCAGGTCTGTAATATTGAAGGTAGAACTAATGCCCAAATCCGAAGGCAAGTCTAACACCTAGGCATTTGATCCAACCTTCTCTATCACTTTAAAAGGTCCGACTCTGCGAGCATGAAGCTTCTTTTAGGCCTAAGCCTAACCAAGATAAAATCCACTACATCAATTTTTTTTGATCCATCTTCGGGAATTAGCCAGTTGTTTTAACATTAGTGCGGGTGGTGAACATGCTAGGCACATGCAGACTCCTAACAAGATGATGCAAAGGACTCAAACCTACACCTAGCAGACTCGACTATGCATTCCTATCGAAGGAAATTTATTGAACTCTTTGGATCTAAACCTAATAGATTATAGGTTCTCTAGGTTTGATCCTAGCTTGACATGCATATGAAAATTTACAGTGAACTCCTAGCAAATTCCAAAGAGTATGCCAGAAGTAAGATGCAAATCTAACATGCATGATGAATGCATGCAGTATGCTAATTTCAGCTAAATGCAATCTAATGATCCTAGAAATGCTGGAGGTGTCAGGAAAGGGCAGAAAATAGGAAGTGGGTTCAGAAGTAGTTTGGTAGGGTAGGGAAAAAGGTTCAAGGTTAGTTGGATAAAGTTCAATAAAAGAAGGCATGTCAGGGACTAATCCTAGACTAATGAGGCTAATCTTACGAGATTGTGGAATTTCTATGGGCACGAAAAGGTCCATGCTATGGAAGGATGGGTCAACAATTTCTGGGAAGACATCTTCAATAGGAATGGCAGGAAGGGATTCATCCTGAGGGCAATGGGTTAAGTAAGCCAAATCCTGAATAAAGTCTTCTTGTTCATGCAATTTAGGAATAGGCTCTACAATTAGATCCTTTTCTAGAGTTTCCTCAGGTAAAATCCTAGTATCATAGTTCTCTTCCTCTAATTGTTCTCCACTATAGCTTTAGGTTGGATGTGGTCAAGGTCAACTAGCTCTAGGGTGGTTTCTACCTGGGTATCTACTGGGTCAGCTAATTCTAGGTCTACTAAAGGTGTCTCCTCTTCTCCTTCATACTCATCCACTAGGCTCGCATCAGCTTCATACACTTCCGCATTAATGTAAGCCTTATCAATCTCAGGAATGGTTGGAGAAGGTCGGCTAGGAAAAATTGGCTAGGTCCTGGTTTCTGATTATGGGCACTACTCCCAGTAGGTTCAGGTTGTATAAGGGGTAGTGGCTCACTACTGGGTTCATATTTAGGGATATTAATCCTATGGGGTTCAGGTTGACTAGAAGAAGCATGACTAGTACTAGGTTGATACTTAGGGGTTATGGGTTCTCTAGGCTCATAGGACAAGGGTGCAGATCTATGGGTCATGGGATTATAGGATCTGGGGTCATAGGATTTTGGATCAGCTCTATGATCAGGTTCTAAGGATGGATCATGGTATGGGGTCCTCCTAAGGTTGGGCTTCCTATATGGGTGAGGATATTGGGTTCTCCTAGGGTTGGACTCCCTATATGGGTCAGAATATTGGGTTCTCCTAGGGTTGGCTCCCTATATGGGTCAGAGTATTGGGTTCTCCTAGGGTTGGGCTCCCTATATGGGTCAGAGTATTGGGTTCTCCTAGGATTGGACTCCCTATATGGGTCAGAGTATGGGTTCTCCTGGGTTCAGTATCATAATAATGGTCACGGTAAGGGGTTTCTAGGTTCAGTATCATAATAAGGGTCATGGTAAGGGTTCTTCTAGGTTCAGTATTATTGTATGGGTCAGGCTGAGGGGCTCTCCTAGGTTCAATCTCTCGGTATGGATCAGGGTTTGGGGTCCTCCTAGGTTGAGGATTGTAGTACGGGTCAGAATAAGGGGATCTCCTAGGTTCGACCTCATGGTATAGATCAGGGTTTGGGGTTCTCCTAGGTTGAGGGGACTCAGGATCTGGCTCAGATTGTGACCCATGGGTTCTTGCTATGGTCCCTACACGGCCTCCTAACTGGTCAAACCTTTTGGCAAGATGGTCAATTCTATTGTTGGTTTGGGTACCAGACTGAGTTAACTGGGTAGTCATCTGGGCCATTTGTGAAGGAGGTGGGTCATATGAAACTCCTGATCTAGTGCTCATACAAGACTCGATCAGACTGACTATAGCTGACTAGACCTAGAGTCCAAACTAGATGCTCAATCAGGGTGGCAAACTAGCCTATAGTAACCCTGTACTCAGCCAGGAAGGTGTAAGGGGAGTGTTAGGTCCCTGATTGCCAATCCTAGACACCAATCAGAGATTGGCCAGGTAGGCGGACCAGCACACAAGCCCTTCGGGATTAAATCCCTAAACCACCGTTCTAGACACTGAGCACAAGGCACACACAGGTTAACTTGACACAGTGATCTAACACTAGCCCGGACCCGACCAGTTGGTGTCCCTAGCCCACTAGGGCAAATTAAGTCTAATTAATTTTAGGTTAAGGCTTGGGACTGAATACAAGGGATGTGGTTTTGGGCTAAGGAGAGGTGATCAAATCCTCCCCCCATCTGATATAGCAAGAGTGCCCTTAAAAGTAAATTATGCAATGATGGCAGGCAGATGAGGATGCAAATTAGGGTTTAGATATTTTTTTTTTTTGGTATTTTTGGAAAATATGTATTTTTTTTTTTGGTATTTTTTAATATAAGAAAACTTGCAAATCATGGCCTAATATACTGGAAATATACTAAATTAAGAAATATGCAAAAACTCCTAAACAAAATCCTAAAACTTCCAAACTTGTCTTGCTAAAAAAAATAGAGCCGAAACTTTGTAGGCCCTATTTCGGCTTTCAGAAAATTCACAGGCCATAATAAAATCTGGAAAAATTTCTAAAATTACTGTGAATTATGGAAAACCCAGGACAATAAATTTCAGAATTTTTGGAGTTTTTAACAGGGAGAAATAATTAAAATAACAGAGTATATACGGACTGAAAAATTGCAGAAAACAAGCCCTAATCTAAGCTCTGATACCTAATGATGGGGAACTAATATGCATGCAATTTTTTTGTATGTTTTATATGTTGAGTTAGGTGATTAATTCCCAAATTTCAGATCAAAATTATTTGTATAGAATTTTGTATGAATTTTTGAAGATCAGCATGCAGATTAGGACCTAGAAAAGTAGCAAAGAAGGACCGCCGGGGCTGAGAAGCCTTGGTTAGGGCAAGTTCTCCTACAATAAAACTACTGGAGGTAGAGGGGTGTACCTGACAACGTCTGTGAAGATCACAGCGAAGGGGTCTCTCGTTCTCGACGGATGCGGCCTGGAAATCGAGCCAAAGACCCGCGGATACCAGGCTTTCTGCTCGGTGATCCGATTGAGGCTTGGCTGGAGTCGTTGGATTCGTAGGAACTCAGGGACTGCAAACGACCTGTCAGGGGTTAGAAAGCTCACAAAGGAATAAGAAAATAAAGTAAAAATAGTAAGGGAAGGCTTCTTTTGGAGTGGGCGTCCAGGGATCTGGAGGGTTTGTTGGCAGCAGGAAGATGATTGCAAACACCGGGAAGAAGAACTCTCACAAACCCTTTATGCACACAGCAGGGTATCACACCACTCAATAGAAGAACTCAAGGTTTTCATTCATCAAAAATTCTCCTCATACAAGAGGCTAGGGTCCCTTAAATAGACCCTTAACCTTGGGCTCCAAGTAAGGGTACATAAGTCTTTACATAAGAATCCTTTTCCCTCTCAAACCCTAGCTAGAAAATAAGGAAATATTAGGTAGAAAAATCCCTAAAGATTTTCTTGACTTGGTCAAGACTCCAAGGACGCCTAGGGGGGTGTGTTGGGCTTCTAGGAGCAGCAAAATGCCGGCCCAAAGGTCTCGGGTGCATGGGTTTGGGCCTCTGGAAGCTGGGTTGGCCTGGTAGCCAGGTAGCAGGAATATTCCCTGGTATCTTGCTTCTTAGGGGCTTGGGCTTGGCACCTGGGCTTGATTTTTTGGGCTAGGATGCAGATGGACCTCTGGAATCATGGATTCCCTTATCTATGAATATACTTTGGCATCTGGAAGGGAATCTGGGTATCTGGAGGGCATCTGCAAGAAATCAGGGTTTTCTGAATTTTCCTCCTGGGGTCTTCAAATCTTCAAGCTGAGTTGGACTTGTGCTATACTTCCATGTCTTCAATCTAGTTGGACTTGGTCTTCACTTGTATGATATAGTCTTGAGTCTTCAGTATGCTTGGACGGGACTCAAAAAAATAAAATTAGCTCAACATGAGCTGACTAGCATTGGACTGAACTAGCTCAACATGAGCTGACTAGTACAGAACTGAAATAACAACTAAAAATACTCAAATAAAAACTAAAATAGACTCAGATGAGCTAAGCTCTTATTATAGATGGACTCATAAATTATTGATCAATTATAGAGGGTTGAAAAAGCCTCTGTCTTATTCTGGTGCCTCAGGTGTCCCCACCACAAGGTCAACTCCCAGCCAGGGTCATGCTCATAGGGCGAGCCCTCCATCTAAGGCTAGCTCCCGGTCGGGGTCATGCTCATGTTGCCAAGATAGGGGTCATACTCATCCTGTGAAGGCCATAGTTCTCGCCAATGGCATGAGGGGGAGGAGGATCAATGGATATTTAAATCATGATAAAGGGGAACCTAGCCACCCACTACCTTTGGGAGGTGGCACACGTCCTGCCACAAATACAGGCTTTGTAGTGCACCACCTGCACGACCTGCAACACCCCATGACACTAGAACTCGAGCCTTTCCAAGAAGAGTATTCCATTAAGGCCGCAGACCTTGTGACACTCTGACAGTTCCCCCCAAAATGGGAACATGCCACCATGGCTCAAGGCTCAGCACCCTCCCACAGGATGTTGTTGACCCCATAAATGATTTTGATGATAACTAAACATTGGAGTATGTACATTTATTTCTAACAATACTTCAAGTGGTTTACAAGTTTTTGTAGGATGATTTATTTGTTCAAACTTCAACTCCTACATCTTTACTTCTTATTTTGAGTTGTGTTGTAATCTGATTTTGTAAAGAAGAACCCAATAAAAAAGTTAAGAAAATTCTGTAAAAAGGGTTATTTCTATGTGTGTGGCCTTAAATTTATTTTGAGTTGGTATGCATGAAATGTGTAAGAGTGTTGGCAAGAGTATTCTTGAAGTTTAATTGTAAAAATTCTGATGAAGTCACTCGAGCCGACCTAGTATAGTGAAAAGCCGACTCTATCTCATGGCACACAACAAGGATTCTGGTACGTAGCAATCCAAGCTGACTCGAAGCAATTCGAGCAAACTCTAGTAAATCAGAGTCGATTGGAATAAGTCTGAGCTGACTCTTCCAGAGTCCAGTTTTAAAGTTTTCTGAGAACAAGCCAGGCGAGCCGACCCAAACTAGAAAGAGCCAACTCTGCCAGACCTAATTTTGAAGAACTAAAAAAGCGAGCCGACCTAAACTGCAATGAGCCGACTCTCTAGAGTTAAGATTTCAAAACCTGAGATGAAGAGCTGACCAAAGTTCAAGAGAGCCGACTCCTCGAGTTCAAGATTTTCAAAGATGAAAGTTCAAGCCGACTCGAACTATAAAGAGCCGACTCGTCCAGAGTGAAGTCTTGCACCCTGAGACAAAGAGCGACTGCAATGAAGAACTGGCAACTCGACCTATCGACCTGAAGGATCCAAACTGACTCGAAGGAATCTGAGCTGACTCGAATATCATCTTCAAGTACATAATAGCTAGTTCCAAAATTTTTTTTGAATGCCATAAAGTGCTCCAACGGTCATATGTCACATCCCAATAGTCTACAACATCTCAAACTATCTTGGAGTGATGGAAGACCATATATTCGAGGGTTTTGAACTTCCTTGAAGATATAATTAGAGAGTTCTTCAAAGTTTTAATGGCTTTATTGAATATCCTACCCACCAACAAGGAAAAGAGCACAAGAGCATTCAAGTCAGTCTACAAGTCTTCACCAACTCTGATATGAAGCTTGAAGCAATTTGGAAAGAAGCCACTGAAGCAATTAAAGCGCCTTGAAGCACATTCAAGTGGACTTCTCTTAAGCTGCACCGGAAACTATCTGACAACTAGAGTTTATCATTATTGTTGCATTTATTTCAATTCATTTTCGAATTGTTTGGATTATTGGTGAGCCCGTTTGAAAAATCAAATAGGTTCTTGGTAAGCCTTTGATAAAAATCAAGTGTTGGGTTCTTGGTGATCCTGGTAAAACCAATTTAGGTTCTTGGTGATCTTGTGAAAACTAAGTTCAGTTCTTTGGTAATCCTGTTTAAAACCAAAGGGTGTTTGATTTTCTTTGGTGATCCCATTAAAATCAAAGTGTAGAGGTTTTGAATTATGATCATGTAAAAAAATCCTACTATATTCGGGTGTGAATATAGTGGAAATCCTAAGTGGTATATTGGGTAATGGACGTAGGAGCTGGGTTGCTCCGAACCACTATAAATCTTGTGTGTTTATGCTGTGCTTCTTCATTCTCATTTAGCTTCTGTAAATCATTAATCTGCCACAGCACCTAACACTTTAAAAGGGATTTTTAATTGCACATTATTTGTTTAAAATTTTTAAATTCCCAATTCACCCCTCTCTTGGGTAGCCACCTGGGCAACAATTGGTATCAGAGCACTGTCTTTGAATACATAAGAGTAAAGATTGAGCTCATCGAATGAGTATGTCCTTGGCGGAAGGCCAATCGATCAATTGACCTCCACTATTCACTGGCATAAATTATGCATACTGGAAAGCTAGAATGAAAATTTATGTTCAAGCAGTTGATTTTAAGTTGTGGAAGGTCATTCTAAGGGTCCTTATATCTCCATGATTAAAATTGATGGAGTGGACATTCCAAAACCTGAAGAGGATTGGGATGAACATGACATGAAAATGGATGAGTTAAATGCCAAAGCAATGAATTTGCTATATTGTGCTTTGGATAGTAATGAGTTAATCGAATTTCCATTTTCTCCTCTACAAAGAAAATTGGGATAAACTTGAGGTGACCCATGAAAGAACTTCTCAAGTGAAGTCTTCAAAAATTAATCTTCTTGTGCATAGTTACAAATTATTCAAAATGGAACCTAATAAAATAATCTATGCTATGTTTTCACATTTCACTGATATTATTAATGGCTTAAAAAGTCTTGGCAGGATATATTCTAATGTTGATCTTGTACAAAAGATTCTAAGATCTCTTTCGGACAAATGGGATCCAAAAGTGACCGCCATCTAGGAAGCAAAAGATTTGAATACCTTACTACTGGATGAATTGCTAGGATCTCTCATCACACCTAAACTAACCATGCAGCACAGAACTGAAGATGATCAAAGAAGAAGAAATCTATTGCCTTCAAAGCTGCTATAGATTCAAGAAAGGATGATGAATCAGATGAAGAATTCTCCTCTACTGAAAGCGACATGGAAGATGAAGATGTTTCCATGGTCGTTAAGAGATTTAAGAAGTTCTTGGGAAGATGAAAAAGAAGAAGAAACTATAGGAAATTCCACAAGAACAAAGAATTCAGTAAAGAAAGGGACAAGGAAAAAGAAAAAAAAAGAAATGCCTGTTTGCTACGAATGCAAAAAATCAGGGCACATACGACCAGATTGTCCTTTATTGAAAAAGGGAATCAAGAAAAAGAAAAAGAGAGCAATGGTAGAGATGTGGAGTGACAGCGAAGCATCCACATCAACTGAAGAAGAAGAGACCACAAACATAGTGAATTTATGTCTAATGGGTCTTGAGAATAAGGTATTTTTCCTTGAGCTTCAAACTGAATTTACATATGCTGAATTGAATTCTACATTCCATGATTTGCTTTTTGAATTCAAGAAAGCTAGAGTTAAAATCAAATCCTTGAAGAAACAAAATGATTTTTACTAAAAGATAAGGATGGAATTTCTGAAAAGAATAACATTTTGGAAAAGGAACTGAATATCTTTTCTGATAATGTTATTGCTTTGAAAAAAGAGAAAAATGCTTTAAATGAGACAAATAAAGTTTTAGTTGCCGAAAATGATGATTTAAAAAAGGAGGTAGAAAAGCTTAATCTTTAGTAGTAAAACTTACTTTGAGTTCTAATAAGCTTATGCTAATTCTAAAAGAACAAAGAGATTCAAAAAGCAAAGCTGGAATTAAATTTAATGCCTTAAATATTAAATAAATTTCAGTAACAAAATTTATATCTTCAAAAGCTTCAGCTTCAAATATAAAATTTCAAGAGCTTTTCCATCAAATTCTGGTTCAAGTGGCTTAAAGTACGTTCCTAAGAATTATGTTCAAAAATCTTTTAGATCAAACATATCCATTACTGCATCTTTTAAATCTTCAAAGCATGCATCGTTCAAAAATGATAAAATTGTTTGCTATGCATGTCATAGATTTGGGCATAAGTCTTATTAATGGAATTCATTGAAAAGTTCTAAAATTGATACATTAAAATATAGAACTGTTTGGGTTCCAAAAGAAACCAATTTTGCTAACCCGAAAGGATCCAAGTAGCTTGGATACCTCAAATAACTCCTTGATATTTTGCAGGACTGTCTTGCAGCCCATAAATTGAAAAAAAGATGGTATCTCGATAGTGGCTATTCAAGGCATATGATGGGTGACAAAGATCAGTTCATCATCCTACAAATGAAAGAAGGAGGATTGGTACTTTCGGTGATATGGCATGGGAAGAATAAGAATAATCAAAATCGGTAAGATCAAATTAAACCCCTATACTTATATTGAAGATGTGCTGCTAGTACATAAACTGAAGCATAATTAATTAAGTATTGGTCAACATTGTGATAAAGGCTTCAAGGTTATCTTTGAATTATCTATGTGTATAGTAACTAACTCTCTTGACTCTAGCAACAAATTTATTGGTCATAGACTTGAAAACATCTATGTGATAGATCTAAATGATCTAACCATGACTAGTAGTTCCAGCCTAGTAGCAATGAATGCTAAGATCAAGGAGTCATGTTTACTTAGCATAGACGATTAGGTCATGCTAGCATGCATATAATTGCCAAATTAATCTCTAAAAATCTAGTTAAAGGTTTGCCACATTTTAAAGTTGATCTTGATTATGTATGTGATGCTTGTCAATTAGGCAAACAAACTGGGGGAGTTTTAAATAAAAAAATGATATTTCAACTACTATACCCCTTGAGCTACTTCACATGGACTTATTTGGACCAACTAGGACTACAAGCCTAGGAGGTATGAAATATGGTCTTGTGATTGTAGATGACTTTTCTAGATTCAATGGGTATTATTTATTGCACATAAAGATGAAACTTTTGTTATATTTCAAAAATTTTATAAGAAAGTTTCAAATGAGAAAAATCTTTTTGTTATTTCTATAAGAAGTGATCACAGAACTGAATTTCAAAATCAATATTTGATGAATATTGTATTGAGCACGGTATTGATCACAACTTCTCCGCTCCTAAAACACCACAACAAAATGGTGTTGTAGAGAGAAAGAATAGGACTTTGGAAGAAATGGCCCGAACCATGTTGTGTGAAGGTAATCTTCCAAGGTACTTTTGGATAGAAGTAGTGAACACTACCTGTTACATATTAAATCAAGTTTAATACGACCAATTTCAAAGAAACCCCCTATGAGCTTTGGAATGGAAAAAAACTGAATATTAATTATTTTCATATTTGGGTGTAAATGCTTGTGTTGAATAATGGTAAAGATAACCTAGGAAACTTTAATGCAAAATATGATGAATCTATATTCCTTGGTTATTCACTGCACAACAAAGTATATTGAGTATTTAATAAGAGGACTCTTACTGTAGAATAGTCAATTCATGTTGTTTTTGATGAAGCTAACCCTCACCATCTAGAAAAGATGAGTGTATAGACAACGATGTAGGTACACTATAAAAGGAAATAGAAGATCTAAGCATACAAGACGAGCCAACACAAGATAGAAATGAAGTGGTAAGTAAGGATCATACTGATTTACCAAAGGAATGGAGGTACGTAACTTCACATCCTAAAGATCCAGTTATTGGTGATCCTTCTCATGGTGTTAGGACTAGGGCTACACATAGAGATGCATATTACTACCTAGCCTTTGTCTCACAAATTGAACCACATAGTATAGAAGAAGCTGAAACTGATCCAAGTTGGATGATGGCCATGCATGATAAATTAAACCAGTTTGAAAGAAATAATGTTGGACACTAGTTGATAGACCTACAGACCAACCCATCATGGGAACCAAATGGATCTATAAGAACAAACTATATGAGAATGGTAAGGTTATAAGAAATAAAGCAAGGTCGGTAGCAAAAGGGTACAATCAAGAGGAGGGCATTGATTTGCTTGACATATGCTCCGATAGCAAGATTAGAAGATTAGAAGCCATTAGACTACTTCTTGTATTTGCTTGCTACATAAACTTTAAACTTTTTCAAATGGATGTCAAAAGTGCTTTTCTAAATGGATTTGTTTCTGAACAAATTTTGTAGAACAACCACCAGGTTTAAAAATCATGCCTTTTCAAATCATGTGTTTGAATTAAATAAGGCTTTATAGGGTTGAAACAAGCACCTAGAGCCTGGTATGATAGACTAAGCAAATTTTTACTTGAAAATAATTTCAAAAGAAGAAATGTTGACAAAACACTTTTCATTAAAAACAAAGAGAATGACATGTTAGTCATACAAATTTACGTTGATGATATTATATTTGGTGCAACTAATAAAAATCTTTGTGGAGAATTTGCTGAGTGATGCAGGGTGAGTTTGAAATGAGCCTTATGGGTGAACTCAACTACTTCTTGGATTGCAAGTTAAACAAATGAAGGAAGGTATCTTTATAAGCCAAGCTAAGTATATCAAAGAAAATAATCAAGAAATTTAGCATGGAAACAAGCAAAGAGGCTAGCACACCCATGAGTCCTGGCTGCAGACTAGACAAAGATGAAATTGATCCAATGTTGACCAAAAGCTATATAGAGTATGATCAGATCACTATTGTATCTTACTGCTAGTAGACTGGATATCTTGTATAGTGTATGTGTAGGTGCTAGATTTCAATGTAATCCCAAAGAAACACATATGCTTGCTATAAAAGAATTATCAAGTATTTAAAAGGTACAAGTAATTTAGGTCTTTGGGATTCTAAAAAATCATCTTTGTATTTAATTGGTTTTTCTGATGCTGACTATGCTGGTTGCAAAATTGATAGAGAGAGCAGTAGTGGTACATGTCAATTTCTAGGGTTGAATTTAATTTCATGGCACTGTAAGAATCAAAACTCCATAGCATTGTCCACTGCTAAGGTAGAGTACGTTGCTGTTGGTAGTTGTTGTGTTCAAGTGTTATAGATTAAACAACAGCTAGAAGACTTTGGTGTTACACAATCTAAAATTTCAATATTGATAATACAAGTGATATAAATTTGACTAAAAATCATGTTCAGTATTCAAGAACTAAGCACATTGAAGTTAGGCACCATTTTATAAGAGATCATGTATTGAATAGTGATATTATACTTGAATTCATTCCTATTGAAAACTAACTTGCTGATATTTTTACTAAACCGTTAAATTTTGATAGATTTACAATGATTAGATATGAATTAGGATTGTGTGACCCATACTAGAAACATCTCCACAAACTTAAGGAAAAATTATCTAGGTGACCTTTTTACTTATTTTTTTTTTGTAAAATGACTTTGAGTAAAGCCTAAAAATCACTTTTGTGCTCCCTCTGCTCGAACCGACTTGAGCAGATGTCTTTCGGTCGAGCTGACTCGGATGTCGAGTTGTCTTTTTTAGTTCGAGCCATAGGGTTTTTCATTTACCTTTTTATCTTTGGCTCTACACTCTTCCCCTCTAAGGAACCTTTTCCAAAAACTCCATCCTTCCAAAACTCCTTCGAATCTTAGTGTGCTCATGGGATAGCTCCAAAAATGGTAGTGGGAAAGAAATCTTGACAGGAAACTGAGGAATCTCCAAAGGAAAGAAGGACAAAATTCCATGAAGACAGCTCTTCTCAAGTTCCTCCTCAACCGCTGAAGAACCCAGCCCCGTTTCTCCAAGTCAACAAATTTCCTTAGGTATGAGGCCTATAACAATAGGTAGAAGAATTTTATTGAATACCTTAAAGAAATAGGTTTTATAGTTGGGGATTTAATCGAAAATCAGGCTGGTGGAATATGTATTCTTTGGACATTAAAACTTATCAAATCTGGTCAGAACATTTTATTGAGATTTGGAGAGAACCACATTGAGTCTCTGGTTAAAGGGAAAAGGATTATTATTTCAGAAGAACTACTTGGGAAATACCCTAGAAATGCCATTTAAAGGTACAGAATATTTAGTCCTAAAAGATAGGACAAGGGCTTTACAGACTGTACTAGAGCAGACTAATGTTGATGAGGGTGGAATCCTTAAAGCTAGGTCATTATCCATTGAAATGAGATTACTTCACATCTTCATTAGTCGGATTTTCCTACCCAGGATAGGTCGATTTGATTTGGTAAGTGAGCGCGACCTATGCTTTATGAAACTATTGATAATTGGAGATAAAATCAATCTTCCTGCTATAATGGTAAGTCAGATGAAAAAGGCAATAAGAAAGGTGAAGGCATGTTTGCCTTATGGGATAATTCTTACTCTTTTCTTCCAGGCTGCGAATATTGATCTATCAGGAGAAGATAGTAAATCCCTCCTACACACTGACACTTATATAGCTAAAACTTATAGAGGATGGTTACTTGTTATCTGAGGGGACTTGGAAGAAGAAATCTGAAGCACTAGTCACTAAAGAACTAGAAGAAGAACAAGAACAATGAGATGGAAACTGGTGAAGGCACCTTAATTCCCATTCCTGAGCCACAACCACTGCAAGGTTCACTAGTTCAGACAGCTTTTGTTGCTCATTTTCCTGATATTTCAGTGCTTGACATGCCTCCTGATACACCTATTATACTCAGATACTACTGACATTCTGCCCCTAGTTCTGTTGCTACTGCACCTCTTGTGGATACTTCAACATTGCAAGATTTATTGCACAACAGATGGGTAATTTGATTGACTCTATCAATTCTACAATGGCTACGATGTTTGGCAAATTTTGCCAGTCTGTTAATGTGAAACTTGATCAATTTGGAAGTCAGATTGATAATCTGTGCAGCAGAATTGATACTCTTGAAGCCTCCAAGAATACAGCATGTGCAACAGAGATAAACCTGTAACCTGTTCTTCAATGATTTCATCAAGTTTTGAAACAATTAAGAACTCGGTATAGTCAAATACGTAAGGCATAGAGAGTTGAAATGCCTAATTTAAGAATCAGAATGGGCTCAATCGAAGAAGGCAGAGGATGGAAGAAGACTACACACAGATGAAATTAGAGTTATAAGAGTTGAATTTGGAAGGCTAAGAAGATCAGCCAAAGCATTTGCAAATGTACAAGCCTCGAAAGTTCTGTCAATGCAGAAAGAAGTTGGAAAATAAAAGTCTCCATGGAAAAACTGAGTGCTTCCAAGATTTAAAGAAAATTGAAGCTGAATTGAAGACTATCAACAGTTTTTTTGTGGAAGCTGATGACTAAAGTTGAAGACCTTCAAGCTGCTTAGAGCATACCTCCCTCAGCAATACTTGATCCTACACCTACTTCCTCTAGATCTAGGGCTCAAACCATCATCTTTTGCTGGTCAGTCTATTCATCCCAGACAACCAGCTCCTCATTTTAGGCCACAGGGATTCTATACTACTCCATCATCTGATGTGTTAGATCCTGACCCTGTTGTATCTATGCCTCCAGGCATCCAAATTCTGGGTCAACCTCCAAACCCTAAAGTAGATATAGAGAGTGACTTGATGAATTTTTGTACTTTCTTTCATTTTGTTCGTCGTATTGAACATCTTAAAATGAAAAGAAATTTCACATTTTGTCTCTTGAATTATTCTATCTCTTTATACAATGAAAGTTCACATTTGCTCATCCAATGACTAATTTTTTAATTTGAATATCAAGATGAATATGAGAAAGTTAAATTATCTCAAACAAATTTAAATACTTTCTCATTCTATCTGAGCTTCATTCCAACTTCACCTTTTTGACAGATTGACAAAAAGGGGGAGAAATTTGTGAAGATATTGCATGAAAGGATAAAATGTTCTTAATTTTAAGCTCTGATATATAAAGCTTGAAAAGGATAAAATCTATTTGCTTATGCTCTGATACATGAAACACAATATGCTTTAATCCTTTTAAGCTCTGACATACAATATTTAAGCTCTGATCCATAATTTTTTAAGCTCTGATATACATTGTTTTAAATATTTTAAGCTCTGATATTTGAAGTTCTCATAGAAACTTTTGAGCCATGAACTTGCATGGAAAATATGTTAAAACATGGAGTATCTTATTGAGGGAGAGATTACCTCTCATTGCCCTGATTCTCCTTCCATAGTTTGACACTATTTAAAGTCAATTCTTTTTACTTGTTCATACACTCTTGCAAATATAAGAACAAGTAAATCTATAAATGTAAAGTTTTATCTTACTTTTTCATGCCCAGTGTTTTGTCATCATCAAAAAGGGGAGATTGTTGACCCCATAAGTGATTTTGATGATAACCAAACATTGGAGCATGCACATTTATTTTTAACAACTCTTCAAGTGGTTTACAAGTTTTTGTAGGATGATTTATTTGTTCAAACTTCAACTCCTACATCTTTACTTTTTGTTTTGAGTTGTGTTGTAATCTAATTTTGTAAAGAAGAACACAATGAAAAGGTTAAGAAAATTTTATAAAAAGGGTTACTTCTATGTGTGTGTGCCTTAAATTTATTTTGAGTTGATATGTATGAAAAGTGTAAGATTGTTGGTAAGAGTTTTCTTGAAGTTTAATTGTAAAAATCCTGAAGAAGTCACTCGAGCCAACCCAATACAATGAAGAGCCGACTCTACCTCATGGCACGTGACAAGGATTCTGGTACGCAGCAATCCAAGCTGACTCGAAGCAATCCGAGCCGACTTTAGTAAATTCGAGTCGACTGGAATAAATTCGAGCTGACTCTTCCAAAGTCCAGTTTTGATGTTTTCTAAGAACAAGCTAGGCGAGCTGACCCAACTAGAAAGAGCTGACTTTGCCAGACCTAATTTTGAAGACCTGAAAAAGCGAGCCGACCCGAACTGCAACAAGCTGACTCTTCCAGAGTAAAGATTTAAGAACCTGAGAGGAAGAGCAAACCAAAGTTCAAGAGAGCCGACTCCTCGAGTTCAAGATTTTCAAAGATAAAAGCTCGAGCCGACCCGAGCTATAAAGAGCCGACTCGTCCAAAGTGAAGTCTTGCACCCTGAGACAAAGAGCTGACTGCACTGAAGAACTGGCCACTCGACCTATCGACTTGAAGGATCCGAGCCGACTCGAATATCATTTTCAGGTATATAACGACTAGTTCCAGAATTTCTTTTGAATGCCAAAAAATGCTCCAATGGTTATATGTCACATCCCAATGGTCTACAACATCTCAAACTATCTTGGAGTGATGGAAGACCATATATTTGAGGGTTTTGAACTTCCTTGAAGATATAATTAGAGAGTTCCTCAATGTTTTAAAGGCTTTATTGAATATCCTACCCACCAACAAGGAAAATAGCACAAAATCATTCAAGTCAGTCTTCAAGTCTTCACCAACTCTGATATGAAGCTTGAAGCAATTTGGAAAGAAGCCACTGAAGCAATTAAAGCACCTTGAAGCACATTCAAGTGGACTTCTCTCAAGCTACACCAGCAACTATCTAACAACTAGAGTTGTCATTATTATTGCATTTATTTCAATTCATTTCTGAATTGTTTTGGTTATTGGTGAGCCCGTTTGAAAAACCAAATAGGTTCTTGGTGAGCCTTTAATAAAAACCAAGTGCTGGGTTCTTAGTGATCCTAGTAAAACCATGTTAGGTTCTTGGTGATCCTGTGAAAACTAGGTTGGGTTTCTTTGTGATCCTGTTTAAAACCAAAGGGTGTTGGGTTTTCTTTAGTGATCCAATTAAAATGAAAGTGTAGAGGTTTTGGATTGTGATCCTGTAAAATAATCCTATTGTATTTGGATGTGAATATAGTGAAAATCCCAAGTGGTATCTTGGGTAATGGACGTAGGAGTTGGGTTGCTCCGAACCACTATAAATCTTGTGTGTTTGTGTTGTGCTTCTTCATTCTCATTTAGCTCCTGCAAATCATTAATCTGCTACAACACCTAACACTTTAAAAGGGATTTTTAATTGCACATTATCTGTTTAAAATTTTCAAATTTTCAACTCACCCCCCTCTTGGGTAGCCACCTGGGCAACAGATGTTACACTATCAGAAGGATAAGACTGGCCCGATAGAATGGCCATAGTGAGTAACCGAAAACCCTTCCAGAAAAGGCACTTGAAGTCGCACACCTGGAAGAGGCTCCAGACCTGGTATGGGCCACCCTATGCATATAAAATCAGAAAGGGGAGGTAAGTAAGAAGGTAAGTAAGCAAATAGAGGGAGAAAGGGGCAAGGAACCACTCGAGGGAATCTCCCAAGCTCTCTCTCACTTTCTCTCAACTCATTTCCATTGCATTTTTCATCCTCTATGTGGAGAGTCCCCCAAGATCTTCACCACAAAGGTTCTGTTCTCCTCGATTATCCCACTAACTCGATCATCGAAGTGTCCCCATTGGAATCCCCGACCTGGGTCTTCCTTGTTTTGTAGGTCAGCCAGCAAAGGAGGTGACCGGAAGAGAGGACCAAGCATCTGGTGGGAACTCGACGTGTCAAAGCTACAGGCCATGATGATCTTGGCGGCAACAAAGATTATGGACTTGATTAAGCTACAACTATTGAGATTGATCTATAGAAAAGAAAATCTAATTCAACTATTGGTTTGATTTAAATTCTTTATTTAGTCTATTTTATTCTAATCCTAGTTCAAGCCCAGTTAAAAGGCCTGACTCAAGCTAATCCATAACCATAAGGCTTATGAAATGGCTTAAGATCATTCATTCTTACAATTAGATCTTGTAGGCTCAGGTAGGCAACCCAAAAGGGGGGGTGAATTGGGTTTTATAAAACTTTTGTACTATTTCAAATATGAACTAAAGCAAGTATGTGCTAATACAATTCAAGTGCTTATGTATTTCAAATAAATGCATCAGAAATAAAGAAATAAAAGCACAAAAAGAACAATCATACAAACACAAAGTTTATAGTGGTTCGGTGCCAACCAAGTACCTACATCCACTTTTCAAGAACCCCTTGAGAATTCCACTAAGTTTGGTTTTATAACTTAGGCTCACCAACAACCTTTACAACTTGTTTTGTCTTCGGGCTCACAAGTCAAACCCTAGTTGGTTTCAAGGCTCACCAACAACCATCATTGGTTTTACGGGATAACCAAGAAACTAAACAACTGATTTGGCTTCGGGCTCACAAGTAAAACCCTAGTTGGTTTCAAGGCTCACCAATAGCCACTTTGGTTTTCAAGGCTTACCAAAAACCTCTTTGGTTTTCCAAGGCTCACCAAAAATCTAAGTAAAACAATGTAAGGGCAAGTATAAATGAATACAATAAAAGCTTTCTAAAATAAAGCAAATATCTCTTTGAAGCCCTTGAATGTTGATGAAGATCTTGTCTTCAAGTTGATGAAGCCTTTGATTGATGCTTGTAGATGTAGACTTTGAATACTCTCTTTGAAACTTGGAAGCTTGAAGGCTTTGAATCACTTAACTCTTGAATCCTTTAAGAATATTCAAGAAACTCATCAAGGATTACTTCCCATTTGATTCTTGATGTTTATATAGCCTCCCAACACTTAAATAACTGTTTATAGCCGTTAGGAAGGAAAATATGGCCGTTGGAGCCTAGTTGGAGAAGTTCTGCAGCCCAAAAACTAGCTGTTACTGTTCAAGTGTCGATACTTCACCTCCAGGTGTCGACACTTCAGTTTCAAGTGTCGACACTTCATTTCCAGGTGTTGACACTTCACTTCCAAGTGTCGACACTTCAGCTCTAGGTGTCGACACTTGACTGAAAGTGCTTTCTGAAATTTTCTGTTTGTCTCAGGCCTTGAGTCGACACTTCACTCTTCAATTGTCGACACTTGATCCTTAGGTATCGACTTCATTTCTAAGTGTCCACACTTGCCTGTGCCATTGCTGAAACATTTTCAAATTGAAACTTTAACCTCTTTCAAGTTCTTCCATATTAATTCCAAAGTCCATATACTTAATTTTTCATTAATTTAAGAACTTTTTCAACTGAAATACAAGCATTTCTTCATCCAACATGGTTGAGTACTAAGATCTGAAAAATATACTTAAAAAATAATTAGTACTCATATGTACTTAAACATTTTGTCAATTATCAAAATCAAGACAGAGTTAACAATCTCTCCCTTTTTGATGATGACAAAACCTTTAAGTATATGAAAAGGGTAAGCTTAAAAAATTAACAATAAGATAAACATATAAGCTCAAAATCAATAAGCACCATGCTCCCCCTCAATATATGATCCACAAAATTTTCAAAAAATATTTGTCAAAATATGCAAAATTTTTAAGACAATCTCCCCTTACTAATTCTTTCCTTAAGATTAAAAATTTGCTTTCTTCTCCTCCTTTTGCACTTTCTTTCATTTCTAAAAAGATATTTCATGTTTATCCTATCTTCCCCTTTTCATACTTAACATTTTTCTCCCCCTTTTTGACATCATGAAAAAGGGTGAAAGGCAATATAAAGTGGAATGAAGTCGGAAAGAATAGCAAGAAGGTCATCAAAATCAATGCATGAAATCAAATAATTATGATATAAATTAAACATCATACAATTTGAATGTAACTCCCCTCAAAAAATTAGATTTGAAAACAAGGAGGAGTATAAGAGCAATATAAGTACAGCATGATATTAAGGAAGATATTCAAAGCATCAAATATGATAACAAATCTTTGGATACTCCCCCTGAATGTTATTCCCCTTAAAAATATGCATTCATTGAGAAATAAGAACATGAAAGCACATGCAATATAATTTCAAACAATTTAAAGATATGAACATAAATTCTAAGTCTGAAATCAAGGATTTGAAATTTTCAAGATATTCATGATTTTCAAAATACAATGCATTTATATCACTTAAAAACTTTCAGTATGATTTCAAATTCATTTAAAATGATTTGATATCCATATAAATGCTAGAAGTAATATGATATCAAGTCTAGCTACTAGAGCAAGGGTTTATCAATATGCATACCTTCTTCTTAAAGTAACCCTTAACTACTAGTTCTATACTTAATCCAAATCATTTCTTGATTATGCATAGATGCCAAAAATAAAAACATATAAATCATAGCATTTGACTTGAAATAATTTAGAAACTATATTAATCAAAATCAAGTGAAGATCTAATAATCACAAGTTTAATCATGATAGCATGAAATTCATCAACATCAAGAAGTCCATAATCATAACCAATGATTATAAGTCTAAACTTGATTCTAATTAATAATTTAAAATAATTTTTAAAGTAATTGATGCAATAATTATAACAAAAAATTTAACTACATCTTCAATTATGGAAGGAGATGTTTAGAATTTACCAATGTACATAATCCTTCCTTATATCATTTAGTCCAAAATGTAGCTTGTCCACATCTTCAAATTGTCTTGTACAGCCATTTATCAAAAACTTTCTTTCTTCAAGTTAGGCTGCAAGACATTCCTGCAAAATAAACTAAGTGGACATTCTTGATACCCAAACTTTCTTGGGTCCTTTATGATTAGTAATTATGGTTCCTTTTGGAACCCAAACTTTTATTAATCTAGAAGGATAAGCATTAAAATCATATTTATAAGATAAATTGAAAGAAGCAGGAATAGAGAAATTCTTCAAAAGTTTTTGCTTCTTTTCCTCAACCAAAATATTTTTCTTATTCAAAACTTTATCACATAAATCTTCCAAAACAATATTTTCTTTTTCCAAAAATTCTTTTTTTTAGAAAAATTATTCTTTTCATTTTTAAAAATATCAATCTTGGCATTTAAATCATCATTTTTATTGGCAAGATTAGTATTCTCAAGAGAAAAGGAATTTACATGCCTTTTAATTTCTTGTGCTCAATTTTTAGCAATTTATATTCATGCACAAGATCATTAGATGCATCATGTAATTCATCTAAGGTAAAATTATAATCATTTTCATCAGATATCTTTTTCTCATTTTTTATGAAGCAAAGATGGGCAACTTCATCATTCATACTTGAATCTTCGCTATCGCTCCAAGTTGCCATCATTGCCTTGAATTTATTTTTGGCCTTGAGAGCTATTATCTTCTTATTTAAATCAGCTTCCACTATCCTTTGGCATAAGTTCAACTCATAGGTCATGAGTGAACCGATAAGCTCCTCCAAAGGTAAGGTTTCTACATCTTTAGCTTCTTGGATTGCCGTCACCTTTGGATCCCATAATTTTGGCAAGGATCTAAGAATTTTGTTTATCAAATCAGCATTAGTATAGATTTTTCCAAGATTTTTCAATTCATTAATAATAGTCATAAATCTAATATACATATCAGAAATAGATTCATAATGCATCATTTCAAAAATTTTAAAAGAATGTACAAGCAAATTAATTTTAGTATTCTTCACTTGAAGAGTACCCTCATGAGCAACTTCAAGTGTGTCCCATATTTCCTTCACCGATGTGCATGTAGAAATTATATTAAATTCATTTAAATCCAATGCACAATAAAGCAAGTTCATTGCTTTAGCATTGATTTCAGTTTTTTTAATGTCCTATTCATTCCAATCCTCTTCGAGCTTTGGAATGGAAATGTCTTTAACAAAATGGAAGGAATGTGAGGACCACTAACAATGATTTTCCAAAGATGATAACTAATAGATTGAATATGGATGCGCATGCGAGTTTTTCAAAATGTGTAATTTGTGCCATTGAAAAATGGTGGTCTAACACTAATACTTACAAGGGTTGCCATGAACTTTAGCTCAAAATAGATAGATTTTCAAACAAAGCACCCCGCTTTGATACCAATTGTAGGCTCAGGTAGGCAACGCAAAAGGAGAGGTGAATTGGGTTTTATAAAACTTTTGTACTATTTAAAATGTGAACTAAAGCAAGTATGTGCTAATGCAATTCAAGTGCTTGTATATTTCAAATAAATGCAGCAAAAAAAAAGAAATAAAAGAACAAGAAGAACAATCACACAAACATAAAGGTTTATAGTGGTTCGGTGCCAACCAAGCACCTACATCCACTCCCCAAGAACCTCTTAGAAATTTCACTAAGTTTGGTTTTATAACTTTGGCTCACCAACAACCTTTACAACTTGTTTTGTCTTCGGGCTCACAAGTCAAATCCTAGTTGGTTTCAAGGCTCACCAACAACCACCCTTGGTTTTACGGGATAACCAAGAACCTAAACAACTTTTTTGGCTTCGAGCTCACAAGTAAAACCCTAGTTGGTTTCTAGGCTCACCAACAACCACTTTGTTTTCTAGGCTTACCAAAATCTCTTTGGTTTTCCAAGGCTCACCAAAAACCTTAAGCAAATAATGTAAGAGCAAGTATTAATGAATACAATAAAAGCTTTCTAAAATAAAGCAAATATCTCTTTGAAGCCCTTGAATGTTGATGAAGATCTTGTCTTCAAGTTGATGAAGCCTTTGATTGATGCTTGTAGATGTAGACTTTGAATGCTCTCTTTGAAACTTGGAAGCTTAAAGATTTGAATCACTTAACTCTTGAATCCTTTAAGAATATTCAAGAAACTCACCAAAGGATTACTTTTTCATTTGATTCTTGATGTTTATATAGCCTCCCAATACTTAAATGACCATTTATAGCCATTAGGGAGGAAAATATGGCCATTGGAGCCAAGTTGGAGAAGTTCTGCAGCCCAGAAAACTAGCCGTTACTGTTCAAGTGTCGACACTTCACCTCCAGTGTGATGACTTCAGTTTCAAGTGTCAACACTTCATTTTCTAGGTGTCGACACTTCACTTCCAAGTATCGACACTTCAGCTCCAGGTATCGACACTTGACTAAAGTGCTTTCTAAATTTTCTATTTGTCTCAGGCCTTGAGTCGACACTTCACTCTTCAAGTGTTGACACTTGATCCTCAGGTGTCGACACTTCATTTCCAGGTGTCGACACTTGCTTGTGCCATTGCTGAAACATCTTCAAATTAAAACTTTAACCTCTTCAAGTTCTTCCATATTAATTTCAAAGTCCATATACTTGATTTTCCATTAATTTAAGGACTTTTTCAACTGAAATACAAGCATTTCTTCATTCAACATAGTTGGGTACTAAGATCTGAAAAATATACTTAAAATATAATTAGTACTAATATATACTTAAACATTTTATCAATCATCAAAATCAAAACAGAGTCAATAGATCTTTTAGCCATCAAAATTTAATTCTTAATTAAGTTTAAGAACATGTCTATATTGAAAAATTTTCAATTTCCAATAAAACCCCTTTTACAAAATTTCATAAAATAATTTTTATAAAATTTAATGCAAACAATTTGCAGTTCACAGTCATGAGTTGACTCATGCTGAAATTTAAGCAAACTCACCTATGAGTTGACTCATCAATGAGTTGAGTCATCATAGGGAAACAAAGCTCTGAATTCTTTATCTATAGCCATGAGTCAACTCATCAGGCCATGAGTCGACTCAACAATCTTAAACAAACAAAAATAGTTTTAGATCTAAATTTTATGCCAAGTTTTATTGCATTAAAAATTATAAATCTAACCAATAACTATTATAAACTCATTTATGATTTTAGATCTAAATTACTAAGATTAAAATAATTTTAATCTAATTCTTTTGTGCTCTTTCTTTATGAGTCATATCATAAGTTGAACCCCTACATGTCATAGGAGACTCCATCGAATCGAAAGAGAGTGCTTTTAAACCCTACTATTCTCATTTGATCGGATAGGCTGGGATTCCGCCAATTGAAGTAACTAAGCAAGCAAAAGACAAAACAAATTTATTTTTAGATTTATATATAATTATATCATGCCAAATGAACCTAAGCTTTGATACCATTCGAAGGAAAAAGTGGGTGGTTTCATGCTTGCATTTGGAAGCTTTTTCAAAATATAACATAGCAAAAACTAAAGATTAATCTAATTAAGCTTTCATATATTTGATTTAATCAAATAAACACCTAAAGCAAGATCACGACATGATATATAGCATATAAATAAACTGAAACAAAAAAATAGCCAATAACATAGATCACATCTATGCTGCAAAACTGACACCATAAATCACATCTACAATGTCAATGAGTTAAAAACTATTACCTTTGCACATGTTAACGATTGCCATTAATGAATCCCATGGTATCAAGATTTTTCCTTAGCCACATAAATGTATGGCCTCTATGGGTGATTCACATGGAGACCTATTTTGACCAGTCTCCTCGAAGTGCTAGTTCCTCACTAAGATCCTAATAGTTGATCGATCCTTCTTCTTCAAATCATCAGGACACTCTAGGAGTTAAAGAAGAATACTTGGGAGGAGATCGTGAGATGGAGGAAATGGAAGATAAGGTAGGAAACTCTTTTCCTTACTCTCTTCCCAAACCCTGGTAGGAGAACAAGGGAGCTCACACCCAAGACCCTTTCTCTCAAGCCCTACACTCCTTTATTCCTTAGCTAGAAAACTATTTTTAGCATTCACATACCTCCCCATGCCCACTAGTAATCCTTTTAAAAAGAGGTGCTTATAGTGGTTAGGAAAGATTGTGAGTTAGGTTTTGGTTATGATGAGATTGGGTAGTTTTAATTCAAAATCAAAACCATCTCATTTGAATTCAAATTTAAATCCCTATTTGAATTCAAAATTCAAATTTAAATCCAAATTTAAAACTTAAATTTAGAATTCATATTTTGTATTTGCAAAGAACAATGGGCGCATGGGTGTGGTCCAATCTAATTAGATTAACTTAAGCTCAAACCAAATCTTATGTAGTTTAACACAAGAGATGAGTGAACCAAATCAAATTAGAAACCCAGTCCACCTAACTTCCTTATCTAATTAGGAATTAATTGAGTGCAAATCCTGATTAAATCAGGAATCAAACCTCTTTAATAATTAGGTTATCTCACAACTTGAGTGGGTCAACTCAATTGAATCCAATTCAATCAAACTTGATCAAAACTGCATTGCTCAATCATATTAAGCAAATCAGCAATCCAATTACCAATTAATTCTCATAGAATTTACTAACTTTTAATAAACAATTGATGAGTCAACTCATAGATGAGTCAACTCACAAATGAGTCGACTCAAGGTTAATTATTAATCATATTTAATTAAACCCTGAAATTACTCATAGTTAATGATCAGCGACATATCAAGTAAGAACTCCTATTATGTGTAACTCCATAGGTCTGAGCACTAATCTAGTAGCATAGGAACAATTTCTATATCAATCAAAGTGACCATCTAGCAATGATACCTGATGTCCGAATAGGTCGAATCATTGCAAAGCAATATTCAGGAACCTTTGGCATATGGTTACCATATAATTCATCCCTTTGACCCTTAATACATAGAATGACTTTAGGATTAAACTACCAACTTGTAATTAGTTCATCCATATAATGTTTCTATTGGATTCTCAATTTAGATGATAAGCATATTATTCAAGGTTCGAAAATCCTAGATACTGAAGCAAAATATATGTAAAACTATTTTCATCTAAGCATGATGATTCCAATAAATCATATTAACATCTAAATCATTTTTGTAATATATAGCAATAATTAGTTATAATTAAATTTGAAAACTTAAAAAATATAAGAAGAAGAAATCAACTTATTTGTATCGCTAAATTTTTCTTCTTATACTGGAACTATCAGACAAATCATATTTGAAGGGATTCATCGGAGCCATGCACGTGCCTGGCCTCTACTAGTATTGACATGGAGCCTTCCTGACCAAATCAACAAGACCCCCAGACTACTAGATCCCTGCAGGTCTTTCTTCTTCCATAGATATGGACCCCTTCTTCTAGGCAAAAACCAAAACTTAGCAGCTTACTTTCATATTCTCTTAAGGAATTAAATACTAGAAAAATAATAGAATATTTTTGTTGATATTTTTTGTAAATCCATGGGCTCTCATCTTTCTATAGAGGTATAGAACTCAATTTTTCATAAGGATAAAAATATGGATGAAAATTAGAAAGGATATATGTCAATCAAAATTCTACATAGTCTCTCTTATTCCCTTCTTAATCCATGCCAAAAACCCCTCCATTGCCACCTCTAAAAATCTAAATAAATATGGATTTTTATCTAATTTGGTCAATATTGAAATCTGATAAGATTCCTTGTTTATTTAAAAGGAGACAGAGACCTACATGAGAAAGAGGGGCACCAACTTTGTACCTTCCTCTTCTCATCACATGTGCCAAGAGGAGGCATGCATTTTTATGCAACTATCTTGATTTTTGCATAAGAGAGAGACTCAGTTAACTGGGTTTTCTAGTTGCTGGCTCAATTTGATTAAATTTTGATTGATTTTTGAAACTATTTCATGCATGAATTGAACCAAATTCAAAAAGGCTACTGATCCAATTAAATTAGGTATAGAATTCAAGTCCAATTTGAATTATGAGTCCAATTAACTTTAAATAAAGTTAATAATTGTTAAATATAATTTAATTAAGTCAAATAATGAAGTCAAGAATTATCATAATATTTGTAAATAGTCCAATATGTTAAATTTGGCATGTATTGAAATTAGCAGGTGCTAGTTTTAACAAGTGCAAAAATTAGAAAGTATTAAATATACAACTCTTACATAGATGCATAGTTTGGTTAGCTCAACTCTTTATGTGCCTAATCCCTTAGGTTCTATTCCATCTAGTAGAAAGATATACTATGATCTTTATCATAATATCATCGAAACTCTTGCAATGGACTGAAATAATTTTTCTAGGTTAACCTTAACTTGGTTCGTTGATCCAAAAACAATCCTAGTGAACTCTCATAATCCATAAGTGACACCTAGTAATTTGTAGTGGCAATCCAGTAGAATAAAAATGAATCCCTATGTGTAGTTACTATCTGATCAAATTTCCCTATCAAAATCCTAACAGGATGCAGGTCATGGAAACTTGTCAAACCCTAAAACCCATCATATGTCAAACTTAATTAGCTCGAGTCTAATTATGATTTCTATAAAAATTCTATTTTAATATCACACTACTGTAGCCACAGATTCAATGACTTATCCAACTAGGTTATATAAGATTATAGCTTAACTACTAAGGTTGATAGATTCCATATAATATACTCTCTACTCTTATAGTGAAGCTGTTGTAATTAACGAACACCTCAAGATTTCGAATGGCTAGGGACTATGTTCATGTGTTGTCAAACCATAGTAATCTCACCATGACTATTCAACATAGTACAAGTTAAGGATTACTCATACAACTATAGCATTTGTGAAGTTACTGATGAGTGAGAAGATATCTATGTGACTTCTTATTCTTTAGTCATGCTGAGTACCATTGATCTCTATTAACCACTTATACTCTCATTCTAGTATCCCCACACTATAGACTTGAGACAAGTCTACCTAAAAAAAATGATCTACACACCAATCTTAATGGATCAATCACGTCCTCATGATGATCCAATGATTGGGAGCATTTAGGAGTTAACCTATAATGACATATCTCAAAATTTTCATCTCTTGAGAATGTGTCATTATCCATTAATGCCATAGACGGTTCATAGATACACAAAAATATAAATTAAAAAATACCTAATTTTATTTATAAAAATTTGATAAAGTATAATATGATGTTCCATAAATATAATGTATCAACCAACTTACATATAGGGCTTGCACATCTAATAGTCTCCTACTTGCACTAAAGCCAATTGGCCATATACGTAAGTCTCATCTTCTCATGGTGGGCTTCAATCTTCTATTGGCTTAACAACTTCATCTGTGGGTCTGCCATATTATCTACAGAGTTAACTCTCTTCATCTCGTCATATTTCTTCTTGAGATAGTCGCGTATAATAGAAACCACCACTTGACATGCTTTGACTTATGGTGTAACCTGGGCTCCTAGCATGAGCTATGGTGCCATTGTTATGAGGTACAAGGGGATGGCATCTGATGGCATCACTCCAAGCCCATAACAAACTTCTTGTACTAAATGCTTTCTTCATAACTTTGAGATAGTGATATACTTAGCTTCCATTATTAAATTTACGATGATGAGCTGCTTGGAATTCTTCCAGTTAGTTAAACAACCATTTTAAAGAAATACATAACATGATGTAGACTTTATATAATCAAGATTAGATATAAAGTCTGAATTGGTGTAACCCTTAACTTATAACTTTGAGTTTTTTCTAATGACCAAGAATAAATCCTTAGTCCTTCTCAAGTACTTAAGGATGTTCTTCATAACTATCCAGTGCTCTTTGCTTGGATTCACTTAACTCTTGCTCATAACACTTCTAGAAAGGGCTATATCAGGTCATTACACAACATGGCTTACATGAGGCTCCAAATTATTGAACCACATGGGATTTTGCTCATTATTCTAATCTTCTCAGGTGTCCTGGGACACATCTTCTTAGAGAGACTAATGCCATGCCTAAGGAATGGAAGTCCTCTCTTAGAGTTCTTCATGATGATCTTTTCAATACTTTCTCTATGTACATTTTCTATGATAGGCCAAGTATCGACCTTAATTCCTAGAATATATGATACTTTGCCTAGGTCTTTCGTAGAAAACATTTTGTATAACCAACTCTTAACCAAATTCAGCATGGAAATTTCATTCCTAATTCAGAGGATATCATCCATGTACAATATGAGGAATGTCATCGCCCTCCCATTCACCTTTTTTTACATGCAAGGCTCTTCTTTATTCTTGATAAAATTAAATGATTTGATCACATCGTTGAAACAAATATTCCAACTTGAGAAGCTTTCTTTAGCCTATAAATGGATCTATGCAGCTTATAGACTTTGGGTCTTCATCACTGAAAGAAAATCTAATGGCTGCTCTATATAGATATCTTCCTCAAAATATCTATTAAGGAATACCATTTTCACATCCATCTACTGAATTTCATAATTATGAAATGCTATAATGGCAAGCAATATATGGATGGATTTTAACAAGGCTACTAGCAAGAAGGTATCAAGATAGTCAATGCCTTCATGCAAACTATATCGCTAAACCACCAGCCTAAATTTATAGGTCTCTACCTTACCATCTGTATCTATTTTCCTTTTATAGATCTATTACACCCAATGGATACAATACCATCAAGTTGATCCACTAAGGTCCAGACTTGGTTCGAGTGCATCGAGTCAATTTCTAACTTCATAACACTCAACCATTTCTCAAAGCCAATGTTTGACATTACCTCATCATAGGTCTTCAGATCAACTATTTGATCCCTATCTTCCATGAGGAACATTTTTTTACATCTTCTATAAGCATACCTAACTACCTTTCAGGAGGATGGGAAACCTGCTAGGCCTACGAGGTGGAGGAGGTGGAGCTACAATAACTAGTTCAACTAGAATAGGTTTACTAGGTTTCATAGCCCGCTACTCGATAGAGACCTTCTCTTTGAGCTCAATTTGTCTTGCATTGCAACATCTTGGATAAAACTATTTACTTTTTATTAGCTCTTCATTTTTAACTCCAATTGAATGTGATTACATTAGTGCCTTGTTACCTATCTTTGGCTATAATTAATTTTTTTATAAAAAAAAGATGTTAATTATAGCTAGACAGTCATGATCATATGATTTATACTCTAGAAAACTAATAAAAGATAGTTTCTCTCTTTAATCTTTAGTATGATACATTATGAACTTTATTAATAAATAGGTTCATTTATCTTACTCTTCCTAAGATTGACTCTTACTATATAAATTTAATAATCTGTGTACAGATTTAGAAACCAGAATCCTGATCACTGCATTACTACTAGTTTTTACCAGATATCATAGTATCTACAATAATTTATAGAGTAAATACATGAACCAACAACATAATTTCAGATAGGATCCTAATGCAATCACAAATAGTTTTTTTTACATAAATTAAAGTCCACCATAAATATTTAAAAAAATATGCTATTACAGATTCAATAAAATTAGCTTAATAAATACCTATTGCTCTATATAGAAAGCTATACATTTAAACATATTGAATTCCCAATCTCTGATGACTAAGACCTATTGCTAATGATATCTCATATAGTATGTAGGAATATAGACAAAATCAGCATAAACATAGCAAAAGTCAAAATCTAAAATCATTTGGCATTCTCTATCTAGCATTAGATATATAGTAGCATATATCTACAACATATGCAAGTCTAATCCTACAAAGAATATTTTCATACCTTATCATTGTTGTTGATCACCCACCGACCGCTTTTGATGAAGTGGTAATGGCTCCTGCATTACTTCACAGCTACACAAGATGTCTGGCCTCTATGAATTATCCACATGAAGCTCCGATGTATCAACTCCTAGACTGCTAAGATCCATGAGAAGGGCACTAGATGGCTAAAAATATTATTTCTTGGACTTATTGAGCCCCCCAAGATCTAAGAAGAGGATGATGAGGTCTAGATCTAAGAGGAAGAAAGCCAAAATTCAAAATCCCTTTCTGTTTTTTTCCTTCTTTTTCTTCTTCCTTCAACCCTGCACCCAAGAAGGTCTCTCACGCCCATCCAGAATTCACCCCCTTTTCCTATTATTTTCATGATAATTCACTTCAAATTGTTCATGGTAATTGCTCTCTTATGATGTATATATGCAAAAATTTGAAGTAAATTTTATTGATTAGAGGAGAGATTAGATTATGATAAATTGATATTATTTGAATAGGACTGGGTGTTCTATTCCCAATAGAACTCCTCTAATAAATTGAAATAAATCCAATTTAATTTAAAACAATCCTAATCTAAGTGAAATGAGGGAGGACAAAAGAAACTAATATTTTTCATGGAGAATTCTCAAAAAAATTGGCAACAAAAATAGATAAGATTTTGAAAGCTTAAGTCTAAGTAGAGTTAGGATAAGGTAAGAGTTTGATTCCCAGTCAAACTCCTTCCATTTAAACTTAAAACTCATCCTAAATTAATCCAAATTAGATAAAAAATGAGAGAGTGCATGAAAATGTATTTTTCCATGTATTTTCCATAAATTTATTCAAATAATTGGCATGGAGAAGTTCAATAGGAAACCTAGTTGGGCTAGATAAGGGTTTGACAAGGCTTTGACCAAAATTAGTTATGAATCAAAACTAATTTGGTTATAACAATTTAATCAACTTAGACTCAATCCAATTAGGCTTAATTAATTCTAATTAATATGAAACAACTGTTCCAAGCTCGAATCCAACTATAATTGAAACCCTTAGCGATAGGTCATCCAATAATCTAATTGGTAATTCTAATTGAACCAAAATCAATTAGACTTGACATAAACCTCTTCACTCAATCAAATTAAGTCATTAACAATCCATTATTATTAACTTACCTATTATTAATTAAAAATTAATTAATTATTAATTTACAATATTTGTACATGATTATTGTTCATCATATTTTATAATTTTGTCACCAAACAATTCTTAATCATTAGTCAGCCATCATGATTGGTTAGAAACTTCTATTGTGTATGATCCCATAGTTTGAATACTAAGCTAGTAGACCAAGAAATAATTCTTATATTAATCAATGCAACCATCTAGCAATGGTGCCCAACATACAGATATGTCGAATGTTCATGAAGCAACATTCAAGAACCCAGGCTATCATTTTCATATAATTCATCCCTTTGATCCTAATACTTAGAATAATTTAGAGTCAACTACAAACTTTGAATAATGCATTCAAAATATGTCTCAACCTACTAAATCCTGTGACTCTTCACAGGATAGCCCTGGCCGATATCTTGCTAAATTAAAACATAGTAGAACATTGTCTCCAACATCTTGGAAGGTCAATTCTATCTTCTTAACTCATTACTAACTTAGCAAGTACTTGACTGCACCTAGTAACATTCTATTATAGGATTAGAAATTTAGGTAGTCCAGCATCTAAAAATAATGAGTTGCTTGCAAATCTGATGCGGGACTAAAGATGCATGAAAAGTATTTTTGTATTTTTTAAGTACTGACTTAAATGATTAAATCCCAAAAATAAAGCCAAGATCTAAAGCAAGAAATTCTATGTAAAAATTAGAAGAAACAGCATGCAAAAAGATCCTTAACTGATAGAAAAGAAGGACCGCCAAGGCTAAGAAGTCTCGGTTGGGCTAGTTCTCCTTCAATATTGCTACTGGCAAGTCTAGGGGGTGTACCTGACAGAAATTTGATGATGAATCCTTGAAGAGTTCTTTTGACACTCCTGGATGCGACCAAGAAGATCAAGCTAAAGACCTCGCGGATCCGTGGCTTTTAACCCGATGACCCAAAAGCTATCCTGCTAGAATCATTGGATTCGTAGACTCTGAGGAACCTGCAAATCACCGATCAGGGGTTAGAAAATATGATATAGGGATGATGTAAAATTGAAAATAGGAAGGGAAGAGGTGATTTGTGTTGGGTTTGCCAAGTTTGAAGAAAGTTGCTTCTAGGGTTTTGATGGAGGTTGGAGGCAGGGCGCAGGAGGCTTGGAAGAGGAAGGGGTTCACACAAATTTCCCTTAGCACACAGCAAGCACGCAGCAATGGATTGAAAAATCAATATATTTCATGAAAAAGATGTGAATACATGAGAGGGGGGAGGCCTCTTAAATAGGCTCACAAACTTGTCTCCCAAGTAAGGGTATACAAGATAATTCATAGGAATTTGAATCCCACCCAAACCCTAGCTAGAATACATGGATCCCACTCTTCTTCTTTCCCTCGAACTCTCCCCTCTCACTTGCCTTGGTCAGCCAAGAAAGGTGACCTTAAGTGGCTAACCAAGTGGAGGTATCATAAGGTACCGTGGCACCATATGATGCTCCTTTTGGGCCTTAGGCAACCTAGTATGCTCCAAGCTATGGTCCAGGTTCCAGGCTGCGTCCATGGTTCTATGGCCTTCAACTTTTCTTGTTGGGTCTTCCATGATCTTCAAGTATGGTTTCCATGACTTCAAGCAAGCTGGGTCTTACTTGTATTGAGTGTTTTACTTATGAAAGGTGGACTAGACTCACTACAGGACTCAGAATATGACTAGCTCAACATGAGCTGACTAGACTGACCAATCCCAACTGATATAGGACTCGAATAATAAAGGGCCCAAAAGAACAGGACTAAGGGGCCAAAGTGTGGACTCAAATAAGCCAAGCCCTTATTACAAACTGGATTTAACTAATATATCCATAGAGGGTGAGAAGCATTTGTCTTATTCTGGTGCCTTTAGAGTCCGCACCAATTCTCCTAGGATAGGAGGAACTCGACCCCTGTCGAGTAAGGCTCACTCTAGCTCAGGTATCTCTCGAGATGGTCAGGGTCAAGGTGCAGTAAGTCCTCTCAAGTAATCCATGAATCGTCGGATTCTAGCCGACCTTGCCATCGGACCATATAGCGTTGATAGTTGCGGCCTCAGGTCATGATGTCTTGATCGTCTAGAATGCGCTCGATCCATTCTCCTCCCTCAGGCCAATTTATAGATGGACACTCTGGATCAGGTTCACTCTCAAAGGATGGAGTTGGTCTAAAGGCCTCACTAGGAATCACTACTGATTCCCTATACTCAACCAGGTCTGCAATATTGAAGGTAGAATAAATGCCAAAATCCATGGGCAAATCTTGCACATAGGCATTGGGTCTGACCTTCTCTATCACTCTAAAGGGTCCAGCTCTACAAGCATGAAGCTTCTTAATGGTCCTGGGTGGGAACTGCTCAGGTCTAAGCCTAATCATACAGAGTCTCCTACATTAAATTCTTTGGCTCTTTAGGGAATTAGCCAATTTGTTTCAAAATTAGTAATTAATGTAGACGCACCTACAACTCTTACTAATACCTAACAAAATGCAGACTCAACAATGCATTCCTATTGAAAGAAAATTTTATTGGACTCTTTGGGCCCAAACCTAATAGATTATAGGCTCTCTAGTTTGATTCTAGTTTAGCATGCACATGAAAATTTACAATGGACTCCAAGCAAATGCCAGAGAGTATGCCAGAAGTAAGATGCAAACCTAACATGCATAATGAAAGTATGCAGTATGCTAATCTCAACAAAATGCAATCTAATGATCCTAGAAAGGCTGGAGGATTTTGGAAAGGGAAAAAAATAAGAGATGGGTTCAGGATTAGTCTGGTAGGATAGGAAAAAAGATTCAGGTTAGTTGGATAAAGTAGGATATAGGAATGGGTGTCAGGGACTAATCATAGACTAATGAGGCTAACCTTACGAGGTTAAGATATATCTACAAGGTTTGCATAATGGAAGAATGGGTCACTAATCTCAGAAAGAGATTTTTAATGGAAACTATAGGAGGGGATCATCCTTAGGGTACTGATTCAAAGAGATCAGGTCCTTAATAAATTCTTCTGGTTCTTGTATTTTAGGACTAGATTCTATAATTTGGCTATCCTCTATGGTTTCCTCAAGCAAGGTTCTAGAAGCATTATCTAGGTTCACTTCCTCTAATTGTCTCCCACTACAGCTTTAGACTGGATGTGTCAGGGTCAACTAACTCTGGGTTGGCTTCTACCTGGGTATCTACTAGGTCAACTAATTCTAGGTCTTCTATAGGGAACTCCTCTTGTCCCACATACTCGTCCACTAAGCTCTCATCACTTCATACACTTCCACTTTACTGTCATTCTTGTGAACCAGTGGGGTGAGGGGGAGAGTCGACTAGGAAAAATTGGCTAGGTCCTATTTTATGATTATGGACACTACTCCTAGTGGTTCAAGTTGACTAATGGGTAGTGGATTACTATTGGTTTCATATCTATGGATATTAACCTTATGGGTTCAGGTCGACGGCCTATGGGTTCATTCTGCTCATAGGTCATTGGTTTAGATCTATAGGTCATGGGTCTATTGGGCTTATAGGGTGTGGGTTCATAGTATCTAAAGTCATGGGATCTAGAGTCATAGGATCTAGAGTCTAGGATCTAGGTTCATAGGTTCTGTACACAGGTTCTAGGTTCATAGGATTTGGGTACATATCTGTAGGTTGTGGATCTCTTGGACTCAAGGACTTGGGTAGGTACTTTGTCCTTAGTTCGGTTCATGTCGCTCAAAGTAGTTATGGTTCAGCCTTCTTGCCTAAGTACTCTCTCAAACTTACCCCAGTCTCCTTAGCCTGAGACTAACTTACATTTAGCATGACGTCTCCATACATTGGCTTTGCTCAATGACTTAGATAAGGTTATCATGCTAAAGAAGTTATACGTCAAAGCTACTGCTAGTATCGTAATGCTGTTCCTAGGTGTATAATATGTAAATTTGTTCGTCCTATAGCTTGGTCTCCTGCAAAACTAAGGTACTAGTAGGATAAATGTAAGTCTACATGTTATGATATCGACAAGATAAGCGTGGTTGTCATTACACAAAATACCGATCCATATCTCCTTCCCAGCAAGATAATCGTCAAGATCCAGATCACCACAAAAGCTAGGTTATATATCCCCATGTACCTAGTGGCTCTCCTAGGGTTGGGCTCCAAGAATGGGTCATGATAGGGGTCTCCTAGGTGACTCCATGACTAAACTGGCCTAAAATGGGTGATGGACTAACATGCTCCTAATCTAGATCGGACATGAGCTGATAGGCTAATGGTTCTTATATAGTGCATAGCAGACTCAAAGGATGAATCGACTATGGCTTCCAAGACCTAGAGTCCAAATAGAATGGGTTGACTCAATACACACACACAACCCCTAATCCTTCCACTAGCCAGGTAAGAGGTGGGATGTTGGGAGGCCACCCTGCTTTTACAGGATCCAATTAAGGAACCACAGATCCGCTTAGGTCATTTGACACTGTACCTCTAGCCTTAGGCACTAGCTACTAGTAATAAGAGAAGTATTGGGTGCACTAGTCTTCCCACAAAGGTTGAACTCGACCTGTTGATGTCTTGAGCTCACTAGAGCAAATTAGGTCTACTCAATTTTAATTAAGGCTGGGTTCAGATGCAAGGACTGTGGTTTTGGGCTAAGGAGAGGTGATCAAATCCTCCCCCCATCTGACATAGTAGAGTTGTCCTTAATGTATTTTATGCACATGATGGCAAACATATGAAAATGCAAATTAGGATTTCTAAGTTTTTTCTCTTTTTTTATATTTTTCTGATTTTATATATTTTTTGGTTTATATTTGACAAATATATAATATGCAAAAATTACCTAATATGTAGGAAATATGTAGAAAATTAAGATATACAAAAATTATGCCAAAAAAACCTAAACTTGCTGAAATTAGCCTTGCTGCAAAATCAGGGCAGAACTATTCTAAGGTAGTATTTCGTGTGCAAAACATCCACAGATAGAAATAATTTATGAGAAAACTTTAAAAAATAGTTTCATTATAGAAATCCATCAAAATAAAAATCAAAATTTTTGTAGTTACGTACATGCAGAAACAATAAAAATAATAGACTATGTACTATGATGGCCGAGATGCAAAAATTAACTAAGGATGCTCTTTATTTTTTTCTTTAGGGTCAATCACAGCGACACCCCTACACATTATAGGAGATCCCTTTAATTGAAAAGAGAGGGTCTTTCAGCCCTACTTCTCTCCTATGACCGACAGCCATGGTGAAGCACCCGATCCGAATATTCAAAGAGAAACTGAGCCCAAACAAGCTATGATACCAAATGATGTGGGACTAAAGATGCATGCAAATATTTTTGTATTTTTTAAGTACCGAGATAGGTGATTAAATCTCAAAAACAAAGCCAAGATTTGAAGCAAGAAATTCTATGTAAAAATTAGAAGTAACAGCATGCAAAAAGACCCTTAAACTGATAGAGAAGGATCGCCGAGGCTGAGTAGCCCCAGTTAGGCTAGTTCTCCTTCAATATTGCTTTGGCAAGTCAAGGGGGTGTACCTGACAGGAATTTGATGATGAATCCTCGAAGAGTTCTCTCGATGCTCCTGGATGTGGCTTGTAAGATCAAGCTGAAGACCCCACAGATCCCGCGGCTTTCAACCTGATGACGAAAGCTGTCCGGCTAGAATCGTTGGATTCAAGACTCCGAGGGACATGCAAATCACCAATCAGGGTTAAAAAATGATGTAGGGATGATGTAAAAAATTAAAATAGGAAGGGAAGAGAGTGATTTGTGTTGGACAGCCAAGGTTGAAGAAAGCTGCTTATAGGGTTTGATGGAGGCTTGGAGGTAGGGCGCAGGAGCTAGGAAGAGGATGGGGTTCATACAGATTCCCCTTAGCATACAGCAAGCACATAGCAATGGATTGAAAACTCAATATATTTTATGAAAAAGATGTGAATACATGAGAGGGGGGGCCTCTTAAATAGTCTCACAAACTTGTCCCCCAAGTAGGGTATATAAGACAATTCATAAGAATTTGAATTCCACCCAAACCCTAGCTAGAATACATGGTATCCCACTCTCCCTCTTTCCTCAAGCTCTCCCTCTCTCACTTGCCCTGGTTGGCCAAGGGAGGTGACCCTAAGTGGCCGACCAAGAGGAGGTGGTCATAAAAGTGTGGTGCCATATGATGCTCCTCTTGGGCCTTGGCAGCCTAGTATGCTCCAAGCTATAGTCTAAGGTTCCAAGATGTGTTACCAGGTTCCAAGGCCTTCAACTTTTCTTGTTGGATTTTCCATGATCTTCAAGTGTGGTTCCATGACTTCAAGTAGCTGGGTCTTCACTTGCATTGAGTATTCTACTTACAAAAAGTGGACTGGACTCACTACAGGTCTCAGAATATGACTAGCTCAACATGAGCTGACTAGGCTGACCATATCCCAAAATGATACAGGACTCGAATAATAAAGGGCCCAAAAAGAACAGGACTCAAGGCCAAAGTGTGGACTCAAATAGGCTAAGCCCTTATTACAAACTAGACTTAACTAATGGTGGGACACCAGGATTAGACATAGATCCCTAGATCCCATATGGTTTCTTTCGTAGTCACTGTCAAAGTTTTCTATTCATTAAGATTGAGTCCTGTAATAAGTTGAGGTTAGTGATTTGTCTCAACCCTCAACACTAGTCAATACATTAAGTCTTGTACTTCATTCATGAGTGCAGTATGAGTTCAAATTGTATAAGAGAAAGGGTTACTCGATTTTGGAGTTCCACCAGGCCATATCTAGGAGTCAGAGGCCACTACATCAGCTTGTTGGATTTTGTGTGACACCCCAGGATCTAAAATGCTTTCCAGAAACCTTAATTCCTTCATATGCCCACTAGATGCCCAAATCCCTCTCCAGATACCAGAGCATATTCACAAACTAGGACATCCATGATTCCAGAGGTCTACCTATGTCCCAACCCAAAGAAATCAAGTCCAGGAGCCACGCCCAAGCCCACCAGAACCAAGATCTTTTATTCCAAAGAATATTCCATCCAGGCACCCTAGATATCAGAGGCCTAAGCCCATGCACCCCAAGCCCCTTTAGCCGACCCATTGCTACTCCTAGAAGCACAACACGCCACCCTAGCCATCCTTGGAGTTGATCAAGTCAAAGCATGAAGAGAGAAGAGAAGACTAGTCAAAGTTCTAAACCTAGTTGGATTTATTTTTCCAAAGTTTTATATGACTTGTAATTCTAACATAGCTAGGAGTAGGACTTGTAATCTAACTAGGAAAAGACTTGTAATACTTTAAGGAAAGGTTATTCTTAACCTATGTTAACCCTAGTTAGGAGAGGGCATGGAAACTCTATAAATACCCCACCCCCTGCCCTCTTGTACTAACTTTTTCTTATAAATACAATTTGCTGAAATTTTGAGTCATTGCCTTGTTCTTATGTTGGTTCTTATTTTTAAGTGCTCTCCTTGGGTACCTTGGACGAATCCCTACTGCCCTAGCTGCTTCTATCTGCATCTCAGGAGATCACCCATGCCCTAGTTGAAACAGCCCCAGGCATCCAAGAGGAAGAAGCCTTCTTCTACTTCTAGCCTCTAGCCTTTGGATCCTTGATTCCCTCTCTTCTTTGCATCAAATTCCTTTCTATTGTTTTGTTGTTTATTGCCTAGCCTCTGATGCTTGCAGGATCCCTGACGTGTTTCACCTCCCGAGAGTTTGCTTTCCTCACCTCCAGGACCACCCAGATCAGCCATTAGATTCAAGGAACCAAACTTCATCATCCAGACTCCAATCAGAGTGCTGTGTAGATCTTTTCATCAGAAGTTCTTCATCATAATTGGTAACATCCTTCCCTCTCCTTAATCTTCTGATTTTGATGAAGAATATCTATCCTAAACTTAGAGTTTCTTAACTCTCAGGTCCTGCTTTTTATTATTCTACATGAGTTTTTGCAGGTACGTTAGTTTCTTGCATTACTAACCTTTATGCTAATTCTTTACTTAATTTTATGTATTTAGCCACTGAATTAATGTCTAAAAAATACAAAAAAAATAGATTACTATTTTTCATTAGTCCTAGGTTCGTCCTGCATCAGTTTGGTATTAGAGTGAGTTTATGATAGTTTTCATCTATATTAGATTCATAAAACCCTAATCTCTGAATTTTCTTCAAACGTCCACTGCATTAGTTGTCTATTCTTCATCTAATTTTGACCACCTAGGAAATTTAGTTTTTTATAAGATTTGCATGAGTTCTTCTCTGTCTTGTCCTCCATTTTATCATAATTTTAATTAATTTTATAGAAAATCTAATTCACTAAAATTTGACATATTAAAAGCCCTAACAAAAATTCTAAGATTCTGTAGTAGTTTGAAAACTCTAAGATTTGCATCATCATTTGATTTTTTTTTTGTATTAGATTTGGTAAAGTTCATCATCACCGTCCATCCTCTCTTAGAGATTTTTTGAAATTTATATGCATCAAAAACTATGTCAAATCCTACATCTTTTGAAACCTTAACTTTTTGAATTTCTGTTCTTACTTGACCAAACCTAACTAACTTCCACACACCCCAATCCCAAGCCCAATTTGATTGCTAACCGAATCAACTTAAACCTAACTTGCCACATCATAAAATATAAAAAAAATATTTTATTTTTTTGATTATTTTAGATTGCATCAGGACCATCGATTGCCATCATCTTTTAACCTAATCTTAAGGGCAATTCTCTATCTCAGATCAGGGCAAGATTTCATCACTTGTCCTGGGCCCAAAACAACCATCATCATACTAATCCAAGCCTAAATTAAAATTAATTAGACTTAATTTGCCCTAGTGGGCTTGGTGACTCCCACAGGTTGGGTCCGAATTGTGTGGGCCAACTTGTGCATTTAATCCTGTGGCTATTATTGAAATATGATGTCTAAGGCTGAGAGTTCAGAGTCAAACAACCTAAGTGGTGTTGTGGTTTTTAATTAGATCCCTACGAAAGCAAGGGGGGCCTCCTACACTCCCACCCTTTACCTGGCCAGAGGAAGGATTAGCTGCTAGGTTAAGTGTAAGTTGAGCTGATCATTCAGTTTTGGCTCTAGGTCTATGAAACCCTAGAATTACAGATCCTTTGCATGCTTGGCAGCACCATCTCATTCTGATTGATTGTTTGATTATATGACTACTAGATTAGGAACCTAATACCAATAGCCTTAACCCAACCCAACTAGTGTGACCATGGAGTCCAACCTTTAAGCTATCATAAGGGCCATGAATGAACAGATGGTTGCCCAATTAACGACCCAGATGAACCTCAAACATGACCAAATCCAAAATCAGTTAGTCTAAATGAACCAAGCCATACCCAAGCCCAAACCCAGCATACCCAAATTAATAAAAGGCTTGACCAAATGATCCAATCCAGTAAATCCCAGGAATCCATAGTCCTTAGATATGAACCCAGTAGTAACCCACTATCCCTCAGTCAACCTGAACCCTATAGGATCAATACCCCTAGATTTGAGCCTAATATTAGCCAGGTTTCCATTAGTCTACCTGAACCCAATAAAATTAGTATCTCTAGATATGAACCCAGTGTTAGTTTACTTTCCCTTAGTCAACCTAAACCCACTAAGATTAGTGCCCATAGTTAGGAACCCCTTAGTCAACCCATCCCTGTTACCCCAGTTAATAGACAGTTTTCCTTTAGCCAAACCCCTCCTACTACCCTGCTGGTTCACCAAGATGACTTGGAAGAAGAGATATATGAGGCTGATCCAAGTCTGGTAGAGGGGTATGAAGATGATGAGTCTATTGAAGATCTAGAGGAAGAAACACCTATAGAAGAGCCAAAAGTAGTTGACTATAACCAAACCCCAATAGAAACCAACCCAAAATTAGTTGAGTATGAAGTCCAGTGTAACCAACCCAGTTCAACCATGGAGTCCAATCTAGAAACCCTCCTTAAGGCCCTAATTGAATAATGGACCTAGAAAAATACCCAATTCCAAACCCAGTTTACCCAATCCACCACCCAAACCAACCAATTGACCAAAACCAACACCATGTAACCAATAGGTTGGACCAGGTAGAAGACCACCCAACATTAGTTGACCCTGACCATACCCAAGTAAGAGCCGACCTAGATTTAGCTAACCCTAGCCATACCCAGACAATAACCAACATAGAGTTAGCTGACCTTGTAGTGGAAGAACCCTTAAAGGAAGAAGACCATGAGGAACCCAATCCTACTATTAGAGTTTTACCTGAGGAGACACTAAAAGAAAGCGTAACTATAGAGCCCAGTCCTTTGATTCAAGAGCCAGAAGATTTATTAAGGACTTGATCTATTTGAATCAATAACCTTAGGATGAAATCATTCCATTGACTTCCACTGATCTCTTTACCGAAATCAATGACCCTTTCTTCCATTATGCAAACCCTTTAGATAGGCATCAATCCCATAAGGTCAACCTCATTAGTATAGCCTCATCCCTAAAATCCCTTCTTATCTCCTATTCTACCCGATTAACCCAGAACATTCTTCTTACTTTTTACCCTATCAGACTAACCATGAATCTACCTCGTATTTTTTGCCTTTTCTTGAGTTTTCTTATATTTCTTTAATCATTCACTTGCATCATGTAGAGGTTTGCATGTTGCATTCATTTATTGCACATGTTAGGTTTGTATATTACTTTTGGCATACTTTGTGGCATTTGCTAGGAGTACATAGCAAATTTTCATGTGCATGCCATGATAGGATCAAACCTAGAGAGTCTATAGTCTCTTAGGTTTTAGACCCGAAGAGTCCAATAAGTTTCCTTTGATAAGGAAGCCTAGTCGAGTCTATTAGGTGTTAGTTTTGAGTCCAATAAAATTTACAGTCCTAACCTATTTGTCTACACCTACACTAGCCTCTGAACAGTATTTGCATTTAGAAATTAGTCAAAAGCTAAACATAAGTAATAAATTAAATAACAACTTGGCTAATTCCCAAAGAAAGATAGAAATTTTATGCAGAGGATTATGTGATGATAAAGGATTTTCTACTCACGAAGCTGGCCCATCCAAAATAATGAAGAGTAATGGACCCAATGCCTATGTGCCTGAGATATCACCTGATTTAGGTATTAGCTCCACCTTCATCATCTCAGATCTTATAAAGTCTAGGGAGCCAATAGTGATACCATTCAAGCCCCTAGAGCCACTCCCTTTCTTTATGAGTGAACCCACCCCAGAGTGACCACATACAATTTGGTCTTCTGGTGAGAAAAAGATTGAGAGAGCTCTGGATGATCAAGCTATTAGTACCTCGGGTAGAGACTATCATCGATACTTGGTCCGGTGGCATGGTCAGCCAGAATCTGAGGACTTGTGGAATGCTTGTGCGGATCTGCAACCCATACCCTTATTGAGCCAAATTGACCCTCACTTGACGGGTCGAGTTCCTCCTGCCCCGAGAGAATTGGTGGGGACACCAGGATCAGGCACAGATCCCTGGATCCTATATGGTTTACTTAATCATTTGTCAAAGTTTTGAAAGTTTTGTAATCAATTAAGATTGAGTCCTATAATAAGTTGAGGTTAGTTGATTTGTCTCAACCCTCAACCCTAGTTAGTATATTAAGTCCTATACTTCAGCCATGAGTCCAATATGAGTTCAAATTTTATACAAGAGAAGAGGTTACCCAATTTTGGTGTTCTACCCAATTTTGGTGTTCTACTAGGCCACATCCAGGAGTCAGAGGCCACTACATCAGCTTGTTGGATTTTATGTGACACCCGGGATCCAAAATGCTTTTAAGAAAACTTGATTCCTTCCAGATGCCCTCCAGATGCCCAGATTTCTCTCCAGATACCAGAGCATATTCCCAAACCAGGGCATCCATGATTCCAGAGGTCCACCTACATCCAAGTCCAAGGAAATCAAGTCCAGGCGCCAGCCCAAGCCCACCAGAACCAAGATGCTTTTTTATTCCAAATAATATTCCATCCAGGGTGCCCTAGATATCAGAGGACCAAGCCCATGCACCCCAAGCCCCTTTGGCCAAGCCATTGCTGCTTCTAGAAGCCCAACACACCACCCTAGGCATCCTTGGAGTTGACCAGGTCAAAGCATGAAGAGAGAAGGAGAAGACTAGTCAAAGTTCTAAACCTAGTTGTGTTTATTTTTCGACTTGTAATTCTAACCTAGCTAGGAGAAGGACTTGTAATCTAACTAGAAGATGACTTGTAATACTTTAAGGAAAGGTTATTCTTAACCTAAGTGTAACCCTAATTAGGAGAGGGCATGGGAACTCTATAAATACCCACCCCGTGCCCCTCTTGTACTAACTTTTTCTTATAAATACAATTTACTGAAATTTGACTCATTACCTTGTTCTTGTGTTGGTTCTTATTTTTTGAGTGCTCTCCTTGTGTACCTTGGTCGAATCCCTGCTGCCCTAGCTTCCATCTGCATCCCAAGAGATTAGCCATGTGCTAGTTGAAAGAGCCCCAGGCATCCAAGAGGAAGAAGCCTTCTTCTACTTCTTGCCGCCAGCCTTTGGAACCTTGATTCCCTCTCTTCTTTCCATCCAAATTCCTTTGTATTGTTTTGTTGTTTATTGCCTAACTTATGATGCTTGCAGGATCCCTGAGTATTTACCTCCCCAGAGGAGGATTTCCACACATCCAGGACCACCTAGATCAGCCATCAGATTCAAGGAACCAAGCTTCATCATCTAGACTCCAATCAAAGTGCTGTGTGATCTCTTCATCGGAAGTTCTTCAATTCACAGATTGGTAACATCCTTCCTTCTCTTAATCTTTGATTTGATGAAGAATAGCTATCCTAAACCGGAAGTTTCTCAACTCTCGGGTCCTGGCTATTTATTATTTTGCATGAGATTTTGCGGGTACGTCAATTTCTTGCATTACTAGCCTTTATGCTTATTCTTTACTTAATTTTAGGATTTAGCCACTGAATTAATGTCTAAAAATATAAAAAAAAATTAGATTTACTATTTTTCATCAGTCCTAGATTCATCCCGCATCAACTAAGATATCCATAGAGGGTTGAGAAGCCTCTATCTTATTCTGGTGCCTCTGGTGTCCAACCAAAGTTATCGGGGTGATCTCAGGTTGGAGGATACTTATACCCATATGCTTCTATGAGATACTCTTAGTAGCAGAGTATTTAACAAAGCTGGTCGTGTGCAATGTAATGTACACCTACGCTCATTTTCATGCTATACCAATGTCTCCGCACTCCTTGGTTATGAGGACAACCAACCCATATGGCATACAATGACCTATGCTTGATAAATATTATCATCCTAGGTAACAACGTATCATTTGGTTATGAACATGTTTAAGAACTACTTGATAAATCCTCTTTTATTGAGTTAAAGTAGTTCTAAGGACTTCATCTTAAAAGAGTTTAAAGAAAGATGCAAAAAAGATGAACTGCTGAAAATAACTTTTATTTCTATAATAATTTATGCACAAATTATAAGAGAGCTTAACCATCTACAATCCAGATGATTGGCTATATGATACATTTTCTAATAACTCTCACTTGTACTAGAGCTAATCAAAATAGTATTGAATACCCATTTTCACTTATGGTCATCAAACTCTTTGATTCTAAGGGCTTTAGTAAATGGGTCAACCAAGTTCTCCTTTCCATAGATCTTTTGAAGGTCATTGTCATCTTGATCCACCATCTCCTGCACAAGGTAAAAATGATGCAGAATGTGCTTAGTATGCTAATGAGTCTTTGGTTCTTTTGCCTGAGCTATGGCCTCAATGCTATCACAATATAAGGGAACTGGGCCATCTATGGAGGGTGCCACTCCAAGCTCCGTGATGAACTTTGTAGCCAAAAAGCTTTCTTTGCAATATCAAATGGCGCAGTATACTCTACCTTGCAAAAAGAATTGGTCATAGTATGCTTCTTAGAACTTTTCTAGCATATAGCTCCTCCATTCAGGGTAAAACATAACTTAACATACTCTTGTTATCATCCCTATCTAACTGAAATCTTGAATTAGTATAACCAACTAGCTTTTAGTCAAAATCTTTATAAATGAGTCACTGGTCCTTAGTATTTCTCAAATACTTAAGGATAGCTTTTATGACCTTCTAATGGTTCTCACCTAAATCAAGTTTGTATCTACTCACTACTCCTGGTAAGTATGCCATTATTAAGGTATATGGAATCCTACTCATACACTCCATTTGGTAGACTTATCGGATAATCCTTCCTTGAGAGATTAATTCCATGGCCTATCAAAAAGATAGCCTTTCTTGGAATTCACCATGCTAAATTGCTTAAACACGGTCTCAATATATGTGGATTGGGTCAATCCTAGAATCCTTTCAAATTTAAATTATAGATGTTCATCCCAAGAATGTAGGTTGCTTCTCCCAAAGCCATGGAGAATTGGGAAGATAGTCATACTTTTATTCCTTGCAATGCAAAAATATCATTCCTAATTAAGAAAATGTCATCCATATACAAAAGAAGAAATACTACAACCGAACCATTAGCTTATTTGTATAACAGGGCTCTTCTCCATTCCTAATGAAGACATACATTCTGATTACTTTATCAAAATGTATATTCCAACTCTGAGATGCTTGCTTCAATCCATTAATGGATCTCTAAAGCTTGCACACCTTTATTTCATCTATGGATGTGAACCCTTCAGGTTGTATCATATCCACCTCTTCTTTTAGTTCTTTATTTCGAAAAGCTATTTTCACAACCATTTGCTAGATTTCATAATCAGATGTGCCACTATTATAGCATGATCCGAATGGATTTAAGCATTGTCACAGGCAAAAATGTCTCATCATAGTTAATACCATAATGCTAACAATATCCCTTGGTAACCAGACAAGTTTTATAGTCTCCACCTTCCCGTCTGCACCCATTTTCTTTTGAAAATCCACTTACACTCTATGGGTTTTACCATTTTAGGTGGATGAACACTTATCCATACATAGTTGATTTTTTATTTCATTTTAGAATTCATGGCTTTTAGCAATTTATTAGAGTCGGCACTCTACATCGCATCCATATAGGTGGTTGGATCCTCATTATTTTCATCAAGTTCAACAGGATCACTCTCAGACCAAGAAACCATAGTAACTATCTAGATGATGCAGTACCCTACGGATTTCTTCAATAGTGCTTCTATAAGGGCTCAGAGTTTGATTCAATCAAATATGGTTCTTTGGATTTAGTCGATAGTGTCAGTTTTTTTTACATATAGAACCTCTTCAAGTTTAACCTTAAAGGTATTAGCTCATTCTCTAAGGAACTCCTTTTCTAAAAAGACTGCCTTATTACTAAGAAACACTTTGTGCTCATCGGTATGGTAGAAGAAATAATCCTTAGTTTCCTTTGGGTATCTTATAAATGTAGACCTATCAGACCTTAATCCAATCATGTCCATCTTTAAATATTTGACATAAGCTAGACATCCCCAGACCCTAAGGTGTGAGAGTACCACTTACGCCCTATCCATATTTCATATGGAGTTTTGTCTACAGACTTGCTATGAACTCTATTTAGAATATAATAAGCCAAATGTAAAGCATATCCGCAGAAGATGATAGGCAAACTTGCAAATCCCATCATGAACAAACCATGTCTAATAAGGTTCAATTCCTTCTTTCAGACACTCCATTATGCTGGGGTATCCTAGGAGCAATCCATTATAAGAGAATCCCATTCTTTTCCAAATATGTCATAAATTCACTGATAAGATATTCACCTTTCGATTGATTGAAGGATTTTAATATATTTTCTTGTTTGCTTCTCTACTTCATTACAAAATCATTTGAACAACTCAAACAACTCTGACTTTTGTCTCATTAAGAAGATGTACCCATACCTAGAAAGGTCATCAGTAAATGTGAAGTAGTGGTATCCACTTATGGCTAAAGTGTTCATGGGTCCACATATATTAGTATGTAATAAAAATCAAACCTTAGTGGCTCTTTTATCCTTTATAGTAAAAGGTGACTTAGTAATCTTTCCAAGAAGACAGGATTTGCAGGTTAGCAATGATTCAAAATCATTGACCTCGAGGATTCCCTCTTTAGATAATTTGTTCATCATATTCTTGTTAATAAGACCTAATCTATGATGCCAAAGGTAGACATCAGACATATTTTTAATCCTACGATCTTTATTGAACATGTACATTACATTCACAAGCTATGATAAAACATAAATGTTATTCTTCAGTTATCCATACATTATAGTAATTCCATTCAAAATGATATCTCAATAACTATCTTTTATTGATAAATGATAACCATTTTTAGTCAAAAGGCCTATAGAGATCATATTCATCAAAAAACTAGGACAATAGTGATAATCCCTAAAATAATGATACTATATACAAAACCAAGCTTGAGTTTTTCTAAGCTAGAACTATAAACAAATTTCCTCTCTAACGGTCAAGAATGTTCTTTCCATTTCAAATTTTCTACTACCTGAAGTCCCTACAATCGATTTGCAAATATAATAAGGCTTTTCGATATCTAATACCCATTAGTAGTAACCATAAATAGAAAAATTACAAGGTGTTTATCATATAATTACTTTGTTTAGCATTCTTGCTCGTTCTTTTTTTTCTTGTCCTGTTCAGATCTATCAAGGCAATGTAAAGGATAATTCATCTTCTAGTACCCTTGCTTCTTATAGTAGAAGCATTCAGCTTGAGATTGGTTATTTTTCAACTTCTTGGTCTGACCCACTTAGTCGCTGTATGCTTTGCACCTTTTTCTTATTCTTCTTCTTCCTTTCTTAAAGGGATGATGCTTTATTGATCCTCCTAATACATTCACCAATCCCTTATACAGCTGATGATCCTTCTCATAGGTCTACAGTAATCCTAATAGACCATGTAGTTTACTACAAGACTTGTCATTCTATAATAATCATGGAAGTCAATGTAGGATTTTGATAACGAATTAAGGATTGCATCTTTCCCTAACTATTCATGCATAGGGAATCCAAGTTCACTCACATGCTCAATCATTTCAATCATGTGCAACACATGATCTATGATCAAGGCCCCTTCCCTTATCCTTGTGTTAAAAATGGTATAAGACAATTTATACCTTTCAACATCATCAAGAGTATTGAAGGATTCTTTCAACACTTGAATTATGTCCTTTAGTTGAGCATCCTCAAACTTGTAATTCATTTGTCATTCATGGATGCCCGCATAATATAATAGACCATGATTTGATCACTGAGCCACTTCTGATAAGTATCTTGAATTGCATCACGAGCATTCTAAGAAAGCTCATTAGGTCCTAGATCTATCAACATGTACAAAATCTATTCGTGCTCCATGACTATTTTTACCTTTTGATACCAGCATCAAAATTAGGTCCTATTAATTTTTTATTGTCTAGTAATGAATGGAGCAACAAAGTAGCAGCCATATTAATTTGAAAGAAAAACAAGACCTAATTAATACATGAATCATTTAATCCTAAAGACTTAGACTTTAGTCGAAAGGTTCTCCCACTATTTTTGATCAAATTGATAGCCTCTACCTCCAATTCGAGGAATTGCACCAATTTCTTAACAGGTACTATAATCCAATAGACTACGCACAAGCCTAACTTTGGTCAATTGGGTTTCGAATAGGCATAGAAAAGTCTGGGTTTCAAAATTTTTGTTATTCAAACCTTGACCGGCTAGAACCCTAAACCCTAGGACCACTTGACCATGACAACTAATAAATCAAAATATTAGGATTATAGAGAATACCTGGAGTGGTATACTCTTTAATTTCTATAAGGCACACAAGTATATGCCCTCCAGAGGTGATCCACATAGGAACCAGACCAAGGACGCACTCCTACCAAGCTTGCTTATTTAACTAGGACTCTTCTAGTTGCCTTTTGGACTTTCTCCCTTTACTGGAACCCCTACCCTTCTTAAGGCACTTAGATTCCTCTCTGAACCCTCTCTCAGAATTTGATTATCCCTCCTAAATCTCTTTCTAGGCTCTAGTCTTAAAATGACAAGTCTTGTTTTAAAAGGATAAGCCTTGTCTTAAAGGGACAAGCCTTGTCTTAAAAGGACAAGGAAGAGAAAATAGAAAGGGACTTCTTTTAGATCAGAATGGAATGCCGGGCATCAAATTATCGATACCTATTTATAGAGAGGGATGAGCACCTAATAATTCTTTTTCTTAGCCCTTCGATAAGACCCTTGAAGAAGAAGGAGTCTTTGGGTGAAGAGACTTATCATGAAAGTAAATTTATGCACCAAGAGACATATAGATGTCTCTTCATAATTCTAGCAAATTCTCCACATGCAATGTGGCGTGTTACCAGCCAGATAATGGCTAAAGGGTGGGGCTCCCAAAGGACATATCAAGGAAACTAGAAGTCTTCAAATAGAAGGACTCTTGATTTCAAAATTTGTGCCAAAATGAAGAGATGCGACCCTTCATCATGTGCGCTACATTTCTCATGCCATTTTGCCATCTTTTGACTAGTTAAAGCCCATCCAAGTGGGCATGGAGATAAGGAGAAGAGCTTAGAGTTTATTTAGAATTTGTGATTGACTGGCTAAAGGACTCTTGTTCTTTTGTCCCCCTTAATTTGGTGTATGCCAATCATGGCACCAAGAGTCCTCTTCCATAATTCCAAGATAAATCCCAAATAATTCTAGATAAAATTAGATAGTTGCTACCCCAAATAGGACTCAACCAAATCTAAGATCCACTTAATTGGTTAGTCCAAATAGCAAGCTAATTAACCCAATCCAATTGGGTAAGGAGTTAGGGTAGCCAATATATGCTAGTATGTTAATTAGCTAGCCAATCAGGATCCTATGACCCTAAATAAAATAAAATTGACTTCCTTGGCTAATTCTTTAATGTGTGTAACCTTTTGGATTCCACATCTAGCCAGTAATAGATCTAGGTCCAAGCCATTTTTATCCAATTGAAACCAATTGACCTAATTAGGTCAAATCAAGATGACCTAGGTTGCCAATTCGAATCAGCTTCCGATTGACTCATGAATCCAATTAATTTGATTCATGAACTACTATAAGACATGACTGACATCTAGCATATATAATAATATATAGAATATGAGAAATTTGATAAAAATTATCAAAATACTCTTCAGTGAAAAGTTACCATGCAATTCAATCCTTCGATCTCCCTTTATCTCGAATAAGTGATGGATAAGGAGAATTGTCAAATCCTAGCACTTAATCCTTTTGAATCTCAATTTGATAATGAAGACTTGATTGATAAAAAATTAGAAATCCTCTTTAATCTCATCCTGCTTTGATCAAAGACTTTCTGAGTAAACAATTGAAGAGATACATGGGATAAGTCCTTCTCTAACTAGGAGAGATCGATTCCTTATTGATTTACTCACATCCTTCATACACAATTCACCATATCTAAGAACACCCGATACATGACTCATTATCATGAATGTGAATGAACTAAAACATGGCTTTACATGCATAAAGAATCATGGTGATCTCAGGTCTATGAATCACTTGCATAACTCCCACTATAAGACCATCTTTTGACAAGTAGCAAGACCTCCATAAGATATTCTCAAGGTGGATCAGTTTAGTGAACTCATACCCTAATGAGCACCTACATCCTTATATTAGTGTCCTTACACAAGTGGCTGTGAGACCAACCACCCTCTCTATCAAGCATACATAGGATGTGCTAGTCTTTCTAGAAACATCAATCCCTGACTTGATAATCCAACGACTAGGAATATTTTAGATTAGGATTTATAGAAACTTAGGTCTCACCATTATGTACTTCATCATAATTCTAATTTCATTGCCCTAACCTATAGGGTTCATCATAATCTTAATAAGATGTAGCAGTATGATGAATCAAATATTTTTATTAATTAATAATATCATACATTAGATTGAAGATTATAAAATACATGCATAAAGATTGGCTTTTAGGGTACAATTCTTTCAATCTCCTACTTTCACTAAAGCCAATCGTCCTTGTATTTTATACCCATACAATCTATGTGGTGATCAAACTACTGCTATGGTAGTCGTTTAGTGAATGGGTATGCTTTGTCATTCTTTGTGTCTACTTGTTCGATAAAAACATCTTGTCTTTCTATGATCTCTCAAACTAGTTGGAAGCATCTTTGGATATGCTTGGATTTATGATGAGACCTTGGTTCCTAGCTTGTGCAACAGTACTAATGTAATCAAAATAAAGTGCATTGGTTGTTGCATAGTATGAACCATGCCTAATTCCATGATGAATTTCTTAATCCACACGGCTTCCTTTGTGGCTTCACTTGTATCTATGTACTCTACCTCAGTGACTGAGTCAGCTAAAGTTTATTGCTTTGTACTCTTCCACTCACTGCACCATAATCTAGGATGAAGACATACCCTGATATGGATTTGCTATTTTTTGATTTGACTAAAAACTAGAATCTGTATACCCTTCTAATATCAACTCTAATCCAGTATATATTAGAAAAACATCTTTAGTCCTTCTCAGGTACTTAAGAATGTTTTTCACAGCTTTTTAATGATCCTTCCCTGAATCAATCTGAAACTTGCTTACTATGTCCATGGCATAAGCACATCAGGCCTGTACATAACATGACATATATAATTGACCCTACAGCCGAAGCATACGGCATCAAACTCATTCTCTCTCTCTTCTGATGTCTTAGGAGACATCTTCTTGGAGAGATATATGCCTTGACTCAAGGGCAATAACCTCTTTTACTTCCCTCCATGTTGAATCTCTTCAATAGTACATCAATGTACCTGTATTAGGATAAGCCAAGCATCCCCTTAGATGTATCTCTGTAGATTTTTATACCCAGTATATAGGATGCCTCTCCTAAGTCCTTCATGGAAAACTACTTTGATACCATGACTTGATCGATTGAAACATTGGTATATCATTCCTAATGATGAGTATCTCCCACTTGTCTTCTTATACACATATAGTTCATCCACATTCTTGATGAAACCAAACTTTTTGATTATTTCATCAAAATGGATATTCCAACTCCTCGATGCTTGCTTCAATCTATAAATAGATTTCTCAAGCCTGCATACTTGGTTTGGTCTCTCACTTGAGACAAACCCCTCTAGCTGTGACATATAGACTTCTTCCTCAAGATATCCATTAAGAAAAGCAGTCTTTACATCCATTTGCTAGATTTCACAATTATAGTATGCAGCTATGGCAAGCAATATCTAAATGGACTTGAGCATGGCTATTGGTAAAATGTTTCATCGTAGTCAATACCATGTCTTTGTCTAAAATGTTTCGCCACTGGCAGAGCCTCGTAGGTCTCTATTTGACCATTCACTCCAATCTTTTTCTTGAAAATCCATTTACACCCAATTGGATTTACTCCATTAGGTAGATCTACTATGTCCAAACCTAATTAGAGTACATGGAGTCCATCTCAGATTTCATTGCTTCCAGCCATCTGTCAGAGTCTCCACTCATGACAACTTCCATATAGGTTACAAGATCATCATCCTATATGATACTGGCTTCATTGACATTTCCAATGACAAAGCCATATCTGAGAGGTGCAATTCGCACTCTCTCTGACCTGTAGAGAGGAGCTGTGTATTGTGGTTATTCTTGAACCTTAGGAACATCTAGTTGAGGAATTACTTCAGGTGTAGGTTGAACTTCTTCAAGTTTAAATATCCTCCCGCTACGCCCTTCTTAGATAAACTCTTTTTCTAAGAATGTGGTATGCCTACTCACAAAGACCTTTTGCTCAATAGGGTGGTAGAAAAGTTAACCCATGCCTTCTTTAGGATATCCTACAAACCTGCCTTGTCAGCCCTAGCACTTAGCTTATGTCCAAAATCATTATTGACATAAGCAAGGCAACCCCAAATCTTAAATACTTAAGACTTGACCTTTTCCTTTTCCATAATTGATATGGAGTGGTTTTTAACTACCTTTGATGGCACCCTATTTAGTATGATGATAGCAGTTTCTAGGGCATAACTCCAGAAGGATACTGGAAGATCTATGAAGCACATCATGACTGTACTATATCCTACAAGGTACATTTTCTCCTTTCTGCTATACAATTTAATTATGGTGTGTATGGAGGAGTCCATTCAGAGAGAATGCCTTTATTTTTAAGATGATCAAGAAATTCACTAGATAATTATTCTCCTCTATCTAGAACAAAGGATTTTAATACTATGCCCAGTTTGTTTCTCAACATTACTTTGATACGCTTTGAATTTATCAAATGCCTCGGACTTGTGTCTCATAAGATACACATATCCAAAACATGATAATTATCAATAAAATTGATGAAAAAGAGTATCCGCCTCTGGCCTGGGTTGTCATTATTGAGATTCCTAGGCACTAATACCACTTATTGAGAATCCGGATCAGTGCCTTTGCAGCAGAAGAGCAGGGGAAAGATGAAGAACCAACCTTCTTGATCAAGAACTAGCAACAACTTCTTCTTGGATTTAATACAATACAACAAAGAGATATATAGAAGAGATGTAGGAAAAAAATAGAGATTGTATTCTTTGGAGAAGAACTTTATTACAAAACAAGAACCGGGACACTGGCGCCCCCTTTCACAACTGAGAAGACCCCATGAAAACCCTCATGCACAGGATGCCATCCTTCTCCAAACCTGAAGATATCTCTCACCAAGCCCTAACGGTCGAAGAACTAAGATGCTTCATGCATGAAGTCCCATGTGCTCCATTTTCTTTTCTATTGAACTGACACTACCTCCTAAATCTAGAATGATGCAGGACAAAAGGAGGGGCTAGCTAGGAGGATCGTTGGAGAGCGGAGAAGTCTCCTATGATTTTAAAGGGAAACCAGTGCAGGGACGCCTATCCTAGGCATGCTACACTAGGGAGTAGTTATTACATAATAAAAAAATTTAAGCATGCATACGGAAAACCTACTCATGCATAAGATCTAACATAAACATGATTTATGTAACTAAAACATAGGCATGTACAGGCAATTGCAATAATCATAAATAATATGATAAAATCTAGATCTAAAGATGCATGATAACAAAAATAAATAATATACCATATAGAGCTTCATTTAATAGCAAATCAAGGTAGCCGGTTGAACTTCTTGAACAGCAAATCAGATATGCAACTGTAAGAAAAAGAGATGATCGATCTAATCTTTCGAGGTGTCCAAATGTCCACCCTCTAGAGTATCCACCGCGGCGCTCCCGCCCTCTTCCAACTTGCAAAATGATGCTAGCCCTCCAGGAATAAAACAATAGGTCACAGCAATGTGGAGCAGGAAAAACCAATAGAATCCTCACGTACGGTCATCTCTAAGACTGCCCAAACTCCACCAAGAGAATAAAGTAAAACTCAAAAACCAGGGAAGGAAAAAACATGGGATGTACCATGAATATCTGCCCTCAGATATTCGTCCAAAGTCCTCAAACAGATCGCTCTCCACTCTCTGTTTCTCTCTTATACGAGAACTATTTTCCCCTCTTATTTTCCTTCTACCCATCTCATGGCCTGCAACCGAGAGATCTCAATGCCGCTTAGAAAATCCATGAAGGCCAAAAGAAAACACTGTGAGCTTTGTTCCTCCTCTCTAATCGCACAGTCCCTGTTCCGAGTCTCCACCGCCCAGCTCCTCGTCCTAGCCGCTGTTGGAGATGTCGCCTGCAGCAATCCAAAGGGCTGCCTTTCAAAGTCTCTCACGGTCTTCAACCAAGAATTAGAGACGGACAAAACACATAAAGGCTTGGAAGACACGGGAAAGGAAAACCGGATAAAATCAAACTCCACGGATAGTCTTTTGATCGGTAAAAATGCAGGGAACTCGCTGGAATGAAGTGAACCAATTCACCATGTAAGCTACGACCGAGAGAGAGACGCACGGGAAAAACCACCATGAGATCCAGATCATGGTGCAAAGGATGAAAACCGGAAATCCCAAGCTGCAATCGATCAAGATGCAGCCCTTATCCATTCACACGGCAAAATAATGAGCAACCGAGCAGGGGAAGAAATCAAAACATCAAACCGGTAATTTTAATTTCTTTGAGATGCTGGGAGAAAAATGGTGTAAATAAACCATGTAATAAAATCGGTTCACCAAACCCCGGTCCAACCAAAAACCTGATCAGTAAGTAAAAGTGGGTCCAGTCCTGGTCTACTAGGACCAGCTCCTGGTTGACCCAAATCAATTCCGATCGATCCAAATTATATAAGGTAGACCAGAAAAATTTACTATGTGCTCAATCATATCGTTTGACCTTAATACTGAAATGATTCCCAATCGTTGATCGGTTCTCGGATCAAAAAGAAATCCTCTATGACGTGTGACCTCATAGGTTCGAACCTAAATGGTAGCACTGGACACATCTAGTAACCAGCACAATATCTCTAGCAATGGGTCCCGGCATCCAGATAGGCCAAGATGCGAGAGCAATCTATCGAACCTCTGGCATATGGTTACCGTATAATTCATCCCTTTGACCTCCAATGCTCAAGATGACCTAGGGTTAGACTGCCAACCCTAATTGAGTCAATCCACAACATGTCTCAACCTCATAAGTCCAGTGACTCCTCACTAGGACTACCTCGATCGAGGATTTGTTAAATTGAGATACTACGAGACATTCAATCCAAACAATTTGGACAAGTCAATTCCTTCTTGGCCCACCACTGCTCTACAAGTAATTGCCTATACCCAGAAACCTTCCGTCACCAGATTAGAAATCTGGGTAGCCCGGCACCAAGGCATAGGGAGTTGCTTGCAAGCTACCATGGTGACCTCAGGTCAGAGGAACACATATACACATATTCAATGTGAGCAATCCTTTAGCAGAATAGAGCTCCACGGAGTTATGTCCACAACAACCTATACTTGATACATCGCCGTCCTGTACAATGTATTCTTTGGTTGTGAACCTTTTAAAAGACCACTTGATATATCCTCTCTATATCAAATTCAATGTGGTCCTAAGTACTTCATTACATAAATAGAGTTCATTACAGGAAAATTAATAAAGTGATGAGCTGCCAAAATAAAATTTATTAATTTATATACAAATTATAATACTGAGCACAACCGCCTACAACCTAGGTGATTGACTTTGGGATACAATTTCCAACAACTCTCACTTGTACTAAAGCCAATCAGAACAGTATCTAATACCCATTTCCCTTTTATAATAGTCGAAATCTTTGATTCCGAGGGCTTTAGTGAAGGGGTCGGCCAGATTCTCCTTTCTATCAATCTTCATAATATTGATGTCACCTTATTCCACGATCTCTTGCATGAGGTGATAGCATCGCAGAATGTATTTGGTGCGGTGATCAGACTATGGCTCCTTAGCTTGAGCAATGGCTCTTGTGCTGTCACAATACATGAGAACAGGACCATCTAAGGAAGGTGCCACCCCCAGCTCTCTAAGGAACTTCCGTAACCACATGGCTTCCTTTGCTGCATCTAATGTTGCAAAGTACTCTACTTTGCATACCGAGTCTGCAACTGTTGCCTGCTTGGAACTCTTCCAGTAGATCGCTCCTCCATTCAGGATAAACACAAACCCTGACACACTCTTATTATCAACTCTATCTGACTGGAAACTGGAGTCAGTATACCCCACAAGTTTCAAGTCAGGTTCTCCATAAATCAGCCATTGGTCCTTAGTATTTCTCAAATATTTCAGGATGGTCTTAACCACCTTCCAATGCACCTCACCTGGGTCAGACTGGTATCTGCTCACTACTCCTAGTGAATATGCCACATATGGTCTAGTACATGTCATAGCATACATGATAGAGCCCACTGTAGAAGTATAAGGTACTCTACTCATGTGCTCCCTTTCCTTAGGAGTTGTCACACAATCCTTCTTGGAAAGAGTAATTCCAGAACCTATCAGGAGATAGCATTTCTTAGAATTTTCTATGCTGAACAATTTCAGCACAGTATCAATATACGTAAACTAGGACAAACCTAGAAGCCTTTTAGATCTATCTCTATAGATCTTCATACCCAGTATGTAAGAAGCTTCACCCTGGAGAACCGAGATGATAACCAGACCTTTATTCCTTGCAATGCTGTGGTGTCATTCTTGATTAAGAGAATGTCATCAACATATAGTACCAGGAATACAATCATAGAATCATTAACACACTTATAGATGCAGGGTTCCTCTCTATTCCTAATGAAGCCATAGGATTTGATACACCTATCAAATCACATGTTCTAACTTTGAGATGCTTGCTCGAGTCCATAAATGGACCTCTGTAATTTACACACTTTTGACTCGTCTATGGATGTGAACCATTCAGGCTGTATCAATATACCTCCTAATCCAACCCCCCATTGAGGAAAGCGGTTCGGACATCCATCTGCTAGATCTCATAGTCAAAATGTGCTGCCAAAGCAAGCATGATCTGAATGGACTTGAGCAATGCCACATGGGAAACGTCTCATCATAATCGATACCATATTGTTGACGATATCCCATGACAACCAGATGGGCTTATAGGTCTCCACCTTTCCATCTGTGCCCCTTTTTCTCTTGAAAATCCACTTGCACCCGATGGGTTTTATCCCTTCAGGTGGATCAAACAATGTCCATACATTGTTGATCTCCATGGACTCCATTTCGGATCGCATGTCTCCAAGCCACGCCTCAGAGTCAGATCTCTGAAGTGCATCCATATAGGTGATCCAATAACAGCTGGTTCAATGATGTCCTTAGAGTGAGCAGGTTCTTCCATTGGTTGAACTTCACCAAGTTCAATCTTAGAAGCTATAGTTCCTTCTCCAAGGAACTCCTTTTCAAAAGATAGCCCTAAGAGCAACGAACACTTTCTGTTCATCCTCCAAGTAGAAGAAATACCCTTTAGTTTCCTTAGGGTACCCAATAAAAAGACACCGATAAGACCTATGACCAAGTTTATCTGAGTCTAAACACTTTACATAAGCCAGACAACCCCAGACCCGAAGGTGTGAAATTGAAGGCTTACGTCCAGTCTATAACTTATATGGAGTGGAGACAACAAACTTACTCGGAACATCATTCAACAAGTAACAAGTTATCTCAAGTGCATATCCCCAGAAGGACAACAATAGAGTTTCAAAGCCCATCATGGATCGAACCATGTCCAATAGCATTCGATTCCTCCTTTCAGACACACCATTCAACTAAGGTGTTCCTAGAGGAGTCCACTGAGAGAATCCCATTCTCCTCAAGATATGTCATGAACTCACAAGATAGGTATTCACCGCCTCGATCAAATCGAAGGGTTTTAATACTCTTTTTAGTTTGTTTCTCCACTTCATTACGATATGTTTGAACATTTCAAACGACTCATATTTATGTCTATCAAGAAGACATAACCATACCTGGAAAGGTCATCTGTAAATGTAATAAAATATCTATATCCATCTATAGCACTAACTATCATGGGTCCTCATAGATCAGTATGTATGAGACTCAGAAGTTCTATAGCTCGTTCAACTTTTCCAGTAAAAGGTGACGTGGTCATTTTACCAAGCAAACAGGATTCACAAGTAGGTAATGAGTCAGAATCATTGACCTTGAGGAGGCCTTCTCGTCGCAACTTGTTTATCCTATTCTAGTTAACATGACCTAGCCTATAGTGCCATAGATACAAGTCACTGACATTTTCCATCCTTGGGCTGTTCGGGTCTAAGGATGCCTGATAAAGAAGATGGTTCCTCTTTCAGTGTCCCTGCTTCTTACAATAGAAGCACTCTACATTAGCTTGATCAGCTTTTACTTGCTTGGTCTGACTAGGGCTAGGAGCACTCTGCACCTTCATTCCCTTACCTTTCTTCTTCCCTTTCTTAAAGGGACGACAACCTCTAAAACCTCCCACTAGATTCACCACCCCTTTATTCAGTTGGTAGTCCTTCTCGTAAGTCTGCGGCAATCCCATCAAACCATGGTAATTGACTGCAGGCTTATTCATTTTATAATGATCGAGAAAGTCAAGATAGGAGGATGGTAGAATTCAGGATCGCATCCTTGCCGAGTTGCTCGTGCAAGGGACATCCGAACTTGCCCAATCGTTCGATCATCTCGATCATGTACAATACATGATCAGTGACTAAACTGCCATTCCATATTTTGGCATTATAGATGGTACAAGACACTTTGTACCGCTCCACATCGTTTGGCATGCCAAAAGATTCTTTCAACTTTTAAGGAATCTCTTCGGGCTGGGCCTCCTCGAATTTGCATCTGAACTCGTCATTCATTGCTGCCAACATTATGCATCGGACAGTAGTCCGATCAAAAATCCACTTCAAAAAAATGACCTTGACCGAACTCGAGCATTAGCAGGAGAGATTTCGGGTGCTGGATCCGTTATCACGTAAAGGACCGCTCTTGCTCCAGGACTATCCTTAATTTTTGATACCAGCTATCGAAATTGGGACACTTTAACTTCTCGCTATCGAGAAGTGACTAGAGCGAAAGGTTTGAAGACATCTGAAAGAAAATTAAGACCAAATAAGTATATGAATTAATCAATTAAACCAAAAGACTTGGACTTTAGTCTAAAGGTCCCTCCCACTAATTTTTCAGATTGGGAGCCTCTAACTCCAATCCGTGAAATCATCATTTCATTGTGGGTACTGAAATCCAATAGACCACGTATGAGCCCGACTATGGCTGGCTCACCCATACGTGCTTAAAGGTAGGTTCTCTAACCAATTGCTTCCCTAAGAAACTTCCAGTAATAAATTTTGCCCCACAGAACTCCCAATCGGCCTAAGGCCCTCCTATTGCGGGTCTCTGGTTAGGTCCGACCATTAATATGACAAATTCGATGCTTCTAGCTAATGAATGACCAAGCCCGATTATGGCCGGCCCACCTGATCACCTTTAAGAAGGTTGTACTTAACCATCATCTATGGGAGAGTAATCCGAGTAACTGGATGCACACTCGTTCTATGAAATTACCGATGAACACCAAGCTAAATGACTCATTACTAACCCACTTAATGGGAGGCTAAGACACCATCAACTCATTGACTTAGTCTTTTTTAGGACCTAATAATTTTAGAGGATTTTAATTAAATTGTGACAGAAGAATAGAGAGAAGAACATGGACAACCTCCCACTGATCAAAACAATTCTCAGGAGGGTTGAATTAAATTCAACAAATTGGTCCATGGGCACCTAAATCAGACAAGCTGATCAACTTGGGTGATATCGGTTAACTATAATCAATAAGCTCTTCTAATCAGTTCTGGTTGATCGGATTGGCCAAGTAGGTGAGATCATGGGTGAGTATCCGCCATTACCATCTTTCCTAAACACCAACCAAGTTGGCCAGGAAAGAGGTAGCCTCATGCATCCATGATCAAAACTGCCAAACCTGCCTAGATACTAATCGGTTTACCAAACTTGATTAGACTAGCTTAAGAACTCGGGCTTACCACAGAGCCACTAATTAGATCCATTTTAGAAGAATGGACTAATCCATCTAACTATTAGATAGATACTAAAGAGAAGGTCCTTAATCAACATTTGATTAGTTCTCTTAAGTCCAATTCAACTAACCTTAGGTCTAACCCAATAAATGGAGCCAATCAGATTGCTAACCAATTAACCTAAATGGCTTATTCAAATGACATTAGGTTTCATAAACCCTAATTTGACTTCATTTAATTAATATTTTAATTCATAATTGTTAGATTATAAGCCAACATTTAATCAAAACATTTTAATTAAATTCATGTAAAACCTTTTTACATCTTTCATGCATCATATCTAGTCTTATCATATCAATTTATAATATTGCAAGCCTTTAGACATGCCAATGTATAATCTTGTATCAGGATCTAAACATTTTTAATTCCGTAGGTTTCCTATAAGGATCCTTCTGAAAATGCCAACACAGATGAACCGCCTCATGCCATAGATAATTAAATGTTTTAAACCCTGATTAATCTCTACGGACACATGGCCATGGTGAAGGTCTCAACTAGGTTCCTAAAAGTAATCCCTGATCCAGATACAGATCCAATACATGCAATCATGATATGCTACATAGGAACCTATGGCTCTGATACCACTGATGAAAAACTAGTGCAGGGATGCTTACCCTAGGCATGCTACACTAGGGAGTAGGTATTACATAATTAAAAAAATTTAAGCATGCATACGAAAAACCTACTCATTTACAGGATCTAACATAAACATGATGCATGTAACTAAACATAGGCATGTATAGGCAATTATAATAATCATAAACAATATGATAAAATCTAGATCTAAACATGCATGATAACAAAAATAAATAATATATCTTATAGAGCTTCTTTTAACACAAATCAAGGTAGCCGGTTGAACTCCTTCAACAGCAAATCAAGTCTGCAACTGCAAGAAGAAGAGATATCGATCCAATCTCTCGAGTGTCCAAATGTCCATCCTCTAGAGTATCCACACGCGGGCTCTATCCAACTCCTGGAAGGATGTTAGTCCTCCAGGAATAAAACAACAAGTCATGACAATGTAGAGAAGGGAAAACCAAAGAGAATCCTCACGGACAGTCTTCTCCATGACTGCCCAAACTCCACCAAGAGTACATAGTAAAAACTCAAAAACCAGGAAAGGAAAAAATACGGGATGTACCATGAATATTTGCCCTCAGATATTCATCCAAAGTCCCTCAAACAGATCGCTCTCCACTCTCTGCTCCTCTCTTATGCGAGAACTGTTCTTCCCCTCTTATTTTCCTTCTCCCCATCTCACGGCCTACAACCGAGAGTTCTCAATGCCGCTTAGAAAATTCGTGAAGGCCAAAAGAAAACATCGTGAGCTCTGTTCTTCTCCTCTCTAATCGCGCAATCCCTATTCCAAGTCTCCACCGCCCAGCTCCTCGTCCCAGCCACTGTTGGAGATGTCACCTGCAGCAATCCAGAGGGCTGCCTCTCAAAGTCTCTCACGGTCTTCAACCAGGAATTAGAGATGGACAAAACATGTAAATGCTTGGAAGATGCGTGAAAGGAAAGACGGATAAAATCAAACTCCACGGATAGGCTTTTGATCAATAAAAATGCAGGGAACTCGCTAGAATGTATTGAACCAACTCACCGTGTAAGCTACGACCGAGAGAGAGACGCGCGGGAGAAAACCACCGTGAGATCCTATCCAGATCATGGTGCAAAGGATGAAAACCGGAAATCCCAAGCTACAATCGATCAAGATGCAGCCCTTATCCATCCATTCACACAGCAAAACAATAAGCAACGGAGAAGGGAAGAAATCAAAACATCAAACCAGTATTTTTAATTTCTTTGAGACGCTGGGAGAAAAATGGTGTAAATAAACCATGTAATAAAACCGGTTCATCAAACCCCGACCCAACAAAAACCTGATCAGTAAGAAAAACGGGTCCAGTCCAAGTTTACTAGGAATAGTTCCTCGTTACCTAAACCAATACTGGTCATTCCAAATCAGACCAGTAGACCAGAAAAATCTACTGTGTGCTCAATCATATCGTTGACCTTAATACCGAAATGATTCCCAATCGTTGATCGGTTCCCGGATTATGAAGAAATCCTTATGGCATGAACCTCATAGGTTCGAACCTAAACGATAGCACTGGAACACTTCCAGTACCAGCATAAGATACCATCTAGTAATGGTTTCCGGCATCCAAATAGGTCGAAGATGCGAGAGCATCTATCGAACCTCTGCATATGGTTACCGAATAATTCATCACTTTAACCTCCAATGCTCAAGATGACATAGGATTAGACTGCCAATCCTAACTGAGTCAATCCACAACATGTCCAACCTCGTAAGTCCTGACTCTCACTAGGACTACCCCGATCGAGGATTTGCTAAATTGAGACACTGCGAGACATTCAATTTAATAATTTGGATGGTCATCATCTTGGTCCACTGCACTTTCCACAATGGTCTGTTCCCAGAAACCTTATTCCATCCGAATCCATCCAGGATCTCAGACATCCAGGAGTCCAGTTGCTTGCATAGATGCTGAGCTATGACCTCAGGTTGGAGGGACACATATACCCATATCCAATCACGAGCAATCCTTTGGCAGAAAGGAGCTCCACGAAGTCATGTTCAATGAGATGTCACACATCCCACTTGCAGATCACATCAGCATCACCAACTCCTTTGGTTAAGAAGACAACCAAATGATATGAACCACAACAACCTACGCTTGATACATCGCCATCCTATACAATGTATCATTTGGTTGTGAACCTTTTAAAGGACCACTCGATATATCCTCTCTATATCGAAATCAGTGCAGTCCTAAGGACTTCATCACGTAAATATATTTCATTATAAGAAAATTAATAATGTGATGAGCTACCAAAATAAAATTTTATTAATTCATATACAAATTATAATACTGAGCACAACCGCCTACAACCTAGGCGATTGGCTTTGAGACACAATTCCCAACATGATTAGGGTCAAAAAGATGAAAATGGGGACAGGAAGGATGATACTCTATGGACTTGGGACTTACCTTCACAGAGAGACGTCGCACCTCTAGGGCATCTCACCCACCCCACTACATATAGTCTAGGGCGTCCCACCCATCTCACCACATGCGGAGACTAGGGCGTCCCACCTAAATTGCTACCTGGGGCCGTGAAGGAGAAGCTCCAAGATTATAGAGGGGACTCAGTGAGGGGAAAATAACTGGGATCTACACCCCTCGACACCCGCAGGTGAAGGAAAGATTGGCCTCATGCCCACTCCTAACGGAGGAAGAACCAAGAACACTCTTTTCAAAAATTCATAATTCTTCATATATTATTCAAAAGAAGAGGTGCCTTTATATAGGCTTACAAAATTTGGGATCAAAGTAAAGAATACAAGGCATACAGCTCATAAAAGGTGACATCCCAAACCTGCTTTGTTTGTAGCCCGAAAACATGGTAGAAAACTAAACACAATCCTACCCATATGGTGGAAAGTCAAATCCTAATCTAAAACTAATTTAAATAACTTCCTAACTAGTCCATACATCCAAATTTAAAATAAATAAATTAGGCAATTCACCAAGATCGGTGCCTGCTCTGAAATCTGTGTAGAAGGATTGAGACCGCTTTGAAATCCATATAAATTTTGTTTTTCTTTGAGATCTATGCAAACTCTTTGGCTTTGAGAGCCGTGCACAAACTCTCGTTCCTGTGGCCATGGAACAGAGGGAGGCGTTCGTGGTCTTGGTCGGGCAGCGAGGCTGATGTTGATGATGACGGTGACGGGCATGCCCTCTCCGATGAAGGCGAAGCCATCGAGGAGGTTGTGGGGGTAGAGAACATGTGAATGGAGCCCCTGGCCCTGGCAGCACTCGGTGGCCCTGCAGAAGAGCTCGGCCATGATGGCACGGGCAGGGACGCCCTTGCTGAGGGCATGGATGTGGTCGTGGTAGGTGCTGACGTTGGAGTTGCCAGGCTGGAGGAGGTGGATGAAGCCAGTGGAGATGGCCTCCTGGCCATTATAGATGTGGATGAAGCCGAACATTTTCCCCCCAGTTCTATATCTAGGCGTACATATCCTCGAAGGACCACCCCAGAACCATGTCCTCGTACAGATCCAGCAGCTCCTCACAGGTCACTACGGCCTCATCCTAGTAAGGAGCGGAGGCGACACACTGCTTGTTGCTGAAGACTTGGGAGCAGACGTCGTGGAGGAGATAGGGGGCGAGGAGAGTAGGGCGGTGGCCGAGCGGTGGAGGCCAATGGCGGTGGAGGCCGCTGGCGGTGGAGGAGTGACATGGCACGGGTGGAGCAGCAGGGGCAGACGGCCTTGTGGGGGAGAGGGGTGCGTGGGAGGAGCAGCAGGGGCGGATGGCTATGGGTAGTTCCATGGATTCGCCAGTGTTCCCATGAGAAGTTCATCACCAGGGGAAGATGGACGGCCGTCCGGATCACCGGTGTTGGGCATGGTGGATCCGGGACTGGTGGGAAAAAAAATGGAAGTTCTCGGCGATGAATGGAAGAAGACATCAAGGATAAATGAGGGATAAGTCTGGAATAAAATGTGAGTAGAGGGGATAGTGGAATAGTTGGAATAAGAAAAATATATAAAAAAAATAAAATTTGGGATAACAAGAAAAACCTGTATGGGTTTTGATGTCCCCATCATTCCCCTGGGTTGGAAAAACTCGACTCCATCGAGTGAGGCTCGCTGCAATTTTTTTTTTCTCTTTTTTTTCTTCTTTTATTTTTTTCACTCTTTTTTTTTAATTTTTTTCAACCTTAATTCTCTCCTGCTCTGATACCAAAATTGTTGGGACAGGTGGAGGGGAGCTAGGAGGATCGTTGGAGAGCTGAGAAGTCTCCTGTGATTTGGGTCAAAAAGGCAGAAAAAATATGGGGGGGGAGAAGGATGGATATTTCATGGACTTGGGACTAATTTTCATGGAGACGTCACATATCTAGGGCATCTCACCCACCCACTACATGTAGTCTAGGGCATCCCAACCATCTCATTATATGCGGAGCCTAGGGCGTCCCACCCAAATTGCTACCTAGGCCTTTAAGGAGAAGCTCCAAGATCATAGAAGGGACTCAGCGAGGGAAATTATAAACTGGGGTCTCACACCCCTCAACACCCGCAGCTGAAGGAAAGACGGGCCTCATGCCCACTCTGATGTAGAATGGAGGGGGGGCTAGGGATGCTAGAATGGATGCTTATGATGCAAGGAGTTTTTTTTTTTTTTTTTTTTATAGTTGAAGAGTTTTATATGTTTTTTTTCAGGGTTCCGATTCCCGATCACAAGCAAAGGCAAGAAATAAGAATGATGAGTAACGGAAGCTTACACTAGCAGTTCAAAGCCCTAAACAGAGAACAAGAACAGGACCCAGGGATTAAGAAATCCCGTAGGACTAGCTCGAGATACAATACCTACTTAGGAGATAGAGAGAGCAAACCTCACACGTCTGAAGCACCTGATGCAGAGATCGCTCAACTCGGCGGATGCGGCCTGGATGCCCGAGCTGTCGAACCCGTGGAAGCACTGGCTTTCGGTCGGAAGGTCGCGATGGCAAAGCTGACTGTCTCCGGAGCCCGAGATGCCAGGGAGGACCTGTAGGCAAACAAGATAAGGATCAGCGAAATGGGAAGATGCAGAAAGGAAATGAGATGGGGTTGAGAGGGGCTTCGAGCTCGGTGTCCGCTGGATTCCAAAGTCGAAGGTGGAGATAACTTGGGGCCTCGCACCCAGCGACGTCCCGGAGGACGAAGGATTATGGCCTCAAACTAGGCGATGTCCAGGAGGACGAAGGATTCGCGATGCCCTGAGGCGACGAACAGGTGGCCTCACACCACTCGACGTCCTTGGGGACGAAGGCAACTTCACTCAACCTAGTCTAAGAGACAAGGTTGGAAGATAGAAGACTCAAACTCTTTTTTCATTAACTATTCAATTCTCCTCTACAATGGAGGGGTTGGGTCCTTTAAATAGGCACCCAAGGCCCATTTTGAAATTCAAATGTAGAATACAAAATTTCTTCTTCTTTTTCTTGAATGGGCATGGCATGAAGCAAGGCTAGGAGGAGGGATCATGGTGACTTGAAGTTGGAAAGAATCTTCATTATTTTGGAAAAAGACATGAAGAGGGGCTTGTAGCATGGCTTATGTTCTTCTTCCTTCCTTTGTTGCACACCCTTTCTTTGGTATAAGGCTTGACATGGGGAGTGTTAGGTGGAGGCACCCAAGGATCTTGTCTCTCCCTTCCAAAGAGGTTGAAGCAATCTGGGAAGAAGACTTGATTGGAGGGCTTGAAGCAAGGGATTTGAATTCCCCACTTCAACTCCCATTGACTTCCACCTTGGCCGACCACCCATGCATGGCAATGAGCTTGATAGGGAGGGTTAAAGGCTAGAGCCAAGTGAAGTGGTCCTCCCCATTGGGCATCCTTGCATGCCAATGTGCTGCCCACATGGCAAGATGTCATGGCGCCATGTAGAATGCACAGGTGGGCCCTGAGCTAACTTGGCTTCTTTCCTTACTTGCTTCCACGGAGACTAAATTTTAAGACCTACTATTACAATTGACCCATACTTCTAAGAGACTCAGACTGGACTCAATTTATGACTCGACTTAGTACAGGACTCAATTTGACCTAATTGGTCAAGGTACAGACTCAATTCAAAGCAAAAGACAATTACAAATTTGAGGCTTGAAGGCTTATTACAAGACACAAAGATGGAACCCTAATCTGAGATCCACAAGGGTTGAAGAGCCTCTGTCGGATCTTGGTGCCCACACCAATTCTCCTGGGGTCAGAGGAACTCGACCCTATCAAGTAAGGGTTAGTCTGGCTTTGGTACCTCTCTAGGATGTCGGGTCGATGTGCTTCAACTCCTCCCAGGTGATGCACGAGTCATCGATTCGGGTCGGCCTTGCCATCGACCAAGTAACGTTGATAGCCGTTGCCCCGGGTAGTGATAGCTTGGTCATCCAGGACACGCTTGATCCGCTCTCCTCGCTCAGGTATATTTGGAGGTGGACACTCAGTTTCAGGTTCACTCTCAAAAGAAAGGTTAGGCCCAAATGGCTTGCTAGGTATGTTTGCGGGTTCCCTATACTCGACTAAGTTAGAGATATTGAATGTCGAGTTAATTCCATAATCCGGAGGTAATTCTAGCACATAGGCATTAGGGCCCATTCTCCTAATCACTTTAAAGGGAACCACCCCATGAGCATGAAGCTTCCTAACGGTTCCTGTTGTGGAAACCATTCAGGCCTGAGCCTAATCATTACAAAATCCCTTATTTCAAACTCTTTGGCTCTCTTTCGGAAATCAGCCAAATTATTTTTAAAATTGTATTTAGTGCATAATCCTAACATGATGTGAAGCAAACTCACTATGCAATCTTATTGAGAAAAAATTTATTGGACTCCTAGGGTCTAAACCTAACAGACTTTTGACTCTCTAGGTTTGACCCTAGTCTGTATGCACAAGAAAATTATTAAGGATCCCTAGCAAATGCCATAAAGTATACCAGAAGTAGAGGGCAAAGGATGGGCTGGCTAAGGAGTCACGCATTCTGGTAATCTCAATAAAAAAAGTAACCCCATGGCTCTAGAAATGTGATAGGGTTCAGGGAAGGGTAGGAAATAGGATAGTCTTGGGGTGGCTTATGGAAAACATAAAATAGACCTTGGTTATTCAGGATGACCTTAAAATTTGGGCATCGTTCTATAGGTGTCATATGGTCCACTTGTTTCGGTAGATCTTGGGCTCGCTAAGGTCAATCCCTAGTGAGGAAGGTCTATTAAAGAGGATCCTGGACCAAGTCTATAGTATGATGGATGTCTCTCAGGGGTGGAAGTTGATCAGGTAACTCATCTAGAACTTCATCCTCAATTTCTTTCCGATCTTCAACCATCTCTTGAGGATGTTCTCTTTGGATCGGTTCATTAAGGGTTGGTTCCTGAACTCCTGTGGAAAAGACTGGTGAATCCTCATGTTCATTTACTAGATGTGATCCTGGCTCGGTCATTTCCTCTTTAAATTTTGTAGTGGGTTCAGGATCACTTTCCTTGGATTCCTCAATGATTTCACCCTCGGGCCCATCTCTACTAAACTTGACTCATAGATGCTTTCTTTAAATTCTTTAATGGGCTCAGGAGTTTCTTTCCCTAGATTTTCAATGGGTTCAACTTTCAAGTCTTCCTCAGGTTCAACAATGGGTTCGGGTTCAGTTTTCAGTCGGTTCATCCATAAGTAGGGCAGGGGCGGTGCACTTACTAGCAAACTGCCCAGTTTATGACTCCTATAGCTGTTACCTTGGGGATTGGGTCTCCTCTATGTTGGGAATTGTATCCCAAAGCCAATTACCTAGGTTGTAGGCGGTTGAGCTCAGTATTGTACTCTTTCTTTGAATTAATAAAATATATTTTTTGACAGCTCATCACATTTTATATTTCCCTGAAATGAACTCTTTCCATGTGATGAAGTCCTTAGGACTACACTGACTTCAATACAGAGAGGATGTATTGAGTGGTCCTTAAACCCTATTCACAACCAAAGGATATATTGTACTGGACGACAATATATCAAGTATAGATTATTGTAGTTCACATCATTTGGTTGTCCTCTTGACCAAATGAGTGTGGTGACACTGATGTGATCTGCAAGTGGGATATGAGATATCTTATTGAACATGACTCCGTGCAGCCCCTTTCTGCCAAAGGGATACTCATGATTGGATATGGGTATATGTGTCCCTCTAACCTGAGGTCATCACGGTAGCTTGCAAGCAACTCTCTGTGCTTTGGTGTCGGACTACCCGTTTTTAATCCGGTGACGGAAGGTTTCTGGGTACACGCTAGTACTTGTGGAGCAGTGATGGACCAAGATGGAATTGACCTGTCCAAATAGTTTGGATTGAATGTCTAGCAGTATCTCAATTTAGCAAATCCTCGACCGAGGTAGTCCTAGTAAAGAGTCACTGGGCTTGCGAGGTTGAGACACGAAGTGGACTAACTCTGTCTGGGTTGGCAGCCCAATCTCAGTCATCCTGAGCATTAGAGGTCAAAGGGATGAATTATACGGTAACCATATGCCAGAGGTTCGATAGTTTGCTCCCGCATCTTCGACCTATCCGGACGCCAGGACCCATTGCTAGATGGTTTCCTGTGCTGGTACTAGAATTGTTCTAGTGCTACCGTTTAGGTTTGAACCTATGAGGTCACTCCCCATAGAGGATTACTCTCTGATCTGGATACCAATTACGATTAGGAATCGTCTTGATTTTATGGTCACGGTATTTATTTTTGAGCACTCTTTTCCCCTTCTTGCCTTTGTTTGTGTCAACAGGAAATTATTCCGGGCTGGACTGCGCCAGGATTTTTCTGAATTAGTTTTGAACAGATTCAGAGTTCATTTCGGCCTCCAATGGTTGTGAACCAATTGAACCAATTTTTTGGCTCGGACCGGTTCAATTGGATTGAACTACCGTTGGTTTTTAATGGGATTGAATCTTTTTTGCTTGAACCAGTTTGGAACTGACGTTTTATTTCACCGTGTAAATGGTTTCGTTTACACGTTGCTTGAATAAACGAAGAGACCGATTGAAGACCAAGCATCCCACCGGCTGAAGGCCAATGGGCGCCTTTTCTCCTCCCTCCACCCGTCATCTTTACTCTCATTTTACTGCCTGGTTTAATGGGTGTAATGCAGCCAAGACCTCTTCATTTCCCAGCCTATTCCTCTTTCTCATTGTTGCCTTATTTAAACCCAGCAAGTGCCCTGTTTTCATAATGGCTGTTTTCCGGGTTCTTTCACCGTGAGAAGAGAAAGAACACCCCAAGTGTTCTTCCGTTTGAGAGGCTTTGAGGCTTGATCCATTCTCCCATTTAGAGTGCACTTGAAGCTGGGTTTTGGGGTGTGTGAGAGAAAGGAACAAGGGCTAATTCCTTCTTCTATATTGTGCTCAAACCAGCACTGCAGTAAAGGAGTATTGCTGCAGTTCACTGTGACCATGTATCATCTTCTAGCGGCTAGCATCGCGTGTGGAGAGGGATCGGAGAGCCCCCAGCGAGTCTCCCCTCTAGAGTGAGTATACTTCTACTCCTGGGAGCAAACCACGCGAGCCGGGATCGCTTTAGTTGCTCCAAAACCAAGGCCAAACCCTACTGCCCAGTTCTGCTGCAGAAAATATGGCAGCAGACTTTGGTGGATTTTATATTTTTGGCTAACATTTTCTTGCAGCTTTCGATTGGAGATCGAAGACCTCTTGTCCAAGTTGGCGCTGCTAAAATTTGGGAGCAAACGGGGTCCGGAAGGTGGTGTTCCGACATCGTTTTTAAGCCAAAAACAGAGTTTATTTTCAGCCCAAGGAAGAAGAAGGCTGGAATAGTTTTTATTCAGCTATTCCAGCCTATTCCAGCTTTATCCCAGAGTTATTCCAGCCGGAATAAGGTATGAAAAAATTATTTTTTTAATCATGCATGAATAGAATTTTTAATTCAAATATTTTGCAAATATTTTATATCATCATACATGCCTATTTGCAACTAGAATTAGATTAGTTTCTAAGCAAAGCAGATTTTCGTTGCACGGATTTTTTAAAATGTTTTAAAATCCATTCTGCTCCCGCAGTTATTTGCATGCCTAGTGTAGGATCATGTCAAACCACCTGCATCATTTTCTTTCACTCTAGACTTCAATAGTCTTACCCTTATCCTCTCTATTGTATTGGTGTCGAGTCAGACTGGGACTACTAGGACTGGGTCAGGCTAGGCTTGGTCGACTGGGGTCAGATTGGTTCGAGCTTGGTCGACTTGGGTAAGCCTGGCTATAACCTTGGGTGGATTCGGGGATACGGCTCTGGTTCCCAAAGGGCTCAGTCTTCTGTAGGCAGGAGCTCTCTGGAAATGCTCACGGAGCCTTGTAGCTTTCTCTATGGGTCCTAGTCTGGCCTCTATTTGATCACATCTCTTAATCAACTGGTAGCCTAGTTGAGTCATGGATTGAGTTAGGGCTCCAATGTCAGCTCGAAGTTGGTCCATGGCTTTGGTAGGGGTGGAGAAGGTGGGTGAAAAGAGGTTCCTGATCTAGTGCACATGTAACACACCACAGAACGGTGCTACGGTTTGCTAGACTTAGGAGATCTCACCAAATGTGAGGTCAAGAAGATGAACCTGGAAGTAGTAACTTGGCACCTGGCCAGGTAAGTGTAAGGTTAGTTTTGGTTTCTCTTTGCTTACCTAGACACCAATTAGAATTGGCCTGGTAAGCAAACCAACCCACTTCCCTTCGGGCTCTAGTCTCTGAACCACTTGCCTAGACACCAGCTACTCAAGCACAAACCAATAGCAATCTAGCTTGGCTCGTCACTTGGGTCGACCCGACTCATGGGTGTCCCTAGCTCACTAGAGCATATTAAACATCTAATCGATTTTAGTTAATGGCTAGGGTTCGATATGTCGGGTGGTGGTTTTTGTGCTAGGGACATGTAATGAAATCCTGACCATATGTTTGATGATGCCCTTAAGATAAGTTATGTAAAATGAAGCACAATAATGACTAATGAAATGACTTAAATTTTTTTTTCTTATTTTTTTTTGTGTCTTTTAGATGGGTGAATGCTAAACAAAATGCAAGAATTAAAACGTGCAAGAAACAAGCTAGATGGATGAATGAATCAAAAGATGAGAGGCTTACTGAAACTTTAGACCTGAGATTTTCTTAGGTAGTATTTTGGCTTGTAGAAATTCTATAAACTGAAATAAAATCTGAGAAAATAAAAAAAAATACTTTGAAATTACTGCGATCTAACAAAATAAAAATTATAAAATTTGGATGTCTCTGTAGAGAGAAACAATCCAACTATCAGACCATATACGGACTGACAATAATGCAGAAAACAAAATTCACTAGTCCTAGCCTGGCTCTAATACCAAATTGATTTGGAGTTAGGGCTGGGCTAGGGATGCTGGGATGGATGCTAGCATGGATGCAAGGAATCTTTTTTTTTTTTTTTTATAGTTGAAGAGTTTTATATTTTTTTTTAGGGTTCCAATTCCCGATCACAAGCAAAAGCAAGAAATAAGAAAGATGAGTAACAGAAGCTTACACTAGCAGTTCAAAGTCCTAAATAGTGAGAACAAGAACAGGACCCCGGGATTAAGAAATCCCAGTAGGACTAGCTCGAGATATAATACCTACTTAGGAGGTAGAGAGAGCAAACCTCACACGTCTGAAGCGCTCGATGCAGAGATCACTTAACTCGACGGATGCGGCCTGGATGCCCGAGCAGTCGAACCCGTGGAAGCACTAGCTTTCGGTCGGAAGGTCGCGATGGCAAAGCCGACTGTCTCCAGAGCCCGAGATGCAAGGGAGGACCTATAGGCAAACAAGATAAGGATCAGCGAAATGGGGAGATGCACAGAAAGGAACTGAGATGGGGTTGAGAAGTGGCTTCGAGCCCGTTGTCCGGCTAGATTCCGAAGTTGAAGGTGGAGATACTTGGGGCCTCGCACCCCGCGACATCCCGAAGGACGAAGGATTGTGGCCTCACACCACACGACATCCAGGAGGACGAAGGATTCGCGATGCCCTGGGGCGACGGACAGGTGGCCTCACACCACTCGACGTCCCCGGGGACGAAGGCAACTTCACTCAACCTAGTCTAAGAGACAAGGGTTGGAAGATAGAAGACTCAAACTCTTTTTTCATTAACCATTCAATTCTCCTCTACAATGGAGGGGGTTGGGTCCTTTAAATAGGCACCCAAGGCCCATTTTGAAATTCAAATGTAAGAATACAAAATTTCTTCTCCTTTTTCTTGAATGGGCATGGCATGAAGCAAGGCTATGAGGAGGGATCATGGCATCTTGAAGTTGGAAAGAATCTTCATTGTTTTGGAAAAGGACATGAAGAGGGGCTTATAGCATGGCTTATGTTCTTCTTCCTTCCTTTGTTGCACACCCTTTCTTTGGTATAAGGCTTGACATGGGGAGTGTTAGGTGGAGGCGCCCATGGATCTTGTCTCTCCCTTCCAAAGAGGTTGAAGTAATTTGGGAAGAAGACTTGATTGGAGGGCTTGAAGTAAGGGATTTGAATTCCCCACTTCAACTCCCATTGACTTCCACCTTGGCCGACCACCCATGCATGGCAATGAGCTTGATAGGGGGAGGGGAAAAAGGCTAGAGCCAAGTGAAGTGGTCATCCCCATTGGGCATCCTTGCATGCCAAGTGTGCTGCCCACATGGCAAGATGTCATGGCGCCATGTAGGATGCACAGGTGGGCCCTGAGCTAACTTGGCTTCTTTACTTACTTGCTTCCAAGGAGACTAAATTTTAAGACCCACTCTTGCAATTGACCCATATTTCTAAGAGACTCAGACTGGACTCAATTTACGACTTGACTTAGTACAGGACTCAATTTGACCTAATTGGTCAAGGTACATACTCAATTCAAAGCAAAAGATAATTACAAATTTGAGGCTTGAAGCCTTATTACAAGACACAAAGAAGTGGAACCCTAATCTGAGATCCACAGAGGGTTGAGGAGCCTCTATCGGATCCTGGTGCCCACACCACACTCCTAACGGAGGAAGAACCAAGAACACTCTTTTCAAAAATTCATAATTCTTCATATATTATTCAAGAGAGGAGGTGTCTTTATATAGGCTTATAAAACTTGGGGTCCAAGTAAAGAATACAAGGCATGCAGCTCATAAAAGGTGACATCCCAAACCTGCTTTGTTTGTAGCTCAAAAACATGGTAGAAAACTAAATACAATCCTCCCCATATGGTGGAAAGTCAAACTAATCCTAATCTAAAACTAATTTAAATAACTTCCTAACTGGTCCAAATATCTAGATTTAAAATAAATAAATTAGGCAATTCACCAAGATCGGTGCCTACTCTGAAATCTATGTAGAAGGATTAAGACTGCTTTGAAATCAATATAAAAATTATTTTTTTCTTTGAGATATGTGCAAACTCTCTAGCTTTGAGATCCATGCACAAACTTCTCCTTCCCATGGTTATGGAATAGAGGGAGGCATTCGTGGTCCTGGCCAGGTGGCGAGGTTGATGTTGATGGTGACGATGATGGGGATGCCCTCTCGATGAAGGCGAAGCTGCCAAGGTGGTTGTCGGGGTGGAGAACATGTGCATGGAGCCCCCTGGCCTGGGCAGCAGTCAGTGTCCTTGTCGAAGAGCTCGGCCATGATGGCACAGGCGGGGATGCCATTGTTGAGGGCATGGACGTGGTCACGGTAGGTGCTGATGACGGAGTCACCAGGCTGGAGGAGGTGGATGAAGCCAGTGGAGACCGTGTCCTTGCCATTGTAGAGGTGGACAAAGCCAAACATTTTCTCCCTGTAGTAAATCTAGGTGCATATATCCTCAAAGGACCGCCCCAGAACCATGTCCTCGTATAGATCTAGCACCTCCTCATGGGTCACTACGGCCTCATCCTAGTGGGGAGCGGAGGCGACATGCTGCTCATTGCTGAAGACATGGGAGGAGATGGTGCGGAGGGGATTGGGGGGTAAGGAGAGCGAGGCAGTGGCCGAGCGGGGGAGGCTGTTGGTGGTGGAGGAGGGGCGCGGCACGGGTGGAGCAGCAGGGGCAGACGGCCATGCAGGGGAGAAGGGTGCATGGGCAGAGCAGCTGGGTTGGATGGCCATGGGCGGTTCCGTCAGATTCGCCTGCATTCCTATGAGAAGTTCGCCACTAGGGGAGGGGGACGGCCATCGGGGGTTGCCGGTTATCGGGTGTGGCGGATTTGGGACCGATGGGAAAAAAAATGGAAGTTCTGGGTGATGAATGGAGGAAGAAGATGATAGGAATACATCGGGGATAAATTAAAGATAAGTCTAGAATAAAATGGGAATAGAGGGGATAGGTGGAATAGCTGGAATAAGAAAAATATAAACATAAAAAATAAAATCTGGGATGAAAAAAAAACTCGGATGGGTTTTGATGTCCCCATCGTAGTAGATGCTACCCAGGACAGGACCGTGAGCCAAGCCTCACAGTCCTTCCTGAAACCGTGGATGCCCCAAAGGGGGGCATTCCCCCCATGGCCTCCCTCTCATGCAAAACTTGTAGAACCTCTCAAAACTAAAGACCACACTTCCATCGCACGCCCCTTCTCTTAAATTAGATGGGGTGATGGTTAGGGATCTTAATCTTGGTCTTCTTGTTGGGCTAAGACATCTTGGTTGTTTGGCTTCAACTTCTTGGACCCAAATTGGTTAGAACTCCTTAGGTAGTTAGGCTTCCAAGTGGTTCAACCAACCAACTTGCTAACCTACTAACCTCCTAGACCCAACCTCATAACCCAATAGGGTTATGTTACAATCTCTCAAAAACTCGCCCCCAATAAGCCAATTGAAAAAGCCCTTAAACTTGAGCCCATGTACACCCATGTCTCACATGCTCTCTCAACCCTGGATCAAACCCCCTAACCTAACATGACTCTAGGGCCCTCGAGAGCTTATAAACCTAGGCCTTCCAAACCTTGTTGTGATGCGGGACGGGAAAGCGGGGATCGCTGATGAGCATAGAAGTCACCAGGGGATTAGGGCTTGCTTGGAAGAAGAAAGAAGAGGGAGCAGGGTGACTAGGGCTTACACTCAAGAACAAGGAACACGGTCATAACACCCACTCCAATATGGAGGAAAAACTTAGACAAAATAACTTTCAATTTGAATTCATGAAAAAAAAGTTGTTTTATACAAGAGGGGAGGGGTGGGTATTTATAGATTCATCCTAGTGTACATGACTTGAGGGCTAAGAAACCTTGACTTATGGACCAAAAAATCCTGGTAGGCCTGGTCAATAGTTGGCCTTTGTCTTGGACTGGAGCTCTCTCTTATGGGCTTGGTGGCATGAAAGGGCCCAGGTGCATGAAGGCCAGCTCTGGTTGGGGGGGCCTGGTGAAAATCCTGGCTACAAACTCTCGTCTTGTATAAAACTAGACTAACTCAAACATATAGGACTCAACTGGACTCATGAGGTTGAGATAGCTCAACTTATTATAGGACTCAAAATTTGAAACAAAAGACTCAAAGGACTAAAGGGACACTAATAGACTCTTGGGTCTCCATCATTTTTTTGGGGTAGGGAGAACTCGACTCCATCAAGTCAGGCTTTATAGGGGTTTAATGGAACCAAAACTAATTAAATCAAAGCAAAAGAGGCTAGGTTCAATTTTTTTTTTCACCTTTTTTTTTTAATCATCTTTGCTCTAAAAGCCATGCAACTTTGGAATTCTCACTGCTGCAGGAGCATGCAGCTCTAGAAATCATGCAACTTCATAAATCGTGCAGTGCTGAAGTTGGTAATAGGGAGGGGAATATGCATTCATGTTCGTGTTGGCCTTGGTGCCTTCACGTTCATGCCATGCCAAAACAGGGGTCTTCATAAAGGGAATCCGGCGAGGCTTCGGCGACGATCCTGAAGGAGCCGGTGCCTGGGGTTGAAGATAGCTGCCGGTGATGTCATTGGAGAGGAAGATGGTGGCACGATCGAGAGCTAGGCACAGTTCCATTTCGATGTCTGGCAGCGGAGATCTCCTCAATCGATCATGGACCGCTCTGATCAGGGAAGGCAGCGAACGATGAGGCTCGACCTGGGCATGGATCCGGAGGTGTTCGATGTCGTCGATGACTATAGGAGTAGGGAGGATCCAGTAGGAGGGAGCAGATGTAGGGCTCCGGTCAGGAATGGCGCAGGGACGATCGGAGGTCTAGTGAGAGGTGGCATCGCTGAGTCTTCCTGGGTGTCCGATCAGCAGGGAAGGGGCGATCCGTGGAGGCACCGATCGGGTCTGGGCTTGATTGGAGATGGAGACTGGTAATAGTGAATCGCTGATGATTGGGCGGTCCTTGTCCTAGGCAGAAGAGAGACGGTAGCGGAAGATGTGATCTCAGGTGGTTCCATTGAGATCAGCAACCGAACGGCGGAGGAGGGGGTTCAGGCAGGAGCGTCAGCTATGGTCGGTGGCTTTGGAGGTGCCGATTGGAGGAGTGGAGGGCGGCGATTGTTTCGGTCGGGATGATCATGCATTCGCAGTCGCAGGGGGCGCTGGTGGAGCTCTGAACTTGGTGGAGGTGCTGTGTGATGGTGGAATCGCGGTGATCGTGCAACCGGGATGGTGGTGTTGAAACAAGGGACAGAGAAAATGGTGGGTTTGGCAAGGGGTGATCTGGACTAGAGGAAAGAGATGGAGCCGAGGAGGAAGAAGAAAAACCCTAATCGTTTGGCTTTGCTACCAAGTTGATGCGGGACGGGAAAGCGAGGATCACTGGCGAGCATAAAAGTCACCAGGTGTTGATCCCTAAAGTGATTTTGATGATAACAAAGTATTGGAGCATGCATTTGGTTATCTAACAACCACCCGACAACTGAGTTTGTCAATTATCGTTGCTTTTTATTCTACTCTTAGAATATTTGGGTTGTTGGTGAGCCCGGTTATAAAAACCAAACGGGTTTCTAGTCTAGTTGCAATGAATGCTAAGACCAAAGAGTCGGGTTTACTATGGCATAGATGATTAGGTCATGCTAGCATGCATACCATTGCCAAATTGATTTCTAAAGATCTTGTTAGAGGCATGCCTAAGTTTAAAGTTGATTTAAATCATGTTTGTGATGCATGCCAAATGGGTAAACAAACTTGGAGGAGTTTTAAATTAAAGAATATAGTTTCTATAACAAGACCACTTGAACTACTTCACATAGAGCTTTTCGGACCTAATGGGGGACCCGAAACCTATCCGGGTTTCACCTTTTATTTTTAGAAATTTTAGAACTTTTTTGTATTTTAGTTATTCCTGCTATTCCACCTATTCCCTTTATTCCCGTGTTATCCCGATGTTATTCCAAATTTATTCCAGGCTATTCCTATCTCCTTCAACCACCAGAAAAAAATCACATAGGCCTTTTTTTTCCGATTTTTGCCCCACCGGTCCGCGATCGGCCGTGCCCGACCCCCGCCACTGCCGCCCGCCCGCCGGCGCTCCGCCGATCCGCCGCCCTGCCGGCATCCCTGGGGCCTCACGCCCGTGGGAAGACCAGCGGTCCTTGGAAGACCAACTGTCGCCCACGGCCGCCGCCGCCATTTCGCCGCAGCTGTAGTGCCGCCCCGCCGCCGCCGTCCGCCCGCCGGCGCGCCACCATGCCGCCCCGCCGCCGCCGCCCGCTAGGCCGGGTGCCGAAGATCCAGGTGCCCCTATTGCTCGGCCGTGAAGGAGCTTCCGCACGTTTTTCAGAGCAACCAAATGAAGCTTCTACACGCTTCTCAAAGCGGTGGAAGAAGGGTTGTTTTGCACGATTTTTGGAGTAGCACGAGTTTCAGAGCGGAGGGGATTTCAAAATTCAAATAAACGAGATTTATTTGGCAATTTTTTTTAATGAATGTAATCTGGGAAATTTAGGATTTTGATTTTGAATTTGATTTCAAAATTAAGGGAGGATTTTAGGAAATTTTATTTTTGAATTTCAAAAGGGATATGGGCATCCATAAATACCCATACTTTTCTTGTAATAGAATAGTTGAATGAAATTTTTGAGTATTTCTTCTGGTGTGTGGTTCTGGGCTGAGGCCCTTTTTCCTTCGTCCTTCGGGACGTCGAGGGGTGTGAGGCCCCAGGTATCTCCTTTCTCCCTCCCACCTTCGTGTCTTCCCCTCGTGGCCTTGAGAACCATCCTAGCGCCTCTAAGTACTTAGGAGGGCGTAATGCCTTAGAGGTTGACGGTCTCTTCGTTAGGGTGAGTCCCAAGATCCATGAGTTCTCTCCCACCCCCCCCCCCCATCCTTCGTGACCTTGAGATCCATCCTAGCGCCTCTAAGTATTGAGGAGGGAGTAATGCCTTAGAGGTGGACGGTCTCTTCGTTAGGATGAGTCCCAAGGTCTAGGAGTTCCCGTCCCAACCTCCCTTCCCCATCGTTCCTTCGCCATCTCCGCCAAGAAAATTTAAAAACCAAAAGAGCCCAGTCGTTTTAGGATTTTCAGGGGTCATTCTATCCTAGTCACGGAGGCTTCTTAGCCCTCCCATGATCCTTGGTTTGCTTTAGGTGTTTTTCCTCTTTTCAAAATAACAATGGGTTTTCTTCGTGTCCTTCGTTCTACATCAATTTGGTATCAGAGCTAGCAGCGGGCTAGGATTTGCTTAGTCCACGAACTCGACGGAGTCGAGTTCTTCGTGCTGCAGGAGAATGATGGGGGACCCGAAACCTATCCGGGTTTCACCTTTTATTTTTAGAAATTTTAGAATTTTTTTGTATTTTAGTTATTCCTGCTATTCCACCTATTCCATTTATTCCCGTGTTATCCCGATGTTATTCCAAATTTATTCCAGGCTATTCCTATCTCCTTCAACCTCCAGAAAAAAATCATAGAGGCCTTTTTTTTCTGATTTTTGCCCCACCGGTCCGCGATCGGCCGTGCCCGACCCCCGCCACTGCCGCCCGCCCGCCGGCGCTCCGCCGATCCGCCGCCCTGCCACCCCGCCGGCATCCCTGGGACCTCATGCCCGTGGGAAGACCAGCGGTCCGTGGAAGACCAACGGTCGCCCACAGCCGCCGCCGCCATTTCGCCGCCACCATCGTGCCGCCCCGCCACCGCCATCCGCCCGCCGGTGCGCCACCATGCCGCCCCGCCGCCGGCATCCCTGGGCCTCACGCCCGTGGGAAGACCAGCGATCCGTGGAAGACCAACGGTCGCCCACGGCCGCCACCGCCGTTTCGCCGCCGCCATCGTACCACCCTGCCGCCGCCGTCCGCCCGCCGGCGCGCCACCATGCCGCCCCGTCGCCGGCATCCCTGGGCCTCACGCCCGTGGGAAGACCAGCGGTCCGTGGAAGACCAACGGTCGCCCATGGCCGCCGCCGCCGTTTCGCCGTCGCCGTCGTGCCGCCTCGTCGCCGCCGTCCGCCCGCCGGCGCGCCACCATGCCGCCCCGCCGCCGCCGGCTGGGCCGGGTGCCGAAGATCCAAGTGCCCCTGTTGCTCGGCCGTGAAGGAGCTTCCGCATGTTTTTCAGAGCTGGCAAATGAAGCTTCTGCACGCTTCTCAAAGCTATGGAAGAAGGGTTGTTTTGCATGATTTTTAGAGTAGCACGAGTTTCAGAGCGGAGGGGATTTCAAAATTCAAATAAACGGGATTTATTTGGTAATTTTTTTTAATGAATGTAATTTGGAAAATTTGGGATTTTGATTTTGAATTTAATTTCAAAATCAAGGGAGGATTTCAGGGGATTTTATTTTTGAATTTCAAAAGGGATATGGGCATCCATAAATACGCATACTCCTCTTGTAATAAAATAGTTGAATGAAATTTTTGAGTGTTTCTTCCGGTGTGTGGTTCTGCGCTGAGGCCCTTTTTCCTTCGTCTTTCGGGACGTCGAGGGGTGTGAGGCCCCAGGTATCTCCTTTCTCCCTCCCACCTTCGTGTCTTCCCCTCGTGGCCTTGAGAACCATCCTAGCGCCTCTAAGTACTGAGGAGGGCGTAATGCCTTAGAGGTGGACGGTCTCTTCGTTAGGGTGAGTCCCAAGATCCATGAGTTCTCTCCCACACCCACCCCCCCGTCCTTCGTGACCTTGAGATCCATCCTAGTGCCTCTAAGTATTGAGGAGGGCGTAATGCCTTAGAGGTGGACGGTCTCTTCGTTAGGATGAGTCCCAAGGTCTAGGAGTTCCCATCCCAGCCTCCCTTCCCCATCGTTCCTTCGCCATCTCCGCCAAGAAAATTTAAAAACCAAAAGAGCCCAGTTGTTTTTGGATTTTCAGGGGTCGTTCTATCCTAGTCTCGGAGGCTTCTTAGCCCTCCCATGATCCTTGGTTTGCTTTAGGTATTTTTCCTCTTTTCAAAATAATAATGGGTTTTCTTCGTGTCCTTCGTTCTACATCAGGACCTACTAGGACCACAAGCCTAGGAGGTATGAAATATGCTCTTGTGATAGTAGATGATTTTTTGAGATTTACTTGGATTTTATTTATTGCTTCGAAAGATAAAACTTTTCATGTTTTCAGAAAATTCCATAAAAAGGTTTCAAATCAAAAGAACTTATCTTTGATTTCAATTAGAAGTGATCATGGAACTGAATTTGAAAATCAATTTTTTGAAGATTATTGTACTAAGTTTGGCATTGATCACAACTTCTCCGCTCCTAGAACACCTCAACAAATGGTGTTGTAGAGAGAAGAAATCAGACATTGGAAGAAATGGCTCGCACAATGTTATGTGAAGGCAATCTTCCTAAGTACTTTTAGGCAGAAGCGGTGAACACTGCATGCTATATTTTAAACCGCGTTTTGATCCATCATATTTTAAAGAAAACCCCCTATGAGCTTTGGAATGATAGAAAACCCAATATTAGTTATTTTCATGTGTTTGGATGCAAATGCTTTGTGCATAATAATGGAAAAGATAATTTAGGAAAATTTGATTCTAAAGCTGATGATGCAGTTTTTCTAGGTTATTCATTACATAGCAAAGCATATCGGGTTTTTAATAAAAGGACTCTTACTGTTGAAGTGTCAATACATGTTGTATTTATTGAAACTAACCCTATACCTTCTAGACAAGAAGAGTGCATAAATAATGATGCATGTACATTGCATAAAGGAATGGATGACTTGAGCATTCAAGATAAAGACACTCAAGCTGGAGAAGAAACGGTAAGTAAGGATCACACCGATCTACCGAGGGACTAGAGGTATGTTACATCTCATCCTAAAGAATTAATCATAGGAGATCCTTCATATGGTGTTAGGATTAGGTCTGCACATAAGGATGCACATGATTACCTAGCCTTTGTATCACAAATAGAACCCCATAGCCTAGAATAAGCTGAGACTGACCCAAACTGGATGATGGCAATGCATGAAGAATTAAACCAATTTGAAAGGAATAAGGTATGGACACTTGTAGATAGACCTACTGACCATCTAATAATAGGAACCAAATGGGTCTATAGGAATAAATTAGAAGAACAAGGAAACATAATAAGGAACAAAGCTAGATTAGTGGCTAAGGGATATAACCAAGAAGAAGGTATTGATTTTGATGAAACTTATGCACCCGTAGCAAGACTAGAAGCCATTAGATTACTACTTGCATTTGCTTGCTACATGAATTTCAAACTTTTTCAAATGGATGTAAAACGTGCATTTCTTAATGGTTTTATTTCTGAACAAGTTTTTGTGGAACAACCACCAGGTTTTGAAAATCACATTTTTCCAAACCATGTATTTAAATTAAATATAGCATTCTATGGTTTGAAACAAGCACCTAGAGCCTGGTATGATAGACTTAGCACTTTTTCAATTGAAAATGATTTTTCAAGAGAAAATGTGGACAAAACCTTGTTTATCAAAAGGAAGAATAATGACATCTTAGTTATACAAATATATATTGATATATCATTTTTGGTGCAACTAACGAATCTCTATATAAAGAATTTTCTAAGCTTATGCAGGAAGAATTTGAAATGAGCTTAATGGGCGAACTGAACTACTTCCTTGGACTTCAAGTAAAATAAATAAAGGAAGTCATCTTCATCAACCAAGCCAAATACATCAAGGAAATCATCAAAAAGTTTAGTATGGAGAGTAGCAAATCAATGAGCACACCCATGAGCCCAGCTTGCAGATTGGACAAAGATGAAAATGGATCCAATGTTGACTAAAAGCAATATAGAGGTATGATCGGATCCTTATTGTATTTGACTGCAAGTAGACCTGACATTTTATATAGTATATGTGTATGTGCTAGATTTCAGACATCACCAAAAGAAACACATATACTTGCGGTTAAAAGAATAATTAAATACTTGAAAGGAACAAGTAATTTAGGAATTTGGTATTCTAAACATTCTACCCTGAATTTGATTGGATTCTCTGATGCTGACTATGCTGGTTGTAAAATAGATAAAAAAAATACTAGCGGTACATGCCAATTTCTAGGGTTAAATTTAATTTCATGGCACTATAAGAAACAAAACTCCGTAGCCTTGTCCACAACCGAGACTGAGTACGTGGCTGCTGGTAGTTGTTGTGCTCAAGTGTTATGGATTAAACAATAACTAGAAGACTTTGGTGTATCACAATCTAAAATTCTAATTAAATGTGATAACACAAGTGCTATAAATTTGACAAAGAATCCAATTCAACACTCTAGAACTAAGCACATTGAAATTAGACATCATTTTATTAGAGATTATGTTTCAAATGATAATATAGTGCTTGATTTTGTTCCTACTAAAGATCAATTAGCTGACATATTTACTAAGCCACTTAATCAAGATAGGTTTGAACTAATTAGGAGTGAATTAGGACTTTGTAATCCTTTCTAAATTCTTTAATCTAATTCCTTCAAATTTAAGGAAACATTATCTAGAGAACCACCTGATTTCATTCTATCTTATAGAGCCTTAATTTCCTTTGAAATTCTCTTCAAAATTTCTCTGATTTATGATCAAAATTTTCAAAACTCTAACTTCTCTGTTCGAGTCGACTGGTTCTTAAACCGAGTTGACTAGATTTTATAAGAGTTTTGAGCGAGTTCTGGCCTAGCCGGCTCGAGCTTTTTCGAGTCGACTTAATTCTCTGAGTATTTTGGGAGAGTTCTGGCCGAGTCGACTCGAGCCTTTCTAGGGCCATTGGAGTCGACTGGAATTTCGTACCTAAGTGTTTTACTTTGGATTATAAACCCTTCTCCGAGCTATTTAAACATAATTTTGTCTTCTCTAATGGTTCGTTCCTCTCCTAATCTTACTCCAAAGACTTCTATCACCCTTCTATGGTCTCTAATCTCTCAGTTTTTCATCTTTTCTAGCAATGGCTCCAAAGCGTGCTACCGGGAAACGCTCCATTAGGGCTGCTCCGTCTATTGAAAGGGAAAGAAGGACTAAAAGGCATCAAGAAGAGCCAACTGCCACCGTTCATAGTGAGGAACTTGTGGAAGAAGTTGCAAGGGATGTTCCAACTGTTCCAAGCCAAATCCCCTCAATGTCCACATGATCAGTAACCTCTGGACATCGCATTAACTTTGAATTTATCAAGGAGATTGGGTTAAAAATTGGTGATTTGATTGAAGATCAAGGATGGAGAAAGTTTTGCTCCTTAAATGAAAAGACTTACCCCTCTCTTGTTAGAAGTTTTTATGAAAATTCGAGATTAGGAACAAATCATGTTGAGTGTACTGTTAAAGGAAAAAGAATTATTGTCAATGAAGAGTTTCTACATGGTCTACTAGACTTACCTTCAGATGGAGTCAAATTCCTAGTGATTGATAATAGAGAAAAGGCTTTAAGAACAATCTTAAACAAAGAAGATGTTAGTGCAATTGGGATAGTTTTTGCTAATACCCTGTCTCTTGAAATGAGGTTGTTACATAATTTTATTTGCAGATTCTTGCAAAGAATAGGAAGATTTGATTGGGTGAGTGAAAAAGACTTATGCCTTATGGAACACATATTAGAGAAGACTCCTATAAATCTATCCTACATTATAATCATGCAAATGAAGGAGACAGTTAGAAAGGCCAAGTCATGCTTACCCTATGGAATGATGCTAACCCTACTGTTTAAGTCTCAAAGAGTGAGTTTGGAGGGTGAAGATGGAGTTGAACTGCACCATACAGATGTCTACACCTCCAAATCACTGGAGAGAATGGGTTACTTCCAAGTTGAAGGAGTTTGGAGGAAGAAAGGGACAAATGTCAGGGCAATAGGTAGCTTTAGCAGTGAAGAAGAAGAAGAAGAATGTAGAAATAGCTGGAACTTCTTCTGCACCTGTACCTGAGCCTGAGTCTCATATTTCTAAGCCTGCTACTACTTTTGAGGAGGCTAGAGCACCTTCTCCTATTTTTGATATGCCTGCACCCGAGTTTGATTTGCCTGCAGCTGATATTCCTCTACCAGACTACCCTCCTACAGCATCACATCCTCCAATCATCCAAAATCAGATTAAAGAACAGATGAAAAGTTTGATTGATACACTGACAGGAATAATTACTTCTCTTTTTGGTGATCTGAAAAAGTCAGTGGACAGCAGACTAGATAGGCTAGAAGAGCATGTTTCAAATCTGCAAGGAAAGGTTGAAGCAATAAAAGCTTCAAGATCTACTCCACAAGTAGAACTTCAACCAATCCTAGACTATATCTCTTCTAGTTTTAAAACTATATTGAAATCTGTGGATGCAACTTTGAATGAATACAGAACTGAATTGAATGAAACCAAATGCACATTGGGAACAATTGCAAAAACTAGACAGATGGCAGATGACTATACTAGAGGCATTGGGATCATCAGGTTAGAGCTTGGAAGACTTAGAAGATCTGCTGAAGCCTTTGCCAATATCCAAGCTTCTGAACTTATATCAATGCAAAAGGAAATCGGTGAGATGAAAGAGGTAGTGAAAGAGGTACCTACAAGCCTCAAGGATATGGAACAATAGCTTGGTGCAATCTGGATGGAGATGGTTTCTATTTATGGCACTGTTAGATCCTTGGAGGTCACTGCTAGGACCAGACCCTTGTATGATCCTCCTCCTATTTCCACTAGGGCTCCTACTACTTCTCACCATCCTAGAGCACCTCCACCTCATGCATTGTCTAGTAGACCACCTAGACCTGCTTCTTGGTATGGTGCTAGTACACCTATCAATGTACCAAAGGAAGAATCTGAAAGTGAATAGGTCTTTAGTATGGTCTTTAGTATTTTCTATACTTTTTGGAAGCTTTTGAAGCTTATGTAATGCTTGATGTACTGAATTTTTTGATAGAAATGCAATGAATATCCTTTTTGGACACTATTATGTATTTGTTTTATCCTGTTAACACTATCTATTTTTTATTAAAATTCTCTCTCTAAATTGAGAAAGTGAAATTATCTCAAACAAATCTTGACACATTCTCAATCTATTTAAAATCTGAGCTTAACTGTTTAATCTTTTTGATTTGATAACAAAAAGGGGGATAACTATTATACAATATAGCGCATGAAAGAAGAAACTTAATGAATTGGAATAGATCTGATAAATTTAATTAGACAGGGTGAGCTTAATGATTTTTGAATGAGTTTTGCTTACCTTTTTTTGATGAAATGTTCAATTGAATAATAAATGGGGAAAAATTTAGAGAAATTTCATATAGTTTAGATATTTATAAAAAGGGGGAGATATACATATTTAATTTACATGTTCAATTTGCTTTAATGATTACTATGATGCTCTCTAATTACATCAAACTTACACTTACAAAATTGGCTTTGTGTATAATTGTATAGCATATATTGATACACATTTGAGAATACAGTTAATATTACGATATATCAAACAAATGTAAATGCTTACTATGATATACATCTACTTGTGAATAGAATAGATTCTTTTCATGTCTAGTGTTTTATCATCATCAAGAAGGGGGAGATTGTTGACCCCTAAAGTGATTTTGATGATAACAAAATATTGGAGCATACATTTGGTTATCTAACAACTCTTCAAATGGTTGACAAGTTTTTGTAAGATAACTACATTGACATACTTTCTAAACCCTACAATCTTTATTATTTTGTGTTAAGTTGTAAGTGATTAGAATCTTGTAAAGAAGAATCCAACAAAAAACTTCTTACTTGAATCAAAGATAAAGGGTTACTTCTAATAGTTTTCAAGCTTCAATTTTTCTTAATTTCATTGTAAGAAGACCTTGAGAAAGTGTTCAAAGCTTGGCATAAGAGTTCTGGAAAATTGAATTTGATCTGGCTGAAGAACCAATCTCGAGCCGACTGGATGGAGGAACCAGCCGACTCTGGCACTGGAACAAGAAAGAAGTTTTCTGGCACACAGATCCAGCCGACTGGCACCAAGGCCCAGCCAACTTGTCCAGGACATGGTTGAGAACGTTCTGAGAATCTCAGGGATCCGAGCCAACTGGATTTCAGCCTAGCCGACTCATCCAGAGTGAACTATTTTCTCAACTGTGGAACCTAGCCGACAGGTGTTCAGCCCAGCCGACCCGAACTTGATCTGAGCCGACTCGAAGAATGTCCGAGCCGATTGGAATGACGGGGTCACCTCCAATGTCTAGTTCAAATTTTTTGTTTTTGAATTCCAAAAGTGCTCCAACGGTAACCTGTCACTTTCCAACGGTCTACAATGTTCAAAATCAATGGAAGGCAGTTGAAGTCTCTATAAATGAGGTATGAGAACATCTTTGGAGAGACTAATGGGTTAATGAACAGTTATTGAATATTTATTGATGTAAGAGATGAGAGCACTTGAGCTTTGAAGTCAGTCTTCAAGCCTTCACCAACTCTTACAGAAGCTTGAAACATCTTTTGAGGAAAGCAAGGAAGCCATTGAAGTGCATTGAAGAGCATTCAATTGAGCTTCACTCGAGCTGCATCGGCAACCACCCGACAACTGAGTTTGTCAATTATTGTTGCTTTTTATTCTACTCTTAGAATATTTGGATTGTAGGTGAGCCCGGTTGTAAAAACCAAATAGGTTTCTTTGGTGAGCCTTTTAATAACCAAAGTGTAGAGGTTCTAGGTGAGCCTGTGAAAACTTAGTGTGGGTTTCTTTGGTGAGCCTGGTTTGAAAACCAAAGTGTAGAGGTTGGGATTGTGAGCTTGTAAAACAATCCGACTGTATTCAGGTTTGGGGGATATAGTGGAAATCCCGAGTGGTGAACTTGGGTAGTGGATGTAGGAGCTGGGTTGCTCTGAACCACTATAAATTTGTCTTGTTTGTGTTGTGCTTGATTTACTTTTCAGCTTCCGCACTTATTTCTGATTAACACAGCACTCAACCACTAAAAAGAATTACTTGTGCACATTATTGCAAGAAATTTTGTAATTTCCAATTCACCCCTCTCTTGGGAAAATCCACCTGGGCAACACCAGGGGATTAGGGCTTGCTTGGAGGAAGAGAAAAGAGGGAGCTGGGTGGCTAGGGCTTGTGCTCAAGAACAGGGAACACGGGCCTCACACCCACTCCAATTTGGAGAAAAAACTTAGACAAAATAACTTTTAATTTGTATTCGTGAAAAAAAAAATGTTTCATACAAGAGGAGAGGGGTTGGTATTTATAGATTCACCCCAGGGTACATAACTTGAGAGCTAAGAAACCCTATCTTGTGGGCCAAGAAACCCTGGTTGACTTGGTCAACAGTTGGCCTTTGTCTTGGACTGGAGCTCTCTCATGAGGGCCTGGCGGTATGAAAGGGCACAAGTGCATGAAGGCCAGTTCTGGTTTGGGGGGCCTGGTGAATCTCCTGGCTACGAACTCTCCTCTTGTATAAAACTAGACTAACTCAAACTTACAAGGCTCAACTGGACTCATGAGGTTAAGATAGCTCAACTTATTACAGGACTCAAAACTTGAAACAAAAGACTCACAGGACTAAAGGGACACTAATAAACTCTTGGGTGCCCATCATGTTGCCATCCCTGGATGGTGGGGGCACCAGAATCAGATATAGATTACTGGACCCTATTTGGTTTACTTAGTCATGTGTCAAAGTTTTGAAAATTTTGTAATCAATTAAGATTGAGTCATGTAATAAGTTGAGGTTAGTTGATTTGTCTCAACCCTCAACCTAGTTAGTATTTTGAATCCTGTACATTAATTATGAGTCCAGTATGAGCCCAATTTTTGTACAAGAGAGGAGGTTACGCTATTTTGGAGTTCTACTAGGCCACATCCAGGAGTTAGAGACTACTACATCAGCCCATTGGATTTCGTGTGACAACCCAGGATCCAAGATGCTTCTAGAAACCTTGATTCCTTCCATATGCCCTCCAGATGGCTAGATTTCCTCCAGATGCTTCTAGAATATTCCATATGCCAGGAGCCCATGTTTCTCATGTTATCCTAGCACTCCAGGCCTTCAAATTCAAGTCCAAGCACCAAGCCCAGGTCCATTAAGAAGCAAGATTCCAAGAATATTGCCGTATCTGACCATCCAAGATTCTAGGGCCAAAAGCCCAAGCACCCAAGCCCCACTTGGCCAGCCCACTTGCTGCCCATGAAACCCAACATGCCATTCCAAGAGGGCTTAGGTGTCCTCACATGTTGACTTGGTCCAAAGCCAAGTGGGGAGAGGAAAGAAGAGAAGACTAGGTCAAATTCTAACCTAGTTGGGATTCCTAATCCTTTTAAACCTTGTAATTCTAACCTAGCTAGGAAAGTACTTGTAGTCTAACCAGGAAGAGAACTTGTAACCTAAGTGTAACCATGGTTAGAGAGGACATGGGAACTCTATAAATACCCCACCCCTCCCCTTCTTATAATCATCTCTTTCTTATGAATACAACTTGCTGAAATTTTGTGTTATTACCTTGTGATTGATGTCTTTGTTTTGGTTCTTTACTTTGAGTGCTCTCGTTGTGTACCCCGGTAGAATCCTTGCTGCCCTAGCATACTTTTGCATCCTTGGAGATCAGCCATGCCCAAGCAAAGGAAGCCCTAGCTGTGGTCCAAGACAAGGAGCTTCTTCCTCCCTGGCTGCCATCTCCTAACCCTAATCCCGATTCCTTCAAAACTCTAGCTCCTTTTCTCTTTTTTATTTGTTGTTTTGATTGACCCTGACGCTTGCAAGATCCTCGAGGTGCTTCACCTCCCCTGAGGAGGCCTTCTTCGCTTCCAGGACCACCCAGATCAGCCATCTGATTTAAGGGAACCGAGGCTTCTTCATCCAGGCTCCAATCAAAGTGTGAGTGATCCCTTCTACTGCAAATTTTCAATCTCTGACTGGTAAGATCACTTCCCTTCTCTCGATATATATTTTGATGAAGATAAGCTATCCTAAACTAGAAGTTTCTCAACTCTCGGATCCTGGCTACTTATTATCTTGCATGAGTTCTTTGCAATCATGATGATTCTTTGCATTGCTATTCCTTATGCTAGTTCATACTTTTATTTAGGAAATTAGCCTACCAACCTAAATAATAAAAATTATAAAAAATATAGTTTACTATTTTTCTTGCATATTTAGCATTCTTAGAGTCATCCCGCATCGGTTTGGTATCAGACCAGAATCAGACACAGATTACTGGTCCCTATTTGGTTTACTTAGTCATATATCAAAGTTTTGAAAATTTTGTAATCAATTAAGATTGAGTCCTGTAATAAATTGAGGTTAGTTGACTTGTCTCATCCCTCAACCTAGTCAATATTTTGAGTCATGTACATCAGTTATGAATCCAGTATGAACCTAATTTTTGTACAAGAGAAGAGGTTACCCTATTTTGGAGTTCCACTAGGCCACATCTAGGAGTCAGAGTGGTGTGGGGGAAGGGCCAGGCTAGGGATGATAGAATGGATGCTAGTATGGGTCCTTATGATGCAAAGGAGTTTTCTTTTTTTTTTTTTATAGTTGAAGAGTTTTATATGTTTCTTAGGGTTTTGATTCCCGATTACAAGCAAAAAACTAGAAATAAGAGAAATGAGTACGGAAGCTTACACTAGCAGTTCAGATCCCTAAGCAGTGAAAATGAGAACAGGATCCCGGGATTAAGAAACCCTGGTAGGACTAGCTCGGAACACAATACCTACTTAGGAGATAGAGAGAGCAAACCTCACACGTCTGAAGCGCCCAATGTAGAGGTCGCTCAACTTGGCAGATGCGGCCTGGATGCCCGAGCAATCGAACCCGTGGTAGCACTGGCTTTCGATCGGAAGGTCACGATGGCAAAGCTGACTGTCTCCAGTACCCAAGATGCCAGGGAGGACTTGTAGACACACAAAATAAGTATTAGCGAACTGGAGAGATGCACGGAAAGTGACTGAGATGGGGTTGAGAAGGGGCTTCGAGCCCGGTGTCCGGCTGGATTTCGAAGTCGAAGATGGAGATAACTTAGGTCCTCGCACCCCACGATGTCCTGGAAGATGAAGGATTGTGGCCTCACACCACTCGATGTCCAGGAGGATGAAGGACTCGCGATGCCCTGGGGCAATAGATAGGTGGCCTCACACCACTCGACATCCCTGGGGACGAAGGCAACTTCACTCAAACCTAGTCTAGGAGACAATGGTTGGAGGATAGAAAACTTAAACTCTTTTTCATTAATCATTCAATAGCCTTACAAGGGAGGGATTGGGTCCTTTAAATAGGCACCCAAGGCCCATTTGAATTTCAAATGAAAACAAATTACAAACTCTCTTGGGTGGCGCCAAAAACATTTGAACTTCTCTACTCTTTGGCCGACCAAAGGTGATTTGAATTGGGCGTGGCATGTGGGAGGGCTTGGAGAGGGGGATTGGCCTCTTGACTTCCTTCATTTGCATGCTCATTTTGAGAAGAAAACGGGGAACAAGGCTTGCTTGAAGGGATGTGCTTCCTTGGATCCTTCAATGCCCACTTTGGAGTGATTCTTGGTCGACCAAATGGAGGGAGCTTTGGGCGTTGCAAGGTTGAAGGCTTGGAGAGGGGAGTGTGTCCCTTGACCTTCCATTCTTGCATGAACACTTTGGGAAGAAGGCTTGGAAGAGAGCTTGCTTTGTGGCTTGGTCTCTTCAAGGATCTTCAACGCCCCACATTTGATGGATCATGGTGTGATGTGGGGGAGGGAAGAGGGGGATGATGTCTCCTCCTTCCAAGGTCACCCAAGAGAAAAAGGCAAGGGGAAGGCATGTGGAAAGCATGAGGGCACCAACTTTGGTGTGGACACCGACAACGGTCTTCACTCACTATGGATCGACTCCTGATGCAGCACATCCAACCCTGACTTGCAGAACAATTTTATCTTGTTAGAATAATACAAGCAAGACAACTACCAGGACAACTGCTTGTCAACTACCAGAGCAACTAACAATCAACTACCATCAAAAGACTACCAAGTAACTACCTCTTAACTTCTCTTGGGAATACTACATCATCATGCCACTTCACCAAGCTTAGAGGGTGCCACATCATCATCCACATCATCAAGCAACACCACCTAATGGGATTGCCACCACATGTGCCACCTCACCCATTGAAGTGGGCGAACAAGGAGTCAAATTCAATTTGGGTGGCCAAACTAAACCTCCACCTCATGTGGTGCGGGCACCAGACTCAGAAGAAGACTTCAGAGCTCCATCTGGATCTCTGATTAACCTTGCCCGAAGAATTAGGTTTTTAGACTTGTAATAAGGGTTGACTTGATCAACTCAATTTTAGCTTGAGTATGTATTACCTGCATTTTTATTTTGTTGAGTCATGTTGACTCAGTAGTGGTCTAGGGCTTCAACCTGGGGTGTTACATTTTCTCCCAAGGCCAAGCAAGTGGGTGCCACACTCCCAGCCACACTCCCAGCCATACGCCTGAGTCCAGGGGGCGCCACTTATCCATCCAGTATACTCTGGTCCCCACACAACAGATAGCAGCTCCCTTCTCTCGTGCGCCAATTGAGGAGAAATCAACCAGGGGTCCACAAATCAAGGGGGCGGCCCAAGACATTCCCAAAAGAACCAAACTATGAAAGGGAAGAAATTTTCTTGGAGAGAACTTCAAGGAGGCGCCTATTCCCTGCCAAAAATACTCAAAACAAAGATGGGAAGGACCTTGACTTAGGGAGAAAGAAAAGGAGGAGTCCAAAAGAGTTGAGCCATGGAAGGAAAGAAATCCTCTCTTGAAGAACCAAGCATGAAGGCACCATCTACCTTCCTTTTAAAACCCAAATCAATTTTTTTTGGAACCTTGGCCGGTCATATGTGTATGGATTATCCTGATTTGTAGATCCCCTCCTTTAATCCCACATGGGAAGATGTAAAACCCTACTCTCTTGTAAAGTCCTATAAATTAAACCCCTCTTGTAAGTATTAATCAATCTGATGAATGAAACCAATTTTTTTTGTGAGCAAACTCTGTGTTTTCTCTCTTCCGCACTTGCATCCAGGTGTTGAGCTCCGTGACGGAGTAAATCCGGGTTCCCTAGGAACCTTGAGGAGGTGTGAGATCTCCAAACCCTAAACCCTAGGTTAGCCACTTCTACTCCAAAACCCTAGCCGCCCATCATCCACTTCAATCCACCAAACCCTAGCCTATCCCACCTCCCACGGCCTCTCTCTCCAAGTCCAGGCTGACCACCAGCATCAAGCTCCAGTCCGGATACTTCAGATCCATAGCTCTTTCCAGAGGGAGTCGAATCAGCCCTCAAAAGAATCCGGATCTCAGAGACATCAGCCTTCAAGTTCTTCGAATTGGTAAAATCCTTCCCTGAGTATCTGAATCCATCACTTGTTTTTCTTCTTCCCAGATCTTGAGTTCAGGAGAAGCCAACCCAGTCACAAGACCAGTATTGGAGGATCCATTACGAAGATAGCCGAATCTAAGGATCCAACAATCTGCTCGAGAGAGTTCTTCCACTCAAATTCTGTGAAGATCACTGTCTGGTTGGTAAACCATCTCTTCTCTTTATTTCTGTCCTGTTGAAAGTTCAGAGCGAAACCCTAGGTCTGGGAGTTTTTCAACCCCCAGCGATCCGTTACTTCTGAACTACTCTGATAACTTAGCTTCTTCTAAATTGTGCTTTCAATCCTTATCTAGTTTCCATCAACTTAGTTTAACTTTACTTTGAGTCAAAGCCAATTTCTGAAATATAAAAAAAAAAAAAAGAATTAATCTTAATTTTACTTCCGCATATGCTTCTTTGTTCTTTGTTCTGCATCATCATGTAACCACTTCCCCCCATATCTCTCCAACCATCCCATGTATCTCTCAACCATCCCATATATCTCTCCTCTCTTTTAAATTTTAAACAAAGGGCTTGGTAGCTTATAAAAGGAGATCCAACGCCCCATTATAAGTAGTTGATTTTTTTGGGGATAAAATGAAATGAAGAAGAAGGTCTTTGTCTTGCCATTATTTGAGTGTTTGTGATGTTCTCTTATAGCTTTTAGATAAAGTTCTAGTTTGAAGTTTGAGAAGCATTTCTTCTTTGGGCGTACAACTTCCATCTAGTTTCAAGGGTCAATTTCATTTCCAAGAAGAAGACATCAAGGAGACATCCTTCCATGGATCCCATCTTCCCCAATAAGAGTTTCTCGAGCCTCCATAAGAAGAACAATTCTTATGATCTCCTCTTTTCCTTTGTGTTTTGATCTTTTCAAATATTCCATTTCTAATCCTTTTCCTTGCAGGGTTCTCTTTAATCTGGAGTTCAAGAGCTCGTCGTCTTGCCAAAGAAGCACGAATGGATGGGGCGTAATTCTTCGAAACGATCATCTTCTCATCCAGGATTGGTTTATTCGAATGTTACTACGGGTCTATCACTTCAAAAAGAGAGCTCATCATTGGTAACAAATCTTCCTCATCTCTTCATTTCTGATCTATTGAAGGTTAACCTCTAGGTTCTTAATCCTTTAGCTTTAGATTTAATCTTCTTTTAGGACAATCTGGTTATTATTGTGGCATATGTTTAAGAATTACCAAATCTTTCTCTAGGTCTTGCTTGAGTCTCTTAGATTGAAAGCTAGTTCATGTGTTTAGGTTTTCATTGCTCAACTTTTAACTCATCCTCAACAGAAAGCATTTTCATGCCACATCATTTTTGGTATCAGAGCATGGTTGGATTAGGTTAGGATTTGCGTAGATGCTGAAATTCATTGTTTGCTGGAATTCTGCACATAGAGTTTTAATATCTTGCATAGCCTGTTAAGTGTTTGCATAATTGCATGTTAAATACCAAGGTGAAATCAGGTTGTCCTACTATAAGGGGGAATCCTTATAGTGTAAGGTTGTCCTATCTTGGTCATTACCATTGTTAGCATAGATTAATTTCTCAATTGTCTTACATGCTGGAATTTTCTGAATCTGTGCATATATAGTCTGATAAAAGAATTGTTTTTCTCAGCATAGAACTCAGAATTTAGTTATTCTTGTTTTGTTAGATTTAATATAATTGACAGAAGTTTACATAATGTTTCTAGAATTTTTAGTTAACTATAGAATTTTCGAGCTATGATTTAGTACTGTTCTATCTAAAATTCCAATAGAGTTAATTTTCAGCATGGTTGTGTGCATTCATCTTAACTCAATTAAGGGAACCAATATGACATGGGGGCAGGATTGATCACCTGTCCTTAGCCCAAGAACTACAACCCTCATTGTGCATCGAACCCAATCCCCTAATTAAAATTAAGTAGAACCTTATTTGCCCTAGTGGGTTAGGGACATCAATTGGTCGAGTCCTGGTTAGTGTCAAGTCATTGTGTCAACTAGTCTTGTGTATGCCCTATTACTTGGTGACTAGGATTGGAACTAAGGGCTTGGGTGCTGATCTGTCTACCGGGCCAATTCCACCGGCCAAAGAAGGGATCTCACACTCCCCTTGTTCTGACACCATGCCAAGTATAGAGTTACTACAATCTAGTTTGCCACCTTGATTAGGTGACTAGTTTGGGACTCTAGGTCTAGTTCAAGTCAATTGGGACAAGCTTGTGCAACCTATTCTTCACCTATTATTTGAAGCTGGTGTCAAGGATCGAGGTTAAGTGGTTAAGCCTAAGGGGTTCTTGTGGTTTTTAATTAGGTCCCAGCGAGAGCTGGGGAAACCACCCACAGACCCACCTCCTGACTGGCCAGTGGAAAAGAGTAGTTGTTGGTTTGATTGTACCTAGCCAACTCAGTTTATTTGAGCTAATAGGTCTAGAAAATCTTAGCCCGAGTTTGAGTCCACTTGCATGCATGACAACTAGAGCAGGGACATCATATTCACCAGCCCAAGCCCAATCAAGTGTAGCCATGGACCAAAATCTTGGAAATCTGATTAAAGCCTTGAATGATCAAGTAGCCCAACTAAACAAAAATTTAACGGAGCAATTGGCCCAAACCAACCAGAACGTGGCCCAGGCCAACCAGAGCATGAATGATCAGTTAGCCCACATCATGACTAGGTTGGATCAATTAGAATGTAGAACTCTTGGAGGAAACCATGAAGTCCAGAATGAACCCGAACCTGATCTTGAACCTGAGTTTGAAACATGAGTCAACCCTAGAAGGGTCCCACGCCAAAACCATTTCCATGAGCCCAACCCTAGGAGACCTCAGCAAGACCATTTCTGTGAACCAAATCCTAGGGGGCCCAATCATGAGCAAGCCCATGAACCCAATCCAAGGAGACTCTATCTTGAGCCCACTTATGAACCAAATGTCAGGAGACCCACTCCAATTCAGTTTGACCAAGATGATCGAGCCATAAAAAATGTTAGGTTGGAATCACCCACATTTGATGGAATCTTAGATCCCAAAATTTACATCAATTGGGAAGGAGAGATGGACCAGTACATTGACTGGTATGACATGACTGAGGAAAGAAAATGTAAGTTTGCAAAACTAAAGTTGGTAAGACAAGCTAGGCTCTATTGGAGAAATGTTGAGCGATTAGCTAGGCAAAGAGGTGATGTGCCTATAGTAACCTGGAGAGCAATGAAACTTAGGCTTAGAGAAAAATACCTTCCTATGTCCTACCACCAAAGACTCCTAGATCAATGGCAAAGACTTACTCAAGGAAATAGGTGTGTCACAGAATACATTGCCAAATTTGATGAGTTTGTAATGAGGTGCAATGTTGATGAATCTGAGTCAGTAACCCTGTCTAGATTTAGAGCCGGACTGAGGGAAGAAATCCAGAAGGAATTATTCATGAGGGAAGTCCATGATCTAGAATTGGCCTATCAGATAGCTAGAGATGCTGAGAGATTTCACAGGAGTCCATTTTATCGTAGACCCGACGCCCCTAGGATTAGTGTACCTAATCAGCATATAGGACCCAGTCAGTCTAGATTCAACCGACCCAATCCTAATGCACCTATGACCCGAAGAGATGATAAAGGGAAATCACCTGAAGTCCAAAGAAATCCAAATGCATGTTTCAAATGTCAGAAGGTAGGTCACTATGCTAGCAACTGTCCAAATCGATCCTTACACATAGGGGAACTAGAAGAGGAAGCCATAGAACCCCAAGATGAGTGTGAAGAGGAAATATACCAGGCAGATGAGAATTTGGCTGAAGAATATGAAGGTGATGAAGCCCTGGTAGATCATGATCTTTTAGGAGTGGTTAGGTGTATCCTCACCCAAACCAAAGACCAAGAAGACTGGCGTAGGACTAGTATCCTACAGACTTTCATCAAGATAGGCGAAAAAGTGTGCAAGGTCATCTTAGATAGTGGTAGCTGTGTCAATGCCATATCCACCAACACAGTCAAAAACCTAGGATTGTCCACTGTACCCCATCCTAATCCATATAAGGTATCCTGGATAGACTCAACCTCTATTCCCATCAAGTCTTGGTGCATAGTTACCATCCAGTTCCAGTCTTACCAAGAGAAAGTTTGGTGCGATGTTCTTCCAATGGGAGTTAGCAGTATCATTTTAGGACGACAATGGTTATACGATCATGACGTTATACTCTATGGTCGCTCTAATTCATGCTCGTTTACTCATAATGGGAAGAAGATTGTAATCCATTCTTCTCCACCTAAGGACCCAATTAAAAGAGGATCTAGCCAATTGAGAAATAAGACACAAAAGATAAACGTGATCACTGCTAAAGAATTGGAGCAAGAGATTAGCAATGGTTCACCTGTTTGGGTTTTGAAAACTAAGGAACATCAAGAGCCCTCCCCAAAAGAACAACCTCAAGAAGTCGTTGAAGTGCTAAATGAGTATAAGGATGTTTTCCCCGATGAGTTACCCGACCAACTCCCACCCTTAGGGACATCCAACATGCAATAGACTTAGTCCCTGGAGTGACCTTACCGAACCTTCCCCATTTTAGAATGAACCCTACCGAACATCAAGAATTGCAACGACAAGTAGGAGAACTTCTTAGGAAATAATTCATTAAGGAGATTTTAAGCCCATGCACAGTCCCAGCCTTACTCACCCCTAAGAAAGATGGCACGTGGAGGATATGTATCGATAGTCGTGCCATAAATAAGATCATAGTGAAATATAGGTTTCCCATCCCTTGATTGGATGACATGCTAGATATGATGGACGGTGCGATGATATTTTCTAAGATTGACTTGAAGAGAGGCTATCACCAAGTTTGGATCAGACCAGGGGATGAATGGAAGACTGCCTTTAAGACTAAGGATGGGTTATTTGAATGGGTAGTCATGCCATTTGGACTATCAAACGCCTCTAGCACCTTTATGAGAATCATGAACCAAGTCCTACGATCCTTTATCGGAAAGTTTGTCGTTGTGTATTTTGACGACATCCTTATCTATAGTAGGACTAGAGATGATGATTTGAACCATCTGAAGCAAGTATGTTTGGCACTTAGGAAGGATACTCTCTATGCCAATTTGAAGAAATGTGATTTTGTGACTACTAGAGTTATCTTTCTAGGATTTGTCGTAACCCTTGAAGGAGTATTTGCTGACCCTGAGATGATTAGAGCAATTGTAGACTGGCCAACACCCAATAATATTCATGAAGTAAGAAGTTTTCATGGCCTCACTACATTTTACAGAAGATTCATTAGAGGGTTTAGCACCATAGTTGCTCCTATTACGGATTGCATTAGGAAAGGCAATTTTGAATGGATAAAAGCTGCTGATAAGGCCTTCCTAAACATTAAGGACAGGATGACACAAGCATCGATCTTAAGATTACCCGATTTTTCTAAGATTTTTGAGGTAGCTTGTGATGCCTCTGGAGTAGGAATTGGAGGAGTCTTAAGTCAAGAAAGTCATCCAGTGGCATTTTTTGTGAAAAGCTGAATGAGGCTAGGATGAAATACTCAACCTATGACAAGGAGTTATATGCGGTAGTTCAGGCTTTGAGGTACTGGAGACACTATCTGCTACCGCAAGAGTTTGTCTTATTCTCGGATCATGAAGCCCTTAGGTTTCTTAGCTCCTAGAAAAAGTTGAACCCTAGGCATGCCAAGTGGGTAGAGTTCATCCAAGCCTATATCTTCATCCTAAAGCACCGTGCGGGAACTGAGAATAGGGTTGCTGATGCCTTAAGTCGTAGAGCGTTGCTCTTAAATTCAGTCAGCACCGAAGTCATAGGTTTTGAGAGACTTAAGGAGGAATACAAAACCTGTCTGAATTTTGGAGAGATCTATCAGGCTTTACATCTAGGACCATCTAGCAATCATAGTGACTATACCCTTCTAGATGGTTATCTTTTTAGAGAAAACAGGCTCTGTGTTCCAAGAACCTCCTTAAGGGATTTTCTAGTTTGGGAGACACATGCTGGAGGTTTGGCTGGGCATTTTGGGTGAAACAAGACTATCTTAGTTGTTGAGGAACAATTCTACTGGCCAGGCCTTAAGAGACAGGTAGCAAACCTTGTTGCCCGATGTAGGACATTTGCTGTTGCAAAACAGCAGAAACAGAATACCAGGTTATACACTCCTTTACCTGTACCTGAGTGTCCATGGCAGGATCTTAGCATGGACTTTATTCTAGGGTTACCCAAGACCATTAGAAAACATGATTCAATCTTTATAGTGGTCGACCGATTTTCGAAGATGGCCCATTTCCTACCCTGCTCCTAAACTTCTGATGCCTCTAGGGTAGCCAAGCTCTTTCTTGATCAAGTAGTCAAGCTACACGGGCTACCAAAAACCATTGTTTCTGATAGGGATGTCCGTTTTACAAGTTACTTCTGGAAAACCCTTTGGCACCTATTAGGAACCAGAATAAATTTTAACTGCCTACTACCCCCAAATTGATGGACAGACTGAAGTTGTGAATAGAAGTCTAGGGAATTTGTTGAGATGTCTAGTGGGAGATAGTCTAGGAAACTAGGATTTGTTATTGCCTCGTGCTGAGTTCACTTATAACAGTTCGGTCAGTCGATCTATGGGCAAAAGTCCATTTGAAATAGTCCTTGGTTACAAACCTAGGAAGCCTTTAGATCTGATCCTACTACCCACAAATGCACAAGTTTCCGAGTCTGCTGAATCCTATGCACAGCATATTAAGGATTTACATCATGAAATAAACAAGAAAATTCACTTGAGCAATGAATCCTATAAACATAAGGCTAATTCACGAAAGAGAGTCAAGGAATTCTATGAGGGGGATCATGTAATGATTAAACTCAAACCTGAAAGATTCCCATCAAGGACTTTTAAGAAATTACATGCCCGTGGTGCAGGTCCATTCAAGGTCATAAAGAAGATTAGCTCTAATGCTTATGTACTGGATTTACCTTCTGACCTAGGTATCAGTCCAACCTTCAATGTTTCAGACTTAATAGAGTATAAGGAACCAATGATGATACCTAGTGAGCCTTTTGGACCTGACCCTATTTTTGAGAGCGAACTTGTCCCAGAGTGTCCACAAACCACCTTTCCAAAGAAACGAGAGACAATTGAACAGATTCTGGATGATAAGATTGTCACCACCAGGAACAAGGACTACTGTCGTTATTTGGTCCGTTGGCAAGGGCGACCTGAATCTGACAACTCTTGGATCACTGGAGAGGACCTGCAACAAATGGACCCGGATTTATTTGAACAATATCAAAGCCAGATTGGACCATATTTGATAGGGTCGAATTCTTGTCACCCCGGGAGATTTGGTGTGGACACCGACAACGGTCTTCACTCACTATGGATCGACTCCTGATGCTGCACATCCAACCCCGACTTGCAGAACAATTTTATCTTGTTAGAATAATACAAGCAAGACAACTACCAGGACAACTACCAGTCAACTACCAGAGCAACTAACAATCAACTACCATCAAAAGACAACCAAGCAACTACCTCTCAACTTCTCTTGGGATTACTACATCATCATGCCACTTCACCAAGCTTAGAGGGTGCCAAATCATCATCCACATCATCAAGCAACACCACCGAATGGGATTGCCACCACATGTGCCACCTCATCCATTGAAGTGGGCAACAAGAAGGAGTCAAATTCAAATTTGGGTGGCCAAACTAAACCTCCACCTCATGTAACCACTTCCCCCATGTATCTCTCAACCATCCCATGTATCTCTCAACCATCCCATGTATCTCTCAACCATCCCATGTATCTCTCCTCTCTTTTAAATTTTAAACAAAGGGCTTGGTAGCTTATAAAAGGAGATCCAACGCCCCATTGTAAGTAGTTGATTTTTTTGGGGATAAAATGAAATGAAGAAGAAGGTCTTTGTTTTGCCATTATTTGAGTGTTTGTGATGTTTTCTTATAGCTTTTAGATAAAGTTCTAGTTTGAAGTTTGAGAAGCATTTCTTCTTTGGGCGTACAACTTCCATCTAGTTTCAAGGGTCAATTCTATTTCCAAGAAGAAGACATCAAGGAGACATCCTTCCTGGATCCCATCTTCCCCAACAAGAGTTTCTCGAGCCTCCATAAGAAGAACAATTCTTATGATCTCCTCTTTTCCTTTGTGTTTTGATCTTTTCAAATATTCCATTTCTAATCCTTTTCCTTGCAGGGTTCTCTTTAATCTGGAGTTCAAGAGCTCATCGTCTTGCCAAAGGAGCACAAATGGATGGGGCGTAATTCCTCAGAACGATCTTCTTCTCATCCAGGATTGGTTTATTCGAATGTTACTACGGGTCTATCACTTCAAAAAGAGAGCTCATCATTGGTAACAAATCTTCCTCATCTCTTCATTTCTGATCTATTGAAGGTTAACCTCTAGGTTCTTAATCCTTTAGCCTTAGATTTAATCTTCTTTAGGACAATCTGGTTATTATTATGGCATATGTTAAGAATTACCAAATCTTTCTCTAGGTCTTGCTTGAGTCTCTTAGATTGAAAGGTTAACCTCTAGGTTCTTAATCCTTTAGCCTTAGATTTAATCTTCTTTAGGACAATCTGGTTATTATTGTGGCATATGTTTAAGAATTACCAAATCTTTCTCTAGGTCTTGCTTGAGTCTCTTAGATTGAAAGCTAGTTCATGTGTTAGGTTTTCATTGCTCAACTTTTAACTCATCCTCAACAGAAAGCATTTTCATGCCGCATCAACCTTGTTTCCCTCCTTGGATGCCCAAGTGGCAACGGATGTGGCGCCACATAGGTGGCTGAGGTGGCACCTGAGTTGGCATCTTTCCAAGTGAAAGAGGTGGGTTGGCCCACAAGGACATGACTTGATCTTGAAAGCCAGGTTGACTTCAATTGGGCTTGGGCCCAGTCCAAACTCAGACTCGAACCAAAAATAAATACAGGACTCATGACCTAACTCGACCCAAATTGGTCAAGGTACAAGACTAAACGAACTTAAACTAGTTACATGACTAGAAATTATGAAATTGCTTTGGCTCGTAGCCTTATTACAAGACTCATAGAAGTGGAACCCTAATCTGAGATCTACAGAGGGTTGAGGAGCCTCTATCAGATCTTGGTGCCCACACAAGTTTCCCAGGGTGGGAGGAACTCGACCCTATCGAGTAAGGGTTAGTTTGGCTTTGGTACCTCTCCAGGATGTCGGGGTCGATGCGTTGCAAGTCTTCCCGTGTGATCCACGAGTCATCGAATTCGGGTCGGCCTTGCCATCGGACCAAGTAACGTTGATAGCCCTTGCCCCGGGTAGTGATGGCTTGGTCATCCAGGACACGCTCGATCCACTCTCCTCGCTCAGGTATATTTGGAGGTGGACACTCAGGTTCTGGTTCACTCGCAAAAGAGAGGTCAGGCCCAAATGGCTTACTGGGTATGTTTGCGGGTTCTCTATACTCGACTAAGTCAGAGATATTGAATGTCGAGCTAATTCCATAATCCGGAGGTAATTCTAGCACATAGGCATTTGGGCCCATTCTCCTAATCACTTCAAAGGGACCCGCCCCACGAGCATGAAGCTTCTTAATGGTTCCCGATGGAAACCGTTCAGGTCGGAGCCTAATCATTACAAAATCCCCTATTTCAAACTCTTTTGCTCGCTTTCGGGAATCAGCCAGCCTTTTATATGTGTTATTACTTATATTAATTTTCTGGCTAATCTCTTTATGCATGTCCCTAATATGCTGTGCAAGTGAATCAGCTGACTCAGAGACACGTGCATGAATGGGTAGGGGAATCAGGTCAAGAGGTCGGTTAGGCTTGTATCCACAGACAACTTCAAAAGGACTCTTCTCGGTGGTCCTATTCATAGAGATGTTGTAGGCGAACTCGGCTCGAGATAAAAGAAGATCCCAATTTCTCATTTGTTCACCTATCAAGCATCCAAGAAGGTTTCTAGGCTGCGGTTGACCACCTCAGTTTGTCCATCGGTTTGCGGGTGGTAGGCAGTGGAGAATTGGAGCTTGGTGCCTAGGAGGTGCCAAAGGGTTTTCCAGAAATAGCTAGTGAAGCGGACATCTCTATCAGACACTATAGTCTTGGGTAGGCCAAGTAACTTAACCACATGTTCCAGAAAAAGCTTGGCAACCATGGAAGCCTCTAGGGTCTGGGAGCAGGGTATAAAATTAGCTATTTTGGAGAACCTATCCACTACTACAAAGACAGAATCGTGCTTCCTAGCGGTCTTGGGTAATCCTACCACAAAATCCATGCTGAGGTCTTGCCAAGGGTGGCTAGGTATGGGCAAGGGTGTGTATAGGCTAGTATTCTGTTTCTGCTGCTTGGCCACAGCACAGGTTCGACACCTAGAGACAATATTGGCGACATCTTTCTTAAGGCTAGGCCAAAAGAACTGGTCTTCAATAGCTAAAGTGGTCTTCTCCCTACCAAAGTGACTAGCTAGGCCTCCCGCATGGGTTTCCCACACTAAAAAATCTCGGAGTGAAGTCTTGGGGATGCACAACTTATTACCCTTGAAAAGATAACCATCCTGTAAGGTATAGTCACTATGGGCACTAAATGGTTCTTGAAGCTTAGACTAGAAGATCTCATTGAAGTCAGGACAAGATTCATATTGCTCCTTAAGTCGGTCAAATCCTAGAACCTCAGTCCTAACTGTGTTTAACAAAAGGGCACGATGACTAAGGGCATCAGCTACCTTATTCTCAATACCAGCATGATGTTTAAGCACAAAGGTATAGACTTGGATATACTCGACCCACTTAGCGTGCCTAGGGTTCAATCTCTTCTGGGAGTTCAGGTATCGAAGGGCTTCATGGTCTGAAAATAGGACAAACTCATGGGGTAACAGGTAGTGCCTCCAGTACCAAGGGCTTGGACGACTGCATAAAACTCTTTATCGTAAGTCGAGTACTTAATTTTGGTTCGTTAAGTTTTTCGCTAAAGAAGGCCACAGGGTGATTTTCCTGACTAAGTACTCCACCAATCCCAACTCCCGAAGCATCACATGCAACCTCGAAAATCTTAGAAAAATCTGGCAATCTTAGGACAGGTGCTTGTACCATTCTATCCTTAATTTCAAGGAAGGCTTTGTCTGCAGCTTTAGTCCATTGAAAACCTCCTTCCTGATGTAGTCAGTTATAGGTGCTATAATTGAACTGAATCCCCGAATGAATCATCTATAAAATGTGACTAGGACATGGAAACTGCGTACGTCATGGATGCTAGCAAGGACAGGCCACTCAACTATAGCTCTAACCTTTCATGGTCGGCTGAAACTCCTTTAGGGTTAACTACAAAGCCTAAGAAGATAACCCTAGTTGCCATAAATTCACACTTCTTAGGGTTGCGTAAAGGCTATTCTCCCTAAGGGTTTGGCAGACTAACCTTAAGTGGTGAAGATGGTCCTCTTTGGTCTTGCTATAGATCAAGATGTCATCAAAATATACTACAAGGAGTTTCCAGTGAACTCGTGCAAGACTTGGGTCATGACTCTCATAAAGGTACTGGCGCATTAGACAACCCAAAAGGCATCACTACCCACTCGAACAGACCATCCTTAGTCTTAAATGCCTGTTGGGAATTGTGTCCCAAAGCCAATCGCCTGGGATGTAGGCAGTTGTGGTCAGTATTGTATTCTTTTTATGAATTAATAAAATTTGGCATCTCATCACATATTATTTCCCTGAAATGAACTCTTTCCATGTGATGAAGTCCTTAGGACTACACTGACTTCGATACAGAGAGGATGTATCGAGTGGTCCTTAAACCAAGTTCACAACCAAAGGATACATTGTACTGGACGGTAATATATCAAGTATAGGTTGTTGTAGTTCACATCGTTTGGTTATCCTCTTGATCAAATGAGTGTGGTGACACTGATGTGATCTGCAAGTGGGATTGTGATATCTCATTGAACGTGACTCCGTGCAGCCCCTTTCTGCCAAAGGGATACTCACGATAGGATATGGGTATATGTGTCCCTCTGACCTGAGGTCATCATGGTAGCTTGCAAGCAACTCCCTGTGCTTTGGTGCCGGACTACCCGGATTTTTAATCTGGTGACGGAAGGTTTCTGGATACAGGCAAGTACTTGTGGAGCAGTGATGGACCAAGATAGAATTGACTTGTCCAAATAGTTTGGATTGAATGTCTCGCAGTATCTTATTTAGCAAATCCTCGGCCGGGGTAGCCCTAGTGAAGAGTCACTGGGCTTGCGAGGTTGAGACACATAGTGGATTGACTCTGTCTGGGTTGGCAGCCCAATCTCAGTCGTCCTGAGCATTAGAGGTCAAAGGGATGAATTATACGGTAACCATATGCCAAAGGTTCGATTGCTCTCGCATCTTCGACCTATCCGGATGCCGGGACCCATTGCTAGATTGTATCTTGTGCTGGTACTGGAATTGTTCTAGTGCTACCGCCTAGGTTCGAACCTATGAGGTCACGCCATAGAGGATAACTCCTTGATCCAGTTACCAGTATTTGATTAGGAATCTTATCGGTGATTGTTTGATTGAGCACATTGGACTGCCCTCGGGTTGGGTCATTCAGAGTTTGTCCCGGTTTATCAGGAATTTTTTTTGGTTAACCAGGACTTGACCTAACCTTCTGATAATTAGATTTTGATCAAATTACTTGGTTGAACCCATTTCACACCTTTTGGGATTTTTTTAAAAACCCTTTGACCCGGTTTAAATTGTTTTAAACCGTTTTTTTAATCCCTTCCAACCGGTCTTTATTGAATGGCCGAACAGAGCTTTGGGCGTCTCTTCTCCTTCTTCCGTTCTCCACGAATTCAACTGGATTGAATTTGTTAAATGCCATGATCCAAGCGTTCTGCCTTTCCCTCTCCCTCCCATCCTCTTAGCTCCCCATTCCACCGGTTGTTTACCTTGATCGCCACTCATAAAACCTGCTGCCTGCTGCTGAATTTGAGGGGCGCTGTTTTGAGGCAGAAAACTGAGAGCAAAAAGGCTGTGAGAAAGAATGCTTGTTCATCTTTTCCCCCCACCTGAGAGATCCTTTTATCCATTGTCTGTTCTTTGGCCTCACTGTTATTGAGTGTTTGAAAGAGAAACCATCAACCACAAGCCTCTGTTCTTTGTGCTCAATAGGAAGAAGAAAGCTCTGCTTCTTCCCACCATCCAAGGATTTTCTGGCGACTAGCATCGCCTGAAAATTGGATCAGAGGAGCCCAGCGCGTGTCTCCCCTCTAGAGGGTGCTCCTAAGTGCATCTGAGAGCCGTAACGATCTCATTTGCTGCTGTTCTTGGTTTTTATTTTATGTTGCAGGTTTGCTGAAATTGCAGTACAAAGAGCACCCAACCGTGGATGGTCTGATCCCAATTCTTTCTCCTTACAAGGAAGAACGTATTCCCTTGCTGTTGTACCAGCAGAAGAGACCAAGGGACTGCCATTTGCTTTGGATAGTTGCTGTTGAAACAAAAAAAAAAAAAAAAAAAAAAACAGAGCTTCAACCTGCTGGAGCTTGGAGACTTTGGGAATAAAGTTATTTCGCTATCTTAGCAATACCAGGTCTATTCCAGACTTATTCCAGGCGGGAATAAGGTATTGTTTTTATTTTTATAATTCATGCATATGTAGATCTGGATTTGTAAAATATTTTATAAATATTCCATATCAATTATATGACGTGTTTTTATCTGTACATGCTTCTAGATCGTGTTAGATCCTGTGCGGAGCAGGTTTTTCCACTTTTATTTTAAAATTATTTTAAAATACTTACTTGCTCCCTGCTCTTGCTTGCTTAGTGTAGGCATCTGCAAAAGACCCTTTTTCACTTTCAGTGGTATCAGAGCCACGTTACAGTAGTAACATTATCCTGATGCATGTATTAGATTAAAATAGTTTAATCTATTTTTTTATTATGATAGTACTTTTAGAAACCTAGTTGAGACCTTCACCATGACCGTGTGTCTTTGACACGATGCGGATCGTCTGTGTTGGCCTCTTTAGAAGGATCCTTTAAGGAAATCTTCGAATTAAAAATTATTTTAGTCAGATACTGTTGTGACATGTCTGTTGATTATTGGGCTATGAAATGTTTATAAAATATATATCTAGATATGATGCATGAATTGTTATGTAAAAAGAAAAAAATGTTTTACATTGACACTTATTTAAAAATGTTTTGATTTTTTGTATGGCTTATTAAAATAAAATTATTAGGTTTATGAAATCTAATTTGACATGAATAAGCCATTTTGGGTTAATTGGGTTAGTTATCTAATTGGGTCCTTAACTGGGTTAGACCTAGGTTTAGTTGAACCGGATAAAAAAAGATTAATCAAAAGTTGATTAAGGTCCTTCTTTAGAACTATCTAATAGTTAGATTAGTTGAACCGTTCATCTAAAATGGATCTAATTAGTGGCTCAGTGGACGCCCGAGTCTTTAGGCTAGTCTGATCGAGTCTGGTAAACCGACTGGTGTCGAGGTAGGTTTGGCATTGTGATCATGGTTGCATGAGGCTACCTCTTTCCTGGCCAACTTGGTTGGTGTCTAGGAAAGATGGTTAATGATGGTTACTCACCCATGATCTCACCTACCTGGTTAGTCGTGTCAACCAGAACCGATTGGAAAAGCTAATTGACTCGAGTTAACCCATGTCACCCAGGTTGATCTGTCTAACTGATTTTTAGGTGCCCATGGATCAATTGTTGAATTGATTCAACTCTCCTGGAAACTGATTCGTTCAGTAGGAGAATGATCCATGTTTCCTGTCTCTTTCTTCTGTCACAAACTAAAAATCCTCTAAAATTATTAGGTCCTTAAAAAGACTAAGTCAAGGTGTTGACAGTGTCTTAGCCTCCATTAAGTCAGTTAGAATTATGTCCACTAGCTTGGTGTGCATCGGCAGTTCCAAAGAACGGGTGTACATCCGGTGACTAGAATTTCTATCTGATCGATGATGGTTCAGTGCAACTCTTTAACGGGACCAGGTGGGCCGGCCAAAGTCGGGCTTGGTCTTTAGTTAGCTAGAAGCATTGAATTTGTCATTTTAATGGTTGGACCTAACCAGAGACCCGCAATAGGAGGCCCCAAGGCCGATTGAGGTGTTCTTTGGGGCAAAAAGAAATACTGAAAATTGTTTAGGGAAGCAATTGGTTTACGAACTACCTTTAGGCTCGTATGGGTGAGCCGGCCAAAGTCGGGCTCATGCGAGGCCTATTGGATTTTAGTACCCACTTGAAAAAAGTTTTCACGGATTGGAGTTAGAGGCTACAAATCTAAAAAATTAGTGGGAGAAACCTTAGACTAAAGTCCAAGTCTTTTGGTTAAAATATTAATTCATACACTAATTTGGTCTTATTTTCTTTTCAGATGTCTTCCAATTTATCGCTCCGATCACTTCTCGATAACAAGAAGTTAAAGGGTCACAACTTTGATAGTTGGTATCGAAGGTTGAGAATCGTTCTGGAGCATGAATGGATCCTTTATGTGATAACAATTCGGCACCTGAAATCCTCCCACAAATGCATGGAGTGCGGTCAGAGACGCTTATCTGAAGTGGGTCTCTGATCGGACTACTGCCCGTTGCATTATGTTAGCGGCGATGAACGACGAGTTCAGTCGCAAATTCGAGGAGGCCCAACCTAATGAAATCCTTCAAAAGTTGAAGGAATCCTTTGGCACCCCGGATGATGTAGAATGGTACAAAGTGTCTTGTGCCATCTACAACTCCAAGATGCCGAATGGTGGTTCAGTCACTGATCATGTATTGTATATGATCGAGCTGATTGAAAAGCTTGGCAAACTCGGATGCCCCTTGCACGAGTAGCTTGGCAAGGATGCGATCCTGAATTCTCTTCCCTCCTCCTATCTTGATTTTCTCGATCATTATAGAATGAACAAGCCTGCAGTCAACTACCATGGTCTTTTGGGGTTGCTACAAACTTTCGAGAAAGACCACCAACTGAATAAGGGGGTGGTGAATTTAGTGGGAGGAAGTAGAGGTCGTTGTCCCTTTAAGAAAGGGAAGAAGAAAACAAATAAAAAGGGAAAGAAGGTGCAGAATACTACTGGCCCTAGTCAGACCAGGAAGTATAAGGCTGATCAATCTTCTGCAAAATACTTCTACTGCAAGAAGAAGGGACACTAGAAGAGGAACTGTCCTCTTTATATTGCATCCCTTGATCCGAACAGGCCGAGGAAGCAGAAGTCTGCTGAACAAGATATTTATATGATAAAACATTGTAATTACTCTATTGTTGATACTGCTAACTGGGTATTGGATACTGGTAGTCCAATTCATGTTTGTAATTCATTACAGGGACTTCAAGTTAGCAGAAGATTTGAAGATGGAGAACAGTTTCTGAGCGTCGGGAATGGAAGTCATGTTCCAGTACTGGCGGTCGGAGTCCTGCGTCTTGTCTTTGAGTCTTGTATTGTCGAACTAGTCGACTGTCACTATTGTCCTAGTTTCATTATGAGCATAATCTCTGTAGGCCTTTTGGCCAATTGTGATTTTGAACTATCAATAAAAGGAGATTTTTGCAATGTTATTTTGAATAACTCTGTGATAATGAAAGCTAGATTAAATAATGGCATATATGTACTATCAGGGCCTGTTAGTGTAATGTACACTTCTAGCAAACGCCCAAGGTTAGATAATGTCAACGATTTGTATCTTTGGCACTGTAGGCTAGGTCATATTAACCAAAATAGGATAAACAAGATGCAAGGAGATGGACTCCTCGAGGTTAGTGATTCTGAATCACTGCCCACTTGTGAATCCTGTTTAGTTGGTAAAATGACCAAGTCACCTTTTACTGAAAAAGGTGAACGAGCTACAGAACTTCTATGTCTAATACATACTGATGTATGTGGACCGATGACAGTTAGTGCCAAAGGAGGATACAAATATTTCATTACTTTTACAGACGACTTTTCAAGGTTCAGTTATGTCTTTTTATTGAGACATAAGTCTGAGTCGTTTGAAATGTTCAAACGATACCGTAATGAAGTAGAAAGCAAACTGGAAAAAGTATTAAAACCCTTCGATCTGATCGAGGAGGTGAATACTTATCTGGTGAATTTTTGACATATCTTGAGGAGAATGGAATTCTCTCTCAGTAGACTCCTCCAGGAACACCACAGTTGAATGGTGTGTCCGAAAGGAGGAATCGAACCTTGTTGGACATGGTTCGATCCATGATGGGTTTTGCAACTTTGTCGCTATCCTTTTGGGAATATGCGCTTCAGACAGCCTGTTACTTATTAAATGATGTTCCAAGTAAGTTTGTTGTCTCTACTCCGTATGAGATGTGGACTGGAGTAAACCCTCAATCTCACACCTTCGGGTCTGGGGTTGTCCGCTTACATAAAGCGTTTAGACTCAGACAAACTTGGTCCTAGGTTTGATCGGTGTTATTCATTGGTTATCCTAAGGAAACCAAAGGGTATTTCTTTTACTTGGAGAATGAACAAAAGGTGTTCGTTGCTCTTAGAGCTATCTTTTTGGGAAAGGAGTTCCTTGGAGAAGGAACTATAGCTTCTAAGATTGAACTTGATGAAGTTTAGCCAATAGTAAAACCTGCACACTCTAAGGACATCGTAGAACCGGCTGTGATTGAATCACACCCAGAACCCATTAGGAGATCCAGTAGAATACCGCGTCAGCCGGACAGATACTACGGTTTCTTGGTCCGGGATGGTGATCCCATTGAGCTCGATGAGAACAATGAGGATCCGATCACATATATGGATGCACTTCAAAGATCTGACTCTGAGGCATGGCTTGGAGCCATGCAATCCGAAATGGAGTCCATGGAAATCAACAATGTTTGGACATTGGTTGATCTGCTTGAATGAATAAAACCATCGGGTGTAAATGGATCTTCAAGAAAAAGGGGCGCAGATGGGAAGGTAGAGACTATAAAGCCCGTCTGGTTGCCAAGGGGTATCGTCAGTGATATGGTATCGATTATAACGATACTTTCTCCCCTGTGGCAATGCTTAAGTCCATTCGGATCATGCTTGCTTTGGCAGCATTTTTTGATATGAAATCTGGAAAATGGATGTCCAACCGCTTTCCTAAATAGGGAACTGAAGAGGAGGTGTATATGATACAGCCTGAAGGGTTCAATCCACTAGATGAATCAAAAGTATGCAAGTTGCAGAGGTCCATTTATGGACTCAAGCAAGCATCTCGAAGTTGGAATTTATGGTTTGATAGATGTATCAATCGTATGGCTTCGTTAGGAACGGAGAAGAAACCCTGCATCTATAAGTGGGTTAATGGTTCTGTGTTTGTATTCCTAGTATTGTATGTTGACGACATTCTCCTAATCGGGAATGACGTTGTAGCATTACAAGGATTATAAAATAAAGTCTGGTTATCATCTCAGTTCTCCATGAAGGACTTGGGTGAAGCTTTCTTACATACTAGGTATGAAGATCTATAGAGATAGATCTAAGAAGCTTTTGGGACTGCCCCTTCTAAGTACATTGGACCGTGTGCTTAAATGGTTCAGCATGGAAAAATCCAAGAAAAGGCTATCTTCGATAGGTTCTGGAATTATTCTTTCCAAGAAAGGATTGTGCGACAACTCCTGAGGAAGAGAGCGCATGAGTAGAGTACCTTATGCTTCTGAATAGGCTCTATCATGTATGACATGTACTAGACCTGACTGGACATACATCACTAGAGTAGTGAGCAGATACCAGTCTGACCTAGGTGAGGCGCATTGGAAGGTGGTTAAGTCCACCTTAAGTATTTAAGAAATACTAAAGATCAATGGCTAATTTATGGAGAAGCTGACTTGAAACTTGTGGGGTACTCTGACTTTAGTTTCTAGTTGGATAGAGATGATAGCAAGAGTGTGTCAGGGTTTGTATTTACCCTGAATGGAGGAGTGATCTGGTAGAAAAGTTCCAAGCAGGTAACTGTTGCAGACTCGATATGCGAAGTAGAATATATTGCAGCATCAGATGCAGTAAAGGAAGCTGTATGGTTGCGGAAGTTCCTTGGAGAGCTAGGGTGGCACCTTCCTTAGATGGCCCTATTCCGGTGTACTATGACAGCACTGGAGCCATTGCTCAAGCTAAGGAGCCTAAAGCTCATCACCGCACAAGCACATTCTGCGGTGCTACAACCTCGTACGAGAGATCATGGAACGAGGCGTCATCAATCTTCTAAAGATCGATGGAAAAGAAAATCTGGCCGACCCCTTCACTAAAGCCCTCGGAATAAAAGAGTTGACTATTAAAATGGGAAATGGATATTAGATACTCTTCTGATTAGCTTTAGTACAAGTGGGAGTTGTTGGGAATTGTGTCCCAAAGCCAATCGCCTGGGTTATAGGCGGTTGTGCTCAGTATTGTATTCTTTTTATGATTAATAAAATTTGGCATCTCATCACATATTATTTCCCTGAAATGAACTCTTTCCATGTGATGAAGTCCTTAGGACTACACTGACTTCGATACAGAGAGGATGTATGAGTGGTCCTTAAACCAGGTTCACAACCAAAGGATACATTGTACTGGACGGCAAATATATCAAGTAAGTTGTTGTAGTTCACATCGTTTGGTTGTCCTCTTGACCAAATGAGTGTGGTGACACTGATGTGATCTGCAAGTGGGATATGTGATATCTCATTGAACGTGACCGTGCAGCCCCTTTCTGCCAAAGGGATACTCACGATAGGATATGGGTATATGTGTCCCTCTGACTGAGGTCATCACGGTAGCTTGCAAGCAACTCCTGTGCTTTGGTGCCGGACTACCCGGATTTTAATCCGGTGATGGAAGGATTCTGGGTATAGGCAAGTACTTGTGGAGCAGTGACGGACCAAGATAGAATTGACCTGTCCAAACATTTTGATGGAAATGTCTCGCAGTATCTCAATTTATCAATCCTCGACCGGGGTAGCCTAGTGAAGAGTCACTGGGCTTGCGAGGTTGAGACACGTAGTGGACTGACTCTGTCTGGGTTGCAGCCCAATCTCAGTCATCACCTGAGTATTAGAGGTCAAAGGGAGGAATTATACGGTAACCATATGCCAGAGGTTCGATTGCCTCACATCTTCGACCTATCCGGATGTCGGGACCCATTGCTAGATGGTATTATGCTGGTACTGGAATTGTTCTAGTGCTACCGCCTAGGTCGAACCTATGAGGTCAGTGCCATAGAGGATAACCCCTGATATCCAGTTACCGGTATTTGATTAGGAATCTTATCGGTGATGGTTTGATTGAGCACATGGACTGCCCTCAGGTTTGGGTCATTCAGAGTTTGTCCCGGTTTATTGGAATTTTTTCTGGTTAACCAGGACTTGACCTAACCTTCTGATAATTAGATTTTGATCTAATTACATGGTTAGAACCCATTTCACACCTTTTAGGATTTTTTTAAAAAACCCTGTTGTCCCTGTTTAAATTGTTTTAAACCATTTTTTTAACCCCTTCCAACCGGTCTTTATTGAATGGCGAACAGAGCTATGGGCGTCTCTTCTCCTTCTTCTGTTCTCACGAATTCAACGGGATTGAATCGTTAAATGCCATGATCCAAGCGTTCTGCCTTTCCCCTCTCCCTCCCATCCTCTTAGCTCCCATTTCCACTGTTGTTTACCTTGATCGCCACTCATAAACCTGCGCCTGCTGCTGAATTTTGAGGGGCGCTGTTTTGAGGCAGAAAACTGAGAGCAAAAAGGCCGTGAGAAAGAATGCTTGTTCATCCTTTCCACCTGCCTGAGAGATCCTTTTATCCATTGTCTGTTCTTTGGGCCTCCTCTTGTTGAGTGTTTGAAAGAGAAACCATCAACCACAAGCCTCTGTTCTTGTGCTTAATAGGAAGAAGAAAGCTATGCTTCTTCCCACCGTCCAAGGATTTCGATGACTAGCATTGCCTGAAAATTGGATTAGAGGAGCCCGGCGTGTGTCTACCCTCTAGAGGGTGATCCTAAGTGCATCTGAGAGCCGGAACGATCATTTGCTGCTGTTCTTGGTTTTATTTTAAGTTGCAGGTTTGCTGAAATTGCAGTACAAAGAGCACCCAACCGTGGAAGGTTGATCCCAATTCTTTCTCCTTACAAGGAAGAACGTATTCCCCTTTATTATTATACCGGAAGAAGAGACCAAGGGACTGCCATTGCTTTGGATAGTTGCTGTTGAAAAAAAAAAAAAAAAAAAAAACAGAGCTTCAACCTACTGGAGCTTGAAGACTACGGGAATATAGTTATTCCGCTATCCTAGCAATACCAGGTCTATTCCAGACATCTTAGGCGGGAATAAGGTATTATTTTTAATTTTAAATTCATGCATATGTAGATCTGGATTTGTAAAATATTTTTAAATATTCCATATCCATTATATGACGTGTTTTTATCTGTACATGCTTCTCGGATCGTGTTAGCTCCTATGCGGAGCAGGTTTTCTGCTTTATTTTAAAATTATTTTAAAAAATACTTACCTATCCCTGCTCTTGCATGCTTAGTGTAGGCATTTGCAAAAGCCCCTTTTTCACTTTCAATGCCGTCTTCCATTCATCCCCCGGTCGAATTCTAATCTATAGTGGTAACCACTCTTGAGGTCTATCATTGGAAAAGATTGGTGGCTGTTGACATCATATCAAGCATATCATCAGCAGGCGGGGAATAGGAAACCTCATATTTGATTAAGTTTTGTTGTTGATAGCTAGTCCTGTTATCAACACAATATCTCCAGGTCCCATCTTTCTTAGGGGTAGGGTAGGGCGATAGAGGGATAGCACAGGACTCTAAATTCCCCCTAAGAAAACCCTTCTACTCAGCAGCTCTCCCCATGTTTCTAAAGTTCCTGATGTTTAGTGGGGTTCATTCTATAGCGGGGGGAGTGTGGGCAAAGTGGATCCTGGGACCAAATCTATAGCATGAAGTGGCTGGGTCTCCTGCATTTAAGGGGTGGCAGTTGATCAGGTAATTCTTCCGGAAAACATCCTCAAATTCTTTGAGTCTTTACTACCTCTTGGGGGTGTTCTACATTGATTGGTTCGTGACTCTCCTTGGTGGCTAGAATCCAAACAGGGGCTCCCTCTAAAATCTCTTTCTCTAGCTCCTTAGGTGTAATCAGGTTGACTTCTACTTTTTTCTCCTTAAGGCTACTAGATCCTTTCTTGACGGGGTCCTTAGGTTGGATTGGGTTGATTGTGATCTTTTTCCCCTAGGGAAAAGGACACAGGTATTGGATCGACCATAAAGAGTGGCATCATGGTCGAAAAGCCAGGGTTATCCTAGAATGATACAACCCACACCCATGGATAAGACGTCACACCAAATCGATTCTTCATAGGAACTCATTTTTATCTTGATTGGCACCTAGATTTTACTGGGATTGATGTTGAATCTATCCAGGAGACTTTGTAAGGGTTGGGGTGGGGAACTGTGGCTAGTCCTAAGGATTTGACAGTGCTTAAGGAAAGGGCATTAACACAGCTTTCACTATCAATGATGACCTTACATACCTTATCTCCAAGCTTGATCAGGGTCTATAGGATGTTGTCCTACACCAGTCTTCTTCTGTACTATGTTTTGGGCTAGGATGCATCGGACTACTCCTACAAGGTCTTCAGATTCATACACTTCTTCCTCTCCTCATACTCTTCCAACAACTGATTTTGGGATCATAGACGTCCTCCTCAGGTTCAACGATTGGTTCGGGTTCAGTCTCAGTGGTTCATCTATGAGTAGGGCAGGGGCGGTGCACTGACTAGCAAAATATCCAAGTTTATGACACCTAAAGCATTTACCTTGGGGATCAGGTCTCTCTAGACTTTAATAGCCTTACCTTTCCTCTTTACTGCATTGGGGTCGGTTCAGGCTGGGACGACTAGGACTGGGTCGGCTAGGTTTGGTCGACTTAGATCAGTTCGGTTTGGGTTTGGTCGATTTGGGTAAGCATGGCTGTAACTTTGGGGGGATCCAGGGCCGTCTCTGGTTCCTAAAGTGCTCAGGTCTTCTGTAGGTGGGAGCTCTCTAGAAATGCTCACAGAGCCTAGCAACTTGGTAAGCTTCTTCCAAGGTTCTGGTTGCTCTAAAGTACAGCTCTCCTGAATGTCTGGGTGCAGGCCAGCCCTAAACCTAGATAGGGTTACCTCAGGTGATTCAAAAACCTTACATCGCATAACACATTCATCAAACTTGGCGATGTAATCGGCCACGCTCTTACTCCCTTGACTTAAGGTTTGCCATTGGTCCAACAGTTTCTGGGTGTAGGATGCAGGTAAGTATTTCTTCTAAGCTTATCTCTCATTTCCCACCAAGCGGTTATGGGTAATTGACCTTTCTGCTCTATGTAATTTTCAACACTGTTCCAGAACAACCTAGCTTGGTAAACGAACCTAAGCTTGGCATACTTAAACTTAGTTCTTTCTGACATAGAGTATGGTGCGGGCACCAGACTCAGAAGAAGACTTCAGAGCTCCATCTGGATCTCTGATTAACCTTGCCCGAAGAATTAGGGTTTTTGGTTTGTAATAAGAGTTGACTAGATCAACTCAATTTAGCTTGAGTCTACATTACCTGCATTTTATTTTGTTGAGTCATGTGACTCAGTAGTGGACTGGAGGGTTTCAAACCGGGGATGTTACATTTTCTCCCAAGACCTGGCAAGTGGACACCACACTCCCAGCCACACTCCCAGTCCAGGGGGCGCCATATCCACATCCAGCAGCCTTTGGTCCCCACTCCACAGATGGCAACCTCCTTCTTTCATGCACCAGATAAGAGAAGAGCACAATTCAAGGGGGCGGCCAAGACTTTCCAAGTGACTCCAAGCAAAGAAGGGAAGAAGTTTTTCTTGGAAGAGAATATCAAGGGGCGCCCATTACCTGCCAAAAACACCTAAAACAAAGATGGGAAGAGCCTTGACTTAGGGAGGAAGAAAAGGAGGAGTCCAAAAGAGTTCATCCAGGGAAGGAAGAAAATTTTCTTGAAAAAAATCAAGCAAGGTGGCGCACTCTACCTGCCATTTATAACCCAAATCCTAAATTTTGGTTTTGGCCAACCATATGTAAGGGATTTGCCTAATTTGGAGATCCCCCTTTAATCCCACATGGGAAAATATGAACCCTTCTCCCTTGTAAAGCATTATAAATTACATCCCTCTTGTAAGTTGAAAAGAATCAATGAAGAAAAATTATTTTTGCTATTCTTGTGTTGAGTGACCTAGGTTTCTCTTCTTCGCACTATTCTAAGTGTTGAGCTCCGTGAGGGGGTAATCCGGGTTCCATTGGAGTTGAGGAGGTGAGAGATCTCCATCTTTATCAAAACCCTAGGTTAGCCACTTGAAATTCCAAAACCCTAGCCACCCTTCATTATTTTCAATCCATCAAACCCTAGCTCCATCCATCTCCCACGGCCTCTCTCTCTCTACAAGTCCAGGCCGTCCACCTTCATCCAGATCCAGTCCGGCAACTTCAGATTCAGAGCAAGTTTCAAGGAAAATCATCAGCTTCCAGGAGAATCCAGTTTTCAGCAATTTCAATCTTCAAGTTCATCAACCTGGTAAATTTCTCCCTTGACTCTCTGATTCCATCAATTGTTTTTCTTCTTTCAGATCTTGAGTTCAGGAGAAGCCAACCCGCCAAAGGACCAGTATTGGAGGATCCATTACGAAGATATCGACTCCGAGGATCCAACAATCTGCTCGGGAGAGTTCTTCCCACCAAAATCTGTGAAGATCATGTCTGGTTAGATAAACCTTCCTTCTCTTTATTTCTGTTTTGTTGAAAGCTCGGAGTGAAACCCTAGGTCTGGGAGTTTCTCACCCCCAGCGATCCTTGCTTCTAACTACTCTGATAATTTAGTTTCCTTAAAATTGTGCTTTCAATTATCATATTAGTATCTTTCAATGTTAGGTTAACTTTTCTTTGATTTGAAGCCAACTTCTACAAACTATAAAAACAACAAAAAAAAAATTAGTTATCTTAATTTACTTCCGCATCGCATCCCTTATTTGTTCTGCATCATTTTTGGTATCAGAGCCCAGTCTAGGGTTTCTGATTTGCTTGCGTGGCTTTGTGTTGGTGTTCTCTTTTTATTTTGTCTGCTCGAAGTAGACTCCCCAGGACGTCCGGTCCGAACTAAGCGAGGCGCAAGCCTCCTCTTCCCATTCCACGGGGTGTTCCTAGGGCATGTAGGGGATCCATTGGGTTATAACTTCGAGCAGGGATTATAAACGGGGAAGACAATATAGTTGCAGCCCGTAATTGCCCTGTTGTCTGAATTATTTCTCCCTACATAAAACTCCGAATTGCATGTTTTTACTTCGTTGAAACCAGTATAATTGAATCTATTTTTCATAATTTTTATGTGATTTATTGGTTTCGGTAAAAATTCTGAGCATTAAAATACAGCAACTCTGTTTTTTTGTGTTCTGCAATTCAATTCTTTTTGGAGTGATCATCTCATAATTTACTTAAGGGCAATTGAGCATCTAAGATAAGGGGAGGAGTTGATTACCTCTCCTTAGCCCAAAACCACCATCCAATCATTCGAACCTAGACCTAATTAAAATCAGTTAGACCTAATTTGCCCTAGTGGGCTAGGGACACCAATTGGTCGGGTCTAGGCTAGTGTTGTTAGTTTGCCGAGTTATTCTGTGTGTGCTTAGCACTCAGTGTCTAGAACGGTGGTTTAGGGACTACGTCCCGAAGGGCTTGTGTGCTGGTCCGCCTACCTGGCCAATCACTGATTGGTGTCTAGGATTGGCAATCAGGGACCTAACACTCCCCTTACACCTGCCTGGCTGAGTCCTGAGTTTACTACAGGCTAGCTTGCCACTCTGATTGGGCATCTAGTTGGGGCTCTAGGTCTAGTTAGCCCGTGGTCATTCAGTGAGTCTCATTTTGTGTGTTTGCTTGCATCATGTCTACCGGAATAGAGTGCCCTGCCAACCTGGTCAAACCCAACCTAATTAGAGGCCATGGTTAGAGCTCTTACTGAGAGCATGAACAAGTTAAGCCAGGATTTGACTGCTACTGTTACCCAGTGTAAAGAACAAGTCCATGAGAATTTTATCCAGCTTAGGGATCAAGTCAAGTCCTTGAGAAACGTAGACATCAAAATTGGATCCCTGATCCAAAATTTAATAGGCCCCAACCTCATCCATACCAGGAGCCTAAGAGGACCTTATACCGTGATCCCGAGCATAACCTTAGGAAGCCTAACCATGATATCTATAGTGTGGATCGTGTCTATGAGAGGTCCTTACAATATTCTAGACCAGTCACTCAACAACACAAGTCTTCTAGATCAAACCATTTAGATCCACACCATGCCCAAGTAAGGTCTCTACTAGCTTGAAACCCAGTGTGACCCAGGTTCCTATATCGCAAGAATGTTTGTTTTGTGGAGAAAGAGGCCATAAATCTAGTCAGTGCCCATGCATAGGACTGGCTTGTGCACAGCTAAGTGGTAAGAATCCTAAGGATGACATTAATGAGGGAGAACCCAAGCCTACTAATGAGGAAGAAAGGTTAGGTATGACAAGCCTAGAATCAGTTGACCCGATTACCACTGACCCGAAACCCATTGAAGATGGCATCGAGGAAGTATATGATGCTGGCTTGAGTCTATTTGATGAATATGAGGGGGAAGAACTTGAAGAATGTGACATTGATACTATTGGTTCCTTACCTGAGGAGACCTTGGAAAGCAACCAACTGGTAGGACCTAGTTCAGAAATTCAAGAGATTTGTGAGAACCAGGTTCCTTTAGTCAAATACCCCCAGGAAGAACTTATAGTGTTAGCCCGAGCTATTAGTTTGTACCCTCTAATGACTATCATTCCCCAAGTACCAATTGAAGATCTTTGCACTAAACTGTTTAAGTTTGCCCACCCTATGGTAGATCCTCTCCTTAGGATGACTGAATCAAGCCTCTTACAATTGGACCTTGTCCCATGCCCAGCCACTAAGGTCTCTCCCGTAATCTCAGTTGAACATCCTTATCTTGAGCGGATTGATTCACCCAGTCCTGTAGAAGTCCTCCTTATGCCCCAGACCCCTTCCTTTGCATGACTGACCTACCCTTCTATAGAGTATACCTTTCCACACCCATAGGTCAAATTTCAAGTCTTGAGGTCACCATCCATAGGCCCTTCCATGAATCATTCTCTAATCCAGTTCTTGAGAAAGTGGATTATTATTTGCTTAGAGAACAAACCTTAATTATGCAATCACATTGTGATATGTCCTAGGACCGCTCTCTCTCCTGATCCATTCTGGGAGTAGCAAATTTTTACTTTCGTAAGGATGACCAGTTGACACTCATAGATCACCATTCAACCTTCAGGTCACCACCTTTAGTCAACAGGTAATTCGAGACCCCACCTCATATCTCCTCCCTTTCTCTAGGACTTCCAATGCTTCTTACACCATCCAAGTATACTTTGTCGAAGTCTTTAGAGTGAACCACGTGTCAGAACCTATTAGGTTTGCCACCTACTTTTGGAAGACCTTATGGCACCTACTAGGCACCAATGATAAGTTTTCATGCTCTGCATGCCATCCTCCGACCCAAGGTCAAACCTAGAGAGCCGTAGTTTGTTAGGTTTAGACCTAGGGTTCCTTTGAATAAAGTCCATTCTTTAGGAATGCATCGTCAGTTGAGTTTAGGCATTGTCTCAGATTTTGGTTTGATTGAGAGCACCAGGAATTGGGATTTGTATTTTGTCCAGGGCAGAAATTGCATTCAATGTTTCGATCAATAGGTCTATAGGCTAGAGTCCCTTTGAAATTGTTCATGGATACAAGCCTCACACACCACTTGATCTGATTTCACTATTAGCCCACACACACAAGTCTCTTGATGCACTTGCATAGCATGTAAAGGACTTGCATAAAGAAATTCATGCCCAAATAACTTTAAGTAATGAAACTTATAAGAAGTTGGCTGATACTCAAAGGCGAGTCAAATCTTTGTTGAGGGAGACTATGTGATGATTAGGTTAAGGCCTGAACGGTTTCCTCCTGGAACCGTTAGAAAGTTACATGCTAGGGGAGCTGGACCATTTAGAGTGGTAAAGAGAGTAGGATCCAATGCCTATGTGCTCGAGTTGCCTCCAGAACTAGGCATTAGCTCTACTTTCAACATTACAAACTTAGTAGAGTACGGGAGCCAGCTGTGATTCCTAGTGAGCCTTTTGAACCTAACCCTATCATTGAGAGTGATCCCGACCCTGTGTGTCCACCAACAAAATGGCCTGTGAGGAAAGAGCAGATTGAAAAGATCCTGGATGATCAGGTTATCTCTACTCGTAATCGAGGATACCAAAGGTACCTGGTCCGCTGGCAAGGAAGGCCAGATTCTGATGACTCTTGGATCTCCCGAGAAGAATTACAAGAATTGGACCCAGACCTCTTGGAGAGATACCAGAGCCAACTTGAGCCTTACTCGACAGGGTCGAGTTCCTCCCACCCCGGGAGAATTGGTGCGGGCACCAGACTCAGAAGAAGACTTCAGAGCTCCATCTGGATCTCTGATTAACCTTGCCCGAAGAATTAGGTTTTTGGTTTGTAATAAGAGTGACTAGATCAACTCAATTTAGCTTGAGTCTACATTACCTGCATTTTTATTTTGTTGAGTCATGTTGACTCAGTAGTGGACTAGGTTTCAAACGGGGATGTTACATTTTCTCCCAAGACCTGGCAAGTGGACACCACACTCCCAGCCACACTCCCAGTCCAGGGGGTGCCATATCCACATCCAGCAGCCTTTGGTCCCACTCCACAGATGGCAACCTCCTTCTTTCATGCACCAGATAAAGAGAAGAGCACAAATCAAGGGGGCGGCCAAGACTTTCCCAAGTGACTCCAAGCAAAGAAGGGAAGAAGTTTTTCTTGAAGAGAATATCAAGGGGCGCCCATTACCTGCCAAAAACACCTAAAACAAAGATGGGAAGAGCCTTGACTTAGGGAGGAAGAAAAGGAGGAGTCCAAAAGAGTTCATCCAGGAAGGAAGAATATTTTCTTGAAAAATATCAAGCAAGGTGGCGCCATCTACCTGCCATTTATAACCCAAATCCTAATTTTGGTATTTGGCCAACCATATGTAAGGGATTTGCCCTAATTTGGAGATCCCCTCCTTTAATCCCACATGGGAAAATATGAAACCCTTCTCCCTTGTAAAGCATTATAAATTACATCCCTCTTGTAAGTTGAAAAAGAATCAATGAAGAAAAATTATTTTTGCTATTCTCTTGTGTTGAGTGACCTAGGTTTCTCTTCTTCCGCACTATTCTAAGTGTTGAGCTCCGTGAGGGGGTAATCCGGGTTCCATTGGAGCCTTGAGGAGGTGAGAGATCTCCATCTTTATCCAAAACCCTAGGTTAGCCACTTGAAATTCCAAAACCCTAGCCACCCTTCATTATTTTCAATCCATCAAACCCTAGCTCCATCCATCTCCACGGCCTCTCTCTCTCTACAAGTCCAGGCCGTCCACCTTCATCCAGATCCAGTCCGGCAACTTCAGATTCAGAGCAAGTTTCAAGGAAAATCATATCAGCTTCCAGGAGAATCCAGTTGTCAGCAATTTCAATCTTCAGTTCATCAACCTGGTAATTTCTCCCTTGACTCTCTGATTCCATCAATTGTTTTTCTTCTCTTCCAGATCTTGAGTTCAGGAGAAGCCAACCGCCAAAGGACCAGTATTGGAGGATCCATTACGAAGATATGACTCCGAGGATCCAACAATCTGCTCGGGAGAGTTCTTCCACCAAAATCTGTGAAGATCATTGTCTGGTTAGATAAACCTTCCCTTCTCTTTATTTCTGTTTTGTTGAAAGCTCGGAGTGAAACCCTAGGTCTGGGAGTTTCTCAACCCCCAGCGATCCGTTGCTTCTAAACTACTCTGATATTTAGTTTCCTTAAAATTGTGCTTTCAATTATCATATTAGTATCTTTCAAGTTAGGTTAACTTTTCTTTGATTTGAAGCCAACTTCTACAAACTATAAAAACAACAAAAAAAAAAATAGTTAATCTTAATTTACTTCCGCATCGCATCCTTTATTTGTTCTGCATCAGAGTACCAGTCAAAATACTGCTCCATAGCAGACTTCCAATCTTCATACACCCTGGGATCTAAACTACCATCGAAAGTGGGTGCCTCAAGCTTGATGCTCCTAAGGGCCCTTTCTTCACAGTCCTCCAGATTGGGTCTCCTAGGATGGTATATCAACAAAGGGGTCAGGGTCTCTCCCAAAGTCATCTTCAAAGTAAGTGTCTTGTGGCAGGTTTCTCCTGGGATGAGGGGACTCGAGACTGGTTTCAAGTCGGGGCCTAGCAGCTTCCTCTAGGGGTCTCAGTCTGGCCTCTATTTGATCCAGTCTATTGTTCAACTGGTTGCCTAACTGGGTCATGGATTGAGTCATGGATTGAGTTAGGGCTCCAATGTCAGCTCATAGTTGGTCCATGGTTTCTGTAGAGGGTGGAGAAGGTGGGTGAAAAGAGGTTCCTGATCTAGTGCACATGTAACAAAACGATGCTATGGTTTGCTAGACCTAGGAGATCTCTCCAAATGTAAAGTCAAGAAGATGAACCTGGAAGTAGTAACTTGGCACCTGGCCAGGTAAGTGTAAGGTTAGTGGAGGTTCCTCTTTGCTTGCCTAGACCAATTAGAAATTTGCCAGGTAAGCGAACCAACCCACTCCCTTCGGGCTCTAGTCCCTGAACCACTTGCCTAGACACCACCTACTCAAGCACACACCAACAAGCAATCAAGCTTGGCTCGGCATTGGGTCGACCCAACTTCGGGTGTCCCTAGCTCACTAGAGTAGATTAAACATCTAATCAATTAGTTAATGGCTAGGGTTCAATATGTCGGGTGGTGGTTTTTGTGCTAGGGACGGGTAATGAAATCCTGACCCTATGTTAATTTGACGCCCTTAAATAAGTTTTGGAGAATGATGCTCAAAATGACTAATGAAATGGCTTAAATTATTTTTTTGTGTCTTTCAGATGTGTGAATGTTAAACAAAATTCAGGAATTAAAATTTGCCCCTAAGTGCAAGAAATAAACTAGATGGATGATTGAAGCAAGAAATGAGATGCTTGCTGAAATTTAAGACCTGAGATTTTCTCAGGTAGTATTTCGGCTTGTAGAAATTCTACAAACTGAAATAAAATCTAAGAAAATAAAAAATATACTTTGAATTCAATGTGATCTAACAGAATAGAAATCTAATATTAAGAGGTCTCTACAGAGAGAAACAATCCAATGATCAGACCATATCGAGCTGACCAGAATGCAAAAATGAATGAAAACAAAATGCACTAGTCCTAGCCTTGCTCTGATACCAAAAATGGTGTGTAGGAATGGCCAGGCTAGGGATGATAGAATGGATGCTAGTATGGGTGATTATGATGCAAAAGGAGTTTCTTTTTTTTTTTTTTATAGTTGAAGAGTTTTATATGTTTTCTTAGGGTTTTGATTCCCGATTACAAGCAAAAAACTAGAAATAAGAGAAATAAGTACGGAAGCTTACACTAGCAGTTCAGATCCCTAAGTAGTGAAAACGAGAACAGGATCCTGGGATTAAGAAACCTTGGTAGGACTAGCTCGAAAACAATACTACTTAAGAGATAGAGAGAGCAAACCTCACATGTCTGAAGCGCGCCCGATGCAGAGGTTGCTCAACTTGGCGGATGCGGCCTGGATGCCGAGCAATCGAACCCATGGTAGCACTAGCTTTCGGTCGGAAGGTCACGAGCAAGGCCACTGTCTCGGCTACCCGAGATCCAGGGCCAGGAGACCAGACGACACAAATAAGGATTAGCGAACTGGAGAGATGCACGGAAAGGGACTGAGAGGGGCTTTGAGCCCGTGTCCGGTGGATTCCGAACGAAGACAGAGATAACTTTGGGCCTCACACCCCGTGAATCACAGAGGATGAAGGATTGTGGCCTCACACCACTCGACGTCCAGGAGGACGAAGGACTCACGATGCCCTGGGATGACGGACAGGTGGCCTCACACCACTCAATGTCCCTGGGGACGAAGGCAACTTCACTCAAACCTAGCCTCTTGGGTGGCGCCAAAAACATTTGAACTTCTCTTACAAACTCTCTTGGGTGGCACCAAAAACATTTGAACTTCTCTACACTTGGGCCGACCAAAGGTGATTTGAATTGGGCATGGCATGTGGGAGGGCTTGGAGAGTGGGATTGGCCTCTTGACTTCCTTCATTTGCATGCTCATTTTGAGAAGAAAATGGGGAACAAGGCTTGCTTGAAGGGATGTGCTTCCTTGGATCCTTCAACGCCCACTTTGGAGTGATTCTTGGCTGACCAAATGGAGGGAGCTTTGGGCGTTGCAAGGTTGAAGGCTTGGAGAGGGGAGTGTGTCCCTTGACCTTCCATTCTTGCATGAACACTTTGGGAAGAAGGCTTGGAAGAGGGCTTGCTTTGTGGCTTGGTCTCTTCAAGGATCTTCAACGCCCCACATTTGATGGATCATGGCATGATGTGGGGGAGGGAAGAGGGGGATGATGTCTCCTCGTTCCAGGGTTGCCCTAGAGAAAAAGGCAAGGGGAGGGCATGTGGAAAGCATGAGGGCGCCACCTTGTTTCCCTCCTTGGATGCCCAAGTGGCAACTGATGTGGGCTACATAGTGGTGGCTGAGGTGGCACCTGAGTTGGCATCTTTCCAAGTGAAAGAGGTGGGCTGGCCCACAAGGACTTGACTTGGTCTTGAAAGCTAGGATGACTTCAATTGGGCTTGGGCCCAGTCCAATCTCAGATTCGAACCAAAAACAATACAGGACTCATGACCTAACTTGACCCAAATTGGTCAAGGTACAAGACAAACGAACTTAAACTAGTTACATGACTAGAAATTATGAAATTGCTTTGGCTCATAGCCTTATTACAAGACTCAGAGAAGTGGAACCCTAATCTGAGATCCATAGAGGGTTGAGGAGCCTCTGTCAGATCCTGGTGCCCACACCACAGAGGCCACTACAACAGCCCATTGGATTTTGTGTGACAATCCAAGATCCAAGATGCTTCCAGAAACCCTGATTCCTTCTAGATGCCCTCCAAATGGCCAAATCCCTCCATATGCTTCCGGAATATTCCATATGCCAGGAGCTCTTGTTTTCCAGGTTATCCCAGCACTCCAAGCCTTCAAATTCAGGTCCAAGCACCAAGCCCAGGTCCATTATAAGCAAGATCCCAAGAATTTTCCCCTATCAGGCTATCCCAGCTTCCTGGGCCTAAAGCCCAAGCGCCCAAGCCCCACTTGGCCAGCCCACTTGCTACCATGAAGCCCAACATGCCATTCCAAGAGGGCTTAGACGTCCTCACATGTTGACTTGGTCCAAAGCCAAGTGGGGAGAGGAAAGAAGAGAACACTAGGTCAAATTCTAACCTAGTTGGGATTCCTAATCCTTTTAAACTTGTAATTCAAACCTAGCTAGGAAAGGACTTGTAGTCTAACTATGAAGAGGACTTGTAACCTAAGTTTAACCATAGTTAGAGAAGGCATGTGAACTCTATAAATACCCACCCCTCCCCCTCTTGTAATCATCTCTTTCTTATGAATACAACTTGCTTAAATTTGTGTTATTACCATGTGATTGGTGTCTTTATTTTGGTTATTTACTTTGAGTGCTCTCCTTGTGTACCTAGCCAATTCCTTGCTGCCCTAGCTCATTTTGCATGCATCCTTGGAGATCATCCATGCCCAAGCAAAGGAAGCCATAGCTACCATCCAAGACAAGGAGCTTCTTCCTCCTCGGCTACCATCTCCTAACCTAATCCCAATTCCTTCAAAACCCTAGTTCCTTTTCTCATTTTTATTTGCTATTTTGATTGATCCTGATGCTTGCAGGATCCCTAAGGTGCTTCACCTCCCTTGAGGAGGCCTTCTTGCTTCTAGGACTACCTAGATCAGCCATCAGATTTAAGGGAACCGAGGCTTCTTCATCCAGGCTCCAATCAGAGTGTGAGTGATCCCTTCTACTGCAAAGTTTCAATCTCTAACTGGTTAGAACCCTTCCCTTCTCTTGATATCTATTTTGATGAAGATAAGCTATCCTAAACCGGAAGTTTCTCAACTCTTGGGTCCTGGCTATTTTTATCTTGCATGAGTTCTTTGCGATCATGATGATTCTTTGCATTGCTATTCCGTATGCTAGTTCATACTTTTATTGGGAAATTAGCCTACCAACCTAAATTATAAAAATCATAAAAAAATTAGTTTACTATTTTTATTTCATATTAACATTCTTAAGATCATCCTGCATCAGTTTGGTATCAGAGCAGGTTTAGGATAGTTTTTCATCTGCATTAGATTACAACAAACCCTAATTCCTAAATTTTTTTACATCTTGTCCACTACATCAGGTGTCTATTTTGCATCTGATTTGGACCATCTCAGAAATTTTTTTTTTTTTAAATTTGCATGAATTGTTGTATTTTGTGTTCTCTATTTTATCAAAATTTTTAATTAATTTATAGAAAACCTAGGTCATTAAAACTTGGCATTAAAAACCCTAACAGAATCCTAAAAATATTATGTAGCAGTCCAAAACCCTAGGATTTGCATCCTCATTTTATTTTTTTTATACATGAAATTTGGTAGGTATCATTAGCACCATCTAATTTCTATTCTAATTTTTTTTGAATTTTTCTATATCAGTAACTATGTCCAATTCTGCATCATCTGAAACCTTAATTCTCTGATTTTTGCTGATTTGAGCTTGGCTAACTCAAACTAATCAACTTCCAAACCCCACCAACCCCAAGCCAAACTTTGTTTGGTAACCCCAGTCAGCTTAAATTAAATTTGTCACAGCATAAAATAATTAATAAAATATTTTATTTTTTGATTGCTTAGATTGCATCAGGACCATTGAGTGCCATCATCTTATTAACCTAATCTTAAGGGCAATCAATATAACATCAGGGCAGGAGGTCATTACCTGTCCTGGGCCCAAAACAACCACCCAGCATTTTCAACCAAGCCTTAATTAAAATTAATTAGATTTAACTTTTTCTAGTGGGCTAGGTGACACCCAACAGGTCGGGTCCGAACCATGTGGGCCAACTAGTGCATTTAATTTTTAGCTACTGCTGAAAGCTGGTGTCTAAGGCTGGGAGTCCAGAATCAAACGACCTAATTGGTGTTATGGTTTTTAATTGGATCCCTGTGAAAGCAGGGAGGGCCTCCCACACTCCCACCCCCTACCTAGCCAGTAGAAGGGTTAGCTACTGGGTTAGGTGTAAGTTGAGCTGACCCACCCTGTTTTGGCTCTAGGTCTAGAAACCCTGATTGTACTAGCCTATTCTTATTGCATGCTTGGCTGCGCCATTCCATTCTGATTGCTTGTTTGACTGTATGACCACTAGATTAGGAACCCAATATCATAGTCCAAACCCTAAATCGACTCAGCCATGGATTCCAATTTTGAGGCCATCATGAACTAGCTTGACCAATTAACTACCCAAATGAATCAAGCCAATACCCAAACCCAAGCCCGGCTTGCCCAAAAGAACCATAGGTTTAACCAAAGGATAAAATATTTGACCAACTGATCTAATCAAATAACCAAATGACCCATAGGATTGATCCATTAGATGACCAAATAGGAACCCTAGACAAAGCCCATAGAGCTACACCCTCACCCTATAATCCCTAGGAACCCATAGTCCCTAGATATGAACCCAGCAGTAATCCACTATCCCTCAGTCAACCTGAACCCTATAAGATTGATACCCCTAGATTTGAACCCATGACCTTTAAACCCATAACCTATGAACCCATAACCCTTAGTTACTCCCCCCTGTTACCCGGACTTTAGTCAAATTTTCATTAGCCAAACCCCTCTTACCACCCCATTGGTTCACCAGCATGACTTAGAAGAAGACATATATGCGGCTGACCAAAGTCTGGTAGAAGAGTACCCTATAGAAGACCCAAGATTAGTTGATTATGACCAAACCTAGATAGAAACCAACCCAGAATTAGTTGAAACAGAAGTCCAGTGTAACCAACCCAGTTCAACCATGGAATCCAATTTAGGAACCTTCCTTAAGGCCATGAGTGAACAATTGACCCAAATGAACCTCAAGCTTGACCAATCCATTACCTAAAACCAAGCCCAGTTTGACCAGATGATCACCTAATCCCAAAGTCAGTTTACCCAATCAACCACCCAAAGTAACCAAATGACCCCAACCAACAACCAAGCAACCAATAGGCTTGGCCAATTAACCAATAGGTTGGACCAGGTAGAAGCCAATCCAGTTTTAGTTGATCCAATAGAAACCCAGGTAAAAGCCACCCTAGAGTTAGCTGACTTTAACCACATCCAACCTGTAGTGGAAGAACCCTTAAAGGAAGAAGACCATGAAAAATCTAATCCCACTATTAGAGTTTTACCTGAGGAGCCACTAGAAGAAAGGCTAATTAGAGAGCCCAGTCCTTTGATTTATGAAACTAGAAGAGTTTATTAAGGACTTAATCTCTTTAGATCAATGACCTTAAGATGAAGTCACTATTTGACTACACTTGATCTCATTCCTGAAATCAATGACCCTTTCTTCCATATGTAGACCCTTTAGATAGACATCAAACCCATAAGGTAAACTCATTAGTCTAGAATTATTCCGACACCCTTCTTACAATTTAGTCTATCCAATTAACCTCGAACCCTTTTCTTACTTTCCACCCAATGGGACTAATCTTGAATGATCCATCATTTTTTTGCCTTTTCTTGAATTTTCTTATGTTTCTTTGACCATTAATTTGTATGTTATAGGGGTAATCATACCGCATTCATTCATTGCACAGCGTTAGATTTACATCATATTTTGGGCATACCCTATGCGGCCTAGTAGGCGTAGGCACATAGTAGGTTCTCATGTGCATGCCATGCTAGGATCAAATGTAGAAAGTTTATAGTCTGTTAGGTTTTTGTCGTTAGAGTTCAATAAAATTTTCTTTGATAGGAAGGTCGTCGAGTCTTTTAGGTATTAGTTTTGAGTCCAATAAATTCACAACCTTGAATCATCTACACCTGCACTTACCTCTACATAGCATATGCATATAAAAATTAGTCAAAAGCTAAATCTATGTAATGTACTAAAAAATAACTTGGCTAATTCTCAAAAGAAATATAAAGAATTTTATGCAGAGGAAATATATGATGATAAAGAAATTTCATGCTCATGAAGCAGGCCCATCCAGATAATGAAGAGTAATAGACCCAATGCCTATGTGCCTGAGATATCACCTGATTTAGGTATTAGTTCCACTTCATCATCTCAGCTATATAGAGTCCAGGGAGGAGCACGATACCAGTGAGCCCCTTCTCCCTCAGCCAGCTCATTTTAGAGAGAGAGAACCCATCCCCAGAGTGACCACAATAATTGGCCAAAGAGTGAAGAAAAGATGTGAGACTCCTAGAAGATCAAGAATCGGCACTTGAATAGAGATTGTCAGTGATATTTGGTCCGGTGGCAAGGTCGACCAGAATCTTGAGGACTCTGGATCACCCGTGTGGATCTACAGTGCTCAACCCAGACCTACCCAAGCACTATGAGAGCCAAATTGACCCTTACTCGATGGGGTCGAGTTCCTCTCATCCCAGGAGAATTGGTGGGGGGCACTAGTATCAGACACAGATTACTGGGCTCTATTTGGTTTACTTAGTCATGTGTCAAAGTTTTGAAATTTTGTAATCAAATAAGATTGAGTCTTTGTAATAAGTTGAGGTTAGTTGATTTGTCTCAACTCTCAACCTAGTCAGTATTTGAGTCATGTACATCAGTTAGGAGTCCAGTATGAGCCCAATTTTGTACAAAAGATAAGGTTACCCTATTTTGGAGTTCCACTAGGTCACATGCACAAGTCAGAGGCCATTACATCAGCCCATTGAAGTTTGTGTGGCAACCTAGGATCCGAGATGCTTCCAGAAACCCTAATTCCTTCCAGATGCCCTTCAGATAGCCAGATTCCCTCTAGATGCTTCCAAAATATTCTATATGCCAGGCACCCATGTTTCCAGGTTATCCCAGCACTCCAAGCCTTCAAATTCATGTTTGAAGAACACCAAGCCTAGGTCCATAAGAAGCAAGATTCAAAGAATATTTCCCTATCCGGCCATCCTAGCTTCCAGGGCCCAAAGCCAAGCACCTAAGACCCCTTTAGGAGGACCAAGAGCCAGGAAGAGGAAGCAAACTTTTCCATTCAATTTGGATCACCAATGAGTAAGTCCATGTGTTCTTCACAAAGAACACTCGAGTTCCAGTTATTTGAGTCTGTAATTAGTCAAATTGAGTTGTAATTTGATCAATTGAGTGTAATTTTGTCAATTAGGGTTGTTGAGTTACCAATTGAGTCCATTGAGTCCATTAATTGGTTTAAGAGTCTTGTAATAGCATTAATTTGCTTTGTTTGGTGAATTATCCAATTTGAGTCCGTAATTAGTGCTTGAATAAGTCAAGGTGTGTCATAAGTACCTAAGACCAAAGTCATCATACCTTGGTGGATCAATTCTAGGTCAAAAAAGGGTTGTCCAAATTTTTTACCAGAGATCCAGAATCAGACAACCAGACATCCGAACATCCAGACATCCGGACATCTAGACATTCGGACATCCAGACATGGGGACAACATTTAAAATCCAAGTTTATCAAGGGAGGTGCCATCCAAACTCTCTTCTCATAGCCCATTTGAAATTCAAATGGAGTTTTCATCGCCATTTTAAATCCCATGAAGACGCCAATTTGGAGAAGTAAAGTAGAAGATTCTCCTTCCATTTCATGCCATTTCTCTTGAATTGTCAACTTCTCCCAATGGTAGGGCAACTCAATTTGAATTCAAATTTAAAGGAAGTTCATCCAAGAGATTTCAAATTCAAAAGAAGTTTCATCCAAAAATCAAAGAGTTCTCCCTTATCAAGTTATATCCCTTCATCTATATTTCAAATGAAGTCCAAGATAAGTGAGTATCTTCTATCTACATCTAAATTCAAAGAAGTCCAAGTTACATGGAGTCTCATCCAAGTATCATGATAAAGGGAGGATTAAGTAAACTTTTCAAATTCAAAGAATCAATATGAAGTCTACTCATGCCATAGTGGGATTCACGCCAAGAAGGGAGAAGAAAAAATTGCCCAATCTTAATTGAGTGTCACCACTTTTAATAGGAGTAAAAGAGAAGGACTTCTCCTCTCTCTTATTTTTTGTTGCCCAACTAAGATAAAAGCCACTCAAGTTGTCACCCAAGCCATGAAGAGCCAATTTAAATTTCAAATTCAAGGAAGATGCCAAGAAGCCCAAGGAGTGTTTGAATTAGAATTTAAATTTAAAATAATTTGAATTCAAAGGAGTCTATGATATCTTCATGTGGAAGAACCCTATAAATAGGACCCCATACCCCCTTGTAATTATTATTCTCATGAAATAAAGATACATTCTTTCTTCCACAAAGCTGGGTTAGGCTTTAATGTTTTCTCTAAGGGCGGGGAGCTCTTAAGAGCTCAAGGCGGGGAGGTCCTTGAGAGCTCAAGGCAGTGAGGTCCTTGAGTCGAGGTTCTGCTGGATTTGACAAGCTGCTATCGATCTTCTTCAAGCTTTATGTATCCAACCCTTCCTTTTCCATTTAGAATATAATTTACTTCATTCTTAAAGTCTTGTTTGCTACCTTCTCTGCAGATTTCAGGGTTTAAGGACTTTAGAGGATGATCCTTTGCTTCCAAATCGAGATCTAACGGTAGATCAGAAATCTAGAGTCCCGATCTTCATCCTGCTAGGAGATCAGAGTGACCAAGCGACCGATCTATCCTGAGTCAAAGAGAATTCTATTGAGGTATGTAACCAATCCTTTCTCATTAGATTTGGTAGTTGAAGCATGGAATAGCCTAATCTTAGATAGTTTCCTAGCCGTCGGGTCCTTATCTTTATAGCTTGCGAATCAGATGCGGGTAAGTAGTTAGTTACTTCTTTAATCTCTTAGTCTGTTATGTTAAGTTGCTTACTGCTATGATCATTACTCTTTAAAATTTTAGACTAAAATTAAATCATCTTACACCGTATTGCATCATCTGCATCATTTTATTGGGATCAAAGATAGTGCCCATCATATTAGTATCAGAGTATTAGGTTAGATTAGGGTTTTGTGCTTGTTGAATTCTCTTTAAGTACTCGCATCGAGTGCTTCACCATGGCCGTCCGGTCATAGAAAAAAGTAGGGCTGCAAAACCCTCACATCCCATTCAAAGGAGACTTTCTATGGTGTGTAGGGGTGCCTCTTGAATGACCCCTGAAGAAGAAAATGAAGAGAAATGCATCTTTAGGTTAATTTTCTGCATCCCGTCCATTCCAATATATGGTCTCTGTGATGCAAAGCATATGATTATGTTTTGAATATGGTTTGCTTTCTATTGAGGATGAGTTAAAAGTTGAGCAATGAAACCTAATTACACTAGGATGTACTCATCATAATAAGTCTTAAGGATTATAAGAAATGGGATTTTACTTGATTAGACCACATCCTAAACTAAGAAGGAAGAAGATCTAGACAATAGGGGCTAATGATTGTGCCTTACCTTGATGAGCTTTCCAACCTTCTTTTGATTCATACCTTGAAGCTACCAATGCTTAGAACTGAAAAACCTGGATAACAAGAGATCAGAACCCTGGACTTGGGGCTTAGCTTGTTGGTTCTTTGTCATGGTGAACCCGGTTCACACTCAAAGACTTCGAAGGACCCTGCAATGAAGATCAAAGTTAAGGAAGAAGGATAAGAACATATAGAAGGGATAGGAGAATATGAACTAAGAACAGAAATTAAGAAGATCTAGTTGTCTCAATGCTTCCTTCACGTGAGCTTGGAAGATGCTTTGCTAGGGAGAAAAGAATGGCTTTTGGTGTGGAGGAAGAGGATGGAACTTTCACATAAGGAAAAAAAAAAAACACAAGACAACTTCTACTTCCAAAATTCAACTTCAATTTTCATTCATTCCCAAAATCATTCCCCTTTACAATGGGCATCCAAGGCCTTTAATAGCCTCCAAAGCAAGCTTTTGAAATTTAAAACTCCTCCAAATTGAGGAGGATTACAAGGGGCGGTTGGAGGATTTGGTGGAGAGTTGGAGGGATGGGGGGGGGGTTGGAGGATTTGGTGGAGACTGGGGGGTGTGGCCCAACCTCTTGAATTGAATCTTCTTGTTGGCGCCAAAGAGTGATGAGGTGGCTAGTGAGGTGGCGCCTGATGATGAGATGGTCTGTACTTGGATAAGGAATGATGTGGCACTAAGTGGTCCTAGTTGATGGTCCTTTTCTCTTGCTTGGTTGATGTGTCTTCTCTTCTTCAGTGGTCAAATTCTGGATCCCAGATTTGAGTCTTGTTGTGGCTTTCATTGCTTTAAGACTTGATTAACTGAAATAGACTTAACTCAACTGAAGTGACTTGACTGACCTAACTTTAAAACTTGAAACGGACTTACAGAAAATGATTTTTTTTTTTTTAAAGTAATTACAGGACTCAATAAACACTCTTGATTAATTACAGGACTCTGAAAAGGAAATGGCTCTGAAATGAAAATATTTACAGGACTCTTGAAAAGGAAATGGCTCTTGAAAATAAAAATTTTTGAACTAAAGAAACAAGGTACCTAATTATCTTCGATCCAAATTGGGATAAGGCTACCTTGTTGGGTGAAGTTTCTTTCGGTTTCTGGTGTCACACCAATTCTCCTGGGGTGGGCAGAACTCGACCCAGTCGAGTATGGTTCAGTTTTGCCCTGGTAATGCACGAACAAGTCTGGGTTAAGTCTTTGCAGGTCCTCTCGAGTAATCCAAGAGTTGTCGGACTCAGGTCGACCCTGCCTTTGAACTAGGTATCTATGATACTCCTTATTCCTGGTAGTAATGGTCTTGTCATCCAGGATTCTCTCAATCCTCTCTCTCCGCTCAGGTAGGGTTGGTGGTGGATACTCGGAAATATGTTCACTCTCAATGAAAGTTTCTGGCCCAAAAGGCTCACTAGGTATTAGTATTGGTTCTTTGTATTCTATTAGGTCTGAAACATTAAAGGTTGTACTGATACCCATATCAGGTGGAAGTTCCAAAACATATGCATTAGGCCCTATTTTCTTTAAGATCTTGAAAGGTCCCACTCCACGGGCATGCAGCTTCTTTATGATTCCAGAGGAGAACCGTTCAGGGTTGAACCTAATCATCGCATAATCCCCTTCACAGAATTCTTTAACCCTCTTATGTGAGTCAGCTAAGTGTTTATAAGTTTCATTGCTCAGGTTGATCTTATTACTGATTTCTTTATGCAGATTTGTGACATGCTGTGCAAAAGACTCAGCAGACTCAGAAACTTACACAAGCACTTACGAAATGCAGATTGAACTAAGCATCCTTATTGAGAGGAATTTTTTTGGACTCTCTAGGGCCTAAACCTAACAGATTAATGACTCTCTAGGTTTGACCCTGGTCTGGCATGCACATAAGAATTTACCATGGGTTCCTAGCAAATACCATAAGGTTTTCCAAAAGTAGGTAGCAAAAGGAATAGGCCTTAAAAGCTCATGCATCCTAGTAATCTCATCAAAATGAAACTTAATGGCTCTAAAATTATGATAGGAATCCGAGACTTGGAGTAATTTAGGAGAATCTTGAAACAGACCTTGGTTACTCATGATGACCTTAAGATTAGGATTTTGATCTACAGGCGGGATGCTTATAGGTAGTTGAAGGTCATCAGGAAAGTCTTCTAAAATAATGATTGGGTTCTTCTCAGGTACCTGAAGGAGTTCTTGTGTCGAAGCTAAAGTATTGGGTTCTTCCTGAGGGCATTGTCTTACGAGAACCAAGTCCTCACAAATTTTGGTTGTTCTGATGTTTCAGGACTAGGCTCAATAATCTTTTCTTTACCAAGGTTTCCTCAGGTAAGGTACTAAAGTTGTTCTCTTCACAGTCTTCCCCTTCATATTCATCTATTAAACTTATGTTAGTCTCATACACATATTTACTAGGTTCAGACTTGCCTTCTTCCTTCCTTAGCCCTTCAGTTTGAGGATACCCTAAGTCTTGGGTATTAATGAACTCAACTTGTACTTCAGGGTTCTTACTCCTATCATTCATATGAGCTAATGGGATAGTAGGAGTTGGTTGGTCTAAGAAAAATGTTTAGCCAGAATTTGGTTCAATTGGGCCATTAGATCATTTAGGCCTTTCAGCATGGTTTCAAGATTTGGGTCCATGGCTACACTGGACTGGGTCTGGACTGGTGAATATGAGGCCCCTGATATAGTTTTCATGCATGCAAGTAGACTAAAGCTCGAGCTAAGGTTTCCTAGACCTAGAGCACAAATTAGAGGTCTAATTAAGTGAACAAACTAGCTAGTAGTACTTATGGGACTTAGCCAGGTAGGTGGAGGGGAGTGAAGGTCCCTGATTGCCAAACCTTAGACACCAATCTGAGATTGGCCAGGTAGGTAGACCAAATCACAAGCCCTGATGCACCAATCCTAGACACCAAGCCAGTAAGCACACACCAATTAGCAGACACAGTTAACTTGACCCTAACCTGAACCCAACTTGTTGGTATCCCTAACCCACAAGGGCAATTAACGTTCTACTCAATTTTAATTAATGGGCTGGGATCGATATGCTGGGTGGTGATTTTGGGCTAGGGACAGGTGATGAAACCCTGACCCTATGTCAAATTGATGCCCTTAATTTGATATCTCATGAGATGAATGAAATGCAAAGGTGCTGCAGAAGTGTGTTGCAGTTTGAAAGTGATGTAGAAAACATGATGAAAAAAATGTCCAAAAATTTTGAAAATTTCACAGAGGATTCCAAACTTATATGTTTCAATGCATATTAAAGGAATTTTAAAACTAAAATCTGTACTACTCTAAGCAGATCCTACAAATGAAGATAAATAAAAAGGACAGAACAGAACCCTAATGACAGTGTCAAACTGCAGAAATTTTCAATTTTTTTATAATTTTTTTCTGATGATGAAATTTAATATGGTGATAAATGACTTAAAAAGGAACAAGAAAAAAAATATTTCAGCAAAAATTTAGTGACTTGCCTTTGGAGCTGCAGACAGATTACAGTAAATAGATGCAAATTTTTAGAAAATAGAACCTAATCAAACAAGTGCAATGGCTTACCCAAACTTCAATCTAAAAAAAATTCACGTCTGGCCAGGGGCTCATTATTCCATTGGTCATGATAGTGTACTGGAGTATATCCACTCAGGAGGCGTGAATTTTAGATCTTGCTTGGATTTAAAGAGAACTATTCTACCCTAATGCAACCATGCTCTGATACCAATTTGATGCGGCAAGCATATGATTAATGTTTTGAATATGGTATGCTTTCTATTAAGGATGAGTTAAAAGTTGGGCAATGAAACCTAATTACACTAGCATTGTACTCATCATAATAAGACTTAAGGATTATAAGAAATGAAATTTTACTTGATTAGACACAATCCTAAACTAAGAAGGAAGAAGATCTAGATAATAGGGGCTAATGATTGTGGCCTTAACTTGATGAGCTTTCCAACCTTCTTTTGATTCATACCTTGAAACTACCAATGCTCAGAACTGAAGAACCTGGATAACAGAGATCAGAACCCTAGACTTGGGGCTTCAGCTTGTTGGTTCTTTGTCAAGGTGAACCCGGTTCACAACTCAAAGACTTCGTAGGACCCTGCAATGAAGATCAAAGTTAAGGAAGAAGGATAAGAACATATAGAAGGGATGGGAGAATTTATGAACTAAGAACAAAATTTGAGAAGATCTGGCTGAGCCCAATGCCTTCACGTGAGCTTGGAAGATGCTTTGCTAGGGGGAAAAGAATGGCTTTGGCATGGAGGAAGAGGATGGGAAACTTTCACATAAGGAAAAAAAAAACACAAGACAACTTCTACTTCCAAAATTCAACTTCAATTTTCATTCATTCCCAAAATCAATCCCCTTTACAATGGGCGTCCAAGGCCTTTAATAGCCTCACAAAGCTAGCTTTTGAAATTTAAAAACTCCCCAAATTGAGGAGGATTACAAGGGGGGTTGGAGGATTTGGTGGAGAGTTTGGAGGGATGGGGGGGGTTGGAGGATTTGGTGGAGGACTTGGAGGGGTGTGGCCAACCTCCTTGAATTTGAATCTTCCTTGTTGGTGCCAAAGAGTGATGAGGTGGCTAGTGAGGTGGCGCCTGATTATGAGATGGTCTTCTACTTGGATAAGGAATGATATGTGGCGCCAAGTGGTCCTAGTTGATGGTCCTTTTCTCTTGCTTGGTTGATGTGTCTTCTCTTCTTCATGTGGTCAAATTCTGTGGTCCAGAATTTGAGTCTTGTTACTGGCTTACATTGCTTTAAGACTTGATTAACTGAAACAGACTTAACTCAACTGAACTGACTTGACTGACCTAAACTTTAAAGCTTGAAACGGACTTACAGGAAATGAATTTTTTTTTTTTTTTTAAAGTAATTACAGGATTTAATAAACACTCTTGATTAATTACAGGACTCTTAAAAAGGAAATGGCTCTTGAAAATAAAACATTTACAGGAATCTTGAAAAAAAAATGGCTCTTGAAAATAAAACAGTTTGAACTAAAGAATACAAGGTAACCTAATTATCTTCGATACAAATTGGAATAAGGCTAACCTTATTGGAGTGAAGTTTCTTTCGGTTTCTGGTGTCCACACCAGTTTGGTATTTTAATTGTTTCTGTATGTAAGAAGATAAAAAATTCTGATTTTTATTTCATTTGATTCGGTACATTTGTTTTATTTACTCGTATTTTCTTAGAATTTAATTCAATCTATAAGATGTAAGCCTGATTACTGCCTGAGAACATTTCTATTTAGAATTTCAGCATATAGTTTAAATTCCATAAAAGTTTAATTTCTATAATTTAAAATTTAAAAATTTAAAATTTAAAATCCAAATCTGAAATCTAAACTTAAAATTTGAAATTTAAAGTTTAAATTTTGAATTGCTAGTGTTATCTTATTTATCTTGATTGTGCATTCATTTTACTTGAAAACACTTAAGGGCAAGCAATATAACATAAGGAAAGGATTGAGACCCTTTCCTTAGCCCAAAACAACCACACCCTATTTGCATAGTCCTAAGCCTTAATAAAATCGAGTAGCACTTAAAGCTAGGGACAGCAACAGGTCGGGCTTTATATAATGTGTTAACCCATTGTAGTAGTCACTTCTGTGTGTGCTTCTGAGAATTGGTGTCTAAGGCTAGAGGTCTGAAGATAAATGCTGTAAGCAGGACCTCACGAAAATGAAGGGAGCCTCCCACCACCCCACCTCTTACCTGGCCAATCGAGGAGTTTCTACATTCTTGGTTATTACCTTGACTAAGCACTATATTGCCCCTTAGGTCTAGGAACCATAGACATGGTTGATTTGTAATGTTTGCATTGCATGACCACTAGAGTAGGCCAAACCCAACCCAGTCCGATCATTGAGTCCACTATAGAAATTTTACAGAGGACCTTCAATGAACAATGTGCCATGATGGATAATAGGTGTGACCGACTAGATAAGCGACTCGACAACCTAGAAAGAACCCGTAGGGCCCGGACTAACCCTGGTTCACCTAAACCGACTTTCCCTAACCCAAAATTAATTGGCCAGAACCTATTTGGATTAGTGCCCCTTATCAAAAATCAGGATCTAGTCTAGTCCACTCGAGTTGACACATTCTACAACAGAATCAACCCAATTTTCATCAGAGCTGACTAAACCCTATTTCGAGCTGATCCACTCCTGTGACCTTGTTTGTTCCTAAGAATGATCCTGAAGAAAAAATATCTATTGCAGACTCAAAGTTAATTGATCAGAAGGTTACTCAAGCTGAAACCTTAGTGGAAATATAAGAAGCTAGAGAAAACCTGATAGATGAATACAAAGAAGAAAACTTCGAGGAGGATAACTCTAGTACCTTACTTGAGGAAATCCTTGAAAAAAAAAGATTGTTGAGCCTAGTCTTGAAACATCAGAACAACAGGAAATTAGTGAGGACTTGGTTCCCGTAACTCAATGCCCTTAGAAAGAACCCAATCCTTTAGCCTCGACACAAGACCTCCTTCAAGTCCCTGAGGAACAACCCCAGGAGGTCGACATTATTTAGAAGATTTTCAAGATGAACTTCCTAAAGACCTTCCAGATGACCTGGTGCGGGCACCAGACTCAGAAAAGGACTTCAGGGTTCCATCTGGATCTCTGATTGACCTTGCCCGAAAAAAATTAGGGTTTGTAATAGGGATTGACCTGATCAACCCAATTTTGAGTCTGTAATTTTGTCATTTCAATTTTTGTTGAGTCATGTTGACTCAGTCCAAGTCCAGGTCTAGGTTGGCTCCATTCCCTTTGCCATAGGGTGCCACATTTTTTCTTCCATGGTCTAGCAACAAGTGGGTGCCACACTCCCTACCACATCTCCATCCAGTGTCTTTGGTCCCCACACCATAAGAAGTAAGTTTCCCTTTTTCTTGCACCACTTGGGGGAGAAATCTATCAAGATACCTCAATCCAAGGAGGAGCCAACTTCTTTCCAGATAAACCCAAGCCAGGATGGCAAGAATTTTTCTTGAAGGGAGGATCAAGGAGGTGCCCCACAATGTTCCATAAAAATCCAAGTTATAAAAGGGAAGAGAGCATGTCTTGGGGAGAAAATCAAGGAGGCACCCAAAAGATTCCTAAAGTGCCAAAGCCATGAAAAGAAGAAGCCTAAACTTGTGGAGCAAGACTAGGAGGTGTCCAAAAGAGCCAAACCATGAAGGAAAATCCTTGATTCATGGAGAGAAACTAGGAGACACCCCCATAACCTGCCATTTTGAGCTGATTTTCAAGTTTTCTTGGAGTTTTTGGGCCGCTCACTCATGGAAGGAGTCTTGGTTGGCCAAGGGAAGAGAATTTGATGCCTAAAGTATAGATTAGTCCTATTAGTCCCACATGGGAACTTGTATGGTTTTGATTTTTCTTATAGGTCTATATATTAGACCCCTTTTGTAACTTGAACTTATCTTATGAAATCTTATGAATGAAATCCCTTGTTTTTGAGCAAAGTCTTGTTCTTCTGCACTTATTCTGAGTGTTGAGCTCTGTGAGGGAGTAAATTCGGGTTCCCTAGGAACCTTGAGGAGGTGTGAGTTCTCCAACCCCGAAACCCTAGCTTAGTCCACCCATCTCTACTCCACCACCACCAAACCCTAGCCTCTACACCATCTCCAAGGTTCTTCTTCCAAAGGGTGGCCGACCACCAGGACCCCAGTCCAGCCATCTTCAAGTCAGCTACCACTATTTCAGAGTCCATTCAGCAGATCTAGGAGAAGAAGTCCCAAATCCGTAGCCTAGGAGTTCCAGATCAGCTGAAGACCTTCAGATCCCATCCTTTCTTCTACTCTGGTAACTCTCTTCCCTGAGTCTCTTGTTCCTAACCTTGTTCTTCTTCTCTCCAGGATCCAGGGTTCAAGAAGAGGCCAACTTTACCATGGACCATTATCGAAGGATGCATTGCGAAGATACCTTAACTCCTGGGATCCAATAATCTGCTCGAGAGAGTCTTTTTCCACCAAATGGAGAGATATCACTACTAGGTAACAAGAACCTTCTCTTCTCACTTTGTGTGTTTCGTTGAAACTTAGAGCAAACCCTAGATCTGGGGGTTTCTCAATCCCAAGCGATCCTACTTCTGAGTTACTCTGATAATCCACTCCTTTTAATTATGCTTTCTGTCATATCTTAGTTTCTTTCAACATTAGTTTATCTTTGCTTTGAGTCAAAGCCGACTTCTAAAAATATATTAAAAAATAAAAAATAAAAAATACATTAATTTTAATTTGCTTCCGCATTCCACATATTCGTTCTGCATCATTTTGGTATCAGAGTTTTCGTTCTGCATCATTTTTGGTATCAGAGCTTTCGTTCTGCATCATTCTTGGTATCAGAGCCCTGTCTAGGGTTCTTGCTTGTTTGATTATTTTTTTCGTTCCTTTTACTTTTGCTGCCTGGAGTAGACTCCCCTGGCCGTCCAGTCCTAGGAACAAGCGAGACGCAAGCCTCCTCCTCCCATTCCATGGGAGATCCAAGGGCATGTAGGGGTGCCGTTGGGTTATAACTTCTAGGCAGGGATTGTAAACGGGACACACGTTCTATTTTCTGCCAATAACTACCCTGTTATTCGAATTGTTTCTCCCTTCAAAAAATTCCAAATTAAGTAATTCTTATTTTGATGGAACCAGTATAATTGATAGTAATTTACATAAAATCTTCATAATTTATTAATTTCTATACATTTCTGAGATCAATTTTACCGCTGTTCTGCTTTTTATTTTCTGTAAGCTGTTTTTTTATTTGAGTGTGCATAAATTGAATCTATCTTAAGGGCACCGAAGTTGCAACATAAGGGGAGGATTGAGACCCTCTCCTTAGCCCAAAACCACCTCCCGTGTATTCGAACCTAAGCCTTTAATCTTAAAATTAGTTAGACCTAATTTGCCCTAGTGGGCTAGGGACACCAACTGGTCGGGTCTAGGCTAGTGTTGAGTCAGTTTGTCTAGTTACTCTGTGTGTGCTTTGTACTCAGTGCCTAGAATGGTGGTTCAGGGATTCTACCACGAAGGGCTTGAGTGCTGGTCCGCCTACCTGGCCAATCACTGATAGGTGTCTATGATTGGCAATTAGGGACCTAACACTCCCCTTACACCTGCCTGGCTGAGTCCCGAGTTACTACAGGCTAGCTTGCCACTCTGATTGGGCATCTAGTTTGGGCTCTAGGTCTAGTTAGCCCGTAGTCATTTCAGTCGAGTCTCATTTGGTGTGCTTGCTTGCATCATCATGTCCACCCGGAAAGGAGTACCCTACCAACCTGGTCAAACCCAACCTGATTTAGAGGCCATGATTAGAACTCTTACCGAAAGTATGACCAAATTGAGTCAGGATATGAATGAGGGTTTTGCCCAGTTTAGAGACAGAGCCCAGGGACTTGAGAAACGTAGACATCAAAATTGGACCCCTGATCCAAAATTTAATAGGCCCCAACCTCACCCATGCCAGGAGCCTAGGAGGACCTTATACCGTGATCCCGAGCATAACCCTAGGAGCCTATATCCATACTTGGTTGACTCAGAGAAGGGACCCGTTAGGAACACCGAACCTTATGCACCCACTTTTGATGGAAAACAAGAGACATATTAAGTGGGAAGAACAAATGGATCGGTATTTTGAGTGCACTAACATATCAGAATTAGGACAAGTTAGGTTGGCCAAAACCAAGTTCACCAAACATGCTAGGTTGCATTGGTTTGCTATTGAGCGTGAGTGTTATCAAAGAAAAGAGGAAATATATACTTGGAGAGATATGAAAAGTAAGTTGAGAGATAGGTACCTAGGTAGATCCTATGAGAAAAGACTTTTAGACCAATGGTACCAATTGCGACAAGTAATAGGCCTGTGTCTAAATATATCGAGGACTTCCAGTGGTATGACATGAAATGCAATACCATTGAGACCGAAGCTTAGATCACATCGAGGTTTAGGGTTGGGTTACACTCAGACATTTATAGGAAGCTATGCCTTGAAAAGACCAATAAGTTAGACCGAGCCTACCAAGAAGCCCAAGACTATGAGTGGTCTTTAAGATATAACCAATCAAGTACTTTGGACTTAAAGCCAACCTCTACCAACTTGAGTCAAGTTCCGATTGATCCGACACCCGTAGTGAACCAGACTTTTGTTTGTCAATTCCCACTTATGTCACCTCTTGACCAGAAGGATAACACTGAGAAGGAGTTAGGCATGGCCATCCCAAAATTAGTTGACCTGACCAGAGCCGTACTTAAAGAGGAATCAAAGGAGAATAGATTAGAACCTTTCAGTGAGATTGAGGAAGAAATATATGAGCCTGACATAAGTTTGATAGATGAATATGAAGAAGAAGAATTTGAGGATATCTCTCCTGATAATTCAATTAACCAACTCCTACCTGATGGGGTTATTGAGGGGACCCCTGCCACTCAAGGAATTCAGGAGTTAAACCTAAGAGAAGACCCTTTTGAGGAAGTTCAGGAAGAGGAAATTGCACCCAATGAGAGTTTAAGTGAGAATACCCCTGAACTCATTGAGGAATCCAAAGAAGACACCCCTGAGTCAAATATGGTAGAAAAGTGTGAAGAAGGAAGGGGTTCACAAGAATTGCCCATTGAGAAGGTCCAAGAACAAGAAAAAGATAGTAGCTTAGAAGACTTTCTAGATAAACATTCCAAAGACCTTCCTAATAACCTTCCACCTTCTAGGAGCACCCAGCCTACCCTAGAACTTGCACTTGTAGACCCTCCAAGAGCAAATCATGATGTTTGGATGAGTGCACCTATAGAACAATGTCCTCATTTTAAGGTCATCCTGAATAACCAAGTTATGTTTCTTGTTGCCTATAAGCCACCTCAAAACTCTGATTCTTATTTCCTACGCTTCCCTGAATCTTCTCATGTTTCTAGAGCTATGGGATTACACTTTACTGAGATTTCTAGGTTGCAAGACTCCTTAGAACCTATTAGGTTTGCCACCTACTTCTGGAAGACCTTATGGCACCTACTAGGCACCCATGATAAGTTCTCATGCTCTGCATGCCATCCTCCGACCCAAGGTCAAACCTAGAGAGTCTTAGTTTGTTAGGTTTAGACCTAGGGTTCCTTTGAATAAAGTCCATTCTTTAGGAATGCGTTGTCAGTCGAGTTTAGGACATTGACTCAGATTTTGGTTGAGTGAGAATACTAGGAATTGGGATTTGTTTTTACCCAGGGCTGAATTTGCATATAATGACTCGGTCAATAGGTCTATAGGTTAAAGCCCTTTTGAGATTGTTCATGGGTACAAGCCTTATACACCACTTGACCTAGTTCCTTTGCCAGTCCACACACGAGTCTCCGAGTCTGCTGAAGACTTTGCATAGCATGTAAAGAACTTGCATAAAGAAATTCATGCCAAAATAACTTTAAGTAATAAAACTTATAAGAAGTTGGCTGATTCTCAAAGGCGAGTCAAAACTTTTGTTGAGGGAGACTATGTCTTGATTAGGTTAAGGCCTGAGCGGTTTCCTCCTGGAACCATTAGAAAGCTACATGCTAGAGGAGCTGGACCATTTATAGTGATGAAGAGAGTGGGACCCAATGCCTATGTGCTTGAGTTGCCTCCAGAGCTAGGCATTAGCTCCACTTTCAACATTACAGACCTAGTAGAGTACAGGGAGCTAGCTGTGATTCCCAGTGAGCCTTTTGAACCTAATCCTGTTATTGAGAGTAATCCCGACCCTGTGTGTCCACCAACAAACTGGCCTATGAGGAAAGAGCAGATTGAAAAGATCCTGGATGATCAGGTTATCTCTACTTGTAATCAAGGATACCAAAGATACCTGGTCCGCTGGCAAGGAAGGCCAGATTCTGATGACTCTTGGATCTCACGAGAAGAATTACAAGAATTTGACCCAGACCTCTTGGAGAGATACCAGAGCCAGCTTGATCCATACTCGACAGGTTCGAGTTCCTCCCACCTTGGGAGAATTGGTGCGGGCACCAGACTCAGAAAAAGACTTAAGGGTTCCATCTGGATCTCTGATTGACCTTGCCCAAGAAAATTAGGGTTTGTAATAGGGATTGACCTGATCAACCCAATTTTGAGTCTATAATTTTGTCATTTCAATTTTTGTTGAGTCATGTTGACTCAGTCCAAGTCCAGGTCTAGGTTGGTGCCATTTCCTTTGCCATAGGGTGCCACATTTTTTTTTCCATGGTCCAGCTACAAGTGGGTGCCACACTCCCTGCCACATCTCCATCCAGTGTCTTTGGTCCCCACACCATAAGAAGTAAGTTCCCCTTTTTCTTGCACCACTTGGGGGAGAAATTCATCAAGATACCTCAATCCAAGGAGGAGCCAACTTCTTTCCAGATAAACCCAAGCCAGGATGGCAAGAATTTTTCTTGAAGGGAGGATCAAGGAGGTGCCCCATAATGTTCCATAAAAATCCAGGTTATAAAAGGGAAGAGAGCATGTCTTGGGGAGAAAATCAAGGAGGCACCCAAAAGTTTTCTAAAGTGCCAAAGCCATGAAAAGAAGAAGCCTAAACTTATGGAGCAAGACTAGGAGGTGTCCAAAAGAGCCAAACCATGAAGGGAAAATCCTTGATTCATGGAGAGATACTAGGAGACACCCCCATAACCTGCCATTTGGAGCTGATTTTCAAGTTTTCTTGGAGTTTTTGGGCCGCTCACTCATGGAAGGAGTCTTGGTTGGCCAAGGGAAGAGAATTTGATGCCTAAAGTGTAGATTAGTCCTATTAGTCCCACATGGGAACTTGTATGGTTTTGATTTTTCTTATAGGTCTATATATTAGACCCCTTTTATAACTTGAACTTATCTTATGAAATCTTATGAATGAAATCCCTTATTTTTGAGGAAAGTCTTGTTCTTCCGCACTTATTTTGAGTGTTGAGCTCCGTGAGGGAGTAAATTCGGGTTCCCTAGGAACCTTGAGGAGGTGTGAGATCTCCAACCCTAAAACCCTTGCTTAGTCCACCCATCTCTACTCCACCACCACCAAACCCTAGCCTCTACACCATCTCCAAGGTTCTTCTTCCAAAGGGTGGCCGACCACTAGGACCCCAGTCCAGCCATCTTCAAGTCAGCTACCACTGCTCTAGAGTCCATCCAGCAGATCCAGGAGAAGAAGTCCCAAATCCGTAGCCTACGAGTTCCAGATCAGCTGAAGACCTTCAGATCCCATCCTTTCTTCCACTCTGGTAACTCTCTTCCCTGAGTCTCTTGTTCCTAACCTTGTTCTTCTTCTCTCTAGGATCCAGGGTTCAAGAAGAGGACAACTTTGCCATGGACCATTATTAGAGGATCCAATGCGAAGATACGTTGACTCCCGGGATCCAATAATCTGCTCGAGAGAGTCTTTTTCCATTAAATGGAGAGATATCACTGTTAGGTAACAAGAACCTTCCCTTCTCACTTTGTTTGTTTCGTTGAAACTTAGAGCAAACCCTAGATCTGGGGATTTCTAAATCTCCAGTGATCCTACTTCTGAGTTACTCTGATAATCCACTTCTTTTAATTATGCTTTCTATCATTTCTTAGTTTCTTTCAACATTAGTTTATCTTTTCTTTGAGTCAAAGCCAACTTCTGAAAATATATATATAAAAAAATACATTAATTTTAATTTGCTTCCGCATTCAACATATTCATTCTACATCATTTTTGGTATCAGAGTTTTTGTTCTGCATCATTTTTGGTATAAGAGCATTCATTCTGCATCATGACCTTCCGCCACCTAGAAGCATCCCGCCTGCCATAAATCTTACACCAATAGATCAATATTCAAATCTTAAGGTCATCCTGAGTAACCAAGGTCTGTTTCATGCTTCCCCTAAGATACCCCAAGACTCTGATTCCTATTTCCTACCCTTCCCTTATCATGCTTCTAGAGCCATTAGGTTTCAGTTTGAAGAGATTACCAGGTTGCATTAGCCCTTAGAGCCCATCCCTTTTGCTACCTACTTTTGGAAGACCTTATGGAATTTGATAGGGATCCACGGTAACTTTTCATGTGCATACCAGACCAGGGTCAAACTTAGAGAATCTATTGTCTATTAGGTTTAGACCCTTAGAGTCCAATAAAATTTCTCTCAATAGGATTTTATAGTTGAGTCTGTTTTTTGTCAAGTGTCAGTCTGAGTCCCAGAGTCCACAGAGTCATTTGCACAGCATGTCAAAGCATTGCATAAAGAAATAAGTAACAAAATTAAAAAGAGCAATGAATTATATGAGCATGAGGCTAACTTACATAACAGATTTAAAGAGTTTAACGAAGGGGACTTCATCATGATCGCATTACAACTTGAATGGTTTCTAGTCGGAACCATGAAAAAACTACATGCCTGTAGTGTAGGATTATAAAGAAGATTTGACCTAATGTTTATATGCTAGAATTACCATCTGAGTTAGGTATTAGTCTGACCTTCAATATATCTGATCTAGTCGAGTTTAAGGAACCCATGGTGATACCTAGTGAGCTATTTGAGCTTGATTCCACCTTTGAGAGTGATCCTATCCGAGAATGTCACCAGCCAAATTACCAGAGAGGAGAGAAAAGATTGAGCAGATCATGGATGATAAGATCATAACTACTAGAATAAGAACTACCAAAGATATCTGGTTCGCTGGCAAGGGAGACCTGAGTTTGAGGATTCTTGGATCACCAGAGAGGATCATCAAAAGTTGAACCCTGACTTGCTAGGACATTACCAGAACCGAATTGACCCATACTCGACGGGGTTGAGTTCCTCCCATCCCGGGAGAAATGGTGAGGACACAAGAACCAGGAAGAGGAACCAAACATTTCCAATTCAATTTAGATCACCAATGAGTAAGTCCATGTGTTCTTCATAAAGAACACTCGACTCCCAGTTGTTTTGAGTTTGTAATTAGGTCAAATTGAGTTGTAATTTGATCAAATTGAGTGTAATTTGGTCAATTAGAGTTGTTGAGTTACGAATTGAGTTCGTTGAGTCCATCAATTGATTTAAGAGTCTTGTAAATAGCATTAATTTGCTTTGTTTAGTGAATTGTCCAATTTGTGTCCTATAATTAGTGCTTGAATAAGTCAATGGGTGTCATAAGTACCTAAGACCCAAGTCATCATTACCTTAGTTGATCAATTCTAGGTAAAAAAAGGGTTGTCTAAATTTTTCATCAGACATTCGGACATCCAGACATCCAGACATCCGGACATCCAGACATCCAAACATCCGAACATCCAGACGTCCGGACATCCGGACATCCAGACATCCAGTCATCCAAACATTGGGACAATATTTAAAATCCAAGTTTATCCAAGGGAGGTGCCATCCAAACTCTCTTCTCATAGCCCATTTGAAACTCTAATGGAGTTTTCATCGCCCATTTTAAATCCCATTAAGATGCCAATTAGGAGAAGTAAAGCAGAAGGATTCTTCTCCCATTTCATGCCATTTCTCTTGAATTGTCGCCTTCTCCGCAATGGTCGGCCAACTCAAATTTGAATTCAAATTTAAAGGAAAGTTCATCCAAGAAGATTTCAAATTCAAAAGGAGTTTCATCCAAAAATCAAAGAGTTCTCCCTTGTAAAGTTATATCCCTTCATCTATATTTTAAATGGAGTCCAAGATAAGTGGAGTTATCTTCTATCTACATCTAAATTTCAAAGGAGTTCAAGTTCCATGAAGTCTCATCCAAGTATCAAGCTTAAAGGGAGGATTAAGTAAACTTCTTTCAAATTCAAAGAATCAATATGAAGTCTACTCATGCCAAAGTGGGATTCATGCCAAGAAGGGAGAAGAAAAAAATCGTCCCATCTCAATTGAGTGTCGCCACTTTTTATGGGAGTAAGAGAGAAGGACTTCTCCTCTTTCCCATTCTTTTGTCACCCAACTCAGATAAAAGCCACTCAAGTTGTTGCCACTCAAGTTGTCGCCCAAGCCATGAAGAGCCAATTTAAATTTCAAATTCAAGGAAGATGCCAAGAAGTCAAGGTGTGTTTGAATTAGAATTTAAATTTAAATATAATTTGAATTCAAAGGAGTCCTATGATATCTTCTTATGTGAGGAACCCTATAAATAGGACCCCATACCTCCCCTTGAAATTATTATTCATTCATGAAATAAAGATGCATTCTTTCTTTCACAAAGCTGGGTTAGGCTTTAGTGTTTTTCTCTAAGGGCGGGGAGGTCTTAAAGAGCTCAAGGCGGGGAGATCCTTGAGAGCTCAAGGCGGTGAGGTCCTTGAGTGGAGGTTCTGCCAAATTTGACAAGCTGCTACCGATCTTTTTCAAGCTCTATGCATCCAACCCTTCCTTTTTTCATTTTGAATCTGATTTACTTTATTCTTAAAGTCTTGTTTGCTGCCTTCTCTGCAGATTTCAGGTATTTAAGGACTTTAGAGGATGGATCCTTTGCTTTCGAACCGAGATCTAATGGTAGATCTGAAATCTGGAGACCCGATCTTCAACCTGCTGCTAGATCTGAGCGATCAAGCAGCCGATCTATCCCGAGTCAAAGAGAATCTCCATTGGGGCAAGTAACCAATCCTTTCTCATTAGATTTGGTAGTTGAAGCATAGAATAGCCTAATCTTAGATGGTTTCCTAGACGTCGGGTCCTTATTCTTTATAGCTTGCGAATCAGATTGTGGGTAAGTAGTTGATAGGGATCCAGGGCAGGTCTTGATATTTTGACATTTTTTTCTTATTTTTCTCACTTTTTTTATTTTTCCTATTCCTGAGATTCTAACTATTCCCACTATTCCATCATTATCCCGATCTTATTCCCGATTTATTCCTACACTATTCTATCTTCTCCCATGAGTTTTAAAAACATCTTCCAAACCTTAGCCTCCATCCCTTCCAGCTCCAGATCTGGGCCGCACGACCCCGGCAGCCCTCGTCGGATCACGGTCGATGCTCGCCAGCCCTCGCCCTCGCCGGAGAAGCTGCCACCGCCGCCCACGCCCGTGGGAAGATGAATGGACGTGGGAGGCATCCGTCCGCCCACCTGCGGGCATTCCGCCCTGTGCCGCCACCGGCCTGCTGCCCGCCGCCGTTCTCGCCGCCCGCAGTCCCCGCCCGACCGCCGGAGGGGTCCGCCGCCGCCCACGCCCATGGGAAGATGAACGGACTAGGTGGCGTTCATCCGCCCCGTCCGTCCGTGTGATGTCGCTGCTTGACACCGCCGCCGCTTACCGCCGTCCCGCCACCCCGCCGTCCGTCGGAGGCCTCGCCAGCGCCCAGGAGTTCCGACGCCATGGAAGGCCAAATTGCATGTACAGGGCATGCCGTGCCCTCCTGTGCCGCCTCGCATGCAGCCCGCCACCAGCCCTGTGACGCTCGCCGTCCGCCTGCCCCGTCCGCCATCCACCGTCCGCTTCCCGACCGTCCGCTGGTGCCCCGCCATAGATGGTTCCCTCCCTATCCACGGCCATGAGATGAGTTTGCACAGATTTCAAAGCAATCCAACTTTCAGAGCAGCACGCCTTCTGGAGCAGATCATCAAGCCAACATGCTTCTTAGAGCAGATAGCACCAATATTGATGCAGCACAGTTTTTGATGTAATTTATTTTTCTTTTTTGGGTTTCTTGTAGGCTATGTAACTGAGGGTTTTGGTTTTTCTATAGAAAGGGGCCCCCTCCCCCCTGCAATCAGAAGTTGAATGAATTTTTGGTTTAGCCACTGGTTCTTGTTTTGGGCTGAGGCCCATTTTTCCTTCACCTGCGGGTGTCGAGGGGTGTGAGACCCTCTTCCTTCGCTCGCATGCGAGCGTCGAGGGGTGCGAGGCCCTAGTTATCCCCCTTTCCATCAAGTCCCCCTCTAGGTCTTAGGGATTTTTCTTTACGGCTCCAGGTATCGATTTGGGTGGGATGCCCTAGGCTCCGCGTGTAGTTAGATGGGTGGGACGTCCTAGACTACATGTAGTGGGGTGGGTGAGATGCCCTAGAGGTGCAACGTCTCTCCGTGAAGGTGAGTCCCTGGTCCTAGAGTGTCCATGTTTCCTATCCTCCACCCCATGTTCCTCTACCCAGAAAATTGAAAACCCAAAAGGGTTCAGCTATTTTAGGGTTTAGTATCAGTTCGCCCTAGTCCCGGGAGGCTTCTTAGCCCTCCTACGGTCCTAGTTTTTTAGGTTTTTCCTTGCTTTCCCAATAAATCAGGTTATCTCAGCCATCCCGCATCAGTAGTTAGTTACTTTCTTTAATCTCTTTAGTCTGTTATGTTTAGTTGCTTTACTGGTATGATCATTGCTCTTTAAAACATTTTAGAATAAAATTTAATCATCTTACACCATATCGCATCATTCCGTATCATCTTATTGGTATCGAGCTATGTGCCCAGTCACCCTTGCCCAGCCCACATGCTGCCCATGAAGCCCAACATGCCATTCCAAGAGGGCTTAGGTGTCCTCACATGTTGACTTGGTCGAAAGCAAAGTGGGGAGTGGATAGAAGAGGAGATTAGGTCAAATTCTAACCTAATTGGGATTCCTAATCCTTTTAAACCTTGTAATTCTAACCTAGTTAGGAAAGGACTTGTAGTCTGACTAGGAAGATGACTTGTAACCTAAGTGTAACCTTGGTTAGAGATGGCATGGGAACTCTATAAATACCCCACCCCTCCCCCTCTTGCAATCATCTCTTTCTTATGAATGCAACTTGCTGAAATTTTGTGTTATTGCCTTATGATTGGTGTCTTTGTTTTGGTTCTTTACTTTGAGTACTCTTCTTGGTACCCTGGCCGAATCCCTACTGCCTTAGCATCCTTTTGCATCCTTGGAGATCAGCCATACCTAAGCAAAGGAAGCCCTAGTTGCCGTCCAAGACAAGGAGCTTCTTCCTGCCTGGCTGCCATCTCCAAACCATAATCCTGATTCCTTCAAAATCCTAGTTCATTTTCTCTTTTTATTTGCTATTTTGATTGACCCTGATGCTTGCAGGATCCCCGAGGTGCTTCATCTCCCTGAGGAGGCCTTCTTTGCTTCCAGGACCGCCCAGATCAGCCATTAGATTCAAGGAAATCGAGGCTTCTTTATCCAGGCTCCAATCAGAGTGTGAGTGATCCTTTCTACTGCAAAGTTTTACTCTCTGACTGGTAAGAACCCTTCCCTTCTCTTGATATCCATTTTGATGAAGATAAGCTATCCCAAACCGGGAGTTTCTCAACTCTCGGGTCCTGGGTACTTATTATCTTGCATGAGTTCTTTGTGATCACGATGATTCTTTGCATTGATATTCCTTAAGCTAGTTCATACATTTATTTGGGAAATTAGCCTATAAACATAAATTATAAAAATCATAAAAAAATTAGTTTACTACTTTTCCTACATATTTAGCATTCTTAGAGTCATTCCACATCGTTGGAACACCTCTAAGACCTCTAGAACACCACTAGAAATTGCTTGGCACGCCTCCAAGCACCTGGGGATTGCCTCCAGCATCCCTGCCATTGCCTCCCAAGTCTCTCCAAAGCTTGGGTGCACCACACAAAATACTACAATCTCCACCTTGGTGCCTCCAAGCTTTGGTAAACCTGGTAATGTCCTCCTGCACAACCCCGCTATAACTGCATATCCTGACAGCTGCTTATGGAGATCTCCTTGCCTCTACCAACACACTTCACTGCTGCACACCCTTGGAGGCCTCGGGGATGACCGCCTCCTCAGCTAAAGATCCTTTCTTGTACCCTAGCACCACGATTGTAGCCTTCTGCCCGGCAACTGCATCAGTCTTTCCTTAGACTTCCTTAGAGAGACAACATCAATCTTGAGCCAGCACTCACTGTAATTGGAGCACTACCTAACACCATCTCCTCAGAGACATGCCAATTGCTACACACTCTACTCCACCTTGCTAAGTGCACCCCTGGCACCCATGCTAGGATTTGGCCAGTATGCCTGCACCTCCCACTCTGAACATGTGTCAAATTTGCTCCACTCATGAAGCCACCTCTTCTTGGTGCTCCACTTAAAACTGAAGTCCCCCTGATGCCACAAAAAAAAATCCCAAGGCTAGCCACTCAACGCTGCCTTGTGGTGTAGAATGTAAAATGAAACTATGCAACCCTAATGGAGATTAGCAAATGATTAACCAAGCAATTCCCTATTTGCATATAAACAACTCAACATAAACTATCAAAGAGATCTAGTGAAGAAACTCGAAGGATCTAACATAAACCTAGTGATCGAGACTCTCAGAATAAGAAAGGAATAGGACCAGAAGAGAACCACGCAAGCCAAGCTAGGTCTAATTTAACATTGCAGACTTAATCAACATTAGACATACCTGACATTGGCCCTTCAATTAGAATATATTCACTCTTGAAGAGGTCTCCCGGATGACATGAACATAATACCACGGAAGGCCCCTCTTGTTTTCTGGATCTATGGCAAGTAAACCTTCCTCTTGAAGCTGGAATCCTGGAGAACCTTGCAACAAAGAAACCCTAAGATGAGTGACTTAACAAGCAATCAACTAGAGAAAAGAAAGAAGGGTGGAAGAGGCATTGAAGGAGATCCATCTTGGCATCATGGTGGAATGCTTGAAGTGGAGTAGGTTGGTCGCCTTGTGATGATCTTCTTGATTCACCCTTGAACGCTGGAGCTAGTTTGAAGTTATGAAAGAAGAGGAAGTCTTTGGCGTTGGGAATGGAAGAAGGAAAGATTAGGGTTGGCGTGGAGGAAGAGAAAGGCTAAGCTACCACATAGACACATAGGAAAAAAAACACATAGAAGAAAAAATACCAACTTCATTCATTAACCCTTTTTCAATGGGGCATCCCATAGCTTAAATAGAAGACTTACAACATTTTTAAAATTTGAAAACCCATAGGATTAGGAGGATTACAAGGAGGGGTTGGAGGATATGGTGGCATTGTTGCTTGAAATGTGGGGGGTTGGAGGATATGGTGGCATTTGTTGCTTGAAATGTGGGGAGTTGGAGGATATGGTGGCATTTGTTGCTTGAAATGTGGGGGGTTGGAGGATATGGTGGCATTTGTTGCTTGAAATGTGGGGAGTTGGAGGATATGGTGGCATTTGTTGCTTGAAACTCCTTCAAAGCTTGACATGTGGTGCAAGGTGGGGACCACTTGATGAGGTGGCGGTGTCCTTTGGAGCTCTTGACATGTGGCATAAAGTGGGGACCACTTGTTGAGGTGGCGACATCCATTGGAGCTTTTGACATGTGGCACAAGGTGGGGGTCACTTGATGAGGTGGCTTCTTCTTGTCTTGATGCTTCATGGACTCATGGATTGGGCTTGATTTAACTTGACCCAATTCTTAATTGTAGGGTTAACTAAGATATTAAACCAGACCCAACATGGACTCGAAATTAACTACAAGATTATTTGGACTCAAAAAAAAAAAAAAAATTACAGGACTTCTCTTTTGCTACTCCAACCACAAGGACTCGAACTTGACCTGAATTGGTTGGAGTCTTTTCCTAATTCTAGTGCCCACATCAATTCTTCCGGGGTGGTTGGAACTTGACCCTGTCGAGTAAGGATTAGCCTGATAAGCTTCTAATGCATCTGGATCGATTTGTTGTAGGTCCTCTCGGGTGATCCAGGAGTCTTCAGAATCAGGACATCCTTGCCATCTAACCAGATAACGTTGATAGCCCTTATTTCTAGTGGTAATGATCTGGTCATCCAAGATCCTTTCAATTTTCTCCCTTCGCTCAGGAACACTCGATGGTGGGCATTCTTTCGGGGCTTCACTCTCAAAAGAAGTATTAGGACAAAAAAGCTCACCAGGTATCAATGCAGGTTCTTTATATTCTTTTAAGTCTGAAACGTTAAATGTTGAACTAATGCCATAACTTGGTGGTAATTCTAATACATAAGCATTAGGTCCAATTTTCTTTATTATTTTGAAAGGTCCGGCTCCCCGGGCATGGAGTTTCTTCATAGTTCCCGGCAGAAACCTTTCAGGTTTAAATTTGATCATAACGGAGTCCCCTTCATTAAATTCTTTTAACCGTTTATGTGAATTAGTCATATACTTATAGAGTTCATTGCTCGATTGCATCTTTTGGCTAATCTCCTTATGCAATTCCCTAATATGCTGTGCATATGACTCAGCAGACTCAGACACTCATGCATGTGTAGGTAATGGAGCTAGGTCTAAAGGTTTCCTAGGTCTGTATCCATGGACCACTTCGAATGGACTTTTCCCAATAGACCTATTAATTGAGCTGTTATAGGCAAATTCAGCACGAGGGAGTAATAGGTCCCAGTTTCCCAAGTTGTCACCGACTAAACATCTCAACAGATTTCTGTGCTTCGGTTTACTACCTCTGTTTGGCCATTGGTTTGAGGATGATAGGCAGTAGAGAATTTTAGCTTGGTACCGAAATGTGCCAGAGGGTTTTCCAGAAATAGCTAGTAAATTTGACATCTCTATTGGACACAATGGTTTTGGGTAAACCATGAAGCCTAATGACCTGATCGAGAAAAAGCTTGGCCACCTTCGAAGCATCTAAAGTTTGAGAACAAGGAATGAAGTGAGCCATCTTGGAGAAACGATCGACAACCACAAAGACAGAATCATGCTTCCTAGACGTCTTAGGGAGGCCTACTACAAAATCCATGCTGATATCCTTCCATGGACAATCAGGGACAGGTGATGCGGGACTAATATGCAAGCAATTCTTTTTGTATGTTTTATATGTGGGGTTAGGTGATTAATTCCTGAATTTTAGATCAAAATTAGTTGTAGGGAATTTTGTATGAATTTTTGAATCCAAGCATGCAGATTAGAACCTATAAAAGTACTAAAGAAGGATCGCTGGGGCTGAGAAGCCTCGGTTAGGGCAAGTTCTCCTACAATAATAAGACTGGAGGTAGAGGGGGTGTACCTGACAATGTTTGAAGTGCCCGATGAAGATCGTAGAGAATGGATCTCTCATTCCTCGATGGATGCGGCCTGGAAAACCGAGCCAAAGACCCGCGGATACCCGGCTTTCTGCTCAGTGGTCTGATTGAGGCTTAGCTGGAGTCGTTGGATTCGTAGGAACTTGGGGACCTGCAAACGACCTATCAGGGGTTAGAAAACTCAAAGGAAATCAAGAAAACAAAGGAAAATAGCAAAGGAAAGAAAGTTTTGGAGGGGGCTGGAAGGATGGTTGGTGGCAGGAAGATGGTTGCAAACACCGGGAAGAAGAACTCTCAAACCCCTTTATGCACACAGCAGGGTAATCACACAAAGCAATAGAAGAACTCAAGGTTTATTTCATATATCAAAATCTCCCTTCATACAAGAGGCTAGGTTCTCTTAAATAGACCCTTAACCTTGGGCTCCAAGTAAGGGTACAATTGACATTACATAACAATCCTTTTCCCTCTCAAACCCTAGCTAAAAAATAAGGAAACATTAGGTAGAAAAAATCCATAAAAATTCTCTTGACTTTGTCAACACTCCAAGGATGCGTAGGGGGGCGTGTTGGGCTTCTAAGAGCAGCAAGAGGCCGGCCCAAAGGGGCTCGGGCGCATGGGTTTGGGCCTCTGGAAGTTGGGATGGCCTGGTTGCCAAGTAGTAGGAATATTCCCTGGTATCTTGCTTCTTAGGGGCTTGGGCTTGGCGCCTGGGCTTGATTTCTTTGGGCTAGGATGCAGATGGACCTCTAAAATCATGGATGCCTTGGTATATGAATATATTTTGGCATCTGGAAGGGAATCTGGGCATCTGGAGGGCATCTGCAAGGAATCAGAGTTTTCTGAATTTTCCTCCTGGGGTCTTAAAATCTTCAAGCTGGGTTGGACTTAGGCTATACTTCCATGTCTTCAATCTGGTTGGACTTGGTCTTCACTTGTATGATGTGGTCTTGAGTCTTCAATATGGTTGAATAGGACTCAAAAAAATAAAATTAGCTCGACATGAGCTGACTAACACTGGACTGAACTAGCTCAACACGAGTTGACTAGTACAGAATTGAAACTCAAAAGACTTAAATAACAACTAAAATGGACTCAGATGTGTTAAGCCTTTATTACAGATGGACTCATAAATTATTGATCAATTCATAGAGGGTTGAAAAGCCTCTATCTTATTATGGTGCCTCCGGTGTCCACACCAATTCTCCCATGGTGGGAGGAACTCGACCCTATCGAGTGAAGATCAGACTGGCTCACATATCTCTCGAGGAGGTCTAGGTTGAGGTACTGCAAGTTCTCTCGAGAAATCCACGAATCGTCCGACTCTGGCCGGCCTTGCCATCGGACCAGGAAACGTTGATAACCGCGGCCCCGGGTCATAATGGTTTAATCGTCCAGGATAAGCTCGATCCATTCTCCTCTCTCAGGCCAATTTGTTAGTGGACACTCTGGGTTAGGATCACTCACAATGAAAAGGAACAGGTCCAAAGGCCTCACTAGGTATCGCTGTCGGTTCCCTATAATCAACGAGGTCTATAATATTGAAGGTAGAACTAATGCCCAAATCCGAAGGCAAGTCTAATACATAGGCATTTGATCCAACCTTCTCTATCACTTTAAAAGGTCTGGCTCTGCGAGCATGAAGCTTCTTTTAGGCCTAAGCCTAACCAAGATAGAATCCACTACATCAAATTCTTTGATCCATCTTCGGGAATTAGCTAGTTTGTTTAAAATTAGTGTAGGTGGTGAACATGCTGGGCATATGCAAACTCCTAACAAATGATTCAAAGGACTCATACTAACACCTAACAGACTTGACTATGCATTCCTATCAAAGCAAATTTTATTGAACTCTTTGGATCTAAACCTAACAGATTATAGGTTCCATAGGTTTGATCCTAGCTTGACATGCACATGAAAATTTATAGTGAACTCCTAGAAAATTCCAAAGAGTGTGCCAGAAGTAAGATGCAAACCTCACATGCGTGATGAATGGATGCAGTATGCTAATCTCAGTTAAATGCAATCTAATAATCCTAGAAATGCTGGAGGTGTCAGGAAAGGGCAGAAAATAGGAAGTGGGTTCAGAATTAGTTTGGTAGGGTAGGGAAAAAGGTTCAAGGTTAGTTGGATAAAGTTCGATATAAGAAGGTATGTCAGGGACTAATCCTAGACTAATGAGGCTAACCTTACGAGGTTGCGATACATATATTTGGTTTGCATAATGGAAGGATGGGTTACTAATCTCAGGGAAGAGGACCTTAATGGGAACTATAGGAGGAGGCTCATTCTGAGGGTACTGATTCAAAGAGATCAGGTCCTTAATAAATTCTTCAGGTTCTTATATTTTAGGACTAGACTCTATGATTTGGCTCTCGTCTATGGTTTCCTCAGGTAAGGCTCTTACAGTAGTATCTAAGTTCTCCTCCTCTATTTGTTCTTCCATTATAGCTTTAGGTTGGATGTGGTCAAGGTCAACTAGCTCTGGGTTAGTTTCTACCTGGGTATCTACTGGGTCAGCTAATTCTAGGTCTACTAAAGGTGTCTCCTCTTCTCCTTCATACTCATCCACTAGGGTCGCATCAGCTTCATACACTTCCGCGTTAATGTAAGCCTTGTCAATCTCAGGAATGGCTAGAGAAGGTCGGCTAGGGAAAAATTGGCTAGGTCCTGGTTTTTGATTATGGACACTAATCCTAGTAGGTTCAGGTTGCCTAAGGGGTAGTGGCTCACTACTGGGCTCATATTTAGGGATACTAATCATATGGGGTTCAAGTTGACTAAGGGAAACCTGACTAGTACTAGATTGATACCTAGGGGTTCTGGGCTCCCTAGGCTCATAGGACAAGGGTGCAGATCTATGGGTCACAGGATTATAAGATCTGGGGTCATAGGATTTGGGTTCAACTCTATGGGTCTTGGGTCAACTGGACTCATGGGATATGGGTTCATAGATTCTAGAGTCAGAGGATTTGGAGTCATAAGATCTATAGGTTATGGGTATACAAGGCTTATAGGGAGAGGGTAAATAGGATCTATCATCCTGGTCTACAAAATCCTGATTGGGTCTTCTAGGACTAACCTTAGGGATTGGGTCAGGACGATGGCCTCTCCTAGGTTCAGCCTCAAGGTATGGATCAGGGTTTGGGGTCCTCCTAGGCTCAGGATTATAGTATGGGTTAGGATGAGGGGCTCTCCTAGGTTCAGTATCATAATAAAGGTCATAGTAAGGGGTTCTTCTAGGTTCAGTATCATAATAAGGGTCATGGAAAGGGGTTCTTCTAGGTTCAGTATCATGGAATGGATCAAGGTTTGGGGTCCTCCTAGGTTGAGGGGACTCAGGATCTGGCTCAGACTGTGACCCATGGGTTCTTTCTATGGTCCCTACATGGCCTTCTAACTGGTCAAACCTATTGGCAAGATGGTCAATTCTATTGTTAGTTTGGGTACTAGACTGAGTTAACTGGGCCATGGATTGGGTTAGTTGCTCAGTGAGTGCTTTTATTTGGGCTTGCATATTTTTCATGGGTTCAGACATTTGTGAAGGAGGTGGATGATATGAAACCCCTGATCTAGTGCTCATGCAAGACTCGATCAGACCCGACTACAGCTGACTAGACCTAGAGTCCAAACTTGATGCTCAATCAGGGTGGCAAACTAGCCTATAGTAACCCTGTACTCAGCCAGGCAGGTGTAAGGGGAGTGTTAGGTCCCTGATTGCCAATCCTAGACACCAATTAGAGATTGGCCAGGTAGGCGGACCAGCACACAAGCCCTTTGGGATTGAATCCCTAAACCACCATTCTAGACACTGAGTACAAGGCACACATAGGTTAACTTGACACAGTGATCTAACACTAGCCCGGACCCGACCAATTAGTGTCCCTAGCCCACTAGGGCAAATTAAGTCTAGTTAATTTTAGGTTAAGGCTTGGGACCGAATGTAAGGGATGTGGTTTTGGGCTAAGGAGAGGTTATCAACTCCTCCTCTTATCTGATATAGCAAGAGTGCCCTTAAAAGTAAATTATGTAATGATGGTAGGCAGATGAGGATGCAAATTAGGGTTAGATGTTTTTGATATTTTGGAGAATATGTAATTTTTTTTTTGGTATTTTCTTAAATAAAAAAAACTTGCAAATTATGGCCTAATATGCAGAAATATACGAAAATTAAAAGATATGCAAAAAATGCTAAACAAAACCCTAAAACTTCCAAACTTGTCTTGCTGAAAAAATAGAGCCAAAAATTTGTAGGCTGTATTTTGGCTTGCGGAAACTTCACAGGCCATAATAAAATCTGAAAAAATTCTTAAAATTACTGTGAACTATGATGAATCTAGAAAAACAAATTTAAGAATTTTGGAGTTTTTATCAGGGAGAAATAATTAAAATAATAGAGCATATATAGACTAAAAATTACAAAAAACAAGCCCTAATCTAAGCTCGATACCAAATGATGCGGGACAAATATGCATGCAATTCTTTTTGTATATTTTGTATGTAGGGTTAGGTGATTAATTCCTAAATTTTAGATCAAAATTAGTTGTAGAGAATTTTGTATGAATTTTTGAATCCAAGCATGCAGATTAGAACCTAGAAAAGTACTAAAGAAGGATCGCCGAGGCTGAGAAGTCTCGGTTAGGGCAAGTTCTCCTACAATAATAAGACTGGAGGTAGAGGGTGATGCAGAACAAATAAAGGGATGCGATGCGGAAGTAAATTAAGATTAACTAATTTTTTTTTGTTGTTTTTATATGTTTGTAGAAGTTGGCTTCAAATCAAAGAAAAGTTAACCTAACATTGAAAGATACTAATATGATAATTGAAAGCACAATTTTAAGGAAACTAAATTATCAGAATAGTTCAGAAGCAACGGATCGCTGGGGGTTGAGAAACTCCCAGACCTAGGGTTTCGCTCCGAACTTTCAACAGAACAGAAATAAAGAGAAGAGATGGTTTACCTAACCAGACAATGATCTTCACAGATTTTGGTGGAAGAACTCTCCCGAGTAGATTGTTGGATCCTCGGATTCAGATATCTTCGTAATGGATCCTCCAATACTGGTCCTTTGGCGGGTTGGCTTCTCCTGAACTCAAGATCTGGAAGAGAAGAAAAACAATTGATGGAATCAGAGAGTCAAGGGAAAAATTTACCAGGTTGATGAACTTGAAGATTGAAATTGCTGAAAACTGGATTCTCCTGGAAGCTGATGTGATTTTCCTTGGAACTTTCTCTGGATCTGAAGTAGCCGGACTGGATCTGGATGAAGGTGGACGGCCTGGACTTGTAGAGAGAGAGAGGCCGTGGGAGATGGAAGGAGCTAGGGTTTGATGGATTGAAAATAATGATGGGCGGCTAGGGTTTTGGATTTTTAAGTGGCTAACCTAGGGTTTTGGATAAAGATGGAGATCTCTCACCTCCTCAAGGCTTCAATGGAACCCGGATTACCCCCTCACGGAGCTCAACACTTAGAATAGTGCGAAAGAAGAGAAACCTAGGTTACTCAACACAAGAGAATAGCAAAAATAATTTTTCTTCATTCATAGATAGTTTGCAACTTACAAGAGGGATGTAATTTATAATGCTTTACAAGGCAGAAGGGTTTCATATTTTCCCATGTGGAACTAAAGGAGGGGATCTCCTAATTAGGGCAAATCCCTTACATATGGTTGGCCAAAATACCAAAAATTAGGATTTGGGTTATAAATGGCAGGTAGATGGCGCCACCTTGCTTGGAATTTTTCAAGAAAATTTTCTTCCTTTCCTGGATGAACTCTTTTGGACTCCTCCTTTTCTTCCTCCCTAAGTCAAGGCTCTTCCCATCTTTGTTTTAGGTATTTTGGTAGGTAATGGGCGCCCCTTGATATTCTCTTCCAAGAAAAACTTCTTCCCTTCTTTGCTTGGAATCACTTGGGAAAGTCTTGGCCGCCCCCTTGATTTGTGCTCTTCTCTTTATCTGGTGCATGAAAGAAGGAAGTTGCCATCGTGGAGTGGGGACCAAAGGCTGCTGGATGTGGATATGGCACCCCCTGGACTGGGAGTGTGGCTGGGAGTGTGGTGTCCACTTGCCTGGTCTTGGGAGAAAATGTAACATCCCTGGTTGAAACCCTAGTCCACTACTGAGTCAACATGACTCAACAAAATAAACTGCAGGTAATGTAGACTCAAGCTAAATTGAGTTGATCTAGTCAACTCTTATTACAAACCAAAAACCCTAATTTTTTGGGCAAGGTTAATCAGAGATCCAGATGGAGCTCTGAAGTCTTCTTCTGAGTCTGGTGCCCGCACCAATTCTCCCAGGGTGGGAGGAACTCGACCCTGTCGAGTAAGGCTCAAGTTGGCTCTGGTATCTCTCCAAGAGGTCTGGGTCCAATTCTTGTAATTCTTCTCGGGAGATCCAAGAGTCATCAGAATCTGGACTTCCTTGCCAGCGGACCAGGTACCTTTGGTATCCTCGATTACGAGTAGAGATAACCTGATCATCCAGGATCTTTTCAATCTGCTCTTTCCTCACAGGCCAGTTTGTTGGTGGACACACAGGGTCGGGATCACTCTCAATGATAGGGTTAGGCTCAAAAGGCTCACTGGGAATCATAGCTGGCTCCCTGTACTCTACTAAGTCTATAATGTTGAAAGTAGAGCTAATGCCTAGTTCTGGAGGCAACTCGAGCACATAGGCATTGGATCCTACTCTCTTTACCACTCTAAATGGTCCAGCTCCCCTAGCATGTAACTTTCTAACGGTTCCAGGAGGAAACCGTTCAGGCCTTAACCTAATCATCACATAGTCTCCCTCAACAAAAGATTTGACTCGCCTTTGAGTATCAGCCAACTTCTTATAAGTTTCATTACTTAAATTTATTTTGGCATGAATTTCTTTATGCAAGTCTTTTACATGCTGTGCAAAATTCTCAGCAGACTCGGAGACTCGAGTGTGGACAGGTAAAGGGACTAGGTCAAGAGGTGTGTGAGGTTTGTACCCATGTACAATTTCAAATGGACTCTTACCCGTAGACCTATTGACCGAGTCATTGTACGCAAATTCTGCCCTTGGTAGGTATAAATCCCAATTTCTGGTGTTTTCACCAACAAGACATCTCAGCAGATTTCCTAGGCTACGGTTCACTACTTCAGTTTGGCCATCAGTTTGGGGATGATAGGCAGTTGAAAACTTAAGTTTTGTCCCTAACTTATGCCAAAGGGTCTTCCAAAAGTAACTGGTGAACCGAACATCCCTATCTGAAACGATTGTCTTAGGTAGGCCATGGAGTCTAACTATCTCATTGAAGAAAAGTGTGGCTACCTTAGACGCATCAAAGGTTTGGGAACAAGGCAAGAAGTGGGCCATTTTAGAGAATCGGTCGACTACAACACAGATAGAATCATGTCTCCTCTGGGTCTTAGGTAAACCTAACACAAAATCCATACTCACATCTTGCCAAGGACGATCTGGGACAGGGAATGGGGTATAAAGGCCAGTGTTTTGTTTTCGCTGTTTGGCAACAGCGCAGGTTCGACATCTAGCTACAATATTAGCTACATCCCTTTTCAAGCTAGGCCAGAAAAAGTGGTCTTCAATAGCTAGAATGGTCTTGTCTTTTCCAAAATGGCCGGCTAAACCTCCAGCATGGATTTCCCAAATCAAAAATTCCCTAAGAGAAGTTCTAGGGATGCAAAGCCTATTTTTGAAGAACAAAAACCATCTACAAGGGTATAATCCTGGTGATTACTAGATGGTCCTTGAACTAGATCCTGATACACAGTTGTGAAATTCGGACAAGACTCATATTCCTCTTTGATTTGCTCAAACCCTATGACCTCAGTTCTAACAGAAGTTAATAACAGAGATCGGCGACTAAGGGCATCAGCTACCTTATTCTCAACTCCAGCCTTATGTTTCAGGACAAAAGTATAGGACTGGATATATTCTACCCACTTAGCATGCCTAGGGTTAAGCTTCTTTTGGGAGTTCAGAAATCTAAGAGCCTCATGGTCCGAAAATAGTACAAATTCCTGCGGTAGCAAATAATGTCTCCAGTAACGCAAAGCTTGCACCACCGCATAAAATTCCTTATCATAGGTAGAATACCTAAGCTTAGCATCATTAAGTTTTTCACTAAAGAATGCTATGGGATGATTCTCTTGGCTTAGGACTCCACCTATTCCTACACCTGAAGCATCACAGGCAACCTCAAATACTTTAGAAAAATCGGGTAATCTCAGAATGGGTGCCTGGGTCATTTTATCCTTAAGATCTAGGAAGGCTTTATGGGCTGACTTAGTCCAATGAAATTCTCCCTTCCTAATACAATCAGTGATAGGAGCAGCTAAAGTACTAAACCCCTTGATGAATCGCCTATAGAAGGTAGCCAAGCCGTGGAAACTTCTAACTTCATGCACATTGGTTGGCTCTGGCCAGTCTACTATGGACCTAATCTTCTCAGGATCGGCCGCCATGCCGTCAGGGGTTACTACAAAACCAAGAAAGATAACTCTTCTAGTCATGAATTCATACTTCTTAAGATTACCGTAGAGTCTATCATTCCTCAAAACTTGGCAGACTGCTCTAAGGTGGCCTAGGTGATTTGCTAGGGTCTTACTATAGATCAGGATGTCATCAAAATAGACCAGCACAAATTTTCCTATGAAAGCTCTAAGTACCTGGGTCATAATTCTCATGAAAGTACTAGGGGCATTGGACAACCCAAAAGGCATAACAACCCATTCATAAAGACCATCCTTAGTTTTGAAAGCAGTTTTCCATTCATCCCCGGGTCTAATCCTAACCTGATGATAGCCGCTTCTGAGATCAATCTTAGAAAAAACCATTGCACCAGCCATCATATCAAGCATGTCATCTAGTCTAGGGATGGAAAACCTATATTTGATTGTAATTTTATTGATGGCACGACTGTCAACACACATCCTCCACGTGCCATCTTTCTTTGGGGTTAGTAAGGCTGGGACTGCACAAGGGCTAAGACTTTCTCTAATAAACCCCTTCCTCAATAATTCTCCAACCTGCTTTTGCAGTTCTTCATGCTCAGATGGATTCATCCTGTAATGGGGCAAGTTGGGCAAAGTCGCTCCTGGGATTAGATCTATGGCATGCTGGATATCCCTAAGAGGTGGAAGGTGGTCTGGCAAATCCTCGGGAAAGACATCCTCAAATTCTTTTAACACGGGTTTAACTTCTTGAGGAGGCTCTGAGGGTTCCGAAGTTCTAAGTTCCTTAGCAGTCAACATCCAGATGGGTGAACCACTATGAATTTCTTGTTCTAGATCCTTAGCACTGATTAGGTTCACTCCAGTTTTCATCTCCTTAACCTTACCGGCTCCTTTAGTTACCTTGTCCTTAGGGGGAACTGAATGGATCGTAATCTTCTTCCCATTGAAACTAAAGACACAGGTATTGGATTTTCCTAAGAGGGTGGCATCATGATCATACAACCAAGGTCTTCCGAGAATTATACTGCTCACCCCCATGGGTAAGACATCGCACCAAATCTTTTCGTGATAAGATTGCATTTGGATTTGGTCTTGACATCTAGACTGGATGGGTATGGTGGTAGAATCTACCCAAGAAACCTTATAGGGGTTGGGATGGGGAACTGGGATTAAGCCTAACATCTTGACAGTGCTAGTAGAGATGGCATTTACACAGCTCCCACTATCTATGATGATCTTACATACCTTATCCCCTAATTTAAGAAAAGTCTGTAGGATGTTAGTCCTACGCCAATCCTCTTGAACTAGATTCTGGGATAGAATGCATCTTACAACTCCTAAATGGTCAGATTCATTGGGTTCCTCCTCTCCTTCATACTCCTCAACCAAATTCATTCCGGCCTCATAAACTTCTTCTTCAAATTCCTCACTGGGCTCGGAATTATCATTCTCTCCCTCTTCTATGTAAAGGGATCTCCGTGGGCACTGGCTAGCAACATGACCTACCTTATGACACTTGAAACAGGCTATGGCAGTACACTGACTGGAAATGTGACCTGGTTTCTGACACTTAAAACAGGTGATATTTGAACTAGGGGTTCTCTGGGTGTCAGGTGCCTTACCTTTGTCCATGGGCCTAGGGGTAGAAGTACCCTGAAAAGGATTACTAGGGATAACTTGGCTTGGTCCATTCCTTGGAATTGGGGCACTAACCCTAGAAGGTATAGGTCATCTCTGAAATTTCTCAGTGTTCAGTGCAATCTGGTAGGCTTGGTCTAGATCAGTAACCTCTCTCAGAAATAGTTCTCTCTTGATATCTTCCCTTAGTCTAGCCCTAAATCTAGACAAAGTGACTTCGTGGGCTTCACTCACATCACATCTCATTAGGTATTCATCAAAAGTAGCTATGTAGTCTGAGACAGATCGGTTTCCTTGTTTCAGGTTTTGCCATTGGTCTAACAGGTTTTGCTGGTATGAAATTGGTAGGTATTTATCTCTCAGTTTTTTTTCATACCCTGCCAAGTGGTTATGGGCTCAACATTCCGTCTCCTAGTGGTTAGCTCAATGTTCCCCCAGTATAACCTAGCTTGATGCACTAATTTCATCTTGGCAAACTTGTATTTCCTCTCCTCAGACATAGCATACCACTCAAAGTATTGGTCCATCTCACCCTCCCAATCAGAATACACCTTAGGGTTCAGACTACCATCAAAAGTGGGTGCATCTAATTTGATGTTCCTGATGAACCTATCATCTCTATCTTCAGGCTCTGGGTCAGGCCTCCTATGATTAGGTTCAGGATCTCTATATAAAGGCCTTCTAGGCTCCTGATGTGGGTGAGGTTGAGGCACATTAAAATCGGGGTCAGGAGTCCAATTCCGATGTCTAGGTTCTTCAAGTACTTGGACTCGGTCCCTAAGTTGGGTAAGATCCTCATGAATTTGTGCGCTAAACTGGGCCACAGTGTTTGTCATATCCTGATTCATTTTAGCCATACTTTCAGTAAGAGTTCTGATCATGGCCTCTAAATCAGGTTGGGTTTGACCAGGTTGATATGGCACTCCGTTTCTGGTAGACATGATGATTCAAGCAAGCACACAAAATGAGACTAGACTAAATCGACTACTGGATCACTAGACCTAGAGTCCAAACTAGATGCCCAATTAGAGTGGCAAGCTAGCCTGTAGTAACTCAGGACTCAGCCAGGCAGGTGTAAGGGGAGTGTTAGGTCCCTGATTGCCAATCCTAGACACCAATCAGTGATTGGCCAGGTAGGCGGACCAGCACACAAGCCCTTCGGGAATGGATCCCTGAACCACCGTTCTAGACACTGAGTGCTAAGCACACACAGAATAACTCAGCAAACTGACTCAACACTAGCCTAGACCCGACCAATTGGTGTCCCTAGCCCACTAGGGCAAATTAGGTCTAACTGATTTTAAATTAGGTCTAGGTTCGAATGATTGGATGGTGGTTTTGGGCTAAGGAGAGGTAATCAACTCCTCCCCTTATCTTAGATGCTCAATGGCCCTTAAGTAAATTATGAGATGATCACTCCAAAAAGAATTGAATTGCAGAACACAAAAAATAGAGTTGTTGTATTTTAATACTCAGAATTTTTACCGAAACCAATAAATCATAGAAAAATTATGGAGAATAGGATCAATTATACTGGTTTCAACAAAGCAAAAATCATGCAATTCGGAGTTTTATGCAGGGAGAAATAATTCAGACAACAGGAAAATTACGGGCTGCAACTAGATTGTCTTCCCCGTTTATAATCCCTGCTGCGAAGTTATAACCCAATGGATCCCCTACACGCCCTAGGAACACCCCGTGGAATGGGAGGAGGAGGCTTGCGCCTCGCTTAGTTCCTAGGACCGGACGTCCTGGGGAGTCTACTTCGAGCAGACAAAATAAAAAGAGAAAATAATCAAAACAAGCAAGCAAGCAAATCAGAAACCCTAGACTGGGCTCTGATACCAAAAATGATGCAGAACAAATAAAGGGATGCGATGCGGAAGTAAATTAAGATTAACTAATTTTTTTTGTTGTTTTTATATGTTTGTAGAAGTTGGCTTCAAATCAAAGAAAAGTTAACCTAACATTGAAAGATACTAATATGATAATTGAAAGCACAATTTTAAGGAAACTAAATTATCAGAATAGTTCAGAAGCAACGGATCGCTGGGGGTTGAGAAACTCCCAGACCTAGGGTTTCGCTCTGAACTTTCAACAGAACAGAAATAAAGAGAAGAGATGGTTTACCTAACCAGACAATGATCTTCACAGATTTTGGTGGAAGAACTCTCCCGAGCAGATTGTTGGATCCTCGGATTCAGATATCTTTGCAATGGATCCTCCAATACTGGTCCTTTGGCGGGTTGGCTTCTCCTGAACTCAAGATCTGGAAGAGAAGAAAAACAATTGATGGAATCAGAGAGTCAAGGGAAAAATTTACCAGGTTGATGAACTTGATGATTGAAATTGCTGAAAACTGGATTCTCCTGGAAGCTGATGTGATTTTTCTTGGAACTTGCTCTGGATCTGAAGTAGCCGGACTGGATCTGGATGAAGGTGGATGGCCTGGACTTGTAGAGAGAGAGAGGCCGTGGGAGATGGAAGGAGCTAGGGTTTGATGGATTGAAAATAATGATGGGCGGCTAGGGTTTTGGATTTTTAAGTGGCTAACCTAGGGTTTTGGATAAAGATGGAGATCTCTCACCTCCTCAAGGCTCCAATGGAACCCGGATTACCCCCTCACGGAGCTCAACACTTAGAATAGTGCGAAAGAAGAGAAACCTAGGTTACTCAACACAAGAGAATAGCAAAAATAATTTTTTCTTCATTCATAGATAGTTTGCAACTTACAAGAGGGATGTAATTTATAATGCTTTACAAGGGAGAAGGGTTTCATATTTTCCCATGTTGGACTAAAGGAGGGGATCTCCTAATTAGGGCAAATCCCTTACATATGGTTGGCCAAAATACCAAAAATTAGGATTTGGGTTATAAATGGCAGGTAGATGGCGCCACCTTGCTTGGAATTTTTCAAGAAAATTTTCTTCCTTTCCTGGATGAACTCTTTTGGACTCCTCATTTTCTTCCTCCCTAAGTCAAGGCTCTTCCCATCTTTGTTTTAGGTATTTTTGGCAGGTAATGGGCGCCCCTTGATATTCTCTTCCAAGAAAAACTTCTTCCCTTCTTTGCTTGGAATCACTTGGGAAAGTCTTGGCCGCCCCCTTGATTTGTGCTCTTCTCTTTATCTGGTGCATGAAAGAAGGAAGTTGCCATCTGTGGAGTGGGGACCAAAGGCTGCTGGATGTGGATATGGCGCCCCCTGGACTGGGAGTGTGGCTGGGAGTGTGGTGTCCACTTGCCTGGTCTTGGGAGAAAATGTAACATCCCTGGTTGAAACCCTAGTCCACTACTGAGTCAACATGACTCAACAAAATAAACTGCAGGTAATGTAGACTCAAGCTAAATTGAGTTGATCTAGTCAACTCTTATTACAAACCAAAAACCCTAATTTTTCGGGCTTGGTTAATCAGAGATCCAGATGGAGCTCTGAAGTCTTCTTCTGAGTCTGGTGCCCGCACCAGAGGGGGTGTACCTGACAATGTCTGAAGTTCCCGGTGAAGATCACAGAGAATGGATCTCTCATTCCTCGATGGATGCGGCCTGGAAAATCGAGCCAAAGACCCGCGGATACCCGGCTTTCTGCTCGGTGGTCCGATTGAGGCTTGGCTGGAGTCGTTGGATTCATAGGAACTTGGGGACCTGCAAATGACCTATCAGGGGTTAGAAAACTCAAAGAAAATCAAGAAAACAAAGGAAAACATCAAAGGGAAGAAAGTTTTGGTGGGGGCTGGAAGGATGGTTGGCGGCAGGAAGATTGTTGCAAACACCGGGAAGAAGAACTCTCAAACCCCTTTATGCACACAGCAGGATAATCACACAAAGTAATAGAAGAACTCAAGGTTTATTTCATATATCAAAATCTCCCTTCATACAAGAGGCTAGAGTCTCTTGAATAGACCCTTAACCTTGGGCTCCAAGTAAGGGTACAATTGACATTACATAAGAATCCTTTTCCCTCTCAAACCCTAGCTAGAAAATAAGGAAACATTAGGTAGAAAAAATCCATAAAAATTCTCTTGACTTGGTCAACACTCCAAGGATGCCTAGGGGGCATGTTGGGCTTCTAAGAGAAGCAAGAGGCTGGCCCAAAGGGGCTCGGGCGCATGGGTTTCGGCCTTTGGAAGTTGGGATGGCCTGGTTGCCAGGTAGTAGAAATATTCCCTGGTATCTTGCTTCTTAGGGGCTTGGGCTTAGCGCCTGGGCTTGATTTCTTTGGGCTAGGATGCAGATGGACCTCTAAAATCATGGATGCCTTGGTATATGAATATATTTTGGTATCTGGAAGGGAATTTGGGCATCTGGAGGGCATCTGCACGGAATTAGAGTTTTCTGAATTTTCCTCCTGGGGTCTTAAAATCTTCAAGCTGGGTTGGACTTGGGCTATACTTCCATATCTTCAATCTGGTTGGACTTGGTCTTCACTTGTATGATGTGGTCTTAAGTCTTCAATATGGTTGAATAGGACTCAAAAAAATAAAATTAGCTCGACATAAGCTGACTAACACTAGACTGAACTAGCTCAACACGAGCTGACTAGTACAGAATTGAAACTCAAAAGACTCAAATAACAACTAAAATGGACTCAGATGTGCTAAGCCTTTATTACAGATGGACTCATAAATTATTGATCAATTCATAGAGGGTTGAAAAGCCTCTATCTTATTCTGGTGCCTCCGGTGTCCCCACCAACAGGTAAGGGTGTGTACAGACCGGTGTTCTGTCTTTGCTGTTTTTCAACAACACAGGTACGGCTCTGAGCTATAATCTGGGCCACATTTCTTTTGAGACCAGGCCAAAAGAATTGCTCTTCTATTGCTAAGATGGTCTTATTCCTACCAAAATGTCCTGACAATCCTCCAGCATGAACTTCCCAGATCAGAAATTCCCTAACAGAGGTCTTGGGAATACATAACTGATTTCCTTTGTGGTGCGGGCACCAGACTCAGAAGAAGACTTCAGGGCTCCATCTAGATCTCTGATTGACATTGCCCGAAGAATTAGGGTTTTCTAGTTTGTAATAAGGGTTGACTTGGTCAACTCAATTTTAGTTTGAGTCTGTATTTCCCTACAATTTAAATTTTGTTGAGTCATGTTGACTCAATACAAGTCCTAGTAGTGGTCTAGGTCTTCTCCAAGGTGCCACATTTTCTCCCAGGACCAAGCAAGTGGGCGCCTTTGTCTAGGTTGGCAGCCCAATCTCAGTCGTCCTGAGCATTAGAGGTCAAAGGGATGAATTATACGGTAACCATATGCCAGAGGTTCGATAGATTGCTCTCGCATTTTCGACCTATTCGGACGCCGAGACCCATTGCTAGATGGTTTCTTGTGCTGGTACTAGAATTATTCCAGTGCTACCGTTTAGGTTCGAACCTATGAGGTCACACGCCATAGAGTTTTTTTTTTTTCTCTCTGATCCGGGTACCGATTACGATTGAGAATCGTCTAGGTAATTTTTAGTCACGGTTATTGTTTGAGCACACTTATTGATTTGACCTGTATTAGATCTGGAAGCGAATATTTGGGAGATTTTTCTTCCCATTATTGTTGAAGATCGAAAGGAACCATATCCTCTTGCTGCTGTTCAGTATTGGGAGAAGAAGAAAACTACATTTGATTTTTCCTGCTGCTGGTTTGTAACTTCAAAACAGAGCTCTGAATCGTCTCAAAGAAGAAGACAACCGGAATAATCTTATCCCAGTTATTCCAGCCAATTACAGCATTATCCCAATACTATTCTAGAGTTATTCCAAGTGGGTGAAAGGTCTACCACGATTTTATTTATTCACCTGGGCGCTGGCTCCCAACCACACGCCAGAGTCCAGGAGGCGCCACATCTCCATCTAGTGTGCCTTGGTCCCCACACCACAAGAAAGAAGGTCCCTTCTTTCATGCGCCACTTGGGGGAGAAATCCATCAAGATACCTCAATCCAAGGAGGAGCCAACTTCTTTCCAGATAAACCCAAGCCAGGATGGCAAGAATTTTTCTTGAAGAGAGGATCAAGGAGGTGCCCCACAATGTTCCATAAAAACCCAAGTTATAAAAGGGAAGAGAGCATGTCTTGGGGAGAAAATCAAGGAGGCACCCAAAAGTTTCCTAAAGTGCCAAAGCCATGAAAGAAAGAAGCCTAAACTTGTGGAGCAAGACTAGGAGGTGTCCAAAAGAGCCAAACCATGAAGGGAAAATCCTTGATTCATGGAGAGATACTAGGAGACACCCCCACTACCTGCCAAAAATGTCCAAAACAAAGATGGGAAGGGCCTTGACTTAGGGAGGAAGAAAATGAGGAGTCCAAAAGAGTTGATCCATGGAAGGAAAGAAATCCTCTCTTGAAGACCCAAGCAAGGAGGAACCATCTACCTGCCTTTTATAACCCAAATCAAATTTTTTGGTACCTTGGCCGACCATATGTGTATGGATTATCCTGATTTGTAGATCCCCTCCTTTAGTCTCACATGGGAAGATGTAAAACCCTACTCCCTTGTAAAGCCCTATAAATTAAAACCCTCTTGTAAGTTTAAAGGGATCAGATGAATGAATTCAAATTTTTTGTGAGCAAACTTTGTGTTTTCTCTCTTACGCACTTGCAATCAGGTGTTGAGCTCCGTGAGGGAGTAAATCCGGGTTCCCCTGGAACTTTGAGGAGGTGTGAGATCTCCAAAACCCCAACCCTAGGTTAGCCACTTCACTCCCAAACCCTAGCCGCCCATCACCCTTCTCTTTCCACCAAGCCCTAGCATATCCCACCTCTTACGGCCATTCTCTCCAAGTCCAGGCCGTCCACCAGCATCCAGCTCTAGTCCGGATACTTCAGATCCATAGCTCTTCCCAGAGGGAGTCGAATCAGCCTTCAAGAGAATCCGGATCTCAGCGACATCAGCCTTCAAGTTCTTCGAACTGGTAAATCCTTCCCTGAGTCTCTGAATCCATCACTTGTTTTTCTACTTCCCAGATCTTGAGTTCAGGAGAAGCCAACCCAGCCACGAGATCAGTATTGGAGGATCCATTGCGAAGATAGCCGAATCCGAGGATCCAATAATCTGCTCGAGAGAGTTCTTTCACCCAAATTCTGTGAAGATCACTGTCTGGTTGGTAAACCATCTCTTCTCTTTATTTCTGTCCTGTTGAAAGTTCATAGCGAAACCCTAGGTCTGGGAGTTTCTCAACCCCCAGCGATCCGTTACTTCTGAACTACTCTGATAACTTAGCTTCTTTTAAATTGTGCTTTCAATCCTTACCTAGTTTCCATCAACTTAGTTTACTTTACTTTGAGTCGAGGCCAATTTCTGAAATATAAAAAAAAAAAAAGAATTAATCTTAAATTTACTTCCGCATACGCTTCTTTGTTCTTTTGTACTGCATCATTTTTGGTATCAGAGCTTTTGTACTGCATCACTTTGAAATGGTATCCATCTAAAAGGGTATAATCACTATGCTTACTAGATGGTCCTTGTTGAAGGGATCGATAGATGTTACCAAAATCAGAGCAAGTAGGATACTCCTCTTTCAATCTATCAAACCCTACTACCTCAGTGCTCATAGAAGTCAACAACATGGAACAACGACTCAACACATCGGCAACCCTATTTTCAGTACAGGCACGATGTTTCAGTATGAACGTATAAGCTTGTATGAACTCTACCCATTTTCCGTGCCTAGGGTTCAATTTCTTCTGAGAACTAAGGAACCTAAGAGCTTCGTGGTCAGAAAGTAGGACAAACTCTTGTGGTAGAAGATAATGCCTTCAATAACGTAATGCCTGAACTACCGCATACAACTCCCTATCATAGGTGGAATACCTTAGACTTACATTATTGAACTTTTCACTGAAAAATGCTACTGGGTGATTCTCCTGACTCAAGACACCTCCAATTCCTACCCCATAAGCATCACAAGCAACCTCGAACACTTTGGTAAAAATCGGGTAACCTTAAGACGGGTGCGTGTGTCATTTTTTCCTTAATTATTAGGAAGGCTTTGTCTGCTGCTTTAGTCCACTCAAAAGTTCCCTTCCTAATACAGTTAGTGTTTGGAGCCACCATCGTACTGAACCCTCTAATGAATCTTCTATAGAAGGTGGCTAAACCGTGGAAACTACGGATATCATGGATGCTTTTGGGTACAGGCCACTCTACTATGGACTTAATTTTCGCAGGGTCAGCGGACACTCCTTCAGATGTGACTATGAATCCTAGAAAGGTAACTCTATGTGTTAAGAAATCACACTTCTTGATATTGGCATAGAGGCTATCCTTTCTAAGGACTTGGCAAACTTGCCTTAGGTGGGTTAAGTGGTCTGCCTTAGTCTTGCTATAGATAAGAATGTCATCAAAGTAGACCACCACAAATTTCCCGATGAAAGTTGTCAACACCTGATTTATAATTCTCATAAAGGTGCTGGGTGCATTGGACAGACTGAACGGCATGACTAACCACTCATATAATTCATCTTTAGTCTTAAAAGCAGTCTTCCATTCATCTCCAGGCCTAACCCTAACCTGGGTGATAGTCACTCTTTAAGTCTATCTTGGAGAAAATAGTTGATCCGGCTATCATGTCTAACATATCGTCCAGTCTTGGGATTGGAAACCTATATTTGACAGTAATCATGTTGATGGCACGACTGTCTACACACATCCTCCAGGTGCCATCCTTCTTAGGGGTTAGCAAGGCAGGGACTGCACATGGGCTTAAACTTTCTCTAACAAACCCCTTTCTAAGAAGTTCACTAACTTGCCTTTGTAACTCCTGATGTTCAGTTGGATTCATCCTATAATGAGGCAAATTAGGTAAAGTCGTTCCAGGGACAAAATCTATGGCATGCTGTATGTCCCTTAAAGGTGGAAGACTATCGGGTAGGTCCTCGGGAAACACGTCTTCAAATTCTTTCAATAATTGGACCACCTCTTGTGGGTATTTTACAGGGGTGTGGTCGTTAGTTTCCTTAGCATCTACCATCCAAATAGGTGCTCCCTCATTAATGTCTTTTTCTAATTCTCTTGCACCTATCAAATTTAATCCAGTCCTTTTTTCTTTCAGGCTGCTAGCTCCTCTTTTGGTGTTGTCCTTAGGCTGGGTTGGATGAATGACAATTTTCTTGCCATTAAAATTGAAAGCACAGGAATTTGATCGACCAAAAATTGTCACATCATGGTCAAACAGCCATGGCCTACCTAGGATGATGCTACTTACTGCCATAGGGAGCACATCACACCAAATTCGTTCCTGATAGGACTGAAGTTGGATTTGGACCTGACATCTCTGCTTGATTGGGATAGAAGTGGAATTGATCCAGGATACCTTATATGGATTGGGATGTGGTTCAGTGGATAATCCTAGACTCTTGGCTGCGCTAGTGGAAATGGCGTTGACACAGCTTCCACTATCGATCACGATCTTACAGACCTTTTCTCCTATTTTGACAAATGTATGTAGGATGCTAGTCCTACGCTAGTATTCCTGCTCTTTGGTCTGTGTCATGATACATCTCACAACTCCTAACACATCTGATGAGTCTACATTTTCTTTATCTCCTTCATACTCCTCAGCTAAGCAATCCCCTGCTTCATAAACCTCCTCTTCATTATTCTCCAGGGGTTCTGATTCTTCTTCTTCTTCTACCTCCCCTATATGTAAAGCTCTAAAGGGACATTGGCTCAGGAAATGACCGGGTTTATGACACTTATAGCAGACTTTCTCCCTCTCACCTCGAACTTCAGGGCTCTTTCCTTTGTCTTCTCTAGGAATTGGAGGAATGGAAGGGTTGGGTCTAGGGGTTGGATTCGAGCTGGGTCGTGGTCTATTGGCTGTATTAGGGACTGAACTAGGTCGACTAACAGGAGGATTAAACCTAGTGGGCTCTGGTCGCCTAAATGAAGCTCTCCTCTGAAACCTCTCATAGTCCATGGCAACTTGGTATGCCTATTCTAAATCATGGACTTCTCTCAAAAATAATTCCCCTTTTATATCTTCATTCAATCCTGATCTAAACCTCGATAAAGTGGCTGTCTCAGACTCGACTACGTTGCATCGCATTACAAACTCATCAAATTTAGCAACGTATTTAGAAATGGTCTTATTTCCTTGTGTCAATCGCTGCCACTGATCTAACAACCTTTGCTGATAAGACATAGGCAAATATTTCTCTCTAAGCTTCCTCTTCATGTCTCTCCAGGTCGCTATAGGTAAGTCTCCCCTTTGCCTAGCTATGTGTTCGACATTTTCCCAATACAACCTAGCCTGATGGACTAGTCTGATTTTGGCAAACTTGAATCTTCTCTCTTCAGACATATCATACCAGTCATAATATTAGTCCATGTCAGCCTCCCAGTCTATATACACCTTAGGATCTAGGCTTCTCTCAAAGGTTGGTGCATCTAGACGGATATTCCTTAAGGCCTGATCATCCTGATCAAAAGTATCATGGCGAGGTCTTCTAGGATATGGCTCTGGAGTGTGATCAGCATAATCCTGATGTGGCCTTCTATGAATTGGATCAGGTGTATGTTCCTGTCGTTGGGCTCTAGGGCGAACTGAAGGTAATCTGGATGAAGGTGGTTCAGTTAGGGTCAACCTAGATTCCTCTAGGGTTCCTATCCTTTCCTCGAACTGATCAAACCTAGCATCCAAACGTTCTAGTCGCTCAATCATAGATCTCATAAGGGTTTCCATACTAGTGTCCATGGATGAACTTGGTTGGTCTTGTGATGGGTGGTAAGGAGTTCCTGATCTAGTTGTCATACAAACAATTAGACTCAAATTTGGGCTAAGGATTTCTAGACCTAGAGTACGAATTAGAGATCTAATTAAAGGGACCAACTAGCTAGTAGTAACTTATGTGACTTGGCCAGGTAGGTGGGAAGGGGAGTGGAGGTCCCTGTTCTGCAAACCTTAGACACCAATCTATGATTGGCTAGGTAGGCGGACCAACCCACAAGCCCTAATACACCAATCCTAGACACCAAGCCCATAAGCACATACCAATTAGTGGACACAATTAACATGACCCTAATCCGAACCCGACTCGTTGGTATCCCTAACCCACTAGGGTGATTAGGTCTAATTGGTTTTAATTAAGGATTGGGATCGAGATGATGGGTTATGGTTTTTGGGCTAAGGACAAGTGATGAATTCTTGCCCCCATGTCATATTGATGCCCTTAAGATGTTTTCAAATGAATGCAAAAATATTTTTTTTTTTTTATGAGCTGACTTAATTATTTGACTTGATTAGTTTTCAAAGAATTTCAAATTCAAACTTAAATTTTAAAATTTAAATTTCAAACTTCAAGTTTCAGATTCTAGAATGTTAGAATTCAAAATTTTAAAATTTGAAATTTGAACTTCAAATTCAAAAATTTTCTGAGATTGGTTCTTGCTGGAATTTCAGTTCAGACTGAATCTCAGAGAGTATTTCGAATGCTAGAAATTCTAAAATTCGAAATAAAATCTGAAGAATTGTTAAAAAATAATATGAATTATGATGATCCCAGCAAAATAAAAATCAGAAAATTTAGATCAGTATATAAATAGAAACAATAAAAACAATAGACCATGTACTGTAGACTATTTTGGCAGGATAGAAGATTGAAGTAGGAATTTTTGTCTTTTTTGTATTTTTTTTCTGATGATAAAATTTAATATGGGGATAACTGACTTAAAAAGGAACAAGAAAAAGAATATTTCAATAAGAAATTAGTGACTTTCCTTTGGAGCTGCAGATGGATTACAGTAAGTAGATGCAAATTTTCAGTAAACAGAACCTAATCAAACAAGTGCATTGGCTTACCCAAACTTCAATCTAAAAATTCACGTCCGGCAAGGGGCTCATTATTCCCATGGGTCGTGACAGTGTACTAGAGTACAGCCACTCAGGAGGCGTGAATTTTAGATCTTGCTTGGATTTAAAAAAAAAAAAAACTAGATAACAAGTATGCATGCAACATATCTAAATGCAGGAAATTATCCGACCATGCTCTGATACCAAGAATGGTGTAGAATGTAAAATGAAACTATGCAACCCTAATGGAGATAAGCAAATGATTAACCAAGCAATTCTCTATTTGCATAAAAATAACTCAACATAAACTATCAAAGAGATCTAGTGAAGAAGCTCGAAGGATCTAACATAAACCTAGTGATCGAGACTCTCAGAATAAGAAAGGAAAGGACCAGAAGAGAACCACGCAAGCCAAGCTAGGTCTAATTTAACATTGCAGACTTAATCAACATTAGACATACCTGACATTGGTCCTTCAATTAGAATATATTCACTCTTGAAGAGGTCTCCCGGATGACATGAACATAATACCACTGAAGGCCCCTCTTGTTTTCTGGATCTATGGCAAGTAAACCTTCCTCTTGAAGCCGGAATCCAGGAGAACCCTGCAACAAAGAAACCCTAAGATGAGTGACTTAACAAGCAATCAACTAGAGAAAAGAAAGAAGGGTGGAAGAGGCATTGAAGGAGATCCATCTTGGCGTCATGGTGGAATGCTTGAAGTGGAGTAGGTTGGTCGCCTTGTGATGATCTTCTTGATTCACCCTTGAACGCTGGAGCTAGTTTGAAGTTATGAAAGAAGAGGAAGTCTTTGGCATTGGGAATGGAAGAAGGAAAGATTAGGGTTGGCGTGGAGGAAGAGAAAGGCTAAGCTACCACATAGACACATAGGAAAAAAAATACATAGAAGAAAAAATACCAACTTCATTCATTAACCCCTTTTCAATGGGGCATCCCATAGCTTAAATAGAAGACTTACAACATTTTTAAAATTTGAAAACCCATAGGATTAGGAGGATTACAAGGGGGGGTTGGAGGATATGGTGGCATTTGTTGCTTGAAATGTGGGGGGTTGGAGGATATGGTGGCATTTGTTGCTTGAAATGTGGGGAGTTGGAGGATATGGTGGCATTTGTTGCTTGAAACTCCTTCAAAGCTTGACATGTGGTGCAAGGTGGGGACCACTTGATGAGGTGGCGGTGTCCTTTGGAGCTCTTGACATGTGGCATAAAGTGGGGACCACTTGTTGAGGTGGCAACATCCATTGGAGCATTTGACATGTGGCGCAAGGTGGGGGTCACTTGATGAGGTGGCTTCTTCTTGTCTTGATGCTTCATGGATTCATGGATTGGGCTTGATTTAACTGCACCCAATTCTCAATTGCATGGTTAACTAAGATATTAAACTAGACCCAACATGGACTTGAAATTAACTACAAGAATATTTGGACTCAAAAAAAAAAAAAGAAAAATTACAGGACTTCTCTTTTGCTACTCCAACCACAAGGACTCGGACTTGACCTGAATTGGTTGGAGTCTTTTCCTGATTCTAGTGCCCACATCACCTTGCTGAGCTTGCACCTGAACCTCGTGCTTCCATCACTGCCTCCTCAGACCCTTCACAACCCACGAACCTCTTTGAGACTGTTTCGGATACATTTCCTCCCCGCAGGCTCCTCCGAAATCGAGGAGCTCATCCCAAATCCTCTAACCTAGCCACTGAACATAGCAACCATCTCCAACAGCTATTGCATCATGTCCCAACCGTCCCTAGGCCAATCCCGCCATACCAGGACACTCCCGACTGCATGATGCCCCTGGCACTCCCTGAGACCTATCCCCTATCTCTTTAAGCAGCCATCTCCAATAGCTCTAATCTCTGTCCCTAGGCCAATGCTACCATACCGGGACACTCTTGACTGCACGATACCCCCAGCACTCCCAAAGACTATCCCCTATCTCCTTGAGCTGTCGCTGGCACCACCTCTATTGATGTACTCTTATCTCCTTGAGATATCCATTTTCTAAGACTCATCTCCAACCATGCAGGATACCATACCCACGTAAAGGTCCTTTATTATTCCTTGAATCCTCCTCTCCCATGCTCGAACCCCACTCAAATACCAATTATTACGATACCTAGGCACTGATACCACTTATCAAGAATCCGAATCAGCACCTACATAGCAGAAACAGCGAGGGAAAGATCAAGAACCAACCATCTAGATCAAGAACCAGTAACAACCTGTTCTTGGATTCAATATCATGCAACAAAGAAAATATAGAAAAAAGATGTAGGAGAAAAATAAAGATTGTGTTCCTTTGGAGAAGAATCTTGTTACAAAACAAGAATCGGGACACTAGTGCCCCCTCTCACAACTGAGAAGACCCACATGAAAACCCTCATGCACAAGATGCCATCCTTCTCCAAACCTGAAGCCATCTCTCACCAAGCCCCAATGGTCCAAGAATTGAGATGCTCCACGCATGAAGTCCCCATGAGCTCCCTTCTCTTTTCTTTTGAATTGTCACTGCCTCCCATATCCAGAAGATGCTACCTAGGACAAGACCGTGAGCCAAGTCTCACGGTCATTCTTGAAACCATGGACACCCCAAAGGGGGGGTGTTCCCCATATGGCCTCAATCTCATACGAAACCTGGAGAGCCTCTCAAAATCGGTGACCACACTTCCATCGCACGCCCCTCCTCTTAAATAAGATGGGGCAGTGGTTAGGGATCTTGATCTTGGTCTTCTTGGTCTTCTTGTTGGGCTAAGACATCTTGGTTATTAGGCTTCAACATCTTGGACCCAAATTGGTTAGAACTCCCTAGGTAGCTAGGCTTGTAAGTGGTTACAACCAACAAACTAACCACCTAACCAACAAGCTAACCTACTAACCTCCTGGACCCAACCACATAACCCAATAAGGTTATGTTACAATCTCTCAAAATCTCACCCCAATAAGCCAACAAAGAAAGCCCTTAAACTCGAGCCCATGTACACCCATGTCTCACATGCTCTCTTAATCCTGGGTCAAACACCCTGACCCAACATGACTTTAGGGCCCTCGGGAGCTTATAAACCAAAGCCTCCCAAACCTTGTTGCCTTCCCTGGAATACCTCCAAGACCTCTAGAATACCTCTAAAATTGACTTAGCATGCCTCCAAGCACCCAGGGATCGCCTCTAGCATCCCTGCCATGGTCTCCCAAGTCTCTCCAAAGCTTGGGAGTACCATACAAAACCCTACAGTCATAGGACCACACACATCTATGTGTGCTAAACCTAACAACTCAGTTGCCCTATCTCCATGTCCAATGAATGGAGACTTGGTCATCTTATCCATGAGATAGGACTCATAAGTTCCTAATGATTAATGATCAAAAGGTTTAAATAAATTTTCTTTATACAACTTGTTTATCCTAGTCTCACTGAAATGACATAAACAACAATGCCAGAGATAAGTGACATTCACATCATCTCTCTTTCTTTTCTTGTTCTCAACAAGCATAACCTATAGATGCTCCACCAGCATCATGTTTCGGACTTGCAAGATAAAACTTGCAATTCTTCTTTCAGTGCCCTTATTTTCCACAGTGACAATAGGTCCCATAAACAGAGGGCTTCCTTGCCTTCTTTCTCTTATGGAAGAAACTGTTAGAGTTCCTTTTTCTCTTTGAACCCTTCCTCATTGCCTACTTCTTTCTTCCATCAACTAGAAGAAGCTGAGCATTATCACCTTTAAAGTGGCTCTCTGCTATCTTGAGCATATTCAGTAGCTCAGGCAATGACATATTGAGTTTGTTCATGTAGTAATTCATAACAAACTGTGGAATGGAATCTAGGAGTGACTGCAGGATCAAGTCCTGATTAAGCTCTCCATCCATCACAAACCCTAGTTGACCTAATCTAGTGATCATGTCAATCATCTTGAGGACATGTTCCTGGATGAAAGAGCCCTCACTCATGAGTGCTCGCAACAACTGCTTCGATGTCTCATATCGAGCAGTCCAACTATGCTCTCCATAAAGCTATTTAAGATTGAGCAATATGGACCGAGATTCCATTTTCTCATGTTGATTCTATAACTCATTACTCATAAAGACCAACATGATGTACTTAACAATCATGCTATAATTCTATCATATTTTATATGTGGCCCTTTCCTCTTCAATAGCATCCTCTCCTACCGGATCTAGATCAAGAGAATCAAGGATATAGGCAAGCTTTTCCTAAGCTAATACAATTCTCAAATTTCTTAACCAATCCACATAATTTAGACAGGTAAACTTGTTCACATCCAAGATGCCTCGCAGTGAAAGAGTAGAAGCCATAATGTAAAATCTACATTAAATAAAGAATAACTATAAGCATACCACTCATGATGATATTTACAATTAGATAAGGACTTTTGCTTCTAATTGTGTCTCTCACTATTTTCTTTCGAATACCATAACCATCAACTATGGTAAGTGAAAAACCCTGCCAGGGCTTTCTTAGCAGGGTTGAAATCCCAATTCCTCATGAATGCCTTGTGTTAATCACAACAAACACCCCAGAGTTCAAGGGTAGGAAAATCCTTTCCAATTATAACCCATGCAACTCTCAACATATGATGCGGGATTATTAATGCATGTAAAGTATTTTTTCTTGATTAACTAAGGAGTTAGGGTTTTAGATCCCGAGTTTCATGCCAAAATTAAAATTAAAAATTTGTAAGGAATTTTTAGAAATCATGCATGCAAAAATAAACCCTAAAAGTTAGAGAAAACATGATCGCCAAGGTTTAAGAAAATCCTGGTAAGGCTGCTCTTCTGCAAGACCACTACTGGGAAGTCAAAGGGGTGTACCTAGCAATAATTGAAGCACATGATGAAGATCGTGCATGAAGAGATCACTCTTGCTCCCAGATGCAGCTTGGAAAAGCAAGCTTCTGACCCTACGAATTCATGACTTTTTGCTCGATGATCCGAAGGCTGATCAGAAGATATCCTAGGATTCACGAGAATTAAGGGACCTACAAATTATCATCTACGGGTTATAAAATGGTGTAGGGATAAAGAAATAAATCAAAAATAGCAAGGGAAAGAGTGTTTTGTGTTGGGTGGCCTAGGCTTGGAAGGAGTGTGGCTAGGGTTTTGATGTTGGGGATGGAGGTAGGGTGCAGGAACAAGGAAAAAATAATTTGCACACAGCTCGCACACAGCAAGCACATAGCAAAGAGAGAAAACTCAGTTTAATTCATCAATTCATCTCTAATTACATGAGAAGTGGAGGCCTTTATATAGGCTTACAAACTTGGAGCTTAAGAAAGGGTATACAAAGGGGGTGACCCTAAGGGTTGCCGACCAAGTGGTGGTAACCCTAAGGGTTGCTACCTTCTTGGTTGCTCATGGGCCCATGGAGGCCCACTTCAATGCTGGGCAGGCTTCAGGGCTTCTTCAACTGTTCTCCTCTCGGTGGGCTGGATCACATGTGGTGCGGACACCAAAGGCACCAGAATAAGGAAGAGGCTTCTCAACCCTCTATGAATTGATCAATAATTTATGAGTCCATCTGTAATAAGGTCTTAGCCCATATGAGTCCATTTTTTAGTTGTTGTTTGAGTCTTTTGAGTTGTTATTTCAGTTCTATACTAGTCAGCTTATGTTGAGCTAGTTCAGTCCAATTCTAGTTAGCTCATGTTGAGCTTATTTTATTTTTTTGAGTCCTGTCCAAGCATACTGAAGACTCAAGACTATATCATACAAGTGAAGACCATGTCCAACTGGATTGAAGACATGGAAGTATAGCACAAGTCCAACCCAGCTTGAAGATTTGAAGACCCCATGAGGAAAATTCAGAAAACCCTGATTTCTTGCAGATGCCCTCCAGATGCCCAGATTCCCTTTCAGATGCCAAAGTATATTCATAGATAAGGGCATCCATGATTCCAGAGGTCCATCTACATCCTAGCCCAAAGAAATGAAGCCCAGGTGCCAAGCCCAAGCCCCTAAAAAGCAAGATACCAGGGAATATTCCTGCTACCTGGCTACCAGGCCACCCCAGCTTCTAGAGGCCCAAACCCATGCACCCGAGCCCCTTTGGGCCAGCCTTTTGCTGCTCCTAGAAGCCCAACACGCCCCCCTAGGCATCTTTGGAGTCTTGACCAAGTCAAGAAAATTTTTAGGGATTTTTCTACCTAATATTTTTTTATTTTCTAGCTAGGGTTTGAGAGAGAAAAGGATTCTTATGTAAAGACTTGTGTACCCTTACTTGGAGCCCAAGGTTAAGGGTCTATTTAAGGGACCCTAGCCTCTTGTATGAAGGGGGAATTTTTGATGAATGAAAACCTTGAGTTCTTCTATTGAGTGGTGTGATACCCTGCTGTGTGCATAAAGGGGTTTGTGAGAGTTCTTCTTCCCGGTGTTTGCAATCATCTTCCTGCTGCCAACAAACCCTCCAGATCCCTGGACGCCCACTCCAAAAGAAGCCTTCCCTTGCTGTTTTCCTTTGTTTTTTTATTCCTTTATGAATTTTCTAATCCCTGACAGGTCGTTTGCAGGTCCCTAAGTTCCTACGAATCCAACGACTCCAGCCAAGCCTCAATCGGATCACCGAGCAGAAAGCCGGGTATCCGCGGGTCTTTGGCTCGATTTTCTAGGCCGCATCCGTCGAGGAACGAAAGACCCCTTCGCTGCGATCTTCACAGACATTGTCAGGTGCACCCCTCTACCTCCAGTAGTTTTATTGTAGGAGAACTTGCCCTAACCGAGGATTCTCAGCCCCGACGGTCCTTCTTTGCTACTTTTCTATGTCCTAATCTGCATGCTGATCTTCAAAAATTCATACAAAATTCTCTACAAATAATTTTGATCTAAAATTTTAGAATTAATCACCTAACTCAACATGTAAAACATACAAAAAAAATGGCATGCATATTAGTCCTCCATCATTTGGTATCAGAGCTTAGATTAGTGCTTATTTTTTGCAATTTTTCAGTCCATATATACTCTATTATTTTAATTATTTCTTCCTGATAAAAACTCCAAAAATTCTTAATTTTATATTCCTAGATTCAAAATAATTCACAGTAATTTTAAAAATTTTTGTAGATTTTATTATGTCCTATGAATTTTCTTCAAGCCAAAATACATCCTGCAAATTTTTGGCTCTATTTTTTCAGCAAGACAAGTTTGGAAGTTTTATGTTTTTGTTTAGCAAGTTTTGCATATTTTTTAATTTTAGTATATTTCCAGCATATTAGGCTATGATTTGAAAGTTTTCTTCTATTTAAAAAATACCAAAAAAAAAAAAATATTCTCCATTAATACCAAAAAAAATATCTAAACCCTAATTTGCATCCTTATATGCCTGCCATCATTGCATAATTTACTTTTAAGGGTACTCTTGCTATATCAGATGGGAGGAGGATTTGATCACCTCTCCTTAGCCCAAAACCACATCCCTTGCATTCGGTCCCAAGCCTTAACCTAAAATTAATTAGACTTAATTTGCCCTAGTGGGCTAGGGACACCAACTGGTCGGGTCCGGGCTAGTGTTAGATCACTGTGTCAAGTTAACCTGTGTGTGCCTTGTGCTCAGTGTCTAGAACGGTGGTTTAGGGATTCAATACCGAAGGGCTTGTGTGCTGGTCCGCCTACCTGGCCAATCTCTGATTGATGTCTAGGATTGGCAATCAGGACTTAACACTCCCCTTACACCTGCCTGGCTGAGTACAGGGTTACTATAGGCTAGTTTGCCACCCTGATTGAGCATCTAATTTGGACTCTAGGTCTAGTCAGCTATAGTCGGTCTGATCGAGTCTTGCATGAGCACTAGATCAGGAGTTTCATATCACCCACCTCTTTCACAAATGTTTGAACCCATGAAAAATTTACAAGCTCAAATAAAAGCCCTAGCTGATCAAATGGCCCAGATGGCTACCCAGATAACTACCCAGATGATCCAGTTAACTCAGTCTTGTATTCAAACTAATGATAGAATTGACCATCTTGCCAATAGGTTTGATCAGTTAAAAGTCCGGGTAGGGACCCCAGAAAAAAACCATGGATCACAGTCTGAGCCAGATCCTAATTCCCCTCAACTTAGGAGGACCCCAAACCCTGATCCATACCTTGAGGTTGAACCTAGGAGAGCCCATCGTCATGACCCAATCCCTAAGGTTAGTCCTAGAAGACCCAATCAGGATTTTATAGACCAGGAAGATAGATCCTATTTACCCTCTCCCTATAAGCCTAGTATACCCACAACCTATAGATCTTATGAATCCATAACCTATGAACCTAGATCCTATGACTCTAGATCCCATGATCATAGATCTTATACACCCACACCCTATGAGCCTAGTAGACCAACACCCAATATTCTGACCCATATAGGAGTCCAACCCTAGGAGAACCCAATATTCTGACCCATATAGGGAGTCCCACCCTAGGAGAACCCAGTATTCTGACCCATATAGGGAGTCCAATCCTAGGATGACCCAATATCCTAACCCATATAGAGAGCCCAACCTTAGGAGGACCCCATACCTTGATCCATCCTTAGAAACTGATCATAGAGCTAACCCAAAATCCTATGACCCCAGATCCTATAATCCCATGACCCATAGATCTGCACCCTTGTCCTATGAGCCTAGAGAACCCATAACCCTAAGTATCAGCCTAGTACTAGTCATGCTTCCCCTAGTCAACTTGAACCCCATAGGATTAGTATCCCTAAATATGAACCCAATAGTGAGCCACTACCTCTTATACAACCTGAACCTACTAGGAGTAGTACCCATAATCAGAGACCAGAACCTAACTAATTTCCTGCTACCCGACCTTCTCCAACCATTCCTGAGATTCGCAAGGCTTACATTATGCGGAAGTGTATGAAGCTGATGTGAGCCTAGTGGATGAGTATGAGGGAGAAGAGGAGACACCTTTAGTAGACCTAGAATTAGATGACCTAGTAGATACCCAGGTAGAACCAACCCAGAGCTAGTTGACCTTGACCACATCCAACTTAAAGCTATAATGGAAGAACAAATAGAGGAAGAGAACCTAGGTACTGCTGCTAGAGCCTTACCTAAGGAAACCATAGAGGAGAGCCAAATTATAGAGTCTAGTCCAAAAATACAGGAACCAGAAGAATTTATTAAGGACTTGATCTCTTTGAATCAATACCTTCAAGATGAGTCCCCTCCTGTAGTTCCCATTAAGGACCTTTTCCCCGAAATTAGCGACCCATCCTTCCATTATGCAAACCCTGTAGATATAGCTCAACCTCATTAGTATAGGATTAGTTCCTGACACCCCGTCTTTTATCCTACTTTATCCAACTAACCATGAACCTTTTTCTCTACCTTACCAAACTAATTCTGAACCCACTTCCTATTTTCTGCCCTTTCTTGACACCTCCAGCATTTCTAGGATCATTAGATTGCATTAGCTGAGATTAGCATACTACATGCATTCATCACACATGTTAGGTTTGCATCTTACTTCTGGCATACTCTTTGAAATTTGCTAGGAGTTCATTGTAAATTTTCATGTGCATGTCAAGCTAGGATCAAACTTAGAGAACCTATAATCTATTAGGTTTAGATCCAAAGAGTTCAATAAAATTTCCTTCGATAGGAATGCATAGTCGAGTCTGTTAGGTGTCAGTATGAGTCCTTTGCATCATTTGTTAGGAGTCTGCATGTGCCTAGCATGTTCACCACCCACACTAATCTTAAAACAACTGGCTAATTCCGAAGAAGGGTCAAAGAACTTGATGTAGTGGATTCTATCTTGGTCAGGCTTAGGCCTAAAAGAAGCTTCATGCTCGCAGAGCCGGACCTTTTAAAGTGATAGAGAAGGATTGGATCAAATGCCTAGGTGTTAGACTTGCCTTCGGATTTGGGCATTAGTTCTACCTTCAATATTACAGACCTGGTTGAGTATAGGGAACCGGCAGCGATACCTAGTAAGGCCTTTGGAACTATTCCTTTTCATTGTGAGTGACCCTAACCCAGAGTGTCCACTAACAAATTGGCCTGAGAGAGGAGAACGGATCGAGCGTATCATGGATGACCAAGCCATCACGACCCGGGGCCGTGACTATCAATGCTTCCTAGTTCGATGGCAAGGCCAGCCAGAGTCACACGATTCATAGATTTCTCGAGAGGACTTGCAACGCCTCAACCCAGACCTTCTCGAGAGATATGTGAGCCAGTTTGATCTTCACTCGACAGGGTCGAGTTCCTCCCACCCCGGGAGAATTGGTGTGGACACCAAAGGCACCAGAATAAGGCAGAGGCTTCTCAACCCTCTGTGAATTGATCAATAATTTATGAGTCCATCTGTAATAAGGTCTTAGCCCATCTGAGTCTATTTTTTAGTTGTTGTTTGAGTCTTTTGAGTTGTTATTTCAGTTCTGTACTAGTCAGCTTATGCTGAGCTAGTTCAGTCCAATGCTAGTCAGCTCATGTTGAGCTTATTTTATTTTTTTCAGTCCTGTCCAAGCATACTGAAGACTCAAGACTATATCATACAAGTGAAGACCAAGTCCAACTAGATTGAAGACATGGAAGTATAGCACAAGTCCAACCCAGCTTGAAGATTTGAAGACCCCAGGAGGAAAATTCAGAAAACCCTGATTTCTTGCAGATGCCCTCCAGATGCCCAGATTCCCTTCCAGATGCAAAAGTATATTCATAGATAAGGGCATCCATGATTCCAGAGGTCCATCTGCATCCTAGCCCAAAGAAATCAAGACCAGGTGCCAAGCCCAAGCCCCTAAGAAGCAAGATACCAGGGAATATTCCTGCTACCTGGCTACCAGGCCACCCCAGCTTCCAGAGGCCCAAACCCATGCACCCGAGCCCCTTTGGGCCAGCCTTTTACTGCTCCTAGAAGCCCAACATGCCTCCCTAGGCATCCTTGGAGTCTTGACCAAGTCAAGAAAATTTTTAGGGATTTTTCTACCTAATATTTCCTTATTTTTTAGCTAGGGTTTGAGAGGGAAAAGGATTCTTATGTAAAGACTTATGTACCCTTACTTGGAGCCCAAGGTTAAGGGCCTATTTAAGGGACCCTAGCCTCTTGTATGAAGGGGGAATTTTTGATGAATGAAAACCTTGAGTTCTTCTATTGAGTGGTGTGATACCCTGCTGTGTGCATAAAGGGGTTTGTGAGAGTTCTTCTTCCTGGTGTTTGCAATCATCTTCCTGCTGCCAACAAACCCTCCAGATCCCTGGATGCCCACTCTAAAAGAAGCCTTCCCTTGCTATTTTTTCTTTGTTTTCTTGTTCCTTTGTGAATCTTCTACCCCCTGACAGGTCGTTTGTAGGTCCCTGAGTTCCTACGAATCCAATGACTCTAGCCAAGCCTCAATCGGATCACCGAGCAGAAAGCCGGGTATTCGCGGGTCTTTGGCTCGATTTTTCAGGCCGCATCCGTCGAGGAACGAGAGACCCCTTCGCTGCGATCTTCACAGACATTGTCAGGTACACCCCTCTACCTCCACTAGTTTTATTGTAGGAGAACTTGCCCAAACCGAGGCTTCTCAGCCCCGGCGGTCCTTCTTTGCTACTTTTCTAGGTCCTAATCTGAATGCTGATCTTCAAAAATTCATACAAAATTCCCTACAAATAATTTTGATCTGATATTCGGGAATTAATCATCTAACTCAACATGTAAAACATACAAAAAAATGGCATGCATATTAGTCCCCCATCAACATGTTCTCCAGGTCTCCCTTGATGGCTTCATGCTCCTAAATGGCTCAACTAGGTGGATGACTGGAGAGTTATATTGATAGGCTTCAAAATGATTTGAGTCTTCTTCTTTTTACAAGACTAGATTGGACTCAATAGACTGGACTCACACTTACATAATTTAACTTCAAAATGTACATGACTCAAAACTTGACCAGACTTAACTGACTTGACATAACCCAAAAACTAATCTCAAATCCTAATAATATGGATCAAAATTCAAATACAGGACTCAAATGTTGAAAGGCCCAAAATATGACTCAAGGGCAATACAAAGACTTGTATGGACTAACCCACAAAACTCAAATGAACTCACTCAAATTAACTAAACCATAATTAAAAATTGGACTCAAATCCTAAACTCTAATTTGATAACCATAGAGGATTGAGATGCCTCTGCCAAAGTCTGGGACCTCTGATGTCCCCATCAATTCTCTCTGGATGGGAGGAACTCGACCTTGTCGAGTAAGGGTCACACTGAATTTAGTGTCTTTCTGGAGGGTCTGAGTAGAGGTGCAACAAGTCCTCTTGAGTAACCCATGATGCATCGGATCTTGGTAGACCTTGCCAATGGACCAGGTGGCACTAAAAATCGCTATCCCTGGTCAAGGTAGCTCGATTGTCCAGGATATGCTCTATCCATTTTCCTTTCCCAAGCCAAAATATAGGTCGACACTTAGGGTCAGGCTCACTTTCAATGGATGGGGTAGGTTCAAAGGACTCTCTAAGAATCGTTGCCGATTTCCTAGACTCGACCAGGTCTATGGTATTGAAGGTAGAGATAAAGCCAAAATCCGAGGTCAACTCGTGCAAATGGGGTCCTCCCTTCTCTATCACTTCTAAGGATCCAGCTCTGCGAGCATGAAACTTATTTCTAGGCCTAAGCCTAACAAAGATAGAATTCCCTACATTGAATCCATTGGCTCTTATTCAAGAATTAGCTAGTTTGTTAGATGTTTCATTACTTAAATACTCTTATAGCTAATATCCTGATGCATATGCTGTGCGATGTTCAGTGCATGTGTGGACAGTTGAACTAGGTTTATGGACTCCTAATAGGTGACACAAAGGACTCAAACTAACACCTAATAGACTCGACTATGCATTCCTATCGAAATAGGTTTATTAGGTCTTAACTACAACTTGGGCATGGGGCATGAGTCATGGATAGTGGGTGACATGTAGATGAAAATTTGCGAGGAACTCCTAATAGATGCTAGAGGGTCTTCCAATAGTATGTAGCAAATGAGATGGGCTCTAAGGATTCTTGCAACCTAATAATCTCAACAAAATGTGACCTAATGTTTCTAGATACATGAGACGACTTAGGGAAGGGTAGGAAATAGGATGGAGATTACGGGACTGGTTCTGTACTAAAGAGACTGACCTTAATGTATGAACAATGGGTTATGTCTCTAGGCAAGAAATGGTCCATGCTATTCAAGGATGGGTCAACAATTTTTGGGAAGAGGTCCTCGATGGGAACTATGGGAGGGGATTCATCTTAAGGGTACTAAATTAAAGAGATTATGTCCTCAATAAATTCCTTGGGCTCTTGAATTTTAGGACTGGGCTCTATAATTAGGCTTTCCTCTAGTGGCTCTTCAAGCATGATTCTAATAGTATGGTTAGGTTTCTCATGGTCCTTTTTCTCTAAGTGTTCTTCCAAGATGGTTTTAGTTTGGATGTGGTCAGGGTCAGCTACCTCTAGATTGGCTTCTACCTGGGTACCTACGAGGTCAACTAATTCTAGGTTTTCTAGAGATGTCACCTCTTCTTCTTTCTCATACTCATCCACTAAGCTCACATCGCTTCATACACTTCCACTTTAATGTCATTCTGGTGAACCAGTGGGGTGGTAGGAGGGGTTTTGGTAGGAGGGGTTTGGTTAAGGGAATAATGGCTAGTGATTACGGTAGCTAGGGTGGGTCGACTAAGGGGTACCTAACCAGTATCTGGATTTTGACAATGGGCACCGATCCTAGTAGGTTCAAGTTGACTACGGGGAAGGGGACTAGTACTGGGCTCATATCTAGGGGTACTAATCCTATGGGATTCAGGTTGACGGCCTAAGGGTTCATTCTGTTCATAGGTCATGGGTTCAGATCCATAGGTCATGGGTCTACTGGGCTTATAGGGTATGGGTGCATAGGATTGGATGCATAGGATCTATGGTCATAGGATCTGAAGTCATAGGATCTAGGTTCATAGGTTCTAGGTGAAGGTGAAAAGACAACAACACCATGTATACAATATGCAAAAGCAAGGCAGAAATAGATGCATTTTAAAATGATTTTAAAATATGCATAGTAGAAGGCTTGGTAGATCGATCTAAATGATCTACCAAGCTACTTCTCAGGGCTCCAGGCTTCATAGCTTCAAGTTGGGTTGGTCTTTCTTGTACTGGCTGGGTCTTCACTTGTATGAGTCTTCACTGGACTTGGACTAGCATGTATTGGACTCAGAAAGAAGACTAGCTCAACATGAGCTGACTGGTACATGACTCAAATAATAAGGAAAAAATAACTCAAATAGGCTAAGTCCTTATTACAAATAGACTCAAATACTGCTAAGTAATCTATAGAGGGTTGAGAAGCCTCTGTCTTATTCTGATGCCTCTGATGTCTGCACCAACTGGTATGTGCTTACTATGCCTAGTGAGTATGCCATATCTGGTCTAATACATATCGTAGCATACATGACAAAACCCACTGTCAAAGCATATGGGATTCTGCTTATATGCTCTCTCTCCTCAGGAGTTGTTGCACAATCCTCTTTGGAGAGATCAATTCCAGTGCCTATCAGGATATAGCCTTTCTTGGAATTTTTCATGCTGAACCATTTCAAAATAGTGTCAATGTACGTAGATTGGGATAGTTCCAGAAGCCTCTTAGATCTATCTCTATAGATCTTCATACCTAGTATGTAAGAGGCTTTACCCAAGTCCTTCATAGAGAACTGAGATGACAACCAGACCTTTATTCCTTGTAGTGCAGGATGTCATTTTCGATTAAGACAATGTCATCCACATACAACACAAGGAACAAGATCACAGAACCATTAGCCCACTTGTAAATTGTTGACCCCTGGAATGATTTTGATAATTACAAAATATTGGAGCATGTATGCTTTAGTAATTCTTTCAATTACTCAAGAAGATTTGTAGGATAGTGTTTGTCTTTACATTAGTTGGTTTTCTATCTAGTTGAAAGGTATTCCAACATTGTATGAACTCTTGTATGCTTCAAGTTGTAATGCCCTAATCCTTCATGTATGTAATCTTGTAAAAAGGGCTCTAAAATTGTAAAAATGAGAGTAAGTAGGTTAGAATTTGTTTGGCAAGCTCTTTGAAGCTTTTTGGAAGACTTGCTCTTGTTGGAATCTTGAATTGAAGAAGTTTGGAGAAGTCTAAATGCATATGAAAAATTTTTGTAAGAGCTCATGGATCAAGAGCCGACTCCTATTCTGGCACGGCATAAAAAATTTCAAAGTTTCAGAACCTCGAGCCGACTCAAGCCTTAAGAGCCGACTTGATGAAGAACTTATGTTTTTGGTGATTGAGACCTCAAGCCAATTCAAGCCCAGAAGAGCCAACTCGTCCAGAGCTTTTTTTGTTGGTGACCATGACTTCGAGGTGACTAAGCCTTAAAGAGCTGACTCATGTAGAATTTAATTTTTTATTGATTAAGAGTTCGAGCCGACTCAACCTAGAAGAGCTGACTTGCATAGAACTTTTATTTAGATTGTCTAAGACTTTGAGCCGACTCATGGACCTCGAGTCGATTCGAGTGATGGGTCATTGCAGTCTAATGGCTAGTTGTAGAATCTCATTTTTGAATTCCAAAAACCCTTCAATGGCTCTATTTTGGTTCCCTAAGCCTTACAATGGCTATTTTTTATTGAAGACTATTAAAAGAAGTATTTATGAAGGTTTAAATAATTTTTGAAAGATTATTCATTGATTATCCTTTGGAAGTTGAAGAGTTTTTAAGTCTTTCACCAACTCACTTCAAGAGCATTCAAGAAAGGATTCAAAGCTTCACCAACTGAACTTCATTCTTGAATCCATCTTTTTGAAGAACAAAAAAAGTAGCTTGAAGAGCATTAAAGAGCATTCAAAGCTAGACATCAATTTGATCTTCATCGCAACACTCAAGCAAGTTTGGTTTATTGTATAGTTGTTTTACACATTTAATATATCTTGTTTTCTCTCTAAGAACAGCAAGGGGTTGTGTCTTGAGAGTGTGTTAAAGGTTTTTAGGTGAGCCTTTTAAAGCCTAAGCTTGCATTCTTGGTGATCCTGGTATAAAACCAGGATTGGTTTTTGATGCAGCAAGCATATGATTAATGTTTAGATTATGGTTTGTAGAGCAATGAAACCTAATTACACTAGCATTGTACTCATCATAATATGACTTAAGGATTACACGAAATAGAAATTTTACTTGATTAAACACAATCCTAAACTAAGAAGGAAGAAGATCTAGATAATAGGGGCTAATGATTATGGACATACCTTGATGAGCTTTCCAACCTTCTTTTGATTCATACCTTGAAACTACCAACTCTCTTGACTGGAGGACTTGGATAACAAAGATCAGAACTCTAGACTTGGACTTCAGTGTGTCGGTTCATTATCACGGGGGAACCCGGTTCTCAACTCAAAGACTTCGAAGGATCCTGTTATTGAAGATCAAAGGTTAAGGAAGAAAGAGACAAATGTAAAGAAAGGTTGGGAGGTTTTGTGAACAAAGAAGAAATTGCAGAAGATCTGGACGACTCCAATGCCTTCATCTTGTACTGGAATGGTGAGTTGCTTGGAGAAAAAAAATTGGCTTTGTCATGGAGGAAGAAACTTTCACACAAGAACACAAGACAATTTGCTTCAAAACTTCACATGTATTTCATTCATTTCCAATCCCCTTTACAATAGGCGTCCAAGGTTTTTAATAGCCTCATAAAGCTAGCTTTTGAAATTTAAAAACTCCCCAAATTGAGGAGGATTACAAGGGGGGTTGGAGGATTTGATGGAGGGTTTGGAGGGATGTGGGGGGAGTTGGAGGATTTGGTGGAGGGCTTGGAGGGATGTGGTCGACCTCCTTGAATTTGAATCTCCCTTGTTGGCGCCCAAAGGGTGATGAAGTGGCTGGTGAGGTGGCACCTCTGGTTGATGACGTGGCATGGTTAGGTGGTCTTCTAATTTCAAGATGACATGTGGCGCCAAGTGGTCCTAGTTTATGGTCCTTTTCTCTTGCTTGGTGGTGTGTCTTCTCTTCTTCATAGGGTCAAAATCTGGGGTCCAGAATTTGAGTCTTGTTGCTGGCTTTCATGGCTTTAAGACTTGAATAAACTTAACTCAACTGAATTAGACTTAACTCAACTGAATTAAACTCAACTGACCTAGACTTTAAAACTTGAAATGGAGTTACAGGAAATGAAGTTTTAAAAGTAATTACAGGACTCAATAAACACTCTTGATTTGAAACTCAAAATTAATTACAGGACTCTTAAAAAGAAATGACTCCTGAAAAGGAAATAAAACATTTTTGATCTAAAGAATACAAGGTAACCTAATTATCTTCGATCCAAATTTGGATAAGGCTAACCTTGTTTGAGTGATGTTTCTTTCGGTTTCTGGTGTCCACACCAATTCTCCTGGGATGGGCAGAACTCGACCCAGTCGAGTATGGTTAAGTTTTGCCCTGGTAATGCTCGAACAAGTCTGGGTTAAGTCTTTGCAGGTCCTCTCGAGTAATCCAAGAGTTGTCGGACTCAGGTCGACCTTGCCATTGAACCAGGTATCGCTGATAGTCCTTATTCCTGGTAGTAATGATCTTGTCATCCAGGATTCTCTCAATCCTCTCTCTCCGCTCAGGTAGGGTTGGTGGTGGACACTCGGAAATATGTTCACTCTCAATGAAAGTTTCTGGCCCAAAAGGCTCACTAGGTATTAGTACTGGTTCTTTGTATTCTACTAGGTCTGAAACATTAAAGGTTGTACTGATACCCATATCAGGTGGAAGTTCCAAAACATATGCATTAGGCCTTATTTTCTTTAAGATCTTGAAAGGTCCCGCTCCGCGGGCATGCATGTTCTTTATTGTTCTAGAGGGGAACCATTCAGGGTTGAGCCTAATCATCGCATAATCCCATTCACAGAATTTTTTAGCCCTCTTATGTGAGTCAGCTAAGTGTTTGTAAGTTTCATTGCTCAGGTTGATCTTATTACTGATTTCTTTATGCAGATTTGTGACATGCTGTGCAAAAGACTCAGCAGACTCAGAGACTCGTGTGTGACTAGGTAGTGGGATTAGATCTAAAGGCTTTCTAGGCTTGTAACCATGGACTATCTCAAAGGAACTTTTGCCCGTAGATCTATTGACCGAACTGTTGTAAGCGAACTCAGCACGAGGCAATAACAAATCCCAATTCCCTAGACTTTCTCTCACTAGGCATCTCAGCAAGTTCCCTAGACTTCTATTTACAACCTCGATTTGTCCATCAGTCTGGGGATGGTAGGCTGTGGAGAATTTCAGTCTGGTTCCTAATAGGTTCCTAAGTGTTTTCCAGAAGTAACTTGTGAAGCGGACATCCCTATCAGAAACTATGATTTTCGTAACCCGTGGAGTCTGACTACTTGATCAAGAAAAAGTTTGGCTATCCTACAGGCATCGGAAGTTTGGGAGCAAGGTATGAAATGGGCCATTTTTGAAAACGGTCGACCACCACAAAGATTGAATCATGTTTTCGAATGGTCTTGGGTAATCCTAGAACAAAGTCCATGCTTAGATCCTGCCATGGACACTCAGGTACAGGTAATGGAGTGTATAGCCCGGTATTCTTCTTTTGCTGCTTTGCAATAGCACATATCCTACATCGAGCTACAAGGTTTGCTACTTGTTTCTTAAGGCATGGCCAGTAAAATTATTTCTCAACAGCCAAGATAGTCTTGTTTCGTCCGAAGTGGCTAGCTAAACCTCCCGCATGTATCTCCCAAACTAAAAAATCTCTTAAGGAGGTTCTTGGGATGCAAAGCCTATTCTCTCTAAAAAGATAACTATCTAGAAGGGTATAGTTACTATGATCATAGATGGTCCTTGACGCAAAACCTGATAAATTTCACCAAAATCTGGACAGGTTTCGTACTGCTCCTTAAGTCTTTCAAAACCTATGACTTCAGTACTGACTGAAGATAAAAGTAATGTTCTACGACTTAGGGCATCAGCTACCTTATTGTCAGTTCCCGATTATGTTTTAGGATAAAAGTATAGGATTGGATGTATTCTACCCATTTGGCATGCCTAGGGTTTAGTTTCTTTTGGGAACTCAAAAACCTAAGGGCTTCATGGTCTGAAAATAAAACAAATTCTTGCGGTAGGAGATAATGCCTCCAATACCTTAATGCTTGCATTACCGCATAAAGCTCCCGATCATATGTGGAGTATTTCTTCCTGGCTTCATTCAATTTCTTGCTAAAGAATGCTACGGGATGGTTTTCTTGACTCAGAACTCCACCAATCCCTACTCCCGAAGCATCGCATGCTACTTCAAAGACCTTAGAAAAATCAGGTAGTCTTAAGATTGGTGCTTGGGTCATCTTATCCTTGATGTGAAGGAAGGCCTTATCAGCTGACTTCGTCCATTCAAAGTTGCCCTTCCTAATACAATCCATGATAGGACCAACTATGGTGCTAAACCCTCTAATAAATCTTCGATAAAACGTAGCGAGGCCATGAAAACTTCTTACTTCATGAATATTATTGGGTGTTGGCCACTCTACAATTGCCTTAACCTTCTCAGGGTCAGCGGATACTCCTTCAGGGGTCACAACAAATCCTAGAAAGATAATACTAGTAGTCATGAAAGCACATTTCTTTAGGTTGGCATAGAGGTTATCTTTCCTAAGTGCTAAACAGACCTGCCTCAGATGCTGTTGATGATCTTCTCTAGTCCTACTATAGATAAGTATGTCGTCAAAGTAAACGACAACAAATTTTCCAATAAAGGCCCATAGGACTTGATTCATGATTCGCATAAAAGTGCTAGGGGCGTTTGATAACCCAAAAGGCATGACTACCCATTCAAATAACCCGTCCTTAGTTTTAAAGGCAGTCTTCCATTCATCCCCTGGTCTGATCCTAACTTGGTGATAGCCGCTCTTCAGGTCAATCTTAGAAAATATAGTTGCACCAGCCATCATATCTAACATATCATCCAAGCGAGGGATGGGAATCCTATACTTCATCATGATTTTATTTATGGCACGACTATCAACACACATTCTCCATGTGCCATCTTTCTTAGGGTAAGGTTGGGACTGCGCATGGACTCAAACTTTCCCTAATGAATCCTTTCTTTAGGAGTTCTCCTACTTGTCGTTGTAATTCTTGGTGCTCGGTAGGGTTCATTCTATAATGGGAAAGTTCGGTAGGGTTGCTCCGGGGACTAAATCTATCGCATGTTGTATATCCCTAAGAGGTGGGAGTTGGTCGGGTAAGTCATCGGGGAACACGTCTTTGAACTCCTCTAGCACTTCACTGACTTCTGGAGGTTGTTCTTTTGAAAGAGGTTCTTGATGATCCTTAATGGTCAAAATCCAAACAGGTGATCCATTGCTAATTTCTTGCTCCATTTCTTTAGCAGTGATCACGTTTATCCCTTTTTTCTTATCACTCAATTGTCTTGATCCTCTCTTAATGGGGTTCTTAGGTGGAGAAGAATGGATTACGATCTTCTTTCCATTATGAGTAAATGAGCATGAATTAGAACGATCATAGAGTGTTACATCAAGATCGTACAACCATGGTCGGCCTAGGATTATGCTACTTACTCCTATTGGAAGTACACACCATACTTTCTCTAGGTAAGATTGGAACTGAACGGTTACTAGGCACCTAGACTTAATGAAAATCATGGTTGAGTCTATCTAGGATACCTTATAAGGATTGGGATGGGGTACGGTGGGTAATCTAGGGTTTTTACTATGTTGGTAGATATGGCGTTGACACAGCTACCGCTATCTAAAATGACTTTGCATACTTTCTCACCTATCTTAATGAATGTCTGTAGTATGCTAGTCCTACGCCAATCTTCTTGGGTTTTAGCCTGGGTGAGAATACACCTAACCACTCCTATCAGATCTTGATCTACCAGGACTTCCTCTTCCTCATACTCTTCAGCCAAGTTCTCATCTGCCTGGTATACTTCCTCCTCAAATTCACCTTGGGATTCTACGGCTTCCTCTTCTACTTCCCCTATGTGTAGGGCTCTATTGGGATAGCTGCTAGAATAGTGACCCACTTTGTTACACTTGAAACAGGCGTTTGGAGTTCTTTGGGTCTCAGGTGTTTTCCCCTTGTCATCTCTTTGGGTCACAGGCACATTGGGATTGGGTCGGTTGAATCTAGGCTGATTGGATCCTGACTGCTGGTAAGGTGTACTAGTCCTAGGGGCTTCGGGCCTACGATAGACTGGACCTCTATGGAATCTCTCAGCATCCCTAGCTATCTGATAGGCCAATTCTAGGTCATGTACCTCTCGCATAACAATTCTCTTTGAATTTCTTCCCTCAGTTTGGCTCTAAATCTAGACAAGGTCACCGACTCAGATTCATCAACATTGCACCTCATAACGAATTCGTCAAACTTCGCTATGTACTCTGTGACACTCCTATTTCCTTGAGTAAGTCTTTGCCATTGATCTAGGAGTCTTTGGTGGTAGGACATAGGAAGGTATTTCTCCCTAAGCCTAAGTTTCATAGCTCGCCAGGTCACTATGGGCACATCACCTCTCTATCTAGTGAGTCTCTCAACGTTTTCCAAATATAACCTAGCTTGGCGCACAAGTTTAAGCTTTGCAAACTTACACTTGCGCTCTTCACTCATCTCAAACCAGTCAAAATACTGGTCCATCTCACCTTCCCAATCAATGTAGATCTTAGGATCTAAAATTCCATCAAAGGTGGGAGCTTCCAGCCTAATGTTCTTCATGGTTCGGTCATCTTGATCAAAGTGAATTGGGGTGGGTCTCCTGACATTGGGTTCATAGTTAGGCTCATGATGGAATCTCCGTGGGTTGGGATCGATGGTTTGATCAGGGTGGGGTCCTCTAGGAATTGGATCATAAAACTGATCTTGGGAGCTCTCCTAGGGTTTGTTTCGTAGAGGGGGTTTAAATATGGAATCCTTCTAGGGTTCAATGGGGTCTCGAGTTCAGGTGCAAGACTAGGCTCAGGCTCAGTCTGGGCTTCATGATTGCTTTCAGGGGTTCTAGCCTCTAACTGATCCAACCTAGTAGTGATGTGGGATAATTGCTCATTCATGTCTTGGTTGGTTTGTGCCACATTCTGATTTGTTTGGGCCAATTGCTCAGTTAAACTCTTAGTCAGTTGGGCCACTTGATCATTTAGGCCTTTAATCAAATTCCCTAAGTTTTGGTCCATGGCTACACTTGACTGGGCTTGGATTGGTGAATATGGTGTCCCTGCTCTAGTTGTCATGCATGCAAATGGACTCAAGTTCGAGCTAAGGTTTCCTAGACCTAGAGCACAAATTAGAAGTCTAATTAAGTGAACCAACTAGCTAGTAGTCTTATGAGACTTAGCCAGGTAGGTGGAGGGAAGTGAAGGTCCCTGATTGCCAACCTTAGACACCAATCTGAGATTGGCCAGGTAGGCGGACCAAATCACAAGCCCTGATGCACCAATCCTAGACACCAAGCCAGTAAGCACACACCAATTAGCTGACACAGTTAACTTGACCCTAACCTGAACCCAACTTGTTGGTGTTCCTAACCTACTAGGGCAATTAACGTTCTACTCAATTTTAATTAACGGGCTAGGATCGATATGTTGGTTGATGATTTTTGGGCTAGGGATAGGTGATGAAACCCTGACCCTATGTCAAATTGATGCCCTTAATTTGATTTCTCATGAGATGAATGAAATGCAAAGGTGCTGCAGAAGTGTGTTGCAGTTTGAAAGTGGTGTGGAAAACGTGATGAAAAAAATGTCCAAAAATTCTGAAAAATTCATAGAGGATTTCTAACTTATATGTTTCAATGCAGATGAAAGAAATTTTAAAACTAAAACCTGTACTACTCTAAGCAGATCCTACAAATGAAGATAAATAAAAAGGACATAACAGAACCCTAATGACAGTGTCGAACTGCAGAAATTTTTATTTTTTTATATTTTTTTTCTGATGATGAAATTTAATATGGTGATAACGGACTTAAAAAGGAATAAGAAAAAAAATATTTCAACAAAAACTTAGCGACTTGCCTTTGGAGCTGCAGACGGATTACAGTAAATAGATCCAAATTTTCAAAAAAACAGAATCTATTCAAACAAGTGCAATGGCTTACCCAAACTTTAATCTAAAAAATTCACATCCGGCCAGGGGCTCATTATTCCCATGGGTCGTGACAGTGTACTAGAGTACACCCGCTTAGGATGCATGAATTTTAGATCTTGTTTGGATTTAAAGAAAACTATTCTACCCTAATGCAACCATGCTCTGGTACCAATTTGATGCGGCAAGCATATGATTAATGTTTAGATTATGGTTTGAAGAGCAATGAAACCTTATTACACAAGCATTGTACTCATCATAATAAGACTTAAGGATTACACGAAATAGAACTTTTACTTGATTAGACACAATCCTAAACTAAGAAGGAAGAGGATCTAGATAATAGGGGCTAATGATTATGGACTTACCTTGATGAGCTTTCCAACCTTCTTTTGATTCATACCTTGAAACTACCAACGCTCTGGACTGGAAAACTTGGATAATAAAGATTAGAACTCTGGACTTGGACTTCAGTCTGTCGGTTCATTGTCAAGGGGGAACCCGGTTCTCAACTCAAAGACTTCGAAGGACCCTGCAATTGAAGATCAAAGGTTAAGGAAGAAAGAGACAAATGTAAAGAAAGGTTGGGAGGATTTGTGAACAAAGAAGAAATTATAGAAGATCTAGCCGACTCCAATGCCTTCATCTTGTACTGGAATGGTGAGTTGCTTGGAGAAAAAAAATTGGCTTTGGCGTGGAGGAAGAAACTTTCACACAAGAACACAAGACAATTTGCTTCAAAACTTCACTTGTATTTCATTCATTTCCAATCCCCTTTACAATAGGCGTCCAATGCTTTAATAGCCTCACAAAGCTAGCTTTTGAAATTTAAAAACTCCCCAAATTGAGGAGGATTACAAGGGGGGTTGGAGGATTTGATGGAGGGTTTGGAGGGATGTGGGGGAGTTGGAGGATTTGGTGAAGGGCTTGGAGGGATGTGGCCGACCTCCTTGAATTTGAATCTCTCTTGTTGGCGCCCAAAGGGTGATGAAGTGACTGGTGAGGTGGCACCTCTGGCTGATGACGTGGCATGGTTAGGTGGTCTTCTAATTTCAAGATGACATGTGGTGCCAAGTGGTCCTAGTTGATGGTCCTTTTCTCTTGCTTGGTGGTGTGTCTTCTCTTTTTCATGGGGTCAAAATCTGGGGTCCAGAATTTGAGTCTTGTTGCTAGCTTTCATGGCTTTAAGACTTGAATAAACATAACTCAACTGAATTAGACTTAACTCAACTGAATTAAACTCAACTGACCTAGACTTTAAAACTTGAAATGGACTTACAGGAAATGAAATTTTAAAAGTAATTACAGGACTCAATAAACACTCTTGATTTGAAACACAAAATTATTTACAGGACTCTTAAAAAAGAAATGACTCCTGAAAAAAAATAAAATATTTTTGATCTAAAGGATACAAGGTAACCTAATTATCTTCGATCCAAATTGGGATAAGGCTAACCTTGTTGGAGTGAAGTTTCTTTCGGTTTCTGGTGTCCACACCAGTTTTTCTTTGGTGAGCCCAATTCTAAAAATCAAAGGGATTTAGGTACTTGGTTAGCTTGTGTTAAAATCAAGTGAGGGTTTTCTTTGGTGATCTTGGTAAAACCAAAGTGTATAGGTTTGGATTGTGAGCCTGTTAAAACAATCCAACTATATTCTGATTGGGGATATAGTAGAAATCCCAAGTGCTCCTTGGGTAGTATACGTAGGAGCGGGTTGCTCCGAACCACTCTAAATTCCTTGTGTTTGTGATTGTGCTTGTTTAATTTCATTACATTTATTTACTTGCATCTACATTGCGTATATCACCATAATACTAAAAGGATTTTAAATTGCACATACTTGCTAAAGTTTTTATAATCCCAATTCACCTCCCTCTTGGGAAGCCAGTTGGGCAACATAAATGCAAGGTTCTTCTCCATTCCTAATAAAGCCATATGATCTGATACACTTATCAAATCGCATGTTCCAACTCCTTGATGGATGCTTCAATCCATAGATGGACTTTTAAAGCCTGCACACCTTTTACTCATCTATGGATGTGAACCCTTTAGGTTGTATCATATACACCTCTTCTTCTGGCTCACCATTCAGGAAAGCTATTCGGACATCCATTTGCCAGATTCATAGTCAAAGTATGCTGCTAAAGCAAGCATGATCTGAATGGACTTGAGCATTTCCACAGGAGAGAATGTCTCATCATAGTGAATACCATAACGTTGATGATATCCTTTGGTAACTAAACAGGTTTTATAGGTCTCCACCTACCTGTCTGCACCCCTTTTCCTCTTGAAAACCCATTTACACCCAATGGATTTTTTCCCTTCAAGCGGATCAACCAATGTCCATACATTGTTGATTTCCATAGATTCCATTTCAGATTGCATTGCTCCTAGCCATTTCTCAGAGTCAGACCTCTGCATTGCATCCATATAGGTGATCGGATCCACATTGTTCTCATTGAGTTCAATGGGATCACCGTCCCGGACCAAGAAACCGTAATATCTGTCCGATCAACTCGATACCCTATCGGATCTCCTTAATGGTTCCTGTGTGGGCTCTGGGTGTGATATTATCACAACTAGTTTTATGTTGTCCCTTAAGTGTATTGGCTCTTCTACTTGTTGAACTTCACTAAGATCAATCTTAGTGGCTACAGTTCATTCACCAAGGAACTCCTTTTCCATAAAGATAGCCATAAGACTAACGAACAATTTTTGTTCCTCAGCCAAGTAGAAGTAATACCCCTTAGACTCATTTGGATACCCAACAAATAGGCACCGATTAGATCTAGGTCCAAGTTTGTCCATTTTTGAACATTTTACATAAGTAGGGCAACCCCAGACCCGAAGGTGTGAGAGTGTTGACTTACGTCCAGTCCATATCTCATATGGGGTTTTTTTAATGGATTTACTCAGAGCCCTATTCAAAAGGTAACGGACTGATTCTAGAGCATATCCTTAAAAGGACAGCAGTAGTAAAGCAAAGCCCATCATGGACCGAACCATGTCTAATAGGATTTGATTCTTCCTTTCAGACACTCCATTTAACTGTGGTGTCCCTGGAGGTGTCCACTGAGAGAGAATCAATCCCATTCTCCTCAAGACATGTCAGAAACTCACCAGAAAGGTATTCATTGCCTCAATCTTATAGAAGGGTTTTGATATACCTTCCAGTTTATTTTTCCACTTCATTATGATATCGTTTGAACATTTTAAATGACTCAGATTTATGTCTCATCAAGAAGACATAACCGTGCCTTGAAAGGTCGTCTGTAAATGTAATGAAATAACTATACCCACCTCTGGCACTAACATTCATGGGTTCGTATACATCAGTATGTACCAGACTTAAAATTTCTTTGGCTCGTTCACCTTTTCTAGTAAATGGTGATTTTATCATTTTTTGAAGAAGATAGGACTCGCAGGTTAGAAGTGAACCACTTTCACTAAAGTCGAGGAGACCCTTGGACATCAACCTGTTTATCCTGTTCTTATTTATATGACCTAGCCTATAATGCCATAGGTACGCAACACTGACATTATCTATCCTAGGGCATTTGCTAGATGTGTACACTACACTAACAGGTCATGATAGTACATAAATACCATTATTCATATATCCATTCATTATAATAGAACCATTCCAAATAATAATACAAATATCATTTTTTATTGATAGTTCATAACCATACTTGACCAATTGGCCTACAAAAATGATATTTTAAATAAAAGATGGACAATAATGACACTCATTCAAAATGATTATACAAGACTCGAAAACTAGTTTGAGGACTCTCAACGCCAGGATTAGAACTTGGCTTCCATTTTCCACGTTCAAGAATCTCTCGCCATCCTCGAATATTCTACTAACTTGAAGTCCCTGCAAAGAACTGCAAATATGAATTCGACTTCCGATATCTAATACCCAGTTAGTAGTATCGTAGATAGAGAAATTGCAAGGTATTATCATATAAATACATTATCAAGCACCTTCTAGCTGCTTCCCCTTCATGGACCTGTTCGGATCAAGGGACGTAATGTAAAGAAGACAGTTCCTCTTCCAATATCCCCGCTTCTTGAAGAAGAAGCACTTCGCTTGGCTCTTATCAGCCTTCTCCTTCTTGGCCTGACTGGGCCTAGAGAATTCCACACCTGTTTCTCTTTACCTTTCTTCTTTCCTTTCTTAAAGGGACGATGCCCTACCGAAGATCCTCCCACTAGATTTACCGCCCCTTTTTTCAATGGTGGTCTTTCTCATAAGTCTGCAACAACTCCAACAGACCATGGTAGTTAACTGTAGGCTTATTCATTCTATAATGATTAAGAAAATGTAGATAGGAAGAGGGCAAGGAATTCAAAATCATATCATTCCCAAGCTGTTCATGCAAGGGACATTCGAGCTTGCCAAGATATTCAATCATCTCGATCATGTACAATACATGATCAGTGACTAAGGCCCCATCATGCATCCATGCATTGTAGATAGCACAAGAGACCTTGTACCTCTCAACATCATCTGATGTCCCAAAGGACTCCTTCAACCTTTGAAGTATTTCCTCTGGCTAGGCTTCCTCGAACTTGCAACTGAACTCGTCGTTCATCACTGCCAACATTATGCATCAGACAGTGGTCCTGTCAGAGAGCCACTTCTGACATGTATCTCTGACTGAACCATGAGCATTAGGAGCAGGGGTTTCAGATGCCAGATCTGATATGACATACAATATCCATTCACACTCCAGGACATCATGATCTTTCGATACCAGCTATTGAAGTTAGGACCCTTGAGCTTCTCATTATCGAGAAAAGATCGGAGCGACAGATTGGAAGACATTTGAAAGGAAAACCGAAGCTAATTAGTGTATATAAATTATTAACCTAAAGACATGGACTTTAGTCTAAAAGCCCTCCCATTAATTGTTCAAACTGATAGCCTATACCTCCAATCCAAGGAATTACTTTAATTCCTTAGTGGGTAATAGAGTCCAATAGACAACACATGAGCCCGACTTTGGCTGGCCCACCCATGCATGTCTAAAGGTAGGTTCTTTAACTGATTAGTTCTCCAAGGAACCTCTAGTATTTAGGTTTTGCCCCAAGGTGCACTTCAATTAGCCTTTGGGCCTCCTATTGAAGGTCTCGGTTAGGTCCAACCATTAATATGACAAAATTTGATGCTTCTAACTAACGAATAGTCAAGCCCGACTTTGGCTGGCCCACTTGACCACCATTAAGTGAGTTACACTGAGCCATCATATTAGGAACAACAATTCTAATAGCTCGATAAACACCCGATCTTTGGATCTGCCGATGAACACCCAACTATTGGACTCATTACCATCCCACTTAATGAGAGGCTAGGACTTAGTTATCCATATAACTTCATCCTTTTATGAACCTAATAATTTAGAGAATTTAATCTTATTGTGACATAAGAATAGATGAGAAGACATGGATCAACCTCCCATTGACCATATCAGTAAATAAGGAGGGTTACTCATAACTCATGATCCATGGGCATCTAAAATCAGTCAAGACTAATTAACCTTGGTTGACATGGGTTAACACGAGTCAGTGAGCTATCTAATCAATTCTGATCGACAAGATTGGCTAGGTAAGTGAGATCATGGGTTGGGTTCTGCCATTAACCGTCTTGCCTTAGGCACCAACCAGGTTGGCCAGGTAAGAGATAGCCCTAAAGAACCATGATCAAGATGCCAAACTTACCTAGACACCAATTAGTTCATCAAAATTGATTAGACTAACCTAAAGACTCAGGCTGACCACTGAGCCACAAATTAGGTCCATTTAGATCTATGGACTAATCAATCTAACTATTAGAGAGATCTATAGAAAATAAATCCTAACTCAACATTTGTTTAGATTAGTTCTCTATTTAGTCCAATGCATCTAAACTTAGGTCTAACCCAATTAAGGACCCAAAAGAAGCTAACCCATGACCCTTAAGGCTTATTGAAATGACTTAAAATCTTTGAATCATATTCCTATAGTTCTTTGTCATTCTTAATTCTCAATTAAGTTCAATAGCCTTAATTAATCGAAATAATTTCAAGTATGTAAAACAATTTTACAAGCATATTTTGAATTCACTATTTTAGGGCATTCTGGTCTAGTTGACTCGTGTAAAATGCGAGTCGACTCATCCAGAAACAAAAATAGATAGATTCATCTATTAGCATAGATGTGTCGGCTCGAGCAGGGGTTGAGTCACCTCGTCCAGAACTAGAAACGAACAGATTATTTTGCCTGCATAAACGAGTCAGCTCGAGCAGGGATCGAGTCGGCTCATCAACGGGGCCAAAATATAGTGACTTCAAAATTCATGCAACTTATTTGAATAATTCAAATATAGAGATTAAACATGATCAAAACAAAACTCTGAGATCTAATCTAAAATTGTTTTATGATCACAACATTAGATTAAAATATTTTTAATCTACATTTTCTTTTATTTTTTCTTTTCATGAGTCAATCACAAGCGGCACCCCTACACGCCATAGGAGATCCCATTGAATGGGAAGAGAGGGTCTTGTAGCCCTACATATCTTCTATGACTGGACGGCCATGGTGAAGTACTCAATCCAAGTACTTTAAAAGAAAAACATGATATTAAAAGCATGCTAGCATTTTTATAACATGATGAACCATGCTATGAAACCATTAAAGGTGAAAAGACACCAACACCATACATACAATATGTAAAAGCAAGGCAGAAACAGATGCATTTTAAAATGATTTTAAAATATGCACAGCGAAAGGCTTGGTAGATCGATCTAAATGATCTACCAATCTGCCCGTAATAGGATCTATTATTAAAAAACAACATGCAATATAATTATCAAAATAAGATAAGAGCAAGGATATAAAAGTACCTTACTGTTATACCTTTGATGGATGCAGTGGCCGTGCTCCAAGGATGATGTTCTTGAGCCACACATGTGTCTGGTCTCTACAGGTAATCCATAGCTGGGCTTGACTCTGATACTCCCTCGGAGTGCTAGCTCCTTAGGATCCTTTGGGCTGATCTTCTTCTTCCTAGAAGACGAGGAGGAGAGGTGGAACCCTTCCTAACTAGCTCTCTTCCCAAGGCCTAGCTTGAGTGCTAGGAGTCCTCTAAACCCTTTTCTTCTCTTTCAAAATCTCGGCAACAATGAGATTCAGAGACAAATAAACAAAAGCTTCTCTAACCCAGTAGTCCTAAAATAACACTTATTTATAGAGGCAGCCAAGAGAGGGAGAAAGAGAAAGGAGTGATTGGGGGAGAAGGTCAAGGAGCATACCATATTGACTCAAACCATATTAAGAAGAAAAAATAATCATTCCATGAAAGTTTGGAGCCAAAATAGCTTGAATTCAAAATTTAAACCAAGTCAAAACCTTCCAAAAATGTTCCAGAAATGCCGTTCAGGGATTTCTAGTCGAGCAGAGCTGAGTCAACTCGAGCAGATTTGAGTCATCTCATCCAGGACACAGAATAGTCAGACTGTTCATTCAAGTCAACTCGAGTAGGGGTCGAGTCGGCTTGACTAGAACACAGAATGAGTCAACTCAAGTAGGGGTCGAGTCGGCTCGTCCAGAAAATAGAATGAGTCGACTCAAGCAGGGATCGAGTCGGCTTATCCAGAAAAGTCTTCCATAAATACTTTTTGTCAGAGCCAAGTGTTGACCCCTTAAGTATCGATACATGGTCAATTACATTGACCGTTAATGTCAACAAACGATTATCAATTGTCGATCAGCCTTAAGATCAAATAGAAACCTGTATGGTGTGTGATCCTAAAGGTTCGAACACTAAGCTGGTAGCATTGTAAAACTTCCAGTACCAGTCAAATTCCTCATCTAGCATTGATACCCGACGTCTGGAGAGGTCGAAGATGCAGAGCACCTCTCTAGAACCTCTTGCATATGGTTATTGTATAATTCATCCCTTTGACCTCATAATGCTTAAGATAACCTAGGGTTTGACTGCCAACCCTAGTTTGGTTTATCCAGGTCGTGTCTCAACTTTACAAGTTCTGTGACTCCTCACAAGAACTACCCTAGCCAAGGATTTGCTAAATTGAGACACAATGTGCCATTCACTCCAAACTATTTAGAGGGGTTAATTCCATCTTGATCCACCACAGCTCTACAAGTACTTGTTTGTACCCAAAAACCTTCCATCATTGGATTAGAAATCTAGGTAGTCCGGTACCAAAGTATAGTGAGTAGCTTACAAGCTACCATGGTAATCTTAGGTCTGAGAGACATATATACCATATCCCTTCGCGAGCAACCCTTCGATAGAAGGGAGCTTCGTAGATGGTCACGTTCAGTGAGATGTCACACATTTCACCTGCATGTCACACCAGGATAACCAACAATTGTGATATACAATAACCTACACATGATACATTGTCATCCTAAAATAATGTATCATTTGGTTGTGAACCAGTTTAAGAACTACTTGATATATCCCCTCTATATCAAAAAATTTAGTTCTAAGGACTCCATCATACAAGACTTCATTTTAGGAAAATGCAAATATGATGAATAGCCAAAAAGAATAACTTTTATTCATTAAAAATCATATATAGTTACAAGATAGCATGATGCGGCATATTTATGAAAAATATGGCATGAGTGAAGAAATCAACTAAGCTAATTAAACTCGAAAACATGTGGTCAAAATTCATTCATAGAGGAGTCATTTAAATGCATTGAAGAAGACTAAATTAGAAGGCCAAAATGCTTTGCAGTGCAAATCTAGATTAAGTTAAGAAAATAAGGACCTACGTAACTTGAGAAACCATCTAATTAGGACTTTACCCTATTCAAAATTTCAGACCTCAAGAGGTAAGGATAGGTTTTAGAGACCAATAATGAACTTTAAAGACCTTACACTAAACCTACTATAGGAACTCTCAAGACTAGCGATTGAAAGATCAAACCAAACCACCCATTGGAAGTAGAGGCTCCTGCTGCTAAGTTGAAGGCAAGGAGGACTTCATCCTGGACTGGATACTCCTTAGGATCCTGCAAGAACACCCATTAGTGTTGTGGAGAAGATGGAAGATAGCAAAGACTAGAAATAATGGAAGGAAGGAAGGATTTGTTGAAGATCTAGGTGGAGTATGGCCGGCTGCTCTTGAAGATGTGGGAGGCATCCATGGGAGAAGAACTTTTGCTGGAATTTGAGAACTAAAACACTTTGTTGAGCCTCTCACTCAATCCCTCACGAATGGCATTTGCAAACAAAAATGGGAGAAAGAAAATTCTGGATTTCATTCATTCAAAAGCATCCTTTTATGAAGAGATTAGGGGCCTATTTATAACCTTCTAAGCCCCATTTGAAATTCAAATTTTACATGAAAAGAGGGGGAAATGTAGTTACATATTTGAATTTCAAAATTCATGAAAAGGGGGCACCAAATCTAAAAATCTGCATGCATGGGTGCCAAGTGTCTAAATATGAAAATCTTCATATATGGGTGCCAAGTATCCAAATATGAAAATCTGCATGCATGGATGCCAAGTGTCCAAATCTGAAATTCTTCATGTATGGGTGCCAAGTGTCCAAATATGAAAATCTTCATGTATGGGTGCCAAGTGTCCATTCTCGGATAAGGTGTTTGGTGAGGTGGCTTCAATAAAGTTTATTCCATCCAATGGCTCTTATTTCATACACCCTTAATTTGAAGATTTACTTGATGTAGCTTTGGTTCATCTCATGGTCCAATTATATGCTCTCTTGGTTGGACTTGACTCAAGCTCAAAAGAAAAATTATAACTCAATTTGGACTTGAGTACATTTGACTCTTACAACTTAATTGACCCAAGGCTTCAAGACATAATACTTTGCAAGACTCAAACATAAAATTCATAATACAAGAATACTTAACTAGACTCAAGACTCAGACTAGGAACAAGTTAACAAGGTTAGAACTCAATTTGCAATCCATAAAGAATTGGTGTTGACTAGTTTTGACTGAAATCTTCTTTTAGCCTTGGTGCCCGCACCAATTCCCCCGAGGTGAAAAGAACTTGACTCTATCGAGTAGGGATCTATTTTACTTTGGTAGTACTCTAATAAGTCTGGGTTGATTCTTTGTAGATCCTCTCGAGTAATCCACGAGTCTTCAGACTCAGGTCGACCTTGCCAATGAACTAAATAGCATTGGTAACCATTATTCCGAGTGGTGATGGCTTGGTTATCTAGAATATGCTCAATCTTATCTCGTCGTTCTGTTATAATTATTGGTGGACACTCAGGGATGGATTCACTCTCAATAATTGGCTTAGGCTCAAATTGCTCTCTAGGTATCATTATTGGCTCCTTATACTCTATTAGGTCTGAAACATTGAAAGTCGAGCTGATACCTAAAATAGATGGTAAGTCTAGCACATACGCATTAGATCCTATTTTCCTTATAACTTTAAACATACCTGCACTGTAAGCATGCAATTTTTTTTTAAGGTTCCTGGTGGGAACCGTTTTGGTCTAAGCCTTATCATAACATAATCTCCATCAGGAATTCTTTGATTCTTCTACGTGAATTTGCCATATGCTTATAAGTTTCATTGCTTAATTGGGTCTTTTTGTTAATTTCTTTGTGTATATCCCTAATATGCTGTGCATATGACTCAACTAATTCAGAAACTCATGCTTGTGTAGGTAAAGAGATAATATCTAAGGGCTTCCTAGGTTTGTAACCATGGACCACTTCAAATGGGCTCTTTCTAGTAGATCTATTGACTGAGCTGTTGTAAGCAAATTCAGCACGATGGAGTAAGAGATCCCAATTTCATATACTATGACCAACTAGACATCTAAGCAGATTTTCTAGACTCTGATTGACTACTTTAGTTTGGCCATTAGTCTGAGGATGATAGATAGTGGAGAATTTCAGTTTGGTTCCTAGCATATGCCAAAGGGTCTTCCAAAAATAGCTAGTGAACCTAACATCTCTATCAAATACAATGGTTTTGGGTAAATCATGTAGTCTAACCACCTTGTCAAGAAAAAGTTTGGCCATTCTAGAAGCATCTAGGATTTGAGAAAATGGGATGAAGTGAGCCATCTTAGAAAATCGATTGACTATAACGAAGATGGAATCGTGTCTCCTAGAGGTCTTTGGGAGTCCTAGTACAAAGTCCATACTAAGATCCTACCATGGACAATCAGGGACTGGTAAGGGAGTGTACAGACCGGTGTTCTATCTTTGTTGTTTGGCAATAGCACATGTTCGACATTGGGCTACAACTTGGGCCACATTCCTTTTGAGGCGAGGCCAAAAGAATTCATCTTCTACTGCTATGATGGTCTTGTTTCTTCCAAAATGACGTGCTAGGCCACCAGCATGAACTTCCAGATCAAAAACTCTCTAATGGAAGTTTGGGGAACACACAATTGATTTCCTTTAAAATGGAATCCATCTAGGAGAGTATAGTCACTATGTACACTAGATGGTCCTTATTGGAGGGATTGGTAGATTTCATAAAAGTCTAGACACTTAGGGTATTCCTTTTTCAGTCTATCAAACCCTACAACCTCGGTGCTAAGGTCAAAGATATGGATCGTCGTCTTAATGCATCTGCAACCTTATTTTCAGTACTAGCACAGTGCTTCAGAATAAAGGTGTAAGCCTGAATGAATTCTACCCATTTCCCATGCCTAGGGTTCAGTTTCTTTTTGGAATTAAGGAATTGTAAGGCTTCATGATCATAATAATGAATAAATTCTTGCAGTAGTAAATAGTGTCTCCAATACCTCAAAGCCTGAACTACCGCATATAATTCCCTATCGTATGTCGAGTATCTCGTCATTACTTCATTCAATTTCTCACTAAAGAATGCCACTAGATGACTCTCTTGACTCAAAACTCCTCCAATTCCTACTCCAGAGGCATCACAAGCAACCTCAAATACCTTTGAAAAATCGGGTAACCTCAAAATAGGTACTTGTGTCATTTTCTTCTTTATTTCTAGGAAAGCTCTATCAGCAGATTTTGTCCATTCGAAGGTTCCCTTACTGATGCAGTCAGTAATGGGTGCTACTATTGTGCCGAATCTTCTAATGAATCTCCTATAGAATGTGGCTAAACTATAGAAACTACGGACATCATGGATGCTTTTGGGTACGGGCCACTCGACTATGGACTTAACCTTTTCAGGGTCGGAAAACACCCCTTCAATGGTGACAACAAATCCTAAAAAGATAACTCTGTGGGTCATGAACTCACATTTCTTGAGGTTGGCAAAGAGACTATCTTGTCTAAGGGCTTGGCAAACCTGTTTCAGATGGCTCAAATGGTCTTCTTAGTTTTACTGTAGATGAGAATGTCATCAAAGTAGACCACTATGAACTTCCCAATGAATGTCCTTAAAACCTGGGTCATGATCCTCATGAAGGTACTAGGCGCATTGGACAGGTCGAAAGGCATCACTACCCACTCATACAAGCCATCTTTGGTTTTGAAGGCAGTTCTTCATTCATCCCCGGGCCTGATTCTTACTTGATGATAGCCACTCTTAAAATCAATTTTGGAGAAAATCTTTGCTCCAGCCATCATATCCAACATGTCGTCTAAAAGGGGAATAGGAAAATGATACTTAACGGTGATTTTATTTATGGCCCTGCTATCTACACACATTCTCCATGTGCCATCTTTCTTAGGGGTCAGAAGGGCTGGTACTGCACATGGGCTTAGGCTCTCTCTAATAAATCCCTTTTGGAGAAGCTCTTCAACTTGATGTTGTGACTCAGAGTGTTCTGTAGGGTTCATTCTATAATAGGGGATGTTCGGTAATGTCGACCATGGGATCAAATCTATGTTATGTTGAATATCTCTCAAGGGTGAAAGGTGATTAGGAAGGTCTTCAGGAAAGATGTCTTGAAACTCCTCTAAAGACCTTAACACTTCCTGGGGTTTTTCCTTATGGGGTTGGTCCTGATTTTCCTTAGCTGCTAAAACCCAAATAGGTGAACCATTACAAAGCTCTTACTCCAATTCTTTAGCAGTGATCATGTTTATCCCCTATTTCTTATCCCTCAAGTGACTTGATCCTCTCTTAACTTAGTCCTTAGGTGGTGAGGAATTGATTACAATCTTCTTCTCATTATGAGTGAAAGAACATGAATTAGAATGACCATAGAGTATAGCATCATGATCATACAACCATGGTCGGCCTAATATGATGCTACTAACTCCCATTGGAATAACATCACACCAAACCTATTCTTGGTATGACTGGAACTGGATTGTGACTTGGCACCTAGACTTAATGGAAATTGAGGTTGAATCTATCCAGGATACCTTATATGGATTAGGATGGGGCACAGTGGGTAATCCTAGGTTCTTGACTGTATTGGTGGATATGGCATTGACGCAGCTACCACTATCTTAGATGACCATGCATACCATCTCTCCTATCTTAATAAAGGTTTGTAGGATACTAGTTCTACGCCAATCTTCTTGCTCCTTGGTTTGGGTCAAGATACATCTTACAACTCCTAGGGTTTCTAATGAGTCTATGATCTCTTCGTCCCCTTCATACTCATCATCTAAACTCACACCTGCCTCAAACACTTCTTCTTCCTCCTCACAGTTCTCTATGGGATCCGTAACCTCTTCTTCTACTTCCCCTATGTGCAATGCTCTAGTGGGACATTGGCTTGCATAGTGACCTATCTTGTGGCACCTAAAACAATGAACATTTCCTTCTCTTCGAACCTCAGGACTTTTTCCTTTATCTTCTCTTCGAACTAATAGAGTAGCAGGACTGGGTCTATTGGTTGGACTTGGGTTTGAAATGGGTCTATTTCCAGGAGGATTAATCCTAGTGGGCTCAGGTCGGTGAAATAAAGGTCTCCTCTGGAATCTCTCACAGTCTCTAGCAACTTGGTAGGCTTGGTCTAAGTCATGAACTTCTCTCAAAAATAGTTCTCTCTAGATCTCCTCATGTAGTCCTACTCTAAACCTAGACAAGGTTGCTGCTTCAGACTCAACCACGTTGCATCTCATCACGAACTCATCAAACTTGGCAACATATTCGGACACTGTCTTATTTTCTTGAGTTAATCGTTGCCATTGATCTAAGAGTCTCTGTTCGTAGGACATTGGTAAATACTTCTCCCTAAGTTTCACCTTCATAGCTCTCCAAGTGGCAATAGGTATGTCACCCCTCTGTCGACTCATGCGCTCAACATTACCCCAACACAATCTAGCCTAACGGATCTAAGTTTGGCAAACTTAAATTTCCTCTCTTTCGACATTTCATACCAATCAAAATATTGGTCCATATCACCCTCCCAGTCTACATACACCTTAGGATCCAAGTTTTCATCAAAAGTGGGTGCATCTAGATGAATGTTTCTAAGGGCTCTCTCATCCTGGTCAACATAATCATGGTGAACTCTCCTTGGTTATGTGTCAGGAGTATACTCTTGGTGTTGGACTCTAGGATGGACAGGTGGCAATCTAGGTGATTGTGGCTCAGTAGGGGCCAAATGGGCATCTTTAAGGGTTCCTATTCTCTCTTCCATTCGATCAAACCTAGTGTTCAATTGCTTTAACTGCTCAGTCATAGTTCTCATCAGGATTTCTAGATTGGGGTCCATGGAAGAATGGGATGGTCAAGTGAATGCTGATAGAAAATTCCTGATCTAGTTGTCATGCACACACAGACTCAAACTCGGGCTAGGGGTTTGCTAGACCTAGAGTCCAAACCAAATATTAGGTCAAGATGACAATCTTGGTTGTAGTAACTTGGTACCTGGCCAAATAAGTGTAAGGTTGGTGGAGGTCCCTCTTTACTTAGACACCAATTTGAAATTGGCCAGGTAAACAGACCAACCCAGCTTTCTTCGGTCTCTTGTCCCTGAACCACTTGCCTAGACACCAGATACACAAGCACACACAAACAAGTTGTATAAATTGGCTTGACACTTGGTTCGACCCGACCTTGTGGGTGTCCCTAACTCACTAGAGTAAATTAAGTGTCTACTCAGTTTTAATTAAGGGTTGGGTCTGATATGCAGGATGGTTATTTTGGGCTAAGGACAGGTGATGAAATTCTACCCCCATGTCATAATGATGCCCTTAAAATAATTTATCATGAGATGAATGCAAGCATGCATATGAACCCTAATTTCAGGTGCAAAAATTTAGTGTATTGTGGTTCTGAAGTGGAGCAGAGAAGTGCTATGAATTAATCTCAAAAAATTCTTAGAAAATCAAAAAACACTCCTAATTGTAGAGGATATACCAAATGAAAGGAAATAAAAAAATAAAATCAGTGCTTTGCTAAACAGTTCCTGGAACTCAGATAATGCTAAAAGGAACAAAACAAAATATACAGAAATTTTAGCAACATAGATGAAGTGCAGGAATTTTAATTTTTTCTGTGATTTTTTTTCAAAGATAAAATTTTTAATGCTGATAGCTAACTTAATATGGATTATGAAAAAAATTACTTCAATGAAAAATTAACTACTTTTTTTTGAGTTTTATACGAATTAAAATCAGCATACTCAGAAATGCAGCAAGCAGAAAATAGAATGTCATACCCTAACCTACCATGCTCCGATACCAAATATGATGTGGCATATTTATGAAAAATATGGCATGAGTGAAGAAATCAACTAAGCTAATTAAACTCGAAAACATGTGGTCAGAATTCATTCATAGAGGAGTCATTTAAATGCATTGAAGAAGACTAAATTAGAAGGCCAAAATGCTTCGCAGTGCAAATATGGATTAAGTTAAGAAAATAAGGACCTACGTAACTAGAGAAACCATCTAATTAGGACTTTACCCTATTCAAAATTTCAGATCTCAAGAGGTGAGGATAGGTTTTAGAGACGAATAATGAACTTTAAAGATCCTACACTAAACCTACTACAGGAACTCTCAAGACTGGCGATTGAAAGATCAAACCAAACCACCCATTGGATGTAGAGGCTCCTGCTGCTGAGTTGAAGGCAAGGAGGACTTCTTCCTAGACTGGATCCTCCTTAGGATCCTGCAAGAACACCCATTAGTATCGTGGAGAAGATGGAAGATGGCAAAGAATAGAAATAATGGAAGGAAGGAAGTAAGGATTTGTTGAAGATTTAGGTGGAGTGTGGCCTGCTGCTCTTGAAGATCTGGGAGGCATCCATGGGAGAAGAACTTTTGCTGGAATTTGAGAACTAAAACACTTTGTTGAGCCTCTCACTCAATCCCTCATGGATGGCATTTGCAAACACAAATGGGAGAAAATTCTAGATTTCATTCATTCAAAAGCATCCTTTTACAAAGAGATTAGGGGCCTATTTATAACCTTCTAAGCCCCATTTGAAATTCAAATTTTACATCAAAAGAGGGAGAAATGTAGTTACATATTTGAATTTCAAAATTACTAAAAAGGGGGCACCAAATCTGAAAATCTGCATGCATTGATGCCTAGTGTCTAAATCTGAAAATCTTCATATACGGGTGCCAAGTGTCCAAATATGAAAATCTGCATGCATGGGTGCCAAGTGTCCAAATCTGAAATTCATCATGTATGGGTGCCAAGTGTCCAAATCAAAAAATCTTTATGAATGGGTGCCAAGTCTCCATTCTCTTGGATAAGGTCTTTGTTGAGGTGGCTTCAATCAAAGTTTCATTCCATCTAATGGCTCTTATTTCATGCACCCTTGATTTGAAGATTTACTTGATGTAGCTTTGGTTCATCCCATGGTCCAATTATATGCTCCCTTGGTTGGACTTGACTCAAGCTCAAAAAAAAAATTACAACTCAATTTGGACTTGAGTACATTTGACTCTTACAACTCAATTGACCCAAGGCTTCAAGACCTAATACTTAGTAAGACTCAAACATAAAATTCATGATATTAGAAGACTTAACTAGACTCAAGACTTGGACTAGGAACAAGTTAACAAGGATAGAACTCAATTTGCAATCCATAAAGAATTGGTGTTGAATAGGTTTGATTGAAGTCTTCTTTTAACCTTGGTGCTCGCACCATAGCATAACCCCCTATAGTTTAGACGATTGGCTTTGTGACACAATTCCCAACACTAGGTTTATAGGTTTTGGGTTCATAGGACCTGGGTAGTGTGGGTAAAGGTATCTCAGGTTTTGATCTAGTCTGGGTCCTACAGGTTTTCTCTAGGGTTCCTCACCGAACATCTACTTGGTCAAGTCTATGAGTCAATTGGGCATTCGATTGGATCATATGGTCATCCATTTGGTCTAATCGGGTGTTCAATCAGGCCATCTGGTCACTCAAGGTCTTTAGGATAGCATCAAGGTGGGATTCCATGGGTTCAATCGGTTGTGGAGGTGGTGGATGATATGAAGCTCCTGATCTAGTGCACATGCAAGACTCAAACAAATAGACTATGGATACCTAGATCTAAAGCTCAAACAGAATGTGTCGACTCAACTTACACACAACACAACCCCTAATCCTTCCACTGGCCAGGTAAGAGGTGGGATGGTGGGAGGCCCCCTGCTTAATGCAGGACCCAATTAAGGAATCGCCGATTTTCTTAGGTCGTTAGACATTGTACCTCTAGCCTTAGACACTAGGTTCCAGTAATAGGAGAAGTATTGGGTGCACTAGTCTTCCCATAAAGGCTAGACCTGACCGGTTGGTGTCCCTAGCCCTCTATAGCAAATTAGGTCTAATCAATTTTAGTTAGGGTTGGGTTCAAAAGCAAGGATTGCGAATTTAGGGTAAGGAGAGGTGATCAAATCCTCCCCCCATCTGACATAGTAAAAGAGCCATTAAGGTAAGTTTTGAAGATGATGGCACACATATGAAATGCAAATTAGGGTTTTGTAGTTTTGATATTTTTTGATTTTGAATATTTTTGATTTTTTTATTTTTTGTCTTTATATTTGGTTGGAAATAAAATATGCATAAAAGTACCTAATATGTAGGAAATATGTAGAAAAAATTAAAATATAGAAAGATTATGCAAGAAGAACCCTAAACATACTAAAATTTGTCTTGTTGAAAAATAGAGCGGAGTTCTTCTTATGAAGTATTCCAGTGTGCAAAAAACACACAGATCGAATTAGATCATGAGAAAACTATGAAAAATATTTTCAATTATAAGGAATCTAGAAAAATAAAAAATTAGAAATTTTGGATTTTCCTAGATGCAGAAATCTCAAGAATTATAGACCATATACTGAGATGACATGATGCAGAAACTAGTCTTAAACTATGCTCTGATACCAAATGATGTGGGATTGCTAATGTATGAAATGTATTTTTTTGAGATTAACAAAGGAGTTAGGGTTTTAGATCCCAAATTTCAAGCCAAAATACAACATAAAGAATTCTAAGGAGTTTTTAGAAGTTATACATGTAGAAATAAACCCTAAAAGTTAGAGAAAACAGGATCGTCAAGGTTTAAGAAAACCATGGTAAGGCTGCTCTTCTACAAGACCACTATTAGGGAGTCAAGGGGGTGTACCTGGTAATGGTTGAAGTGCCTGATGAAGATCATACATGAAGAGGTCAGTCTCGCTCCCGGATATGGCCTGGAAAAGCAAGCTTCTAATCCTGTGGATTTGCAGCTTTCTGCTCGATAATCCGAAGGCTGATCAGAAGGTATCCTCAGATTCAAGGGAACTGAGGGACTTATAAATCACCATCTATGGGTTAGAAAATGGTATAGGGGTGAAGAAATAAATCAAAAATAGCAAGGGGATGAGTGTTTTGTGTTGGGCGGCCTAGTCTTGGAAGGAGGGTAGCTAGGGTTTTGATGTTGGGGATGGAGGCAAGGTGCAGGAACAAGGAGAAAATAATTTGCACATAACTTGCACATAGCATGCACAAAGCTCACATATAGCAAAGAAAGAAAACTCAATTTAATTCATCAATTCATCTCCAATTATATGAGGAGGGGAGGCCTTTATATAGGCTTACAAACTTGGGGCTTAAGAAAGCGTATACAAGTAATCTCACAGTAAACCCTAACATATACAAACACTCCTTCAAGTTATCTCCACTTTTGACTGAGCCTCTCTCTCTCCCTCTCCTTCTCTTGTTCAGCCAAAGGGGGTGACCCTAAGGGTGGCCGACCAAGGGGTGGTAACCCTAAGGGTTGGTGCCTTCTTGGTTGCTCTTGGGCCATGGGAGGCCCACTTCAATGCTGGGCAGGATGATGCAGGACTAATATGCATGCAATTATTTTTCTATGTTTTATATATGAGGCTAGGTGATTAATTCCCAAACTTCAAATCAAAATTAGTTGTAGGGAATTATGTATGAAATTTTGAAGTCAAGCATGCAGATTATAACCTAGAAAAGTATTAAAGAAGGATTGCTGGGGCTAAGAAGCCTCGGTTAGGGCAAGTTCTCCTACAATATAATTAATGGAGGTAGAGGGGGTGTACCTGACAATATATGAAGTGCCCGGTGAAGATCGCAGCAAAGGGATCTCTCGTTCATCGATGGATGCGGCCTGGAAAACCGAGGCAAAGACTCACAGATACCCAGCTTTCTGCTCGATGGTCAGATTGAGGCTTGGCTGGAGTCGTTGGATTCGTAGGAACTCGGGGACCTGCAAACGACCTGTCAGTGGTTAGAAAGCTCATAATGGAAAAAAAATATAAAGGAAAACAGCAAAGAAAAGGTATCTTTTGAAGTGGGCGGCCAGGGTTCTGGAAGGTTGGCTGGCGGCAGGAAGATGGTTGCAGTAACGGGAAGAAGAAAACTCTCACATCCCTTTATGCACACAGCAGGGTAACACTCAAAGCAATAGAAGAACTCAAGTTTTATTTCATATATGAAAATCAAGTTTCATACAAGAGACTAGGGTCCCTTAAATAGACCCTTAACCTTCGGCCCCAAGTAAGGGTACTTTAGACTTTACATAGGACTTCTTCTCCCTTTCAAACCCTAACTAGGAATATAAGGCAACATAGGTAGAAAATCCCATACAAACTGCTCTCCCTCTCCTTGTCTTGGTGGGCCAAGGGGGTGACCATAAGTGGCCGACCAAGAGGAGGGTCACCATAAAAAATGGTGCCCTAATTCTTTCCTGGGCCTAGGTTGGCCCATTTTGCTTCTGGCTGGTCCAGTGCTTCAGGTTTGTTCTTGTTTTCAATTTCTCCTCTTGGGACTTCAAGACTTCAAGCTGGGTTGGGCTTGGGCCCAACTTCCATGTCTTCAATCATATTGGACTTGGTCTTCACTTGTATGATGTGGTCTTCAGTCTTCAATTTGCTTGGACAGGACTCAAAAAAATAAAATTAGCTCGACATGAGCTGACTAATACTGGACTGAACTAACTCAACATGAGCTGACTAATTACAGTACTCAAATAAAAACAACTCAGGTAGACTAAGCTTTATTACAGTGGTCTCGAATGTCAATTAAGTGATCCACTAAGAGTTGAGAAGCCTCTGCCTTATTCTGGTGCCTCTGATATCCGCACCAATTCTCTCGAGGTGGGAGGAACTCGACCCTGTCGAGTGAAGATCAGACTGGCTCACATATCTCTCAAGAAGGTCTGGGTTGAGACGTTGCAAGTCCTCTCAAGAAATTCATGAATCGTCCGACTCTAGCCGGCCTTGCCATCGGACCAGGAAGCATTGATAACCGAGGCCTCGGGTCGTAATGGCTTGATCGTCCAGGATATGCTCGATCCGTTCTCCTCTCTCAGGCCAATTAATTCGTGGACACTCTGGGTAAGGATCACTCTCAATAGGAGGGATAGGTCCAAAAGCCTCACTGGGTATCATTGTCGGTTCCCTGTACTCAACCAGTTCTGTAATATTGAAGGTAGAACTAATGCCCATATCTGAAGGCAAGTCTAACACATAGGCATTTGATCCAACCTTCTTTCGCACTTTAAAAGGACCGGCTCCATGAGCATGAATTTTCTTAACGGTCCCAGGTGGGAACCGCTCAGGCCTAAGCCTAATCATAACAGAATCCCCTACATCAAATTCCTTGATCCTTCTTCAGGAATTAACCAATTTTTTATAAGTTTCATTGCTTATGTTTATCTTATGGCTAATGTCCTTGTGCAAGTCTTTAATATGCTGTATAAATGACTCTGTAGACTTTGAGACTCGTGTGTGAATGGGTAAAGGAATTAAATCAATGGGGCAATTAGGCTTGTACCCATGGACTATCTCAAAAGGACTCTTACTCGTTGTCCTATTTACTGAACTGTTGTAGGCAAACTCTACTCTAGGCAATAATAGATCCCAAGTTCCAACATGTTCACCTACTAGGCATCTAAGGAGGTTTCCTAAACTACGGTTCACCACTTCAGTTTGGCCATCTATTTGAGGGTGGTAGGCTATAGAAAACTTAAGCTTGGTCCCTAACAGGTGCCATATGGTCTTCCAGAAATAACTGGTGAACCTAACATCCCTATCAGATATGATGGTCTTGGGTAGGCCATGCAGTTTAACCACATGATCTAAGAAAAGTTTGGCTACTCTAGACGCATCAAAGGTCTGGGAACAGGGGATGAAGTGAGCCATCTTAGAGAACTTATCGACCACTACAAAGATATAATCATGTCTCTTCTAGGTCTTAGGTAATCCTAACACGAAGTCCATACTTAGGTCCTACCAAGGGCGATCAGGCACTGGTAAAGGTGTGTAAAGACCAGTGTTCTGCTTCTGCTATTTTGCAACAGCACAAGTTCTACATCTGGCTATAATTTGTGCAATGTGCCTTTTCAATCCTGGCCAAAAGAACTGGTCCTCTATTGCTAATATTGTCTTATTTCTACCAAAGTGACCAACTAAACCTCCAGCATGGGTCTCCCAAATTAGGAATTTTCTAATGGAAGTTTTGGGTATACAAAGTCGATTGTTCTGAAAAAGGTAGCTGTCCTAAAGGGTATACTCACTATGGGTACTGGATCGTCCTAGCCTGGGGGTCTGGTAAATGTCTCCAAGGTCTGGGCAGGTTTCATATTCATCCTTTAACCTATCAAACCCTATGACTTGGGTGCTAACTGATCATAACAGTAGAGATCTATGGCTCAGGGCATCTGCTACCTTATTTTCAGTGTCGGCATGATCGTTCAGGACAAAAGTGTAAGCCTGAATGTACTCAATCCATTTACCATGCCATGGGTTCAGTTTCTTTTGGGAGTTCAGGAACCGGATGCCTCATGGTCAGAAAATAAGACAAACTCCTGTGGTAGTAAGTAATGTCTCAAATATCTAAGGGCCTGGACTACCGCATAAAATTCCTTGTCATAGGTAGAGTACTTATGTTTAGCCTCATTCAGCTTTTCACGTAAGAAGGCTATAGGATGATTCTCTTGACTTAGTACCCCACCTATTCCTACTCCCGAGGCATCGCAAGCGACCTCAAACACCTTAGTGAAGTCAGGTAATCTAAGGATGGGTGCATGGGTCACCTTATCCTTATGCTCTAGGAAGGCCTTATCAGCTGCTTTGTTCCACTCAAATGTACCCTTCCTAATGCAATCAGTGATAGGTGCGATGACTGTACTAAAAAATCTAATAAATCTTTTATAAAAGGTTTCTAGGCCATGGAAACTACGCACATCATGGACACTAGAGGGTGTAGGCCACTTAACAATTGTCCTAATCTTTTCAGGATCTGCAGAAACTTTCTCAAGGTTGACAACAAAACCTAGGAAGATAACCCTATGTGTCATGAAATCACACTTCTTAAAGTTGGCATAGAAGCTATTCTCCCTAAGGGTCTGGCATACTAGCCTTAGATGACTAAGGTGGTCCTTCTTAGTCCTGCTATAAATCAGAATGTCATCAAAGTAGAACACAATAAATTTTTTGGTAAATTCTTTCAGGACCTGGGTCATAATCCTCATAAAAGTACATGGTGCATTGGAAAGTCCGAAAGGCATTACAACCTACTCAAACAGGCCATCCTTAGTCTTGAAAGCAGTTTTTCATTCATCCCCAGGTCTAATCCTAACCTGATGATAGCTGCTCTTAAGGTCTATCTTGGAGAAAACTCGAGCTCCTGCCATCATGTCTAACATATCATCCAATCGGGGGATGGGAAACCTATACTTCACAGTTATCTTGTTGATAGCTCTACTATCTACACACATCCTCCAGGTACCATCTTTCTTAGGGGTCAATAAAGCAGGGACTGCACATGGACTCAGGTCTCCCTAATGAAACCCTTCCTAAGCAATTCTCTCACTTGTTTCTATAATTCTTGATGCTCACCGGGATTCAGTCTATAGTGAGGAAGGTTTGGTAAAGTGGCTCCTGGAACTAAGTCTATTGCATGCTGGATGTCTCTAAGGGATGGTAGTTGATCTGGTAAATCCTTAGGGAAGACATCCTCAAATTCTTTCAGAGCTTCAACAATTTCTTTAGGGTGTTCCTTTTGGGTCGGCTCACGTATTTCCTTGGAGGTCAAGATCCAAATAGGGTTACCCTCAGCAATCTCCTTTTCTAACTCCCTAGGCTTAATCAGGTTAACTCCAGGTTTCTTGTCCTTAAGGCTACTAGAACCCCTCTTAACTGGGTCTCTAGGGGGAGCTGGATTGATAACAAACTTATTCCCATGGTAGTTAAAAGTACAAACATTGGTTCGACCATACAGGGTTGCATCATGATCAAAAGCCAAGGTTGACCTAGAATGATACTACTCACTTCCATGGGGATGACATCACACCAAATCATTTCCTCATAGGTTTGCAATCTAATTAAGATTTGGCACCCAACTTGAATTTGGATGGAGGTGGAATCTACCCAAGAAACTTTGTACGGGCTAGGATGGGGAACTGTGATCAATCCTAAAGATTTAACTGTCTTGGCAGAGATGGCATTGACACAACTCCCACTATCTATGATGATCTTAAGAACCTTACCCCTAACTTAACAAAAGTCCGTAGGATGCTAGTCCTATGCCAATCTTCCTTAACTGGGGTTTGGGTTAAGATGCACCTAACCACTCCAAATTGGTTCTCAGACTCAGGTTCCTCCTCCTCACCTTCATACTCATCTATTAACTGATCATCAGCCTCGTAATTAGTACGGGCACCAGACTCAGAAGAAGACTTCAGGGCTCCATCTGGATCTCTGATTGACCTTGCCCGAAGAATTAGGGTTTTCTGGTTTGTAATAAGGGTTGACTTGATCAGCTCAATTTTAGCTTGAGTCTGTATGTCCCTGCAATTTAATTTTGTTGAGTCATGTTGACTCAGTAGTGGTCTAGGACTTCTCTATGGTGTCACATTTTCTTCCAAGGCCAAGCAAGTGGGCGCCACACTCCCAGCCACACTCCCAGCAACACGCTTGAGTCCAGGGGGTGCCACATCTCCATCCAGTATGCTCTGGTCCCCACACCACAAGATAGCAGGTCCCTTCTATCATGCGCCACTTAAGGAGAAGACAATCTGGGATCCACAATTCAAGGGGGCGGCCAAAGTGTTACCATAAGAGCCAAGCTATGAAAAGAAAGGAGCAAAGCTTGGGGAGGAAGACTAGGAGGCGCCCAAGTAATTCCAAATAAAACCAGGTATGAAAGGAAGGAAATTTCTCTTGAAGAACAAGGTTAGGAGGTGCCCAAATACTTCCAAATAAGATCGAGCATGGAAGGAAAAATATTTTTTCTTGAAGAGCAAGGCTAGGAGGCGCCACCCACTTTCCTTTTGAAGCCACCAATCAACATTTTTGGAACCTTTTGGCCGGCCATATGTGTGGGAATTGATCCCACAAACCTAATTTGAAGATCCACCCTATTAGTCCCACATGGAAAGATGTAAAACCCTACTCAATTGTAAAGTCCTATAAATTAAACCCTTCTTGTAAATTTGAAAGTAATCTGATGAATGAATCCAACTTATGTGTGAGCAAACTTTGTGTTTCTCTCTTCAGCACTTGCTTCCAGGTGTTGAGCTCCGTGAGGGAGTAAATCCGGGTTCCCCAGGAACCTTGAGGAGGTGTGAGATCTCCAACCCCAAAATCCTAGGATAGCCACTTCACTCCAAAACCCTAGCCGCCCATAATTCTCCTCAATCCACCAAACCCTAGCCTACCCCACCTCCCACGGCCACTCTCTCCAAGTAGAGGCTGACCACCAGCATCCAGGTCCAGTTCAGCCACTTCGAATACAGAGCAAACCCTAGAGGAAGTCAGATCAGCATCCAGGAGAATCAGGATTTTAGCAACATCAACTTTCAAGTTCTTCTATCTGGTAAATCCTTCCTTGAGTATCTAGTTCCATAACTTGTTCTTCTTCTTTCCCAGATCTTGAGTTCAGGAGAAGCCAACTCTGCCAACAGACCAGTATTGGAGGATCCATTGCGAAGATATCCGAATCTGGGGATCCAACAATTTGCTCAAGAGAGTCCTTCCACTAAATTCTGTGAAGATCACTGCCTGGTCTGTAACCCTTCTCTTCTCTTTACTTCTGTCCTGTTGAAAGTTCAGAGTGAAATCCTAGGTCTGGGAGTTTCTCAACCCCCAACGATCCTTAACTTCTGAACTACTCTGATAACCTGGTTTTTTTAAATTGTGCTTTCAATTATTACAAAGTTTCTTACAATTTAGTTTAACTTTCCTTTGAGTCAAAGCCGACTTCTAAAAATTAAAAAAAAAAAAAGAATTAGTCTTAATTTACTTCCACATTGCATCATCTCTTCTTTCGTTCTGCATCATTTTGGTATCAGAGCCCTATCTAGGGTTTCTATCTTGTTTGCTTGTTTGAGTGTCTCTCCTTTTTATTTTGTCTGCTCGAAGTAGACTCCCCAGGACGTCCGGTCCTAGGAACGAAGCGAGGTGCAAACCTCCTCTTCCCATCCGGTCCTAGGAACGAAGCGAGGTGCAAACCTCCTCTTTCCATTCCACGGGGTGTTCCTAGGGCATGTAGGGGATCCGCTGGGTTACAACTTCGTAACAGGAATTGTAAACGGGGGAAGCACTCTGTTTTTAGTCTGTAACTATCATGTTGAAAGAATTGTTTCTCATTGAAAGTAACTTCAAATTGTGTGATTTTTATTTTTCTAGAACCAGTATAATTGAAGCTATTTTACATAATTTTCCTGTGATTTATTTGTTTCCGTGAAATTTCTGAGAGTTAAATTACTGCAACTCTATTTCTATGTTTCTGCAATTCAATTTTTTGAGTGATCATCTCCTAATTCATCTTAAGGGCATTTGAGCATCTAAGATAATGGGAGGAGTTGATAACCTCTCCTTAGCCCAAAACCACCACCCACTCATTCGATCCTAAGCCTAATTTTAAAATTTATTAGACTTAATTTGCCCTAGTGGGCTAGGGACATCAACAAGTCTGGTCAAGGCTAGTGTTGAGTCAGTTTGTCTAGTTACTCTGTGTGTGCTTTGTACTCAGTGTCTAGAACGGTGGTTCAAGGATTCTTTCCCGAAGGGCTTGTGTGCTGGTCCGCCTACCTGGCCAATCACTGATTGGTGTCTAGGATTGGCATTTAGGGACCTAACACTCCCCTTACACCTGCCTGGCTGAGTCCTAAGTTACTACAGGCTAGCTTGCCACTCTGATTGGGAATCTAGTTTGGACTCTAGGTCTAGTGAGCCAGTAGTTGCTTTAGTCTAGTCACATTCTGTGTGCTTGCTGGCATCATCATGTCCACCCGGAACAGAGTACCCTCCCAACCTGGTCAAACCCAACCTGATTTAGAGGCCATGATTAGAACTCTTACCAAAAGTATGAATAAATTGAGTCAGGATATGACTGATACTGTTGCCCAGTTTATGGATCGAGTCCAAGTACTTGAGAAACGTAGATATCAAAATTGGACCCCTGATCCAAAATTTAATAGGCCCCAACCTCACCCATGCCAGGAGCCTAGGAGGACCTTATACCGTGATCCCAAGCATAACCTTAGGAAGCCTAACCATGATATCTATAGTGTGGATCGTGTCTATGAGAGGTCCTTACAATATTCTAGACCAGTTACTCAACAACCCAAGTCTTCTAGATCAAACCATTTAGATCCACACCAATGCCCAAGTAAGGTCTCTACTAGCTTGAAACCCAGTGTGACACAGGTTCCTATATCGCAAGAATGTTTGTTTTGTGGAGAAAGAGGCCATAAATCTAGTAAGTGCCCATGCATAGGACTGGCTTGTGCACAGCTAAGTGGTAAGAATCCTAAGGATGACATTAAATAGGTAGAACCCAAGCCTACCAATGAGAAAGAAAGGTTAGGTATGACAAGCCTAGAATCAGTTGACCCGATTATCACTGACCCGAAACCCATTGAAGATGGCATCGAGGAAGTATATGATGCTGGCTTGAGTCTAGTTGATGAATATGAGGGGGAAGAACTTGAAGAATGTGACATCGGTACTATTGGTTCCTTACCTGAGGAGACCTTGGAGAGCAACCAAGTGGTAGGACCTAGTTCAGAAATTCAAGAGATTTGTGAGAACCAGGTTCCTTTAGGCAAATACCCCTAGAAAGAACTCATAGTGTTAGCCCGAGCTATCAGTTCGTACCCTCTAATGACAGTCATTCCCTAAGTACCAATTGAAGATCTTTGCACTGAACTGTTTAAGTTTGCCCACCCTATGGTAGATCCTCTCCTTAGGATGACTGAATCAAGCCTCTTACAATTGGACCTTGTCCCATGCCCAGCCACTAAGGTCTCTCCCGTAATCTCAGTTGAACATCTTTGTCTTGAGCGGATTGATTCACCCAGTCCTATAGAAGTCCTCCTTATGGCCCCAGACCCCTTCCTTCTCATGACTGAGCTACCCTTCTATAGAGTATACCTTTCCACACCCATAGGTCAAATTTCAAGTCTTGAGGTCATCATCCATAGGCCCTTCCATGAATCATTCTCTAATCCAGTTCTTGAGGAAGTGGATCATTATTTGCTTAGAGAACAAACCTTAACTATTGCAATCACATGTCCTAGGCTACTTCGCGAACCATCTCTTGATCCATTCCTGGGAGTAGAAAACTTTTCCTTTCATAAGGATGACCAGTTAACACTCATAGATCACCATTCAAACCTTCAGGTAACCACCTTTAGTCAACAGGTAATTCGAGACTCCACCTCATATCTCCTCCCTTTCTCTAGGGCTTCCAATGCTTCTTACACCATCAAAGTATACTTTGTCAAAGTCTTTAGAGTGAACCACGTGTCAGAACCTATTAGGCTTGCCACCTACTTCTGGAAGACCTTATGGCACCTACAAGGCATCCATGATAAGTTTTCATGTTTTGCATGCCATCCTCCGACCCAAGGTCAAACCTAGAGAGCCGTAGTTTGTTAGGTTTAGACCTAGGGTTCCATTGGAATAAAGACCATTCTTTAGGAATGCGTCGTCAGTCTAGTTTAGTTTTTCTGGACACTTTACTAGGCTTTAGCTCAGATTTTGGTTTGATTGAGAGCACCAGAAATTGGGATTTGTATTTTGTCCAAGGCTGAAATTGCATTCAATATTTCGATCAATAGGTCTATTGGCTAGAGTCCCTTTGAAATTGTTCATGGATACAAGCCTCACACACCACTTGATCTGATTTCACTATTATCCCACACACACAAGTCTCTTGATGCACTTGCACAGCATATAAAAGACTTGCATAAAGAAATTCATGCCAAAATAAATTTAAGTAATGAAACTGATAAGAAGTTGGCTGTTTCTCAAAGGCGAGTCAAAACATTTATGAGGGAGACTATGTAATGATTAGGTTAAGGCCTGAACGGTTTCCTCCTAGGACCATTAGAAAGTTACATGCTAGAGGAGCTGGACCATTTAGAGTGGTGAAGAGAGTAGGATCCAATGCCTATGTGCTCGAGTTGCCTTCAGAACTAGGCATTAGCTCCACTTTCAACATTACAGACCTAGTAGATTATAGAGAGCCAGCTATGATTCCCAGTGAGCCTTTTGATCCTAATCCTGCTCTTGAGAGTGAACCCAACCCTGTGTGTCCACCAACAAACTGGCCTGTGAGGAAAGAGCAGATTGAAAAGATCCTGGATGATCAGGTTATCTCTATTCGTAATCGAGGATACCGAAGATACCTGGTCCGCTGGCTAGGAAGGCCTGATTATGATGACTCTTGGATCTCCCGAGAAGAATTACAAGAATTGGACCTAGACCTCTTGGAGAGATACCAGAGCCAGCTTGACCGATACTCGTCAGGGTCGAGTTCCTCCCACCCCGGGAGAATTGGTGCGGGCACCAGACTCAGAAGAAGACTTCAGGGCTCCATCTGGATCTCTGATTGACCTTGCCCGAAGAATTAGGGTTTTCTGGTTTGTAATAAGGGTTGACTTGATCAGCTCAATTTTAGCTTGAGTCTGTATGTCCCAGCAATTTAATTTTGTTGAGTCATGTTGACTCAGTAGTGGTCTAGGACTTCTCCAGGGTGTCACATTTTCTCCCAAGCACAAGCAAGTGGGCGCCACACTCCCAGCCACACTCCCAGCAACACGCCTGAGTCCAGGGGGTGCCACATCTCCATCCAGTATGCTCTGGTCCCCACCCCACAAGATAGCAGGTCCCTTCTCTCATGCACCACTTAAGGAGAAGACAATCTGGGATCCACAATTCAAGGGGGCGGCCAAAGTGTTTCCATAAGAGCCAAGCTATGAAAAGAAAGGAGCAAAACTTGGGGAGGAAGACTAGGAGGCGCCCAAGTAATTCCAAATAAAACCAGGTATGAAAGGAAGGAAATTTCTCTTGAAGAACAAGGTTAGGAGGTGCCCAAATACTTCCAAATAAGACCGAGCATGGAAGGAAAAATATTTTTCTTGAAGAGCAAGGCTAGGAGGCGCCACCCACTTTCCTTTTGAAGCCACCAATCAACATTTTTCGAACCTTTTGGCCGGCCATATGTGTGGGAATTGATCCCACAAACCTAATTTGAAGATCCACCCTATTAGTCCCACATGGGAAGATGTAAAACCCTGCTCTCTTGTAAAGTCCTATAAATTAAACCCTTCTTTTAAATTTGAAAGTAATCTGATGAATGAATCCAATTTATGTGTGAGCAAACTTTGTGTTTCTCTCTTCCGCACTTGCTTCCAGGTGCTGAGCTCCGTGAGGGAGTAAATTCGGGTTCCCCAGGAACCTTGAGGAGGTGTGAGATCTCCAACCCCAAAATCTTAGGATAGCCACTTCACTCCAAAACCCTAGCCGCCCATAATTCTCCTCAATCCACCAACCCTAGCCTACCCCACCTCCCACGGCCACTCTCTCCAAGTAGAGGCTGACCACCAGCATCCAGGTCTAGTTCGGCCACTTCGAATACAGAGCAAACCCTAGAGGAAGTCAGATCAGCATCCAGGAGAATCAGGATTTTAGCAACATCAACTTTCAAGTTCTTCTATCTGGTAAATCCTTCATTGAGTATCTAGTTCCATAACTTGTTCTTCTTCTTTCCCAGATCTTGAGTTTAGGAGAAGCCAACTCTGCCAACAGACCAGTATTGGAGGTTCCATTGCGAAGATATCCGAATCTGGAGATCCAACAATTTGCTCAAGAGAGTCCTTCCATTAAATTCTGTGAAGATCACTGCCTGGTCTGTAACCCTTCTCTTCTCTTTACTTCTGTCCTGTTGAAAGTTCAAAGCAAAACCCTAGGTCTGGGAGTTTCTCAACCCCCAGCGATCCTTAACTTCTGAACTACTCTGATAACCTGGTTTCTTTAAATTGTGCTTTCAATTATTACATAGTTTCTTTCAATTTAGTTTAACTTTCCTTTGAGTCAAACCGACTTCTAAAAATTAAAAAAAAAAAAAATTCATCTTAATTTACTTCCGTATTGCATCATCTCTTCTTTCGTTCTGCATCATTTTGGTATCAGAGCCCTATCTAGGGTTTCTGTCTTGTTTGCTTGTTTGAGTGTCTCTCCTTTTTATTTTGTCTGCTCGAAGTAGACTCCCCAAGACGTCCGGTCCTAGGAACGAAGCGAGGTGCAAACCTCCTCTTCCCATTCCACGGGGTGTTCCTAGGGCGTGTAGGGGATCCGCTGGGTTACAACTTCGTAGCAGGAATTGTAAACGGGGGAAGCACTCTTTTTTCAGTCTGTAACTATCCTATTGAAAGAATTGTTTCTCATTGAAGGTACTTCAAATTGCGTGAATTTTGTTTTGCTAGAACCAGTATAATTGAAGCTATTTTACATAATTTTTCTGTGATTTATTGGTTTCGGTGAAATTTCTGAGAGTTAAATTACTGCAACTCTATTTCTATGTTTCTGCAATTCAATTTTTTGAGTGATCATCTCCTAATTCATCTTAAGGGCATTTGAGCATCTAAGATAAGGGGAGGAGTTGATAACCTCTCCTTAGCCCAAAACCACCACCCACTCATTCGATCCTAAGCCTAATTTTAAAATTTATTAGACTTAATTTGCCCTAGTGGGCTAGGGACATCAACAAGTCTGGTCAAGGCTAGTGTTGAGTCAGTTTGTCTAGTTACTCTGTGTGTGCTTTGTACTCAGTGTCTAGAACGGTGGTTCATGGATTCTTTCCTGAAGGGCTTGTGTGCTGGTCCGCCTACCTGGCCAATCACTGATTGGTGTCTAGGATTGGCATTTAGGGACCTAACACTCCCCTTACACCTGCCTGGCTGAGTCCTGAGTTACTACAAGCTAGCTTGCCACTCTGATTGGGCATCTAGTTTGGACTCTAGGTCTAGTGAGCCAGTAGTTGCTTTAGTCTAGTCACATTCTATGTGCTTGCTTGCATCATCATGTCCACCCGTAATGGAGTACCCTCCCAACCTGGTCAAACCCAACCTGATTTAGAGGCCATGATTAGAACTCTTACCAAAAGTATGAACAAATTGAGTCAGGATATGACTGATACTGTTGCCCAGTTTAGGGATCGAGCCCAAGTACTTGAGAAACGTAGACATCAAAATTGGACCCCTGATCCAAAATTTAATAGGCCCCAACCTCACCCATGCCAGGAGCCTAGGAGGACCTTATACCATGATCCAGAGCATAACCTTAGGAAGCCTAACCATGATATCTATAGTGTGGATCGTGTCTATGAGAGGTCCTTACAATATTCTAGACCAGTCACTCAATAACCCAAGTCTTCTATATCAAACCATTTAGATCCACACCCATGCCCAAGTAAGGTCTCTACTAGCTTGAAACCCAGTGTGACACAGGTTCCTATATCGCAAGAATCTTTGTTTTGTGGAGAAAGAGGCCATAAATCTAGTCAGTGCCCATGCATAGGACTGGCTTGTGCACAGCTAAGTGGTAAGAATCCTAAGGATGACATTAATGAGGGAGAACCCAAGCCTACCAATGAGGAAGAAAGGTTAGGTATGACAAGCCTAGAATCAGTTGACCCGATTATCACTGACCCGAAACCCATTGAAGATGGCATCGAGGAAGTATATGATGCTGGCTTGAGTCTAGTTGATGAATATGAGGGGGAAGAACTTGAAGAATGTGACATCGGTACTATTGGTTCCTTACCTGAGGAGATCTTGGAGAGCAACCAAGTGGTAGGACCTAGTTCAGAAATTCAAGAGATTTGTGAGAACCAGGTTCCTTTAGGCAAATACCCCCAGGAAGAACTCATAGTGTTAGCCCGAGCTATCAGTTTGTACCCTCTAATGACAGTCATTCCCCAAGTACCAATTAAAGATCTTTGCACTGAACTGTTTAAGTTTGCCTCCCCTATGGTAGATCCTCTCCTTAGGATGACTGAATCAAGCCTCTTACAATTGGACCTTGTCCCATGCCCAGCCACTAAGGTCTCTCCCATAATCTCAATTGAACATCTTTGTCTTGAGCGGATCGATTCACCCAGTCCTATAGAAGTCCTCCTTATGGCCCCAGACCCCTTCCTTCTCATGACTGAGCTACCCTTCTATAGAGTATACCTTTCCGCACCCATAGGTCAAATTTCAAGTCTTGAGGTCATCATCCATAGGCCCTTCCATGAATCATTCTCTAATCCAGTTCTTGAGGAAGTGGATCATTATTTGCTTAGAGAACAAACCTTAACTATTGCAATCACATGTCCTAGGCTACTTCCTGAACCATCTCTTGATCCATTCCTGGGAGTAGAAAACTTTTTCTTTCGTAAGGATGACCAGTTGACACTCATAGATCACCATTCAAACCTTCAGGTCACCACCTTTAGTCAACAGGTAATTCGAGACTCCACCTCATATCTCCTCCCTTTCTCTAGGGCTTCCAATGCTTCCTACACCATCCAAGTACACTTTGTCGAAGTCTTTAGAGTGAACCACGTGTCAGAACCTATTAGGTTTGCCACCTACTTCTGGAAGACCTTATGGCACCTACTAGGCATCCATGATAAGTTTTCATGTTCTGCATGCCATCCTCCGACCCAAGGTCAAACCTAGACAGTCGTAGTTTGTTAGGTTTAGACCTAGGGTTCTTTTGGAATAAAGTCCATTCTTTAGGAATGCGTCGTCAGTCTAGTTTAGTTTTTCTGGATACTTTACTAGGCTTTAGCTCAGATTTTGGTTTGATTGAGAGCACCAGGAATTAGGATTTGTATTTTGTCCAGGGCTGAAATTGCATTCAATATTTCGATCAATAGGTCTATAGGCTAGAGTCCCTTTGAAATTGTTCATGGATACAAGCCTCACACACCACTTGATCTGATTTCACTATTATCCCACACACACAAGTCTCTTGATGCACTTGCACAGCATATAAAAGACTTGCATAAAGAAATTCATGCCAAAATAAATTTAAGTAATGAAACTGATAAGAAGTTGGCTGTTTCTCAAAGGCGAGTCAAAACATTTATTGAGGGAGACTATGTAATGATTAGGTTAAGGCCTGAACGGTTTCCTCCTGGGACCATTAGAAAGTTACATGCTAGAGGAGCTGGACCATTTAGAGTGGTGAAGAGAGTAGGATCCAATGCCTATGTGCTCAAGTTGCCTTCAGAACTAGGCATTAGCTCCACTTTCAACATTACAGACCTAGTAGAGTATAGAGAGCCAGCTATGATTCCCAGTGAGCCTTTTGATCCTAATCCTGCTCTTGAGAGTGAACCCAACCCTGTGTGTCCACCAACAAACTGGCCTATGAGGAAAGAGCAGATTGAAAAGATCCTGGATGATCAGGTTATCTCTATTCGTAATCGAGGATACCGAAGATACCTGGTCCGCTGGCTAGGAAGGCCTGATTCTGATGACTCTTGGATCTCCCGAGAAGAATTACAAGAATTGGACCTAGACCTCTTGGAGAGATACCAGAGCTAGCTTGACCGATACTCGTCAGGGTCGAGTTCCTCCCACCCCGGGAGAATTGGTGCGGGCACCAGACTCAGAAGAAGACTTCAGGGCTCCATCTGGATCTCTGATTGACCTTGCCTGAAGAATTAGAGTTTTCTGGTTTGTAATAAGGGTTGACTTGATCAGCTCAATTTTAGCTTGAGTCTGTATGTCCCAGCAATTTAATTTTGTTGAGTCATGTTGACTCAGTAGTGGTCTAGGACTTCTCCAGGGTGTCACATTTTCTCCCAAGCACAAGCAAGTGGGCGCCACACTCCCAGCCACACTCCCAGCCACACGCCTGAGTCCACGGGGTGCCACATCTCCATCCAGTATACTCTGGTCCCCACACCACAAGATAGCAGGTCCCTTTTCTCATACGCCACTTGAGGAGAAGACAATCTGGGATCCACAATTCAAGGGGGCGGCCAAAGTGTTTCCATAAGAGCCAAGCTATGAAAAGAAAGGAGCAAAGCTTGGGGAGGAAGACTAGGAGGCGCCCAAGTAATTCCAAATAAAACCAGGTATGAAAGGAAGGAAATTTCTCTTGACGAACAAGGTTAGGAGGCGCCTAAATACTTCCAAATAAGACCGAGCATGGAAGGAAAAATATTTTTTCTTGAAGAGCAAGGCTAGGAGGCGCCACCTACTTTCCTTTTGAAGCCACCAATCAACATTTTTCGAACCTTTTGGCCGGCCATATGTGTGGGAATTGATCCCACAAACCTAATTTGAAGATCCACCCTATTAGTCCCACATGGGAAGATGTAAAACCCTGCTCTCTTGTAAAGTCCTATAAATTAAACCCTTCTTGTAAATTTGAAAGTAATCTAATGAATGATTCCAATTTATGTGTGAGCAAACTTTGTGTTTCTCTCTTTCGCACTTGCTTCTAGGTGTTGAGCTCTGTGAGGGAGTAAATCCGGGTTCCCCAGGAACCTTGGGGAGGTGTGAGATCTCCAACCCCAAAACCCTAGGTTAGCCACTTCACTCCAAAACCCTAGCCACCCATAATTCTCCTCAATCCACCAAACCCTAGCCTACCCCACCTCCCATGGCCACTCTCTCCAAGTAGAGGCCGACCACCAGCATCCAGGTCCAGTTCGGCCACTTCGAATACAGAGCAAACCCTAGAGGAAGTCAGATCAGCATCCAGGAGAATCAGGATTTCAGCAACATCAACTTTCAAGTTCTTCTATCTGGTAAATCCTTCCTTGAGTATCTAGTTCCATAACTTGTTCTTCTTCTTTCCCAGATCTTGAGTTCAGGAGAAGCTAACTCTGCCGACAGACCAGTATTGGAGGATCCATTGCGAAGATATCCGAATCTGGGGATCCAACAATCTACTCAAGAGAGTCCTTCCATTAAACTCTGTGAAGATCACTGCCTGGTCTGTAACCCTTCTCTTCTCTTTACTTCTGTCCTGTTGAAAGTTCAGAGCGAAATCCTAGGTCTGGGAGTTTCTCAACCCCCAGCGATCCTTTACTTCTGAACTACTCTGATAACCTGGTTTCTTTAAATTGTGCTTTCAATTATTACATAGTTTCTTTTAATTTAGTTTAACTTTCCTTTGAGTCAAAGCTGACTTCTAAAAATAAATAAATAAAAAAAAGAATTAGTCTTAATTTACTTCCACATCGTATCATCTCTTCTTTTGTTCTGCATCAGTAAACCTCTCCCTCAGGTTTAGCAACAGGTTCAGGCTCTTCTTCCACTAGCTCACCTAAGTGTAGGGCAGTTGGGCATTGGTGTATAAAGTGGCCTGGTTTCTTGCATCTAAAACAGGTCTTCTGGGGAGGGTAACTCTTATTGACCTCTACAGATTTTCCTCGATCATCCTTACGGGTCAAAGGAGTACTAGGCTGGGGTCAACTCGGGCCTGGCTGACTAGGACTGGGTTGACTCGGGCTAGGTCAGCTAGGCATGGGTCGGCTCTGGTGGGGCTAGCTCACTCCTGGATACTGACTAGGGTATCTAGTGGGCTCAGGTCTATGGTAAGCGGGCCCTCTTTGAAAACGCTCATGATCCCTAGCAATCTGGTAAGCATGGTCCAGTTCTCTACCCTCTCTTATATAGAGCTCTTTTTTAATGTCATCTCTCAGTCCAGCCCTAAACCTAGATAAGACAACATCCTCAGACTCCCTCAAATCACATCGTATGGAATACTCATCAAATTTTGTGATGTACTCATCTATGCTCTTGTTACCCCGATTAAATCATTGCCACTGATCTAGTAAATCACTACGATATGAAGATGGAACGTATCTTATCCTAAGCTTACCCTTCATGGCCCACCAGGTGGTTATAGGATCACGCCCTCCTAGACTAAGGGTTCTCTCAACACTAGCCCAATGTAACATGGCTTCCCGAACCAACTTAAGCTTAGCAAACCTAAACTTACGCTCCTCTGTCATATCATACCACTCAAAATATTGATCCATCTCTCTCTCCCAATCTATATAGACACAGGATCTAGACAACCATCAAAAGTTGGGGCATCGCGCTTGACATGTCTATAGGATCTGTCCTCCTGGTCTACAAAATTATGATTGGGCCTTTTAGGATGAACCTCAGGGATTAGGTCAGGATGATGGTCTCTCCTAGGTTCAGCCTCAAGGTATGGATCAGGGTATGGGGTCCTCTTAGGCTAAGGATTATAGTATGGGTCAAGCTGAGGGGCTCTCCTAGGTTCAACCTCTCGATATGGATCAGGGTTTGGGGTCCTCCTAGGTCCAGGATTATAGTATGGGTCAGGATGAGGGGCTCTCCTAGGTTCAACCTCACGGTATGGTTCAGGGTTTGGGGTCCTTCTAGGTTCAGGATCATAATAAGGGTCATGGCGAGGGGTTCTCCTAGGCTGAGGGGACTCAGGATCAGTCTCAAAATAGGTCCTACGTGTCTCCTCTAGGGTTCCTAGTCAGGCATCTATTTGTTCAAGCTTCTGGGTCAATTGGGCATTTGCTTGCTCAAACCTAAGATTTAGGGTTTGCTCAAACCTAAGATTGAGGGTTTGCTCAAACCTAAGATTGAGGGTTTGGGCTAACCGTTCTCCAAGGGCATCAATTTTGGCATCAAAATGGTCCATGGATTCAGCCATTTGTGAAGGATGTGGGTGATATGAAACCCCTGATCTAGTGCTCATGCAAAACTCGATCAGACTGACTACAGCTGACTAGACCTAGAGTCCAAACTAGATACTTAATTAGGGTGGCAAACTAGCCTATAGTAACCCTGTACTCAGCTAGGTAGGTGTAAGGGGAGTGTTAGGTCCCTGATTGCCAAGCCTAGACACCAATTAGAGATTAGCCAGGTAGGTGGACCAGCACACTAGCCCTTCAGGATTGAATCCCTGAACCACCATTCTAAACACTGAGCACAAGGCACACACAGGTTAACTTGACACAGTGATCTAACACTAGCCCGGACCCGACCAGTTGGTGTCCCTAGCCCACTAGGGCAAATTAAGTCTTGTTAATTTTAGGTTAAGGCTTGGGACCGAATGCAAGGGATGTGGTTTTAGGCTAAGGAGAGGTTATGAACTCCTTCCCTTATCTGATATAGCAAGAGTGCCCTTAAAGGTAGATTATGCAATGATGGCAGACAGATGAGGATGCAAATTAGGGTTTAGATATTTTTTTTTTGATATTTTTGGAGAATATATAATTTTTCTTTTATATTTTGGTATTTTCTTAAATAGAAGAAAACTTAAAAATTATGGCCTTATATGCAGGAAATATACTAAAATTGAAAGATATGCAAAAATACTAAACAAAACCCTAAAACATCCAAACTTGTCTTGCTGAAAAAAAAATAGTGCCAAAAATTTATAGGATGTATTTTGGCTTGCAGAAACTTTACAGACCAAAATAAAATCTAAAAGAATTCTTAAAATTACCCTGAATTATGATCAATCCAAAAAATAAAATTTTAAAATTTTTTGAGTTCTGAGCAGGGAGAAATAATTAAAAAATAGAGCATATATAGACTAAAAAATTGCAGAAAACAAGCCCTAATCTAAGCTCTGATACCAAATGATACGGGACTAATATGCATGCAATTATTTGTCTATGTAGGGTTAGGTAATTAATTCCCAGATTTCAGATCAAAATTAGTTGTAGGGAATTATGTATGAAATTTTGAAGTCAAGCATGCAGATTAGAACCTAGAAAAGTATTAAAGAAGGATCACCGAGGCTGAGAAGCCTCGGTTAGGGCAAGTTCTGCTATAATATAATTACTGGAGGTAGAGGGGGTGTACCTGAGAATGTCTGAAGCTCCCAGTGAATATCGCAGTGAAGGGATCTCTCGTTTCTCGATGGATGCGGCCTGGAAAACCGAGCCAAAGACCCGTGGATACTTGGCTTTCTACTCGGTGGTTAGATTGAGGCCTGGCTGGAGTTGTTGGATTCGTAGGAACTCGGGGACCTGCAAACGACCTGTCACGGGTTAGAAAACTCACTAGGGAACAAAGAAATAAATGAAAACAGCAAAGAAAAGGTGTTTTTTGAAGTGGGCGGCCAGGGTTCTGGAAGGTTGGCTGGCGGCAAGAAGATGGTTGTAGCACCGGGAAGTAGAAAACTCTCACACCCCTTTATGCACATAGCAGGGTAACACTCAAAGCAATAGAAGAACAAAAGGTTTATTTCATATATCAAATTCAAGTTTCATACAAGAGACTACGGTCCCTTAAATAGACCCTTAACATTGGGCCCCAAGTAAGGGTACTTTAGACTTTACATAGGACTCCTCCATTTCAAACCCTAACTAGGAATATAAGGCAACATAGGTAGAAAATCACACACAAATTGCTCTCCCTCTCCTTGTCTTGGTCGACCAAGGGGGTGACCATAAGTGGCCGACCAAGAGAAGGGTCACCATAAGAAATGGCACCCTAATTCCTTCCTGGGCCTAGGCTGGCCCAGTTTGCTTCCGGCTGGTCCAGGGCTTCAGGTTTGTTCTTGTTTTCATTTTCTCCTCTTGGGATCTTCAAGTCTTCAAGCTGGGTTGGACTTGGGCCCAGCTTCCATGTCTTCAACCAGGTTGGACTTGGTCTTCACTTGTATGATGTGGTCTTGAGTCTTCAATTTGCTTGGACAGGACTTAAAAAAATAAAATTAGCTCGACATGAGCTGACTAATACTGGACTGAACTAACTCAACATGAGCTGACTAATTATAGGACTCAAATATAAATAACTCAACTGGACTAAGCTTTATTACAGTGGACGCGAATGTCAATTAAGTGATCCACAGAGGGTTGAGAAGCCTCTACCTTATTCTGGTGCCTCTGGTGTCCGCACCACAGGCTACATGGCTTCTTCAACTATTCTCCTCTCCAGCAGGTTGGATCACATGTCCTCCAGGTCTCCCTTGATGGCTTCATGCTCCTAAATGACTCAACTAGATGGATGACTGGAGTGTTATGCTGATTGGCTTCAAAATGATTTGAGTCTTTTTCTTTTTACAGGACTAGTTTGGACTCAATAGACTGGGCTCACACTTACATAATTTAACTTCAAAATTTACATGACTCAAAACTTGACCTGACTTAAGTGACTTGACATAATCGAAAAACTGATCTTAAACCCTAATAGTATGGATCAAAACCCAAATACAGGACTCAAATATTGAAAGGCCCAAAATAGGACTTAGGGGCCATACAAAGACATATATGGACAAACCCACAAAACTCAAATGAACTTACTCAAATTAACTAAACCCTAATTACAAATTGGATTCAAATCCTAAACTCTAATTTAAAAACCACAGAGGATTGAGATGCCTCTGCCAAAGTCTAGGACTTTTGATGTCCCCATCAACATAACACCTACCTCTAAGATGCTTATAGCCTTATGTTAATCACAACAAACTATAATATTTTAGTTTAGTCAGACCCTTTGATGTAGGACTACTTATGCATGCAAACTAATTTTCTGTGATTAAGTATTAAGTTAGGAGTTTATATCCCGAATTTAGAGCCAAGAAGTTAATCAAGGAATTTTATAGAAAATTAGAAGTAGAGGCATGTAGAAAAAAGCCCTAAAGAGTAAAAAAGAAGGATCCCCAAGGTTGAGAAGCCCTGGTAATGCTAGCTCTTCTACAATACCATAACTAATGAGTCAAGGGGATGTACCTTGCAGTGATTGGAAGATGAATCCATGAAGAGGTCACTCACACTCCCAGATCCAGCTTGGAAAATCAAGCTGGAGAACCTGGGGATCTACGACATTCAATCCAGTGACCCGAAAGCTTGCCGGATTGAATCCTAGATTCGTGGACTCTAAGGGACCTGCAAATCACCTAACAAGGGTTAGAAAACAATAGAAAAATAGAGTAGATGGCTGAAGGAAGAAAGAGGAGATGGGGATTACTGAGGGTGGCCAAGAGGTAGGCATCCAGGGCTTGAGACAAGTGGCGGCTAGAGTTTGCATTGGAAGCATGGAGATAGGGCACAGGGATCACGTAGATACCTTGAGGGATCACACAAATACCCTCGATCACACAAAAAATTACACAGTAATTGAGGAAGAACTCAAGAAATTTCATCCATTAATCATCGTAATACATGAGAGGTAGGCCCTTTATATTGACTTACAAAACTTGGGCCATAAGAAAGGGTATACAAGTAAACTCATAGGAATTCTAAACCCTCTCAAACCCTACCTAGAATACATGGAAACCCTCATATGAAAATAACTACACTCCTTCTCCTTCTCAAATGCTTTGGGCAGCCAAGAAGAGGTGACCATAAGGGGGCGACAACCAAGGTGTGACCATATGGTTAGGGGTGTCGAATTAGGGTTAGGTCTTCATGCTTCTGGCTTATGGGTATTCTTCAGTTGTCCTTCTTCTTGGTAAGTTGATGTTGTAAGCTGTTGTTGTTGTCATCATGGTCTTCCATGGTGATGATCTCAAGGTCCTTCTCATGCAATCCAAGGTAGCATAATCAAGTATGACTGGGACTCCTTGTTGTTGCCAAACTCTGGCTAGGGTCCATCAGTGGCTTGAGTCTTCTTCTTGAGGAACTAGACTGGACTCAATATAAGACTTACAGGACTCAAATGATAAATGGCTCAACATGAGCTGACTTAACTCAAGACACAACTAAACTTGATTTGACTCAACTGACTGATCCAAAATCCTAATGGTATGGAACGAATTCTAAGTACAGGACTCAAATATAGAAAGGCCCAAAACAGGACTCAGGGGCCAAAAATTGACTAAGCCCTTATTACAAAATTGGACTCAAACACTCACTGGACTTAAATACTCACTAGACTCAAATACTGAAAACACTACTCAGATGACAATAGAGGGTTGAGAAGCCTCTGCCTTATTCTGGTTCCTCTGGTGTCCGCACCAATTCTCCTACGGGGGGAGGAACTTGACCCTGTTGAGTAAGGGTCACTCTAACTCTGGTATCTTTTAAGAAGGTCTAGATCAAGGCATTGCAAGTCCTCTCGAGTAATCCATGAATCATCGAATTCTGGTCAGCCATGCAATCGGACCAGGTAGCGTTGATAGTTGTGGCCCTGGGTCATGATAGCTTGATCATCCAGGATGCGCTTGATCCATTCTCCTCTCTCAGGCTAATTTATAATGGACACTCTAGATTAGGTTCGCTCTCAAAGAATGGGGTAGGTCCAAAAGCCTTACTAGGAATCGCTACCGGTTCCCTATACTCAACCAAGTCTGCGATGTTAAAGGTAAAGCTAATGCAAAAATCAGAGGGCAAATCTAGCACATAGGCATTGGGTCATACCTTCTCTATCACTCTAAAGGGTCCAGCTCCATGAGCATGATGCTTCTTAATGGTACCTAGAGGATGTGCGTAGACAGTAGAGCTATCAACAAGATTGCAGTGAAGTATAGGTTTACCATCCCCCGATTGGATGATATGCTAGATATGATGGCCGGTGCTATAATTGTCTCAAAGATCAATTTTAAGAGTGGCTATCATCAGGTGAGGATTAGACCTGGGGATAAGTGGAAGACTATGTTCAAAACCAAGTATGGCCTGTTTGAGTGGGTTGTGATGCCTTTTGGACTATCAAATGCACCAAGTACATTTATAAGGATCATGACCCAAGTCCTAAAGGAATACACTGAAAAATTTGTTAAGGTCTATTTCAATGATATACTGATCTATAGCAGGACTAGAAAGAACCACCTTAGTCATCTAAGGTTAGTATGCCAGACCCTTAAAGAGAATAGCCTCTATGCCAACCTCAAGAAGAGCGAGTTCAAGACACATAGGGTTATCTTCCTAGATTTCGTTGTCACCCCGGACAGAGTTTCCACAGACCCTGAAAAGGCTAGGTCTATTATTAAGTGGCATGTACCCTCTAGTGTCCACAATGTTCATAGCTTCCGTGGCCTAGAAACCTTTTATAGGAGATTCATTAGGGGTTTTAGCACCATCGTCGCACCCATAACAGACTGCATTAGAAAGGGTACTTTTGAATGGACCAAGGCAGTTGATAAGGCCTTCCTAGAAATTATGGATAAGATGACCCATGCACCTTCCTTAGATTTCCAGACTTCTTGTAGGTGTTTGAGGTCGCGTATGATGCATTAAGAGTAGGAATAGGTAGGGTACTGAGTCAAGAAAGCCACCCAATAGCCTTCTTCAGTGAGAAGCTAAATGAGGCTAAACTTAAGTACTCTACCTATGACAAAGAATTCTGTATGGTAGTCCAGGACATCATATATTGGAGACACTACTTACTGTCGTAGGAGTTTGCCTTATATTCTGACCATAAGGCACTCCGGTTCCTAAACTCCTAAAAGAAGCCCAACCCTAGGCATGGTAAATGGGTCGAATACATCCAGGCTTACACCTTTGTCCTAAAACACCATGCTAGGATAGAAAACAGGTAGCAGATGCCCTTAACCATAGGTCTTTGCTCTTAAGCTTAGTCAACACCATAGTCATAGGGTTCGATAGACTAAAAGATAAGTATGAAACCTGTCCTTACTTTGGTGACATTTATCAGACCATTAGGCTTGGATCATCCAGTACCCATAGTGAGTATACCATTCAGGATGGCTACCTGTTTAAGAATAATAGGCTCTGATACCAAATGATGCGGGACTACTTATGCATGCAAACTAATTTTTTGTGATTAATATTAAGTTAGGAGTTTATGTCCCAAATTTGGAGCCAAGAAGTTCATCAAGGAATTTGACAGAAAATTAGAAGCAGAGGCATGCAAAAATAAATCCTAAAGAGTAAAAAAGAAGGATCGCCAAGGCTGAGAAGCCCTGGTAAGGCTAGCTCTTCTACAATACCATAACTGATGAGTAAAGGGGGTGTAACTGGTAGTGATTGGAAGATGAATCGATGAAGAGGTCACTTACGCTCCTGGATTCGGCCTGGAAAATCAAGCTGGAGATCCTGTGGATCTGTGACTTTTAATTCGGTGACCCGAAAGCTTGCCGATTGAATCCTAGATTCATGGACTCTAAGGGACCTACAAGGCACCTAAAAAGTGTTAGAAAACAAGAGAAAAATAGAGTAGATGGCTGAAGGAGGAAAGAGGAGATGGGGATTACTGAGGATGTCCAAGAGGTGGGTGTCCAGGGATTGAGGTAGGTGGCGGCTAGAGTTTGCATTGGAAGCTTGGAGACAGGGCGCAAGGATCACATAGATACCTTGAGGGATCACACAGATACCCTTTATCATACAGAAAATCATATAATTATTGAGGAAGAACTCAAGAAATTTTATCCATTAATCATCACAGTACATGAGAGGTAAGCCCTTTATATAGTCTTACAAAACTTAGGCCATAAGAAAGGGTATACAAGTAAACTCATAAGAATTCTAAACCATCTCAAACCCTACCTAGAATACATAAAAACCCTCATAAGAGGTGACCATAAGTGGGCGCCAACCAAGGGGTGACCATAAGTTTGGGGAGCCAAATTAGGGTTAGGACTTCATGCTTCCGGCTTTCGAGTTTTCTTTTGTTGTCCTTCTTCTTGGTAAGTTGATGTTCTAAGCTGATGTTGTTGTCATCCTGATCTTCCATGGTGATGATCTCAAGGTCGTTCTCATGCAATCCAAGGTGGCACAATCAAGTATGACTGAGACTCTTTGTAGTTGTCAAACGTTGTCTAGGGTCCATCAGTGGCTTTAGTCTTCTTCTTGATGAACTGGACTAGACTCAATATAAGACTTAAAGGACTCAAATGATAAATGGCTCAACATGAGCTGATTAACTCAAGACTCAACTGAACTTGATTTGTCTCAACTAACTGATCCAAAACCCTAATGGTATGGAATAAATTCTAAATATCGGACTTAAATGTTGAAAGGCCCAAAACAGGACTCAGGGGCCAAAAATGGACTAAGCCCTTTGGTGCGGGCACTAGGATTAGACATTGGCTCCTCAACCCTCTGTTGATCTCTAATTAGGGTTCTTAATGTTTTTTGGGTCCTGTAATAAGGCTTAAAGCCGGAGTAATTTTCTTTCGAGTCATGTAATTAGTATCTAGTTGGTTTCAATTTTGGTTTAGTCTTGTAATTTGTTAAAGTTAGGGTCAATTGGTCCTGTATCTAGCCATGTTGGTTCACAAGCTCAAGTTAATTTGAAGATAGGCTCAAGCTAGATTGAAGATGGGTCCACAAGTGGGAATCAAGTCAATCCTAATTGAAGATGAGTCAAGCCACCTCCCCATGCAAAGTTAGTAGTACCAACTCATGAGGAGTTCCACATCATCAGTGCCATATGGCATGGGGAGGCACCACTTCATGAAGCTCCATTGGGTGGCCAAGACAAGATGGAAAATTTCATAATCAAAAGCTATGTTGGATGCCCATTAACTTCCCCTTGATCCAAGCCAACAACATCCTCACCCCACTCCACAAATCAAGCCACATCTCCAAAGATCATGGTCGGCTAAGGTTTTATGGGAGGAATTCAAAATTCAAATGGGCGCCCCTTGATTCATGAAGACAACATCCTCTCTTCCCTACCCGAATCAAGCCTTTCCACCAACATCATGCTCGGCCAAGCTACATGAAAGAGGATTTCAAATTTCAAGTGGATGCCCCTTGGAATGAGAGTCCAAATTCAAATTTAGGCACCCCCTTGATTCATCCTTAAATCATGTTTTGTAACTCTTTTCATTTGAATACAAATAGTGACTTGGAGCTTATAAAAAAGCCCTATTTTTAATTTGGATGAATGAAAAAAAAGAATCTAAAATTTTCTTCCTAGCACTTGTCTTGAGACTTGGAACTCTGTGAGAGAGTGTGCCTTCGTCCTTAGAGACATCGAGGGGTGAGAGTCCCTGGTTACCTTCTTCCTACACAAGCCACCAACCTTTCTTCCCAAGCTTGGACACCCCCTGGAAGATCGTTTTGGATTCCCAACAAGAAGAGCCTTCCTTGATCGCCACCTTCTCTTCACCCTCCCTTATTTCATTGCCTTCCCCTTCCTTCTTGCTATTTTCTAACTCGTCTCTAGGTTGCTCGTTGGTCCTTCAGGTACCACAAACAAAAGAGTCAGCCTTCTTTGCCTTCAGGACCATTTGACAGAAAGCCGATGAATTTACAAGGTCGAGGGCTTGATCTTCCAGGCCACATCCGTAAGTGTGAGCAAACTCGGCATCGGGTGCTTCAGAGCTTTGAGAGGTTTGCACTCCCTTGTCTCCTAAGTAGTGACTGGTTTAGAGCTAAGTCTTATCAGGGTTTCTCAATCCCAGGGTCCTCTCTTTATCACTGTTTAGGGGCTATATCTGCATGATAAGAGTCTCTTATCCTTATGCGAATCTCTAGATCCATTCTTAGCTTTGTGGTGGGGACACCAGAGGCACTAGAATAAGACAGAGGCTTTTTAACCCTCTGTGGATTGATCAATAATTTATGAATCCATCTATAATTAAGGCTTAGCCCATCCAAGTCCATTTTAGTTGTTATTTGAGTCATTTGAGTTGTTATTTCAGTTCTGTACTAGTCAGCTCATGTTGAGCTAGTTCAGTCCAATGCTAGTCAGCTCATGTTGAGCTAATTTTATTTTTTTTGAGTCCTGTCCAAGCATATCGAAGACTCAAGACCACATCATATAATTGAAGGCCAAATCCAACCAGAATGAAGACATGGATGTATAGCCCAAGTCCAACCCAGCTTGAAGATTTGAAGACCCCAGGAGGAAAATTCAAAAAACCCTGATTCCTTGTAGATGCCCTCCAGATGCCCAAATTCCCTTCTAGATGCCAAAGTATATTCATAGACTAGGGAATCCATGATTCCAGAGGTCCATCTGCATCCTAGCCCAAAGGAATCAAGCCCAGGTGCCAAGCCCAAGCCCCTAAGAAGCAAGATACATGGGAATATTCTGGCTACCTTGCTACTAGGCCACCCCAGCTTCCAGAGGCCCAAGCCCATGCGCCCAAGCCCCTTTTGGCTGGCCCCTTGCTGCTCTTAGAAGCCCAACATGCCCCCTAGGCATCCTTGGAGTGTTGGCCAAGTCAAGAGAATCTTTAGGGATCTTTCTACCTAATGTTTCCTTATTTTCTAGCTAGGATTTGAGAGGGAAAAGGATTCTTATGTAAAGACTAATGTGCCCTTACTTGAAGCCCAAGGTTAAGGGTCTATTTAAAGGACCCTAGCCTCCTGTGTGAAGCTTGATTTTTGATTTGAAATAACCCTTGAGTTCTTATATGTTTTGTGTGATTACCTTGGTGTGTGCATAAAGGGGTTTGAGAGTTCTTCTTCCCGGTGTTTGCAACCATCATCCTGCTGCCAGCCAATCCTCCAGAGCCTTGGCCGCCCACTCCAAAATTCCTTTCTCCATTGCTATTTTCCTTTATTTTCTTGATCTCCTCTGAGTTTTCTAATCCCTGACAGGTCATTTATAGGTCCCCGAGTTCTTACAAATCCAACAACTCTAGCCAAGCCTCAATCGGACCACCGAGCAGAAGCCGGGTATCCGTGGGTCTTTGGCTCGATTTTCCAGGCCGCATCCATCGAGGAAAGAGAGATCCCTTCACTGCGATCTTTATCGGGTACTTCAGACATTGTCTAGTACACCCCCTCTACCTCCAGTCTTTATATTGTAGGAGAACTTGCCCTAACCGAGGCTTCTCAGCCCAGGCGATCCTTCTTTAGTACTTTTCTAGGTTCTAATCTGCATGCTTGGCTTCAAAAATTCATAAAAAGTTTTCTACAACTAATTTTGATATGAAATTTGGGAATCAATCACCTAACCCTACATATAAAACATACAAAATGAATTACATGCATATTAGTCCCGCATCATTTGGTATCAGAGCTTAGATTAGGGCTTGTTTTCTGTAATTTTTCATACCGTATATACTTTGTTATTTAAATTATTTCTCCCTAATGAAAACTCAAAAAATTCTAAAATTTGTTTTTCTGGATTCATCATAATTCACAGTAATTTGTAGAGTTTTTCAGATTTTATTTTGGCCTGTGAATCTTCTGCAAGCCGAAATACAGCCTGCAAATTTTTGGCTCTTTTTTTTTTTCAGCAAGACAAGTATGGAAGTTTTAGGATTTTGTTTAGTATCTTTTGCATATCTTTTAATTTTAGTATATTTCCTGTATATTACGCCATAATTTTCAAGTTTTCTTCTATTTAAGAAAATACCAAAATAAAAAAAAATTACATATTCTCCAAAAATACCAAAAAAAATATCTAAACCCTAATTTGCATCCTCATCTGCCTGCCATCATTGTATAATTTACTTTTAACGGCACTCTTGCTATATCAGATGGGGGGAGGATTTGATCACCTCTCCTTAGCCCAAAACCACATCCCTTGCATTCGGTCCCAAGCCTTAACCTAAAATTAACTAGACTTAATTTGCCCTAGTGGGCTAGGGACACCAACTGGTCGGGTCTGGGCTAGTGTTAGATCACCGTGTCAAGTTAACCTGTGTGTGCCTTGTGCTCAGTGTCTAGAACGGTGGTTTAGGGATTCAATCCCGAAGGGCTTGTTTGCTGGTCTACCTACCTGGCCAATCTCTGATTGGTGTCTAGGCTTGGCAACCAGGGAGCTAACACTCCCCTTACACCTGCCTGGCTGAGTACAGGGTTACTATAGGCTAGTTTGCCACCCTGATTGAGCATCTAGCTTGGATTCTAGGTCTAGTCAGCTGTAGTCGGTTTGATCGAGTCATGCATGAGCATTAGATCAGGAGTCCCATCTCATTCACCATCTCCATGAATCCATGGATCATCTTGATGCCAAATTTGATGCCCTTGGAGAAAGGTTAGTCCAAACCCTCAATCTTAGGTTTGAGCAAGCAAATGCCCAATTGACCCAAAAGCTTGAACAAATAGATGCCCGACTAGGAACCCTAGAGGAGACACGTAGGACCCAGTCTGAGCCTGATCCTGAGTCCCCTCAGCCTAGGAGGACCCCATACCCTGATCCCTACCATGAGGTTGAACCAAGGAGAGCCCATCATCATGACCCATACTATGATATTGAACCTAGGAGGACCCCAAACCCTGATCCCTACCGTGAGGTTGAACCTAGGAGAGCCCATCATCATGACCCATACTATGATACTAAACCTAGGAGGACCCCAAACCCTGATCCCTACCATGAGGTTGAACCTAGGAGAGCCCATTGTCATGACCCATACTATGATACTGAATCTAAGAGGACCCCAAACCTTGATCCCTACCATGAGGTTGAACCGAGGAGAGCCCATCGTCATGACCCATACTATGGTATTGAACCTAGGAGGACCCCAAACCCTAATCTATACCTTGAGGCTGAACCTATGAGAGCCCATCGTCATGACCCAATCCCTAAGGTTAGTCCTAGAAGACCCGATCAGAATTTTGTAGACCAGGAAGATAGATCCTATTTTCCCTCTCCCTATAAGCCTAGTATACCCACAACCTATAGATCTTATGACTCCAAATCCTCTGACTTTAGAATCTACGAACCCATATCCCATGAGTCCAGTAGACCCAAGACCCATAGAGCTGAACCCAAATCCTATGACCCCAGATCTTATAATCCCGTGACCCATAGATCTGTACCCTTGTCCTATGAGCCTAGGGAGCCCATAACCCCTATGTATCAATCTAGTACTAGTCATGCTTCCCCTAGTCAACTTGAACCCCATAGGATTAGTATCCCTAAACATGAACCCAGTAGTGAGCCACTACCCTTTATACAACCTGAACCTACTAGGAGTAGTACCCATAATCAGAGACCAGAATCTAACTAATTTCCCGCTAGCCAACCTTCTCCAACCATTCCTGAGATTCACAAGGCTTACATTAATGCGGAAGTGTATGAAGCTGATGTGAGCCTAGTGGATGAGTATGAGAGAGAAGAGGAGACAACTTTAGTAGACCTCAAATTAGCTGACCCAGTAGATACCCAGGTAGAAACCAACCCAGAGCTAGTTGACCTTGACCACATCCAACCTAAAGATATAGTGGAAGAACAAATAGAGGAAGAGAACCTAGGTACTGCTGCTAGAACCTTACCTGAGGAAACATTAGAGGAGAACCAAATTATAGAGTCTAGTCCAAAAATACAAGAACCAGAAGAATTTATTAAGGACCTCATCTCTATAAATCAATACCTTCAAGATGAGCCCCCTCCTATAGTTCCCATTAAGGACCTCTTCCCCGAAATTGGCGACCCATCCTTCCATTATGCAAACTCTATAAATATAGCTCAACCTCATAAGGTTAACCTCATTTGTATAGGATTAGTTCCTGACACCCTATTTTTTATCCTACTTTATCCAACTAACCCGGAACCTTTTTCTCCATCCTACTAGACTAATTCTGAACCAACTTCCTATTTCCTATCCTTTCCTGAGTCTTCTCATGTGTCTAGAACTATTAGGTTACATTTTGTTGAGGTTACTAGGTTGCAAGGATCCATAGAGCCCATCCCATTTGCTACCTACTTTTGGAAGACCCTCTGGCACCTATTAGGAGTTACTAGCAAATTTTCTTCTGCATGTCACCCATCAACCATGACTCATGCCCCCTTGCCCAATTGGTAGTTAAGACCTAATAAACCTCTTTAGTCAAGTTTGTTAGGTATAGGTTTGAGTCCTTTCCATCATCTTGATAGGAGTCTGCATGTGCCTAGCATGTTCACCACCCATACTAATCTTAAAATAACTGGCTAATTCCCAAGAAGGGTCAAAGAATTTGATGTAGTGGATTCTATCTTGGTTAGGCTTAGGCCTAAAAGAAGCTTCATGCTCGCAGAGCCTGACCTTTTAAAGTGATAGAGAAGGTTGGATCAAATGCCTAGTTGTTAGACTTGCCTTCGGATTTGGGCATTAGTTCTACCTTCAATATTACAGACCTGGTTAAGTACATGATGGGGCACGGGATAGGGATAGGATCGTCGGCGAGCTGAGAAGTCGCTGAAGATTAGGGTATCCTATTTTTTTTCTATTTTCTGATTTCTTTATGGTGGTGATGAAGGAAAAATAATAGGGATGGAGGATAACGAGGATGGACTACCATGAACCCTGAAACCCACTCTCACAGAGAGACTTCACACCTCTAGGGCATTATACCTACCACCCACCTCACTACATGCAGTCTAGGGTATCTCACCTACCACCCATCTCACTACACGCGGAGCCCAGGGTATTTCACCTGCCACCCAGGTCACTCCTGGAGCCATAAGGGGGATTTCAAAGAACGTGGAGGAAAACGAAGATGGGAGGGTAACTAGGGCATCACGCCCCTACGATGTCCCGAAGGACAAAGACAACATCAACACCCGCAGGTGAAGACATAATGGGCCATAGCCCTGAACAACAACTGCCAAACCAACTGACAAACCAAATCCCAACAACTACCACCCCTTAGGGACATCAGCATGCTATAGACTAGGTCCCAGGAGCCACTTTACCAAACGTTCCTCACTATAGGATGAACCCCACCGAACACCAAGAACTATAGAAACAAGTGGGAGAGTTGTTTAGGAAAGGTTTCCTTAGGGAGAGCCTAAGTCCTTATGCAATCCCTGCACTACTAACTCCTAAGAAAGATGGAACCTGGAGAATATGTGTCAATAGCAGAGCCATCAACAAAATCATGGTGAAATATAGGTTTTCCATCCCATGTTTGGATGACATGCTTGACATGATGGCCGGTGCCACAATCTTTTCCAAGATAGCCTTAAGAGTGGCATCATCAAATTAGGATTAGGCCCGGGGATGAGTGGAAGACCGCTTTCAAGACTAAGGATGGTCTATTCGAATGGGTAGTAATGCCTTTTGGGCTGTCAAATGCACCTAGCACATTTATGAGGTTTGTGACCCAGGTCCTGAAAGAGTTCACTTCAAAATTTGTAGTGGTGTACTTCGATGACATTTTGGTATATAGTAGGACTAAGGAAAACCACCTTAACCACCTCAAGCTAGTCTATCAGACTCTTAGGAAGAATAGCCTTTATGCCAACCCCAAGAAGTGTGAGTTCAAGACACATAGGGTTATCTTCCTAAGCTTCGTAGTCACCCCCAAAGGAGTTTCAGTTGATCCTGCAAAGGTTAAATCTATAGCTGAGTGGCCAGTCCCTACTAGTGTCCATGAGGTTCATAGTTTCCATGTATTAGCCATCTTCTATAGAAGATTTATTCAAGGATTGAGTTCCATCATGGCACCCATCACCGACTGTATTAAGAAGGGAAACTTTCAATGGACCAAAGCTGCCGATAAAGCCTTCCTAGAGATTAAGGACAAAATGTTACAAGCACCTGTCCTAAGATTACCTGATTTTTCTAAAGTCTTTGAGGTTTCTTGTGATGCTTCGGCAGTGGCCATAGGAGGGGTACTTAGTCAAGAAAATCACCTTGTGGCCTTCTTTAGCGAGAAACTCAATGAGACCAAAATTAAGTACTCGACCTATGATAAAGAGTTTTATGCAGTCATACAAGCCCTTAAGTACTGGAGACATTACCTACTGCTCTAGGAATTTGTCCTTTTCTCTGACCATGAAGCACACCGGTTCCTGAACTCCCTAAAAAGATTAAATCCAAGGCATGCTAAGTCGATAGAGTTCATCCAAGCCAATACCTGTATGCAAAAATATTGTGCTGGTACTAAAAATAAGGTAGCAAATACCCTTAGTTATCGTGCCCTGTTGTTGAATACTATTAGAACTAAAGTTACAGGATTTGACCAATTAAAAGAGGAATATGAATCCTGTCCTGACATTGATGAAATCTTCCAGTCCATGAGACAAGAACCATCTAGTGCCCATGTGAGTACACCCTCCAGGATGGTTACCTTTTCAAAGAAAATAGGTTGTGCATTCCTAGGACTTCACTTAGAGAATTCTTGATTTGGGAATCCCATGTAGGAGGTTTAGCTGGTCACTTTGGTAGGGAAAAGACCATTCTAACAGAAGAAGACCAGTTCTTTTGGCCAAGCCTAAAGAGGGGTGTTGCCCACATTATTTCCAGGTGTCGAATTTGTGCTGTCACCAAATAGCAAAAGTAATACACTAGTCGTACACCCCTCTGCCTGTACCTAGTCACCCTTGGCAGGATCTTAGCATAGACTTTATGGTAGGTTTACCTAAGACCTTGAGGAGACACGATTCAATTTGTGTAGTGGTTGATAGGTTGTCTAAAATGGCTCACTTCATACCCTGCTCTCAGACCTTAGATGCTTCCAAAGTGGCCAAACTATTTCTTGATCTTGTGGTTAGATTACATGGCCTTCCTAAAACCATAGTATCCGATAGGGATGTCTGTTTCACTAGTTATTTTTTGAAGAACCTTAAGCACTTACTAGGAACCAAGCTCAAATTTTCCACCCCCTACCACCCATAGATCGATGGCTAAACTAAGATGGTCAACCATAGCCTAGGGAACCTACTAAGATGCCTGGTAGGTGAGCATACTAGAAATTGGGACCTTCTCTTACCTTGAGCTAAATTTGTCTATAATAGCTTTGTGAATAGGACCACAGGCAAAAGTCCTTTTGAGGTTGTCAGTAGGTAGAAACCTAATCACCCTCTAGATCTGATTCCCCTACCCATCCATGCATAAGTCTCAGAGTCCGCAAAATCTTTTGCACAACATATTAGAGACATGCATAAGAAGATTAGCCAAAAAATTAATTTAAGTAATAAAACGTACAAGAAATTTGCTGATTCCCAAAAGCGAGCCAAAGAATTTGAAACAGGGGATTTTGTAATGTTAGGCTTAGGCCTGAATAGTTCCCCCCAGGAACTGTTAAGAAGCTACATGCTTGTGGAGCTGGCACCTTTAGAGTGATAAGGAAAGTTGGCCCTAATGCCTATGTGCTTGAGCTACCCCTGGATTATGGCATTAGCTCGACTTTCAAAATCTTAGACATAGTCGAGTATAGGGAGCCGGCAACAATACCCAGCGAGCCATTTGGGCCTAACCTATCCTTTGAGAGAGAACTCAACCCTAAGTGTCCACCTCCAATTTTACCTGAGAGAGGAGAATGGATCGACCGTGTCCTAGATGATCAAGCTATCACAACCCGGGGCAAAGGCTATCAACATTACCTAGTCCGTTGGCATGGTCAGCCAAAGTTTGATGATTCATGGATTACCCGAGAGGACTTGCAGTGTCTCAACCCCGATCTTCTTGAGAAATACTAGAGCTAAATCAACCCCTACTAGTCTGGGTCAAGTTCCTCCCACCCTAGGAGAATTGGTGTGGGCACCAGGATTAGACAGAGGCTCCTCAACCCTCTGTGAATCTCTAATTAGGGTTCTTAATCTTTTTTGGGTCATGTAATAAGGCTTAAAGCCTGAGTAATTTGCTTTTGAGTCATGTAATTAGTATCTAGTTGGTTTTAATTATAGTTTAGTCTTGTAGTTTGGCCAATTTGGTCAAGTTAGGGTTAATAGGTCCTGCGATTAGCCAAGTTGGTTCACAAGCTCAAGTCAAGTTGAAGATAGGCTCAAGCTAGTTTGAAGATAGGTCCACAATTGGGCAATCAAGTCAAGCCCAATTGAAGATGAGTCAAGCCACCTCTCCATGCTAAGTTAGGAGTACCAACTCATGAGGAATGCCACATCATCAGTGCAATATGACATCGGGAGATGCCACTTCACCAAGCTCCATTAGGCGGCCAAGGTAAGATGAAAAATTTCAAATTCATAAGCTATGTTGGATGCCCATTAACCTCCCCTTGATCCAAGCCAACAACATCCTCACCCCACTCCACAAATTAAGCCACATCTCCAAAGATCATGGTTGGAAAAGGTTTCGTGAAGGAGGAATTCAAAATTTAAATGGGCGCCCCTTGATTCATGAAGACAACATCCTCTCTTCTCTCCCCAAATCAAGCCTTTCCACCAAGATCATGGTCAGCCAAGCTACATGAAAGGGGATTTCAAATTTCAAGTGGATGCCCCTTGGAATGAGTGTTCAAATTCAAATTTAGGTGCCCCGTTGATTCATCATCAAATCATGTTTCGTAACTCCTTTCATTTGAATTCAAATAGGGACTTGGAGCTTATAAAAAGGGCCCTAACCCTCTTGTAAATTTTTAATTTGGATGAATGAAAAATAAGGAATCTAAAATTTTCTTCCTAGCCCTTGTCTTGAGACTTCGAACTCTGTGAGAGAGTGTGCTTGTCCTTCGAGACATCGAGGGGTGAGAGGCCCTGGTTACCTTCTTCCTACGCAAGCCACAAACCTTTCTTCCCAAGCTTGGACGCCCCCTGGAAGATCCTCTTGGATGCCCAACAAGAAGAGCCTTCCTTTATCGCCACCTTTTCTTCACCCTTTCTTATTTCATTATATTCTCCTTCTTTCTTGCTATTTTCTAACTCGTCTCTATGTTGCTCGCAGGTCTTTCAGGTACCATAAACAAAAGAGTCAGCCTTCCTTGCCTTCAGGACCATCTGACATAATGCTGACGAATCCACATGGTCGAGGGCTTGATCTTCCAGGCCACATCGATGAGTGTGAGTGAACTCGGCATCGGGTGCTTAAGAGCTTTGAGAGGTTTGCACTCCCTAGTCTCCTAAGTAGGGTATTGATTTAGAGCAAAAGCATACCGGGGTTTCTCAATCCCGAGGTCCTTTCTTTATCACTATTTAGGGGCTATGTCTACATGCTAAGAGTCTCTTGCCCTTATGCGAATCTCTAGATCCATTCTTAGCTTGATTTCGTGAATCGATCAATCCATTAAAACATAAAACAACAAAAGAAAATCACTTGCATGCATCATAGGTCCTACATCATGTTTGGTATCAGAGCATGGTTAGGACGTAGTTTCTCTTTAAGTACTCAAATCAGGTGCTTGACCATGGCCATTCGGTCATAGAAAAAAATAGGGCTGCAAGACCCTCACATCCCATTCAAAGAGAATTTTCTATAGCATGTAGGGGTGCCATTGTGATTGACCCTTGATGAAGAAAACAAGGAGATAGGTATCTTAAGTCCTAAAGAAAATTTCTGTATAATTAAATTTTGCAACATTAGATTTCTGCATCATCATGTTAATTTCTACATTAATTAGATTTCTGCATTATTAGGTTATTTCATCCTCTTTAAATTTCAGCATATAGTTTTTAGCTTCATTAGATTTCAGCATGCTCTCATTTTTGCATACTTAGGAGTTAACTACATGATTTCTGCATAGTTTAATTTCTGCACTTAGGTTCATCTCATTTATTTTTCAGCAGCTCATATTTTTTCTTTTACACATCAAAACACAAAAAAAAACTTTAGTGCATTTCTTTAGGATTCATTTGTGTGCCATCATATGCATAACTTACCTTAAAGGTGACAATATCATAAGAAAAGGGAAGGAGGTCATTACCTTTCCTTGGCTCGAAAACCACCATCTTTGCATTTTGAACCTAAGCCTAACTTAAAATCTATTAGCAACATAATAGCTTAGGGACATCAATGAGTCAAGTTTAACCATTGTGAAAAATTAGTGCATGCAATCCTTCAATTAGCAATGGGAAGCTGGTGTCTAAGGCAAGTGGTCTAGCATCAAATGACCTAAGTAGTGTTGTGGTTCCTTAATTGGGTCCTTGTGAATAGCAAGGGGGCCTCCCACATTCCCACCTCTTACCTGGCCAATAAAAGGGCTAGTTGTTGTGCTGTGTATAATCTAAGTTAACCCATTCTATTTGAACTCATAGGTCTAGCAAAAATTATAGTACCTTTGTTTTTGTGTTGCATGTCAACTAGGTCAGGAGTCCAGTATCACCCACATCACTCTCAGTCAGGTGAACTCATGGATAACCTCAAAAATTAGATTAGATCCTCATTGAGCAGATTGTCCAGATGAACCAAAGATTTGATGGGTTTAAAACAAGGCTAGAAACTTTGGAGAGGACTCGGGAGCCACACACTGAACCAGAATCTAAGTCACCTCCCCACCCTAGGAGATTCCCTCAACATGATCCCTCCATAAAGGCTAAGCCTAGAAGAGTCCCACATCCTAGCCTAGCCCAAGAGGTTCACCGTAAAAGACCCAATCAGGAGTGCATGGAATAGGAAGAGAAAGCCATCAAAAACATTAAGTTAGAGGCACCTACCTTTGATGGTAGTCTAGATCCTAAAGTTTACATAAATTGAGAGGACATGGAACAATACTTCAGGTGGTATATGATGTCGGAAGGGATGAAATTCAGATATGCCAAGCTTCGATTGGTCCGTCAAGCTATGTTATATTGGAATAGTATTGAAAGGATGACCAGGCAAAGAGGAGAAGAACCCATTACAACATGGGGGCCCAAAAAAATTGGCTTAGAGAGAAATACCTCCCAATGTCTTTCCAATAGAAGTTATTAGATCAATGGCAAAATTTGAGGCAAGGAAACAAGAGCGTGGCTGAGTACATCACAAAGTTTGATGAGTATGTCATGCAATGTAATATCAACAAATCTAAATCTATGACCCTTTCTAGGTTTAGGGCTAGCCTACATGAGGATATCCAAAGGGAGCTTTATTTTAGAGAAGTCTATGACCTAGAGCAGGCTTACCAAATTGCAAAGAATTTGAATGGTTTCAGAGGACACCCACCTATTGCATACCTGAACCCTTTAAAAACCCTGGCCGAACCCCAGGATCTAGTCAAGCCTTCTCGAGTCGACCCAACCCGAGCTGACCCAGTCTGCTTCAATTCAATCCAAGTCAACCCAGTTTTAGCAAAAAGGACAAGGGTAAGTCAATGGAGGTCCAGAGAAGCTCCAACCCTCATAACACATGCTTTAGATGCCATAAACCTAGGCATTATGCTTGCCAATGCACATCCACAGCCCAACATATAGAAGAGCCAGCTGAAGAAGAGTAAGAACCAACTATTGAGCTGGAAGGAGAAGTTTATAAAGCCGAGGATCAATTGTTAGAAGTATATGAGGGAGAGGAAGAACTGCACGAGTTTGATGACATGTTAGGAGTAGTTAGGTGCATCATAACCTAGAACATAATGCAAGAAGATTGGCGTAGGACTAACATCCTACAAACCTTCATCAAATTAGGGGATAAGGTGTGCATGATCATAATAGATAGTGAGAGCTGTGTCAATGCCATCTCATTGAGTACTGTCAAGTACCTAGGATTGGTCCCAGTTCCCCATCCCAACCCCTATAAGGTCTCATGGATAGATTCGACTTCCATACTGATGCGAGATGACTCTAAGAATGCTAAATATTCAAGAAAAAATAGTAAACTATTTTTTTTGTGATTTTTAGATTTTAGGTTTGTAGGTTAATTTTTCAAAGCAAAGTAAAGAACTAGCAGGTAATCAGCTTTTCTAAGAATCATCATGTTGCAGGCTAAATCATGCAAGATAAATAAAATATAGGACTCGAAAATGGAAAAATTCCTGGCTTAGGATAGTTAACTTCATTCAAATTAGATGATAGGAGAAGGGAAGGTTTCTTTCCAATTAGAGATTAAAATTCAGCAACAGAAGTGATCACTCACACTCTGATCGGAGCCTGGAAGAAGAAGCTCGGTTCCCTTGAATCTGATGGCTGATCTGGGTGGTCCTAGCAGTAAAGAAGGCCTCCCCAGGGGAGGTGAACACCTCAGGGATCCTGAAAGGATTAGAGATCAATCAAAACAACAAATAAAAAAAAGGAACTAAGGTTTGGAAGGAATCGAGATTAGGGTTAGAAGATGGTAGCCCGGGGAGGAAGAAGCTCCTGGTCTTGGACGATAGCTAAGGCTTCTTTTTCTTGGGTGTGGCTGACCTCCAAGGATGTAAAAGGCTGCTAGGGTAGCAGGGTTTCAATCCAGGAACACAAAGAGAGCACTCAAAGTAAGAACCAAAACTCAAACCCAAGGTAATTGATCAAAATTTTAGAAATGTTTATTCATAAGAAAATGTTGATTACAAGAGGGGGAGGGGTGGGGTGTTTATAGAGTTTCCATGCCCTTATTAACCATGGTTACACTTGGGTTACATGTCCTCTTCCCAATTAGACTACAAGTCCTGTCCTAGCTAGGTTAGAATTACAAGGTTTAAAAGGATTAGGAATCCCAACTAGGTTAGAAAAGACTTGGTCTTCTTCCACTTCAATTCACCTTGGACTTGGTCAAACACCTTGGATGCCTACTTCTTTGGGCATGTGGACTTTAGGGCAGCAAGGGGGAGGTTGGCCATGGGCTTGGAATACATGGGCTTGGGCCCCTTGGAAGCTAGGGCGCTTGGTTCCCTTGGCTGGCATATTCCTGTTATCAAAAGGGAATCTTGGTTCTTCTTGCTTGGGCTTGCTTCCTGGGCTTGAATTTGGAGTCCTGGAGTGCTGAGATAGCCTGGTAATCACGGGCTCCTAGAATATAGAATATTCTAAAAGCATCTAGAGGGAATCTGGCATCTGAAATGGTATCCGAAGGAAATCAGGGCACTTGGTTGTCAATTGAGCTCCCTTAAGCGATGTAACTGCTTCTGGCTTCAGAATGAGGTCTGGTGGAACTCCAAAATAGTGTAGCCTCCTCTCTTGTACAGGAAGTGAACTCATACTAGACTCATACTGGTGTACAAGACTCAATGTACTGGACTAGGTTCAGGGTTGAGACAAATCTACTAACCTCAACTTATTATAGGACTCAATCCTAGTTGATTACAAAACTTTGACACATGGCTAGATAAACCGAATAGGGCCCAGTAATCTGTGTCTGATCCTGGTGCCCCCACCAATTTTCCCAGGGTGGGAGGAACTCGACCCCGTCGAGTGTGGGATAACATGGCTCTCAGAGTGCTCGAGTTGGTCTAGGTTGAGGCGCTGTAGATCCTCACGGGTGATCCACGAGTCCTCAGATTCTAGCTGACATTGCCACTTGACCAAATACCTCTGATAGCCTCTATTCCGGGTACAAATGGCTTGATCATCTAGGATTCTCTAAATCTTTTCCTTAATATTTGGCCAATTTGTTGGTGGACACTCAGGGACAAGCTCACTCTCAAGGGAAGGGATAGGTCCAAAAGGCTCTTTTAGAATCGCTGCTGGCTCCCTATACTGTACAAGATCTGAGATGTTGAAGGTGGAACTAATACCTAAGTCAGGTGGTAACTCAAGCACATAGGCATTTGGTCCAACTCTTTTTATGATCTTAAATGGGCCAGCTCCACGAGCATGAAGTTTCTTTATGGTCCCTGGAGGGAACCATTCAGGCCTAAGCCTGATCATCATAAAATTCCCTGTAGAAAATTCTTTAGCTCTCTTTAGAGAATTAGCCAAGTTCTTATATAATTCATTACTTAGGTTTATCTTTTGGCCAATTTCTTTATGCAAATCCCTATCATGCTATGCAAAAGACTCAGCTGACTCAGAGACTCGTGCATGTGAGGGCAAGGGGATCAAGTCAAGAGGTTTATTGGGTTTATATCCATGCACAACCTCTAAAGGACTCTTCCCATGGACTTAATAACAGAACTATTGTAAGCAAATTCAGCTTGGGTTAACAATAGGTCCAAATTTCTCGTGTGTTCACCTACGAGGCATCTAAGATGGTTTCCTAAGCTTCTATTCACTACCTTAGTCTGGCCATCAGTCTATGGGTGGTAGGCTGTAGAAAATTTTAACTTGGTTCCTAATAGGTGCCAAAGGGTCTTCCAAAAGTAACTAGTAAAGCAGACATCACTATCTAACACTATTGTTTTAGGCAATCCATGCAATCTAACCACCTCGTCAAGGAAAAGATGGGCTACTCTAGATGCATCAAAGGTTTGAGAGCAAGGTATAAATGGACGATTTTAAAAAACTTATCGACCACTACAAATATCGAATCATGTTTCCTGAGGGTCTTAGGTAGGCCTAAAACAAAGTCCATGCTTAAGTCCTGCCATAGATGGTCTGGTATGGGTAGAGGGGTATATAATCCAATATTTTATTTCTGCTATTTTGCAATATCCCAGGTTTTACATCTGGACACTATATTGGCAACGTCTCTCTTTAAACTAGGGCAAAAGAACTGGTCTTCTACAGCTAAGATAGTCTTGTTTCTTCCAAAGTGACTAGCAAGGCCTCCAACATGGGTTTCCCAAACTAAGAATTCTCTATGTGATGTTCTGGGAATACAAAGTCTATTGTTCTTAAATAAATAAGCATCTTGAAGGGTGTATTCACTATGGGTACAATATGGTCCTTGGGCTAAGGATTGGACAACTTCACTAAAGTTTGGACAGGTTGTATATTCATCTTTTAACCTATCAAATCCAATGACTTTAGTGCTAATGGTATTCAACAGTATGGCTTGTCTGCTAAGGGCATCTGCTACGTTGTTTTCAATTCCAGCTTGGTGTTAAAGTACAAAGGTATAGGGTTGTATAAATTCTACCCACTTAGCATGCCTAGGGTTTAATTTCTTCTAGGAGTTCAAAAATTGGAGTGCTTCATGATCAGAATATAAAACAAACTCCTGAAATAGTAAATAATGTCTCTAGTATCTAAGAGCTTTGTACTATCGCATAAAACTCTTTGTTATAGGTTGAGTACTTAAATTTAGCCTTATTAAGTTTTTCACTAAAAAAGGCTACTGGGTGATTCTCTTGGATCAGAACTCCTCCTATGCCGACTCCCGAAGCATCACAAGCTATCCAAAAACTTTGGTGAAATCGAGTAACCTCAATATGGGTCCTTGAGTCATCTTAGATTTAATCTCTAGGAAGGCTCTATCTGCAGCTTTGGTCCATTCAAAACTACCCTTCCTTATATAGTCAGTAATTGGTGCTACTATGGTGCTAAATCCCCTAATAAATTTTCTGTAGAAAGTGGCTAGACCATGGAAACTTCTAACTTCATGGACACTATTGGGTATTGGCCATTCTATAATAGATCTGACCTTTTCATGGTCAGCTGCTACACCTTCAAGGGTCACCACAAAGCCTAGGAAGATAACTCTATGGGTCATGAAATCACACTTCTTTAAATTTGTATAGAGGCTCTCTTTCCTAAGGGTTAAGCAAACTTGTTTCAGATGTTCTATATGATCTTCCTTGGTTTTACTATAAAACAAGATGTCATCAAAATACACTACCATAAATTTACCTATGAACATCCTAAGGACTTGGGTCATAATTCTCATGAAAGTGCTAGGGACATTGGATAACCCAAAAGGCATTACGGACCACTCATATAGACCATATTTTGTTTAAAATACTATTTTCCATTCATCCCCAAGTCTAATTCGATCCTGATGGTAGACACTCTTAAGGTCTATCTTTGAAAATATTATGGCTCCCGCCATCATATCCAACATATCATCCAAGCGAGGAGTGGGAAACCTATACTTCATAATTATTTTATTTATGGCATGGCTATTAACATGCATTCTCCATGTACCATCTTTCTTAAGGGTTAATAGGGCTGGTACAGCACAAGGACTTAGGCTCTCTCTAATAAATCCTTTTCTAAAAAGCTCACCTTCCTGTCTTTGAAGCTCTAAGTGTTCAGTCAGGTTCATCCTATAATGAGGTAGGTTGGGCAAGGTAGCTCCTGGGATTAAATCAAATGCATGTTGGACATCCCTAAGAGGTGGTAAGTGGTCAGGTAAATCTTCAGGAAATATGTCACTAAATTCATTCAAGACTCCCTTGACCTCTTGAGGGCACTCTTTATCAATGGAATTAGATACTTCCTTCACAGCTAACATCCAAACAGTAGTGCCCTCAGATATCCTCTTCTCTAGCTCTCTTACAGTGATTAAGTTAATTCCAGACTTTTTCTTTTTAAGTGAGCTAGGTCCTTTCTTAATTAACTCTTGAGGTGGGGTGGGGTTTATGGTGATCTTCTTCCCATGGAAAGTAAACATGCAAGCATTAGTTTGGCCAAAAAGAGTGGCATCATGATCATAAAGCCATGGCCGTCCTAGGATGATACTACTTACCCCCAAGGGCACAACATCACACCACACTCTATTTTGATATGATTGAACCTGGAGTTGAACTTGGCATCTGGATTTAATGGGTATAGAGGTGGAATCTATCCATGATACCTTATAGGGGCTTGGGTGAGGAACTGGGTGTAAGCATAGGGTTTTGACAGCCTTATGGGATATGGCATTCACACAGCTCCCACTATCTATATTATTTTACACACATTGTCTCCAATTTTCACTAAAGACTATAAGATATTGGTCCTATGCCAATCTTCCTGGGTTTTACTCTGGGACAAGATGCATCTAACTACCCCTACGAGGTCTATTTGTTCAAAATCCTCCTCATCACCTTTGTATTCTTCAATTAAGTCTGGTTCAGCTTCATAGACCTCTTGTTCTTATTCCTTATTGGGTTCAGGCTCATCTTCCACAAGTTCCCTTATGTGCAAAGACCTGGTGGGACACTGGCTAGCAAAGTGACGTACCTTATTGAACCTAAAACATGCATTGGGATTGGGGCTTGGGTTCTTCTAAAAAACTAGTGCCTTACCCTTATCATTCCTCAAAGATGCTGAGTTACTTGAGCTAGCCTGACTCGGACTTGGGTTAGGACAAGGTGGATTAGGGTTGGAATGGTTGGATTGAGTTTGGGTCAACTTGGGTTTGGGTTTGGCCTATTTTGGTTAAAGTTAGGATGAGTTTGGTTGGAGCTGGGTCAGTTTGGGTAGAACTGGTTCTGGTTGGACCTAAAGCTAGGAGGGTTGGGCTTAAAGGATTCAAGTCTCCTAACTTCAAGAACTTTCTGGAACCTTTCAACATTTTTAGCTGCACGATAAGCATGGGCCATGCTATCAACATCCCTAAGGTACAGCTCCTTTTGGATATCCTCTCTAAGACCATTCCTAAACTTAGAGAGGGTAACTGACTCAGATTCATCTTTGCCGCATCTTAGGGCACACTCATCAAACTGGGCTATGTATTCACTCAAAGTTTTGGTCCCTTGTTTTAATTTCAGCCATTGATCTAAGAGACATTGCTGATAGTATAGGGGAACATACTTAGCCCTAAGTTTCAATTTAATGGCTTCCCAGGTGGTAATGGATAGGTTGCCTATCTGATTATTGAGTCATTCTACTTGATCCCAGTATAATCTAGCTTGATTTGTTAGCATGTGCTGGACAAATTGACACTTTTTCTAATCACTCAAGGCATAAAATTTGAAGTACCTATCCATACCTCCCTCACAATCTATATATAGACTTTTGGATCTAGGTTGCCATTGAAGGTTGGTGCATCTATCTTGATGCTCCTATGAAGCCTATCATCCTGATCTTGGTCCTCATGATTGGGTCTCTAATGGTTGGGGTCATGATATTGATCCTGGTGTTGGTTTCCCCTATGGTTAGGCTCCCTAAATTGATCATGGTTTTGGGGTCTCATAGGATTATGTTTTATAAAGGGCTCGTGGGTTTGGACTCTTTTAAGGTTGTGAGGGGTAGAAAGGATGGAGTCCACATCTGGTTCAGTGTTAGACTCTTAGGTTTTCTCTACAGTCTCCAGTCGGTTCTCAACTTGGTTAAGCCTATTGGTTAATTGGTTGATCACAGTGGTTGCTTGATTAAATTGATGGTCCACTTGGTTGAATCTTTGATTCATTTGGTCAAGCTTATTATCAGATTGGTCAAACCTATGGTCTAATTGGGCAAGTTGGGCTTGGGTTGGGGTATTGGCTTAGTTAATTTGGGTAGGCTTGGCTAGGATGGCCTCCAAATTAGGATCTATGGTTGGGTTTGGTTGGGGTTTAGACTTTTGATATTGTGTTCCTAGCCTAGTGGTCATGCAACAAATCAAACAATCAAAATGAAATGATGCAACCAAGCATGCAAAATAGAGGTTAGTAAAAATCTAGGGTTTGCTAGACCTAGAGTCAAAACTGAATGGGTCAGCTCAACTTACACCTAACCCAGTAGCAAATCCTTCCACAGGCCAGGTAGGGGGTAGGAGTGTGGGATGCCCCCCTGCTTTCGCAGGGACCTAATTAAAAACCACAACACCACTTAGGTCGTTTGACTCTGGACCACCAGCCTTAGACACTAACTTTCAGTAATAGCTAAAGGATTAAATGCACTAGTTGACCCACACAGCTCGGACCCAACCTGTTGGGTGTCACCTAGCTCACTAGGGCAAATTAGGTCTAATCAATTTTAATTAGGCTTAGGTCACTATGATGGTGGTTGTTTTGGGCCCAGGACAAGTGATGAAATCCTGCCTTGATCTAAGATATATTGTTGCCCTTAAGATTAGGTTAAAGATGATGGCAATCGATGATCCTGATGCACTCTAAAATAATCAAAAAATAAATATTTTTTAAATTATTTTATGCTATGACAAATTGAAATCAAGTTAACTAGGGTTAGCAAACAAGGTTTGGCTTGGGATTGGGGGGTTTGGAAGTTGATCAGGTTAGGTTGAGTTAAGTGCAAAATCAATAGAAATCAGAGAATTAGGGATTCAGTTGATGAAGAATTTGACACAGATCTTGATGTATAAAAAAATCAAAAAAATATGGAACAGAGGATAAATGGTGGTGATGATACCTTCTAAATTTCATGTAAATGAAAAATCAAATGATGAATCAAATACTAGGGTTTTTTAACTACTATAAAAATTATCAAGATTCTATTAGGGTTTTTAATATGCTAAATTTTTATGATTTATAGTTTCTGTAAAATTAATTAAAAATTTTGTTAAAATAGAGACACGACAGAGAACTATTCATGCAAATTTCATAGAAAAATAAAATTGTTAGATGGTCGAAATCAGATGCAAAATAGGTACCTAATGCAGTGGACAGAATGCTGAAATTAGGGTTTGTGAATGCAATGCAAATAAAAACTATCCTAAACCCGCTTTGATACCAAACTGATGAGGGATGACTCTAAGAATGCTAAATATGCAGGAAAAAATAGTAAACTAATTTTTTTTTATGATTTTTAGATTTTAGGTTTGTAGGCTAATTTTTCAAAGCAAAGTAAAGAACTAGCAGGTAATCAGCTATTCTAAGAATCATCATATTGTAGGTTGAATCATGCAAGATAAATAAAAGACAGGACCCAAAAATTGAGTAATTCCTAGCTTAGGATAGTTAACTTCAATCAAATCAGATGATAAGAGAATGGAAGGTTTGTTACTAGTCAGAGATTAAAATTCAGCAACAGAAGGGATCACTCACACTCTGATTGGAGCTTGGAAGAAGAAAACTCGGTTTTCTTGATTCTGATGGCTGATCTGGGCAATCCTGGTAGAAAAGAAGGCCTCCTCAGAGGAGGTGAAGCACCTCAAGAATCTTGCAAGCATCAGAGGTCAATCAAAACAGCAAATAAAAAAAAAAAGGAACTAAGGTTTGGAAGGAGTTGAGATTAGGGTTAGAAGATGGTAGCATGGGGAGGAAGAAGCTCCTGGTCTTTGATGGCAGCTAAGGCTTCTTTTCCTTGGGTGTGGCTGATCTCCAAGGATGCAAAAGGGTGCTAGGGCAGTAGGGTTTCAATCCAGGAACACAAGGAGTGCACTCAAAGTAAGAACCAATACTCAAACACAAGGCAGTTGATCAAAATTTTAGCAAGGTTTATTCATAAGAAAAAGTTGATTACAAGAGGGGGAGGGGTGGGGTATTTATAAAGTTCCCATGCCCTCACTAACCATTGTTACACTTGGGTTACATGTCCTCTTCCCAATTGGACTACAAGTCCTTTCCTAGCTAGGTTAGAATTACAAGGTTTAAAAGGATTAAGAATCCCAACTAGGTTAGAAAAGACTTGGTCTTCTCCCACATCACTTCACCTTGGACTTGGTCAAATACCTTGGACACCTACTCCTTTGGGTGTGTGGACTTTAGGGCAGCAAGAGCGAGGTCGGCCATGGGCTTGGAATGCATGGGCTTGGGCCCCCTGGAAGCTGGGGTGCCTGGTTCCCTAGACTGGCATATTCCTGATTTCAAAAGGGAATCTTGGTTCTTCTTTATTGGGCTTGCTTCCTGGGCTAGAATTTGGAGGCCTAGAGTGCTGGGATAGCCTGGTAAATATGGGCTACTGGCATGTGAAATATTTTAGAAGCATCTGGAGGGAATCTGGCATTTGAAATGGCATCCTGAAGGAATCAGGGCACCTAGGTGTCGATTGAGCTCCCCTAAGCTGATGTAACTGCTTTTGGCTTCAAAATGAGATATGGTGGGACTCCACAATAGTGTAGCTTCCTCTCTTGTACAAGAAGTGAACTCATACTAGACTCATACTGGTATACAGGACTCAATGAACTGGACTAGGTTGAGGGTTGAGACAAATCAACTAACCTTAACTTATTACAGGACTCAATCCTAATTGATTACAAAACTTTGACACATGGCTAGGTAAATCAAATAGGACCCAGTAATCTATGTCTGATCCTGGTACCCCCACCATATACCTATCAAGTCTAGGTGCCAAATATTGATCAAATTACAATTATATGAGGAGAAGATTTGGTGTGATGTCCTTTCCATGGGAGTCAGTAGCATTATCCTAAGTCGACCCTGGCTTTATGACCATGATTCAACCTTATTTGGTCGGACCAATACCTGTGCCTTTAGTCACCATGGGAAGAAATTTGTAGTCAGTCCAACTCCAACTAAGGACCAGGTTAAAAGAGGATCTAGTAGCCTAAAGGAAAAGAAGTCAGGAGTTAACCTGATCAAGGCCGAGTTAGAAAAGGATATTACTGAGGGAACACCTATTTGGATCTTGGCCACTGAAGAGATTCATGAGTTGACCTAAAGAGAACACCCTCAAGAAGTAGTTGAGGCTCTGAAAGAATTTGAGGATGTTTTCCCAATAAGTTACCTGATAAACTACCACTCCTTAAGGACATCAGCATGCTATAGACTTGGTCCTAGGAGCTACATTACCAAACCTTCCTCACTATAGGATGAACCCCATCGAACACTAAGTACTACAAAAACAAGTGGGAGAGTTTCTTAGGAAAGGTTTCTTAAGAAGAGCTTAAGTCCTTAAGCAGTCCCTGCACTGCTAACCCCTAAGAAAAATGGAACCTGGAGAATGTGTGTCAATAGCAGAGCCATCAACAAAATAATGGTGAAATATAGGTTTCCCATCCCCTGTTTGGATGACATGCTTGACATGATGGCCGGTGCCACAATCTTTTCCAAGATAGCCTTAAGAGTGGTATCATCAGATTAGGATTAGGCCCAGGGAAGAGTGGAAGACCGCATTCAAGACTAAAGATGGTCTATTCGAATGGGTAATAATGCCTTTTGGGCTATCAAATGCACCTAGCATATTTTTGAGGTTCATGACCCAGGTCCTAAAAGAGTTCACTAGAAAATTTGTAGTGGTGTACTTCGATGACATTTTGGTATATAGCAGGACTAAGGAAGACCACCTTAACCACCTCAAGCTAGTCTATCAGACCCTTAGGATGAATAGCCTTTATGCCAACCCCAAGAAGTGTGAGTTCATGACACATGGGGTTATCTTCTTAAGCTTCATAGTCACCCCCGAAAGAGTTTTAGCTGATCCTCAAAAGGTTAAACCCATAGCTGAGTGGCCAGTCCCTACTAGTGACCATGACATTCGTAGTTTCCATGGATTAGCCACCTTCTATAGAAGATTTATTCGGGGATTTAGTTCCATCATGGCAATCATCATCGACTGTATTAGGAAGGGAAACTTTCAATGGAACAAAGCTATCGATAAAGCCTTCCTACAGATTAAGGACAAAATACAAGCACCTATCCTAAGATTGCCTGATTTTTCTAAAGTCTTTGAGGTTGCTTGTGAAGCTTCCGGAGTGGGCATTGGATGGGTACTTAGTTAAGAAAATCACCCTGTGGCCTTCTTTAGCGAGAAACTCAATGATGCCAAAATTAAGTACTCGACCTACGATAATGAGTTTTATGCAGTCGTACAAGCCCTTAGGTACTGGAGACATTACCTACTGTCCCAGGAATTTATCCTTTTTTCTGACCATGAAGCACTCCGATTCTGGAACTCCCAGTAAAGATTAAATTCAAGGCACACTAAGTTGGTAGAGTTCATCCAAGCCTTAAAATATTGTGCTGGTACTGAAAATAAGGTAGCTGATGTCCTTAGCTGTCGTGCCCTATTATTGAATACTGTTAGAACTGAAGTTATATGATTTGACCAATTGAAAGAGCAATATGAATCCTATCCTAACTTCGGTGAAATCTTCCAGTCCTTGAGACAAGAACCATCTAGTGCCCATAGTGAGTACACCCTCCAGGATGGTTACCTTTTCAAAGAAAATAGGTTGTGCATTCCTAGGACTTCACTTAGAGAATTCATAGTTTGGAAAACCCACGCAGGAGGTCTAGTTGATCACTTTGGTTGGAAAAGACCATTCTAGAAGTAGAAGACCAGTTCTTTTGGCCAAGCCTAAAGAGGGATCTTGCCAACATTATTTCCAGGTGTCGAACTTGTGCTGTCACCAAACAACAAAAGCAAAACACTGGTCTGTACACCCCTTTGCCCATACCTAGTCACCCTTGGAAGGATCTTAGCATGGACTTTGTGGTAGGGTTATCTAAGACCTTGAGGAGACACAATTCAATTTGTGTAGTGGTTGATAGGTTCTCTAAAATTGCTTACTTCATACCATGCTCTCAGACCTTAGATGCTTCCATAATTGCCAAACTATTCCTTGATCATGTGGTTAGGTTACATGTCCTTCCTAAAACTGTAGTATCTGATAGGGATGCCCATTTCACTAGTTATTTTTGGAAGACCCTTTAGCACTTACTTGGAACCAAGCTCAAATTTTCCACCGACTACCACCTACAGATCGATGCCCAAACTGAGGTGGTGTTGCCCAGGTGGCTTCCCAAGAGGGGGGTGAATTGGGATTGAAAACTTTTTACAATTATGTGCACTTTTAAAATTCTTTTAGTGTTGTGGTGCAATAGAAAATGCGTAAGTAATAAAACAAACAAAGCACAATCACAAACACCAAGAAATAGAGTGGTTTGGAGCAACCGACTCCTACATCCACTATCCAAGCACCACTTTGGATTTTCACTATATCCCCCAAACCAGAATACAGTCGGATTATTTTACTAGGCTCACATTCCAAATATATACACTTTGGTTTTACCGGGATCATCAAAGAAGCCCTAACTCCCTTTGGTTTTAAACGGGATTACCAAAGAAAACCCAAACACTTGGTTTTAAATTGGGAAAACCAAGAACCCAACTTAGGTTTTACAAGGTTCACCTAAAAACCTTCAATCCTCTCTAAAGACACAGCCCCTTGCTGTTCTTAGAGAGTAAACAAGGATTAATGAATGATAAAAATGCAACTACAACAAACAAAGTTTGTATAAGTGTTGCCGATGTAGATCAAGATGAAGTCAAGCCTTGAATGCTATTTAATGCTCTTCAAGCTGGTTCTTCCCTTCTTTAATGAGTGGATTCAATGATGGAGTAGAGTTGGTGAAACTTTGAATCCAACTTGAATGCTCTTAGAGATAGGTAGTTGAGTGACTTGAAGGCTCTTTGATTCCTCAAGAAAATTCAACATAAAGCTCTAATAATTGTTTAATCCTTCAAGAATAATCCCCTTTATAGTTTTCCAAGAGATATGGCCGTTGTAGGGCCTTGGGATTCGTGAAATGGCCGTTGGAGATGAAATGGAATTCAAATTTCAACTTCATCAACTAGCCGTTGGAGTGCAGAAAATGGCTCCACGAGTAGGCTTGAGTTCCAGGAGTCAGTCTCAGGCAGTCCAAAATAATTTTTTGTGGTAGCTGGCTCTTCAGGCTAGTGTCGGCTCTTGCCTTCGGATACTTCAAAATCATGAATGCCTAGAGTCGGCTCTTAGAGGCAGAGTCGGCTCGGATTCTCAGAATTTCAAAATACCTAACTCTAGAAGAGTCGGCTCTTGTGGCAGGAGTCAGCTCGAGATCTCAGGCTTCAGAAAAATACTTTCTTCCATGAGTTGGCTCTTAGGATGGGAGTCGCCTCTTAATATAGAAAAACTGAAACTTCCTGCATGTCGTGCTGCCACAAGTGAGCTCTTAATCCAAGAGTCAGCTCTTTCAAATCTTCAAAAAATGCTTCAAGTTTCTCCAAAAAATTTTCAACATTGAATCAAAAAGAAGCTAATCTACATACCTTATAATTTTAATAATTTTTCAGCCCTTTTACAAGATTACAAGACTGATAAGTTTAGGGCTTTTACAAGTTCATGCTCATAAATCTTTATACATAATTGAATTACCTTCCAATCAGTTTGAAAACCATTTTATACTTAAGGTAACCAATTTCCTGCAAAACTTCTTAAATAATTGAAAAGAATTAGTATCGAATACATACTCCAATGTTTTGTGATCATCAAAATCATTCCAGGGGTCAACAAACTCCCCCTTTTTGATGATGACAAAACACTGGGCATGATTAAAAATTAAAGCACTTTACAGTTGTAGTATGTTCAAATTTGTGTGTGTTATCAACATAATGTTTCAAATGTATCATATGTATAAAACTGAACACTATAAAGTATCATATGTATCGATACATTGAATTTTCCATATCAAATGAATAATGTGTATCGAAACATGGTGTATTGACACAGAATGTTTCAAGAGTATCAATATGTATAGAAACTTATGAAACTTTGAAGTAAAGCTCCCCCTTACTATTTGTAATATCATTCATTCTAAATTTCATCAAAATTTCATGAATTATTCCAATTTTCATTTTAGCATTCATAGTTTCATAACAATTAACATCCATATATCATTTTCATATATGCAATCTTCAAAGTAACATAACCTTTTCAAATTTTCAATAAAATTTGTAAATTAACCATTCATTAAACATTCATATGAGAGAATAAAATTTTCATGCACCTTCCTTTTTGTCATCAACAAAAGGTATATGAGAGAATAATAGTTTAATGATAACAAGAATGGACATTCATTTATAAGATTAGTTCAATCATAATAAGAATGGACATGTATCATAGAAAGTGATTTGTATGTGTGAAGTAAGTCAGTACATAGCATATGTGATACTGTACAAATGTGCCAAAAACATGATAAAATAGTATCACACTAACCAAAATACAACAAGATAGAGTCCCAAAACATTAGAATAAAAAGCCTAAACATCAAAATGATGGGCTAGGATCATCACTATTAGGTTCTTCCTCATCAAAGGAGGAACCAACCTCTAAGATACCTGGACTAGGTTTGAACTTGGGGAACCTTGGGCGGAGATCCCTAATCCTAGTCATAGAAGGAGTAGAAGTCCTAGTCATTTTAGTTTTAGCTTTAACATTGGCTTTGGACTATGACAATATAACAATAGGTGTAGGTCTAGTAAAGGGTGGATCAAAAGATAGTGCAAGGTGCTGGTGGTCGAAAGTATCTTGGTAGTCAGAGTCTGTCCAACATCAGTAGATCCAGTAGCCTCTACACCAACTTCAGCCTCAACATCAGCAGAAGGTACATCAGTGGAATGAGTCACTGGTACTTGCTCTCCATCAGTGCTAGTGCCAGTGCCAGGTGCTGTGAAAGTCGAAGGTGCGTGCTGGCCGGTAGTAGAAAGCTATCGCAGTATATCCATAACATCATGAAAACCCTGCTGCATCTCAAACTGAAGTGAACTAATCTTCTTGTTCGTGTCAGTCCTGAGATAAGAAATCTTCTCCAAGACTCTTTGAAGCCTGTCATCAGTATCATATCTAGCAGTAGTAGGAGTCCTGACTGGTGAGTGAGATGTAGTAGGAGCTGGCTCGGATGGTCCAGCCTCATCAGTCTGTGCCTCAGTCTCCTCACCATGTCCCTGAGCAGCCTGTGCATCATCATCTGAATCCTCTGAATGAGATACATGAACACCTGATGTCTTCCTGATCCAATTTCCATCAACTTTAATAAATCCCATTCTGGTCAAAGATTTCATAGTGTACCTGGCGGTGTGTAGCAACAAACGGCAGTCCTCTCCAGAAAGATCAACATGAGCATCCTGGAATAAAAATGTAAACCCCATCCCGTAAAGCAAATAAGCTCGTGCCCTACGTACTACCTCCCTCATCTGAGAAATCACAATAAATGGTAGGTTGAGGGGCTCCCCCTCAATTAGTCACCTCATAAACATAAGGTCTCTCTCGTTGACCTAGTCGAATCTCCCTGTCCGAGGCAAGAAAATCCTGCTAATGATATTGTGCAATAGCCTCATTTCCAATGAAAGCTGATTTGCACTCACATGTATAATGCCCATCACATTAGTCCTTTCCAATATCAGTCTGAGGGTCTTTTGTTTTTCTTTTATAACAAAATAACACTCTCCTTTCTTTGGTATATTCAGTAAACTTGAAAGCTTTGCTCATTTACCTCTATGTGCTTCCCTTTTATTGTTCCTTCCAAATGAAAAGCTCCTAATGACATGTTCTCAAAAATCTGACGAACTAGATTTGGATAAGTTGGAACATTCCACAAACAAAAGTCCTTCCAGCCTTGTTTTTCAAGCCAATCATCAATATGAAGTTGTTCTTGCTCCAGAAAGTTAAAATCTATACATCTACCCGAGGTTACCTATCGATTTCCCATAGGAATTACTTGCCGGGATGCTTGAAGTTCTTCTTCCTGCTCAATAGGTCACTCTTCTTCCGGAATTGCAGTGTCTAACCGCCTCTTGGTCCTCTGTTCTTCTGCCACACACCGAACTACCCTTCTTGCTTTCTTTGCCACAGCCTTGCGAGGTGCTATTATGCTAGGATTGAAGGATTGAAGGGATTTGAGAGGGTTTTTGGAATGTTTCCTAGAGTGGAGTGAGGAGTCGGCTAGGAGAGAACGGTCAAAACCTAAAAATACAATGAATAGGAAACCTTGAAACCCTATTTAAAAAGCTTCGGCCCGACCTTCGAGTCGGCTCACCGAGCACCTAAATAACTCGAGTCGGCTTGAGCGAAAATCCAATCTAAAGGTCAAAATAGGTCAAACTTGGTTTTTAAAGGTTTCTTGAACCTAAAATAGGTTGTCCTATGCTCTAAAAAAAAATTAAAATTTCTAGATAATTTTTCCTTAATTTTCAAATATTAGGTCAAATAGGTTTAAAATGGGTCACATAGCCCTAATTCTCCTCTAATTTTCTCAAATCTATCTAGACTTAATGGTTTAGTAAAAATGTCAAATAGTTGGTCTTCAGTAGGTACAAATTCAAGTTTCACAATAATGTTTAAAACAAGATCATGAATAAAATGATGTCGAATTTCAATATGCTTATTTCGTGAGTGTTGAATTGGATTTTTAGTTAAATTAATAGCACTAGTATTGTCACATTTAATAGAAATTTTAGATTGGACAACACCATAATCTTCTAGTTTTTGCTTGATCCACAATACTTGAGTACAACAGCTCCCAGCAACTACATATTTTGTCTCAGTAGTAGATAGAGCTACAGAGTTCTGTTTGCAACAGTGCTAAGAAATCAAGTTAACACCTAGAAATTGACAGGTACAACTTATGCTCTTTCTATCTATTTTACATCCTCCATAATCAGCATCAGAATAACTAATTAACTTCAATGATGTGTGCTTAAAATACTATAAGCCTAAATTACATGTACCTTTTAGATATTTAATAATTCTCTTAACAGCCATGATGTGTGATTCTTTATGATTAGATTGAAAACATGAACACATACAAACACTAAATAGTATATCAGGTATACTAGCTGTCAAATAAAGTAATGAACCGATCATACCTCGATATAGCTTTTGATCAACATTTGTGCTATTTTCATCTTTATCTAGTCTACATGCAAGATTCATGGTTGTTCCACATATTTTGCTTGATTCCATGCCAAATTTCTTGATTATTTCTTTGATATACTTGGCCTGGTTGATCAGGATACCTTCTTTAGTTTGTTTGATTTGAAGTCCAAGAAAGTAACTCAGCTCACCCATCAACCTTATTTCGAATTCTCCCTGCATTAGCTTTACAAAATGTTGACACAAAGATTCATCAGTAGATCCAAAGATAATGTCATCAACATATATTTGAACAACTAAAATATCATTCTTCTTTCTTTGAATAAACAATGTGGTGTCAACACTATCTCTTACAAATTCATTTGCAATTAAAAATTTATTTAGTCTCTCATACCAGGCTCTAGGTGCCTATTTCAAATCATATAAAGCTTTATTCAGTTTGAAAACATGATTTGGAAAAATATGATCGATAAAACCAGGAGGTTGCTCAACAAAAACTTCTTCAGATAAAAAATCGTTCAAAAAAGCACGCTTTACATCCATTTGAAATAACTTGAAATTCATAAAACATACATAAGCTAGTAGCAATCTAATGGCTTCTAATCTAGCTATTGGTGCATAAGTTTCATCATAATCTATTCCTTCTTCTTGATTATATCCTTATGCAATCAGTCTAGCCTTATTTCTAATTACATTTCCATCTTCATCTAGTTTATTTCTATAAACCCACTTATTGCCTATAACAGGATGATCATTGGGTCTTTCTACTAGGGTCCAAACATTATTTCTCCTAAATTGGTTTAATTTATCATGCATTGCTAAGATCCAATTAGGATCAATTTCGGCTTCTTCTATATTATGTGGTTATACATGTGAAACAAAAGCAATTAAATCATGTGCATCTCTATGTGAAGATCTAGTTTTAACACCTTGAGATGGGTCTCCTATAATTAATTCTTTAGGATGTGATTTTTCATACCTCCATTCTTTAGGTATATCATCATGCTTTTTACTCACCTCTTCTTCATGTGGTTCACTTGATTGTTTATCTTTAAGGGTCAAGTCTTTCTTTCCATGTTCTAAAGTATATGCATCATCATCAGCAAAATCTTCCTTTCTCGAAAATGTAATGTCAGATTCATTGAAAACAACATAAATAGATTCTTCAACAGTCAAAGTTCTTTTATTGAAAATTTGATAGGATTTACTATTTAAAGAATATCCAAGAAAAATAACCTCATCAGGTTTTGCATCAAATTTACCAAGATTATCTTTTTCATTATTAAGAACAAAACATTTGCATCCGAAGACATGAAAATATTTAATATTTGGTTTTCAATTGTTCCAAAGCTCATAGGGGGTTTTTCTGATAATAGGTCTAATCAAAACTGTTTAAAATATAGCATCGGTATTAACAACTTCTGCCGAAAAGTATTTTGGAAGATTTCCATCACAAAGCATTGCTCTAGATATCTCTTCCAAAGTACGATTCTTTCTTTCTACAACACCATTTTGCTGTGGTGTTCTAGGTGCAGAAAAGTTATGATCAATATCGTGCTTTGTGAAAAAATGATCAAAATACTGATTTTCAAATTCGATACCATGATCACTATGAATTGAAATGACAGAAAGATTTTTCAAATTTGTAATTCTTTTGTAAAACTTTTTGAATACATTAAAAGTATCATCTTTATGTGCAATAAACAAAACCCATGTATATCTTGAAAAATCATCTACAATCATAAGTCCATATTTCATACCACCTAGGCTGGTAGTCCTAGTAGGTCTAAATAAGTCCATGTGAAGTAGCTCTAAGGGTCTAGTTATAGAAATAATGTTTTTAGATTTAAAACTCTCCCTAACTTATTTTTCAAATCGACAAGCATCACAAGCAAAATCAAAATTAACTTTAAACTTCGGCAAACCTTTGACTAAATCTTTTGCAATAAGTTTAGCTATTATGTCCATACTAGCATGACCAAGTCGCCTATGCCATAGTAAACTTGATTCCTTGCTCTTGTCATTCATTGCTACAAGACTTGTATAACTTGACATAGCTGACATAGCTAGATCATTAAGATCTACCACATAAATGTTACCAGTCTATGTCTAATGAACTTAGTGCTAGTCAAGTGGATCAACTACTATTCACATTGATGACTTGAAGAATACATTAAAACCAATGTCACATAGCTGACTAATACTTAAAAGACTATGTATTAACTTTTCTACAAGTAACACATTTTCAATAAATATAGGAGTAATTTTGATTTTACCAATACCGATTATCCTTTCTTTTCAATTATCACCAAATGTTACCATTCCACCATCTTTTTGTTCTAGAGTGAAAAATTGATCAGCATTACCAGTCATGTGTCTTGAATAGCTGCTATCCAAATACCGTCTTTTCTTTATACTTGTGGCTGCAAGACATCCCTGCAAAACAATCATTTAATAAATTTAGGTACCCAAGCTTTCTTGGGTCCTTGCAAGTTAGTGGAAATGGTTCCTTTTGAAATCCAAACCTTCTTAATTTTCTTTTTGTCATTATGTTTCAAATGACATTTAAAAGCTTTATGACCAATGTTATTACATGCATAGCATACAATCTTTGAATTTGAATAATAACCATGAGATGATGCAAATTTAGGTCTAACGTGTTTTAAACTAATGAATTTAAGAGCATATGAGGCAGAAGTTGAAATTTGTTTGAAATAGAGCCTTTATAATGAATTCCAAATTTATTATTTGTTTCTTTTTGATCTTTTAAAATTAACTCAAGTTTGTTAGAACTTAGGGTTAATTTTTCAACTAACGGTGTCAATTTTTGAACTTCTTTCTTTAGGTCATCATTTTTATTTTTCAAATCTTTATTTTCTCAAAAAACTCTTCTTTTTCAACTTGAACAATCTTAAGTCTTTCACAAACCAAATTTAATTCTCTTTGTAAGATTTTGTTTCTTTCAACAAATTCATTTTTGTCTTTTTCAAATACATCACATTGATTTTTTAAATTTTTCATTTTTAAACAAGCTTTTTGTATTCTATCAATAGTTCACAAAAAGCATTATGCAATTCATCATAAGTGAATTCTAAATTAGGTTCAGAAGAATTTACCTCGTCCTCCAAACCCATAAGACAGATATGTGAACTTTTGGTTATCTCTTCATCCTCTCCAGTGGATGAGTTTCATTACTATCACTCCAAGCAGCTAGCATTGACTTCTTCTTTTTAGAGAATATCTTTTTCTTCCCTTCACGACAATCAGGATGGATGTGTCCAGGCTTCTTGCATCCGTAGCAGATAGGTACTTGATCTTTATCTTTATCTTTATCTTTTTCTTTATCTCTTTTTTTTTCTTTTCCAAAATCACCTTTTCTATAATATTTTTTCCATCTGTTTGTTTTTCTTCTGCCCATAATCCTTTTAAATTTTTTCATGACTAGGGCAATTTCAACATTTCCAAGATCATCATCATCTGATGAATCAGATTCTTCATTCTTATCTTCCTCAGTAGCTTTAAATGCAATGGCCTTCTTTCTTTTTGTATCTTCCTCAGTCCTTTGTTGCAAAGCCAATTCATGTGTGATCAAAGATCCAAGCAGTTCATCCAAAGGCAGTGTATTTAGGTCCTTTGCTTCTTGAATTACTATCACTTTGGCTTCTCACTTATTTGGCAAAGATCTTAAAACTTTTTGGACAAGATCAGCATTAGAATAAGTTCTATCCAGACTCTTGAGATCATTTATGATATCAGTAAAACGAGTATACATTGCAGATATAGTCTCACTAGGATCCATCTTAAATAGCTCATAATTTTGCACAAGAAGATTAATTTTTGATGTTTTAACTTGAGAAGTGCCTTCGTGTGTATTTCTAATTTGTCCCAAATTTCTTTAGCAGAATTGCATGTTGAAATTCTGTTAAACTCATTTGGATCCAAAGCACAATACAATAAATTCATTGCTTTGGCATTCAATTTAGCTAATTTATATCATTCTCATCCCAATCCTCTTCTGGTTTAGGAACCTATACATCATTAACTTTAATTGTGGGTGTGTGAGATCCTTTCATGATAATTTTTCATAAGTGAAAGTTTACGACTTGAATATATATCTTCATTCTTTCCTTCCAATAAGTGTAATTAATTTTGGTGAAAAGTGCTGGTCTATTTATGGATTGACCTTCGACTAATGAAGTGCTCATGGGATGTGCCATGTCTTTACTCTAACTAACTTTTAGAGACTCTGCTCTGATACCACTTGTTACCCAGGTGGCTTCCTAAGAGGGGGTGAATTGGGATTGAAAACTTTTTACAATTATGTGCACTTTTAAAATTCTTTTAATGTTATGGTGCAATAGAAAATGCGGAATTAATAAAACAAACAAAGCACAATCACAAACACCAAGAAATAGAGTGGTTTGGAGCAACCTACTCCTATGTCCACTACCCAAGCACCACTTGGGATTTCTACTATATTTCCCAAACTGGAATACAATCGGATTGTTTTACTAGGCTCACAATCCAAACCTATACACTTTGGTTTTACCGGGATCACCAAAGAAACCCTAACTCCCATTGGTTTTAAACGGGATATCCAAAGAAAACCCAAACACTTGATTTTAAACCAGGAAAACCAACAACCCAACTTAGGTTTTACAAGGTTCACCAAAAAACCTTCAATCCTCTCTTAAGACACAGTCCCTTGCTATTCTTAGAGAGTAAACAAGGATAAATGAATGATAAAAATGCAACTACAAAAAAAAAATTATATAAGAGTTGCTGATGTAGATCTAGATGAAGTCAAGCCTTGAATGCTCTTTAATGCTCTTCAAGCTAGTTCTTCCCTTCTTTAATGAGTGGATTCAATGATAGAGTAGAGTTGGTGAAACTTTGAATCCAACTTGAATGCTCTTAGAGATAGGTAGTTGAGTGACTTGAAGGCTCTTTGATTCTTCAAGAAAATTCAATAATAAAGCTCTAATAATTATTTAATCCTTCAATAATAATCTCCTTTATAGTTTTCCAAGAGATATGGCCTTTGTATGGCCTAGGGATTCATGAATGGCCGTTGGAGATGAAATAGAATTCAAATTTTAACTTCAGCAACTAACCATTGGAGTGCAGAAAATGGCTCCATGAGTTGGCTTGAGTTCTAGGAGTCAGCTCGAAGTCTTAGACAGTCCAAAATAATTTTCTATGGGAGCCGGCTCTTTAGGCTAGAGTCAGCTCTTGCCTTCAGACACTTCAAAATCATGAATGCCTAGAGTCGACTCTTAGAGGCAGAGTCGACTCGGATTCCCAGAACTTCAAAATACTTAACTCTGGAAGAGTCGGCTCTTATGGCAGGAGTTGGCTCGAGATCTCAGGCTTCAGAAAAATACTTTCTTCCATGAGTCGGCTCTTAGGATGGGAGTCGGCTCTTGATACAGAAACACTGAAACTTCCTCCGTGCCATGCCTCCATGAGTAAACTCTTAATCCAAGAGTTAGCTCTTAGAATCTTTAAAAGATGCTTCAAGTTTCTCCAAAAAACCTTCAACATTGAATCAAAACGAAGCTAATCTACATACCTTATAATTTTTACAATTTTTTAGCCCTTCTACAAGATTACAAGATTCATAAGTTTAGGGATTTTACAAGTTCAAGCTCATAAATCTTTATACATAATTAAATTATCTTCCAATCAGTTTGAAAACCATTTTATACTTAAGGTAACCAATTTCTTGCAAAACTTCTTAAATAATTGAAAAGAATTAGTATCAAATACATGCTCCAATATTTTATGATCATCAAAATCATTCTAGGGGTCAACAGGTGGTCAACCATAGCCTAGGGAACCTGCTAAGATGCATGGTAGGTAAGCATACTAGAAATTGAGACCTTCTCTTACCTTGAGTTGAATTTGCCTATAATAGCTTAGTGAATAGGACCACAGGCAAAAGTCCTTTCGAGGTTGTCAGTGGGTACAAACCTAATCGCCCTCTCGATCTAATTTTGCTAGCCATCCATGCATGAGTCTCAAAGTCCACAAAATCTTTTGCACAGCATATTAGAGACATGCACAAGGAGATTAGCCAGAAAATTAATTTAAGTAATAATACGTACAAGAAATTGGCTGATTCTTAAAAGCGAGGCAAAGAATTTGAATTAAGGGATTCTGTAATGATTAGGCTTATGCCTGAATGGTTCACCCCAGGAACTGTTAAGAAGCGACATGCTCGTGGAGCTAGCCCCTTTATAGTGATACAAAAAGTTGGCCCTAATGCCAATGTGCTTGAGCTACCCCCGGATTATGGCATTAGCTCAACTTTCAATATCTCAGACTTAGTCGAGTATAGGGAGCCGGCAATAATATCCAGGGAGCCATTTGGGCCTGACCTATCATTTGGGAGAGAACATGACCCTATGTGTCCACCTCCAATTTTACTTGAGAGAGGAGAATGGATCGAGCATGTCCTGGATGATCAAGATATCACAACCCAGGGCAAGGACTATCAATGTTACCTGGTCCGTTGGTAAGCCCGGTCGGAGTCCGATGATTCATGGATTACCCGAGAGGACTTGCAGCACCTCGACCCCAATCTTTTTGAGAAATACTAGAGCTAAATCAACGCTTACTAGACTTGGTCGAGATCCTCCCACCCTAGGAGAATTAGTGCGGGCACTAGGATTAGACAGAGGCTCCTTTACCCTCTGTGGATCTCTAATTAGGGTTCTCAAGCTTTTTTGGGTCCTGTAATAAGGCTTAAAACCAGAGTAATTTGCTTTTGAGTCATATAATTAGTATCTAGTTGGTTTCAATTTTGGTTTAGTCTTTTAGTTTGGCCAATTTTGTCAAGTTAGGATCAATTGGTCCTGTAATTAGCCAAGTTGGTTCACACGCTCAAGTCAATTTGAAGATAGGCTTAAGCTAGTTTGAAGATGGGTCCACAAGTGGGCAATCAAGTCAAGTCCAATTAAATAAGAGTCAAGCCACCTCTCCATGCTAAGTTAAGAGTACCAACTCATGAGGAGTGCCACATCATCAGTGCCATGTGGCATAGGGAGGTGCCACTTCACCAAGCTCCATTGGGCGACCAAGTCAAGATGAAAAATTTCAAATTCAAAAGCTATGTTGGATGCCCATTAACCTCCCCTTGATCCTAGCCAACAACATCCTCACCCCACTCCACAAATCAAGCCACATCTCTAAAGATCATGGTCGGCCAAGGTTTCATGAAGGAGGAATTCAAAATTCAAATGGGCGCCCCTTGATTCATGAAGACAACATCCTCTTTTCCCTAGTCGAATCAACCCTTTCCACCAAGATCATGGTTGGCCAAGCTACATGAAAGGGGATTTCAAATTTCAAGTGGACACCCCTTGGAATGAATGTTCAAATTCAAATTTAGGCACCCCTTTGATTCATCCTCAAGTCATGTTTTGTAACTCCTTTCATTTGAGTTCAAATAGTGACTTGGAGCTTATAAAAAAAGCCCTAACCCTCTTGTAAATTTTTTATTTGGATTAATGAAGAAAAAAGAATCTGAGATTTTCTTCCTATCCCTTGTCTTGAGACTTGGAACTCTGTGAGAGAGTGTGCCTTTGTCCTTCGGGACATCGAGGGGTGAGAGGCCTTGGTTACCTTCTTCCTATGCAAGCCACCAACCTTTCTTCCCAAGCTTGGATGCCCATGGAAGATCCTCTTGGATGCCCAATAAGAAGAGCCTTCCTTGATCGCCACCTTCTATTCACCCTCCCTTATTACATTGCCTTCCCCTTCCTTCTTGCTGTTTTGTAACTCATCTCTAGGTTGCTTGCAGGTTCTTCAGGTACCACGGATAGAGGAGTCGGCCTTCCTTGCCTTCAGAACCATCTGATAGAAAGCCTTCGAATCCACAAGGTCAAGGGCTTGATCTTCCAGGCCACATTCATGAGTGTGAGTGAACTTAGCATTGGACACTTCAGGGCTTTGAGAGGTTTGCACTTCCTAGTCTTCTAAGTAGGGTATTGATTTAGAGCTAAGTTCTACCGAGGTTTCTCAATCCCGGGGTCCTTTCTTTATCACAATTTAGAGGCTAAGTCTGCATGCTAAGAGTCTCTTGTCCTTATGCGAATCTCTAGATCCATTCTTAGCTTGATTTCGGGAATCAATCAATCCATTAAAACATAAAACAATAAAAGAAAATCACTTGCATGCATCCTAGGTCCCGCATCACCCTTATTACAAAATTGGACTCAAACACTCACTGGACTCAAATATTGAAAACACTACTCAGATAACCACAGAGGGTTGAGAAGCCTCTACCTTTTTCTAGTGCTTATAGTGGCCGCACCACCCTTCATTTCCATACAGCCATGTTTGATAAACGTTGCCCTTGTGTCAATCACAACAAAGCAACACCAACAGTCATGCCATAAATCATAAAATGCACTAAGATAAATATCATATTAAACCCTAGAGTAGTTCTTGTGTGAACCACAACAAATGTACTATAGTGTTTGACATGGATTTGTGATGCAGAATGAGAGCTCTGATACCAAAATTGATGCAGAACGAGAGCTCTGATACCAAAATTGATGTAGAACGAGAGCTCTGATACCAAAAATGATGCAGAACGAAAGAAGAGATGATGCGATGCGGAAGTAAATTAAGACTAATTCTTTTTTTTGTTGTTCATTTTTTTTTTTAATATTTTTAGAAGTCGGCTTTGACTCAAAGGAAAGTTAAACTAAATTGACAGAAACTATGTAATAATTGAAAGCACAATTTAAAGAAACTAGGTTATCAGAGTAGTTCAAAAGTAAAGGATCGCTGGGGGTTGAGAAACTCCCAGACCTAGGGTTTCGCTCTGAACTTTCAACAGGACAGAAGTAAAGAGAAGAGAAGGGTTACAGACCAGGCAGTGATCTTCACAGAGTTTAGTGGAAGGACTCTCTTGAGCAGATTGTTGGATCCCCGGATTCAGATATCTTCGCAATGGATCCTCCAATACTGGTCCTTTGGCAGAGTTGGCTTCTTCTGAACTCAAGATCTGGGAAAGAAGAAGAACAACTTATGGAACCAGATACTCAAGGAAGGATTTACCAGATAGAAGAACTTAAAAGCTGATGTTGCTGAAATCCTGATTCTCCTAGATGCTGATCTGACTTTCTCTGGGATTTGCTCTATCTTCGAAGTAGCCGAACTGGACCTGGATGCTGGTGGTCGGCCTCTACTTGGAGAGAGGGGCCGTGAGAGATGGGGTAGGCTAGGGTTTGGTGGAATGAAGAGGATGATGGGGGGCTAGGGTTTGGAAGTGAAGTGGCTAACCTAGGGTTTTGGGGTTGGAGATCTCACACCTCCTCAAGGTTCCTAGGGAACCCGGATTTACTCCCTCACGGAGCTCAGCACCTGAATGCAAGTGCGGAAGAGAGAAACACAAAGTTGCTCAAACAAAATTTGAATTCATTCATCAGTTGTTTTTTAAAACTTACAAGAGGGGTTTATTTTATAGGTCTTTACAAGAGGTCAGGGTTTTACATCTTCCCATGTGGGACTAAAAGGATGGATCTTCAAATTAGGCTTGTAGAATCAAATCCTTCTCATATGGCCAGCCAAGAGCTTCCATAAGTGTTGATTGGTGGCTCCAAATGGTAAGTAGGTGGCTCCTCCTAGCCTTGCTCTTCAAGAAAATTTTTTTTTCCTTCCATGCTTGGTTTTATTTGGAAGTATTTGGGCGCCTCCTAGTCTTGCTCCACAAGTTTAGGCTTTTTCCTTTCATGGCTCAACTCTTTTGGACACCTCCTTTTCTTTCTCCCCAAGTCGTGGCTCTTTCCAACTTTGCCTTGGTCTTTTTAGGCATGGATTGGGCGCCCCCTTGAAGTGCTCCCCAAGAAATGCCTCTTTCCTTCTTTAGCTTGGCCTTTTAAGGTATATATGGGGCGCCTCCTTGATTTTGGCTTCAAGAAAAATTCTTGCTCCCTTGGGTGTGGGGACCAAGACACTGGGATGGAGATGTGGCGCCCCCTAGACTCTGACGTGTGGCTGGGAGTGTGGCGCCCACTTACTTGAGCCTGGGAGAAAAATGTGGCATCCTGGACCTTGACTTGAAAAAGGTGGCACCAACCTGGAGAAGACCTAGACCACTACTAGGACTTGTATTGAGTCAACATGACTCAACAAAATTTAAATTGCAGGGAAATATAGACTCAAGACTAAAATTGAGTTGACCAATTCAACCCTTATTACAAAACTAGAAAACCCTAATTCTTCGAGCAAGGTCAATCAGAGATCCAGATGGAGCCCTGAAGTCTTCTTCTGAGTCTGGTGCCCGCACCAATTCTCCCGGGGTGGGAGGACTCGACCCTGTCGAGTATGGGTCAAGCTGGCTCTGGTATCTCTCCAAGAGGTCTGGGTCCAATTCTTGTAATTCTTCTCGGGAGACCCAAGAGTCATCAGAATCTGGCCTTCCTTGCCAGCGGACCAGGTATCTTTGGTATCCTCGATTACGAGTAGAGATAACCTGATCATCCAAGATCTTTTAAATCTACTCTTTCCTCACAGGCCAGTTTGTTGGTGGACACACAGGGTTGGGTTCACTCTCAAGAGCAGGATTATGCTCAAAAAGACTCACTAGGAATCACAGCTGGCTCTCTATACTCTACTAGGTCTGTAATGTTGAAAGTGGAGCTAATTCCTAGTTCTGAAGGCAACTCGAGCACATAGGCATTGGACCCTACTCTCTTCACCACTCTAAATGGTCCAGCTCCTCTAGCATGTAACTTTCTAACGGTTCCAGGAGGAAACCGTTCAGGCCTTAACCTAATCTTTACATAGCCTCCCTCAACAAAAGTTTTGACTCGCCTTTGAGAATCAGCCAACTTCTTATAAGTTTCGTTACTTAAATTTATTTTGGCATGAATTTCTTTATGCAAGTCTTTTATATGCTATGCAAAAACTTCAGCAAACTCTGAGACTCATATGTGGACTGGTAAAGGAGCTAGGTCAAGAGGTGTGTGAGGTTTGTAACCATACACAATTTCAAATGGACTCTTACCTGTAGACCTATTGACCGAGTCATTGAATGCAATTTCAGCCCTAGACAAAATACAAATCCCAATTCCTGGTGCTCTCAATCAAACCAAAATCTGAGCCAAAGCCTAGTAAAGGGTCAAGAAAAACTAAACTAGACTGACGATGCATTCCTAAAGAATGGACTTTATTCCAAAGGAACCCTAGGTCTAAACCTAACAAACTACGGCTCTCTAGGTTTGACCTTGGGTCGGAGGATGGCATGCAGAGCATGAAAACTTATCATGGGTGCCTAGTAGGTGCCATAAGGTCTTCTAGAAGTAGGTGAAAAACCTAATAGGTTCTGACACGTGGTTCACTCTAAAGACTTTGACAAAGTATACTTGGATGGTGTAAGAAGCATTGGAAGTCCTAGAGAAAGGGAGGAAATATGAGGTGGAGTCTCAAATTACCTGCTGACTAAAGGTGGTGACCTGAAGGTTTGAATGGTGATCTATGACTGTCAACTGGTCATCCTTACGAAAGGAAAAGTTTGCTACTCCTAGGAATGGATCAAGAGATGGTTCGGGTCGTAGCCTAGGACATGTGATTACAACAGTTAAGGTTTGTTCTCTAAGCAAATAATGATCCACTTTCTCAAGAGATGGATTAGAGAATGATTCAGGAAGGGTCTATGGATGATGACCTCAAGACTTGAAATTTGACCTATGGGTGAGGAAAGGTATACTCTATAGAAGGGTAGCTCAGTCATGCGAAGGAAGGGGTCTGGGGCCATAAGGAGGACTTCTACAGGACTGGGTGAATCAATCCGCTCAAGAAAAGGATGTCCAACTGAGATTACGGGAGAAACCTTAGTGGCTGAGCATGGGACAAGGTCCAATTGTAAGAGGCTTGATTCAGTCATCCTAAGGAGAGGATCTACCATAGGGTGGGCAAACTTAAACAGTTCAGTGCAAAGATCTTCAATTGGTACTTGGGGAATGACTGTCATTAGAGGGTATGAACTAATAGCTCGGGCTAACACTATGAGTTCTTCCTGGGGGTATTTGACTAAAGGAACCTGGTTCTCACAAATCTCTTGAATTTCTGAACTAGGTCCTACCAGTTGGTTGCTTTCCAAGGTCTCCTCAGGTAAGGAACCAATAGTATCGATGTCACATTCTTCAAGTTCTTCCCCCTCATATTCATCAACTAGACTCAAGCCAGCATCATATACTTCCTCGATGCCATCTTCAATGGGTTTCGGGTTAGTGGTAATCGGGTCAACTGATTCTGGGCTTGTCATACCTAACCCTTCTTCCTCATTGGTATCCTTCTGGTCAAGAGGTGACACAAGTGGGTATTGACAAACAAAAGTCTGGTTCACTACGGGTGTCGGATCAATCGGAACTTGACTCAAGTTGGTAGAGGTTTGCTTTCGTCCAAAGTACTTGATTGGTTATATCTTAAAGACCACTCATAGTCTTGGGCTTCTTGGTAGGCTTGGTTTAACTTATTGGTCTTTTCAAGGCATAGCTTCCTATAAATGTCTGGGTGTAACCTAACCCTAAACCTCGATGTGATCTGAGCTTCGGTCTCAATGGTATTGCATTTCATGTCATACCACTGGAAGTCCTCGATATATTTAGACACAGGCCTATTACCTTGTCGCAATTGGTACTATTGATCTAAAAGTCTTTTCTCATAGGATCTACCTAGGTACCTATCTCTCAACTTACTTCTCATATCTCTCCAAGTATATATTTCTTCCTTTCTTTGGTAACACTCACGCTCAATAGCATACCAATGCAACCTAGCATGTTTGGTGAACTTGGTTTTGGCCAACCTAACTTGTCCTAATTACGATATGTTAGTGCACTCAAAATACCGATCCATTTGTTCTTCCCACTTAATATATGTCTTTTGTCTTCCATCAAAAGTGGGTGCATAAGGTTTGGTGTTCCTAACGTGTCCCTTCTCTAAGTCAACCAAGTATGGGTATAGGCTCCTAGGGTTATGCTCGGGATCATGGTATAAGGTCCTCCGAGTCTCCTGGCATGGGTGAGGTTGGGGCCTATTAAATTTTGGATCAGGGGTCCAATTTTGATGTCTACGTTTCTCAAGTCCCTGGGCTCGGTCTCTAAACTGGGCAAAACCCTCATTCATATCCTGACTCAATTTGGTCATACTTTCAGTAACAGTTCTAATCATGGCCTCTAAATCAGGTTGGGTTTGACCAGGTTGGGAGGGTACTCCGTTCCGGGTGGACATGATGATGCAAGGAAGCACACAGAATGTGACTAGACTAAAGCGACTACTGGCTCACTAGAACTTGAGTCCAAACTAGATGCCTAATCAGAGTGGCAAGCTAGCCTGTAGTAACTCGGGACTCAGCCAGGCAGGTGTAAGGGGAGAGTTAGGTCCCTAATTGCAAATCCTAGACACTAATCAGTGATTGGCCAGGTAGGCAGACTAGCACACAAGCCCTTCAGGATAGAATCACTGAACCACCATTCTAGACACTGAGTACAAAGCACGCACAGAGTAACTAGACAAACTGACTCAACATTAGCCTAGACCCGACTTGTTGGTGTCCCTAGCCCACTAGGGCAAATTAAGTCTAATAAATTTTAAAATTAGGCTTAAGATCGAATGAATGGGTGATGGTTTTGGGCTAAGGAGAGGTTATCAACTCCTCCCCTTATCTTAGATGCTCAATTGCCCTTAAGATGAATTAGGAGATGATCACTCAAAAATTGAATTGCAGAAACACAGAAATAGAGTTGCTGTAAATAACTCTCAAAATTTCTCGGAAACTAATAAATTATAGTAAAATTATGTAAAATAGTTTCAATTATACTGGTTCCAGTAAAATAAAAATCATGCAATTTAGAGTTACCTCTAATAAGAAACTATTCTTGCAACAGGGCAGTTACAGACTGAAAATAGAATGCTTCCCCCGTTTACAATTCCTACTATGAAGTTGTAACCCAGCGGAGACCCTACACGCCCTAGGAACACCTCGTGGAATGGGAAGAGGAGGCTTGCACCTCGCTTCGTTCCTAGGACCGGACGTCTTGGGGAGTCTACTTCGAGCAGACAAAGTAAAAAAGATAGACACTCAAAACATGCAAGCAAGTTAGAAACCCTAGACAGGGCTCTGATACCAAAATTGATGCAGAACGAGAGCTCTGATACCAAAATTGATGCAGAATGAGAGCTCTGATACCAAAATTGATGCAGAACGAGAGCTCTGATACCAAAAATGATGCAGAACGAAAGAAGAGATGATGCGATGCGGAAGTAAATTAAGACTAATTTTTTTTTTTGTTGTTCTTTTTTTTTTTAATATTTTTAGAAGTCGGCTTTGACTTAAAGGAAAGTTAAACTAAATTGACAGAAACTATGTAATAATTGAAAGCATAATTTAAAGAAACTAGGTTATCAGAGTAGTTCAGAAGTAAAGGATCGCTGGGGGTTGAGAAACTCCCGGACCTAGGGTTTCGCTCTAAACTTTCAACAGGACAGAAGTAAAGAGAAGAGAAGGGTTACAGACCAGGCAGTGATCTTCACAGAGTTTAGTGGAAGGACTCTCTTGAGAAGATTGTTGGATCCCCAGATTCAGATATCTTCGCAATGGATCCTCCAATACTGGCCCTTTGGCAGAGTTGGCTTCTTCTGAACTCAAGATCTGGGAAAGAAGAAGAACAAGTTATGGAACCAGATACTAAAGGAAGGATTTACCAGATAGAATAACTTGAAAGTTGATGTTACTGAAATCCTGATTCTCCTGGATGCTGATCTGACTTCCTCTGGGATTTGCTCTGTCTTCGAAGTAGCCGAACTGGACCTGGATGCTGGTGGTCGGCCTCTACTTGGAGAGAGGGGCCGTGAGAGATGGGGTAGGCAAGGGTTTGGTGGAATGAAGAGGATGATGGGTGGCTAGGGTTTGGAAGTGAAGTGGCTAACCTAGGGTTTTGGGGTTGGAGATCTCACACCTCCTCAAGGTGCCTAGGGAACCCAGATTTACTCCCTCACAGAGCTCAACACCTGAATGCAAGTGCGGAAGAGAGAAACACAAAGTTGCTCAAACAAAATTTGAATTCATTCATCAGTTGTTTTTTAAACTTACAAGAGGGGTTTATTTTATAGGTCTTTACAAGAGGTCAGGGTTTTACATCTTTCCATGTAGGACTAAAAGGATGGATCTTCAAATTAGGCTTGTAGAATCAAATCCTTCTCATATGGCCAGCCAAGAGCTTCCATAAGTGTTGATTGGTGGCTCCAAATGGTAAGTAGGTGGCGCCTCCTAGCCTTGCTCTTCAAGAAAATTTTTTTTTCCTTCCATGCTTGGTTTTATTTGGAAGTATTTGGGCGCCTCCTAGTCTTGCTCCACAAGTTTAGGCTTTTTCCTTTCATGGCTCAACTCTTTTGGACACCTCCTTTTCTTTCTCCCCAAGTCGTGGCTCTTCCCAACTTTGCCTTGGTCTTTTTAGGCATGGATTGGGCGCCCCCTTGAAGTGCTCCCCAAGAAATGCCTCTTTCCTTCTTTAGCTTGGCCTTTTAAGGTATATATGGGGCGCCTCCTTGATTTTGGCTTCAAGAAAAATTCTTGCTCCCTTGGGTGTGGGGACCAAGACACTGGGATGGAGATGTGGCGCCCCCTGGACTCTGACGTGTGGCTGGGAGTGTGGCGCCCACTTACTTGAGCTTGGGAGAAAAATGTGGCACCCTGGACCTTGACTTGAAAAAGGTGGCACCAACCTGGAGAAGAACTAGACCACTACTAGGACTTGTATTGAGTCAACATGACTCAACAAAATTTAAATTGCAGGGAAATATAGACTCAAGACTAAAATTGAGTTGACCAAGTCAACCCTTATTACAAAACTAGAAAATCCTAATTCTTCGGGCAAGGTCAATCAGAGATCCAGATGGAGCCCTGAAGTCTTCTTCTGAGTCTGGTGCCCGCACCAATTTGGCTTAGCATGAAGGAAGGTAATTTGTAGTGTGCTTAATCAGTTAGCATTTCCAATTTAGGGTTTAGATAAAACTAAATTGGCCAGGTAAGTGGAGGAGATGATGGGGTCCCCCAGTTGCTTTCCTTAGGCACTAAATAAATTAGTTAGGTTAGACATTGGAACCAATTAGAAATCTTATTCCCTTTACCTTCCCAGAACCACTTGCTTAGACACCAATCAACTGATCAAATCCTAATCGAATTTGCATCATGATTAACTTACGCTATGACTAAAAATAATTTTTTTGATGGCTTTGATGGTCTCAAACACATCCTAATTAACCATGTTAACATGACATATATTCCAGCAAATAAGTATATTAACCCTAATATGCATAACCATAGCATGATTCTTAAAACAATCCATTCACGTCACTTGATCATAGAATAAGGCCACAGACGGTCATGGTGACTAACCCAATACAAAGCAATTACATTGAACATAGCATATCACTTATGTAATATGAACTAATCATGCAAGAATCATAGCAAAGTAAGCAATTAACACTAAATTGATTACTAATTGCATACATCAAGGTTGCTCTGATACCACTATTGGGTTCTGGGCAGGCGTAGTGGAAGACTGGATTTCAAAATTTTCATTATTAAAACCTTGATCAGCCGAAATCCTAAACCCTAGGACCACTTGTCTTAAAATCTGATTATCCCTCCTAAATCTCTTCCTAAGCTCTTGTCTTAAAATGACAAGTCTTGTCTTGAAAGGACAAGCCTTGTCCTAAAGGGACAAGCCTTGTCTTAAAGGGACAAGCTTTGTCTTAAAGGGACAAGCCTTGTCTTAAAAGGACAAGGAAGAGAAAATAGAAAGGGACTTCTTTCAGTTCAAAAATGGAATGCCTAGCATTAGATTATCGATGCCTATTTGTAGAGAGGGATAAGGCACCTAATAAGTCTTTTCCTCAGCCCTTTGATAAGACCCTTCAAGCAGGAGTTTTTTGGGTGAGTAGACTTATCCTGAAAAGTCAATTCATGCACCAAGAGATATATAGATGTCTCTTCATAATTCTAGCAAATTCTTCACGGCCATGTGGCATGTTACCAATTAGATAATGGCTAAAGGGTGTGGGCTCTCAATGGACATATCAGAGAAACCAGAAGCCTTCAAACATAAGGACTCTTGATTTCAAAATCTGTGCCAAAATGAAGAGACATGACCCTTTATCATGCATGCTACATTTCTCATGCCATTTTGCCATCTTTTGACCAGTCAAAGCCCATCCAATTAAGCATGGAGATAAGGGAGAATGGATTAGAGTTTATCTAAAATTTGTGATTGACTGGCAGAAGGACTCTTGGTCCTTCTATGCCCCTTAATTTGGCATATGCCAATCATCATGCCAAGAGTCCATCTTATCTTTGACATTTCCATAATTCCAAGATAATGCCTAAATAATTCCAGATAAAATCAGATAGTTGTTGCCCCAATTAAGACTCAACCCAATCTACATTCCACTTAAATTAGTTAGCCCAAATAGCAAGCTAATTGACCTAATCTAATTGGGTTAGGAGTTAGGCTAGCTAACATATGCTAGTATGTTAATTCGCTAACCAATCAGGATCCTATGACCCTAATAAAAATACAACTGACTTCATAGGCTAATTTTTTAATGTGTGTCACCCTTTGCGTTCCACATTTAGCTAGTAGTAGGTCTAGGTCCAAGCTATTTCGATCCAATCGAAATTGATTGACCTAATTAGGTCAAATCTAGCTGACCTAAGTTACCAATTTGAACTAGCTTCTGAATTGACTCATGAATCCAATCAATTTGATTCATAAAAAACTACAAGACATGATTAAAGTCTAGTAACATGTCATTCCTACTCGAAAGATGAAGAATTTGATTGAAATTATCAAAATTCCCTTCAATAGAAAGTAACCATGTAATTCAAACTTTTGATCTTCCTTTATCCCGAATAAGTGATGGGTATGGAGAATTGTCAAATTCAAGCACTTAATCCTTTCGAATCTTAATTCAATAATGAAGACTCAATCAACGAAAGATTAGAAACCCTATCTAATATCATCCTACTTTGATTCAAGATTTTTTGAGTCAACAATCGAAGAGATTACATGGGATAAGTCCTCCTCTTACAAGGAGAGATCGATTCCTTGTTGATCCACTCACATCCTTCATTTACAATCTACTATATCCGAGAACAACCCGTGCATGACTCATTATCATGAATGAGTATGAACCAAAATATGACTTTATGTGCATAAGGAACCATAGTGATCTCAAGTCTAAGGATCACTTGCAAACTCCCACTATGAGAACCATCTTTTGACAAATAGTAAGACCTCCATAAAATGTTCTCAAGGTAGATTAGTTCAGTGAACTCATACCCTAATGAGCACGCACATCCTTGTATTAGTGTCCCTACATAAGTGGCTGTGAGACCAACCACCCTCTCCATCAAGCATACATAGGATGTTGATGGGGGACTAACTAGATGCCAGGATGAAATGATGCAGGTGATTTATTCTTTGGTGATTTTTAGGGTTTTAATGATTTGTTTAGGATTCCCGAAAACAAGTAGGAGTAGATCTAGGGTTCTATACTAACAAGAACTTCAGGCAAGCAAGAAAGTCCCTAAGCAAGGATAAAATGAGGACCCCGGAATTGAGAAACCCCATAGGACTTATCTCTCAGATCAATACCTACTTAAGAGTCAGGGTGACAAACCTCAAAGATCCGAAGCGCCTGATGCTGAGTTCACTCGCTCTCGCGGATGCGGCCTAGATGATCGAGATGTCAACCCCGTGGATGCGCTGGCTTTCTGTCCAAAGGTCATGACGGCAAGAGCAACCGACTCCGTGTTCGTGTCACCTGGAGGACCTGCAAGCATTCAAGAGAAGAGTTAGGATTCAACAATGAAAACAAGGGATGAAGGAAAGAGAGTTGATGTGGTGTTGGTGGAGTTCTTCTTGCTAGGCGCCCAGTTGGATGATCCCAATGGACTCTGACCCATATAGGGAGTCCAATCCTAGGAGAACCCAATACTCTGACCCATATAAGTAGCCCAACCCTAGGAGAACCCCTTACCTTGATCCCTACCGTGAGGTTGAACCTAGAAGAGACTATCGCCATGACCCTTATTATTATATTGAACCTAGGAGGACCCCAAACCCTGATCCCTACCATGAGGCTGAACCTAGGATAGCCCATCGTCATGACCCTTAGTATGATACTGAACCTAGGAGGACCCCAAACCCTAATCCCTACCATGAGGTTGAACCTAGGAGAGCCCATCGTCATGACCCATACTATGATACTGAACCTAAGAGGACCCCAAACCCTGATCCCTACCGTGAGGTTGAACCTAGGAGAGCCCATCGTCATGACCTATACTATGATACTGAACCTAGGAGGACCCCAAACCCTGATCCCTACCGAGAGGTTGAACCTAGGAGAGCCCATCGTCATGACCCAATCCCTAAGGTTAGTCCTAGAATGACCAATCAGGATTTTGTAGACCAGGAAGATAGATCCTATTTTCCCACATCCTATAAGCCTAGTATACCCACAACCTATAGATCTTATGACTCCAAATCCTCTGACTCTAGAACCTACGAACCCATATCCCATGAGTCCAGTAGACCCAAGACCCATAGAGCTGAACTCAAATCCTATGATCCTAGATCTTATAATCTTGTGACCCATAGATCTGCACCCTTGTCCTATGAGCCCAGAGAACCCATATCCCTAAGTATCAGCCTAGTACTAGTCAGGTTTCCCTTAGTCAACTTGAATCCCATAGGATTAGTACCCCTAAATATGAACCCAGTAGTGAGCCACTACCCTTTAGGCAACCTGAACCTACTAGGACTAGTGTCCATAATCAGAAACTAGGACCTAGCTAATTTTCCCCTAGCCGACCTTCTCCAACCATTCCTGAGATTGACAAGGCTTACATTAACACGGAAGTGTATGAAGCTAATGCGAGCCTAGTGGATGAGTATGAAGGAGAAGAGGAGACACCTTTAGTAGACCTAGAATTAGCTGACCCAGTAGATACCCAGGTAGAAACTAACCCAGAGCTAGTTGACCTTGACCACATCCAACCTAAAGCTATAATAGAAGAACAATTAGAAAAGAGAACCTAGGTACTGCTGCTAGAGCCTTACCTGAGGAAACCATAGAGGAGAGCCAAATTATAGAGTATAGTCCTAAAATACAAGAACCTGAAGAATTTATTAAGGACCTGATCTCTTTGAATAAGTACCCTCAAGATGAGCCTCCTCCTATAGTTTCCATTAAGGACCTCTTCCCTGAGATTAGTAACCCATCCTTCCATTATATAAATCCTGTAGATATAGCTCAACCTCGTAAGGTTAAACTCATTAATATGGGATTAGTTCCGGATACCCCGTCTTTTATCCTACTTTATCCAACTAATCCTTTTTCTCTACCCTACCAGACTAATTCTGAACCCACTTCCTATTTCCTACCCTTTCCTGAGTCTTCTCATGTGTCTAGAACTATTAGGTTACATTTTGTTGAGGTTACTAGGTTGCAAGGATCCATAGAGCCCATCCCATTTGCTACCTACTTTTGGCAGACCCTCTGGCACCTATTAGGAGTTACTAGCAAATTTTCTTCTGCATGTCACCCATCAACCACGACTCATGCCCCCATGCCCAAGTGGTAGTTAAGACCTAATAAATCTTTTAGTCGAGTCTGTTAGGTGTAGGTTTGAGCCCTTTGAATCATTTGTTAGGAGTCTGCATGTGCCCAGCATGTTCACCACCTACACTAATTTTAAACAAACTAGCTAATTCCCGAAGATGGATCAAAGAATTTGATGTAGTGGATTCTATCTTGGTTAGGCTTAGGACTAAAAGAAGCTTCATGCTCACAGAGCCGGACCTTTTAAAGTGATAGAGAAGGTTGGATCAAATGCCTCGGTGTTAGACATGCCTTCGGATTTGGGCATTAGTTCTACCTTCAATATTATATACCTGGTTGAGTACAGGGAACTGACAGCGATACCTAGTGAAGCTTTTGAACCTATTCCTTTTCATTGTGAGTGACCCTAACCCAGAGTGTCCACCAATTAATTGGCCTGAAAGAGGAGAACGGATCGAGCGTATCCTGGACGATCAAGCCATCATGACCCGGGGCCGTGACATCAACGCTTCCTGGTCCGATGGCAAGGCCGGCTAGAGTCGGACGATTCATGAATTTCTCGAGAGGACTTGCAATGCCTCAACCCAGACCTTCTCGAGAGATATGTGAGCCAGTATGATCTTCACTCGACAGGGTCGAGTTCCTCCCACCCCGGGAGAATTATTGGGGACACCGGAGGCACCATAATAACACAGAGGCTTTTCAACCCTTTATAAATTGATCAATAATTTATGAGTCCATTAGTAATAAGGGCTTAGCACATCTGAGTCCATTTTAGTTGTTATTTTAGTCCTTTGAGTTTCAGTTCTGTACTAGTCAGCTCATGTTGAGCTAGTTCAGTCCAGTGTTAGTCAGCTCATGTCGAGCTAATTTTATTTTTTTTGAGTCCTATTCAACCATATTGAAGACTCAAGACTACATCATACAAGTGAAGACCAAGTCCAACCAGATTGTAGACATGGAAGTATAGCCCAAGTCCAACCCAGCTTGAAGATTTGAAGACCCCAGGTGGAAAAATTCAGAAAACCTTGATTTCTTGCAGATGCCCTCAAATGCCCAGATTCCCTTCCAGATGTCAAAATATATTCATATACCAAGGCAACCATGATTTTAGAGGTCCATCTGCATCCTAGCCCAAAGAAATCAAGCCCAGGCACCAAGTCCAAGCCCCTAAGAAGCAAGATACCAAAGAATATTCCTGCTACCTGGCTACCAGGCCACCCCAGCTTCCAGAGACCCAAACCCATGCTCCCGAGCCCCTTTGGGCCAGCCTCATGCTGCTCCTAGAAGCCCAACATGCCCACCTAGGTGTCCTTGGAGTGTTGGCCAAGTCAAGAAAATTTTTAGGGATTTTTCTACCTAATGTTTCCTTATTATCTAGCTAGGGTTTTAGAGGGAAAAGGATTCTTATGTAAAGACTTATATGGCCTTACTTGGAGCCCAAGGTTAATGGTCTATTTAAAGGACCCTAGCCTTTTGTATGAATGAAGATTTTTGATATGAAATAAACCTTGAGTTCTTATATTGTTTTGTGTGTTACCCTGCTGTGTGCATAAAGGGATTTGAGAGTTCTTCTTCCCGGTGTTTGCAATCATCTTCCTACTGCCAACCATCCTTCCAGCCCCCTCAAAAACTATTTTTCCTTTGCTATTTTCCTTTATTTTTTGATTTCCTCTGAGTTTTCTAACCCCTGACAGGTCGTTTGCAGGTCCCCGAGTTCCTACGAATCCAACGACTCCAGCCAAGCCTCAATCAGACCACCGAGTAGAAAGCCGGGTATCCGCGGGTCTTTGGCTCGGTTTTCCAGGCCATATCCATCGAGGAACGAGAGATCCCTTCACTGTGATCTTCACTGGGTGCTTCAGACATTGTCAGGTACACCCCCTCTACCTCCAGTAATTATATTGTAGGAAAACTTGCCCTAACCGAGGCTTCTTAGCCCCGGCGATCCTTCTTTAGTACTTTTCTAGGTTCTAATCTGCATGCTTGGCTTCAAAAATTCATACAAAATTCCCTACAACTAATTTTAATATGAAATTTAGGAATTAATCACCTAACACCACATATAAAATATACAAAAAGAATTGCATGCATATTAGTCCCGCATCAATGTTCATAAGCCAAATTTTTTGAAGCATGATTTGGCTCATAAGCCAACACATGGAAGAAGCCCATTCGACTCAAGCCCAAAGCATGATGTAGGGCATCCTCTTCAAGTCCAAGACCAACCATTCAAGCCTCTTCAAGACAAAGCCCAAGCCTAATTCATGCCAAGATTTGAAGCACATGGGGGAACAACTCGTCAAACAACCTTGGGGGAGAAGGAATTACAATACATCAAGAGTTTTATGGGGAATATAAAAATTCCTTCCACTACCCCAACAATATTTGACACGTGGGATGCCACAACATATGACACCTAAGCCTCCACATCAGCATTTGGAAGCCACATTAGGATCTACTAGATGCCACGTGTCAAAGTGGTTGTAACTTTCTACCAATAATTTGTTTTTAGTTAAAACCACTTACCCAAAATTGTTGGAGCCAACTAAGCCATCCTTATCCCCTCCTCTCCACCCTTGGACAAAATTTCTAGCATTGGAGCCTATAAATTGGGCCCCTAGCCTCTCATTGTATTCATTCTATGCTATGATTTGAATTAATGAAAGGATTGTTTCCCTGTATTCTAGTTTTCCTGAGTTCTTGTTTGGAGTAAGATTTTTCTAGCTAGTTTGAGTGTGTAGATCCTTATCCAAGGAGAGAATGAGAGTTTTCTAAGTTTGAGTTTGAGAGTGAAAAGTGCTTTTGCAAGGAGTGAAGGATGGGATGCCCATTGATGGATCTATGATCAAGCTCCAAGTCCCAAGCCGTCGGCCACTTTCTTCTTCTTCTTCTTTTTCTTTGTTTCCATTCCAACTCCAATTCTTCTTCCATGTCTTATCCCAAATTTCTTTGTAGGTTCTCTCAGGTTCCTAGGTCAATGATGAAGCTCTCCATGCCATGGATCAAAGCCAAGGTGAGTCTCAAAGTAGAGAGTGCCAATCTTGACTTATAGGCCTCAATCCTTAAGTGATAAGAGCTCCTTCTTCCACCAAATAATTAGCCATCATTGTTGGTATGAAAACTCTTCCTAAGCTTCATTAGATCTGATCAATTGAAGGTTAACTTGTACTAGTAGTGATGATTTCCTTTCCATGAAGATCCTAATTTTATTTTAAACTAGATCTACATTGTGGGTCTTAAAAATTAGATCAACTAGTCTCCTTATGAAAATTTTTTTCTTGGATTAATTTAGCCAATTTATTTGATAATTAATTGCTCAAGTTTGCTTGCTGGTTAGCTTGCTAAAACTTTTCATTCATCATTTTATTTTCGTCCCCTATCAGAAACCTCCTTACAAGCCTGGTAGGTCAATACACTGGAAATTGGACTTATTATTGCCTAGAGCAGAGTTCGCCTACAATAGCTCAGTGAATAGGTCCACGTGCAAGAGTCCTTTTGAGATAGTCCATGGGTATAAGCCTAATCGCCCCATCGATTTGATTCCCTTATCCATTCATGCATGAGTCTTAGAGTCTACAGAGTCATTAGCACAGCATATTAGAGACTTGTATAAAGACATTAGCCAAAAGATTAATCTAGGCAACGAAACTTATAAGAAACTGGCTAATTCCCGAAGAAAAGCCAAGGAATTTAATGTAGGGGATTCTATTATGATTAGGCTTAGGCCTGAGCGGTTCACACCTGGGACCATTAAAAAGCTTCATGCTCATGAAGCTGGACCCTTTAGAGTGATAGAGAAGGTTGGACCCAATGCCTATGTGCTGGATTTGCCCCTGGATTTTGGCATTAGTTATACCTTCAATATCGCAGACCTGGTTGAGTATAGGGAACCTACAGTGATACCTAGTGAGGCCTTTAGACCTACTTCATCCTTTATGAGCGAACCTAGCCCAGTGTGTCCACCAATAAATTGGCCTATGAGAGGAGAACGGATCGAGCATATCTTGGACGATCAAGCCATCATGACCTAGGGCCACGGCTATCAACTCTACTTGGTCCGATGGCATGGCCGGCCAGAATCCGATGATTCATGGATTACTCAAGAGGACTTGCAGTGCCTCGACCAAGACCTTCTCGAGAGATATTTGAGCCAGACTCAACATGGTCGAGTTCCTCCCACCCCGGGAGAATTTGTGCGAACACCAGAGGCACCAGAATAAGGCAGATTCTCAACCTCTATGGATATCTTAGTTGAGTCCAGTTTGTAATAAGGGCTTAGCCTATTTCAGTCGACACTTTGGGCCCTAAGTCCTATTCTTTTTGGGCCCTTTATTATTCGAGTCCTGTATCAGTTTGAGATATGGTCAGTCTAGTCAGCTCATGTTGAGCTAGTCATATTCTGAGTCCTGAAGTTAGTCCAGTCCACATTTTGTAAGTAGAAGACTCAAAACAAGTGAAGACCCAGCCAGCTTGAAGTCTTGGAACCACACTTGAAGATGATGGAAGACCCAACAAGAAAAGTTGAAGACTCTAGAAGCCTGGAGCCTAGCCTGGAACCCTGGACCGCAGCTAGGAGCATACTAGGCCACCAAGGGCCCAAGAGGAGAATCATATGGTGCCACACTACCTTATGATCACCTCCTCTTGGTTGGCCACATAGGGTCACCTCCCTTGGCCGACCAAGGAAAGTGAGAGAGGGAGAGTTTGAGGGAAAGAGGGAGAGTGGGATACCATGTATTCTAGCTAGGGTTTAGGTGGGATTCAAATTCCAATGAATTGTCTTGTATACCCTTACTTGGGATAAGTTTGAGAGCCTATTTAAAAGGCCCCCCTCTTATGTATTCACATCTTTTATTGAAATATATTGAGTTTTCAATTTATTGCTGTGTGCTAAGGGGAATCTGTGTGAACCCCTTCCTCTTCCTAGCCTCCTGCACCCTGCCTCCAAGCCTCCATCAAAACCCTAGAAGCATCTTTCTTCAACCTTGGCTGCCCAACACAAATCACTCTCTTCCCTTCCTATTTTTAGTTTTTTCCATCATCCCTACATCATTTTCTAACCCTTGATAAGTGATTTGCAGGTCCCTTGAAGTTTATGAATCCAACGATTCCAGCTAGACAGCTTTCGGGTCATCGGGTTGAAAGCCACGGATCTGCGGGGTCTTCGGCTTGATCTCCAGGCCGCATCTGGGAGCGTCGAGAGAACTCTTCAAGGATTCTTCATCAAATTCCTGTCAGATACACCCCCTCGACTTGCCAGTAGCAATATTGAAGGAGAACTTGCCCAATCGGGGCTTCTCAGCCTCGGCAGTCCTTCTTTTCTATCAGTTTAAGGGTCTTTTTGCATGCTGTTGCTTCTAATTTTTAAAAGAATTCCTTGATTCAGATCTTGGCTTTATATTCGGGATTTAATCACCTAACTCGGTACTTAAAAAATACAAAAATACTTTGCATGCACCTTTAGTCCCGCATCACTTTAGCTATAGAGTTTGAGTTGGTGAATTATTTTTCTTAATTTGTTTAAAAAAATAAAATAATAAAAAATATTTGTAAAAAATTACTATTTCCAATCTAGTTCATAATTTGTTGTCATCATAATTAATTTACTTTTATTTCTAATTTACTTCTTTCTTGTAAACTTTCTTTATTTGCTTGGTTAAATAGTTATTTTAATTTTACTAAAATACCTAGTTGCCTTATAATCCTTATTTAGTTTAGTTTTCTCTCACACCTAATTGACTAAATTAAAACGTACCTACACATAACATAACATAAAAATAAAATAAGGACACCTCATAATACTTTGTTAAAATAGAGAAACTAATTATGTCTTAAAAATTTATTACTTGTGTTGGACATCTTTTTTTTTTTGTATATTTTTATAAATGTCTTAAAGGCATAACCCACAAATAATATAAGATGAGAATTTGATAACCCTTTCTTGGCCTATAAATCACTACCTTGCATAGCATATTGACCTAAAACATTAATCTAAAATCAATTAGACTTGGCCATTAAGAATTTTTGATCTCACTAGGATAAGGGACACTGAGAGTTGGACCGAGCTAGGGTTAGTCAGTTACCTAGTATCTAAGGAAAGTAGTTTAAGAACAGGATCCTAAAGGAAGTTGGTTAATTAGTTCAATTGTCTGACCTGGCTAATTTATTTGGTGTCTAAGGAAAGCAACTAGAGGACCCATTTGACCTTATACTTTGCCAGTTGGCTGGTTAGCCCATGACTTGGAGGGCTCAAAGATGACCCTAGAATAGTTAGGAGCTGTTTAGAGTTATGGAACCCTAGGATAGAGAGTCTATTATATGCAAACTTGATTGTAATTAACATAAAACTTTAACTAATATTTTTTCTCTATCTCTCTTAGCTCTAGAACTCCTTAGGCCCTTATCTTTGGACTTCTTCTCTATCTTTTTCTTTCTTTTTCTCCTTTCCCCTCTCTAAACATGTATATATATAAAAACTTAATAGCCTAGGATTTTCTTACCCAGATCTTTTGGTTGCATGCTAGGTCAACGATCTCTACAACCCAACTTGCAATGACTAAACAAAGAGCTAAAATAGACCCTTAGAAAAACATGGCTGAACATGGCAATGTTAACCCTCTACACCCATTAAGAAAATATTTCCCCCCATCCTCATACTCACAATGCATTCGAGCACCACCTATGGAGGCCACCCAATACAAGATCAAGTCCAATATTATTCAAATGCTACCATTTTTTTCATGGACTTGTCATGAGGACCCTTATAGGCACCTAGATGAGTTTCTTGAGATTTTCTCCATGGTAAAAATTCAAAATTTCTCTAATGATGCCCTTAGGTTGAAGCTTTTTCAATTTTACTTAAGGACAAAGCCAAATATTGGCTAAGCTCTTTAAATTTAATTACTATCTCAACCTAGGACCAACTTCAAAGAACATTTTTCAAGAAATACTTTTTCATAGAAAAAAATAACCAGATTAGAAAAGCCATAACTAGTTTTTTCCAAAGAAACAAGAAAATGTTCCATTAAACATGGGAGAGGTTAAAGAACTAATCCAAAAGTGACTATATCACATGGTTCCAAAGTGGCAACTAGTCCAGTATTTCTATGATGGTTTATTAGAGAAACATAGGCAAGTTGTCAATGCCTCATGTAGAGAAACATTTATACTAAAAAGTGAGAATGAGGCATGTTAATTATTCAAGATACTAAGTGAAAACTCTTTACACCATATATTTTCCTCGTGTAATGACATACTGATCACTCTTCAAAAAAGCGGCAGAATCTATAAAATTCATCATTATATAGATATCCATAGCTAAATAGATGAGATGTCATAAAGGATGGATCACAAAGTAGATGAGTTGTCCTAAAGGATAGATCGCATGCTTAATATAGGACACCCTCCTACTCCATCCATGTCTATTGTGCAACAAGAAGTACTGCAATTTGTTGTAGCCCCATCCATTACATAACTGAATGTCCAGCCATAATCTAGTTTCCTGAATTTGTCTACAAACATATATGCAAGCTTAAGCCTAACAAGCTCGTAGACCAGGAAACGACCCATATTAAAACACATACAACCCACGCTAGCAAAACCATTCTAATTTTCATGGAAACTGCAACCACTTGTTGTCTCACTTATGCCAAGACCAAACTATCAAAAAACCAACTATAAGAACACACCTCACCCACAATGCCAAAATCATCCTCAATCATCCATCATTAGCTATAGCTCAACTTTTGAGGAGAAAGTTTTGAAGACACTAGATTGGATAGAAGTCAACACTTAGACCCTTAACTCCCACTCACAATATATCAATTTTCATATGTAATCCATCACTAGGTTAGAAATCCAAATTGGGCAACTAGCAGCAATCTAGACAGGAGTGAAGGAGGTAAACTGCTTTCTCAACCTGAGAGCAATTTGAAAGGATAATTCATAGCTGAGAGCACCAATCCTTTTTAAACATGCTAAATCAATCATGACTCTCAGGAACAAAAAGGTCATCGAACAAACTACCAAAGCTAATAAGACCAACCCTAAACCTCTAACCCAATCTAAATTCGAATCATCTAAGAACAAGGAGTACCCAAAGGTAGAAGATGAACCAACTACATTGGAACTACCTTACTTGCTCAAAGTTTCATTTTCAGATGCCTTAAAAGCCCCTATCACTATAAAAAAGAAGGGAGGAGGACTCGATGAGATGCTAGAATTGTTTAAGCAAGTGCAAATTAATCTCCCCCTCCTAGATGTAGTCAAACAAGTCCCTGTGTATGCAAAATTTTTGAAGGACTTGTGCACCCGAAAATATAAATTTAGATTACAAATCCCAAAAGAAGTATACCTCACTAAGCATGCTAGTTCTATCTTCTAGCATACTGCCCCTCCAAACTCAAGGATTAATGAGCTCCCATCATTTCCTATGTTATAGGAGACTCTCATGTTGAAAAAACTCTCCTGGACTTAGGGGCAAGTGTAAATCTTTTACCTAGTTCAGTGTATGAACTCTTTAGACTCGAAGAACTGAAACATATAGTAGTCACCTTGCAGTTAGCTGAAAGATCAATTAAGGTACCACGTGGAATGCTCGAGGATGTCTTGGTTAAGGTAGATGAGTTTTATTTTTTAGTTGACTTCCTAGTCCTTGATATGGAATTAAGTGATAGTCCAAGATAAATTCCCATTATCCTAGGGCTATAGCAAATGCATGCATCAACTGTAAGACATGAGACATGGATGTATCATTTGAGAATAAAAAATTAAGATTGAATGTATTTGGCGCTACTAAGAGACCATCAATGGATAGTTGCTTTAAAAATGATATAGTGGAAAATGTTATAGAGGAAGCAACACCCACGATTCTTGCACAAGATCCCTTGAACACCTGCTTAGCTCATTTTGGAATAGATGACTTTGATATAAAGGGACATATTCATGAAGTAACACCTATTAGATAAACCTTATACCAAAACTATACCCCCAATAGATGATCAAGCATAAGCCATTGCCCTTGTTAGCCAATGAACCTGTAGCCCCATCTTGAATCACCGCCTGTACTAGAAATAAAGTCAATCCATGCCATGCTCATGTATTTCTTGAATCCAATGACACCCTCCCAGTGATCATTGCATCAAACTTGACCCTTGACCAAGAAAAACAATTGGTTGGTGTTCTAAAATAATATAAAGAGGCTATCGGCTAGTCTATTACTGATTTAAAAGGAATTGACCCCTCCATCTATATGCACCACATTCATTGTGAGGTAGATGGCAAACCATATAAGGAAATGCAGAGAAGACTGAACCCTAGCATGAGAGAGTAGTTAAGAAGAAAGTTGTCAAGTGGTTAGATGCAGGAATCATCTACCCCATATCAGATAGTAAATGGATCAGCCCCACTTAAGTAATACCTAAGAAATAAAGATTACTATGATGGAAAATAAGGAAGGTGAACTGCTCACTACCCGCATAATATCTAACTAGCGTGTATGTATAGATTATCATAAATTAAATTTTGTTACTAGGAAAGATCACTTTTCTTTACTATTTATTGATCAAATCTTAGAATGGCTTGCAGGGCAAAGTTTCTTTTACTTTTTGGATGGCTATTTGAGATACAATCAAGTGCCTGTCTTTTCTAATGATAAAGAGAAAACCGCCTTCACCTATCCCTTTGGCATGTTCTCTTATCGGTGCATGTCCTTTGCCCTTTGCAATGCAGCTACTACATTTCAGTGGTGTGTACTAGCCATTTTCTCTGATAAGGTGGATAAGTTCCTAAGAATTTTAATGGATGACTTTTCTGTATTGGTACCATGTTTGAGGATTGTCTTCAAAACTTATCTAAGGTATTAGAATGATGTAAGTAGACAAACCTTGTATAAGTTGGGAAAAGAGCCATTGTATGGTTTAAGAAGGGATTGTATTGGAGCATGTTATATCTAAAAGGGGAATTGAGGTAGATAAAGCTAAAGTGGTGGTAATATCAACACTACCACCCCTAACCTTGGTTCGACAAGTATGATCTTTTCTAGCTCATGCTAGATTTTTTAGGCACTTCATCAAAGATTTTAGCAAAATTTTGAGACTTTTGTGTAATTTACTGGCTTAGGACACACCATTTATGTTTGGTGAAGATTGTTTGAAAGCCTTTTACATGCTATGAACTGCTTTGATAATAGCACCCATAATAAACCCCCTCACTGCTCTATTTCATTTGAGATCATGTGTGATGCCTCTAATTTTCCAATAGGTGTCATCATAGACAAATATCAATAAGGAGCCATGCATGATCTACTATGCTAGTAAAACTCTTTTCAATGCCCAAATAAATTATACCATAATCGAAAAGGAGTTTCTAGCCATAGTATTTGTCCTCGAAAGTTTGCTCATATCTACTAGGGTCCAAGGTTCTAATTTACTCTAACATTCAGCTCTTAAATATTTGCTCTTAAAAAAGATACTAAACCATGATTGATCAGATAGATCCTTCTTCTACAAGAATTTGACGAAGAAATTTATGATAAAAAGGGTTAAAAAATGTGGTAGCTGACCATATTTTCAAAATCTTGGTTGAATACATGATGAGCACAAATGAGGTCAAGGAGAAATTTCCTGACAAATAGCTTTTTGCAATCTCCTCCAACCAACCTTCATGTTTGCCCATATCATCAATTATTTGCAACAAGACAAATATCTCCCCATTAGACAAAACAAGTGAAAGAGTGATTCTTTTCACAAGTTAACATTTCTTCTGGGAGGAACCTAAACTATTCAAATACTGTCATAACCAGGTTATTTATCATTGTACTCTTGAGAGTGAAGTCTAAAACATTCTCACCTTTTGCCACTCTTCGGTATGCGGGGGATACTTTAGTGAAAGAAAAACTAAAGCAAAAGTATTGCAAAGTGGGTTTTATTGGCTATCACTTTTAAAGGTGAATATAGGTTTGTCCAACACTATTTATGGTGATAGCGAACAGGAAATATATCTAGGAAGGATATGATGCCATTGGGTCCAAATTAGTAGAAATATTTGATGTTTGGGGAATCAATTTCATGGGACCCTTTTCAATCTCGTTCAGGTTCAAGTACATTCTAGTAGCGATAGACTATATGTCTAAATGGGTAGAGGTAATAGCTACATGGACTAATGATAATAAAGTTGTTATTAGTTTAATCCAATAGAATATCATTAGTCGATTTGGTTTCCCTAAGGTGATCATTAGTGATGGGGGGACTCACTTCACAAATAGGCAATTTGAAGCACTTATGAAAATGTATAATATCACACACAAAGTTGCCACACCATATGACTCCCAAACTAGTAGTCAGGTAGATGTGTCAAATAGGGAGATTAAACATATTTTAGAGAAGACTGTTAGGCCTGATAGAAAGGATTGGTCCCTATACTTAGATGATACCTTATGGCCTACCTACAGCTTTCAGAACCCCTATCAGCATGTTCCCTATTGATTAGTTTATGGTAAAGCATGCCATCTACCAATTAAGTTAGAGAATCACACATTCTAGGCCATTCGAATGTTTAATTTTGATATGCAGAATGCAGGTTCTAACTGGAGGTTGCAACTTAATAAACTTGAAGAGCTATGCAATGATGCATATGAGAGTTCATGAATCTATAAAGCTTGAACTAAAGTTTTCATGATAAGTATATCTCTAGAAAATCATTCAAGCCAAACAAAAAGTATGGCTCTTCAACTCCAGACTATGCCTCTTCCTCGGTAAACTCCATTCCTGATGGGATGGACCATTCATTATCACACAAGTATTTCCACATGGAGCAATAGAATAAATGATCCTTAGAATGGCAAAACATTAAAGGTGAATGGCCAATGCTTGAAGCCATATGTAGATGGACTTGCACACAAAGAATGAATCGACACCATCTGTCTAGGGGATCCAGTTTATAATGAATAATGAGCTTGATGTCTGGCTAAAGATGTTAAACTTAGTACTAGCTGGTAGGTAACCCAACAATCTCATTTTTTTAGGGCAGTTGTAGGAACCTAGGAGGAAGGACAAGAACCTGCTACTTCATGAAGCCCTCTTCAACTCCCAAAGCACACTTACCCCAGGTGCATTCTCTCCTTTTCTTTCAATTGCTTATTTTATTTCCCTACTGTATTGATGATAATGTTGATTAAGTTGAGGGGAGAAAAATAACTTACTTAAGTCCTCAAGTATAGTTAGAAATAATTATGTTTTGTGTACCAACTGTTGTCTTGATTTAAAGTTACATAGGTATCCTAAACAATGATTGATTAATGGCCTAGATAATCCTAGAGATACTAAGGAATAAATTATTAAAGAAACTCAATAAATGGTAGGGTTTAGACTGGAAACAATTTCTTGGAGCAATTCCAGAACCTTCTAACCATTGATGTTAATAAAGAATCTACTTTATGGGGGTATGAATGGTAAGGTCAAGGCATACAAAAGTTTTTCTTTAGTTTCAAAATAAAAAAAAGAAGAAAAGAAAGAGTGGGTTTTGGATTCTTACTAAGTAACCGGGGCCCTTCACATAAAGAAAACGTTGTGGTTCACATCAAAAGGTGGGGATGCCAACAGGCCTATTAGAGAGTCAGTCTTACCTCATAGCTTTTTTTGAACTCTTATTGAGTAACCAGCCCCTTCGTGTAAGTAAGCATTGTGGTTCATGTCAAAAGTGGTGATGCTAACGCTAAATAGGCTAAGAGATTGCACTAAACTCTTTACCAAAAAAGGGGGACTAACTTGCAAAAAGACATTTCACCAAATCCCCAGTAAGTTAGAGGATTCAAAGAGTGAGGTAGAAAGTTGGCAAAAAAATTTATAATTTTTTGGGCTTGACTCAACCACTAATTAGGTTGAATTTAATCTGATGAAGTACCTCATTAATGGTCGGGCCAGGTATCAACTAACCCTTAGGAATATTTAAGTTAACTTTTAATTCAAGATGAGTTTGTACACATGGATAATTTATCTGTTTTACTCGAGGATGAGCAAAGTTCAAGTTTAGGGATGTGATAATTATATTATATATATAAGTATAAATTTAAGAATTAAGTTATCTTTATTTATTTAAAATTGATATTTCTATATATCTTTTATAAGATAAGGATTCTAGTATAAATAGCATGATTTGGGGTTCAAATGAAAAAAATTTGAAGCAAATCAGACTTAAAATGAATCCAAAATTAAGATTTTAAAAATATTAGGCTTGCATAAATTTTAAAATAGTCGGTCCATCATGGACTAATTGCTTGATTTATAGAATAGCGCTCGGTCCATATCATCCATTAACCATGTCCATGGCTAGGTATCATGGACCATGGAAGATTTTGGTTGATTGTTGGCCAAGATAGTGGTCAGTAAACATCCCCTAGGTCTAGCAAGGCATACAATACTCTTCTACTGGATTCGACTGATACCTGCTCATGACACTAATAGCAAAGGCAATATCAGGTCAAGTACATAACATGTCATACATGAGGCTCCCAATTGCTGATGCATATGGGATCTTTCTCATGTATATCTTCTTAGGTATTCTAGGACACATCTTCTTCGAGAGATTGATGCTATGCCAAAGGGGTAATAATCCCCTCTTAGAGTTCTCCATACTGAACCTTTTTAGCATTTTCTCTATGTATAATTTTTGTGAAAGGCCAAGCATCATCTTTGTCTTCTTTATAGGCCTTAATTCCTAGATATAAAATGCTTCATCAAGGACTTTCATGGAAATTTTTTAGCCATATTCATCCAAATATTTAATTGACTATTAATTGAATGAATCAAGGTAGCTTTGATACCACTATTGGGTTATGGTTGCACAGCAGAAGACCAAATTTTAAAAATTTAATCCTTGAAATCCTAGTCAACTGAAATCCTAGACCCAAGACTACCTTGATTATACCAATTAATAGAGACAAAATATTGGCAAATAGAATAATTCCTGTAACACTAATATCCCTTATTCCACTAGGTACACAAGTGCGTGCCCTCTAGAGTGATCCACACAGGAATTGGATCAAGAAAACACTCCACTTCTTTGCTTGACTCTTCCCGTCAACCTTTCTTCCTTCAGCAACATTTCTTCTCTTTTAGGATCTTTTTCCTTCGAAGAGTACCTCAGAACCTCTCTAAAAAATCTCTTACTATCCTATTATCCTTTCTAATTCTCTTCATACATCTTATCTTAAAATGGTAGACTTGTCTTAAATAAAAGACCTGTCCTAACAATGAAAGGAAGAGAGTTGTCAGGGCAAACTTTGGATGCTTGGTTTCAATCACCAAAGCCTTTAAATAGGAAGAGAGAGGTGTTTTATACACCATTTCATCACCCTTAATATGATATTTATCATATTAGATAAGACCCTTTATGCAGAAGGAGTCTTTTGGTAGAAAGGTGCAAAGTGAAATGTTGTTTCACTAACATTTTTGTCCAAAAGTTGCTTATTGTAACTCTTCGAGAAAAACTAATAATTAGTCTTTAATTTCAGAATTAATGACTTGGTCTAACACTTCAATAGGTGTATAAATTAGACATGTTTATCCCGAAAAAGGTGATTGATAAGCAAGACTCTAGCCCATCCCATGAGCCACATATTCCAAGCATCACATCCCTTCATGAAATCATGCCCATTATTACAAATTATCTGGTCAAATCTAATCCAAATGGATGCTTATTAGAGAGATAAGAGCTAAGGCTTATCACCAAAAAGGTGATTTAATTGCAGGACTCTTGGTCCTTTTGTGCCCCTTAAAATGTATGATAATATTGGCTCCAAGAGTCCCAAGCCCTTGGGACTCTTGGTTAATCAATGGATAATGGCTATAAAATCAAGATAAGTTCTAATTTGGATATCCCACTTAAGGATTAACCAAATTTAAGTCCCACTCAAATTAGTTCACCAAATAGCAAGCATTTAAACACATTCTAATTAGATTAGGAGTTAGGCTAGCCAACATATGCTAATATGTTAATTAGCTAGCCAATTAGGATCCTATGATCCTAATAAAAGTACAAATGACTTTCTTGAACAATTCCTTAATATGTGTGACCCTTTGGGCTCCTCATCTTGCTAGCAGTAGGTCTAAGTTCATATCGATTTAGTTCAATATAAATCAACTAATCGAATTAGGTCAAATAGAGCTAACCATAGCTACTAATTTGAACCATCTTTCAAATTGACTCATGAATTTAATCAATTTAATTCATGATAATATACAAGACATGATTGATATCTAGCAACATATCATGCCTACCTAGAAGATGAAGAATTTGATAGACATGAGACATACCACTCTCTTCATCGAGCATATATAGGATGTGCTAGTCTATACAGAAACATCGATTCTTGACTTGATGATCCTATGACTAGGAATATTTTAGATTAGGATTTATAAGATCTTAGATCTCACTGTTATGATCTCCATCATAAACCTAAAATAATTATCCTAATTTATGGGATTCATCATAATCTTAAAATAATAAAGTATAAGACACAGCATATGACAAAATAAAATACCTTTTATTAATATCATACTTGAGTCATGAAAATTTTATAGATAAATCCCTATTTCATAAAAATATGATTAGCTTTTAGGATACTATTTTTTCATAGCAAACATTTTCTCTTCTAATTCCCATTTCTATTATAGTGGACCATTCTTTTTTGCTTGCAGTAGGCTTATTTTGAGCATCCTTTTTCTTTAGCATGCTATCCTTCTTTTGCTTCTTCACAAGCTTTTTCTTCCAAGTAGACTTTCTCTTAGAGGAAGATGCCTACTCCATAGCTAAAACAGGAGTCCCTTGAACTCTTCAAGGTCATCTCATTACTTACTATCAAGTTTAATAATCTAGGTAAATTGTAACTCAATTTCTTCATATGATAGTCCATGACAAACTGAGCAAATGAGCCAGTTAGGGACTAAAGGATCAAATTGACTTGCAATTCCCTATAAATCAACAAGCCCAGCTTTTCTAGCTATTCAATGTCTTTGATCATTGTCAAGTAATGATCAATGACTGACTACCCATTATGCATTTTGGTATTAAAACTTTTAGAGACCTTAAAGCATGCATTGCGACTCTACTCACCATACAACTTTTGCAAGTAAGAAATTATATCCTTGACAGTTGGCATATCCTCATGCTAGCTCTATAACTCATTTGACACGGAAGCTAGAATATCACACATTACCTTATTATCATCTTCCATCTATTTCTCATATGCTATTATTTGATGAGCACTAGGATGGTCAGGTAAGATGGGGGTCAACCACATAGTCCAACTTTTTGAAACTTAAGACTATTTTGATGTTCCTGAATCAGTCTTCATAGTTTAGGCTAATAAGTCAGTTGGTCTCAAGAATACAGGCCAATGGATTTGAAGCTAACATGGTTTAGCCACGAGACTAAAAGATTACTTTGACATTCATACTCAATTATAAAAATTATTCTGACTTTAAGTAGCAATTTTGTCTCCCATTATTTTTATGGATCTCTCACACTCCTCGTGGAGATGCAGAAACCCTTATGAAACCTTGGTTTTTAGTAGATCCTATGGTCCCACCAATATGTGATACCTCACTTTGCCCAATTATTAGTAACTTGCTATACCAATGAGTGAACAACTCTTGTCCAATGCAACTTATGTATGCTGCATTGACTTGTTCTCTTAGTCATGAAGCCTCACCATGCCCGGTTATTAGCCCGATCCTTAGTTAAGTCAGACCCACTATTATGCATAGGTAAAGCCATTATTGAGTTCTTCATCATGCCCAGTTATTGGGCTCAACCCCATCAATAACTAGCACATCTCATTTAATTAAGGTAGTTGTGTCATCCTGGTGCAATTGAACCACTGTAACCAGTCCAGAACAACAACACCCATGGAAATCCTGCACACCTAATTTGGTGGAAGACTTAAGACTTAATATTCATGGAGAGATTTAGGTTCAGGTCTCAACTAAAATTAGTCAGCCCAATCTCATGTTTAGATAACCAGGTTTAGGTTAGCAAACTCTAAGTCTAAAAATCTAGTCATCATGGGTGTACTCGAATAAAAATGACCTATTCAAAACTTCATTAACTAAGTTGGCCAGGTAAGTAAGATCAATAGAAAAGTTTCACTTTTTAAACATTTTTCTTTAGACACCAACTGAGTTGGCTAGATAAAGTCAGCCCTACATAATAACCATGGTCAAGACTTGCTTTAGACACCAATTGATCAATAAGAATCAATGAGGCCAACTAATGACTCAAGCTCAGCGTAGAGCTAAATTAGATCTTTAATTAATTAATTCATGTCAAAAGTGAATCAATGTGATCAAACTACATCTAAAATCAATTTGAGCCCCTTCAACCCCATCCTAAATCCTTCTTTGATCAAGTTTGATCAACTACTCAAAACTAAACCAAGGTTCTAGACTGATGTAATCAAACCTTTATATGTAGTCTAATCTCAAGAGCTAATTTGTTCTACCCATAACTTCATGTACAAAGCAAAATTTTAGATTCTAAAAATAATTTTTAGATTAAGTTTGAGTGCATTAAATTAAAGATTTATGATCTTAAATCATATTTGAGATCTAGACCTATTCTAGTATCTCAAATATGCGGCTTTAGATCGAACGAACTAATACATCTCATGTCTTTAATTTTAGATATAAAATAAAAAATATACATATCTCATATGCACATCAGATCAAAATTGATTAAAAATTTTTGAAAATGTTTTTCAAAACTAGGTTCGCATCATAGTAGGACAACCTTTGAACTATAGGGTAAACCCTATAGCAGGACAACCTTATCATTCACTATCAGTCAATCCATAATTATTCAATTTTAAATCCAATATTAATCAAGCCATATATCATATATCTCTATAACAAATCAAAATTTAACATTTTAATTTTAAAATAATTTCAAAAACATATCAAATCTATGCTAGGACAACCTTTGCATTATAGGGAATAAACCCTATAACAGGACAACTTATCATTTAGCATTGATTTGATCAAAACCCAATTCTGACTTTCATATCTAAATGATTCCATGCATATAAGAAAATGAAAACCATAGCTCAGATACCACTATTGCATTTCGGCATAGATGACTAGCATGCAAAATTATATTCAAAACCCAAAGCATGATGAAAGCAATATTGATGAAAAATAATTTTTATAAGCACATGTTGATTTTAAATAAACCATATATCACCTATACATGCCTCTAATATGCTAGAATAGATAAAGTAAATCAGATCTAAAGTAAAAAAAATAGAAGAACAAGAATTTAACTTATCTTAATCTTTTAACTCTTTCTTTAGTCAGATCTGTTTAATCAATCATATCTCCAAGGATTTATCAAAGCCGTGCACATGCTCGGCTTCTACTATCCATACAAAGCCTTTCTAACAAAATCACCAAGACCCCCAGACTAGTAGTTCCTTGTAGGTCTTTCTTCAAACTCAAGATGAACCTTTCTCTTCTAGTCGAAGATCTGGAACCCTTGTAGCCATTTTGCCTCTTCTAAAGAAATTAAACCAAAAAATTAAAAATCCTTTTCTAATTTTTCCCTATCTAAAAACTTGACCCTCTCATATTTCTTTCAATGTATGGAATGTATATGGCATAGAAGGAAAAAGAGAAAACAAAGGAAGAAGGATGTGTGATAATTATTTTTTTGCGGCCTTATTTCTGCCATTCTTAACTCGATGCCAAAACCACCCCATGCCACCAAAAATCTAGATAAATTAGTATTCTTATCTAATTTGAATAACATTCAAATTAGATAAGAGTTTAAATAAATCTAGAAGGAGAGAGTCCTAGAGAAGGAAAAGAGGTGCCACCTTGTGCTCTCTCTTCTCATCATGCAAGCCAAGAAGAGGTGCACATATTCCAGCACCCCTCTTATTTTCTACATGAAATAAGAGAGAGGACATAGTCAACGAGTCTCCTAGCTACTGGTTCAGTTTGACTCCATTCTGGATTGATTTTGAACCATTTCAAACTCTAATCGAACCATTTTCTAAAGGTTACTAACTTGATTTAATTAGGTCTAGAATTCAAGTCCAACTAAATTATCAATCCAATTAAATTTAATAAAATTAATATTTATTAAATTTGATTTAATTGAGTCAAATAATAAAGTCAAAAATTATTGCAACATTTGTAAATAGGTCAAGCATGCTAAAATTAGCAAGTGCCAAAATCACAAGTACCAAAATTAGTAGGTACTAAATATGTAACTCTTATATAGATACTTGTTTGATCAGTCAAACTCTTTTTTGTATGTGATCCCATAAGATATATTCTATCTGTAGTGAGATGTACCATGATCTCTATCATAGTATCATTGAAACTCTTTCGATAGATAAAAATAATTTTAGCTCAATCCAAACTTGAATTGTTGATCCAAAAAGATCTCGTGAGCTCTCACAACATCCACTAGATACACCAAGTAGTATATAGTGACAACCCATTAGAATAGAAATGAATACTTAGGTATACTACCATGTGATCCAATTTCTCTATCAAAAATTTTGACAAGATGCAGGTCATGGAAACTCGTCAAACCCTCGTATCTATTATATGCTAGACTTAATTAGCTTGAGTCCAATTATGATTCCCATGAAACCTCCTTTCCATTATTACACTACTATGGCCATAGATTTAAGAACTCTATCTATTAAGTCACATAGGACTACACCTTAACTACTAGGTAGATAGATCCCTTAGGTGCACTCCCTACTCCAAAGGCAATATTAGGTTGAGTACATAACATGGCATATACGAGGCTACAAATTGGTGAAGCATATGGGATCTTGCTCATGCACTATATCTCCTTATGTATACTAGGACACATCTTTTTGGAGAGATTAATGCAATGTCTAAGGATAATAATAACCTCTTAGAGTTTTCCATGCAGAACCTTTTCTGTGCTTGCTTTGTACATTTTTTATGAAAGGCCAAATATCCTATTCAGTCTATTTCTATAAACCTTAATTTTTAAAATATAAGATGCTTTACCTAGGTCTTTCATAAAAAATTATTAGATAACAAACTTTTAATAGAAGTTAACATGGAAATATCATTTCCAATTATAAGGATGTCATCCATGTATAATACGAGAAATGTCACAGCCCCCCATTAACCTCCTTGTATATATAAGGCTCCTCTTTATTTTTGATAAAATCAAATGATTTGATTGCATCATTGAAATGAGTGTTCCAGCTTCGAGAAGCTTGCTTTAATCCATAAATAGATCTATGCAGCTTGTAGACTTTGTTATCTTCATCACTAGAATTAAAACCTAAAGGCTATTCCATATAGATACCTTTCTCAAGATATCCATTAAAAAATGTAGTTTTCATATCCATCTACCATATTCATAGTCATGAAATGCCACAATGGCAAGCAGTGTGAGAATTGATTTTAGCATGTTTACTAGGGAAAAAGTATCTTGATAGTCAATGCCTTCATGCTGACTATATCCCTTCACCACCAGCCTAGTTCTATAGGTCCTTACCTTAACATCTGCACCCATCTTCCTTATGTAGATCCATTTACACCCATGGATACTATATGTTTCCTAGTGATGATGCAACCCAAGAGGGGGGGTGATTGGATCTTTCAAAATTTAAACATTATATGCTGGTCTTGATGTATTTGTAAAGCAAGTGATTAAGCACAAAATGAATATACAGTGGATAATAGCAAATTAAATGCAAGAAATAAAGAGCAAGTAATAGAGAAAGCAATCACACATAACACAAAGTTTTATAGTGGTTCGGTGCACTCCAAGGCACCTACATCCACTCTCCAAGATTTTCTTAGGAATTCCACTATAATCACCAAGATTACAGTTGATTAGTTTTCTGGGCTCACTAATCAAAAGTCAACTTGTTTTTTAAGGCTCACAAGTCAAACCTCCCATGGTTTTGCGGGCTAACTAAGAACCTAATTAGTTTAAGGCTCACAAACAATCTCCCTTGGTTTTGCGAGCTAACCAAGAACCTAATTGGTTTTCCAAGGCTCACCAAAAAGCTCTTTGGTTTTCCAAGGCTCACCAAAAACCTCAAGTAAACAATGTAAGAATAATATGAAAGGGTACAATTAAAGCTTTCTAAAACAAAACAAATATCTCTTTGAAGCTTTTTGAATGTTGATGAAGATTTTGTCTTCAAGTTGTTGAAGAAGCCTTTGATTGCAGCTTGATGATATGAACTTTGGATGCTCTCTTTGAAACTTGGAAGCTTGAATGCTTGAACCACTCGAGTCTTGAATCCTTGAAGGATATTCAATAACTCACAAAAGGATTACCTTTCCATTTGATTTTTGATGTTTATATTGCTCTCCAAATCATAGATGACCGTTTATGGCTATTGGGGATGAAAAACTAGTCGTGGGAGCTTATAAGAGTCAATTTTGGCTTTCAAAATATATAGCCATTATGGCTGTCAGAACCTGTGAGTTGATACTTGACTTCTGTGAGTCACACTTAAGTCTTCATGAGTTGACACTTGATTTTTGTGAGTCAACACTCGAGTTCTTGAGTCGACAGTTGAATTTTATGAGTTGACACTTGAGTCAAAAACCTCCAAATGGCCTAGTTCTATTTTTCAAAAATTTCAGGTCTTGAGTCGACACTTAAAATCCTTGAGTCGACACTTGTGTTCTGTAAGTCGATACATGATTTCTATGAGTCGACACTTGGCGTGCCAGTGCTGAAACTTCTTCAAATTGATTTTTATCCTCTTCAAGTTCTTTCATATCAATTTCAAAGTCCATATACTTGATTTTTCATTAATTTAAGGACTTTATTCAACTAAAAGCATGTATTTCTTCATTCAATATGGATGAGTATAAAGATCTGATAAACACACTTAAAAATATAATTCGCACTTATATATACTTAAACATTTTTGTCGATCATAAAAATCAAGACTAGAGTCAACAATCTCTACCTTTTTGATGATGACAAAATCATTAAGTATTTGAATAGGGTAAGCTTAAAAAGATTTACAATAAGAAAAATATGTAAGCTCAAATCAAAAGCATTAGCTCCCCTCAAAATATGATCCAAAAAACTCTTCAAAACATGCAAAGTTTTCAAATTTTCTCCCCTTACTAACTCTTCTCTTAAGATTATAGCATTTTCTTTCTTCTGCCCCTTTTTCACCTTCTTTCATTTCTCTATAATTCTTTTTATGTTTATCATATCTTTCTCTTTTCATACTTAACATTTTTCTCCCTCTTTTTGTCATCATGAAAAGGGTGAAAGGCAATGCAAAATGGAAATGAAGGTAGAAAGAATAGCAAGATTATCATCAAAATCAATACATGAAATCAATTAATCATGATACCAATTAAATATGATATGATATCATAGAATAATAAGCACTTGCAAGAAATAATTAATGTATATTAGCTCTAATATGTATATTATCCATTCACCTCACTTGTTCATGGGATAAGCCCACAGTGGCACCCCAATACATCATAAAGATCCTAGTGAATGGGAAGAGAGGGTCTTTAAACCCTACTTAGCTTCATGATTGGATGGCCATGGTGACTAACCCAATCCGAAGCAGTTACTAGGAGCTCTTCTTCTTTAAGATTCTAATAAATCTTGATACCAATTGAATGTAACTTCTCTCAAAGGATTAGATTTGAAAACAAGGAGAAGGAGCAATATAAGTAAAGCATGATGTCAAAGAAAAATATTCAAAGCATCGTATATATATAATGACACAAATCTTTGGATGCTCTTCCTAAATGTTATTTCTCCTTAAAAATATGCATTCATTTGATGAATAAAACATGAAAGCTCATGCATCAAGATTTGAAATTTTCAAGATATTTATGATTCCAAAATACAAATGATTGATCATTCAAAAGCTTTTAGCATGATTTACAATCCATTTGAAATGATTTGATATCCATACAAATGCTATAAGTAATTTAATAGCAAGTCTAGCTACTAGAGCAAGGGTTTATCAATATGCATACCATCTTATTAAATGTAACCCTTAACTACCAGGTCTATACTTGATCCAAATCATTTCTGGCTTAAACATATATGCCAAAAAAAAATAAAAAACATATAAATCATAATATTTCACTTGAAATAGTTTAAAACTATATTAATCAAAATCAAGTGAAAGTCTAATAATCACAAGTTTAATCATGAGAATGAATCCATCAACATCAAAATGTTCATGATCATAATAAATGACTATTACTCTAAACATGATATTAATTAAATAATTTTCAAAGCAATATGCAACTTTGAAAGTTTTTTTATGAAGTAATTTATGATACATTAATTAAAATCAAACGAAGGTCTTAATCACAAGTTTGATCATGATAATATGAAATTCATCAACATTAAAAATATTTGGATCATAGCCAATGACTATAAGTCTAAACTTGATTCTAATTAAATATTCAAAATATTTTTCAAAGTAATTGATGCAACATTATAATAAATATTCAACTATATTTTCAATTATGAAAAGAAATGTTTAGAATTTATCAATATGCAGAATCCTTCCTTTACCATTTAGTCCAAATTATGGCTTATCCACTTCTTTATGTTGTTGTACACCACTTTTCAAAAAACTTTCTTTCTTCATGTTGGGATGCAAGACATTCCTGCAAAATAAACTAGGTAGACAATTTTGGTACCCAAACTTTCTTGGATCCTTTAGAATTAGTAATTATGGTTCCTTTTGGAACCAAACTTTTCTTAATTTACAAGGATATGCATCATGCCCTAATTTACAATATTTAAAACATGTATTATTGAAAGATGCATCATCAAAGAAATTCTTTTATTTCAACTCAAAATTTTTGTTTTTCTTTAAAAGCTCATCATTTGATACAAAAATCTTGGATCTTCTTATAATTTCTATTTCACTAAATAAAACAATTTTTTCATTTGAAAACTTATTACATAAATCTTTTAAATCAAAATTTTTTTTCTATTTTTTTTTTCTTAGAAGGACTATTCTTATCACTTTCTAAAATATTAATCTTTAAATTTAAATCATTATTTTCATTGGCAAGATTGGTGTTCTCAAGAGAAAAGAATCTACATGTCTTTTTAATTTCTTGTGCTCAATTTTTAATACTTTGTATTCATGCACAAGATCATTAAATACATCATGTAATTCATCAAAGATAAAATCATAATCATTTTTAGAACATACCTCTTCCTCATTTTTCATGAAGCAAAGATGGGCAACTTCTTGTTTATCATCCGAACTTGAATCTTCACTATCACTCCAAGTTGCCATCACTGCCTTGAATTTCTTTTTGGCCTTAAGGGCTATTATCTTCTTATTTTTTAGATCAGCAACTGCTTTCTTTTTCCATAAATTCATCTCATGAGTCATGAGTGAACCAATAAGTTCCTCTAAAGGTAGAGTATCAATATCTTTGGCTTCTTGGATCGCCGTTACCTTTGAATCCCATGATATTGGCAAGGACCTAAGAATTTATTAATCAAATCAGCATTAGTATAGACTTTGCCAAGACTTTTCAATTCATTAATAATAGTCATAAATCTAGTATACATATCAGAGATAGATTCATAATGCATCATTTTAAATATTTCAAAAGAATGAAAAAGCATATTAATTTTAGTACATTTCACTTGAAGAGTACCCTCATGAGTAACCTCAAATGTGTCCCATATTTCCTTCGTCGATGTATATGTGGAGATTCTATTAATTCATTAAAGTCCATTGTACAATAAAGCAAGTTCATTGCTTAAACATTAATTTCAGATTGCTTAATATCATATTCATTCCAATTCTCTTCGAGCATTGGAATGGAAATGCCATTAACCAAAATGGAAGGAATATAAGGACCACTAACTATAACTTTCCAAAAATAATAACTAATAGATTGAATATAAATGCGCATGCGAGTTTTTCAAAAAGTGTAATTAGTGCCATTAAAAATGGTGGTCTAACACTAATACCTTAAAGCATTGCCATGATCTTTTAACTCAAAATTGTTGGATTCTTTGCAAAGCACAAAGATTAGATACCAATGATTTTGGATTCTAGGCTCTGATACCACTTATTGCCCAGTGATGATGCAACCAAGAGGGGGGGTGAATTGGGTCTTTCAAAAATTTAAATAATTACGTGATGGTCTTGATGTATTTGTAAAGCAAAGTGATTAAGCTCAAAATGAATATGCAGCGGATAATAGCAAATTAAATGCAAGGAATAAAGAACAAGTAATAGAGAGTAATCACACACAAACACAAAGTTTTATAATGGTTCGGTGCACTCCAAGGTACCTACATCCACTCTCCAAGATTTCTTGGAAACTTCACTATAGTCACTAAGATTACAGTTGATTAGTTTTCCAGGCTCACTAATCAATACCCAACTTAGTTTCACAAGGCTAACAAATCAAAACTTTTCTAGGTTTACGGGCTAACCAAGAACCTAATTGGTTTTAAGGCTCACCAACAACCTCCCTTGGTTTTACGAGCTAACCAAGAATCTAATTGATTTTTCAAGGCTCACCAAAAATCTCTTTGATTTTCCAAGGCTCACCAAAAATCTCAAGTAAACAATATATGAACAATATGAAAGAGTATAATTAAAGCTTTCTAAAATAAAGTAAATATCTCTTTGAAGCTCTTTGAATGTTGATAAAGATCTTATCTTCAAGTTGTTGAAGCCTTTGATTATAGCTTGATGATGTGAACTTTGGATGCTTTCTTTGAAACTTGGAAGCTTGAAGGCTTGAACCGCTCAAGTCTTGAATCCTTGAAGGATATTCAATAATCTCACTAAAGGATTACCTCTCCTTTTGATTTTTAATATTTATATAGCTCTCCAAATCATAGATTACTATTTATGACCGTTGGGGATGTAAAACTAGCCATTGAGAGATTGTAGGAGTCAATTTTGGCTCTTAGAAAATATAGCCATAATGGCTATCAGATTCCGTGAGTCGAGACTTGACTTTTGTAAGTCAACACTTGAGTTTTCATGAGTTGATACTTGAATTTCTTGAGTTGACACTTGAGTCAAAAACCTCCAAATGCTCTAGTTCTGTATTTTCAAAAATCTAAAACCTTGAGTCGACACTTAAAATCTTGAGTCGACACTTGTGTTCTGTGAGTCGACATTTGATTTCTGTAAGTTGACACTTGGATGCCGGTGCTGAAACTTACTAAAACTTTTCCAAAATTAATTTTTAGCCTCTTCAAGTTCTTCCATATCAATTTCAAAGTCCATATACTTGATTTTCCTTTAATTTAAGGACTTTCTTTAACTAAAAGCATGTATTTCTTCATTCAACATAGATGAGTACTAAGATCTGATAAACACACTTAAAAATATAATTAGTACTTATATATACTTAAACATTTTGTCAATTATCAAAATCAAGACTAGAGTCAGCACTATACCCTTGAGTGAATCCACTAAGAACCAAACCTGGTTTGAATGCACTGAGCTAATTTTTGACTTCATAGCACTCAACCATTTTTTAGCATCGATGTCTGAAATTGCCTCATCATAGGTCCTAGGATCAATTATTTGATCCTTATCTCCTATAAGAACATTTCATCTATGTCCTCTATAAATATGCCAAAGTACCTTTCAGGATGATAGGAGGACCTACTAGACCTACGAGGTGAAGAAGCAACTACATCTACTGGTTCATTAGGTTCAACCTGATCTCCAGCTAGCCACTCTTCAGAGACTTTCTCATCGAGCTCAAATACCTCCCACTACCACTATCCTAAACAAATTATTTCTCTAGGAATGTGGTATGCCAGTTCATAATTAAATTATGAACCTCTAGGAAGTAAAAGTAGTAACTTATAGATTCATTAGGATACCCTATAAAGTGAGCTTTCATAGATCTGAACTCTAATTTGTTTACCATTAGTCTCTTGACATAGGCGGACATCCCAAAATCTTGAGATGGCTAAGACTTGGATTTTTAACATGCCATATTTCATATGGAGTGGTAGGAATAGACTTAGATGGAATCCGATTTAAAATGTAAATTAAAGTTTATAAAGTATGTCCCTGAAGAAACATAGGTAGCTCAGTGAAGCTCATCATTGATAGAATAAATCTAATAGGGTCCTATTCCTACTTTTAGATATCCTGTTGAGTTGAGACATGCCAAGAGGAGTCCATTGTAAGACTATGCCATTATCCTTAAGAAAACTCAAATTTTTACTAAGGCATTTCCCTCCCTGATCAGATCAGAGAATCTTAAGGGGTTTTCCTATTTGCATTTCTACTTTATGTCTGAACTTCTTGAATTTTTTAAAAGCTTCAAAATTATGCTTCATTAAAAACATATACCCATACTATGAGTAATCATCCAAAAAGATAATGAAGTATTGATAACCACCCTTGTACATCAAATGGCCTATACACATTAATGTTTACCAAGGCAAGTAATTTAGTGACCCTCTTTCCATGACCCATAAAGGGAAACTTGGTCATTTTTTCTTGAATGCATGATTCACAAACTGGATATAACTCAAAATTTATTAAGTCTATGATTCTATCATTTTCTAGTTTGTTAATCTTGTCTTTCCCAGTGTGACCAAGCCTGAGGTGCCATATATAGTTTTGGTTTAGGTTATCTCTAGATCGTTTGTGTCCCATGGTATTCACTATTTGCACGTTAATGTTTATAGATACATCAGCATGCAAATGATATAGACTATCAATCAAGAGTGCTTTTGTAATTAATTTATTTCTAAAATAAATTGAACAAAAGTCTTTATTGAATATAAAGTCATAACCTTTTTGTGCTAGCACAGAGATAGAAATTAATTTTTTGCTAGCTACAGGTACATGATAACAATCTTCTAGAGCTAAACTAAATCCTAACGACATGATAGAGGGTATGCTCCAAAGGTGACTACAGTAATTCTTGCTCCATTACCAGCATCTAGGATCATTTTGCCTTTCCTCAGTGCTCTACATCCTACCAGACCCTGCATTGAAGTATAAATATGAATACTTAAACCAAAGTCTAATATCCAACTAGAAGTAGAAGATACCATAAGATTTGATTCAATAATGAGCATAGACACTCTTTCTAAAGGTGTATCCACCTTCTATTTCTTCAAGCTCTCCAGGTATAGCAGACAGTTTCTCCTACAGTGCCTATCCATGTTGTAATTGAAATATTTTTCTTTGCTTATAGTAGGCTTCTTTTGAGCATCCTTTTTCTTTGGCTTGCTATCCTTCTTTAGCTTCTTTGCGGGCTTCTTCTTCTTCTAAGTAGACTTTCTCTTGAAGAAAGATGCCTACTCTATAGCTAGAATAAAGACTCTTGAACTCTTAAAGGTCTCCTCATTACTTACTAGTATGTTTAACAATTCAGGCAAAGTATAACTCAGTTTCTTCATATTATAGTTCATAATGAACTAAGCAAATGAGTTAATTTGGGATTGAAGGATCAAATCAACATGCAATTCCCTATGAATCAGTATGCCCAACTTCTTAAGCTATTCGATGCCTTTGATCAATGTCAAATTGTAGACTAACTACCCATTGCACATTTTGGTATTAAAAAGTCTTTTAAAGACCTCGAAGTTCGCTATGCAACAATGCTTACCATACAGCTCTTGCAGGAGAGTCATTATAGCCTTAGCAGTTAGCATATTCTCATGCTAGCTCTACAACTCATTTGACATCCATGCTAGCATGTAACACTATACCTTATTATCATCTTCCATCCACTTCTCATGTGCAACTATTTAGAGAGAATTAGAATGGTCAGGTAAGATGGGGTTTCCTTGTCACGCACTTAGTCCAGCTTTTTGGATCTTAAGACTATTTTGAGGTTCCTGAACCAATCTTTATAGTTTGGCCAATAAGTTAGTTAGTCTCAAGGATACGGGCTATAGATTGGAAGCGGACATGATTTAGCTACAAGAGTAGAAGATTAAGTTTGACTTTTATACTCAATTATAAAATTATTCTAAGGACTTTAAGTAATAATTTTGTCCCCCACTATTTTTATGGATCTCTCACTCCCTATGGGAATACAAAAATTTATGCGACCTTAGTTTTTAGCAGATTCTATGGTCCCACCAATATGCGGTACCTTAGTGTGCCCAATTATTGGTAACTTGCTATACTGACGAGTGAATAACTCTTGTCCAATATAACTTATGCATGTTACAGTGACTCAGTCTTTAAGTGATGAAGCCTCACCATTCTTAGTTATTGGCCCAATCCTTAGTTAAGTTAGACCTACCGATATGCATAGGTAAAGCCATCATTGAGTTCCACACTGTGCAGAGTTATTACGCTCAACCCCATCAATAACTAGCAATATGTCTTGTAATTAGGGTAGTTGTGTCTTCCTGATGCAATTAAACAACTATAACCAGCCTAGAACAATGACCACCCATGGGACACCTACACACCTACATTGGTGGAAGACCTAAGACTTAATATTCATGGAGAGGTTGAGGTTCAGGTCTCATCTTAAATCAGTCAGCCCAATCTCATGTCTGGCTAACTAGGTTTAGGTAAGCACAATCTCAAGTCTAAAAACTAGTTAGCATGGGTGAACTTGAATAAAAAACGACCTATTCAAAACTTCATTAACCAAGTTGGCTAGGTAAGTAAGATCAATGGAAGGGTTCCACTTTTTAAACATCTTTCTTTAGACACCAACTGAGTTGGCTAAATAAGAGTTAGCCCCACTTAATAACTATGATCAAGACTTTCCTTAGACACCAATAGATCAATAAGAATCGATTAGGTCAACTTAATGAGTCGGGTTCACAACCGAGCCAAATTAGATCTTTAATTAATTAATTCATATCAAAAGTGAATTGATGTGATCAAACTATATCTAAAATCAATTTTGAGCCCCTTTAACCCCACCCTAATCCTCCTTTGATCAAGTTTGATCAATTGCTCAAAACTGAACCAGGGTTCTAGACTAATGTAATCAAACCTTCATGGTAGCCTAATCTCAAGAGCTAATTTGTTCTACCCATACCTTCATTTACAAAACAAAACTTTAGATTCCAAAAATAATTTTTAGATTAAATTAGAGTGCATTAAATTAAAGGTTTATGATCTTAAATCATATTTGAGATCTAAACCTAGTTCCTGTATCTCATATATATAGTTTTAGATTGAACTAATTAACCTACATCTCATGTCATTAATTTTAGATCTAAAATAAAATATGATACATATCTCATATGCACATCATATCAAAAATCAATTAGAAAACTTTTGAAAATATTTTTTAAAACTAGGTTCGCATTATAGTAGGACAACCTTTGAACTATAGGGGGTAAACCCTATAGCAGGACAGCATTATCGTTCACTATGATATGATCTGCAATTAATCATTTTTAAATCCAATATTAATCAAAAAATATCTCATACACCTCTATTTCAAATTAGAAAGTTAAAGTTCTAATTTTGAAAATAATTTCAAAAACATATCAAATCTATGCTAGGATAACCTTTATACTATTTGGGATAAACCCTATAATAGGACAACCCTATCGTTCAGCATAGATTTGATCAAAATATGATCCAAACTTTCACATTTGAAATGATTCAGATCTGAATCTATTTCATGCATATCGAAAAAAATAAAAACCATGGCTCTAATATGATTGTTGGATTTCGACATAGATAACTGGCATGCAAAACTAGGTTCAAAATCCTTAGCACAACGAATGCAATATTGATGAAAACTAGTTTTCATAAGAGCATGCTAATTTAAAATTGAAAGAATAGTGCCTTAAAAGTTAATCATATTTCTTATAAAACAGGGGCTTATCTGTAAAATTCTTCTAACTCATGTATGATATTAATATAAGGCATTTTATTTCATCATATTCTATATCTTTTATGTTGACTCTGGTTTTGATTTTGATGATTGACAAAATAATTAAGTATATATGAGAACTAATTGTGTGTTTTAGTATGTTTATTAGATTAAGTACTCATATCAGTTGAAAGAATAAAATACTTGTATTTCAATTGAAGAAGTCCTTCAAATTCATGAAATTTCAAGTTATAATTACTTTGGAACATAAGAAAGACTTGGTAGGATATAAAGTTTGATTTTGGAGAAGTTTCAGCAAGTTTCAGTACTGGCACACTTAAGTGTCATGGTGCGGGCACCAGACTCAGAAGAAGATTTCAGAGCTCCATCTGGATCTCTGATTAACTTTTCCCAAAGAATTAGGATTTTTGGTTTGTAATAAGAGTTGACTAGATCAACTCAATTTAGCTTGAGTCTACATTACATGCATTTTATTTTGTTGAGTCATGTTGACTCAGTAGTGGACTAGGGCTTCAACCTGGGGTGTTACATTTTCTCCCAAGGCCTAGCAAGTGGGCGCCACACTCCCAGCCACACTCTCAGCCATATGCCTGAGTCCAGGGGGCGCCATATCTACATCCAACAGTCTTTGGTCCCTACACCACATATAGCAGCTTCCTTCTCTCATGCGCCAATTGAGGAGAAATCCACCAGGAGTCCACAAATCAAGGGGGCGGCCCAAGTCTTTCCCAAAAGAACCGAACTATGAAAGAGAAGAAATTCTCTTGGAGAGAACTTCAAGGAGGCGCCCACTACCTGCCAAAAATATCCAAAACAAAGATGGGAAGGGCCTTGACTTAGGGAGGAAGAAAAGGAGGAGTCCAAAAGAGTTGATCCATGGAAGGAAAGAAATCCTCTCTTGAAGACCCAAGCAAGGAGGCACCATCTACCTGCCTTTTATAACCCAAATCAAATTTTTTTTGGTACCTTGGCCGACCATATGTGTATGGATTATCCTGATTTGTAGATCCCCTCCTTTAGTCCCACATGGGAAGATGTAAAACCCTACTCCCTTGTAAAGCCCTATAAATTAAACCCCTCTTGTAAGTTTAAATAAATCAGATGAATGAAACCAAATTTTTTTGTGAGCAAACTTTGTGTTTTCTCTCTTCCGCACTTGCATCCAGGTGTTGAGCTCCGTGAGGGAGTAAATCCGGGTTCCCCAGGAACCTTGAGGAGGTGTGAGATCTCCAAAATCCAAACCCTAGGTTAGCCACTCCACTCCCAAACCCTAGCCGCCATCACCCTTCTCTTTCCACCAAACCCTAGCATATTCCACCTCCCACCTCTCTCCAAGTCCAGGCCGATCACCAGCATCCAGCTACAGTCCGGGTACTTCAGATCCAAAGCTCTTTTCAGTGGGAGTTGAATCAGCCTTTAAGAGAATCCGGATCTCAGCGACATCAACCTTCAAGTTCTTCGAACTGGTAAATCCTTCCCTGAGTCTCTGAATCCCTCACTTGTTTTTCTTCTTCCCAGATCTTGAGTCCAGGAGAAGCCAACCAAACCACAAGACCAGTATTGGAGGATCCATTGCGAAGATAGCCGAATCCGAGGATCCAACAATCTGCTCGAGAGAGTTCTTCCATCCAAATTCTTAGAAGATCACTGTCTGGTTGGTAAACCATCTCTCCTCTCTATTTCTGTTCTGTTGAAAGTTCAGAGCGAAACCCTAGGTCTTGGAGTTTCTCAACCCCCAGCGATCCGTTACTTCTGAACTACTCTGATAATTTAGTTTCTTCTAAATTGTACTTTCAATCCTTACCTAGTTTCCTTCAACTTAGTTTAGCTTTACTTTGAGTCAAAGCCAATTTCTGAAATATTAAAAAAAAAAAAAAAAAAAAAACTAATCCTAAATTTACTTACGTATATGCTTCTTTATTCTTTGTTCTACATCATTTTTGGTATCAGAGCTTTCATTCTGCATCATTTTTGGTATCAGAGCTTTCGTTCTGCATCATGTCGACTCATGAAGATGTCAAAGTGTTGACTCAAGGACTGAGAACAAGAAAAATATAGAACTATATTAATCCAAAATTTGTGCCTTGAGCTGACCTGTCAAGTATCGACTCACTAGTCAAGTGTCGACTCATGAAGAAATCAAGTGTCAACTCACCAGATTCAAGTGTTGACACATGAAGCAATGACTAGTTTTTTTAAAGCTACAGAACTTCCACAACTTGCTTCAAATGACTAGTTTTTCATCTCTAACGGTCATAAATGGTCATCTATGGTTTGGTGAGCTATATAAACACCAAATATTAAATGGAAAAGCAATCCTTTGGTAAGATCATTGAATATCCTTCAAGGATTCAAAAGTTGAGTGGTTCAAGCCTTCAAGCTTCCAAAGATAAGATAGTTGATCCAAGTCCACAAAATCAAGCTTCATTCAAAGGGTTCAACAAATTGAAGACAAGCTTCTTCAACATCATCCAAGGGCTTCAAAGAGATACTTGCTTTATTATATTCTTTACTTTCATTCTTATATTGTTGTATCAAGGTTTTTGGTGACCTTGGAAAATCAAAGAGGTTGTTGGTTAGCCTTTGTATAAAACTAACATAGGTTGTTGGTGATCTCACCAAACCAACAAAGATTGTTAGGGAGCTCGTAAAATCATTGGAGGTTGTTGGTTACCTTAAGTTATAAAACCAACAAGGGATTTTGACTTGTGAGCCTGGAAAAATAAGTTAGGTTTTGATTAGTGAGCCGGAGAAACTAATCGATTGTAATCTTGGTGATTATAATGAAATACCCAAGAAAAACTTTGGAAGTGGATGTAGGTTCCTTGGAGTGCACTAAGCTACTATATATTCTTATGTTTGTGATTTCCCTTATTTATTATTTATTTACTCTTGCATTTACTTTATTAATTTCGTTGCATATTTTCATTAAGCACACAAACACTTTGACAAAACATAAGCACTTAATTTGAATTGGCACATACTTATTTTATATCTATTGAAATAAGTTCAAATAGTTTTTTAAAAACCAATTCACCCCCCTCTTAGATTGCATCATCACTGGACAACATTTGGTATCAAAGCCCGGAACCCAAAATCATTGGTATCTAAACTTGGTGCTTTGCAAATAATCCAACGATTTTGAGTTAAAAGATCATGGCAGCTCTAGAAGGTGCTTGTTTTGTTATAGGACATGCAACTAATAGATAACCATTTTTTAATGGCACTAATTACATTTTTTGGAAAACTCACATGTGCATCTATATTCAATATATTAGTTATTATCCTTAAAAAGTTATAGTTAATGGTCCTCATATTCCTTCCATTTTGGTTAATGATATTTCCATTCCAAAGCTCAAAGATGATTGGAATGAATATGATATTAAGCAATCTGAAATTAATGCTAAAGCAATGAACATGCTTTATTGTGCATTAGACTCTAATGAATTCAATAGGATCTCCATATGCACTTTGGCAAAGGAGATATGAGACACACTTGAAATTACTCATGAGGGTACTCTTCAAGTGAAAAATACTAAAATTAATATACTTGTTCATTCATTTGAAATGTTTGAAATGCTACATTATGAATCTATATCTGATATGTATAATAGATTTATGACTATTGTTAATGAATTGAAAGTCTTGGCAAAGTCTATACTAATACTAATTTGGTTAATAAAATTCTTAGATCTTTGCCAATATCATAGGATCCAAAGGTAACGGTGATCCAATAAGCCAAAGATATTGATACCTGCCTTTAGAGGAGCTTATTGGTTCACTCATGACCCATGAGTTGAATTTATGGTACAAAGAAGTTGTTGCTGATCAAGAGAAGAGGAAGAAAATAATCTTCAAGGCCAAAAAGAAATTCAAGGCAATGATGGCAACTTGGAGTGATAGCGAAGATTCTAGTTCGGATGAAATACAAGAAATTGCCAATCTTTACATCATGGCAAATGAGGATGAGGTAAATTCTGAAAATGTATATGAATTTACTTTTGATGAATTACATGATGCATTTAATGATCTTGTGCATGAATACAAAGTATTAAAAAATGAGCACAAGAAATTAAAAAGACATGTAGATTCTTTTTCTCTTGAGAACACCAAACTTATCAATAAAAACCTTGATTTAATTATAAAGATTGATGTTTTAGAAAATGATAAGAATAATCTTTCTAAAGTAAAAAAAATTAAAAAAAAAATTGATTTGAAAGATTTATGTAATAAGTTTTCAAATAAGAGAAATATTTTATTGAATGAAATAAAAATTCTAACAAGGCCTAAGATTTTTGTATCAAATGATGAGCTTTTAAAGAAAACAATAATCTTGAGTGAAAAAATAAGAATTTTTTTATTAATGTATCCTCCAATCTGACTTGTTTTAAATGTTGTAAAATTGGGCATAATACATATCCTTATAAATTAAGAAAAATTTGGATTCCAAAAGGAACCATATTTACTAACCCCAAAGGACTCAAGAAAGTTTGGGTACCAAAATTGTCTACCTAGTTTATTTTGTAGGAATGTCTTACAACCCAATATGAAGAAAAGAAGTTTTTGAATTGTAGCTATACAAGACAATACAAAGAGTGGACAAGCTACATTTTGGACTAAATGGTAATGGAAGGATTATACATATTGGTAAATTCTAAACATTTCCTTCCATAATTAAAAATATAGTTAAATATTTGTTATAAATGTTGCATCAATTACTTTGAGAATTATTTTAAATGTTTAATTAGAATTAAGTTTAGACTTATTATCATTGGCTATGATCATGAACTTTTTAATGTTGATGAATTTCATGCTATCATGATTAAACTTGGATTATAAGACCTTCACTTGATTTTAATTAATGTATCTTAAATTGCTTCATGAAAGATATTTTTAAAGTTCCATATTGCTTTGAAAATTATTTCAATTGATTAATTAGAATCAAGTTTAGACTAATAGTCATTGGTTGTGATTATGAACTTTTTGATGTTGATGGATTTCATGCTCTCATGATTAAACTTATGATTATTAGACTTTCACTTGATTTTGATTAATATAGTTTTAAACTATTTCAAGTGAAATTTTATGATTTATGTGTTTTCATTTTTGGCATCTATGCTTAAGTTAGAAATGATATGGATCAAGACTAGAACTGGTAGTTAAGGAATATATTTAACAAGATGGTATGCATATTGATAAACCCCTAATCCAGTAGCTAGACTTTGTATCATATTACTTCTAGCATTTGTATGGATATCAAATCATTTCAAATGGATTTTAAATCATGCTAAAAGTTTTTAAATGATCAATCTCTTATTTTTTAAAGATAATGTATATCTTGAAAATTCAAATATTTGATTTCAGACTTAGTATGTATGTTTATATTTCAAAATGTCTAAAATTACATTGCTTGTGCATTCCTCTATTATTTCTCTAATTAAAGCATATTTTTAAGGAAAAATAATATTTATGGGGAGCATCCATAGATTTGTTGTCATTATATACATGTATGATGCTTTCAATGTTTTCTTGATATCATACTTATATTGCTCTGATACTCCTTCTCCTTGTTTTTCAAATCTAATCCTTCGAGGAGAGTTACATTAAACTTGTATCAAAATTTATTATAATCTTCAAAAAGGGAAGAAATTATTTCTTGCATGTGCTTATCATTTTGTGGTATCATGTTCAATTAGTATCATATTTAATTGATATCAGGATTAATTGATTTCATGTATTGATTTTGATGATCTACTTGCTATTCTTTCTACCTTCATTTCTATTTTGTATTGCCTTTCATCCATTTTCATGATGACAAAAAGGGGGAGAAAAATCTTAAGTATAAAAAGGAAGAAGATTTGATAAACATGAAAAATTATATGAGAAACAAAAGAAAATGCAAAAGGGGAAGAAGAAAGCAAAATATTTTAATCTTAAGGGAATAATTAGTAAGGGGGAGAATGCTTTAAATTTTTTTTTTTATTTTTTGAAAATATTTTTGAAATCATATTTTGAGGGAGAGCTTGACACTCATTGATTTTGAACTTACATGTTTATCTTATTGTTAATCTTTTAAAACTTATCCTGTTCATATAGTTAAAGGTTTTATCATCATCAAAAAGGAAAAGATTATTGACTCTGGTCTTGATTTTGATGATTAACAAATATTTAAGTATATATGAGTACTAATTATGTATTTTAGTGTGTTTATCAGATTAAGTACTCATATCAGTTAAAAGAATAAAATGCTTATATTTAAATTGAAGAAGTCCTTCAAATTCATAAAATTTCAAGTTTTAAGGACTTTAGAATATAAGAAAGACTTGGAAGGACTTAAAGTTTGATTTTAGAGAAGTTTTAGCAAGTTTCAGTACTGGCACACTCAAGTGTCGACTCATGAAGATGTTAAAATATTGACTCAAGGACTGAGAATAAGAAAAATATAGAACTGTATCAATCCAGAATTTTTACCTTAAGCTGACCTGCCAAGTGTTGACTCACTAGTCAAGTGTCAACTCATGAAGAAATTAAGTGTCGACTCATGAAGAACTCAAGTATTGACTCACCAGATTCAAGTGTCGACACTTGAAGCAACGGCTAGTTTTTTCAAAGATGCAGAACTTTTCTAATTTGCTTCAAACGAAAAGTTTTTCATCTCCAATGGTCATAAACGGTTATCTATTGTTCGGAGAGCTATATAAATATCAAAAATCAAATGGGGAAGCAATCCTTTGGTGACATCATTGAATATCCTTCAAGGATTCAAGAGTTGAGTGGTTCAAACTTTCAAGCTTCCAAAGATAAGAGAGTTGATCCAAGTCCACAACATCAAGCTTCATTCAAAGGCTTCAACAAATTGAAGACAAGCTTCTTCAACATCATCAAAGGGCTTCAAAGAGATACTTGATTTATTTCAGAAAGCTTTATTATATTCTTTACTTTTATTATTACATTATTGCATCAAGGTTTTTGGTGACCATGGAAAATCAAAGAGGTTGTTGGTTAGCCTTTGTGTAAAACCAACATAGGTTGTTGGTGATCCCGTAAAACCAACATAGATTGTTGGTGAGCCCGTAAAACCATCGAGGTTGTTGGTTAACCTAAGTTATAAAACCAATAAGAGGTTTTGACTTGTGAGCCCAAAAAAATAAGTTGGGTTTTAATTAGTGAGCCCGGAAAACAAATCGACTGTAATCTTGGTAATTACAGTGAAATACCTATGGAAAACTTTGGGAGTGGATGTAGGTGCCTTGGAGTGCACCAAACCTCTATATATTTTTATGTTTGTGTGCTTAATGAAAATAAGCAACGAAATTAACAAAGTAAATACAAGGAAATTTTTTAAAATGTTAAGTATGAAAAGGAAGAAGATTTGATAAACATGAAAAATTATATGAGAAATGAAAGAAAATGCAAAAGGGGGAGGAGAAAGCAAAATATTTTAATCTTAAGGAAAAAATTAGCAAAGGGGAGAATGTTTTAAAAAAAATTTAATTTTTGAAAATATTTTTGAAATCATATTTTGAGGGAGAGCTTGATACTCACTGATATTGAGCATACATATTTATCTTATTGTTAATCTTTTTAAGCTTACCATGTTCATTACTTCAAGATTTTGTCATCAACAAAATGGAAAAGATTGACTCTGGTCTTAATTTTAATGATTAATAAAATACTTAAGTATATATGAGTACTAATTATGTGTTTTAATGTATTTATCAGATTAAGTACTCATATCAGTTGAAAGAATAACATGCTTGTATTTCAATTGAAGAAGTCCTTCAAATTCATGGAATTTCAAGTTATAAGAACTTTAAAATATAAGGAAGACTTGGAAGGACTTAAAGTTTGATTTTGGAGAAGTTTTAACAAGTTTCAACACTGACATACTCAAGTGTTGACTCATGAAGATATCAAACTATCGACTCAAGGCCTGAGAACAAGAAAAATATAGAATTATATCAATCCATAATTTTTGTCTTGAGCTGACCTATTAAGTGTCGACATATAAGTCAATTGTCAACTCATGAAGAAATCAAGTATCGACTCATGAAGAACTCAAGTGTCAACTCACCAGATTCAAGTGTCGATACTTAGAGAAATGGCTAGTTTCTTTAAAAATGTAGAACTTCCACAACTTGCTTCGAGCGGCTAGTTTTTCATCTCCAATGGTCGTAAATGGTCATCTATGATTTGGAGAGCTATATAAACACCAAAAATCAAATAGGGAAGCAATCCTTTGGTGAGATCATTGAATATCCTTCAAGGATTCAAGAATTGAGTGGTTCAAGCCTTCAAGCTTCCAAATATAAGTGAGTTGATCCAAGTCTACAATATCAAGCTTCATTCAAAGGCTTCAACAAATTGAAGACAAACTTCTTCAACATCATCCAAGGGATTCAAAGAGATACTTTCTTTATTTCAGAAATCTTTATTGTATTCTTTACATTCATTCTTACATTATTGTATCAAGATTTTTGGTGACCTTGGAAAATCAAAGAGGTTGTTGGTTAGCCTTTGAGATTGTTGATTAGCCTTTGTGTAAAACTAACATAGGTTGTTGGTGATCCCGTAAAACCAACATAGATTGTTGGTGAGCCCGTAAAACTATTGGAGGTTGTTGGTTAGCCTAAGTTATAAAACCAACAAGGGGTTTTGAAATGTGAGCTTGGGAAACTAAGTTGGGTTTTGATTAGTGAGCCAGAAAACTAATCGACTGTAATCTTGGTGATTATAGTGAAATACCCAAGGTAAACTTGGAGAGTGGATGAAGGTGCCTTGGAGTGCACCGAACCACTATATATTCTTATGTTTATGATTGCTCTTATTTATTGCTTATTTACTCTTGCATTTACTTTGTTTATTTCGCTGCATATTTTTATTAAGCAAACAAACACTTTGGCAAAACATAAGCACTTGATTTGAATTGGCACATATTTGTTTATATCCATTGAAGTAAGTTCAAATAGTTTTTTAAAATCCAATTCACCCCCCCTCTTGGGTTGCATCATCATTGGGCAACATTTTACTTTATTGTTTTAAGATTATGATAAACCCTAAAATTAGGGTAATGGTTTTAAGGTTATAATGGAGTTCATAATAGTGAGACCTAAGGTCTTATAAATCTAATCTAAAATATTCTTAGTCATAGGATCATCGAGTCAGGGTTCGATGTTTCCGGAGAGACTAGCACATCGTATGTATGCTCGATGAAAAGAGTGGTTGGTTTCATGACCACTTGTGTATGAACACTAATACAAGGATATGGTGCTCATCAAGGTTTGAGTTCACTAAATTAATCCATCATAACAACATCTTATGGTAGCCTTAATAGTCAAAAGATAATTCTCTTAGTGAAAGTTTTGAACGTGATCCTTAGACCTGAGATCATCATGGTATCTTGTGTACAAGAATCAATGTTTTGGTTTATACTCATTCATAACTTAGTCATGTATGAGATGTTCATGGATATGGTAAATTATATATGAAGGTTATGAGTAGGTCAACAAGGAATCGATCACTCCTAGTAAGAGGAATATTTATCTCATGTAATCTCATCAAATGATGACTCGAAAAGTCTTTAATCAAAGCAAGATGAAATTAGAAAAGGATTTCTAATCTTTCATTAGTTGAGTCTTTATTTGTGATTTGAGATTCGAATGAATAAAGTATGAGGGTTTGATAATTTTTCATACCCATCACTTATTCGGGATAAATGAAGATCGAAGTATTGAATTGCAAAATAACTTGCTTCTAAAGGGTGCTTTAGTAATTTCAATAAAATTTCTCATCTTCTAGATATGTATGATATGTTACTAGATGTCAATCATGTCGAGTCAATTTGTAAGATGGTTCAAATTGATAGCTAGGGTTAGCTCAATTTGACCAAATTCGATTAGTTGATTTCTAATTGAACTAAATTGACATGAACCTATACATACTACAAGCTAGATGAAAAGCACAAAGGGTCACACACATTAAGAAACTGATTAAGAAAGTTATTTATATTTTTATTAGGATCATAGGATCCTAATTGGCTAGCAAATTTGTTGCCCAGGTGGCTTTCCCAAGAGGGGGCTGAATTAGGAATTTAAACAATTCAAGCAGTAATGTGATCTTTGAAAATTCCTTATAAGTGTTAAGTGCTATGATAAGAACATAAGATACAGAAGCGTAATTAAATAAGAAAGGCAGAACACAAACACTAGCAAATTATACTGGTTCAGAGCAACCCAGCTCCTACATCCACTATCCTAGATTACCACTTGGGATTTTCACTATCCCCTATAGAAATACAATCGGATTGTTTTCAAAGGCTCACAATCAAAACCTCTACACTTTGATTTTTAAACTGGGCTCACCAAAGAAACCCAACTTGGTTTTACCAGGATCACCAAGAACCTAACTTTATTTTAACATAGGCTAACCAAGAATCTATTTATTTTTTAAATCGGGCTCACCATTAATCCAACAATTTAATAAAATAATTGTAAAGAAAAGTAATAAGATGACAAATAGATTTTTGTCGAATGGTTGCCGATGTAGCTCGAGAGAAGTCCACTTGAATGCACTTGAATGGCTTCTATAGCTTTTTTACTAAGTGATTCAAGCTTCAGATGAGAGTTCATGAAGGCTTGAAGGCTATCTTGAATGTTCTCAGTGCTTTCTTGCTTGTTGGCTTGGTTGGATATTCAATAATGCATTAACTCTTCATCTCTTTTTCAAAAACATTCTTCAAAGAAATTCAAATCCCTTAATATATAGTCTTGTACCTTTCCTAGATGATTTTAATCATTGTAGACCATTGAGATGTGATATTTGACTGTTGGAGCACTTTTTGGATTCAAATTCTAAGTTCTAGAACTAGCCATTATAAGTCTGAAATCGACCTTAGAGTCGACAAGGTGTAGGGTTCGGTGGCAAGGCGGAATCATAGATTTCAAAAATTTTTATCTTTATGAAATCTTCACCAAACCTTCAACCCAAAATCTCCTTAAAAGAATTAAAACATATAGATGTTTATATAAGATTTAATCTCAAATTAAGATGCTAACCTGTATCGCAAAATCAAAACTCTGAATCTCCACCAGGTGCCCAAATGTTCACCCTCCAATGGTGATCCACACAGAAAAACAATGAAGACAAAAATTTCTATTTCTTGGTTCCTCTTCTTGAATTCTTTTTCAAGAATTCAATTCTTGGACCTTTAGGCTGAAATTTTCTTTCTTGAAAATTTCTTTTTCTTCCTTCTTTCCTCTTCTTGAATTTTCTTCAAGAATTCCCTTTCTTGAATCCCTTTTCTTGAATTGAATTGGAAGAAAAAATTAAGACAGTCAAAGTCTTAATTCAAGAAGGAAAAGAAGAATAGATCCTTTCCCTGTTCTTTCCTTTACCGTTCAAGACCTTCTTCTTATTCTTGTTTAGGGTCAGAGTTTCGATAGAGGATACCTCTGTAAGGGAAACAATACCCAACAAGAACAAGAGGAAGGAGTATTCTGGAGAGGAAGTAAGGGAATTGGATCTCTGAACTATGTTGCGTGAAAACCCCCGAGAACCCCAACCCTATTTATAGATCTCAGAGGGGTGTCATCTCGAAACAACGCAACCCTCTGAAACCCCAAGGATCACGATCCCTCATTCCTCATGCATCCCCTCAACCAAAAATCATGATTCTCCGATTTGATTTTCGTTTTTCCGACAAGGAGAACTCTCGGAAAAACTTCAGGAAGGATCGCGACTTTTGGAGACGGATTTGCGACCGAAAAGCGATGGATCTTTTTCTTAAATTTTTCTGGCCATCAGATCTAGATCCAAGGGTGCCAGACAAGGATCTGAAATGCCCCTTTTCAGATTTTTCTCCGACGTTTTCTTTCTCACGCGTTTTAAGAGAAGTCCACGCGCGTGGACTTTTCTTTCTTGGCGCGCGCGGGTGAGAAGAGGGAGGGGGCGGCTTGAAGAGAGGGTCTCAGTGAACTAAGTTCACTTGGGTTCAGCCATGGGTTAGCCCAATGTCCTAAAAAATAAATTGGACCTTAATCTAGTTCAATTAGAACCCAATTAAGCCCAATTCGGAACCAAATTCGAATCTGATTCGAATAGAAATTTGGTCTGCAACACATGCTAGTGTGTTTCTCCTGCAAACATGATTTAATTCCAAATTAAATCCTTCATCAATTTTCTTTTGTGTGTGACCCATTGGGTTCCACACCTAGCCAGCAGTAGGTCCGAGTTCTATTTGACTTAATTCGGTTAGATCTCAACTAAGCCGATTTAGGTCAACTCAAACTTGCTCGACTCGGTCAATTAAAATCTAATTCAAATTGACTGATTTGAATTACCATGACTCAATCATATACCTACAAGACAAGATTGACATCTAGCAACGTATCATGTCTACCCGGAAGATGTGGAATTTTGGTGAAATTACCAAAATACCCTTCAGTGGTGAGTTACCGGGCAATTCAGTCCTTTGATCAACTTGCATCCCGAATATGATTATGAATATGGATACTTGTCAAATCCAATTTTCATATTCATCCCTAGCTCAGTCTTTATAATGATGATTCAGTAATGAACCATTAGAAAATATCTCTAATGTTCATACTTTGATCAAAGGTTTCCTGAATCCATCATTTGAAATTAGCTGGATGCTATTCCCTCTTACTAGGGCTGATCAATTCCTTGTTGACCTACTCACAACCTCCATATACAATCCACCATAACCAGTATCACCTCGTGCATGACTCAGTGTCATGATTGACTGCGAACCAAAGTATGGATTCATGTATATAAGGTACTATGGTAGTCTCAGGTCAAAGGACCACATGCACTACTCCCACTATGAGAATTATCTATTGACAAACAGATAAGGTTCCATAAGATATTCTCAATCTGGATCAATTCAGTGAACTCATTCTCTAATGAACACTCATATCCTAGTATTAGTGTCAAACACAAGTGACTGTGAGATCAGTCACCCTTATTACAAAACATATATAGGATGTGCTGGTCTTGCCGGAAACATTGATCCCCAACTCAATGTCCCATCGACCAGGAATATTTTAGATTAGGGTTTTAAGGCTTTAGGTCTCACTGGTATGATCTCATCATAACCCTAGAACCATAGCCCTAATCTATGGGGTTCATCAAAAAATCAAAAAGACACAGCAAATGATGAAAATAATGCCTTTATAAAATGTCAATTCATTGATTTTGGGATCAAAATTACAATATTTCAACTGGCTTTCAGGGCACAATCTTTCAATCTCCCACTTGCACTAAAGCCAATCGCCTTTAAATCTTAACCCCATACAATCAAGGTGGTGATCAAACTCTCACTGTGATAGAGCCTTAGTGAACGGGTCTGCTACGTTGTTCTTCGTTTCTACCCTTTTAATGCAGACTTCTTGTCTTTCGACAATCTCTCGAACGAGATGGAAGCGTCTCAGAATGTGCTTTGATTTGTGATGAGCTCTTGGTTCCTTTACTTGAGCAACAGCCCCCGTATTATCACAGTAAAGTGATACTGGACCTTCAATCTCAGGAACTACGCCCAACTCTGATATGAACTTCTTCATCCAGACAGCTTCCTTGGCAGCTTCATTAACAACAATGTATTCTGCCTCAGTTGTTGAGTCAGCTACAGTTTGCTGTTTAGAACTTTTCCAGCTTACAGCTCCTCCATTAAGGGTAAAAACATACCCAGATATAGATTTGCTGTCATCTGGATCTGATTGAAAACTAGAATCTGAATAAGCTTCTAGTTTAAGATCAGATCCTCCGTATATTAGAAAAATATCCTTAGTTCTTCTTAAGTACTTAAGAATATTTTTCACAGCCTTCCAATGATCCTCTCCTGGATCAGCCTGAAACCTGCTGGCTATACCAAAGGCATATGCCACATCAGGCCTAGTACATAACATAGCATACATAATAGACCCTACTGCCGAAGCATAAGGTACCGAATTCATTCTATTTCTTTCTTCAGGTGTCTTAGGAGACATCTTCTTAGAAAGATGTATGCCATGACCAATAGGTAAGTAACCTCTTTTACTTTCCTCCATGCTAAATCTTTTTAGCACTTGGTCAATGTACCTAGACTGGGATAAACCTAGCATCCTCCTAGATCTATCTCTATAGATCTTGATGCCTAGTATATAAGATGCTTCTCCCAAGTCTTTCATGGAAAACTGTTTAGATAACCATACCTTGACTGATTGTAACATTGAGATATCATTCCCAATGTGGAGTATGTCATCTATATACAGAACCAAGAAAACTATGGCACTCCCACTAGTCTTCTTGTACACACAAGGTTCATCCTCATTTTTGATAAAGTCAAATTCTTTGACTGTCTTATCAAATCGGATGTTCCAACTCCTAGATGCTTGCTTTAATCCATAAATAGATTTCTTTAGCCTACATACCTGATTAGGTTTAGTCTCCAAGACAAAACCTTCTGGCTGTGACATATAAACCTCTTCCTCAAGGAATCCATTGAGGAATGCAGTCTTCACATCCATCTGCCAGATTTATAATCATGATATGCTGCTATAGCAAGCATGATCCGAATAGATTTGAGCATGGCAACAGGAGAAAATGTTTCATCATAATCTATTCCCTGTTTTTGTCTGAAACCCTTAGCCACTAATCTGGCTTTATAAGTTTCAACTTGGCCATCTGTCCCAATCTTTTTCTTATAGACCCATTTGCATCTAATAGGGTTAACACTCTCTGGTGCATCAACCAAAGTCCAGACTTGGTTGACATACATGGAGTCCATTTCGGATCTCATGGCTTCCAGCCATTTGTCTGAGTCACTACTTATGACAGCATCCGTATATGTTAGAGGCTCATCATTATCAATGATTCGGGCTTCATTATTTTCAATAATGAACCCATACCTTTCAGGTGCATGTCGCACTCTATCAAACTTACGGATAGGAGTGGTGTGTTCAGGTTCTATACTAACTGTGTTATGATTTTGTTGAGATGTATCTATTTGTTGAACTTCTTCAAGTTCAATATTTCTCCCACTGCCCTTTTATAGGATGAATTCCTTTTCCATAAAAATGGCATGCCTACTGACTAAAATCTTTTGTTCAGTAGGGTGGTAGAATAGATATCCTATACTATTTTTGGGATATCCAACAAATAGACATTTTTCTGCTCTAGCATCAAGCTTTTGTCCAAAATTTCTTTTGACATAAGCTGGACATCCCCATATCTTAAGGTGCTTAAGATTGGGTTTCTTTCCCCTCCATAACTCATTTGGAATGCCAGATACAGATTTGGATGGTACTCTATTCAAAATATTAGCCGCTGTTTCCAAGGCATATCCCCAGAAAGAAACAGGTAAGTCTGTGAAGCACATCATGGACCGTACCATATCTAATAAAGTACGATTTCTCCTTTCAGCAATACCATTTAATTGTGGTGTGTAAGGAGGAGTCCATTCAGAGATGATTCCCTTTTGTTTAAGGTGATCAAGAAACTCGGTGGATAAGTATTCACCTCCTCTATCTGATCGAAGGATCTTAATACTTTTTCCCGTTTATTTCTCTACCATACTTTGATACTCTAAAAATTTTTCAAAAGCTTCGGACTTATGTTTCATTAGATACACAAATCCGTACCTTGAAAAATCATCAGTGAATGTGATGAAATATGAGTATCCACCCTTGGCCTGAGTTGTCATAGGACCACATACATCAGTGTGTATGAGTCCTAATAACTCTGTTGTCCTTTCATTATGTCCACTAAATGGAGTCTTGGTCATTTTACCCATGAGACATGATTCACAAGTTCCTAATGATTCATAGTCATAAGGATTAAGGAATTTTTCCTTGTATAACTTGTTAATCCTCTGCTCACTAATATGTCCAAGACGACAGTGCCAAAGTAAAGTATTGTTTACTTCATCTCTTTTTCGTTTATTACTAACATGTAGTATATTGTCATCAGAAGATAAAGTTAAGAGACCATTGCAAAATATGCCATTAAATATTATTTCATTAGAAAAACTGATTGAGCAGCCACTGCTCATTACATTCATAATATATCCTTGTTTAAGTAACAAGGGTACAGATATGATGTTTCTAATGATTCTAGGCATAAAATAACAATTCTTTAACTCTAAAATCTTCCCAGAAGGCAGCTTCAACATATAAGTCCCTACAGCTTCTGCTTGGATGGAATCTCCTCCAGCACCGTAGAGCTCGAAGTCGCCTTCCTTCAAAACTCTAATGTTCTGTAGTCCCTGCAATGATTTGCAGATATGATGACCACAAGCAGTATCCAATACCCAAGAGTTTGAATTAGAAGAGTCTAATGACAAAATTGCATGTATCTCATACATACCTTTTGGTGCATTACTAGCACCAGGCTTCAGACTTGCAAGGTAAACCTTGCAGTTTCCTTTCCAGTGACCCGGCTTGCCACAATGAAAGCAGGTCATTTGTCCGGAGGCCTTCTTTCCTTTCTTTTTCTTGATGCCCCCTTTTGGGTTTAACCTCCTCTTGGAACCCTTTTTTCCTATTTTCTTCTTGTTTACACCATCCACAAGAAGAAGTGGAGCCTTATTTTTCTTTAAATGGCTCTCGCTGTTTTTAACATATTCAACAGCTCAGGCAAGGAAGTGTTAAGTTTGTTCATATGATAATTAAGAACAAACTGTGAAAATGACTCTGGGAGTGACTGCAGGATTAAATCCTGATTCAACTCCCCATCCATAACAAAACCCAATTGACCCAATCGGGTGATTAGGTCAATAACCTTTAATACATGGTCTTGTACGGATGTACCTTCTATCATCCTTGCACGGAATAACTGCTTAGATATTTCATATCTTGCAGTTCGACTATGTTCTCCATAAAGTTCTTTTAAATTGAGCAATATGGAGTTTGTGTCCATGCTATCATGTTGCCTCTGTAACTCATTGGTCATAGAGGCAAGCATTATACACTTGACAGTAAGTGAGTCATTTTGCCACGTGTTATATGTGGTCTTATCCTCTTGCGAGGCATCTTCCCCTAATGGTTCCAAGGTTGGGGTATCAAGAATATAAGAAATTCTTTCTTGGCTGAGTACTATCTTCAGGTTTCTCAACCAATCAACATAGTTTGGTCCAGTCAATTTATTTGCATCAAGAATGCTACGGAGTGAGAGTGAAGAGGCCATTTAATCTACATTAACAAACAACATTACATAAGCAGACAATCAATGTTGACAAAACATAATTAAATTAGGACTTTAACTTAATTATGTCTCCCACTATTTTATCAAGCATCATAACCCTCAATGTGATGATCGAGAAAACCCTAATTGGTTCTCTTAGTGGGGTTGAGATCCTAATTCCTTATAAAAGACCTTGTGTGTGCACAACAAATCTTTTATAAGTTCAAAGGTAGGAAAACTCTTTCCAACTTATCTTGGCCTCTAAAATATTAATAGCCTTGTGTGTACACAACAAACTATAATATTTTAGTTAAGTTAGACCCTTCATTGCTATATAGTCATGATATTAATCATAATACCCTTGTGTGTACACAACAAAGTATTATATTAAATCATTCCATAAGCGTCAAATGTACCAAGAAAAAATTATGTTAGTCACCATAAAGAAAAAGGCCTTATGTGTACACAACAAACCTAATATGGATCAAAACATAATAATGACTTGGCATGAAGGAAAGCCATATGTAGTGAATATTACACTTAGCATATTAATCAATAATTAAGTTAATCATACCAGCCAGGTAAGTGGGAGAGTGGTGGGAGTCCCCCCGTTGCTTTCCTTAGACACCAATAAGAATTGGCCAGGTCAGTCAACGGAACCAATTAAAAACCACGTCCTCTTTACCGATCATGAACCACTTTTCCTAGACACCGAATGAAAACTAATCATATTGATTATTTTTGCTTTTGGTATATGACACTACAACTTAATATGTTGTTAAAGAGGGCTTTATTAAAACAAAGCACATTCTAGCAAATATGTGCCATAGTGTGCCATCATACTAGGACAACCATTTACCACATAATGGATCCACCATTATGCCAGGGCAACCTTATTTCAGTATGATGACTAGAAGGCTAAACATATCTCTATGCAAATTAAGGTTTAAGTGAAAACATTAATTAGTGGCATACATCAAACATATATGCATAATTAACACAAAAATGTGATTAGTGTGTCATCATACTTGGACAACCATTTACCACATAATGGATCCACCATTATGCCAGGGCAACCTTATTTCAGTATGATGACTAGAAGGCTAAACATATCTCTATGCAAATTAAGGTTTAAGTGAAAACCTTAATTAGTGGCATACATCAAACATATATACATAATTAACACAAAAATGTGATTAGTGTGTCATCATACTAGGACAACCATTTACCACATAATGGATCCACCATTATGCCAGGGCAACCTTATTTTAGTATGATGACTAGATCTCTATGCATATCTCTACAACAATTAGGGTTTGAGTGAAAACCCTAATTGGTGACATTATAACAAACATATATTACATCTCATGTTACTTATATAAATATGCATCTAAAATTCAGAATATATATTTTAATCTTAATAAGGAGGCTCTGATACCACTGTAGGGTTCGGTGGCAAGGCAGAATCATAGATTTCAAAAATTTTTATCTTTATGAAATCTTCACCAAACCTTCAACCCAAAATCTCCTTAAAAGAATTAAAACATATAGATGTTTATATAAGATTTAATCTCAAATTAAGATGCTAACCTGTATCGCAAAATCCAGACTCTGAATCTCCACCAGGTGCCTAAATGTTCACCCTCCAATGGTGATCCACACAGAAAAACAATGAAGACAAAAATTTCTATTTCTTGGTTCCTCTTCTTGAATTCTTTTTCAAGAATTCAATTCTTGGACCTTTAGGCTGAAATTTTCTTTCTTGAAAATTTCTTTTTTTTCCTTCTTTCCTCTTCTTGAATTTTCTTCAAGAATTCCCTTTCTTGAATCCCTTTTCTTGAATTGAATTGGAAGAAAAAATTAAGACAGTCAAAGTCTTAATTCAAGAAGGAAAAGAAGAATAGATCCTTTCCCTGTTCTTTCCTTTACCGTTCAAGACCTTCTTCTTATTCTTGTTTAGGGTTAGAGTTTTGATAGAGGATACCTCTGTAAGGGAAACAATACCCAACAAGAACAAGAGGAAGGAGTATTCTGGAGAGGAAGTAAGGGAATAGGATCTCTGAACTATGTTGCGTGAAAACCCCCGAGAACCCCAACCCTATTTATAGATCTCAGAGGGGTGTCATCTCGAAACAACGCAACCCTCTGAAACCCCAGGGATCATGATCCCTCATTCCTCATGCATCCCCTCAACCAAAAATCATGATTCTTTGATTTGATTTTCGTTTTTCCGACGAGGAGAACTCTCGGAAAAACTTCAGGAAGGATCACAACTTTTGGAGACGGATTTGCGACCGAAAAGTGACGGATCTTTTTCTTAAATTTTTCTGGCCATCAGATCCAGATCCAAGGGTGCCAGACAAGGATCTGAAATGCCCCTTTTCAGATTTTTCTCTGACATTTTCTTTCTCATGCGTTTTAAGAGAAGTCCACGCGCGTGGACTTTTCTTTCTTGGCGCGCGCGGGTGAGAAGAGGGAGGGGGCGGCTTGGAGAGAGGGTCTCAGTGAACTAAGTTCACTTGGGTTCAGCCATGGGTTAGCCCAATGTCCTAAAAAATAAATTGGACCTTAATCTAGTTCAATTAGAACCCAATTAAGCCCAATTCGGAACCAAATTCGAATATGATTCGAATAGAAATTTGGTCTGCAACACATGCTAGTGTGTTTATCCTGCAAACATGATTTAATTCCAAATTAAATCCTTCATCAATTTTCTTTTGTGTGTGACCCATTGGGTTCCACACCTAGCTAGCAGTAGGTCCGAGTTCTATTTGACTTAATTCGGTTAGATCTCAACTAAGCCGATTTAGGTCAACTCAAACTAGCTCGACTCGATCAATTAGAATCTAATTCAAATTGACTGATTTGAATTACCATGACTCAATCATATACCTACAAGACAATATTGACATCTAGCAACGTATCATGTCTACCCGGAAGATGTGGAATTTTGGTGGAATTACCAAAATACCCTTCAGTGGTGAGTTACCGAGCAATTCAGTCCTTTGATCAACTTGCATCCCGAATATGATTATGAATATGGATACTTGTCAAATCCAATTTTCATATTCATCCCTAGCTCAGTCTTTATAATGATGATTCAGTAATGAACCATTAGAAAATATCTCTAATGTTCATACTTTGATCAAAGGTTTCCTGAATCCATCATTTGAAATTAGCTGGATGCTATTCCCTCTTACTAGGGCTGATCAATTCCTTGTTGACCTATTCACAACCTCCATATACAATCCACCATAACCAGTATCACCTCGTGCATGACTCAGTGTCATGATTGACTGCGAACCAAAGTATGGATTCATGTATATAAGGTACTATGGTAGTCTCAGGTCAAAGGACCACATGCACTACTCCCACTATGAGAATTATCTATTGACAAACAGATAAGGTTCCATTAGATATTCTCAATCTGGATCAATTCAGTGAACTCATTCTCTAATGAACACTCACATCCTAGTATTAGTGTCAAACACAAGTGACTGTGAGATCAGTCACCCTTATTACAAAATATATATAGGATGTGCTGGTCTTGCCGGAAACATTGATCCCCAACTCAATGTCCCATCGACCAGGAATATTTTAGATTAGGGTTTTAAGGCTTTAGGTCTCACTGGTATGATCTCATCATAACCCTAGAACCATAGCCCTAATCTATGGGGTTCATCAAAAAATCAAAAAGACACAGCAAATGATGAAAATAATGCCTTTATAAAATGTCAATTCATTGATTTTGGGATCAAAATTACAATATTTCAATTGGCTTTCAGGGCACAATCTTTCACAAGGATCACTCGAGTCAGCTCGGATCCTCTGAGTTGTTCTGGTTGAGTCAACTCTCTTCAATATAGTCAGCTCGCTTGCATAGTGTTCTGTTTCTTCACTCTATAAGAGTCGGCTCGCCTATTTCTAATCGACTCGGATCCTTAGGCCTTCAAAATGCAGTATAGAAAAGTCGGCTCTTTCTTATTAAAATCGGCTCGATTGGCTGTTGTTCATAGATCTCTTTTTCTAGACTCTGGAGGAGTCGGCTTGATTTACTGAAGAGTAAGCTCGGATGTCGACAATATGATACAGTCGGCTCGGACTCCCTTTGGGTCGGCTCGCTTATCTGATTCTGGAAATGGTACTCTGGATGTGTCGGCTCGGTTCCCTTAGAGTCGGCTTGGATATCTGCATGCCAAAATCCTCATGCATGCCACGTGCCAGAGTCAGCTCTCTTCTCTTCGAGTCGGCTCAGATGAGTTCTTCAGTGAATTTTTAGTTCTTCTCTAGATTTCATCCAGCAAGGCTTCAAGCTTTCAAGATATCTTCAAACCCTTCTTATAACACACTCAAAGAAATTTTAAGCTTGAAATAACATAGAAGTAACCAATTCGATTGATTTTCACTTAAGTTTTTCTTTGGATTCTTCTTTACAAGATTCAATTACAATACAACTCAACACAAGAAATAGAAATGTAGGAGTTGTGATTGAGCAAAGAGTTCATCCTACAAAAACTTATAAAACACTTGAAGAGTTGTTAGTAAAACAAATGAATACTCCAATGTTTTGTTATCATCAAAATCACTTATGGGTTCAACAATCTCCCCCTTTTGATGATGACAAAATACTAGGAATGAAAGATTATTTACAATTACATGTATAATTGTATTTTAAGAGTAAGCATTCATTTGTTTTAATTTGAGTAGGACTTAAATTGGGTTGAGCCTTAAGTAGGACATCCAAATTAGGATTTTTTATAATTTTATAGCCTTTATCCATGTTTTAAACCAAGACTCCCAAGGGCTTAGGACTTTTGGTGCCAATATTGGCGTGCGCATACATTACAGGGCACAGAAGGACCAAGAGTCTTGTAATTAAATCACCATTTTAGTGATAAACTTTAGCTCTTATCCTCTCAATGCATGCCCATTTGGAATGGATTTGATTGATCAAATTAAGTAATTATAGGCATGATTTCATGAATGGATGCGATGCCTAAAATATATGGTGCATGAGATGGGCTAAAGTCTTGCTTATCATCACCTTTTTTAAGATAAGCCTCACTAGTTTATATGCCTATTAGAGTGTTGGACTAAGTCTTTAATTCTAAAATTAAAGGCTAATTATCAGATTTTTCCTGAAGAGTTACGATAAGCAACTCTTGGTACAAAATATTAGTTAAACAATATTTTACTTTGCACCTTTCTACCTAGAAACTTCTTCTATGGTCTTATCTGGTATGTTAAATATTAGATTAAGGGTTGATGAAAAGATGTTTTAGGCACCTCCTCTCTTCCTATTTAAAGGCTTCAATAATTGAAATCTAAGCATCCAAAGTTTATCTTGACAACTCTCTTCCTTTCCTTATTAGGATAAGTCTTTTATTTTAAGACAAGTCTGCCATTTTAAGGCAAGGGCTTGGAAAGCAAATTAGAAAGAATAATAGGATAGTAAGAATGTTTTTAGAAAGGTTTTGAGGTACTCTTTAAAAAGAAATAGGTCCTAGAAGAGAAGAAAGGCTGTCGAAAGGAGTTGAGCAAAAAAGATGAGTACTTTCTTGATCTAGATCCTGTGTGGATCATTTCTAAAGGATATAAACTTATATGCATAGTGGAATAAAGGATACTAGCATTACAGGTATTTTTTTATTTTCTAATATTTTGTCTTGTTAATTGATATAATCAAGTGAATCCTGGGTCTATGGTTTCAGTTGACTAGGATTTCAAGGATTAAAATTTTGAAATCCGATCTTCTGCTGCACAACCATAACCCAAAAAAAGTAAACCATATAATCACCTATACATGCCTCTAATATGCTAGAATAGATCAAGTAAATCAGATCTAAAGTAAACCAAATTAGAAGAAGAAGAATTTAACTTATCCTAATCTCTAAACTCTTTTAGTTGGGTCTATCTGATCAATTGGATCTCTAGGGATTTATCAAAGCCATGCATGTGCTCAGCCTCTACAAGTATTAACACAAAGCCTTCCTAACTAAAACATCAAAACTCCTAGACCGCTAGGTCCTTGTAGGTGTTTCTTCAAACTCAAAGATGAACCTTTCACTTCTCGTTAAAGATCTAGAACCCTTATAGCCTTTTTTCCTCTTCTAAACAAATTAAATCCTAAAAAATTAAATACCCTTTTCTAATTTTTCCTATCTGAAATCATGAGCCTCTTAGCTTTCTTTTGATGTATGGAACATATATGTTATAGAAGGGAAAAAAGATGGAACAGAAGGAAGAAGGATGTGCAACAATTATTTTTATGCAGTCTTTTTTCTACCATTATTAAACTCCATGCCAAAACCAATCCCCATGCCACTTAAAAATTTAGATAAATTAGTATTTTAATCTAATTTGAATAACATTCAAATTAGATAAGAGTCCAAATAAATCTAAAAGGAGAGAGAGTCCTAAAGAAGGAAGAGAGGCGCCAACCTTGTGCCTCTCTCTTCTCATCACGTAGGGCAAGAGGAGGTGTGCAAATTACAACACTGCTCTTGTTTTTTGCATGAAATAGGAGAGAGAGACCTATTCAACTAGGTCTCCTAGCTACTAGTTATGTTTGACATCAATCTAAATTGATTTTGAAACCATTTCAAACTTTAATTGAACTAATTTCAAAAGGTTGCTAACTTGATTCAATTAGATCTAAAATTCAAGTTCAACTTGAATTATCAATCCAATTAAATTTAAATTAAGTTAATAATTATTAAATCTGATTTAATTAAATCAAATAATAATATCAAATATTATTACAATATTTGTAGATAGGTCTATCATGCTAATATTAGGAAGTCTTAAAATTAGCAGGTGCCAAAATCAATAGGTACCAAAACTAGCATGCAATAAAAAAAACTCTTACATAGATCTATATTTTGATCAGGTCAAACTCTTTTTTGTATGTAACACTATGGGTTCTATTCTATCTAGTAATGAGATGTACCATGATCTCTATCTTAGTATCATTGAAACTCTTTTGATGGACTAAAATAATTTTAGCTCAACCATAACATGGATTGTTGATCTGAAAATGATCCTAGTGAGCTCTCACAATCCACCAGTGACACATAGCAGTATGTAGTGACAACCCAGTAAAATCAAAAATAAAATCCTAGGTATACTTACTGTATGATCAAGTTTTTCTATCGAAAATTTTGACCATATGTAGATCATAGAAACTCATCAAATCCTAAGCATCTATCATATGCTATACTTAATTAGCTTGAGTCCAATTATGATTTCCATGAAAACTCCATTCCTTTGTTACACCACTATGGCCACAGATTTAAGGACTCAATCAATTAAGTCGTATTAGACTACATGTCAATTATTGAGGCTGATAAATCACTTAAGTGCACTTCCTACAATAATGAATCCATTGTTGACAACAAATATCGTAAGGCCCCGAATGGCTATGGACCTTGTTTATATGCTATCAAACTATAGCAACCACATTATGAGTAGTTGATACACTACAGGTTAAGGGACTACTCACATAACTAAAGCATTGAGAAGTCACGAATGAGTGAGTAGACATCCATATGACTTTTCGTAATTGGTCATACTCAGTGTCATTGTTCTCTAACAATCACTTGCACTCTCGCTCTGGTATCTTTATACTAAAAAATCAAGACTCGTCTATCTAGTGTGATTCAATCCATGCATCGATCTTGATGGATCAATCATCATTCTTGTGATGATCTAATAATGAGGAGCTTCTAGGAGTTAACTTATAATAACACATGTCTCAAATCTAAACTCTTGAGAATATGTATCATTATCTATTAACTCTATGGATGATTCATAGATGCATTAAATATGAATGAAAAGAAAAATACTCAATTTTATTGATTTCAATGAATTAAGTATAAAAATATATCCTAGAAAAATATAATATGTCATTCCAACTTGGCTTCTAAAGTATAGATATAACAATCTCTCACTTGCACTAAAGCCAATTAAACATATATCTAAGTTCCATCTTCTCAAGATAGACTTCAGTCTTCTACTAGCTCAACTACTTCATCAGTGGGTTAGCCATATTATCAATGGAGTCTACTCTTCATACCTTGATGTACTTTTTTGAGATAGTTGTGTATAATATGGAACTGTCGCTCAATGTGCTTGGATTTCTAGTAAGACATGGGCTCCTTAGCTAGGGCTATGGCACCATTATTTTTGTAGTACAAGGAAAGGATATATAATGACATCACTCCTATCTCCGTAATGAATGTCTTATACTAGATGGCTTACTTTGCAGCTTCAGAGATGGATACCCAACTTCCATAGTAGAACCAGCAATGATGGATTGCTTAGAACTTTTATAGATAATAGAACCACCATTGCAAAGAAATACACATCCTAATGTAGACCTTCAATCATCAGGATCAGACATAAAGCCTAAATCAGTGTATCCCTCTACCCATAAATCAAGTTTCCACCAGAGACCAAAAATAAATCCTTAATTCTTAAATACTTAAGGTTGTTCTTCACAATAATTGAGTACTCTTCACCTGGATTCAACTAAGACCTGCTTGTGATACTCACAACAAGGGCAATATCAGGTCATATACATGAGGCTACCAATTATCGAAGCATATGGAATCCTGCTCATGCATCATATCTCCTTATATATGCTAGGACACATTTTTTTGGAGAAAAAATGCCAAGTATAATAGATAATAATTTCCTCTTAGAGTTTTTCATGCTAAAACTTTTAGCACTTTCTTTATGTACATTTTTTATGAAAGGCTAAGTATACTATTTAGTCTATCTCTATTGACCTTAATTTCTAAAATATAAAATGCTTCACCTAGGTCTTTCATGAAAAATTTTTTATACAACCAACTCTTAAATGGAAATATCATTCCCAATTAGAAGGTTGTCATCCACGTACAATACAAGGAATATCATAGCCCTCCTATTGACCTTTTTATATATATAAGGCTCCTCATTTTTGATGAAATGAAATAATTTGATTGCATCATTGAAATGAGTGTTCCAACTCCTAGAAGCTTCTTTAATCTATAAATGGACCTATACAACTTGTAGATTTTATGATCATCATTTCTAGGAGTGAAACCCAAAAGCTGCTCTATATAGATATCTTCCTTATGATATCTATTAAGTAATGCAGTTTTCACATCCATCTACTATATTTCATAGTCTTGAAATGCTGCAATGGCAAGCAATGTGCGGATGGATTTTAGCTTGTATATCAATGAAAAAGTATCTTGGTAGTCAATGCCTTTGCACTAACTATACCCCTTCACCACTAGCCTAGCTTTATAATTCTTTACCTTAGCATCTGCATCCATCTTCTTTTTGTAGATCCATTTACACCCAACAAATACTATACTCTTAGGTGGATCCACTAAGGACCAAACCTGGTTTGATGCATTGAGTTAATTTCTGACTTCATAGCACTCAACCATTTCTTGGAGTCGATGTCTGATATTGCTTATCATAGGTCTTAGGATCAATTATTTATTCCTTGTATCCTATAAGAAACATTTCCTCTATGTCCTCTGTAACATATCTAAGTACCTTACAAGAGGACAAGAGATCCTACTAGACCTATGAGATAGCAGAGTAACTACATCTACTGATTTATTGGATTCATCCTAATCTCTAGCTAGCCATGCTTTTATTATCGAGCTCAATTAACCTCCCACTACCACCATCCTAAAAAAAATATTTCTCTAAGAGAGGATTATTACCTAACACCCATTACCACCTCCTACTCTTGCTCCAGTGTCTCTATAGGGGGTAAACCCTATAGAGGGCAATATCATGATAATGCTAAGACAACCTTTATACTATAAGTGATAAATCCTATAGTAGGACAACCTTACCGTTTAGTATAGATTTGATCAAAACCTAATCATGAGTTTCAGATCTAAAATGATTTAGATCTAAACCTATTCCATGCATATTGAACAAAATGAAAACCATGGTGGTGTGGCAACATCCACTGACATGGAGCCTATGTAGCCACCAGCCGATAGCCACATGGGTGGGGACTGCCACCTGGACACGACCCTCGGGTGGAAGACTGAGGCGAGCCCTCCTATCGAGGTTAGCTCCCAGCCAGGGTCGTGCTCACAAGTCGAGCCCTCCTATCGAGGTCAGCTCCCAATCGAGGTCAGGCTCATAATGTGAGCCCTCCTATCGAGGTCGGCTCCCAGCCGAGGTCATGCTAACAAGGCGAGCCCTTCTACCGAGGATAGCTCCCAGTCGGGGTCATGCTCACAAGGAAAGCACTCCTATCGAGATCAGCTCCTGACCAGGGTCATGCTCATGCTATCAAGGAAAGTTCTAGGGCAGAGTTCTCCCCAGGGTGGGACTCACCCCTGTATCAGAAAGGCCAACAAAAATTCAAACCATGGCAGGACAAAGCCTGACCACACACGCCATGAATTCAAACTCTATGATGCACCACCTGCAAACACTGCATAGAGTGTGCTCTGCCAGGCTTTGAGCCCCGTGATGAGCTGCCTCCTTGATAATTGGTTTCCTACTTGCTAGTTCAATTTGACTCAATTTTGGATTGATTTTGAAATCATTTCAAACTCAAATAGAAATAATTTTAAAAAGGCTACTGACCTAATTCAATTAGGTCTAGAATTCAAGTCCAACTTGAATTATCAATCTAGTTAATAGTTAATATTTATAAAATCTGATTTAATTGAGTTAACTAATAAAGTCAAATTTATTGCAATATTTGAAAATAGGTATATCATGCAAAAAATATCAAGTTCCAAAATTAGCAAGTGTCAAAATCAATAAATGCCAAAATTAGCAAGAGCCAAAATTAGTAGGTACTAAATATATAACTCTTACATAGATCCATGTTTTGATCAGGTTAAACTCTTTTTGTGTGTAACCCCTCAAGTAATATTCTATCTGGTAGTGAGATGTACCATGATCTCTTTTATAGCATCATCGAAACTCTTCTAATGGATTGAAGCAATTTCAGCTCAGTCCTAACTTAGATTGTTGATCTGAAAATAATCCTATTGGGCTCTTACAATCCACCAGTGACATCTAGTAGTATATAGTGACAAGCTAGAAAAAAAGAAAATAAATTTCTCGGTGTAGTTACCATGTAATCATATTTTTGTATCAAAAATCCTGACAGGATACAGGTCATGAAAACTTATTTAATCTAAGCATCCATCATATGCTAGACCTAATTAGCTTGAGTCTAATTATAATTTTCATGAAAATTTCTCTCTATTATCATACTACTATTGCCACAGATTTAAGGACTTAGCCTATTAGGTCGCACAGAACTATACTTCAACTACTAAGGCCGATAGATCCCTTAAGTGCACTCCCTACTCCTATAATGAGCCCACTATAGCCAATGAACACCACAAGTCCCTAAATGGATAGGAATGATATTTATATTCTATCAAACCATAGCAACCTTACTATGAGTAACCAATACATCGCAGGTCAAGGAACTACTCACATAACTACAACACTGAAAAATCATTAATGAGTGAGTAGACATCCATGTACTTCTCGTAATTAGTCATACTTAGTGCTGTTGTTCTCTAACAACTATTTTTACTCTCACTCTAGTGTCTCTACATGATAAACTCAAGACTCATCATCCAAAAGGGAGGCAATCCATGCATTGATCTTGATAGATCAATCACCATCCCCGTGATGATCAATGATCAAGAGCTTTTTGGAGTTAATATATAATAATACATATCTTAGAATTTTAACACTTGAGAATATATGTCATTGTCCATTGATCTATGGATGATTCATAGATACATTAAATATAAATGGAAAGAAAAATATCCAGTTTTATTGATTTCACTAAATTAAGTATAAAAATATATCCTAGAAAAATATAATGTGTCATTCCAACTTGACTTCTAGGGCATACATCTAACACACGGATGAGGTGACCTTTCTTTTATCCCTCTATAAGCGAAACACTAAGGGAGCTAGGCTTTGATAGATCCTTTTGAAACCCCAATAACTAGAGAAATGCTACACCACTAGTAGAGATTCTCTTGACTTGGCTCTTGGGAGTTCCCTTTCTCGCTAGAAGGGTTCACCCCAGGATGTTTCCTCCACAGTGCACGAGTATTGATGTGTACTCTTCTCGTCATGAAAGCTATTGGAAATTATTGGTGCTCCTATCATTGGATTGTAGGCTTCACTAGTCTGATGATGGAGCTAAAGGGGAGGCGATGGTTATATACCATATCACCTAGTTCCTCTTTTATTATGCTCACCTTCATGTCTAGCAGTATATGGGTCTGTAGCGAGTGTAGCCTTAGAAACTCATCCCACTCATCATCTGATGAATCTAAATGAGGAAGTCAAGATGATGGCCCATCATCTCCTATGACATGGTTCCAAGTATCATTAAGCATGGCCTGGCTCTCCATTAAGAGTCATCTAGGTCAGGAGTAGGAGTAGCCTCAAGAACACCTCAGTAGTGAGTGGTGGGATCACATTGGAGCCATGGTGAGGCACTCCAAAAGGATCCTTGGTGTGTTTTGGGGCTTTTCGCTCCATCTTTGGTCGATGAGGCTCAGCAATGCTTGTGGCTCGGCTCCACCTCCCTTGCCTACTAGCCGATCCTTCTCTGGGTGATGCACATCTTCTCTTTTCCAGTTGGCATCTTTTTCAAGCTTCTTCGGAGGACCTGGGAACCACTTCATGATCGAGCAAAGAAAGGGGCTCTCAGAATGGACAGTTAGGAAATGTATCCTATAGCTAATCATCTAGGTTGTAGATGGTTGAGTTTTTATAATGTATACATAAATCATTAATAAAATAAAAGTTACTTTTTAGCAATTCATCTCTTTTTGTATCTTTTTAGAACTCTTTTGAGATGAAGTTCTTAGAACTACTTCAATACATTAAAGGAGGACTTATCGAGTAGCTCTTAAATATGTTCGCAACCAAATGATAAGTTGTTACTAGGATGATAATGTTTATCAAGTATAGGTTATTATATGCCATATGGTTTGTAATCCTCATAACCAAGGAGTGTAGAGATACTGGTATGGCATGTAGGTGAGTATAGGCATATATTGCATCGAACATGACCAACTTTGTTGAGTACTTTATTATCGAGAGTATGTCACAAAAGGAAATGGGTATAAGTATCGCTTTGACCTGAGATCATCCTGGTGATTTGCAAGCAACTGATTGTACTTAGATGCTAGACTACCTAGATTTCTAATTCAGTGATGGAAGGTTATTGGATATAGCCAAGTACTAGTTAAGCAGTAGTGAGTCAAGATGAAATTGATCACTTCGAGATGTTGGAGACAATGCTCTACTATGTTTCAATTTAGCCAGACGTTGCGATGGGAATCCTTGTGAAGAGTCATAGGATTTACTAGATTGAGACATATTTGAATGCATTATTTAGAGTTGGCAGTTAACTTTGAAATCATTCCGAGCATTTGGGTCAAAAGGATGAATTATACGGAAACCATATGCTTTGGTTCTTGAATGTTGCTTCACAAACATTCGATGTATCTGGATGTTGGGCACTATTACTAGATGGTTCTATGATTAGTTCAGGAATTGATTTCTAGACTACTGGCTTAATGTTCAAACCTATGGGATCATACACAACAGAAGTTTTTGACCGATCATGATGGTTGACTAATAATTAAGAATTATTTAGTGATAAAAATATAAATATGATGAACAAATAATCCTTTACAAATATTATAAATTAATAATTAATTATTTTTTTATTAAATATAGAAGGATTAATTAATAATTAGATTTTTAGTTGAATTTTATTAAGTGAAGAGGTTTAGATCAAGTTTAATTGATTTGGTTCAATTAGAATTTATCCGATTAGGTTATTTGATGACCTAATCGCTAAGGATTTCTAATAACAGTTAGATTCAAGCTTGGGCCTAATTAGTTTCAAATTTAATTAAATTTTAATTAAACCTAATTGGGACCAAATTGTATTGAGTTTATGTTGGTTAAATTAGTTGTAACCAAATTAGTTTTTGTTAAGTTAGATGGCCGTGCATAGTGGAAGACTAGGTTTCAAAATTTTCATATTCAAAACCCTAACCGGCCAGATCCCTAAACCCTAGGACCACTTAAGCATAACAATTAATAAATATAATCTTTACGATAATAGTGGAATACCTGGAATGCTATATTTCCTTATTTCTACTTAGCATACAAGTGCATGCCCTCCAGAGATGATCCACATAGGAATCAAATCAAGGAAGCACTCCCATGCAAGTTGCTTGTTTGCTTGGGACTCTTCTGGCAACCTTTTAGACTTTTCTCTTTTACAGAATCCCCTACCCTCCTGTAGGGCTCTTAGAGAGTACTCTAATTCCACTCTCAGTTCCCTAATAATCCTTCTATTATTATCCCTTGGCTCTTGTCTTAATTAGACTAGCCTTGTCTAGAAAGAACTATGTCTTAAAGAGACAAACTTATCCTAAGAGAGAGGGAGAAAAAATAGTAGTAGTATTCTGATGGGAGTCTCATATGCTTTGGCATCAGATTACTGATGCCATTATATAGAGTGGGATGGGATGCCTAATATGTCTATCCACCTATCATTTCATAAGACCCTTCAAATAGAAAGAGTCTTATAAGGATAGAAAAACATATCTAGATAAGACCTTTCATGCGCCAAGAGACAAGTCTTTGTCTCTTTGGTTTCTAGTAATTTTTCTCCTTCTACCACTTGGCTTTGACCGATTATGTGAAATCCAAGAAGCGTGATTTTAGATACGAGTCATCATATAAACACAAGAGCCTTCAAACAGGAGAACTCTTTGGTGCGGGCACCAGATTTCGTAAGAGACTTCAAGCAAACTAGATTAACCCAAGCTCATTATGGATTGAAAGTGAATAAACCAAACTCTGATTTTGGTTTCAACTTTGTGTTACTTTCAGCATGATTCCATAAATCATTTAATTTTAGCATGAGTCCATGAGTCCTGTAATTAGAGTATAGTCAACTTTAATTTTAATTTAGTCATGTAATTTGCTTAATTTAGGTTCAATTTGGTTAAGTTGAGTTCAATAAGGCAAGTTGGGTTCAAGTTGGGTTCAAAATTAAGCATGATCAAGACCATAAAGCTTGGAGAATGGATGGAGCAAACCACCTCAACCACCATGCCAAGTTGGAATGCCACATCACCATGCCAAGATGGAAGCCACCTCTCCTCCTACATACCAAGATAGGATGACACCTCACCTCCCATGCCACATCACTCCATTTGGGCACCCAAATTCATATTTGAATTTAAGTTGGAACTTTCCTCTTATATCTCCACTATTCATGCATGAATCTCACTTATCCCTCCACTCTTTAAGCTTGTAATTTGAATTTGAAAGGGCTAGGGAAGTCTATAAATAGCCCTAACCCTTTTGTAATCAAACCATTATGATGAATGAATGAGAGCTTATTTTCTTCTTCCATTTGCTTTGTTGCATTTGACACACCGAGAGGGAGAGGGTGTGAGGCCCAACCACATCATCCAAGATGCCAATCTATTCATCCAAGATGCCCACCTCTTCATCCAAGATGCCAACATATTCCTCCAAGATGCCAACAACCATTTCCATTTCCTCCTTCTAAATCTCTACTTTTCTTTTCTCTCATCTTTCCAATGCCCACTAATGCCCTCCATTGCAGGATCCTCCTCGATCTCGAGTTGAAGAGGAGGTTTGCTTTGCTTCGGAAACAACTACATTAGGAGTTTTCTATCCAAGGGATGATAGTCTTCAAGTCCAACCACTAATCCTTGGAGTGCTGAAATTAAACCACCACCAAAAAGTGTGAGAGCTCATTGTTGGTAAAAGAACCCTTCCTAGACTCTTAGGTATGTTATATGATGGTACATGTTCTTGTTACAATGGTTTCTCAACCATTAGGTCCTTTCTACTTTTATTGAATGGAAACTACATTGCGGGTAATATAACTTTCATGTAGTAGTCTCTTACATCAAATTTATTTGCTCCCTCTTATGCATGAATCCTACTGATATATGGTAGAATCATTATTCATTTTAGTTTGATAGGTTCTAAGTTTAAAACCTCATCCAGCATCCCACATCATGTTGGTATCAAAGCATGGTTAACTAGGACAAGTTTGCTAGTTGCTGAAATTTTCTACGTGCTGAAATTCTGCATATTAAGGATTGATCTGAGAGTTCTCTTCATAACTTTCCAGATCTTAGTTTTCATTAGCATTTTTTATTAATATTGCCAGTTCAAAAACTAGGATTGAAATCTTCCTCATATATTTTAGATCTAATTTTTTTTTAAAAAATCTACATTATTTTCAATCTTTGATTTAAGGTTTCACACCTCCTGAGTAGGTATACGAAAGTATACTCTCAAGACCAATGGGAGTAATGAGCTATGGTCAGATGTGAGATCCTTAGGTTAAAGGTTTCATGTGCTAATTGTTTGTATGATGTGTGATTGCATGACTTGCCTAAGTGATTGCTTGAATTGCATGATTTTCTTTTATTAGCACATTGAACATCCCAAAGTTTTATGGCACAATTCAAATTCAAAATCCACCTAGCCATAATTCAAAATTTTAAAACTTAAAATTTGAATTTTTAATTCTTGAATTTAAAATTTGAAAATTCAAGTCTGAAATCCAAATTTAAAATTCAAATTTGAAATTTGAAATTTGAAATTTAGAAATTTGAAATTTGAAGTGCATGTTATTCCTAGTCTTTATGTTTATTCCTAGTCTTTATGTTCTACTGATTAGCTAGATTGTTAGATGTGCATTCATTTTAAAATATATAAGGGCAATCCTGTCATAAGATAAGGGAAGTATTTCATCACCTTTTCTTGGTCCAAAAATAACCAACTACATATTGCATTGACCCAAGCCTATCATAAAATTGAGTAAGAACTTAAAACTATGGACATCAACAGGTCAAGTTCATGATCATGTCGAGACCTAACATTAATTGATTTTGTATTTACTCCTAAATATTGGTGTCTAAGGCTAGGTATCCAATGGTAAATGGCTTAAGTGGATTTGTGGTTTTTAATTAAGACCTCACGAAAGTGAGGGTAGCCTCCCACAGTCCCACCTCTTACCTGGCTAGTTGAAAGGGTGACTACAGTCTTGATTAGTGCTCTGTCAATTCATACTATCTTGATCATCGAAGTCTAGGAGCCCTAAAAGCTAGGTTTGTACTGCATGACCACTAGATCAGGAACCCCATACCAATACTTCGACCCCCAACCAAGTCTTACCATGGACCCCAATCTTGAAACCTTGATGAGAACTATGACTGAGCAATTTAGGCAACTCAACAATAGGTTTGACAAATGAAAGAGTAAATTGGGACCCTTGAAGAGACCCGTTTGACCTACACTGAACCTGAATCACCTAGACCAACTTCCCATTGACCAAGAGCCCATCGCCATGATCCCGCCCCTAGCATAACCCTAGACGCCCACATCAAGACTTCATGGATTCGAAGGAAAGAGCGCTTAAGAACATACTGGTGGGGGCACTAGGATCAGACACAGATTACTGGGCCCTGTTTCATTTACCCAGCCATGTGTCAAATTTTGTAATCAACTAGAATTAAGTCTTGTAATAAGTTGAGGTTAGTTGATTTGTCTCAACCCTCAACCTAGTATAGTACATTGAGTCTTGTATACCAGTATGAGTCTAATGTAAGTTCACTTCTTGTACAAAAGAGGAGGCTACGCTATTTTGGAGTTCCACCAGACCTCATCTTGAAGCCAGAAGCAGTTACACTAGCTTAGGGGAGCTCAATCGACACCCAGGTGCCTTGATTGTGTCCTGATTTTCCCTGAGTGCCATTTCAAATGCCAAATTCCCTCCATATGCTTCCAGAATATTTCATATGCTAAAAGCCCATATTTCCCAGGTTATTCCAGCACTCCAGGCCTTAAAATCAAGCCCAGGCACTAGGCCCAAGCCCTTAAGAAGCAAGATTCCAGCCAGATTCCCTGGAATATGCCAGCCCATGCGCCCAACCCCTAGAAGCCCACCTAGACCCCTCAAATTTTTGTCCAAGCCCATGAAGGAGGTGTCCTTGCTGCTGCCCCAAGGTCCAAAAATGAGTTTGAGGAGTTTGACCAAGTCCAAGCCAAGTGGGGAGAGGAAAGAAGAGAAGACTGGGTCAAAATTCTAACCTAGTTGGGGTTTCTAGTCCTTTTGAAACTTTGTAATTCTAACCTAGCTAAGAAAAGACTTGTATTCCAATTTGGAAGAGGACTTATAATCCAAGTGTAACCATGATTAGTGAAGATATGAGAACTCTATAAATACCCCACCCCTCCCCCTCTTGTAAGCATCTTTTTCTTATGAATAAACCTTGCTAAAATTTTATGAAATTATCTTGAGTTTGAGTTCTGGTTCTCTCTTTGAGTGCTCTCCTTGTGTTCCTGGATTGAAACCCTACTGCCCTAGCATCCCTTGGCATCCCTGGAGATTAGCCACTCCCATGAAACAAGTGTCCTTGCTGTCGACCAAGTCCAAGAGCTCCTTCTTTCCCGGTTGCCATCTTCTAACCTTGATTACAATTCCTTCTAAACCCTAGTTCCTTTTCTAATTTTTACTTGCTATTTTGATTAACCTCTGATGCTTGTAGGATCCCCGAGGTGCTTCCCCTTCCCTGAGGAGGCCTTCTTTGTTGCCCGGACTGCCCAGATCAACCATCAGATTTGAGGAAAACAAGGCTTCTTCTTCCAGGCTCCGATCAGAGTTGTGAGTGATCTCTTCTGCTACTAATATTATCATCTCTGACTGGTAAGAAACCTTCCCTCCTCTTATTATCTAATTTGAATGAAGAAAAACTATCCTAAACTAGGAGTTTCTTAACTCTTGGGTCCTAGCTATTTCATTAACTTGCATGAGTTCGCCTGCGATCCGATGATTCTTTGCACTACTAGTATTTCCTCTAGTTCTTACTTTATCAGAAAATTTAGCCTGCAAATAAAATTATAAAAATCACAAAAAAATTTATTTTACTATTTTCCATGCATGTTTAGCAGTCTTAGAGTCATCTTGCATCACATACTTCTTGATGCACCCATTTTTGATGGAAATTTAGACCCTAAGGTGTATATTGATTAGGAGAGCGACATGGTTTGAGTGGTATGAGATATCGAAAGAAAGGAAGTACAAATTTGCTAAACTTAAATTAGTCCGATAAGCTAGATTGTATTGAAGAAATGTTGAGTGTATTTGTCGTCAGAGAAGAGACATTCCCATAGCCACATGGAAAGCCATGAAGATCAAACTTAAGAAAAAGTACCACCCATGTCTTATGAGCAAAGGGGACCCATAACCCATCAACCCGAACCCAATAAGGTTAGTACTCATGGATATAAGCCAAGTACTAGTCAAGTTTTTCTTAGCCAACCCACCCCTAATACCCCATTTGTTCATAAGGATGACATTAAAGAGGAAATATATATGGCAACCCAAGAATTAGTTGACTAGAAAAATACTCAGACTAAGGCTATATTGGAAGGACAATTAGAATAAGAGAACAATGAGAAGTATAATACTGCTACCACTAGAGCTTTACCTAAGAAAATACTAGAAGAGAATCAAATTATAGAGCCTAGTCTTGAAATTCAAGAACAAGAGGAAATTAGTGAGGACATGGTTTCTTCAATTCAGTACCCTTAGGGGGAATTCACTCCTTTAGTCCTGGTTAAAGATCGCTTTCCTAAAATTGCTGACTCATCCTTCCATAAAGTGGACCTTTTATTGCCTGTAGATATAAATCAATGTCCAAATCTTAAGATCATCCCCATTAATCAAGGACTATTCCACAAATCCTTTTCTTATTTCCTACCCTATCCTAAGGCTTCCAATGCTTCTAGAACCACTCGATTATACTTTGTTAAGGTTAATATGTTGCATAAATCCTTTGGGCACATTAAATTTGCTACCTATTTCTAGAAGACCATATGGCATTTATTCGGAGTCCATGTAAAATTTTCATATGCATGTCTCCCACCATCCAAGTGTCAAGCACAAAGTTGTAGTTAAAGATTTAATAAATTCTTTTCGATAGGAATGCATAGTCAAACCTGTAATTTATTAGGTATTGGTATGAGTCATATGCACAGCGTGTTAAAGAATTGCATAAAGAAATTAGCAAGAAAATTAATTTGAGCAATGAAACTTACTAGCATATTGCTAATTCTCTTAAAAGAGTCAAAGAATTTTATGAAGGAGACTATGTGATGATTAGGCTTAGACCTTAATGGTTCCCACCCGGAATCATGAAAAAGTTACATGCCCGTGGTGTAGGCCCTTTCAAAATAATAAAGAAAATTAGACCTAAAGCCTATGTGCTTGAGTGACCATCTAACTTAGGTATCAGTTCAACTTTCAATATCTCAGACCTAGTAGAGTATAAGGAACCAACAATGATACCTTATGAGCCTTTTGGACCTGATCCCATTTTTGAGAGTGAACCTATTCTTGAGTGTCCACTAGCCACATTACAAAAATATTGAGATAGGATTGAGCGAATTCTGGATGACAAGACTATCACTACCCGAAATAAAGACTATCAATGCTATTTGGTTCATTGGCAAGGTTGACCAGAAACTAAAGACTCGTGGATCACTTGAGAGGATCTGCAAAGGATTAACCCAGACTTACTAGAATACTACCAAAGTCAAGTTGACCCATACTCGACAGGGTCAAGTCCTAGCCACCCCGAGAGAATTGGTGCAGGCACCATAGTTCGTAAGAGACTTCAAGAAAACTAGATTAACCCAAGCTCCTTATGGATTGCAAGTGAATAAACCAAACTCTGATTTTGGTTTCAACTTTGTGTTACTTTTAGCAAGATTCCATGAGTTTTTTAATTTCAGCATAAGTCCATGAGTCTTGTAATTAGAGTCCATTCAACTTTAACTTCAATTTAGCCATGTAATTTGATAAAGTTAGGTTCAATTTGGTTAAGTTGAGTTAAATTAGGTAAGTTGGGTTCAAGTTGGATTCAAAATTAAGCAAGATCAAGATCATGAAGCTGGGAGATTGGATGGAGTAAACCACCTCAACCACTATGCCAAGTTGGAATGCCACATCACCATGCTAAGATGGAAGCCACCCCAACTCCTCCATGCCAAGATAGGATGACCCCTCACCTCCGATGCCACATCACTCCATTTTGGCACCCAAATTTAGATTTGAATTTAAGTTAGAACTTCCCTCTTATATCTCCACTCTTCATGCATGAATCCCACTTATCCTTCCACTCTTCACTCTACTCTTTAAGCTTGTAATTTGAAATTGAAAGGGTTAGAGAAGTCTATAAATACCCCTAACCCTCTTGTAATCAAACCATTATGATGAATGAATAAGAGCTTTTTTTCTTCTTGCATTTGCTTTGTTGCATTTGACACTCCGAGAGGGAGAGGGTGTGAGGCCCAGCTACTTCATCCAAGATGCCAATCTCGTCATCCAAGATGCCCACCTCTTCATCCAAGATGCCAGCATATTCCTCCAAGATGTGGTGGGGACACCGGAGGCACCAGAATAAGATGGAGGCTTTTCAACCCTCTATGAATTGATCAATAATTCATGAATCCATCTGTAGTATGTGCTTAGCCCATCTGAGTCCATTTTAGTTATTATTTGAGTCTTTTGAGTTGTTATTTCAGTTCTATACTAGTCAGCTCATGTTGAGCTAGTTCAGTCCAATGCTAGTCAGCTCATGTTGAGCTAATTTTATTTTTTTGAGTCTTGTCCAAGCATACTGAAGACTCAAGACTATATCATACAAGTGAAGACCAAGTCCAACTAGATTGAAGATATGGAAGTATAGCCCAAGTCCAACCCAGCTTGAAGATTTGAAGACCCCGGAGGAAAAATTCAGAAAACCCTGATTCCTTGTAGATGCCCTCCAGATGCCCATATTCACTTCCAGATGCTAAAGTATATTCATAGATAAAGGAATCCATGATTCCAGAGGTCCATCTGCTTCCTAGCCCAAAGAAATCAAGCCCAGGCACCAAGCCCAAGCCCCTAAGAAGCAAGATACCAGGGAATAATCCTGCTACCTGGCTACCAGGCCACCCCAGCTTCCAAAGGCCCAAACCCATGCGCCCGAGCCCCTTTGGGCCGGCCCCTTGATGCTCTTAGAAGCCCAACACGCCCCCCTAGGTGTCCTTGGATTGTTGGCCAAGTCAAGAGAATTTTTAGGGATTTTTTTTACCTGATGTTTTCTTATTTTCTAGCTAGGGTTTGAGAGGGAAAATGATTCTTATATAAAGACGTATGTGCCCTTACTTGGAGCCCAAGGTTAAGGGTCTATTTAAAAGACCCTAGCCTCTTGTATGAAGGGAGATTTTGATATATGAAATAAACCTTGAGTTCTTTAATTGCTTTGTGTGATTACCTTGTTGTGTGCACAAAGGGGTTTGAGAGTTCTTCTTCCCAGTGTTTGCAACCATCTTCCTGCCGCTAACCATCCTTCCAGCCCCTCCAAAACTTTCTTCTCTTTGATATTTTCCTTTGTTTTCTTGATTTTCTCTAAGTTTTCTAACCCCTGATAGGTCGTTTGTAGGTCCTCGAGTTCCTACGAATCCAACGACTCCAGCCACGTCTCAATCGGACCACCGAGCAGAAAGCCTGGTATCCATGGGTCTTTGGCTCAGTTTTCCAGGCTGCATCCATCGAGGAACGAGAGATCCCTTCACTATGATCTTCACCGGGCACTTCAGACGTTGTCAGGTACACCCCCTCTACCTCCAGTCTTATTATTGTAGGAGAACTTGCCCTAATAGAGGCTTCTCAGCCCCGACGATCCATCCTTAGTACTTTTCTAGGTTCTAATCTGCATGCTTGGCTTCAATAATTCATACAAAATTCCCTACAACCAATTTTGATCTAAAACTTAGGAATTAATCACCTAACCCCACATATAAAACATATAAAAAGAATTGCATGCATATTAGTCCCCGATCATTTGGTATCAGAGCATAGATTAGGGCTTATTTTTCTGCAATTTTTCAGTCTGTATATACTCTGTTTGTTTAATTATTTCTCCCTGATAAAAACTCCAAAAATTCTATAATTTATTTTTCTAGATTCACCATAATTCCAAGTAATTTTAAAAATTTTGGTAGATTTTATTATGGCCTGTGAATTTTATGCAAGCTGAAATACAGCATACAAATTTTCGGCTCTATTTTTCAGCAAGACAAGTTTGGAAGTTTTAGGGTTTTGTTTAGTATCTTTTGCATATCTTTTAATTTTAGTATATTTCCAGCATATTAGGCCATGATTTGCAAGTTTTCTTCTATTTAAAAAAATACCAAAAAAAAATTACATATTCTCCAAATATACCAAAAAACATCAAAACCCTAATTTACATCCTCATCTGCCTGCAATCATTGCATAATTTACTTTTAAGGGCACTCTTGCTATATCAGATGGGGGGAGGATTTGATCACCTCTCCTTAGCCCAAAACTATATCCCTTACATTCGGTCCCAAGCCTTAACCTAAAATTAACTAGACTTAATTTGCCCTAGTGGGCTAGGGACACCAACTAGTCGGGTCCGGGCTACGTGTCAGATCATTGTGTCAAGATAACCTGTGTGTGCCTTGTGCTCAGTGTCTAGAACGGTGGTTTAGGGATTCAATCCCGAAGGGCTTGTGTGCTGGTCCGCCTACCTGGCCAATCTCTGATTGGTGTCTAGGATTGGCAATCAGGGACCTAACACTCACCTTACACCTGCCTGGCTGAGTACAAGGTTACTATAGGCTAGTTTGCCACCCTGATTGAGCATCTAGTTTGGACTCTAGGTCTAGTTAGCTGTAGTCAGTCTAATCAAGTCTTGAATGAGAACTAGATCAGGGGTTTAATATCACCCACCTCCTTCACAAATGTCTGAACCCATGGAAAATTTGCAAGCCCAAATAAAAGCACTCACTGAGCAACTAACCCAATCCATGGCCCAGTTAACTCAGTCTGGTACCCAAACCAACAATAGAATTGACCATCTTGCCAATAGGTTTAACCAGTTAGAAGGCCGTGTAGGGACCATACAAAGCATCCATGGGTCACAGTCTGAGCCAGATCTTGAGTCCCCTCAACCTAGGAGGACCCCAAACCCTGATCTATACCATGAGGTCGAACCTAGGAGAGCCCCTTATCCTGACCCATACTACAATCCTCAACCTAGGAGGATCCCAAACCCTGATCCATACCATGAGGCTGAACCTAGGAGAGCCCATCATCATGACCCAATCCCTAAGGTTAGTGATGCGGAACTAATATGCATGCAATTTTTTTTATATATTTTACATGTTGAGTTAGGTGATTAATTCCCAAATTTCAGATCAAAATTATTTGTAGGGAATTTTGTATGAATTTTTGAAGATCAGCATGCAGATTAGGACCTAGAAAAGTAGCAAAGAAGGACCACCGGGGCTGAGAAGCCTCGGTTAGGGCAAGTTCTCCTACAATAAAACTACTGGAGGTAGAGGGGTGTACCTGACAACGTCTGTGAAGATCGCAGTGAAGGGGTCTCTCATTCCTCGACGGATGCGGCCTGGAAAACCGAGCCAAAGAGCCGCAGATACCCGGCTTTCTGCTCGGTGATCCAATTGAGGCTTGGCTGGAGTCGTTGGATTCGTAGGAACTCAGGGACCTGCAAACGACCTGTCACGGGTTAGAAAGATCACAAAGGAACAAGAAAACAAAGTAAAAACAGCAAGGGAAGGCTTCTTTTGGAGTGGGCATCCAGGGATCTGGAGGGTTTGTTGGCAGCAGGAAGATGATTGCAAACACCGGGAAGAAGAACCCTCACAAACCCCTTTATGCACACAGCAGGGTATCACACCACTCAATAGAAGAACTCAAGGTTTTCATTCATCAAAAATTTTTCCTCATACAAAAGGCTAGGGTCCCTTAAATAGACCCTTAACCTTGGGCTCCAAGTAAGGGTACATAAGTCTTTACATAAGAATCCTTTTCCCTCTCAAACCCTAGCTAGAAAATAAGGAAATATTAGGTAGAAAAATCCCTAAAATTTTTCTTGACTTGGTCAAGACTCCAAGGATGCCTAAGGGGGCGTGTTGGGCTTCTAGGAGCAGCAAAAGGCCGGCCCAAAGGGGCCCGGGTGCATGGGTTTGGGCCTCTGGAAGCTGGGGTGGCCTGGTAGCCAGGTAGCAGGAATATTCCCTGGTATCTTGCTTCTTAGGGGCTTGGGCTTGGCACCTGGGCTTGATTTCATTGGGCTAGGATGCAGATGGACCTCTGGAATCATGGATGCCCTTATTTATTAATATACTTTGGCATCTGGAAGGGAATCTGGGCATCTGGAGGGCATCTGCAAGGAATCAGGGTTTCTGATTTTTCTCCTGGGGTCTTCAAATCTTCAAGCTGGGTTGGACTTGGGCTAAACTTCCATGTCTTCAATCTGGCTGGACTTGGTCTTCACTTGTATAATATAGTCTTGAGTCTTCAGTATGCTTGGACAGGACTCAAAAAAATAAAATTAGCTCAACATGAGCTAACTAGCATTGGACTGAACTAGCTCAACATGAGCTGACTAGTACAGAAGTGAAATAACAACTAAAAATACTCAAATAACAACTAAAATGGACTCAGATGAGCTAAGCCCTTATTACAGATGGACTCATAAATTATTGATCAATTACAGAGGGTTGAGAAGCCTCTGCCTTATTCTGGTGCCTTTGGTGTCCGCACCAGTTAGTCCTAGAATACCCAATCAGGATTTTATAGACCAGGAAGATAGATCCTATTTACCCTCTCCGTATAAGCCTAGTATACCCACAACCTATAGATCTTATGACTCCAAATCCTATGAACCTAGAACCTATGAATCCATAACCTATGAACCTAGATCCTATGACTCTAGATCCCATGATCATAGATCCTATGCACCCTCACCCTATGAGCCTAGTAGACCCAATACCCAATATTCTGACCCATATAGGGAGTCCAACCCTAGGAGAACCCAATATTTTGACCCATATAGGGAATCCAACCCTAGGAGAACACAATATTCTGACCCATATAGGGAGTCCAACCCTAGGAGGACCCAATATCCTGACCCATATAGGGAGCCCAACCTTAGAAGGATCCCATAGCATGATCCATCCTTAGAACCTAACCATAGAGCTGACCCAAAATCCTATGACCCCAAATCCTATAATCCCATGACCCATAGATCTGCACCCTTGTCCTATGAGCCCAGAGAACCCATAACCCCTAAGTCTCACCCTAGTACTAGTCATGCTTCCCCTAGTCAACTTGAACCCCATAGGATTAGTATCCCTAAATATAAACCCTGTAGTGAGCCACTACCCCTTATACAACCTGAACCTACTAAGAGTAGTACCCATAATCAGAGACCAGAACCTAACCAATTTCTCACTAGCCGACCTTCTCCAACCATTCCTGAGATTCACAAGGCTTACAATAACACGGAAGTGTATGAAGCTGATGTGAGCCTAGTGGATGAGTATGAGGGAGAAGAAGAGACACCTTTAGTAGACCTTGAATTAGCTGACCCAGTAGATAACCGGGTAGAAACCAACCCAGAGCTAGTTGACCTTGACCACCTCCAATCTAAAACTATAGTGGAAGAACAAATAGAGGAAGAGAACCTAGGTACTGCTGCTAGAGCCTTACCTGAGGAAACCATAGAGGAGAGCCAAATTATAGTCTAGTCCTAAAATACAAGAACCTGAAGAATTTATTAAGGGTCTGATCTCTTTGAATCAGTACCCTCAGGATGAGCCTCCTCCTATAGTTCCCATTAAGGACCTCTTCCCTGAGATTAATAACCCATCCTTCCATTACGTAAACCCCATAGATATACCGCAACCCCGTAAGGTTAGCATCATTAGTTTAGGATTAGTCCCTGACATGCCTTCTTTTATCCTACTGTATCCAACTAACCCGGAACCTTTGTCTCTACCCTACCAAACTAATTCTGAACCCACTTCCTATTTTCTGCCATTTCCAGACATCTCTAGCATTTCTAGGATCATTAGATTGCATTTAGTTGAGATTAGCATATTGCATGCATTCATTATGCAAGTTAGGTTTCATTATACTTCTGGCATACCCTTTGGCATTTGCTTGGAGTCCATTGTAAATACTCTTGTGCACACCACACTAGGGTCAGACCTAGAGAGTCTATAGTCTCTTAGGTTTAGGCCCATAAATGTCTAATAAATTTCCTTCAATAGGAATGCAAAGTCGAGTCTTTTAGGTGTTAGTTTGAGTCCTTTGCATCATCTTGTTAGGAGTCTGCATGTGATTAGCATATTCACCACCTGCACTAATCTTAAAACAACTGGATAATTTCTGAAGATGGACCAAAGAATTTGATGTAGTGGATTCTATCTTGGTTAGGCTGAGGCCCAAAAGAAGCTTCATGCTCACAGAGCCGGACCTTTTAAAGTGATAGAGAAGGTTGGATCAAATGCCTAGGTGTTAGACTTGCCTTCGGATTTGGGCATTAGTTCTACCTTCAATATTACAGACCTGGTTGAGTATAGGGAACCGACAGTGATACCTAGTGAGGCTTTTGGACCTATTCCTTTTTATTGTGAGTGACCCTAACCCAGAGTGTCCACTAACAAATTGGCCTAAGAGAGGAGAATGGATCGAGCGTATCCTGGACGATCAAGCCATCACGACCCGGGGCCATGACTATCAACGCTTCCTATTCCGATGGCTAGGCCAGCCAGAGTCGGATGCTTCATGGATTTCTCGAGAGGACTTGCAATACCTCAACCCATACCTTCTCGAGAGATATGTGAGCCAGTCTGATCTTCACTCGACAGGGTCGAGTTCCTCCCACCTCGGGAGAATTGGTGGGGACACTGGAGGCACCAGAATAAGACGGAGGCTTTTCAACCCTCTATGAATTAATCAATAATTTATGAGTCCATTTGTAGTAAGGGCTTAGCCCATCTGAGTCTATTTTAGTTGTTATTTGAGTCTTTTGAGTTGTTATTTCAGTTCTGTACTAGTCAGCTCATGTTGAGCTAGTTCAGTCCAATGCTAGTCAGCTCATGTTGAGCTAATTTTATTTTTTTGAGTCTTGTCCAAGCATACTGAAGACTCAAGACTATATCATACAAGTGAAGACCAAGTCCAACTAGATTGAAGACATGGAAGTATAGCCCAAGTCCAACCCAGCTTGAAGATTTGAAGACCCCAGGAGGAAAAATTCAGAAAACCTTGATTCCTTGCAGATGCCCTCAAGATGCCCAGAGTCCCTTCTAGATGCCAAAGTATATTCATAGATAAGGGCATCCATAATTCCAGAGGTCCATCTGCATCCTAGCCCAAAGAAATCAAGCCCAGGCACAAAGCCCAAGCCCCTAAGAAGCAAGATACCAGGGAATATTCCTGCTACCTGGCTACCAGGCCACCCCAGCTTCCAAAGGCCCAAACCCATGTGCCCGAGCCACTTTGGGCCAGCCCCTTGCTGCTCTTAGAAGCCCAACACGACCCTTAGGCATCCTTGGAGTGTTGGCCAAGTCAAGAGAATTCTTAGGGATTTTTTTTACCTAATGTTTCATTATTTTCTAGCTAGGGTTTGAGAGGGAAAAGGATTCTTATGTAAAGACTTATGTGCCCTTACTTGGAGCCCAAGGTTATGGGTCTATTTAAAAGACCCTAGCCTCTTGTATGAAGGGAGATTTTGATATATGAAATAAACCTTGAGTTATTTAATTGCTTTGTGTGATTACCCTGCTGTGTGCATAAAGGGTTTTGAGAGTTCTTCTTCAAAGGGTTTTGAAAGTTCTTCTTCCCGGTGTTTACAACTATCTTCCTGCCGCCAACCATCCTTCCAGCCCCTCCAAAACTTTCTTTTCTTTGCTATTTTCTTTTGTTTTCTTAATTTCCTCTAAGTTTTCTAACCCCTGATAGGTCGTTTGCAGGTCCCCGAGTTCCTACGAATCCAATGACTCCAGCCACGCCTTAATCGGACCACCGAGCAGAAAGCCGGGTATCCGCGGGTCTTTGGCTCGATTTTTCAGGCCGCATCCATCGAGGAACGAGAGATCCCTTCGCTGCGATCTTCACCGGGTGCTTCAGACGTTGTTAGGTACACCCCCTCTACCTCCAGTCTTATTATTGTAGGAGAACTTGCCCTAACCGAGGCTTCTCAGCCCCGGCGATCATTCTTTAGTACTTTTCTAGGTTCTAATCTGCATGCTTGGCTTCAAAAATTCATACAAAATTTCCTACAACCAATTTTGATCTAAAATTTGGGAATTAATCACCTAACCCCACATATAAAACATACAAAAGGAATTGCATGCATATTAGTTCCGCATCAAGATGCCAACAACCATTTCCTTTTCCTACATCTAAATCTTTACTTTCCTTTTCTCTCATCTTTCAAATGCCCACTAATGCCCTCCATTACATGATCTTCCTTGATCTTGAGTTGAAAAGGAGGTTTGCTTTGCTTCGAAACCCACTACGTTAGGAGTCTTCCATCCAAGGAGTGATAGACTTCAAGTCCAACCGCTAATCCTTGGAGTGCTAAAATTAAGCCACCACTAAAAAGTATGAAAGCTCATTGTTGGTAAGAGAACCCTTCCTGGTGCAGGCACCAGACTCAGAAGAAGACTTCAGAGCTCCATCTGGATCTCTGACTAACCTTGCCCGAATAATTAGGGTTTTTGGTTTGTAATAAGAATTGACTAGATCAACTCAATTTAGCTTGAGTCTATATTACCTGCATTTTATTTTGTTGAGTCATGTTGACTCAGTAGTGGACTAGGGCTTCAACCTGGGGTGTTACATTTTCTCCCAAGGCCAAGCAAGTGGGCACCACACTCCCAGCCACACTCCCAGCCATACGCCTGAGTCTAGGGGGCGCCATATCTACATCTAGCAGCCTTTGGTCCCCACACCATAGATAGCAGCTTCCTTCTCTCATGCGCCAGTTGAGGAGAAATCCACCAGGAGTCCACAAATCAAGGGGGCGGCCCAAGACTTTCCCAAAAGAACCAAACTAAGAAAGGGAAGAAATTCTCTTGGAGAGAACTTCAAGGAGGCGCCCACTACTTGCCAAAAAAATCCAAAACAAAGATGGAAAGGACCTTGACTTAGGGAGGAAGAAAAGGAGGAGTCCAAAAGAGTTGAGCCATGGAAGGAAAGAAATCCTCTCTTGAAGACCCAAGCATGGAGGCGCCATCTACCTGCCTTTTATAACCCAAATCAATTTTTTTTGGTACCTTGGCCGACCATATGTGTATGGATTATCCTGATTTGTAGATCCCCTACTTTAGTCCCACATGGGAAGATGTAAAACCCTACTCTCTTGTAAAGCCCTATAAATTAAACCCCTCTTGTAAGTTTAAATCAATCAGATGAATGAAACCAATTTTTTTTAGTGAGCAAACTCTGTGTTTTCTCTCTTTCGCACTTGCATCCAGGTGTTGAGCCCCGTGAGGGAGTAAATCCGGGTTCCTCAGGAACCTTGAGGAGGTGTGAGATCTCCAAAACCAAAACCCTAGGTTAGCCACTCCACTCCCAAAACCTAGCCGCCCATCACCCTTTTCTTTCCACTAAGCCCTAGAATATTCCACCTCCCACGGCCTCTCTTTCTAAGTCCAGGCCGACCACCAGCATCCAGCTACTGTTTGGGTACTTCAGATCCAAAGTTCTTTCCAGTGGGAGTTGAATCAGCCTTCAAGGGAATCCGGATCTCAGCGACATCAACCTTCAAGTTCTTCGAACTGGTAAATCCTTTCCTGAGTCTCTGAATCCCTCACTTGTTTTTCTTCTTCCCAGATCTTGAGTCCAGGAGAAGCCGACCAAACCACAAGACCAGTATTGGAGGATCCATTGCAAAGATAGCCGAATCTGAGGATCCAACGATCTGCTCGAGAGAGTTCTTCCACCCAAATTCTGAGAAGATCACTGTCTGGTTGGTAAACCATCTCTCCTCTCTATTTCTGTTCTGTAGAAAGTTCAGAACGAAACCCTAGGTCTGGGAGTTTCTCAACCCCCAGCGATCCGTTACTTCTGAACTACTCTGATAATTTAGTTTCTTCTAAATTGTGCTTTCAATCCTTACCTAGTTTCCTTCAACTTAGTTTAGCTTTACTTTGAGTGAAAGCCAATTTCTGAAATATATAAAAAAAAAAAAGAAATTAATCCTAAATTTACTTCCGCATACGCTTCTTTGTTCTTTGTTCTGCATCATTTTTGGTATCAGAGCCCTGTCTAGGGTTTCTGTTTTGATTGCTTGTTTGAGTCTCTCTCTTTTTACTTTGTCTGCTCGAAGTAGACTCCCCAGGACGTCCGGTCCTAGGAACGAAGCGAGGTGCAAACCTCCTCTTCCCATTCCATGGGGTGTTCCTAGGGTGTGTAGGGGATCCGTTGGGTTATAACATCGTAGCAGGAATTGTAAACGGGGAAGTGCTCTATTTTCAGCCCGTAATTTTTTTATTGCAGGAATTATTTCTCACTACAGGTAACTCCAAATTCAGTGATTTTTGTTTTGCTGAAACCAGTATAATTGAAACTATTTTGCATAATTTTTCTGTGATTTATTGGTTTCCGTGGGATTTCTGAGAATTAAATTACTGCAACTCTGTTTTTGTGTTCTGCAATCCAATTATTTTTGAGTGTTCATCTCTTAATTCATCTTAAGGGCATTTGAGCATCTAAGATAAGGGGAGGAGTTGATAACCTCTCCTTAGCCCAAAACCACCACCCACTCATTCGAACCTAAGCTGATGGGGAACTAATATGCATGCAATTTTTTTTGTATGTTTTACATGTTGAGTTAGGTGATGAATTCCCAAATTTTAGATCAAAATTATTTGTAGGGAATTATGTATGAATTTTTGAAGATCAGCATGCAGATTAGGACCTAGAAAAGTAGCAAAGCAGGACCGCCGGGGCTGAGAAGCCTCGGTTAAGGCAAGTTCTCATACAATAAAACTACTGGAGGTAGAGGGGTGTACCTGACAATGTCTGTGAAGATTGCAGCGAAGGGGTCTCTCGTTCCTCGATGGATGCGGCTTGGAAAACCGAGCCAAAGACCAGCGGATACCCGGCTTTCTGCTCGGTGATCCGATTGAGGCTTGGCTGGAGTCGTTGGATTCGTAGGAACTCGGGGACCTGCAAACGACCTATCAGGGGTTAAAAAACTCACAAAGGAACAAGAAAACAAAAAAAAAATAGCAAGGGAAGCCTTCTTTTGGAGTGGGTGTCCAGGGATCTAAGATGCTTGTTGGCAGCAGGAAGATGATTGCAGCACTGGGAAGAAGAACTCTCGCAAACCCCTTTATGCACACAGCAGGGTATCACACAACTCAATAGAAGAACTCAAGGTTTTCATTCATCAAAAATTCTCTTCATACAAGAGGCTAGGGTCCCTTAAATAGACCCTTAACATTGGGCTCCAAGTAAGGGTACATAAGTCTTTACATAAGAATACTTTTCCCTCTCAAACCCTAGCTAGAAAATAAGGAAATATTAAGTAGAAAAATCCCTAAAAATTTTCTTAACTTGGTCAAGACTCCAAGGATGCCTAAGGGGGCGTGTTGTGCTTCTAGGAGCAGCAAAAGGCCGGCCCAAAGGGGCTCGGGTGCATGGGTTTGGGCCTCTGGAAGCTGGGATGGCCTGGTAGCCAGGTAGCAGGAATATTCCCTGGTATCTTGCTTCTTAGGGGCTTGGGCTTGGCACCTGGGCTTGATTTCCTTGGGCTAGGATGCAGATGGACCTCTGAAATCATGGATGCCCTTATCCATGAATATACTTTGGCATCTGGAAGGGAATCTGGGCATCTGGAGGGCATCTGCAAGAAATCAGGGTTTTCTGAATTTTCCTCCTGGGGTCTTCAAATCTTCAAGCTGGGTTGGACTTGTGCTATACTTCCATGTCTTCAATCTAGTTGGACTTGGTCTTCACTTGTATGATATAGTCTTGAGTCTTCAGTATGCTTGGACAGGACTCAAAAAAATAAAATTAGCTTAACATGAGCTGACTAGCATTGGACTGAACTAGCTTAACATGAGCTGACTAGTATAGAACTGAAATAACAACTAAAAATACTCAAATAACAACTAAAATGGACTCAGATGAGCTAAGCCCTTATTACAGATGGACTCATAAATTATTGATCAATTTACAGAGGGTTGAAAAAGCCTCTGTCTTATTCTGGTGCCTCAGGTGTCCCCACCAATTCTCCCGGGGTGGGAGGAACTCGACCCTGTCGAGTGAAGGTCAGACTGGCTCACATATCTCTCGAGAAGGTCTGGGTTGAGGCATTGCAAGTCCTCTCGAGAAATCGACGAATCGTTCGACTCTGGCCGGCCTTGCCATCGGATCAGGAAGCGTTGATAGTCATGGCCCTGGGTCATGATGGCTTGATTGTCCAGGATACGCTCGATCCGTTCTCCTCTCTCAGGCCAAATTTGTTTGTGGACACTCTAGGTTAGGGTCACTCACAATGAAAAGGAATAGGTCCAAAGGCCTCACTAGGTAGCGCTGCCGGTTCCCTATACTTAACCAGGTCTGTAATATTGAAGGTAGAACTAATGCCCAAATCCGAAGGCAAGTCTAACACCTAGGCATTTGATCCAACCTTCTCTGTCACTTTAAAAGGTCTGGCTCTACGAGCATGAAGCTTCTTTTAGGCCTAAGCCTAACTAAGACAGAATCCACTATATTAAATTCTTTGATCCATCTTCGGGAATTAGCCAGTTTGTTTAACATTAGTGCGGGTGGTGAACATGTTAGGCACATGCAGACTCCTAACAAGATGATGCAAAGGACTCAAACTAACACCTAATACACTCGACTTTGCATTCCTATCGAAGGAAATTTATTAGACTTTTATGGGCCTAAAACTAAGAGACTATAGACTCTCTAGGTCTGACCCTAGTGTGGTGTGCACAAGAGTATTTAAAATGGACTCCAAGCAAATGCCAGAGGGTATGCCAGAAGTATAATGCAAACCTAACATACGTAATGAATGCATGCAGTACGCTAATCTCTGTTAAATGCAATCTAATAATCCTAGAAATGCTGGAGGTGTCAGGAAAGGGCAGAAAATAGGAAGTGGGTTCAGAATTAGTTTGGTAGGGTAGGAAAAAATGTTCAAGGTTAGTTGGATAAAGTTCGATATAAGAAGGCATGTCAGGGACTAATCCTAGACTAATGAGGTTAACCTTACGAGGTTGAGCTATATCTACAGGGTTTGCATAATGGAAGGATGGGTCACCAATTTCGGGGAAGAGGTCCTTAATGGGAATTATAGGAGGGGACTCATCTTGAAGGTATTGATTCAAAGAGATCAGGTCCTTAATAAATTCTTCTGGTTCTTGTATTTTTGGACTAGACTTTATAATTTGGCTCCCCTCTATGGTTTTCTCAGGTAAGGCTTTAGCAGTACCTAGGTTCTCTTCCTCTATTTGTTCTTCCACTATAGCTTTGGGTTGGATGTGATCAAGGTCAACTAGCTTTGGGTTGGTTTCTACCTGGGTATCTACTGAGTCAGCTAATTCGAGGTCTACTAAAGGTGTCTCCTCTTCTCCCTCATACTCATCCACTAGGCTCACATCAGCTTCATACACTTCCGCGTTAATGTAAGCCTTGTGAATCTCAGGAATGGTTGGAGAAGGTCGGCTAGCAGGAAATTGGTTAGGTTCTGGTCTCTGATTATGGGTACTACTCCTAGTAGGTTCAGGTTATATAAGAGGTAGTGGCTCACTATTGGGTTCATATTTAGGGATACTAATCCTATGGGGTTCAAGTTGACTAGGGGAAGCATGACTAGTACTAGGCTGATACTTAGGGGTTATGGGTTCTCTAGGCTCATAGGACAAGGGTGCAGATCTATGGGTCATGGGATTATAGGATCTGGGGTCATATGATTTTGGGTCAGCTCTATGATCAGGTTCTAAGGATGGATCAAGGTATTATGTCCTCCTAAGGTTGGGCTCTCTATATGGGTCAGGATATTGGGTCCTCCTAGGATTGGACTCCCTATATGGGTCAGAATACTGGGTTCTCCTAGGGTTGGACTCCCTATATGGGTCAGAATATTGGGTCCTCCTAGGGTTGGACTCCCTATATGGGTCAGAATATTGGGTGTTGGGTCTACTAGGCTCATAGGGTGTGGGTGCATAGGATCTATGATCATGGGATCTAGAGTCATATGATCTAGGTTCATAGGTTATGGATTCATAGGTTCTAGGTTCATAGGATTTGGAGTCATAAGATCTATAGGTTGTAGGTATACTAGGCTTGTAGGGAGAGGGTAAATAGGATCTATCTTCCTGGTCTATAAAATCCTGATTGGGTCTTCTAGGACTAAGCTTAGGGATTGGGTCATGACGATGGGCTCTCCTAGGTTCAGCCTCATGGTATGGATCAGGGTTTGGGGTCCTCCTAAGTTGAGGGGAATTAGGATCTGGCTCAGACTGTGACCCATTGTTTTTTTCTGGGGTCCCTACCCGGACTTTTAACTGATCAAACCTATTTGCAAGATGGTCAATTCTATCATTGGTTTGAATATGAGACTGAGTTAACTGGATCATCTAGGTAGTTATCTGGGTAGCCATCTGGGCCATTTGATCAGCTAGGGCTTTTATTTGAGCTTATAAATTTTTCATGGGTTTAGACATTTGTGAAGGAGGTGGGTGATATGAAACTCCTGATCTATTGCTCATGCAAGACTCGATCAGACCGACTATAGCTGACTAGACCTAGAGTCCAAACTAGATGCTCAATCAGGGTGGCAAACTAGCCTATAGTAACCCTGTACTCAGCCAGGCAGGTGTAAGGGGAGTGTTAGGTCCCTGATTGCCAATCCTAGACACCAATCAGAGACTGGCCAGGTAGGCGGACCAGCACACAAGCCCTTCGGGATTGAATCCCTAAACCACCGTTCTAGACACTGAGCACAAGGCACACACAGGTTAACTTGACACAGTGATCTAACACTAGCCCGGACCCGACCAGTTGGTGTCCCTAGCCCACTAGGGCAAATTAAGTCTAGTTAATTTTAGGTTAAGGCTTGGGACCGAATGCAAGGGATGTGGTTTTGGGCTAAGGAGAGGTGATCAAATCCTCCCCCATCTAATATAGCAAGAGTTCCCTTAAAAGTAAATTATGCAATGATGGCAAGCAGATGAGGATGCAAATTAGGGTTTTGATGTTTTTGATATTTTTGGAGAATATGTATTTTTTTTTTATAATTTATTAAATAGAAGAACACTTTCAAATTATGGCCTAATATGCAAGAAATATACTAAAATTAAAAGATATGCAAAAAATGCTTGATAAAACCCTAAAACTTCCAAACTTGTCTTGCTGAAAAAAATAGAGCCAAAAATTTGTAGGCTGTATTTCGGCTTGAAGAAATTTCACAGGCTATAATAAAATCTAAAAAAATTATGAAAATTACTGTCAATCTTGATGAGTCCAACAAAACAAATTTCAAATTTTTTGGAGTTTTTAATAGGGAGAAATAATTTAAAAAATAGAGCATATACGGACTGAGAAATTGCAGAAAAAAAGCCCTAATCTAAGCTCTGATACCAAATGATGGGGAACTAATATGCATGCAATTTTTTTTGTATGTTTTACATGTTGAGTTAGGTGATTAATTCCTAAATTTTAGATCAAAATTATTTGTAGAAAATTTTGTATGAATTTTTGAAGATCAGCATGCAGATTAGGACCTAGAAAAGTAGCAAAGAAGGATCGCCGGGGCTGAGAAGCCTCGGTTAGGGCAAGTTCTCCTACAATAAAACTACTGGAGGTAGAGGGGTGTACCTGACAATATCTGTGAAGATTGCAGCAAAGGGGACTCTCGTTCCTCGATGGATGCGGCCTGGAAAACCGAGCCAAAGACCCGCGGATACCCGGCTTTCTGCTCGGTGATCCGATTGAGGCTTGGCTGGAGTCGTTGGATTCGTAGGAACTCGGGGACCTGCAAACGACCTGTCAGGGGTTAGAAAACTCATAAAGGAACAAGAAAACAAAGGAAAAACAGCAAGGGAAGGCTTCTTTTGGAGTGGGCATCCAGGGATCTGAGATGCTTGTTGGCAGCAGGAAGATGATTGCAGCATTGGGAAGAAGAACTCTCGCAAACCCCTTTATGCACACAGCAGGGTATCACACAACTCAATAGAAGAACTCAAGGTTTTCATTCATCAAAAATTCTCTTCATACAAGAGGCTAGGGTCCCTTAAATAGACCCTTAACCTTGGGCTCCAAGTAAGGGTACATAAGTCTTTACATAAGAATCCTTTTCCCTCTCAAACCCTAGCTAGAAAATAAGGAAATATTAGTTAGAAAAATCCCTAAAAATTTTCTTGACTTGGTCAAGACTCCAAAGACGCCTATAGGGGCGTGTTGGGCTTCTAGGAGCAGCAAAAGGCTGGCCCAAAGGGGCTCGGGTGCATGGGTTTGGGCCTCTGGAAGCTGGGGTGGCCTGGTAGCCAGGTAGCAGGAATATTCCCTGGTATCTTGCTTCTTAGGGGCTTGGGCTTGGCACCTGGGCTTGATTTCTTTGGGCTAGGATGCAGATGGACCTCTGGAATCATGGATGCCCTTATCTATGAATATACTTTGACATCTGGAAGGGAATCTGGACATCTGGAGTGCATCTGCAAGAAATCAGGGTTTTCTGAATTTTCCTCATGGGGTCTTCAAATCTTCAAGCTGGGTTGGACTTGTGCTATACTTCCATGTCTTCAATCTAGTTGGACTTGGTCTTCACTTGTATGATATAGTCTTGAGTCTTCAGTATGCTTGGACAGGACTCAAAAAAATAAAATTAGCTCAACATGAGCTGACTAGCATTGGACTGAACTAGCTCAACATGAGCTGACTAGTACAGAACTGAAATAACAACTAAAAATACTCAAATAACAACTAAAATGGACTCAGATGAGCTAAGCCCTTATTACAGATGGACTCATAAATTATTGATCAATTTACAGAGGGTTGAAAAAGCCTCTGTCTTATTCTGGTGCCTCAGGTGTCCCCACCATAAGCCTTTAATCTAAAAATTGATTAGACCAAATTTGCCCTAGTGGGCTAGGGACATCAACAAGTCGGGTCAAGGCTAGTGTTGAGTCAGTTTGTCTGGTTACTCAGTGTGTGCTTTGTACTCAGTGTCTAGAACGGTGGTTCAGGGATTCCATCCCGAAGGGCTTGTGTTCTGGTCCGCCTACCTGGCCAATCTCTGATTGGTGTCTAGGATTGGCATTCAGGGACCTAACACTCCCCTTACACCTGCCTGGCTGAGTCCTGAGTTACTACAGGCTAGCTTGCCACTCTGATTGGGCATCTAGTTTGGGCTCTAGGTCTAGTTAGCCCGTAGTCGTTCAGTTGAGTCTCATTTTGTGTGTTTGCTTGCATCATGTCTACCCAGAATGGAGTGCCCTACCAACCTGGTCAAACCCAACCTGGTTTAGAGGCCATGGTTAGAGCTCTTACTGAGAGTATGAACAAACTGAGTCAGGATGTGACTACCACTGTTGCCCAGTTTAAAGAACAAGTCCATGAGGATTTTGCCCAGCTTAGGGATCGAGTCCAAGTGCTAGAAGAACCTAGGCATCGAAACTGGACTCCTGACCCATATTTTAATGTGCCTCAACCTCACCCACACCAAGAGCCTAGAAGACCTTTATACTGAGATCCTGAACCTAATCATAGGAGGCCTGACCCAGAACCTGAGGATAGAGATGATAGGTTCATTCGGAACATCAAGTTAGATGCACCCACTTTTGATGGTAGCTTAAATCCTAAGGTGTATTCTGATTGGGAGGGTGAGATGGACCAGTACTTTGAGTGGTATGCCATGTCTGAGGAGAGGAAATTCAAGTTTGCCAAGATGAAATTAATACGTCAAGCTAGGTTATACTGGGGGAACATTGAGCTGACCACTAGAAGATGAAATGTAGAGCCCATAACCACTTGGCAGGGTATGAAAGAGAAGCTAAGAGATAAATATCTTCCCATTTCATACCAGCAAAATCTGTTAGACCAATGGCAGACTTTGAAACAAGAAAACCGATCTGTCTCAGACTACATAACCACCTTTGATGAATACCTAATGAGATGTGATGTGAGTGAAGCCCATGAGGTCACTTTGTCTAGATTTAGGGCTGGACTTAGGGAAGATATTAAGAGAGAGTTGTTTCTGAGAGAGGTCACTGACCTAGACCAAGCCTATCAGATTGCACTGAACACTGAGAAGTTTCAGAGAGGACCCATGCCATCTAGGGTTAGTGCCCCAATCCCAAGAAATGGACCTAGCCAGGTTACCCCTAGCAAGCCTAATCAGGGTATTCCCACCCCTAGGCCCATGGACAAAGGTAAGGCACCTGACACCCAGAGAACCCCTAGTATCGTCTGTTTTAAGTGCCAGAAGCCCGGTCATATCTCCAATCAGTGCACAGCCATAGCTTGTTTTAAGTGTCATAAGGTAGGTCATGTTTCTAGCCAGTGCCCTCGTAGATCCCTATATATAGAAGAGGGAGGAGAAGAGAATTCCGAGCCTAATGAAGAGTTTGAAGAAGAAGTTTATGAGGCCGGAATGAATTTGGTTGATGAGTATGAAGGAGAGGAAGAATCCACTGAGTCTGACCACTTAGGGGTTGTGAGATGCATCCTGTCCCAGACTAAAGTTCAGGAAGATTGGCATAGGACTAACATCCTACAGACTTTCCTTAAACTAGGGGATAAGGTTTGTAAAATCTTCATAGATAGTGGGAGCTGTGTGAATGCCATTTCTACCAGCACTGTCAAAATGTTAGGCTTAACCCCAGTCCCCCACCCCAACCCCTATAAGGTTTCTTGGGTAGACTCTACCTCTATACCCATCCAGTCTAGATGTCAGGTCCAAATCCAAATGCAATCCTATCAAGAAAAGATTTGGTGTGATGTCTTGCCCATGGGGGCGAGCAGTATAATTCTTGGAAGACCTTGGTTGTATGATCATGATGCCACCCTCTTAGGAAAATCCAACACCTGTGTCTTTAGTTTCAATGGAAAGAAAATCACAATCCATTCAGTCCCACCTAAGGACAAGGTAGCTAAAGGAACCAGTAAGGTCAGAGAAATGAAGACTGGAGTGAACCTAATTAGTGCCAAGGATCTAGAACAAGAAATTCATAGTGGTTCACCCATTTGGATGTTGATTGCTAAGGAACTTAGGACTCTTACACCCTCAGAGCCTCCTCAGGAAGTTAATCCTTTATTAAAAGAATTTGAGGATGTTTTTCCTAAGGATTTGCCAGACCACCTTCCACCTCCTAGGGATATTCAGCATTCCATAGATTTAGTCCCAGGAGCTACTTTACCCAACTTGCCCCATTATAGGATGAATCCATCTGAGCATAAAGAACTGCAAAAGCAGGTTGGCGAATTGTTGAGGAAGGGGTTCATTAGAGAGAGTCTTAGCCCTTGTGCAGTCCCTGCACTTCTAACCCCGAAGAAGGATGGCACGTGGAGGATGTGTGTTGACAGTCGTGCCATCAATAAAATCTTAATCAAGTATAGGTTCCCCATCCCTAGACTAGATGACATGCTTGATATGATGGCTGGTGCCATGGTTTTTTCTAAAATTGATCTCAAGAGCGGCTATCATCAGGTTAGGATTAGACCAGGGGATGAGTGGAAAACAGCCTTCAAAACTAAGGATGGTCTCTTTGAATGGGTTGTTATGCCTTTTGGGTTGTCCAATGCCCCTAGTACTTTCATGAGGATTATGACCCAAGTACTTAGAGCTTTCATAGGGAAGTTTGTAGTGGTCTATTTTGATGACATCCTGATCTATAGTAAGACCCCTGCAGATCACCTAGGCCACCTTAGACAAGTCTGTCAAGTTTTGAGGAATGATAGTCTCTACGGTAATCTCAAAAAGTGTGAATTTATGACCAGTAGAATTATCTTCCTTTGATTTGTTGTAACCCCTGACGGCGTGGCTGCCGATCCTGAAAAGATTAGGTCCATAGTAGAATGGCCAGAGCCGACCAGTGTGCATGAAGTCAGAAGTTTCCATGGCTTGGCTACCTTTTATAGGCGATTCATCAAGGGGTTTAGTACCGTAGTTGCTCCTATCACAGACTGCATTAGGAAGGGAGAATTTCAGTGGACCAAAGCAGCCCATAAAGCCTCCTTAGATCTTAAGGATAGGATGACCCAGGCACCCATTTTGAGACTACCGGACTTTTCAAAGGTATTTGAGGTTGCCTGTGATGCTTCAGGAGTAGGTATAGGTGGAGTCCTAAGCCAAGAGAATCATCCTGTAGCATTCTTTAATGAAAAACTTAATGATGCTAAGCTTAGGTATTCTACCTATGATAAGGAATTTTATGTGGTAGTGCAAGCTTTGTGTTACTGGAGACATTATTTACTACCGCAAGAATTTGTGCTGTTTTCGGACCATGAGGCTCTTAGATTCTTGAATTCTCAGAAGAAGCTTAACCCTAGGCATGCTAAGTGGGTAGAGTATATCCAGTCCTATACTTTTGTTTTGAAGCATAAGGCTGGGTCTGAAAATAAGGTAGCTGATGCCCTTAGTCGTCGATCTTTGTTATTGAATTCTGTTAGGGCTGAAGTCATAGGGTTTGAGCAAATCAAAGAGGAATATGAGTCATGTCCGGATTTTAAGATTGTGTACCAGGATCTAACTCAAGGACCATCTAGTGAACATAAGGATTATTCCCTTTTAGATGGCTTTCTGTTCTTTAAGAATAGGCTTTGCATCCCTAGAACCTCTCTTAGGGAATTTTTGATTTGGGAAACTCATGCTGGAGGTTTAGCTAGCCATTTCGGAAAAGATAAAACCACCTTGTATATTGAAGACCATTTTTTTTGGCCTAGCTTAAAAAGAGATGTAGCACACATTGTGGCTAGGTGTCGAACCTGCGCTGTTGCCAAACAGCGAAAACAGAACACCGGCCTTTATATCCCACTCCCTGACCCAGATCGTCCTTGGCAAGATGTGAGCATGGACTTTGTGTTAGGTTTGCCTAAGACCCAGAGGAGGCATGACTCCATCTGCGTTGTAGTAGACCGATTTTCCAAGATGGCCCATTTCTTGCCTTGTTCCCAAACATTTGATGCATCTAAGGTAGCCACCCTGTTCTTTAATGAGATAGTTCGACTCCATGGCCTACCTAAGACCATTGTTTCAGATAGGGATGTTCGGTTCACCAGCTATTTCTGGAAAACCCTTTGGCATAAGTTAGGGACGAAACATAAGTTTTCAACTGCCTATCATCCCCAGACTGACGGCCAAACCGAAGTAGTGAACCGTAGTTTAGGCAATCTGCTAAGGTGTCTTATTGGTGAAAACATTAGGAACTGGGATTTGTACTTACCTAGAGCTGAATTTGCATATAATGACTCGGTCAATAGGTCTACGGGTAAGAGTCCATTTGAAATTGTGCATGGTTACAAACCCCACACACCTCTTAACCTAGCTCCTTTACCAGTCCATACACGGGTCTCCGAGTCTGCCGAAGTTTTTGCACAGCATATAAAAGACTTGCATAAAGAAATTCAAGCCAAAATAAATTTAAGTAATGAAACTTATAAGAAATTGGCTGATTCTCAAAGGCGAGTCAAAACTTTTGACGAAGGAGACTATGTAATGATTAGGTTAAGGCCTGAACGGTTTCCTCCTAGAACCGTTAGAAAGTTACATGCTAGGGGAGCTGGACCATTTAGAGTGGTAAATAGAGTAGGATCCAATGCCTATGTGCTCGAGTTACCTCCAAAACTAGGCATTAGCTCCACTTTCAACATTACAGACCTAGTAGAGTATAGGGAGCCAGCTGTGATTCCCAGTGAGGCTTTTGAACCTAATCTTGCTCTTGAGAGTGAACCTGACCCTGTGTGTCCACCAACAAATTGGCCTGTGAGGAAAGAGCAGATTGAAAAGATCCTGGATGATCAGGTTATCTCTACTCGTAATCGAGGATACCAAAGATACCTGGTCCGCTGGCTAGGAAGGCCAGATTCTGATGACTCTTGGATCTCCCGAGAAGAATTACAAGAGCTGGACCCAGACCTCTTGGAGAGATACCAGAGCCAACTTGATCCATACTCGACAGGGTCGAGTTCCTCCCACCCTGGGAGAATTGGTGCGGGCACCAGACTCAGAAGAAGACTTCAGAGCTCCATCTGGATCTCTGATTAACCTTGCCCGAAGAATTAGGGTTTTTGGTTTGTAATAAGAATTGACTAGATCAACTCATTTTAGCTTGAGTCTATATTACCTGCATTTTTTTGTTGAGTCATGTTGACTCAGTGGTGGACTAGGGCTTCAACCTGGGGTGTTACATTTTCTTCCAAGGCCAAGCAAGTGGGCACCACACTCCCAGCCACACTCCCAGCCATACGCCTAAGTCTAGGGGGCGCCATATCTACATCCAGCAGCCTTTGGTCCCCACACCATAGATAGCAGCTTCCTTCTCTCATGCGCCAGTTGAGGAGAAATCCACCAGGAGTCCACAAATCAAGGGGGCGGCCCAAGACTTTCCCAAAAGAACCAAACTAAGAAAGGGAAGAAATTCTCTTGGAGAGAACTTCAAGGAGGTGCCCACTACCTGCCAAAAAAATCCAAAACAAAGATGGGAAGGACCTTGACTTAGGAAGGAAGAAAAGGAGGAGTCCAAAAGAGTTGAGCCATGGAAGGAAAGAAATCCTCTCTTGAAGACCCAAGCATGGAGGCGCCATCTACCTGCCTTTTATAATCCAAATCAATTTTTTTTGGTATCTTGGCCAACCATATGTGTATGGATTATCCTGATTTGTAGATCCCCTCCTTTAGTCCCACACGGGAAGATGTAAAACCCTACTCTCTTGTAAAGCCCTATAAATTAAACCCCTCTTGTAAGTTTAAATCAATCAGATGAATGAAACCAATTTTTTTTAGTGAGCAAACTCTATGTTTTCTCTCTTCCGCACTTGCATCCAGGTGTTGAGCTCCATGAGGGAGTAAATCCGGGTTCCCCAGGAACCTTGAGGAGGTGTGAGATCTCCAAAACCCAAACCCTAGGTTAGCCACTCCACTCCCAAAACCTAGCCGCCCATCACCCTTTTCTTTCCACTAAGCCCTAGCATATTCCACCTCCCACGACCTCTCTCCCCAAGTCCAGGCCGACCACCAGCATCCAGCTACAGTCCGGGTACTTCAGATCCAAAGCTCTTTCCAGTGGGAGTTGAATCAGCCTTCAAGGGAATCCGGATCTCAGCGACATCAACCTTCAAGTTCTTCGAACTGGTAAATCCTTCCCTGAGTCTCTGAATCCCTCACTTGTTTTTCTTCTTCCCAGATCTTGAGTCCAGGAGAAGCCGACCAAACCACAAGACCAGTATTGGAGGATCCATTACGAAGATAGCCGAATTCGAGGATCCAACAATCTGCTCGAGAGAGTTCTTCCACCCAAATTCTGAGAAGATCACTGTCTGGTTGGTAAACCATCTCTCCTCTCTATTTCTGTTCTGTTGAAAGTTCAGAGCAAAACCCTAGGTCTGGGAGTTTCTCAACCCCCAGCGATCCGTTACTTCTTAACTACTCTGATAATTTAGTTTCTTTTAAATTGTGCTTTCAATCCTTACCTAGTTTCCTTCAACTTAGTTTAGCTTTACTTTGAGTCAAAGCCAATTTCTGAAATATAAAAAAAAAAAAAAAAAAGAAATTAATCCTAAATTTACTTCCACATACGCTTCCTTATTCTTTGTTCTGCATCATTTCCTAGACTCTTAGGTCTAATTGTTTAAAGGTACATGCACTAGTTAGAATTATTTCTAAACCATTAGGTCATTTCTACTTTGATTGAATGGAAACTACATTGCGAGTAATATAACTTTCATCGAGTTGTCTCTTACATCAATTTTTTTTGCTTTCTCTTATGCATGAATCCTGCTGATATGTGGTAGAATCATTGCTCATTTTAGTTTGCTAGGTTTTAAGTTTAAAACCCCATCCAGCATCTCGCATCACTCTTGGTCTCAAATTAGTGCCAAAATGAAGAGACACAACTCTTCATTTTGTGCCAATCATTTTCATACAGAACTCCCCATTTTCATCAATCAAAACTCTTCCAAATGGGGCATGGAGATGAGGAGGAAGTCCCTTGGACCTTATCTAGCCTTGGTGACTGACAAGCAAAAGACTCTTGGTCCTTCTATGCACATGCATTTTGGCGCACACCAAGAATTGGCGCCAAGAGTCCATGCCTTTTAGGACTCTTCAAAATCACCAACATACATGCCAAATAAATTCAGATAAATATTAAATTAGGCTACCCCACTTAGTACTCAACTCAATTTAAATGCCACTTAAATTGGTTAGCCTAATTAGCAAACAAGCTGACCTAATCCAATTGGGTTAGGAGTTGGGCTAGCCAACATATGCTAATATGTCAATTAGCTGGCCAATTAGGATCCCATGACCCTAATAAATATACAATTGACTTCCTTGGCCAACTCCCTAATGTGTGTGACCCATTGGATTCCACATCTAGCCAGTAGTAGGTCTAGGTCCAAGCTGATTCAATCAAATCGAACTCGATTGATCTAATTAGATCAAATTGAGCTGACCTAAGTTGCAAATTCGAACAAACTTCCGAATTGACTCATGAATCGAATAGAATTGGTCGATGAAAATCAACAAGACATTATTGATATCTAGCAATGTGTCATGCTTACCTGAAAGATGAGGAATTTGATAGAAATTACCAAAATACCATTCAGTGAAAAGTTACCATGCAATTCAATCATTTGATCTCCCATTATCTCGATTAAGTGATGGGCATGGATAAATGTCAAACTTTAGTACTTAATACTTTCAAACCTCAATTTGATAATGAAGACTCGATCGATGAAAGATTAGAGACCCTATCGAATCTCATCATACTTTGATGAAAGACTTCTTGAGTCATCATTCGAAGAAATTACATGGGATAACTTCTCCTCTTACTAGGAGTGATCGATTCCTTGTTGACGTACTCATTACCTTCATACATAATCCACCATATCTAGAAGTAGCCCGTACATGACTTAATTATCATGAATGAGTATGCACCAAAATATGGGTTCATGTGCACAAGGTACTATGGTAGTCTCAGGTCTAAGGACCACATGTACAACTCCCACTAAGAGAACATTATTTTAACAAGTAAGACTTCCATTTGATGTTCTCTTGCTGGATTAGTTCAGTAAACTCAAAACCTAATGAGCATCCATGTCCTTGTATTAGTGTCTCTACACAAGTGGTTGTGAAACCAACCACCCTCTCCATTGAGCAAACATAGGATGTGCTGGTCTTTCTGGATTCATCGATCACCGAATTGATGACTCAATGATTAGGAACATTTTAGATTAGGGTTTATATGAACTTAGGTCTCACCATTATGATCTCCATCATAACCCTAATGCCATTGCCCTAACCTATGGGGTTCATCATAATCTTATAATTAAAATATAAGACAGCATATGATGAATCAAAAATGCCTTCATCAATCTTGAGTTTGGAGAATACCACTGATACAATAACTACATGGTGCAAGCACAAAGATTAAAAAAAGATTGCACCCAATTCAGAACTCTTTATGGATTTCTTAGGCACTCGAGTCCATCAATATTGAGTCATGTCAGTCTTAGAGTCAAGTCAACTGAGTCCATTTGTTCTCATATTGAGTTAATTGAGTCTTCTAATAAAGCCAAGTCAATTAAGTCCATGTGATGTAGTTTAGTCCATTTGTTTTCATCTGAGTCCAGTCAAGTGAGTCCATCTTGAGTCTTGTAATTTTTTTTCATTCAAGTCAAGTCCAAGAGGAGAGCCACTAGACCCCACTTTAAGATAAAGAATAATCCTATGCCACCTCCACTTGCCCCTATTAAAGCAAAGAAAGAAGAGGAGACTTCATGTGCCACCTCCCCTAGTCCCCACTCAGGCTGTGCAAGCAAATATGGAAGGAAAGTTGCACCCAAGCAAACCCCTATTTCATGCAACCACTCTAGCCATAAAGGGAAGAAGAGTGGCACCCAAGAAACCCCCTCCTTTTTCCATGCAAAGTGCCCCAGTCAAAGGAAGAAAGCATGTAGGAGCCCTAGATTTTCTTCTCTCCTTATTTCCATGTATAACCAACAAAGATGGAAAATATGTGGTTACTTAATTAGGACCCTACAAGAGTAGGAAAAGCCTCCCATACTCCCTATCTCTTACCTGGCCAGTGGAAAGGAAAACTATTGACTTGGTTGTAAGTTGAGCTGACTCATTCTACTTGAGCTGTTATGTCTAGCAAAACCATAAACAATTTGTGCGCTTGCTACATGACCACTAGATCAGGAGTCCAATACCATTAGTCTCAAGCCCAACCCAGTCTGACCATAGAGCCAAACTTTGAAACCTTGCTGAGGACCATGACTGGATAGTTTGCCCAATTGAACGCCCAAATGAACAATAGGTTTAATCAGATGGAGGAACGTGTTGGAAACCTAGAGAGAACCCATGAGACCTATACTGAGCCAAAACATGAGACACCATTTCCCACACCTCCCAACCCTAGGAGAGCCCCACACCATGACCCAATTTTGGAGCTTAATCAAAGGAGACCCAATCATGATTTCATCAACCAAAATGAGAGAGCCATTAGGAACATTAGGTTAGAAGCACCTACATTTGATGGTAGCCATGACCCTATGGTATACACTGATTCGGAAGGAGATATGTTCGAGTACTTTGAGTGGTATGAAATTCTGAAGAGAGGAAGTTTAAGTTTGCTAAACTTAGGTTAGTTCGCCAGGCTAGACTATACTAGGGAAATGTTCAAAGGATGACTAGGGAAGAGGAGACATATCAAAAGCTACAAGGAGAGCCATGAAACTTAAACATAGGGAAAAGTACCTCACCATATCTTGTGAGGACACCAGGATCAGTCCCTTTGTTTCAGTCCAATCAAGTGAGTCCTGTAATTTTTTATTAAAGTTAAATCAAAGAGGAGAGTCACTAGACCCCCACTCAAGCCACCCTAGCTCATGCACCAGGGCCCCTACTCAAGACACCCCAACCCATGCTCTTGGGCCCCATTCATGTCACCCAAGCCCACAAGTAAGGGCGCCTCTCAAGCCTATAAGATTTGGCATTCCAGTCCTAGCTCAAAAGAATTGGCGCCCTAGCCCAAGTCCACAAGAAGCTGCCACCCCCTCCAAAGCCCACATGTAGCTGGCACCCTCTCCCAGGCCTATAGTAGTTGGCACCCCTCCCAAGCCCACAAGAAATTCATACATCCCAAGTCCAACAAGGAGTTCAATTTCCAAGGCCTACAAGGAGTTCAATTTCTAAGTCCCACAAGGATTCAAGTCTCCTTATCCCACTAAAACTTGTAATCCAACTTTAACAGGAAGACTGGGTGAATCTATAAATACCCCTCCCCTCCTCCCTCTTGTAATGATGATGAATGATGATGATTAATGAATAAAAGTTTTCTTCTTTATTTTCCATGAATTTATGCATTGACACTCCATGAGGGAGAGGGTGAGAGGACCACTTTTTACTCTTCAAGGAGGGCACGAGAGGTGCATCCCAACAAAACCAACCATCTATTTTCTTCCTCCAAAACCCAAGGCTGCCCCATCCCATCTTCCAAAACCCTAGCTGTCCACTTCCATCTTCCACTTGGCCACCCACTTCAAGCATCTAAACCCTAGGCCACCACCCATCTTCCTTGCTCTAAAGCCCTAGGCCACCAGGCCCTCCTCTAGTCCAAGGCAATGCAAGCATCCCCTTCCAGCCAGGAGTCCAGGCATCCTCCAATCAACCAGGCTGCCAACAATCTTCAACGCCCATCCAACCTTTTCTCTACCTCAACTTTTGATTTCATATTTTTCCTAGCATCTAAATCCCTAACCCTAAGTGTTTGCAAGATACCTCCAATGCGATGATCCTAGGATGAGGTCTTCCTTGTCCCTGGAACCATCTGATAGAAGTCGGTGCCTCCACGGGAAATCGGCCTCTTCTTCCAGGTGCCAATCCAGAGTGTTGTGCGATCCCATCTTCGAGAGGCAGATCATCATTGCCAAGTATGCAAACATTTTCCCTTCTCTTTAGTTCTGTTTTATTGAAGATGAGCATGTTCTAAATTTGTGGTTTCTTAACCCTATGATCCTATTTTTGTTATCACTTGTTAGAATCTTTAATTATGGGTAGAACTTTGGTCTTTACATGAAAAACCCTAACCTATTCTTGACCTTTTTTTCTCAGGAACAAAACCATATAAAATCAAAACATCATTGCTCTATAATCTGAAATTGTCTATTGTTCATCTCTAGCATATTCCGTCCCACATCAATTTTGGTATCAGAGCATTGTTTAGGACATGTTCGTGCATCGTACTTTGAAATTTTTGCATGCTGAATTCTACATAGTAGTATAAACCTAGGGCTAGTTTTTTATTAAAACCTTGCTATTTATCATTCATCTTTGCATCTCTTATTCATATAATTAGTCTTCTTTAATTCTTCAATTTTTTTTAATTTTCTAATCTGGAAAAAAATACAAAAAAATCTGCAAGAAACCTAGAACCTGCATTGCTGAAATTTCTGCACCCTAGTTCTAAAACCTAGGAATTACTTTCATTAAAACCCTTGGATCATCATCAAACTTTACATACAACACTCACATAAATATCTTTCTTTAATATCTGCAATTTTCTTTAATTTCAGATCTGAAAATCATAAAAAAAAAAAATCTGCATAAAACCCTAAACAAAATCTAAATTGCTGAAATTCTGCATAACTAGAATAGGGCTGAAATTTGTTTGCATTAAAACCCTTCAAAACTTAGTTTTCTTTGCACTTAATTAATTGTTATTAATCTTCATTAAATCTTCCATATAAAACAAAAAACAGAGAAAATAAATAAAAATCATTTTTTGCATATTTTTTATATTAGTTTCATGTTGCATATCATGTGTGTGCATGCATAACTAATCCACTTAAGGGCACTCTCTCTATCTCAGATAAGAGAAGGATTTCATCATCTTTCCTTGGCCCAAAATAACCACCATGTATCGAACCCAAGGCTAATTAAAATCGAGTAGCAACCTAATTAAGTTAGGGATACCAACAGGTCCAGTTCGTGATATTGTGAGAAAGCTAGTGCACCCAATCCTTCAGTTATTTCTTGAACTGGTGTCTAGGAAAGGAGTCTAGTGGTAGACACCCTAAGCGAACTTGTGGTTTTAAATTAGGACCCTGCCAGAGTAAGGGGAGCCTCTCATAACCGCACCTCTTACCTGGCCAGTGGAAAGGGTAATTATTGAATTGGTTGTATGTTGAGCTGACTCATTCTACTTGAGCTACTAGGTCTAGTAAAATCCTAGAACGATGTATGTGCTTGTTGCATGACTAGTAGATCAGGAGTCCAATCCATTAGTCTTAACCACAACCCAATCTGACCATGGAGTCCAACCTTGAAACCCAACTGAGGGCCATTATTGAACATCTTGCCTAATTGAACACCCAAATTAAAAATAGGTTTAACCAGATAGAGTAGCTGGTAGAAAACCTAGAAAGAACCCATGAGACCTGTACTGAGACTGAACTTGAGACACCATGTCCCACACCTCTCAACCCTAAAAGAGCCCTATGCCATGACCCAATCTTGGATCCTAATCAGAGGAGACCCAATCATGATTTCATAGACCAGGATGAGAGAACCTTTAGGAACATCAGGTTAGAATCACCTACTTTTGGTGGCAATCTTGATCCTAAGGCTTACATTGATTGGGAAGGAGATATGGACCAATATTTTGAGAGGGATGAGATGACTAAAGAGAGGAAGTTTAAGTTTGCTAAACTCAAGTTAGTTTTCCAGGCTAGAATATATTGGGGTAATGTTGAAAGCATAACTAGACAAAGAAGAGACATACCCATAACTACCTGGAGAGCCATGAAGTGCAAGCTTAGGGAAAGGTACTTACCCATGTCCTATGAGTAGAGGGGACCCATGACCCATCGACCTGAACCCAATAGGGTTAGTACCCCTAGATATAACCTAAGTACTAGTCAAGTTCCCCTTAGCCAGCCCTTCCCTACTACCCCATTTCTTCACAAGGTTGACATTGAAGAAGAAGTATATAGGGCAGACCCAGAATTAGTTGACCAGGAAGATACCCAGATTGAAGCTGTCCCTAAAAAAATATAAGAAGAGAATCCTGTTATAGAGCTTAGACCTAAGATTCAAGAACCAAAGGAAAGTAGTGAGGACTTGGTTCCTCCAATTCAATACCCTCAGGAGGAATTCACTCCTTTAGTCATGGTTAAAGATCCCTTGCCTAAAATTAGCGACTTATCCTTCCATAAGGTGGACCTTTTGTTGCCTATAATTCAATATCCAAACCTTAAGGTCATTCCCATGAGTCAAGAACTAGTCGATGAACCCTCTTCTTATTTCCTACCCTATCCTAAGGCTTCCAATGCTTTTAGGACATCGATTACACTTTGTTGAGGTTAGCAGGTTGTATCAGTCCTTTAAGCATGTTAGGTTTGCTACCTATTTCTGGAAGACCTTGTGGCATTTATTAATAGTCCATTTAAAATTTTTATCTACATGTCACCCACCGACCAAGGGCCAAGCCCAAAGTTGTAGTTGAAGACTTAGTAAATTTCTTTCAAAAGGAGTGCATAGTCGAACCTTAGGTATTAGTATGAGTCATTTGCCAAGCATGTTAGAGATCTATATAAGGAGATCAGCCATAAGATTAATATGAGCCAAGATATTTATAAAAACATGGCTAATTCTCGGAAAAGAGTCAAAGAGTTTGCTAAGAGAGATTAAGTAATGATTAGGCTCAGACCTAAGTGGTTTCCTCTAGGGACCATGAGAAAGTTACATGCCCGTGGAGCTGGACCCTTCAAAGTGATAAAAAAAGTTGGACCTAATGCCTATGTGCTCGAGTTACCACCCGAATTTGGCATTAGCTCAACCTTCAATATCTCAGACCTAGTTGAGTGTAGGGAGCCAACAATGATACCTATTGAGCCTTTTGGACCTGACCCTATTCTTGAGAGCGAACCTATTCCAGAGTGTCCACCAACAAATTTGCCTAGTAAAGAAAAAAGGATTGAGCCTATCCTAGATGAGCAAATTATTAGTACCTGGAACAAAGGCTACCAATATTACCTGGTTCGTTGGCAATGTCGACCAAAATCTTAGGACTCGTAGATTACTCGAGAGGATCTACAACACCTCGAGTTCCTCCCACCTCAGAAGAATTGGTAAGGACACCAGGATTAGACCATGATTGCAGGGCTCCATTTGGATCTCTAATTACTGTGTTAGGAAGTTGGTCATTTTTCAGTTGAGTCCAGAGTAACTTGAGTCCTTTAATAAAGATTAAGTCTTGTAATAAAGTGAGTAAATTAATTATATCATGTTCATCTCTAGCATGTTCTGTCCTGCATCAATATCCTATTACTAGAGACTTTTAAATCAATGGCATAGGCTGAGTCAGAGAAATAGGACTGTATCTGAGTACATAGCCAAATTTCATGAATTTGTCATGAGGTGTAGTATAGATGAGTCTGAAGCTGTGACACTATCTAGGTTTAGGGCTGGACTACGTGAAGACATTCAGAGAGAATTATTTTTGAGAGAGGTCCATGATCTTGAGCAGGCTTATCGGATAGCTAAAGACTATGAGAGATTCCAGAGGGGACCCATAATCCGTCAACTTGAACCCACTACGATTAGCATACCTAATCAAAAACCAGGATCTGGCCAAGCACACCTGATGGGGGACTAATATGCATGCCATTTTTTATGTATGTTTTACATGTGGAGTTAGGTGATTAATTCCTGAATTTAAGATCAAAATTATTTGTAGGGAATTTTGTATGAATTTTTGAAGATCAGCATGCAGATTAGGACCTAGAAAAGTAGCAAAGAAGGACCGCCGGGGCTAAGAATCCTCGGTTAGGGCAAGTTCTCCTACAATAAAATTACTGGAGGTAGAGGGGTGTACCTGACAATGTCTATGAAGATCGTAGCGAAGGTGTCTCTCGTTCCTTGACGGATGCGGCCTGGAAAATCGAGCCAAAGACCCGCGGATACCCGGCTTTCTGCTCGGTGATCCGATTGAGGCTTGGCTGGAGTCGTTGGATTCGTAGGAACTCAGGGACCTGCAAATGACCTGTCAGGGGTTAGAAAGCTCATAAAGGAACAAGAAAACAAAGGAAAAATAGCAAGGGAAGGCTTCTTTTGGAGTGGGCATCCAGGGATCTGGAGTGTTTGTTGGCAGCAGGAAGATGATTGCAAACTCCGGGAAGAAGAACTCTCATAAACCCCTTTATGCACATAGCAGGGTATCACACCACTCAATAGAAGAACTCAAGGTTTTCATTCATCAAAAATTCTAAACTTCATACAAGAGGCTAGGGTCCTTAAATAGACCCTTAACCTTGGGCCCCAAGTAAGGGTACTTTAGACTTTTCGTAGGACTCATTTTCCCTTACAAACTCTAACTAGGAATACATGGCAACCTAGGTAGAAAAATTTTAAATGGAATGGGACTCCCTCTCCTTGTCTGGTCGGCGAAGGGGGTGACCATAAGTGGCCGACCAAGAGGAAGGTAATTCTAAGGAGGGGCGCCCTAATTTCTCCCTGGGCCTGGGCTGGCCCAGTTTCCTTCTGGCTGGTCTCCAGGCTTCAGGTTGCACTTGTTTTAATTCTCCTCCTGGGATCTTCATGTCTTCTAGTTAGGTTGGACTGGGCTCAACATCCCTCTTCAATCAGGTTGGACTTGGTCTTCACTTGCATGATGTGGTCTTGAGTCTTCAATATGGTTGAATAGGACTCAAAAATAAAATTAGCTCGACATGAGCTGACTAACATGGACTAGACTAGCTCAACATGAGCTAAATAATTATAGGACTTAAATGAAAAACAACTCAGCTAGACTAAGCTTTATTACAGTGGACTCGAATGTCATTTAAGTGATCCACAGAGGGTTGAGAAGCCTCTGCCTTATTCTGGTACCTCTGGTGTCCGCACCAATTCTCCTGGGGTGGGAGGAACTCGACCCGTCGAGTGAAGATCAGATTGGCTCACATATCTCTCGAGAAGGTCTGGGTTGAGGCATTGCAAGTCCTCTCGAGAAATCGATGAATCGTCCGACTCTGGCGGCCTTACCATCGGACCAGGAAGCGTTGATAGTCATGGCCTTGGGTTATGATGGCTTGATCATCCAGGATATGCTCGATCCGTTCTCCTCTCTCAGGCCAAATTTGTTTATGGACACTCTAGGTTAGGGTCACTCACAATGAAAAGGAATAGGTCCAAAGGCCTCACTAGGTATCGCTGCTGGTTCCCTATACTCAACCAGGTCAGTAATATTGAAGGTAGAACTAATGCCCAAATTTAAAGGCAAATCTAACACCTAGGCATTTGATCCAACTTCTTTATCACTTAAAAGGTCGGCTCTATGAGCATGAAGCTTCTTTTAGGCCTATGCCTAACCAAGATAGAATCCACTACATCAAATTCTTTGACCCTTCTTCGGAAATTAGCCAGTTGTTTTAAGATTAGTACGGGTGGTGAACATGCTAGGCACATGCAGACTCCTAACAAATGATGCAAAGGTCTCATACTGACACCTAACAGACTCGACTATGCATTCCTATCGAAGGAAATTTTATTAAACTCTTTGGATCTAAACCTAATAGATTATAGGTTCTCTAGGTTTTATCCTAGCTTAACATGCACATGAAAATTTACAGTGAACTCCTAGCAAATTCCAAAGAGTATGCCAGAAGTAAGATGCAAACCTAACATGCATGATGAATGCATGCAGTATGCTAATCTCAGCTAAATGCAATCTAATGATCCTAGAAATGCTGGAGGTGTCAGGAAAGGGCAGAAAATAAGAAGTGGGTTCAGAAGTAGTTTGGTAGGGTAGGGAAAAAGGTTCAAGGTTAGTTGGATAAAGTTCGATAAAAGAAGGCACGTCAAGGACTAATCCTAGACTAATTAGGCTAACCTTACGAGGTTGCGGTATATCTATGGGTTTGCATAATGGAAGGATGGGTTACTAATCTCAGGGAAGAGGTCCTTAATGGGAACTATAGGAGGAGGCTCATCCTGAGGGTACTGATTCAAAGTGATCAAGTCCTTAATAAATTCTTCTGGTTCTTGTATTTTAGGACTAGACTCTATAATTGGCTCTCCTCTATGGTTTCCTCAGGTAAGGCTCTAGTAGCAGTACCTAGGTTCTCTTCCTCTATTTGTTCTTCCACTATAGCTTTAGGTTGGATGTGGTCAAGGTCAACTCCCTCTAGGTTGGCTTCTACCTGGGTATCTATTGGGTCAGCTAATTCTAGATCATCTAAAGGTATCTCCTCTTCTCCCTCATACTCATCCACTAAGTTTGCATCAGCTTCATACACTTCCGCGTAAATGTAAGCCTTGTCAATCTCAGGAATGGTTGGAGAAGGTCGGCTACGAAAAAACTGGATAGGTCCTAGTTTCTGATTATGGACACTAATCCTAGTAGGTTCAGGTTGCCTAAGGGGTGGTGCGGCTCATACTGGGCTCATATTTAGGGGGCTAATCCTATAGGGTTCAAGTTGACTAAGGGAAACGGACTAGTACTAGATTGATACTTAGGGTTATGGGTTCTCTGGGCTCATAGGATAAGGGTGCAGATCTATGGGTCATGGGATTATAGGATTTGGGGTCATAGGATTTTGGGTCAGCTCTATGGTCAGGTTCTAAGGATGGATCATGGTATGCGGTCCTCCTAAGGTTGGGTCTCTATGCGTCAGGATATTGGGTCCTCCTAGGGTTGGACTCCCTATATGGGTCAGAATACTGGGTTCTCTAGGGTTGGACTCCTATATGGGTCAGAATATTGGGTTTCCTAAGGTTGGACTCCCTATATGGGTCAGAATATTGGGTGTTGGGTCTACTAGGCTCATAGGGTGTGGGTGCATAAGATCTATGATCATGGGATCTAGAGTCATAGGATCTAGGTTCATAGGTATGGATTCATAGGTTCTAGGTTCATAGGATTTGGAGTCATATGATCTATAGGTTGTGGGTATACTAGGCTTGTAGGGAGAGGGTAAATAGGATCTATCTCCTGGTCTATAAAATCATGATTGGGTCTTCTAGGACTAAACCTTAGGGATTGGGTCATGACGATGGGCTCTCCTAGGTTCGACCTCATGGTATAGATCAGGGTTGGGATCCTCATAGGTTGAGGGGGAATCAGGATTTGGCTCAGACTGTGACCCATGGGTTTTTTTTGGGGGGTCCCTACCCGGAACTTTTAACTGATCAAACCTATTGGCAAGAGGTCAATCTATCATTGGTTTGAATACGAGATTGAGTTAACTGGGTCATCTGGGTAGTCATCTGGGTAGTTATTGGGTAGCCATCTGGGCCATTTGATCAGCTAGGGCTTTTATTTGGGCTTGTAAATTTTCCATGGGTTCAGACATTTATGAAGGAGGTGGGTGATATGAAAACTCCTGATCTAGTGCTCATGCAAGACTCGATCAGACCGACTATAGATGACTAGACTTAGAGTCCAACTAGATGCTCAATCAGGGTGGCAAACTAGCCTATAGTAACCCTGTACTCAGCCAGGCAGGTGTAAGGGGAGTGTTAGGTCCCTGATTGCCAATTCTAGACACCAATCAGAGATTGGCCAGGTAGGCGAACCAGCCACAAGCCCTTCGGGATTGAATCCCTAAATCACCATTCTAGACACCAAGCATAAGGAACACACAGGTTAGTCTTGACACAGTGATCTAACACTTAGCCCGGACCCGACCAGTTGGTGTCCCTAGCCCACTAGGGCAAATTAGGTCTAATCGATTTTAAGTTAGGCTTGGGACCGAATGCAAGGAAGGTGGTTTAGGCTAAGGAAAGGTAATGACCTCCTTCCCTTATCTGGTATAAAGAGAGTGCCCTTAAAGTAAATTATGTAATGATGGCAGGCAGATGAGGATGCAAATTAGGGTTTAGATATTTTTTTGATATTTTTAGAGAATATGTAATTTTTTTTTTTGGTTTTTTTTAAATAGAAGAAATTGCAAATTATGGACTAATATGCAGGAAATATTCTAAAATTAAAAGATATGCAAAATTGCTAAACAAAATCCTAAAACTTCCAAACTTGTCATGCTGAAAAAACAGAGGCTAAATTTGCAGGCAGTATTTTGGCTTGAAGAAAATTCATAGGCCATAATAAAATTTGCAAAAATTCTTTAAATTACTGTTAATAATTGTGAATCCAGCAAAAAAATTTAGAATTTTTGGAGTTTTCATCAAAGAGAAATAATTAAAATAGAGCATATATGGATTAAAAAATTGCAGAAAACAAGCCCTAATCTAAGCTCTGATACCAAATGATGGGGGACTAATATGCATACCATTTTTTTTTGAATGTTTACATGTGGAGTTAGGTGATTAATTCCCAAATTAAGATCAAATTATTTGTAGGGAGTTTTGTATGAATTTTTGAAGATCAGCATGCAGATTAGGACCTAGAAAAGTAGCAAAGAAGGACCACCGGGGCTGAGAAGCCTCGGTTAAGGCAATTCTCCTACAATAAACTACTAGAGGTAGAGGGGTGTACCTGACAATGTCTATAAAGATCGCAGTAAAGGGGTCTCTCGTTCATCGACGGATGCGGCCTGGAAAATCGAGCCAAAGACCTGCGGATACCCGGCTTCTACTCGTGATCCGATTGAGGCTTGGCTGGAGTCGTTGGATTCGTAGGAACTCAGGGACCTGCAAACGACCTGTCAGGGTTAGAAGCTCACAAAGGAACAAGAAAGAAAATGAAAAACAGCAAGGGAAGGCTTCTTTTGGAGTGGGCATCTAGGGATCTGGAGGGTTTGTTGGCAGCAGGAAGATGATTGCAAACACCGGAAGAAGAACTCTCACAAACCACTTATGCACACAGCAGGGTATCACACCACTCAAAAGAAGAACTCAAGGTTTTCATTCATCAAAAATTCTAACTTCATACAAGAGGCTAGGGTCCCTTAAATAGACCCTTAACCTTGGGCCCCAAGTAAGGGTACTTTAGACTTTTCATAGGACTCCTTTTCCCTTACAAACTCTAACTAGGAATACATGGCAACCTAGGTAGAAAATTTTAAATGGAATGGGACTCTCTCTCCTTGTCTTGGTCGGCCAAGGGGGTGACCATAAGTGGCCAACCAAGGGGAAGGTAATTCTAAGGAGGGGCTCCCTAATTTCTCCCTGGGCCTGGGCTGGCCCAATTTCCTTCTGGCTGGTCTCCAGGATTCAGGTTTGCACTTGTTTTAATTCTCCTCCGGGGATCTTCATGTCTTATAGTTAGGTGGACTCCGGCTCAACATCCATGTCTTCAATCAGGTGGACTGGTCTTCACTTGTAAGATGTGGTCTTGAGTCTTCAATATGGTTGAACAGGACTCAAAAATAAAATTAGCTCGACATGAGCTGACTAACATTGGACTGGACTATATCAACATGAGCTAAATAATTACAGGACTTAAATGAAAACAACTCAGCTGGACTAAGCATTATTACAGTGGACTCGAATGTCATTTAAGTGATCCATAGAGGGTTGAGAAGCCTCTGCCTTGTTCTGGTGCCTCTCGTGTCCGCACCAACACCTAAGCTGGCCTAATCCTAGCACCCTATTGACCTGTAAGGATGATAAGGGGTAAGGCACCTAAGGTTCAGAGAAATCTAATCCCAATCCTAATACCACTTGTTTTAGATATCATAAATTGGGATACTATGCTATCAATGCCCAACTCGATCCTTACACATAAGAGAGCTAGAGGAAGAAGATCCTGAACCCACTGATGAGTTCGAAGAGGATGTGTATGAAGCTAGAGTACACTTAGTGGATGAATATGAGGAGATGGGGAAGTTGTTGAGTCATCTATTTATTGGGAGTTGTTAGATGTATCTTGACCCAAACCCAAGAATAAGAGGATTGGCGTAAGACCAACATCTTATAGACATTTATGAAGTTAGGATAAAAGGTATGTAAGATCACATATATAGTGGGAGCTATATGAATGCCATCTGAGCTAATGCTATCAAAACCCTAGGTTTATCTCGTATTCTCCATCCCAATCCATATAAGGTGTCCTAAGTAGACTCAACTTCCATCCCCATCAAACTTAGATGCCAAGTCATGATCCAACTTCATCCTATTAAGAAAAGGTGTGGTGTGATGTCCTTCCTATAGGAGTTAGTAGTGTCATCTTAAGCAAACCATGGCTATATGACCATGATGCTACCATGTATAGCCGATCCAATTCCTGTTCTTTTAACTACCATAGGAAGAAGATTGTGATAAACCCAACCCCACCTAAGGATAATATCAAGAGGGGATCTAGAAATCTAAAAGAGAAGATACCAAGGTTAAATCTGATCAAGGCTAAAGAACTGGAGAGTGAGATCACTAAGGGTTCACCCGTTTGGATTTTGACCACTAAGAAAGTTCATGACCGTCCCCAGGAGGAGTACCCTCAAGAAATTATGGAGTTTTTGAAGGAATTCAAGTTATGTTTCTCGAAGATCTTCCTGACCACCTACCACCTTTGAGGGATGTACAACATGCCATAGATCTAGTCCTAGGAGCCACTTTGCCTAATCTTCCACATTATAGGATGAATTCTACTGAGCACTTAGAATTACAGAAACAGGTTGGAGAACTCTAAGAAAAAGATTTATTATGGAGAGTCTAAGTCCATATACAGTACCTGCCCTTTTAACACCAAAGAAAGATGGCACTTGGAGAATGTGTGTTGATAGTCATGCCATAAACAAGATAGCGGTTAAGTATAGAATTACCATTCCTTGTTTGGATGACATGCTAGATATCATTGCCGGAGCAAACATTTTTCTAAGATTGACCTTAAGAGTGGCCATCACCAGGTTAGGATCAGACCCAGGGATGAATGGAAAACAGCCATTAAGACTAAGAATGATCTTTATGAGTGGGTAGTGATGCATTTTGGGTTGTCCAACACACCTCGTACCTTCATGAGGATCATGACCCAAGTCCTAAGAGTGTTTATAAAAAATTTGTTGTGGTTTATTTTGAATAATATCTTGATCTATAGAAGACTAAGGAAACAACCTAAGCCATATCCAACAAGTCTGTCAAGCCCTTAGGAAAGATAGCCTCTATACCAATTGTGAAAATGCGAGTTCTTGACCCATGATCATCTTCCTAGGATTTGTAATGACCCCCGAAGGAGTATCAGCTGATCCAAAAAGATTAAGTCCATAGTTGAGTGGCCATACCTACTAGTACATGACGTACATAGCTTCCATGGCCTTGCTACCTTCTATAGATGTTTTATTCGAGGATTTAGCTCACTAGTTGCACTCAACACTGATTGCATTAGGAAGAGAACCTTTGAATGGACCAAAGCTACAGATAAGCCTTTCGATATATTAAAGAAAAGATGACCCAAGATCCTATTTTGAGGCACCCATTTTGAGGTTACCTAATTCTCTAATGTTTTTGAGGGTGCTTGTGATGCCTCTAGAGTTGGTATAGGAGGAGTACTAAGTCAAGAGAGTCCACTAGAGTTGGGCGCCACCATAAATTGTAATTTGAATTTCAAATGGGCCTTGGGTGCCTATTTAAAGGACCCAATCCCTCCCTTGTAAACTAATGAATGAATGAATGAATGAATGAATGAAAAATTGAGTGATTGAGTTTGAGTTTCTTCCACCCTCCAACCATTGTCTCTTAGGCTAGGTTCGAGTGGAATTGCCTTCATCCCCAGGGACGTCGTGGTGTGAGGCCAACTGTCCGTCGCCCGAGGGCGTCGCGAATCCTTCATCCTCCGGGATGTCGCGTGGTGTGAGGCCACATTCCTTCATCCTCCAGGACGTCGCGGGGTGCGAGGCCCCAAGTTATCTCCAACTTCGACTTCGGAATCCAGCCAGACACCGGGCTCGAAGCCCCTTCCCAACTCCAGTTCAATTCCTTTCCATACATCTCGATATTCCACTGACCTTTCTTTTGTTTGCCTATAGGTCCTCCCTCGCATCTCGAGCATTGGAGATAGTTAGCTTTGCCATCGCGACCTTCAGACCCAAAGCCAGAGTTCCATGGGTTTGATTGCTCGGGCATCCAGGTCGTATCCACCGAGTTGAGCGATCTCTGCACCGGGCGCTTCAGAAGTTTGAGGTTTGCCTTCTCTTTATCTCCTAAGTAGATATTGTAGGTCGAGCTAGTCCTACCGGGGGTTTTTAATCCCGGGGTCCTGTTCTCGTTCTTACTTTTAGGGCTTTGAACTGCTAGTGTAGGCTTCCCTTATTGCTCTTCATATTTCTTATCTTTGCTTGTGATCGGGAATCGATACCCTAAACAACGAAGAAGAACAACAAGAAACGTAACAAAAAAAAAAGTCCCATCCCTAAAAAAAAAAAAAAAAAAAAAATCCTTGCATCATAACAACCAACCTTGCATCCCTAGCCCAACCCTCTTGCCTCCCACATCATTCTTGGTATCAGAGCATGGCTAGGACTAGTCCAATTGTTTCATTTTCTCACTCACTCTGTCAGTCCGTATGTAGTCTGATCATTGGATTGTTTCTCTCTATAGGGACATCCAAATTTTGTGATTTCTATTCTGTTAGATCGCTTTGAATCTAAGATATTTTTATCTATTTTTTCAGATTTTATTTCATTTATAGAGTTTCTAAAAGTAGAAATACTGCCTGAGAAAATCTCAGGTCTGAAATTTCAGCAAGCATCTCATCTTTGATTCATTCATCCATCTAGCTTGTTTCTTGCATGTTTTAATTCCTGCATTTTGTTTAGCATTCACACATCTAAAGGACACAGAAAAACAAGAAAAAATTTAAAGTCATTTTATTAGTCATTTTGTGCATCATTCTCCATAACGTATCTTAAGGGCGTCAAATTAACATAGGGTCAGGATTTCATTACCTGTCCCTAGCCAAAAACCACCACCCGACATATCGAACCCTAGCCCTTAACTAAAATTGATTAGACATTTAATCTGCTCTAGTGAGCTAGGGACACCCACGAAGTCAGGTCGACCCAAGTGCCGAGCCAAGCTAGATTAGTTGTTGGTGTGTGCTTGTGTAGCTGGTGACTAGGAAAGTCGTTCAGGGACTAGACCCCGAAGGGAAGTGGTTGGTTCGGTTATGTGGCCAATTTCTAATTGGTGTCTAGGCAAGCAAAGAGGAACCTCCACTCACCTTACACTTACCTGGCCTGGCCAAGTTACCAAGTTACTGCTTTTAGGTTCATCTTCTTGACTTTACATTTGGAGAGATCTCCTAAGTCTAGCAAACCGTAGCATCGTTTTGTTACATGTGCACTAGATCAGGAACCTCTTTTCACCCACCTTCTCCACCCGCTACCACACCATGGACCAACTGCGAGCCGACATTGGAGCCTTAACCAAATCCATGACCCAATTGAATAATAGATTGGATCATAGAGGCCAGACTAAGACCCCATAGGAAGAGCTAAATGAATCTGAAGACCTTTTGGGAGTAGTCAGATGCATCCTAGCCCAAAACATAGTACAGGAAGACTGGCATAGGACCAACATCCTACAGACCCTGATCAAGCTAGGAGATAGGGTTTGTAAGGTCATCATTGATAGTGGAAGCTGTGTTAATGCCCTTTCCTTGAGTACTGTCAAATCTTTAGGACTAGCCACAGTTCCCTACCCCAACCCTTACAAAGTCTCCTGGATAGATTCAACTTCAATCCCTGTAAAGTCTAGGTGCCAAATCAAGATAAAAATGAGTTCCTATGAAGAATCGATTTGGTGTGACGTCTTACCCATGGGTGTGGGTAGTATCATTCTAGGATGACCCTGGCTTTTTCGACCATGATGCCACCCTTTATGGTCGATCCAATACCTGTGTCTTTCTCCACCAAGGGAAAAAGATTACAATCAACCCAATCCAGCCAAAGGACCCAATCAAGAAAGGATCAAGTAGCCTTAAAGAAAGGAAGCCTGAAGTTAACCTAATCAAGGACAATGGGTTAGAAGAAGAGATTACTAGGAAAGGACCCTTTAAAGAGTTTCAGGGAGAGAAGGATGAACATTCTGAGAATTTGAATACAAAAACCCCTAAGCCCATTGAAGACTTTAAGGTTGAATCCCCATTGAAGACTTTAGGTTGAATCCATTGAAAATCTAGGAAAGAAACTCCTGAGCCCATTAAAGAATTGAAAGAAGCATCTATGAGTCAAGTTTAGTAGAAGATGGGCCCCGAGGGTGAAATCATTGAGGAATCCAAGGAAAATGATCCTGAACCCACTACAAAATTTGAAGAAAAAATGACCGAGCGAGGATCGCATCTAGAAATGAACATGTGGATTCAACAGTCTTTTCCACAGGAGTTCAGGAACCAACCCTTAATGAACCGATGCAAAGAGAACATCCTCAAGAGATGGTTGAAGCTCGGAAAGAAATTGAGGATGATGTTCCCGATGAGTTACCTGATCAACTTCCACCCCTGAGAGACATCCATCATACTATAGATGTGGCCCCAGGATCCTCTTTAACAGACCTTCTCACTGTGGGATTGACCCTAGCAAGCCCCAAGATCTAGCAGAACAAGTGGACCATATGACACCTATAGAACGATGCCAAATTTTAAGGTCATCCTGATAACCAAGGCCTGTTTTATGTTTTCCATAAGCCACCCCAAGACTCCGATTCCTATTTCCTACCCTTCCCTGAACTCTCTCACATTTCTAAAGCCATGGGGTTACTTTTTATTTGGATTACCAGATTGTGTGACTCCTTAGAGCCCATCCCTTTTGCTCTCTACTTCTAGTTTACTTTATGGTATTTGCTAGGGATCCTTAATATTTTTCTTGTGCATACCAGACTAGGTTCAAACCTAGAGAGTCAAAAGTCTATTAGGTTTAGACCCTAGGAGTCCAATAAAAATTTTTCTCAATAAGATTGCATAGTTGAGTCCGCATTTTGCATCATGTTAGGATTATGCATTAAATACGATTTTTAAAATAATTTGGCTGATTCCCGAAAGCGAGCCAAAGAGTTTGAAATAAAGGATTTTGTAATGATTAGGCACCGACCTGAACGACCATTTCCACTGGGAACCGTTAAGAGCTTCATGCTCGTGGGACGGGTCCCTTTAAAGTAATTAGGAGAATGGCCTTAACGCCTATGTGCTAGAACTACCTCCGGATTATGGAATTAGCTCGACATTCAATATCTCTGACTTAGTCGAGTATAGAGAACCCGCAAACATACCCAATGACCGTTGAGCCCGACCTCCCTTTTGAGAGTGAACCTGAACCTGAGTGTCCACCTCCAAATATACCTGAGCGAGGAGAGCGGATCGAGCGTGTCCTGGATGACCAAGCCATCACTACCCGGGCACAGGCTACCAGCGTTACCTGGTCCGATGGCAAGGCTGACCCGAATTCGATGACTCGTGGATCACACGGGAGGACTTGCGCGTATCGACCCCGACATCCTGGAAAGATATCAAAGCCAAGCTAACCCTTACTCGACAGGGTCGAGTTCCTCCCACCCCGGGAGAACTAGTGTGGGCACCAGGATCCGATAGAGGCTCCTCAACCTCTGTGGATCTCACATTAGGGTTACCCTTCTATGAGTCTTGTAATAAGGCCTTGAGTCCAAAGCATTGTCATAATTCCTTGTCAATTTGTTTAGTCCTATACCTTGACCAATTTGGGTCAAGTTAGGTCATGAGTCCTGTATTTGTTCGAGTCTGGGTTTGGACTGGGCCCAAGCCCAATTGAAGTCACTCTGGTTTTCTTCACCAAATCATGTTCTGGTGGGCCAACCCACCCCTTCAACTTGGGATAATGCCAACTCAGGTGCCACCTCAGCTACCTACGTGGCGCCACATCAGCTACCACTTGGGCATCCAAGAAGGGAAACAAAGTGGCATCCTAATGCTTTCCACACGCCTTGGGCAACATTGGAAGGAAGAGACACCATCCCCCTCTTCCCTCCCCCACATCACGCCTTGTTCCATCAAAAGAGGGCATTGGAAATCCTTGAAGAAACCAAGCCTCAAAGCAAGCCCCCTTCCAAGCTTTCTTCCCAAAATGTTCTTACAAGGAGGAAGGTCAAAGGACACACTCCCCCCTTCAAGCCCTCAACCATGCAACGCCCATGGAGCTCTCCCTTGGTCGGCCTTGAATCAATCCAAGAAGATGGCATTGAAGAATCCAAGGAACACATCCCTCCAAGCAAGCCATGCCCCACTCATTCTTCCCAAAATAACATGCTAAGGAAGGAAGTCAAGGGACCAATCCCCCTCTCCAAGCCTTTGCTCATGCCATGCCTAACTCCCAATTATTTGGTCGGCCAAAGAGATGGGATGTTGGAAATTTTGGGTGCCACCATAAATATTGTAATTTGAATTTCAAATGGGCCTTGGGTGCCTATTTAAAGGACCCAATCCCTCCCTTGTAGAACTAATGAATGAATGAATGAATGAATGAATGAATGAAAAATTGAGTGATTGAGTTTGAGTTTCTTCACCCTCCAACTATTGTCTCTTAGGCTAGGTTCGAGTGGAATTGCCTTCATCCCCAGGGACGTCGAGTGGTGTAAGGCCACCTGTCCATCGCCCCAGGGCATCGCAAATCCTTCGTCCTCCGGGACGTCGCGTGGTGTGAGGCCACATTCCTTCATCCTCCAGGACGTCGCAGGTGCGAGGCCCCAAGTTATCTCCATCTTTGACTTCGGAATCCAGCCAGACACCCGGCTCGAAGCCCCTTCCCAACTCCAGTTCAATTCCTTTCTATACATCTCCACATTCCACTGACCTTTCTTTTGTTTGCCTATAGGTCCTCCCTGGTATCTCGCGAGCATTGAAACAGTCAGCTTTGCCATCGCGACCTCTAGACCCAAAGCCAGAGCTCCCACAGTTCGATTGCTCGGGCATCCAGGCCGTATTCATGGAGTTGAGCGATCTCTGCACCGGGCGCTTCAGAAGTTTGAGGTTTGCCTTCTCTTTATCTCCTAAGTAGATATTGTAGGTCGAGCTAGTCCTACCGGGGTTTCTTAATCCTAGGGTCCTGTTCTCGTTCTTACTTTTAGGGCTTTGAACTGCTAGCGTAAGCTTCCCTTATGACTCTTAATATTTCCTATCTTTGCTTGTGATCGGGAATCGAACCCTAAACAACGAAGAAGAACAACAAGAAACATAACAAAAAAAAAAATCACCAACCCTAAAAAAAAAAAAAATTCCTTGCATCATAAGCAACCAACCCAGCATCCCTAGCCCTAACCCCCCCTTGGCCCTATATCATTGATGCTGTCCTAAAGACCTTGAGTGACTAGATGGCCCGATTGAACACCCTATTAGACCAAATGGGTGACTAGATGACCAAATCGAATGCCCATTGACTCATAGATTTGACCAAGTAGTTGTTCGGTTCGGAATCCTAGAGAAAACCCATAGGACCCAGACTAGATCCAAACTTGAGCCACCTTTACCCACACTACCCAGGTCCTATGAACCCAGAACCTATGAACCTAGATCCTATGACTCCATATCCCATGACCATAGATCTTATGCACGTACACCCTATAAGCCCAATAGACCCATAACCTATAGATCTGAACCCATGACCTATGAGCAGAATGAACCCATAGGCCATCAACCTGAATTCCATAGGATTAATACCCCTAGATATGAGCCCAGTACTAGTCCCCTTCAACGTAGTCAACTTGAATCCACTAGGATCAGTGCCTATAGTTAGAAGCCAGATACTTGTCAGTACCCCTTAGTCGACCCACCCCAGCTACCCCAGTCACTAGCCAGTATTCCCTAACCAAACCCCACCTACCACCCCACTGGTTCACCAAGAAGACATTAAAGTGGAAGTATATGAAGCTGATATGAGCTTAGTGGATGAGTACGAGGGAGAAGAAGAGGACACATCTCTAGAAGACCTAGAATTAGTTTACCCCGTAGGTACCCAGGTAGAAGCCAAGCTAGAGGTAACAGACACTGACCACATCCAAACTGAAACCATCTTGGAAGAACAGTTAGAGAAAGAGGACCATGAGGAACCTGACCCTACTATTAGAATCATGCTTGAGGAGCCACTAGAGGAAAGCCTATTTTTAGAGCCTAGTCCTAAAATTCAAGAGCCCAAGAAATTTATTGAGGATATGATCTCTTTAATTCAGTACCTTGATAGGGACATCGATCTGCACAAATCCCGGAGCAGCATGGATTTCGGAGCACAAATAAATTAGAAGAATATTTATTTAGGATTTAACTTTTTTTTGAAATTTGAATTAGGATTTGGTTGGTTAGGATTTAGATATGGATAGGCTTATCTTTATCCTATCTTGTATTTGAATTTGAATCATTCTTATCTTTTTATCTTGTATTCAAATTCAAATGAGGGTTGGACAGGTCTATAAATACCACCCTCGGTTCTTTGTAATAAGTTTAGTCAAGTTTTGGGAATGAAAATCAGTTTTAGAAAAGTGTGGTTTTTTTTTTTATTTCACTCCGTGAGGAGAGGGTGTGAGGTCCAACCCCAGGACATGATGTGAGGTCCTGCCCAGTTATCCCCCTTCCCATTCCATCTTCTCTATCCCCTCGTGGCCTTTGAGATCCATCCTAGTGCATCCAAGTATCGAGGAGGGTGTAATGCCCTAGAGGTGATAGGTCTCTTCATTAGGATGAGTCCCAAAGTCCATGATATCTAGATCCCTATCCTACATCCCCACTATTCCTTCGCCACCCCTATAGAAAAAAATACCAAAAAAAAAATAGTACCTTAATTTAGGTGACTTCTAGGCTCGCCAACGATCCTACCCGTGTCTTGTCCCTCATCATTTGGGTATCATAGCCCAGAAAAATTAGGGTACCCCATATTCTCCTTCTTTCCCACCAGCTCCAATGAGTACCTCCACTTCATACCACACCGATCCATTTTTTTTTTCCAGATTCAACACCATTTCAAAAAAAAAAAAACAAACAAAATAGTACCCTAATTTAGGTGACTTCTAGGCTCACCAACGATCCTATCATTTATCCCCCATCAATTTTTGTATCAAAGCCCAGAAAATATTAGGGTACCCCAGATTCCCTTCTATCCGACTAGCCTCATCATCCCCGTCCTCCATCTTCCACCCGTCCAGCACCCCTTGGTCGCCTCCCCATCTACCTCCTTTCCTTTCCATCGATCACTAATGTTACATTGCTGTTTTGTCGGACCATGACCGGCCACTACAGACATCATCTTCCTCAAACCCATGCCCGTCTGCTCGTGTCCACCAGGCGCAAGCCTCCTGTCCTCCATAAGTTTCCTCCAGCCACCCTGTCATCCGTAAGCCTCTTCCGGTTTTATCCGTCCGACCTCCCTCTTCCACGCTATCTCCGACTGCCGCACCGCCCATTCCATGACCATCTCCGTCGATCACTGCCCTCCCCGTCTTCCCCAAAGCCCCTATTCCAACCCACCTCCCTGTCCTCAAAGAAGACAGCCGACGATCCTCCCATCCGCCAAGATCCCACTCCGACGACCCCAAGCCGCCAGACCTCCCTTCCCCATCTCCCATCGCCAGAGCACCCCCCCTCTATTTCACTCTGCAAGGTCTTCCCTGAAGCTCAGATCCAAGCTTTACTGCCATGCCTGCAATGTCCGTTCTCCCCACCATCTCCCTCTCCGCCGTGATCGCTCGCCTCGGCCAGCGCCTTGACAACCCTCTCCATCGGCTGAACCCCCTACTCTGACCTCCCGTCGCCAAGCATCCCTTATCCGGTCCACCACGACGCCATCAACAGCCCCAGCTTTCCTCCATGGAGCGCTTGCCCGAACCAGGCGCATCTTCCCTCCCCCCTGCTCCTTGGGTCTCAATGACCATGCCAAACGTCCGCCCGATGATCTCCACGGATCCGGTGACCCTCCTCCCCAGAATCAAGCCTTCGCACGGACCCTACATCACCGCCTCTCTATTTCATGTGGAAAGCATCATCCAACATCCGCCGCTGCAACCCCCTACCCCCTCCTGCATGGCCTCCGACGATGATTCTTCCAGCCTCAATCGCCCCCGGTCTCCCATCGTCCGAAAGCCCCTCCGGTCTCCTTTTATCCGTAAGTCTCCTCCGGATCTCCACATCTAAACTCCCAACTCTGGTCCACCCCAGCGTCGAGTCGCCCTCATCTTCTTACCCAAGTTGCTGTCCTCCTCCCCAGCGCCGTCGTCGGAGAACCCGCCAGCAAAAATCCTTTGTTCCTAGTTCGGTCCGTGAAGGAGGAGCTGTTATGCACGAACATGAACGCAAACCCAGCATTTGGAGCCGACTTCCCCTCTGCACGCTTCTCAAAGCAAGCCGGTTCCTATTGCTGACTTCAAGTTCCTATGCCGATTTCAAGTTTTTTTTTTTCAAAGTGCACCATTCTCAAAGCCACACCACTTTCAAAGCTACACCATTTTCACAGCGGCCCTTTTTCGATTGGATGCAATTCACTAGAGTCCCTGCTGATCCACACTCGACGGAGTCGAGTTTTCCCCATCTCAGGGAATGATAGGGACATCATCTACAAAAATCCTAGAGCAGCATGGATATTAGAGCAGCAAATATTGGAAGAATATTTATTTAGGATTTATATTTTATTTGAAATTTGAATTAGGATTTGGTTGGTTAGGATTTAGATATGGATAGGCTTATCTTATCCTATCTTGTATTTGAATTTGAATCATTCTTATCTTTTTATCTTGTATTCAAATTCAAATGAGGGTTGGACAGGTCTATAAATACCACCCTTAGTTCTTTGTAAGAAAAAGTTTAGTCAATTTTTGGGAATGAAAATCAGTTTTAGAAAAGAGTGGGTTTTTTTATTTCACTTCATGAGAGAGGGTGTGAGGCCCAACCCCATGACATGATGTGGTCATGCCCAGTTATCCCCCTTCCCATTCCATCTTCTCTATCCCCTCGTGGCCTTCGAGATCCATCCTAGCACCTCCAAGTATCGAGGAGGTGTAATGCCCTAGAGGTGAGAGGTCTCTTCGTTAGGATGAGTCTCAAAGTTCATGATATCCAGATCCCTATCCTACATCCCAACTATTCCTTCACCACCCCTAGAGAAGAAAATACTGAAAAAGAAAATAGTACCCTATTTAGGTGACTTCTAGGCTCGCCAACGATCCTACCCATATCTTGTCCCCATCAATTTTGGTATCAGAGCCCAGAAAAATTAGGATACCACATATTCTCCTTCTTTCCCACCAGCTCCAATGAGTACCTCCACTTCATACCACACCGATCCATTTTTTTTTCCATATTCAACACCATTTCAAAAAAAAAAAAAAAACCAAACAAATAGTACCCTAATTTAGGTGACTTCTAGGCTCTCCAATGATCCTACCATTTGTCCCCCGTCATACCCTCAGGATGAATCCCCTACCATAGTTTCCATTGAGGATCTCTTCCCAGAAATTGTTGACCCATCCTTCCATAGCACGGACCATTTCTTGCCTAGAGACATAACCAAATGTTCATATATTAAGGTCAGTCTCTTTAGTCCAGAATCAGTCCCGGAATCCCCTTCCTATTTCCTACCCTTTCCTGAGTTGTCTCATGTATCTAGAAATATTAGGTCACATTTTGTTGAGATTATCAAGTTGCATGAATCCTTGAGCCCATCCCATTTGCTACCTACTTTTGGAAGACCCTCTAGCATCTATTAGGAGTTCCTGGCAAATTCTCATCTGCATGTCACCCATCAACCATGACTCATGCCCCATGTCCAAGTTGTAGTTAAGACCTAATAAAGTTATTTCGATAGGAATGCACAGTCGAGTCTATTAGGTGTTAGTATAAGTCCTTTATGTCACCTGTTAGGAGTCCATTAACCTAGTTCAACTGTCCACACTTGCACTGAACACCGCACAGTATATGCATCAGGATATTAGCCATAAGAGTAATTTAAGTAATGAAACATCTAACAAATTGGCTAATTCCCGAATAAGAGCCAATGGATTCAATGTAGGAAATTCTATCTTGGTTAGGCTCAGGACTAAGAAGAAGTCTCATGCTCGCAGAGCTGGATCCTTAGAAGTGATAGAGAAGGTAGGACCCCATGTGCACGTGTTGCCCTCAGATTTTGGCTTTAGCTCTACCTTCAATACCACATCCTGGTTGAGTCTAGGGAACCGACAGTGATTCCTAGTGAGGCCTTTGAACCTACCCCATCCATTGAGAGTGAGCCTGACCCTAAGTGTCCACCTAAATCTTGGCTTGAGAGAGGAAAATGGATCGAGCGTGTCCTGGATGATCGAGCTATCTTGACCCGGGATAGCAGTTTTCAGCACCACCTGGTCTGTTGACAAGGTCGACCAGGATCCGATGCTTCATGGGTTACTCGGAAGGACTTGTTGCACCTCTAATCAGACCCTCTAGAGAGATACCAGGTTCAGTGTGACCCTTACTTGACAAGTTCGAGTTTCTCCCACCTCGAGAGAATTGATGGGGACATCAAAGGTCCCAAACATTGGTAGAGTCATCTCAATCCTCTATGGTTATCAAATTAGAGTTTAGGGTTTGAGTCCAATTTGTAATTAGGGTTTAGTTAATTTGAGTAAGTGATGCAGGGTAACTCTAAGATTGCTAAAGATGTAGAAAAATAGTAAACTAATTTTTTAATATTTTTTTAAATTTAATTTGCAGGCTAGATTTCCAAAGTTAAGTAAAAACTAGCATAAGGAGTAGCAATGCAAAGAATCATCGTATCGCACGCATACTCATGCAAAATAATAAATTATGAGAATCGAGAGTTAAGAAACTCCTAGATTAGGATAACTTATCTTCATCAAATCAGAAATTAAAAGAAGGGAAGGATGTTACCAATAAGTGATTTGAAGAACTTCTGATGAAGAGATCACACAACTCTGATTGGAGTCTGGATGATGAAGTTCAGTTCCCTTGATTAGATGGCTGATTTGGGTGGTCCTGGAGGCAAGGAAAGCCTCCTTTTGAGAGGTAAAACACCTCGGGGATCCTGCAAAATGTCAAGGGTCAACCAAGATAGCAAGTAAGAAAAAAAAAGGGAACTAGGTTTAGAAGGAATCAGGTTAGGGTTTAGAAGCGTGGTGCTTGAAGCTTGGTGAAGATCTCCTTGCTTGGCGGCCTAGGGCACTACTTCTTTAATGTGTGAAGGCTTGAATGGTAGTAAGTTAGGGCATGGAATGATTCTAGGGCAGCAAGGAATTTGGCCAAGAACTATAGTAACCAAGAAAAAAATAAAAACAAAGTAATACACAAGCTCGCAAGCTCAAATAAATTTCACCAGGGTTTTTGATATCATGAATAAAAGTTGATTACAAGAGGAGAGGGGTGGGGTATTTATAGTGTTCCCATGCCCTCTCCTAACAGGGTTACACATAGGTTAACAAGCCTTTTTCGAGTTAGATTACATGTCCTTTCCAAGCTAGGTTAGAATTACAAAGCTTAAAAAAATAGGAATCCTAACTAGGTAAGACTAGTCAACCCTTCAAGGACACCTAGGGGGGTGAGTTAGGCTTCTAGGAGAAGCAAGGGCTGGCCCAAAGGGCTTGGGTGCATGGGCTTGGGTCATTGGAAGCTGGGGTGGCCTGGTAGCCTGGTAGCAGGAATATTCCCTGGTATCTTGCTTCTTAAGGGCTTGGGCTTGATTTCTTTGGGCTAGGATGTAGGTGGACCTCTAAATCATTAATGCCCCATTTGGGAAAATACTCTTGCATCTGGAAGGGAATCAAGGCATCTAGAGGGCATTTGGAAGGAATTAGAATTTCTGGAAGCATATAGGATCATAGGTTGTCACATAAATCCACTAGGCTGATGTAGTAGCTTCTGACTCTTGGATGTGGCCTTGTGGAACTCCAAACGGATCACCTCCTCTCTTATACAAATTTGAACTCTCACTGGACTCATGACTAAAGTACGGAACTCAAATATCGACTAGGTTGAGGGTTGAGACAAATCAACTAACCTCAACTTATTATAGGACTCAATCTTTATTGATTATAAAATTTTCAAAATTTGACACATGACTTATTAAACCATATGGGATCCAGGAATCTGTGTCTGATCCTGGTGTCCCCACCAGTATGTTCATTTGAGTTTTGTGCCTTAGTCCATACGAGTCTTTATATGACCCTAAGTCCTATTTTGGGCCTTTCAATATTTGTGTCTTGTATTTGGGTTTTTGGTGCGGCCACTAGACTCAGAAGAAGACTTCATGGGTCCATCTGGATCTCTGATTGACCTTGCCCGAAGAATTAGGGTTTTCTGGTTTGTAATAAAGGTTGACTTGATCAACTCAATTTTAGCTTGAGTCTGTATTTCCCTGCAATTTAATTTTGTTGAGTCATGTTGACTCAGTAGTGGTCTAGGACTTCAACTGGGTGTCACATTTTCTCCCAAGGCCTAGCAAGTGGGCGCCACACTCCCAGCCACACTCCCAGCCACACCCTGAGTCCAGGGGGTGCCACATCTCCATCCAGTATGCTCTGGTCCCTACACAACAAGATAGCAGGTCCCTTCTCTCATGCCCACTTGAGGAGAAACAATCTGGGATCCATAATTCAAGGGGGCGGCCCAAAACATTCCATAAGAGCCAAGCTATGTAAAGAAGAAGCTCTTCTTAGGGAGCACTTCAAGGGGGCACCCAATCCATTCCAAAAACACCCAAAGCAAAGAAGGAAGAACCATGACTTAGGGAGAAAGAAAAGGAGGAGTCCAAAGAGTGTTGAGCCATGGAAGGAAAAATATTTTTTCTTGAAGAACAAGGCTAGGAGGCGCCACCTACTTACCCTCTTTTGAAACCACCAATCAGAATTTTTGGAAACTCTTGGCCGGCCATATGTGTGGGAATTGATCCTACAAAACCTAATTGAAGATCAACCCTATTAGTCCCACATGGGAAGATGTAAAACCTGCTGTCTTGTAAGTCCTATAAATTAAACCCCTCTTGTAATTTTTAAAGTAATCTAATGATTGAATCCAATTTATGTGTAAGCAAACTTGCGTTTCTCTCTTCACATTGCATCTAGGTGTTGAGCTCCGTGAGGGAGTAAATCCGGGTTCCCCAGGAACCTTGAGGAGGTGTGAGATCTCCAACCCCAAACCGTAGGTTAGACACTTCACTTCCAAACCCTAGCCGCCCATCATCCTCTTCTTTCTACCAAACCCTAGCCTATCCCACTTCGCACGGCCACTCTCTCCAAGTCAAGGCCGACCACCAGCATCCAGGTCCAGTCTGGATACTTCAGATCCAGAGCAATTCCCAGAGGAAGTCAGATCAGTCTCCAAGAGAATCCGGATTTCAGCAACATCAGCCTTCAAGTTCTTTAATCTGGTAAATCCTTCCTTGAGTATCTGATTCCATAAATTATTTTTCTTCTTCCTAGATCTTGAGTTCAGGAGAAGCTAACTCTACCAAAGGACCAGTATTGGAGGATCCATTACGAAGATATCTAAATCCGGGGATCCAACAATCTGCTCAAGAGAGTCCTTCCACTAACTCCGTGAAGATCACTGCCTGGTCTGTAGCCCTTCTCTTCTCTTTACTTCTGTCGTGTTGAAAGTTCAGTGCGAAACCCTGGTCTGGGAGTATCTCAACCCCCAGCGATCCTTTACTTCTGAACTACTCTGATAATCTAGTTCATTTAAATTGTGCTTTCAATTATTACATAGTTTCTTTCAATTTAGTTTAACCTTCCTTTGAGTCAAAGCCGACTTCTAAAAATATTAAAAAATAACAAAAAAAAAAAGAATTAGTCTTAATTTACTTTTGCATCGCATCATCTCTTTTGTTCTGCATAATTTGGTATCAGAGCCCTTTCTAGGTTTTCTGTTTTGCTTGCTTGTTTCGAGTCTCTCTCTTTTTACTTTGTCTACTCGAAGTAGACTCCCCAGGATGTCCGGTCCTAGGAACGAAGCGAGGTGCAAACCTCCTCTTCCCATTCCACGGGGTGTTCCTAGGGCGTGTAGGGATCCGCTGGGTTATAACATCGTAGCAGGTATTGTAAACGGGGAAGCATTCTATTTCAGTCTGTAACTATCCTGTTGCAGGAATTGTTTCTCATTGCAAGTAACTCCAAATTACATGATTTTTATTTTTGGAACCAGTATAACTGAAACTATTTTACATATTTTTCGTGATTTATTGGTTTCCGTGAGATTTCTAAGAGTTAAATTACCGCAACTCTGTTCTGTGTTTCTGCAATTCAATTATTTTGAGTGATCATCTCCTAATTCATCTTAAGGGCATTTGAGCATCTAAGATAAGGGGAGGAGTTGATAACCTCTCCTTAGCCCAAAACCCACCACCCACTCATTCGATCCTAAGCCTAATTTTAAAATTATTAGACTTAATTTGCCCTAATGGCTAGGGGACATCAACAAGTCGGGTCAAGGCTAGTGTTGAGTTAGTTTGTCTAGTTACTCTATGTGTACTTTGTACTCAGTGTCTAGAATGGTGGTTCAGGGATTCCATCCCGAAGGGCTTGTGTGCTGGTCCGCCTACCTGGCCAATCTCTGATTGGTCTAGGATTGGCATTTAGGGACCTAACACTCCCCTTACACCTGCCTGGCTGAGTCCCGAGTTACTACAGGCTAGCTTGCCACTCTGATTGGGCGTCTAGTTTGGGCTCTAGGTCTAGTTAGCCCATAGTCATTTCAGTTGAGTCTCATTTTGTGTGTTTGCTTGTATCATCATGTCTACCGGAATGGAGTACCCTACCAACCTGGTCAAACCCAACCTGATTTAGAGGCCATGGTTAGAGCTCTTACTGAGAGTATGAACAAATTGAGTCAGGATGTGACTGCTACTGTTGCCCAGTTTAAAGAACAAGTCCATGAGAATTTTGCCCAGCTTAGGGATCGAGTCCAAGTTTGAGGAACCTAGGCATCAGAATTGGACCCCTGACCCAGATTTTAATGTGCCTCAACCTCACCCACACCAAGAGCCTAGAAGACCTTTATACAGAGATCCTGAACCTAATCATAGGAGGCCTGACCCAGAACCTGAAGATAGAGATGATAGGTTCATTCAGAACATCAAATTAGATGCACCCACTTTTGATGGTAGCTTAAACCCTAAGGTGTATTCTTATTGAGAGGGTGAGATGGACCAGTACTTTGAGTGGTATGCCATGTAAGAGGAAAGGAAGTTCAAGTTTGCCAAGATGAAGTTAGTACGTCAAGCTAGGTTATACTTGGGGAACATTGAGCTAACCACTAGAAGACGAAATGTAGAGCCCATAACCACTTGGCAGGTTGTGAAAGAGAAACTTAGAGATAAGTACCTACCCATTTCATACCAGCAGAATCTGTTAGACCAATGGCAGACTTTGAAACAAGGGAACCGATCTGTATCAGACTACATAACTACCTTTGATGAATACCTGATGATGTGATGTAAGTGAAGCCAATGAGGTCACCTTGTCTAGGTTTAGGGCTGGACTTAGGGAAGACATAAAGAGAGAGTTGTTTCTGAGAGAGGTTACTGACCTAGACCAAGCCTATCAGATTGCACTGAACACTGAGAAGTTTCAAAGAGGACCCATGCCTTCTAGGGTTAGTGCCCCAATCAAAGAAATGGACCTAGCCAAGTTACCCCTAGCAAGCCTAATCAGGGTATTCCCACCCCTAGGCCCATGGACAAAGGTAAGGCACCTGACACCTAGAGAACCCCTAGTATCATCTGTTTTAAGTGCCAGAAGCCGGTCATATCTCCAACCAATGCACAGCCATAGCTTGTTTTAAGTGCCATAAGGTAGGTCATGTTTCTAGCCAGTGCCCTCGTAGATCCCTTTACATAGAAGAAGGAGAAGAAGAGAATTCCGGACCCAATGAAGAGTTTGAAGAAGAAGTTTTTGAGGCCGGAATGAATTTGGTTGATGAGTATGAAGGAGAGGAGGAATCCACAGAGTCTGACCAATTAGAGGTTGTGAGATGCATCCTGTCCCATAATAGAGTTTAGGAAGATTGGCGTAGGACTAACATCCTACAGACTTTCCTTAAACTAGGGGATAAGGTATGTAAAATCATCATAGATAGTGGGAGCTGTGTGAATGCCATTTCTGCTAGCACTGTCAAAATGTTAGGCTTAACCCCAGTCCCCCACCCCAACCCCTATAATGTTTCTTGGGTAGACTCTACCTCTATACCCATCCAGTCTAGATGTCAGTCCAAATCCAAATGCAATCCTATCAAGAGAAGATTTGGTGTGACGTCTTGCCCATGGGGGTGAGCAGTATAATTCTTGGAAGACCTTGGTTATATGATCATGATGCCACCCTCTTGAAAATCCAACACCTGTGTCTTTAGTTTTAATAGAAGAAAATCACAATCCATTCAGTCCCTCCTAAGGACAAGGTAGCTAAAGGACCCAATAAGGTCAAAGAGATGAAGACTGGAGTGAACCTAATTAGTGCTAAGGATCTAGAACAAGAAATTCATAGTGGTTCACCTATTTGGATGTTGACTGCTAAGGAACTTAGGACTCCTCAGCCTCAGAGCCTCCTCAGGAAGTTAAGCCTTTGTTAGAAGAATTTGAGGATGTTTTTCCCGAGGATCTACCAGACCACCTTCCACCTCTTAGGATATCCAGCATTCCATAGATTTAGTCCCAGGAGCCACTTTACCCAACTTGCCCCATTATAGGATAAATCCATCTGAGCATAAGGAACTGCAAAAGCAGGTTGGAGAATTATTAAGGAAGGGGTCATTAGAGAGAGTCTTAGCCCTTGTGCAGTCCCTGTACTTCTGACCCGAAGAAGGATGGCACGTGGAGGATGTGTGTTGATATTCGTGCCATCAACAAAATCACAATCAAGTATAGGTTCCCCATCCCTAGACTAGATGACATGCTAGATATGATGGCCGGTGCAATGGTTTTTTTCTAAAATTGATCTCAAGAGCGGCTATCATCAGGTTAGGATTAGACCAGGGATGAGTGGAAATCGCTTTCAAAACTAAGGATGGTCTCTATGAATAGGTTGTTATGCCTTTTGGGTTGTCCAATGCCCCTAGTACTTTCATGAGGATTATGACCCAAGTACTTTGAGCTTTCAAAGGGAAGTTTGTAGTGGTCTATTTTGATGACATCCTGATCTATAGTAAGACCCCTGCATATCACCTAGGCCACCTTAGACAAGTCTGCCAAGTTTTGAGGAATGATAGTCTCTATGGTAATCTCAAAAAAGTGTGAATTCTTGACCAATAGAGTTATCTTCCTTGGTTTTGTAGTAACCCTGACGGCGTGGCTGCCGATCCAGAAAAGATTAGGTCCATAGTAGAATGGCCAGAGCCAACCAGTGTGCACGAAGTCAGAAGTTTCCATGGCTTGGCTACCTTCTATAGGCGATTCATCAAGGGGTTAGTACTGTAGTTGCTCCTATCACAGACTATATTAGGAAGGGAAAATTCCAGTGGACCAAAGCAGCCCATAAAGCCTTCCTAGATCTTAAGGATAGGATGACCCAGGCACCCATTTTGAGGTTACCCGACTTTTCTAAAGTATTTGAGGTTGCCTGTGATGCTTCAGGAGTCGGTATAGGTGGAGTCCTAAGCCAAGAGAACCATCCCGTAGCATTCTTTAGTGAAAAACTTAATGATGCTAAGCTTAGGTATTCTACCTATGATAAGGAATTTTATGCGGTAGTGCAAGCTTTGCGTTACTGGAGACATTATTTGCTACCGCAAGAATTTGTGTTGTTTTCGGACCATGAGGCTCTTAGATTCTTGAATTCCTAGAAGAAGCTTAACCCTAGGCATGCTAAGTGGGTAGAGTATATCCAGTCCTATACTTTTGTTTTGAAACATAAGGCTGGGTCTGAAAATAAGGTAGCTGATGCCCTTAGTCGTCGATCTTTGTTATTGAATTCTGTTAGGGCTGAAGTCATAGGGTTTGAGCAGATCAAAGAAGAATATGAGTCGTGTCCGGATTTTAAGACTGTGTACCAGGATCTAACTCAAGGGCCATCTAGTGATCATAAGGATTATACCCTTTTAGATAGCTTTCTGTTCTTTAAGAATAGGCTTTGCATCCCTAGAACTTCTCTTAGGGAATTTTGATTTGGAAAATTCACGCTGGAGGTTTAGCTGGCCATTTCGAAAAAGACAAGACCACCCTGGCTATTGAAGACCACTTTTTCTGGCCTAGCTTAAAAAGAGATGTAGCACACATTGTGGCTAGGTGTCGGACCTGCGCTATTGCCAAACAGCGAAAACAGAACACCGGCCTTTATACCCCACTCCCTGTCCCAGATCGTCCTTAGCAAGATGTGAGCATGGACTTTGTGTTAGGTTTGCCTAAGACCCAGAGGAAGCATGACTCTATCTGTGTTGTAGTCGACCGATTTTCCAAGATGGCCCATTTCTTGCCTTGTTCCCAAACGTTTGATGCGTCTAAGGTAGCCACCCTGTTCTTTAATGAGATAGTTCGACTCCATGGCCTACCTAAGATAATTGTTTTCGATAGGGATGTCCGGTTCACCAGCTATTTCTGGAAAACCCTTTGGCATAAGTTAGGGACAAAACTTAAGTTTTCAACTGCCTATCATCCCCAGACTGATGGCCAAACCGAAGTAGTGAACCGTAGTTTAGGCAATCTGTTAAGGTGTCTTGTTGGTGAAAACGTTAGGAAGTGGGATTTGTACTTACCTAGGGCTGAGTTTGCATACAATGACTCGGTCAATATGTCTACAGGTAAGAGTCCATTTGAAATTGTGCATGGTTACAAACCTCACACACCTCTTGACCTAGCTCCTTTACTAGTCCACACACGAGTCTCCGAGTCTGCCGAAGTTTTGCACAGCATATAAAAGACTTGCATAAAGAAACTCATGCCAAAATAAACTTAAGTAATAAAACTTATAAGAAGTTGGCTGATTCTCAAAGACGAGTCAAAACTTTTAATGAGGGAGACTATGTAATGATTAGGTTAAGGCCTGAACGGTTTCCTCCTGGAACCGTTAAAAAGTTACATGCTAGAGGAGCTGGACCATTTAGAGTGGTGAAGAGAGTAGGATCCAATGCCTATGTGCTCGAGTTGCCTCCAGAACTAGGCATTAGCTCCACTTTCAACATTACAGACCTAGTAGAGTATAGAGAGCCAGCTGTGATTCCCAGTGAGCCTTTTGAGCCTAATCCTGCTCTTGAGAGTGAACCCAACCCTTTGTGTCCACCAACAACTGGCCTGTGAGGAAAGAGCAGATTGAAAAGATCCTGGATGATCAGGTTATCTCTACTCGTAATTGAGGATACCAAAGATACCTGGTCCGCTGGCAAGGAAGGCCAGATTCTGATGACTCTTGGATTTCCCGAGAAGAATTACAAGAATTGGACCCAGACCTCTTGGAGAGATACCAGAGCCAACTTGATCCATACTCGACAGGGTCGAGTTCTTCCACCCTGGGAGAATTGGTGCAGGCACCAGACTCAAAAGAAGACTTCAGGGGTCCTTCTGGATCTATGATTGACCTTGCCCGAAGAATTAGGGTTTTCTGGTTTGTAATAAAGGTTGACTTGATCAACTCAATTTTAGCTTGAGTATGTATTTCCCTGCAATTTAATTTTGTTGAGTCATGTTGACTCAGTAGTGGTCTAGGACTTCAACCTGGGTGTCACATTTTCTCCCAATGCCTAGCAAGTGGGCGCCACACTCCCAGCCACACGCTTGAGTCCAGGGGGTGCCACATCTCCATCCAGTATGCTCTGGTCCCCACACCATAAGATAGCAGGTCCCTTCTCTCATGCGCCACTTGAGGAGAAAAACATCTGGGGTCCACAATTCAAGGGGGCGGCCCAAACATTCCATAAGAGCCAAGCTATGTAAAAAAAGAAGCTCTTCTTAGGGAGCACTTCAAGGGGGCACCCAATCCATGCCAAAAATGCCCAAAGCAAAGATGGGAAGAACCATGACTTAGGGAGAAAGAAAAGGAGTCCAAAAGAGTTGAGCCATAGAAGGAAAAATATTTTTTCTTGAAGAACAAGGCTAGGAGGCGCCACCTACTTACCTTTTGAAGCCACCAATCAGCATTTTTGGAAACTCTTGGCTGGCCATATGTGTGGGAATTGATCCTACAAACCTAATTTAAAGATCCACCCTATTAGTTCCACATGGGAAGATGTAAAACCCTGCTCTCTTGTAAAGTCATATAAATTAAACCCCTCTTGTAATTTTTAAAGTAATCTAATGATTGAATCCAATTTATGTGTGAGCAAACTTTGTGTTTCTCTCTTCCGCACTTGCATCCAGGTGTTGAGCTCCATGAGGGAGTAAATCCGGGTTTCCCAGGAACCTTGAGGAGGTGTGAGATCTCCAACCCCAAACCTAAGTTAGCCACTTCACTTCCAAACCCTAGCCACCCATCATCCTCTTCTTTCCACCAAACCCTAGCCAATCCCACTTCTCACGGCCACTCTCTCCAAGTCAAGGCCGACCACCATCATCTAGGTCCAGTCTGGATACTTCAGATCCAGAGCAATTCCCAGAGAAGTCAGATCAGTCTCCAGGAGAATCCAGATTTCAGCAACATCAGCCTTCAAGTTCTTAAATCTGGTAAATCCTTCCTTGAGTATCTGATTCCATAAATTATTTCTTCTTCCCCAGATCTTGAGTTCAGGAGAAGCCAACTCTGCCAAAGGACCAGTATTGGAGGATCCATTGCGAAGATATCTGAATTTGGGGATTCAACAATCTGCTCAAGGGAGTCCTTCCACTAACTCCGTGAAGATCACTGCCTGGTCTATAGCCCTTCTCCTCTCTTTACTTCTGTCCTGTTGAAAGTTCAGAGCGAAACACTAGGTCTGGGAGTTTCTCAACCCCCAGCGATCCTTTACTTCTGAACTACTCTGATAATCTAGTTCATTTAAATTGTGCTTTCAATTTAGTTTAACCTTCCTTTGAGTCAAAGCCGACTTCTGAAAATATTAAAAAAATAATAAAAAAAAGAATTAGTCTTAATTTACTTCCGCATCGCATCGTCTTTTGTTCTGCATCAGTTTTGATCCATACTAATAGGGTTTGATATCAATTTTTGGGTTATGTCAAGTCAGATAAGTCAGGTCATGTTTTGAGTCATGTAAGTTTTGAAGTTAATTATGTAAGTGTGAGTCAAGTCAATTAAGTCCAATCTAGTCCTGTAAAAGAAGAAGACTCAAATCATTTTGAAGCCTGTCACATAACACTCTAGTCATCCACCCAATTGAGACATTTAAGAGTATGAAGCCATCAAGGAGACCTAGAGGATATGTGATCTTCTGATGTGTGACTAAGCTAGGAAGATCGTTGGAGAGTTGAAAAAGTCTCCTGCGATTAGGATCAAGAAGGCAAAAAAAAAATGTAGGGGAAAGAGGATGGATACTTATGGACTTGGGACTTCCCTTCATGGAGATACCTCTCACCTCTATGGCCTCTCACCCCACCCCACTACATGTAGCCTAGGGCATCCCACCAACTCACTACATGCGGAGCCTAAGCATCCCACCAAATCGCTACCTGGGGTCGTGAAGGAGAAGCTCCAAGATCATGCCCCTCAATGCTCGAAAGCGAAGGCAGTGGGGTCTCACACCCTCGACACCTGCAGGTGAAGGAAAGACAGGCCTCATGCCCACTCCTAACGGAGGCAGAACCAAGAACACTCTTCATATATATTCAAGAGAGGAGGAGACTTTTTATAAGCTTACAAAACTTGTGGTCCAATTAAAGAATACAAGGCATGCAGCTCATAAAAGGTGACACCCCAAACATGTTTTGTTTGTAGCCTGAAAACATGGTAGAAAACTAAACACAATCCTTCATATATGGTGGGAAATCAAACTAATCCTAATTTAAAACTAATTTAAATAACTCCTAACTGGCCCATATATCCATATTCAAAATAAAAAAAATTAGGAATACCTTGAATTCACCAAGATCAGTGCCTGCTTTGAAATATGTGCAAACACTCTAGGCTTTGAGATCCATGCATAAATTTCTCCTCAAGTGGAATAGAGAGATTGGTGGATGGCGGCGCGGGGGAGAGGGGCGCAGCATGGCACGGTGGAGCAGTAGGGGTGGATGGCCATGAGTGGTTTCGGTGGGATTCAACAGTGTTCCCATGAGAAGATCATTGTCGGGGGGAAGGTGGATGGCCATCAGGGGTCACCGGTGGCGAGCATGGCATATCCGGGATCGGCGGCAAAAGATGGGAGTTCTGGTAACATAGTCTTAAGGTAAAGATGACAAGGATAAAGAAGAATAAGTTAGAAATAAAAGAGGGATAAATTGAGAATAGAAGGATAACTAGAATAGGTGGAATAAGAAAATTATAAAAAAAAAATAAAAGAAAAAATAGTGGTATCCTAATCTATGTGACTTCTAGGCTCATAGACAATCCTCCTCCCTCATCTTAGTCCCACATCAACTTGGTATCAAAGCCAGATGGATTAGGATATGTTTCTTCTTCTCAAATCTTCTCTATGCCGACACCCCTACTGCCATCGCACCACCAACCGGAACAGCCTCCACCAATCAGGACACCTGACATCATCATGGTCTTCCCATGCTCCACCACCGCAACGTCTCCGGCCAACTCCCAATCCTAGCGAACCACCATCTGCCCTGATCCATGTCCATCTCAGTCCCCATCTCTAACCGTGATCACCGCCATCCAGAAACACACCCTGCTACACCGAACGCCAGATCATTCCGACCGGAATCATCGCCACCCTCCACTCCTTCATCAGCATTCCCATAGCCACCGGAGACCTAATCTACCAACCGGAGAGCTCCATCGGAATATCCACTTCGTCTCGCTCGCTTTCTCCCATGGCAAACCGAGCTCTGCAACAATGCCTCGGGATCGAGCCTAGCATCACGGTGCCATCGCCAGTCACCGGAGCAAGCCATGGCCGAAGCTCCCTCCCTGGCCTCCTCCCCCCATTGGTCTGATCTTGCCCCCTTCGACAATGCCGCCATCTCTTCAGCCCCACCCTTTGCCTGGAGTCATCCACACGGCCCACGGAACTCCTCCCGCTGCCGACTCCAGCTGCTGCGTCTGCCTCCACCCGAGCATCCACCAGAAGACCCATTTCCATCAACCTCCCACCCAGATCGCGTTCGCCATAGTCCAAACATCTCCGCCCCTCTGACCCGTGAAGACTTCCGCCATCCCTTCCACCAGCACCACGATCAATAGGACCGCGACGCTATTCCCGCCGTCGATCGACACCTCCTCAATCGATTGAGTCATCGACCATCGTACCCTTTTCCTCCCTTCTGGTTTGGCCCGTTTCCTCTACTGCATGCCAATCGGAGTGATCCATGACCAGTCGAGAGATCACCGTGCAGACCTTCTCCCCATCCATGCCTCCATCTTCGCCTAACGCCAGTCACCGGTGAAGCCCATCGGGAGTCCTTCCCCTATTCCGCTTGCATTGGTCATTCATGGAGAAGAAGAAGGAACCGTGCATGAACGTGAAAGCTCCGCACGGTCATGGAAAGCAGTGCCATCCCCTATTGCCGACTTCAACGCTGCATGATTGTGGAGCACACGATTCTTAGAGCAGCGAGAATTTCATAGCTGCACATACCTCAATGCAGAGCCTTCTCTTTATTTCAAGCCTTGGTTATTTTGGGTTTGTTGATCCGATTTATTTTATGGATTTATCTTTTTTGATGTGCTTAAATTCGTCCCATCATAGCCGCAATGAACCTAACTCGATGGAGTCAAGTTCTCCCCACTCCAGGGGAATGATGGGGACTCGAGAGCCTAGCCACTTCAACAGCCACATGGGATCCCAGTCATAGTAAGTGCCATCTATTCAATCAAGGTAGTCCAGGAGTTCTTGAAGTCATCTAAGCACAAAAGGAAGCAGATCAGCACCCTTATGGTAAATGTTGGCCACCAAAGAAAAATGGAAGGAATATATGGCATCTCATGTCTCATATGGTGCCCCCCTATTTCATGCAAGCCAGAGAGAGGAAGAAACTCGGCGCCTAGCTTTGAAGTGGTCCCCATCCCTATTTTATGCAATCATTCCAGGCAAATGAAGCAAGCAAGCATGAGTCCTAGATTTTCTTCTCCCTTTATTTATGTATAACCCATAAATATAGAAAATTTATGGCATCTCTCTTTCGTGCAAATCCACCCATAAGGCAGCATGTTACTACCCCCTCTCTTTGCTTTTCATTCCATGTAATCCAAGGGCTAGGGTCAATTATAAAAAGACCCCTTTCATGTATGAAGAATAATGATGGATGAATAAAATTTTTATTGTTCTATGTGAAGGATCTGTGTGATCCCATGGTATCTATGTGATCCTTGATTTTCTATGTGAGGGCATCTGTGTGAGCCTAGGGTATCTATGTGATCCCTAATTTACTGTGTGAGACCAAGGTATCTGTGCGATCCCTATTTTTTTCTAGGGTATCTGTGTGATCCCTAGGGCATCTGTGTGAGCCCTTCACTTTGTGCTTGTCCTCTTAGAGAAAATTATGTGAACCCCAGTTATCTTTCTAAACCCTTCACCCTCTTGTTTCTTCTTTTAGGAAAACCCTAATCTGTTGGTGACTCCTTAGCTCGCCAGCGATCCAACCCCATCTCTGTCCCGCATCATGATCCAGCCTGCCAGGGAGGAGAACAATTGAAGAAGCACTGAAGCCTGCCCATAATTGAAGTGGTCCTCCCAGGGCCCAAGAGCAACCAAGAAGGAACAACACTTAGGGTTACCACCCCTTGGTCAACCACCCTCAAGGTCACCACCCTTTGGCTGACCAAGAGAAGGAGAGGGAGAGAGAGAGGCTCAATCAAAAGTAGAGAGAACTTGAGGGAGAGTTTGTATAGGTTAGGGTTTATTATGAGATTACTTGTATATCCTTTCTTAAGCCCCAAGTTTGTAACCCTATGTAATGGCCTCCCCTCCTCATGTAATTGGAGATGAATTGATGAACTAAAATGAGTTTTCTCTCTTTAATGTGTGCAAGTGGTGGGGGACACTGAAGCACCAGAATAAGACAGGCTTTTTAACCCTCTATGAATTGATCAATAATTTATGAGTCCATTGTAATAGGGCTTAGCCCATCTGAGTCCATTTTAGTTGTTATTTGAGTCTTTTGAGTTTCTGTTCTTACTAGTCAGCTCATGTTGAGTTAGTTCAGTCTAGTGTTAGTCAGCTCATGTCGAGCTAATTTTATTTTTTGAGTCCTATTCAACCATATTGAAGACTCAAGACCACATCATACAAGTGAAGACCAAGTCCAACTAGATTGAAGACAAGGAAGTATAGCCCAAGTCCAACCCAGCTTGAAGATTTGAAGACCCGAGAAAGAAAATTCAGAAAACCATGATTTCTTGCAGATGCCCTCTAGATGCCCAGATTCCTTCCAGATGCCAAAGTATATTCATAGATAAGGGCATCCATGATTCCAGAGGTCCATCTGCATCATAGCCCAAAGAAATCATGCCCAGGCGCAAGCCCAAGCCCCTAAGAAGCAAGATACCAGGGAATATTCCTGCTACCTGGCTACCAGGCCACCCCAGCTTCCAGAGGCCCAAACCCATGCGCCCAAGCCCCTTTGGACTGGCCTCTTACTACACCTAGAAGCCCAACACGCCCCCCCTAGAAGTCCATAGAGTGTTGGCCAAGTCAAGAGAATTTTTAGTGATTTTTCTACCTATGTTTCCTTATTTTCTAGCTAGGGTTTGAGAGGGAAAGGATTCTTATGTAAAGACTTATGTGCCTTACTTGGAGCCCAAGGTTAAGGGTCTATTTAAAGGACCCTAGCCTCTTATATGATGAGAGATTTTGATATATGAAATAAACCTTGAGTTCTTCAGTTGCTTTGTGTGACTACCCTGCTGTGTGCATAAAGGGGTTTGAGAGTTCTTCTTCCCGGTGTTTGCAACCATCTTCCTGCCGCCAACCATCCTTCCAGCCCCCTCCAAAGTCTTCTTTTCTTTGTTTTCCTCTATTTCTTGATCTCCTTTGAGTTTCTAACCCCTAATAGATCGTTTGCAGGTCCCCGAGTTCCTACGAATCCAACGACTCCAGCCAAGCCTCAATTGGACCACCGAGCATAAGTCGGGTATCCGTGGGTCATTGGCTCGATTTTCCAGCGCCGCATCCATCGAGGACGAGAGATCCTTGCTGCGATCTTCACCGGGTGCCTTAGATGGTGTCAAGTATATACCCCCTCTACCTCCAGTAATATAGTAGAAACTTGCCCTCCGAGGCTTCTCAGCCTCGGCGATCCTTCTTTAGTACTTTCTAGTCCTAATCGGCTAAGTGGCTTCAAAAATTCAGTCAAATTCCCTACAACTAATTTTGATCTAAAGATTGGGAATTAGTCACCTAACCCCATATATAAACATACAATAAGAATGCATTCAGATTAGTCCCGCATCATTTGGTATCGAGCTTAGATTAGGGCTTGTTTTTTGCAATTATTTAGTCCTGTTGCTCTGTTATTTAATTATTTCTCCCTGATAAAATTCCAAAAATTCTGAAATTTGTTTTGCTAGATTTATCAAATTTTCTTATGGCCTTGAATTTTTTTGCACTAAAATACAGCCTGCAAATTTTTGGCTCTGTTTTTTCAGCAAGACAAGTTGATGCAGAACGAAAGCTCTGATACCAAAATGATGCAGAACAAAAAGAGATGATACGATGCAGAAGTAAATTGAGACTAATTCTTTTTTTTTTTTTTTAGATTTTCAGAGGTCGGCTTTGACTCAAAGGAAAGCTAAACTAAATTGAAAGAAACTAGGTAATAATTGAAAGCACAATTTAAAAGAACTGTGTTACAGAGTAATTCAGAAGTAACGGATCGCTGGGGGTTGAGAAACTCCCAGACCTAGGGTTTTGCTCTGAACTTTCAACAGGACAAAAGTAAAGAAAAGAGAAGGTTACAGACCAGATAGTGATCTTCATGGAGTTTGGTGGAAGGAATCTCTTGAGCAGATGGTTGGATCCCCGAGTCAGATATCTTCACAATGGATCCTCCAATACTGATCCTTGGCAGAGTTGGCTTCTCCTGAACTCAAGATCGGGAAAGAAGAAGAACAATTTATGAATCAGATACTCAAGGAAGGATTTACCAGTTAGAAGAACTTGAAAGCTGATGTTCTGAAATTCGGATTCTCCTGAAGGCTGATCTGACTTCCTCTGAGAATTGCTCTGAATCTGAAGTATCCGGACTGGACCTGATGCTGGTGGTCGGCCTTGACTTGGAGAGAGTGGCCGTGAGAGATGGGGTAGGCTAGGGTTTGGTGGAAAGAAGAGGATGAAGGGTGGCTAGGTTTGGAAGTGAAGTGGCTAACCTAGGGTTTTGGGGTTTGGATATCTCACACCTCCTCAAGGTTCCTGGAGAACCAGATTTACTCCCTCACGGAGCTCAACACCTGGATGCAAGTGCGAAAGAGAGAAAACACAGAGTTGCTCACACAAAAATTTTAATTCATTCATCAGATGGCCTTTAAAACTTACAAGAGGGTTTATTTTATAGGTCTTTACAAGAGGTCAGGGTTTTACATCTTCCCATGTGGGACTAATAGGATGGACCAAAAATTAGGCTTGTAAAATCAAATCCTTCTCATATGGCCGGCCAAGAGCTTCCATAAGTGTTGATTGACGGCTCCAAATGGTAAGTAGGTGGCGCCTCCTAGCCTTGCTCTTCAAGAAAAATTTTTTCCCTTCCATTGGTTTTATTTGGAAGTATTTGGGCGCCTCCTAGTTTTGCTCCCCAAGTTTTGGCTTCTTCCTTTCATGGCTCAACTCTTTTGGACACCTCCTTTTCTTTCTCCCCAAGTCATGGCTCTTCCCAACTTTGCTTTGGTCTTTTTAGGCATGGATTGGGCGCCCCCTTGAAGTGCTCCCCAAGAAATGCCACTTTCCTCCTCCTTTAGCTTGGCCTTTTAGGTATATATAGGGCACCTCCTTGATTTGGCTTCAAGAAAAATTCTTGCTCCCTTGGGTGTGGGGGCCAAGACACTGAGATGGAGATGTGGCACCCCCTGGACTCTGGCGTGTGGCTGGGAGTGTGGCGCCCACTTACTTGAGCCTGGGAGAAAAATGTGGCACCCTGGACCTTGACTTGAAAAAGGAGGCACCAACCTGGAGAAGACCTAGGCCACTACTAGGACTTGTACTGAGTCAACATGACTCAACAAAATTTAAATTACAGACTCAAGACTAAAATTGAGTTGACCAAGTCAACCCTTATTACAAAACAAGAAAATCCTAATTCTTCGGGCAAGGTCAATCAGAGATCCAGATGGAGCCCTGAAGTCTTCTTGAGTCTGGTGCCTGCACCACAAGTTTGGATGATTTAGGATTTTATTTAGCATCTTTTGCATATCTTTTAATTTTAGTATATTACCAGCATATTAGGCCATGATTTGCAAGTTTTCTTCTATTTAAAAAATACCAAAAAAAGAATTACATATTCTCCAAAAATACCAAAAACATTAAACCCTAATTTGCATCCTCATCTGCTTGCCATCATTGCATAATTTACTTTTAAGGGCACTCTTGCTATATCAGATGGGGGAGGATTTCATCACCTCTCCTTAGCCCAAAACCACATCCCTTGCATTCGGTCCCAAGACTTAACCTAAAATTAACTAGACTTAATTTGCCCTAGTGGCTAGGGATACCAACTGGTCGGGTCCGGGCTACGTGTCAGATCATTGTGTCAAGATAACTGTGTGTGCCTTGTGCTCAGTGTCTAGAACGGTGGTTTAGGGATTCAATCCCGAAGGGCTTGTGTGATGGTCCGCCTGCCTAGCCAATCTCTGATTGGTGTGTAGGATTGGCAATAGGGACGTAACACTCCCCTTACACCTGCCTGGCTGAGTACAGGGTTACTATAGGCGAGTTTGCCACCCTGATTGAGCATCTAGTTTGGACTCTAGGTCTAGTCAGCTATAGTCGGTCTAATCGAGTCTTGCATGAGCACTAGATCAGGGGTTTCATATCACCCACCTACTTCACAAATGTCTGAACCTATGGAAAATTTGCAAGCCTAAATAAAAGCACTCACTGAGCAACTAACCCAATCCATGGCCCAGATAACTCAGTCTAGTACCCAAACCAATAATAGAATTGACCATCTTGCCAATAGGTTTGACCAGTTAGAAGGCCATGTAGGGACCATACAAGAACCCATGGGTCACAGTCTGATCCAGATCCTGAGTCCCCTCAACCTAGGAGGACCTCAAATCTTAATCTATACCATGAGGTCAAACCTAGGAGAGCCCCTCATCCTGACCCGTACTATAATCCTCAACCTAGGAGGACCCCAAACCTGATCCCTACCGAGAGGTTGAACCTAGGAGAGCCCATCGTCATGACCCATACTATGATACTGAACCTAGGAGGACCCAAACCCTGATCCATACCTTGAGGCTGAACCTAGGAGAGCCCATCGTCATGACCCAATCCCTAAGGTTAGTCCTAGAAGACCCAATGAATTTATAGATCAGGAAGATAGATCCTATTTACCTATCCCTACAACCTAGTATACCCACAACCTATAGATCTTATGACTCCAAATCCTATGAACCTAGAACCTATAAATCCATAACCTATGAACATAGATCCTATGACTCTAGATCCTATGATCATAGATCCTATGCACCCACACCTTATGAGACTAGTAGACCCACACCCAATATTCTGAACCATATATGGAGTCCAACCTAGGAGAACCAAATATTCTGACACATATAGGGAGTCCAACCTTAGGAGAACCCAATATTCTGACCCATATAGGAGTCCAACCCAAGGAGAAACCAATATCCTGACCCATATAGGGAGCCCAACCTTAGGAGGACCCCATACCATGATCCATCCTTAGAACCTGACCATAGAGCTGACCCAAAATCCTATGACCCCAGATCCTATAATCCATGACCCATAGATCTGCACCCTTGTCCTATGAGCCCAGAGAACCCATAACCCCTATGTATCTGCCTAGTACTAGTCATGCTTACCCTAGTCAACTTGAACCCCATAGAATTAGTATCCCTAAATATGAACCCAGTAGTGAGCCACTACCCTTTATACAACCTAAACCTACTAGGGTAGTACCCATAATCAGAGACCAGAACCTAACCAATTTCATGCTAGCCGACCTTCTCCAACCGAGATTCACAAGGCTTACATTAACGCGAAAGTGTATGAAGCTGATGTGAGCATAGTGAATGATTATGAGAGAGAAGAGGAGACACCTTTAGATGACCTAGAATTAGCTGACCCAAGAGATACCCAGGTAGAAACCAACCCAGAGCTAGATGGCCTTGACCACACACAACCTAAAGCTATTGTGAAGAACAAATAGAGGAAGAGAACCAAGATTACTAGAGCCTTACCTGAGAAAACCATAGAGGGGAGCCAAATTATAGAGTCTAGTCTTAAAATACAAGAACCAGAAGAATTTTTTAAGGACTTGATCTCTTTGAATCAGTACCCTCAGGATGAGCCTCCTCCTATAGTTCCCATTAAGGACCTCTTTCCTGAGATTAGTAACCCATCCTTCCATTATGCGAACCCCATAGATATACCGCAACCTTGTAAGGTTAGCCTCATTAGTCTAGGATTAGTCCCTGACATGCCTTCTTATATCGAACTTTATCCAACTAACCTTGAACCTTTTTCCCTACCCTACCAAACTACTTCTGAACCCACTTCCTATTTTCTACCCTTTCTTGGCACCTCCAGCATTTCTAGGATTATTAGATTGCATTTAACTGATATAGCATACTACATGCATTCATCACGCATGTTAGGTTTGCATCTTACTTCTGGCATACTCTTTGGAATTTGCTAGGAGTTCACTGCAAATTTTCATGTGCATGTCAAGCTAGGATCAAACCTAAGGAACCTATAATCTGTTAGGTTTAGATCCAAAGAGTTCTATAAGATTTCCTTCTATAGGAATGCCTAGTCAAGTCTATTAGGTGTTAGTATGAGTTCTTTGAATCATTTGTTAGGAGTCTGCATGTACCACATGTTCACCACCTACACTAATTTTAAACAAACTAGCTAATTCTCGAAGATGGATCAGAGAATTTGATGTAGTGAATTCTATCTTGGTTAGGCATAGGCCTAAAAGAAGCTTCATGCTCACAGAGCTGGACCTTTTAAAGTGTTGAAAAGGTTGGATCAAATGCCTATGTATTAGAATTGCCTTCGGATTTGGGCATTAGTTCTACCTTCAATATTATAGACCTAGTTGAGTATAGGGAACCGACAGTGATACCTAGTAAGGCTTTTGAACATATTCCTTTTCATTGTGAGTGACCCTAACCCAGAGTGTCCACTAATAAATTGGGCATGAGAGAGGAGAACGGATCGAGTGTATCCTGGATGATCAAGCCATTATGACCCGGGGCCACGGTTATCAATGCTTCCTGGTTCGATGGCAAGGCCGGCCAGAGTCGTACGATTCATGGATTTCTCGAGAGGACTTGCAGCACCTCAACCTAGACCTCCTCGAGAGATATGTGAGCCATCTTGATCTTCATTCGACAGGGTCGAGTTCCTCCCACCCCGGGAAATTGGTGGGGACACCCGAAGCACCAGAATAAGATAGAGGCTTTTTAACCCTCTGTGAATTGATCAATAATTTATGAGTCCATCTGTAATAAGGGCTTAGCCCATCTGAGTCCATTTTAGTTGTTATTTGAGTCTTTTGAGTTTAGTTCTGTACTAGTCAGCTCATGTTGAGCTAGTTCAGTTCAGTGTTAGTCAGCTCATGTCGAGCTAATTTATTTTTTAGAGTCCTATTCAACCATATTGAAGACTCAAGACCACATCATACAAGTGAAGACCAAGTCCATCTAGATTGAAGACATAGAAGTATAACCCAAGTCCAATCCACTTGATGATTTGAAGAACCCTGGAGGAAAATTCAGAAAACCCTTATTTCTTGCAGATGCCCTCCAGATGCCCAGATTCCCTTCCAGATGCCAAAGTATATTCATAGATAGGGAATCCATGATTCCAAAGGTCCATCTACATCCTAGCCCAAGGAAATCAAGCCCAGGCGCCAAGCCCAAGCCCCTAAGAAGCAAGATACCAGGGAATATTCCTGCTACCTGGCTACTAGGCCACCCCAGCTTCCAGAGGCCCAAACCCATGACCCAAGCCCCTTTGGGCCGGCCTCTTGCTGCTCTTAGATGCCCAACATGCCCCTAGGTATCTTTGGAGTGTTGGCCAAGTCAAAGAATTTTAGGGATTTTTCTACCTAATGTTTCCTTATTTTCTAGCTAGGGTTTGAGAGGGAAAAGTATTCTTATATAAAGACTTATGTGCCTTTATTTGGAGCCCAGGTTAGGGTCTATTTAAAGGACCCTAGCCTCTTGTATGAGGAGAGATTTTTATATATGAAATAAACCTTGAGTTCTTCAATTGCTTTGTGTGATTACCCTACTATGTGCATAAAGGGTTTGAGAGTTCTTCTTCCCGGTGTTTGCAACCATCTTCCTGCCGCCAACCATCCTTCCAGCCCCCTCCAAAATTCATCCCTTTTCTTTTACTCTATTTTCTTGATATCCTTTGAGTTTTCTAATCCTTGATAGGTCGTTTGCAGGTCCCCGAGTTCCTACGAATCCAACGACTCCAGCCAAGCCTCAATCAGACCACGGAGCAGAAAGCCGGGTATCCACAGGTTATTGGCTCGGTTTTCTAGTCCGCATCCATCGAGGAATGAGAGATCCTTTCACTGTGATATTCTCCGGGTGCTTCAGATGTTGTCAGGTACACCCCCTCTACCTCCAGTAAATATATTGTAGGAGAACTTGCCCTAACTGAGGCTTCTCAACCCCGCGATCCTTCTTTAGTACTTTTCTAGGTCCTAATCTGTATGTGTGGCTTCAAAAATTCATACAAAAATCTCTACAACTAATTTTGATCTAAAATTGGGAATTAATCATCTAACCCCATATATAAAACATACAAAAAGAATTGCAAGCATATTAGTCCCGCATCATTTGGTATCAGAGCTTAGATTAGGCTTGTTTTCTGCAATTGTTTAGTCGTATATACTCTATTATTTTAATTATTTCTCCAAGATAAAACTCCAAAATTCTGAAATTTTATCTTCTGGATTTATTATAATTTTCAATAATTTTAAGAATTTTTTCATATTTTATTATGGCATGTAAATTTTCTGCAAGCCAAAATATAGCCTGCAAAATTTTGACTATGTTTTTTCAGCATGACAAGTTTGGAAGTTTTGGGGTTTTGTTTATCATCTTTTGCATATCTTTTAATTTTAGTATATTTCCAGCATATTAGGCCATGATTTGCAAGTTTTTTTTATTTAAAATAAATATCAAAATAAAGAATTACATATTCTTCAAAAATACCAAAATATCTAAACCCTAATTTGCATCCTCATCTGCTTGCCATCATTGCATAATTTACTTTTAAGGGCACTCTTGCTATATCAGATGGGGGGAGGATTTGATCACCTCTCCTTAGCCAAAAACTACATCCCTTGCATTCGGTCCCAAGCCTTAACCTAAAATTAACTAGACTTAATTTGCCCTAGTAGGCTAGGGACACCAACTGGTCGGTCTGGGCTACGTGTCAGATCATTGTGTCAAGATAACCTGTATGTGCCTTGTGCTCAGTGTCTAGAATGGTGGTTTAGGGATTCAATCCCGAAGGGCTTGTGTGCTGGTCCGCCTACCTGGCCAATCACTGATTGGTGTGTAGGATTGGCAATCAGGGACCTAACACTCCCCTACACCTGCTTGGCTAAGTACATGTTACTATAGGCTAGTTTGCCACCCTGATTGAGCATCTAGTTTGGACTCTAGGTCTAGTCTGCTGTAGTCGGTCTAATCGAGTCTTGCATGAGCACTAGATCAGGGGTTTCATATCACCCACCTCCTTCACAAATGTCTGAACCCATGGAAAATTTGCAAGCCCAAATAAAAGCACTCACTGAGCAACTAACCCAATCCATGGCCCAGTTAACTCAGTCTAGTACCCAAACCAATAATAGAATTGACCATATTGCCAATAGATTTGACCAGTTAGAAGGCCATGTAGGGACCATACAAAGAACCCATGGGTCACAGTCTGATCCAGATCTTGAGTCCCCTCAACCTAGGAGGACCGCAAATCCTGATGTATACCATGAGGTCGAACCTAGGAGAGCCCCTCATCCTGACCCGTACTACAATCCTCAACCTAGGAGGACCCCAAACCCTGATCCCTACCGAGAGGTTGAACCTAGGAGAGCCCATCGTCATGACCCATACTATGATACTGACCTAGGAGGACCCCAAACCCTGATCCATACCTTGAGGGTGAACCTAAGAGAGGCCATCGTCATGACCCAATCCATAAGGTTAGTCCTAGAAGACCCAATCAGGTTTTATAGACCTGGAAGATAGACCCTATTTACCTTGTCCCTATAAGCCTAATATACCCACAACCTATAGTTCTTATGACTCCAAATCCTATGAACCTAGAACCTATGAATCCATAACCTATGAACCTAGATCCTATGACTCTAGATCCCATGATCATAGATCATATGCACCCACACTCTATGAGCCTAGTAGACCCAACACCCATATTATGTCCCATATAGGGAGTCCAACCCTAGGAGAACCCAATATTCTGACCCATATAGGGAGTCCAACCCTAGGAGAACCCAATATTCTGACCCATATAGGGAGTCCAACCCTAGGAGAACCCAATATCCTGACCTATAGGGAGCCCAACCTTAGGAGGACCCCATACCATGATCCATCCTTAGAACCTGATCATATAGCTGACCTAAAATCCTATGACCCTAGATCCTATAATCCCATGACCCATGGATCTGCACCCTTGTCCTATGATCCCAGAGAACCCTAACCCCTAAGTATCAGCCTAGTACTAGTCATGCTTCCCCTAGTCAACTTGAACCCCATAGGATTAGTATCCCTAAATATGAATCCAGTAGTAAGCCACTACCCCTTATGCAACATAAACCTACTTGTAGTAGTACCCATAATCAGAGACCAGAACCTAACCAATTTCATGCTAGCCGACCTTCTCAACCATTCCTGAGATTCACAAGGCTTACATTAACGCGGAAGTGTATGAAGCTGATGTGAGCCTAGTGGATGCGTATGAGGGAGAAGAGGAGACACCTTTAGATGACCTAGACATAGCTGACCCAATAGATACCCAGGTAGAAACCAACCTAGAGCTAGTTGGCCTTGACCACATCCAACCTAAAGCTATAGTGGAAGAGCAAATAGAGGAATAGAACCTAGGTACTGCTAGAGCGTTACTTGAGAAAACCATAGAGGGGAGCCAAATTATAGAGTCTAGTCTTAAAATACAAGAACCAGAAGAATTTGTTAAGGACTTGATCTCTTTTAATCAGTACCCTCAGGATGAGCCTCCTCCTATAGTTCCCATTAAGGACCTCTACCTGAGATTAGTAACCCATCCTTCCATTACGCAAACCCCATAGATATATCGCAACCTCGTAAGGTTAGACTCATTAGTCTAGGATTAGTTATGACATGCCTTCTTATATCGAACTTTATCCAACTAACCTTGAACCTTTTTCCCTACCCTACAAAACTACTTCTGAACCCACTTCCTATTTTCTGCCCTTTCTGACACCTCCAGCATTTCTAGGATTATTAGATTGCATTTAAATGAGATTAGCATACTACATGCATTAATCACGCATGTTAGGTTTGCATCTTCCTTCTGGCATACTCTTTGGAATTTGCTAGGAGTTCACTGCAAATTTTCATGTGCATGTCAAGCTAGGATCAAACCTAAGGAACCTATAATCTGTTAGGTTTAGATCCAAAGAGTTCAATAAGATTTCCTTCTATAGGAATGCATTCAAGTCTGTTAGGTGTTAGTATGAGTCCTTTGAATCATTCGTTAGGAGTCTGCATGTGCCCAGCATGTTCACCACCTACACTAATTTTAAACAAACTAGCTAATTCCCGAAGATGGATCAAAGAATTTGATCTAGTAGATTCTATATTAGTTAGGCATAGGCCTAAAAGAAGCTTCATGCTTGCAGAGCCGGACCTTTTAAAGTGTTAAAAAAGGTTGGATCAAATGCCTATGTGTTAGAATTGCCTTCAGATTTGGGCATTAGTTCTACCTTCAATATTATAGACCTAGTTGAGTATAGGGAACCGGCAGCGATACCTAGTGAGGCTTTTGAACCTATAACTTTTCATGTGAGTGACCCTAACCCAGAGTGTCCACTAATAAATTTGGCTTGAGAGAAGAGAACGTATCGAGCGTATCCTGGACGATCATGCCATTATGACCCGGGGCCACGGTTATCAACGCTTCCTGGTCCGATGGCAAGGCCGACCAGAGTCGAACGATTCATGAATTTCTCGAGAAGACTTGCAGCACCTCAACCTAGACCTCCTCGAGAGATATGTGAGCTAGCTTGATCATCACTCGACAGGGTCGAGTTCCTCCCACCCCGGGAGAATTGGTGGGGACACCCGAAGCACCAGAAGAAGACAGAGGCTTTTTAACCCTCTATGAATTGATCAATAATTTATGAGATCATCTATAATAAGGGCTTAGCCCATCTGAGTCCATTATAGTTATTATTTGAGTCTTTTGAGTTTCAGTTCTGTACTAGTCAGCTCATGTTGAGCTAGTTCAGTCCAGTGTTAGTCAGCTCATGTCGAGCTAATTTTATTTTTTTGAGTCCTATTCAACCATATTGAAGACTCAAGACCACATCATACAAGTGAATACCAAGTCCAACTAGATTGAAGACATAGAAGTATAGCCCAAGTCCAATCCAGCTTGAAGATTTGAAGAACCCAGGAGGAAAATTCCGAAAATCTTGATTTCTTGCAAATGCCCTCCAGATGCCCAGATTCCCTTTCAGATGCCAAAGTATATTCATAGATTAGGGCACCCATGATTCCAGAGGTCCATCTGCATCCTAGCCCAAGGAAATCAAGACCAGGCACCAGCCCAAGCCCCTAAGAAGCAAGATACCAGGGAATATTCCTGCTACATGGCTACCAGGCCACCCCAACTTCCAGAGGCCCAACCCCATGCACCCAAGCCCATTTGGGCCGCCTCTGCTGCTCCTAGAAGCCCAACATGCCCCCTAGGCATCCTTGGAGTGTTGGCCAAGTCAAAAGAATTTTTAGGGATTTTTCTGCCTAATGTTTCCTTATTTTCTAGCTAGGGTTTGAGAGGGAAAAGGATTCTTATGTAAAAACTTTTGTGCCCTTACTTGGAGCCCAAGGTTAAGGATCTATTTAAAGGACCCTAGCCTCTTGTATGAGGAGAGATATTTTCATATATGAAATAAACCTTGAGTTCTTCAATGCTTTGTGCGATTACCCTGCTAGTGTTTTAAAGGGGTTTCAGAGTTCTTCTTCCCTATGTTTGCAACCATCTTCCTACCGCAACCATCCTTCCAGCCCCCTCCAAAAGATTCTTCCTTTGTTATTTTTCTCTATTTTCTTGATCTCCTTTGAGTTTCTAACCCCTGATAGGTCATTTGCAGGTCCCCGAGTTCCTACGAATCCAACGACTCCAGCCAAGCCTCAATCGGACCACCGAGCAAAAAGCCGGGTACTCGTGGGTCATTGGCACCCTGATAGGTCATTTGCAGGTCCCGAGTTTTTATGAATCCAACGACTCCAGCGAAGCCTTAATCGGACCACGAGCAGAAAGCCGGGTACCCATGGGACATTGGCTCAGTTTCCAGGCCAAATCCATCGAGGAACGAGAGATCCTTTCACTGCGATCTTCACCTAGTGCTTCAGATGTTGTCAGGTACACCCCCTCTACCTCCAGTATTTATATTGTAGGAGAACTTGCCCTAACCAAGGCTTCTCAGCCCCGGCGATCCTTCTTTAGTACTTTTCTAGGTCCTAATCTGCATGCGTGGCTTCAAAAATTCATACAAAATTTCTTACAACTAATTTTTGATATGAAAATCGGGAATTAATCTCCTAACCCCATATATAAAACATACAAAAATAATTGCTTGCATATTAGTCCCGCATCATTTGGTATTAGAGCTTAGATGGGGCTTATTTTCTGTAATTATTTAGTCTGTATATACTCTATTATTTTAATTATTCACCCTGATACAAACTCCAAAAATTCTGAAATTCATTTGCTGGATTTGTAATAATTAACAGTAAATTTAAGAATTTTTTTAGATTTTATTATGGCATGTGAATTTTCTGCAAGCTGAAATACAGCGTGCAAAATTTTGGCTTTTTTTTTCCAGCAACACAAGTTTGGAAGTTTTAGGGTTTGTTAGCATCTTTTGCATATCATTAATTTTAGTATATCCAGTATATTAGGCCATGATTTGCAAGTTTCTTTATTTAAAAAAAATACCAAAAAAAAAGATTACATATTCTCCAAAAATACCAAAAACATATAAACCCTAATTTGCATCCCCATCTGCCTGCCATCATTGTATAATTTACTTTTAAGGGCACTCTTGCTATATCAGATGGGGGGAGGATTTGATCACCCTCCTTAGCCCAAAATCACATCCCTTGCATTCGGTCCCAAGCCTTAACCTAAAATTAACTAGACTTAATTTGCCCTATTGGGCTAGGGACACCAATGGTCAGAGGTTCGAGATACGTGTCAGATCATTGTGTCAAGATAACTGTGTGTTCCTTGTGCTCAGTGTCTAGAACGGTGGTTTAGGGATTCAATCGAAGGGCTTGTGTGCTGGTCCGCCTACCTGGCCAATCTCTGATTGGTGTGTAGGATTGGCAATCAGAGACCTAACACTGCCCTTACACCTGCCTGGCTAAGTACAGGGTTACTATAGGGTAGTTTGCCACCCTGATTGAGTCTAGTTTGGACTCTAGGTCTAGTCAGTTGTAGTCGATCTAATCGAGTCTTGCATGAGCACTAAATCAGGGGTTTCATATCACCCACCTCCTTCACAAATTTCTGAATCCATGGAAAATTTGCAAGCCCAAATAAAAGCACTCACTAAGCAACTAACCCAATCCATGGCCCAGTTAACTAGTCTAGTACCCAAACCAATAATAGAATGACCATCTTACCAATAGGTTGACCAGTTAGAAAGCCATATAGGGACCATACAAAGAACCCATGGGTCACAGTCTGATCAGATCCTGAGTCCCCTCAACCTAGGAGGACCCCAAATCCTGATATATACCATGAGTTGAACCTAGGGAGCCCCTCATCCTGACCCGTACTACAATCCTCAACCTAGGAGGACCCAAACCCTGATCCCTACCGAGAGATTGAACCTAGAGAGCCCATCGTCATGACCCATACTATGATATTGAACTAGGAGGACCCCAAACCCTGATCCATACCTTGAGGGTGAACCTAGGAGAGCCCATCGTCATGACCCAATCCCTAAGGTTAGTCCTAGAAGACACAATCAGGTTATAGACCAGGAAGATAGACCCTATTTACCCTGACCCTACAAGCCTAGTATACCCACAACTATAGTTCTTATGACTCCAAATCCTATGAACCTAGAACCTATGAATCCATAACTATGAACATAGATCATTGACTCTAGATCCCATGATCATAGATCATATGCACCCACACCTATGAGCCTAGTAGACCCAACACCCAATATTCTGACCCATATAGGGAGTCCAACCCTAGGAGAACCCAATATTCTGAACCATATAGGGAGTCCAACCCTAGGAGAACCCAATATTCTGACCCTTATAGGGAGTCCTACCCTAGGAGAACCTAATATCCTGACCCTATAGGAGCCCAACCTTAGGGACCCCATACCATGATCCTCCTTAGAACCTGACCATAGAGCTGACCCAAAATCCTATGACCTAGATCCTATAATCCCATGACCCACAGATCTGCACCCTTGTCCTATGAGCCCAGAGAACCATAACCCCTAAGTATCAGCTAGTACTAGTCATGCTTCCCCTAGTCAACTTGAACCCCATAGGATTAGTATCGCTAAATATGAACCCAGTAGTGAGCCACTATCCCTTATGCAACCTAAACCTACTAGGAGTAGTACCCATAATCAGAGATCAGAACCTACCAATTTCATGCTAGCCGACCTTCTCAACCATTCCTAAGATTCATAAGGCTTACATTAACGCGGAAGGTATGAAGCTGATGTGGCCTAGTGGATGAGTATGAGGGAGAAGAGGAGACACCTTTAGTTGTTCTAGAATTGGCTGACCCAAAAGATACCCAGGTAGAAACCAACCCAGAGCTAGTGGCCTTGACCACATCCAACCTAAAGCTATAGTGGAAGAGCAAATAGAGAAAGAGAACCTAGGTACTCTAGAGCCTTACTGAGAAAACCATAGAGGGGAGCCAAATTATAGAGTCTAGTCTTAAAATACAAGAACCAGAAGAATTTGTTAAGGACTTGATCTCTTTTAATCAGTACCTCAGGATGAGCCTTCGCCTATAGTCCCTTTAAGGACCTCTACCTGAGATTAGTAACCCATCCTTCCATTATGCAAACCCCATAGATATACCGCAACCTCGTAAGGTTAGCCTCATTAGTCAAGGATTAGTTCTGACATGCCTTCTTATATCAAACTTTATCCAACTAACCTTGAACCTTTTCCCTACCCTACCAAACTACTTCTGAACCCACTTCTATTTTCTGCCCTTCCTGACACCTCTAGCATTTCTAGGATTATTAGATTGCATTTAACTGAGATTAGCATACTACATGCATTAATCACGCATGTTAGGTTTGCATCTTACTTCTGGCATACTTTTGGAATTTGATAGGAGTTCACTGCAAATTTTCATGTGCATGTCAAGCTAGGATCAAACCTAAGGAACTATAATCTGTTAGGTTTAGATCCAAAGAGTTCAATAAGATTTCCTTCTATAGGAATGCATAGTCAAGTCTGTTAGGTGTTAGTATGAGTCCTTTGAATCATTCGTTAGGAGTCTGCATGTGCCCAGTATGCGCAGAGCCAGACCTTTTAAAGTGTTAAAAAGGTTGGATCAAATGCCTATGTGTTAGAATTGCCTTCGGATTTGGCATTAGTTCTACCTTCAATATATAGACCTAGTTGAGTTCAAGGAACGCAGCGATACCTAGTGAGGCTTTTGAACCTATTCCTTTTCAGTGAGGGACCCTAACCCAGAGTGTCCACTAATAAATTTGGCCTGAGAGAGGAGAACGGATCGAGCATATCCTGGACGATCAAGCCATTATGACCCGGGGCCACGGTTATCAACGGTCCTGGTCTAATAGCAAGGCCGGCCAGAGTCGGACGATTCATGGATTCTCGAGAGGACTGGCAGCACCTCAACCAAGACCTCCTCGAGAGATATGTGAGCCAGCTTGATCATCACTCGACAGGGTCGAGTCCTCCCACCTCGCGAGAATTGGTGGGGACACCCGAAGCACCTGAATAAGACAAAGGCTTTTAACCCTCTATGAATTGATCATTAATTTATGAGTTCATCTGTAATAAGGGCTTAGCCCGTCTGAGTCATTTTAGTTATTATTTGAGTCTTTTGAGTTTCAGTTCTGTACTAGTCAGCTCATGTTGAGCTAGTTCAATCCAGTGTTAGTCAGTTCATGTTGAGCTAATCTATTTTTGAGTCCTATTCACCATATTGAAGACTCAAGACCACATCATACAAGTGAAGACCAAGTCCAACTAGATTGAAGACATAGAAGTATAGCCCAAGTCCAATCTAGCTTAAAGATTTGAAGAACCTAGAAGGAAAATTCAGAAAACCTTGATTTCTTGCAAATGCCATCCAGATACCCAGATTCCCTACCAGATGCGAAAGTATATTCATAGATAAGGAATCCTTGATTCCAGAGGTCCATCTACATCCTAGCCCAAGGAATCAAGCCCAGGCGGCATGCCCAAGCCCCTAAGAAGCAAGATACCATGGAATATTCCTGCTATCTGGCTACCAGGCCACCCCAGCTTCCAAAGGCCCAAACCCATGCACCCAAGCCCCTTGGGCCGGCCTCTTGCTGCTCCTAGAAGCCCAACATGCCCCTAGGTGTCCTGGAGTGTTGGCCAAGTCAAGAGAATTTTTAGGGATTTTTCTACCTAATGATTCCTTATTTTCTAGCTTAGGTTTAAGAGGGAAAAGGATTCTTATGTAAAGACTTATGTGCCCTTACTTGGAGCCCAAGGTTAAAGGTCTATTTAAAGGACCCTAGCCTCTTGTATGAGGAAAGATTTTGATATATGAAATAAATCTTGAGTTCTTCAATTGCTTTGTGCGATTACCCTATTGTGTGCATAAAGGGGTTTGAGAGTTCTTCTTCCCGGTTTTGCAACCATCTTCCTGCGCCAACCATCCTTCCAGCCCCCTCCAAAACTTACTTCCCTTTGCTACTTTCCTTTATTTTCTTGATATCCTTTGAGTTTTTAATCCCTGATAGGTCGTTTGCAGGTCCCCGAGTTCCTACGAGTCCAACGACTCCAGCTAAGCCTTAATCAGACCACCGAGCAGAAAGCCTGGTACCCGCGAGTCATTGGCTCAGTTTCCAAGTCGTATCCATCAAGGAATGAGAGATCCATTCGCTGCGATGTTCACCGGATGCTTCAGATGTTGTCAGGTACACCCCTCTACCTCCAGTAATTATATTGTAGGAGAACTTGCCCTAACCGAGGCTTCTCAGCCCCGGCGATCCTTCTTTAGTACTTTTCGAGGTTCTAATCTGCATGCGTGGCTTCAAAAATTCATACAAATTTTCTACAACCAATTTTGATCTGAAAATCGGGAATTAATCACCTAACCCCATATATAAAATATACAAAAAGAATTGCATGCATATTAGTCCCGCATCATTTGGTATCAGAGCTTAGATTAGGGCTTGTTTTCTGCAATTATTTAGTCCGTAATACACTATAATTTTAATTATTTCTCCCTGATACAAACTCCAAAAATTCTGAAATTTCTTTTGCTGGATTTGTAATAATAGACAGTAATTTTAAGAATTGGTTACATTTATTATGGTATGTGAATTTTCTGCAAGCCAAAATACATCCTGTAAAATTTCGGCTCTATTTTTCAGCATGACAAGTTTGGGAGTTTTAGGGTTTTGTTTAGCATCTTTTGCATATCTTTTAATTTTAGTATATTTCCAGCATATTAGGCCATGATTTGCAATTTTCTTTTATTTAAAAAAAGCACCAAAAAAAAGAATTACATATTCTCAAAAATACCAAAAATATCTAAACCCTAATTTGCATCCTCATCTGCCTGCCATCATTGCATAATTTACTTTTAAGGGCACTCTTGCTATATTAGATGGGGGAGGATTTGATCACCTCTCCTTAGCCCAAAACCACATCCCTTGCATTCTGTCCCAAGCCTTAACCTAAAATTAGCTAGACTTAATTTGCCCTATTGGGCTAGGGACACCAACTGGTCGGGTCCGGCTACGTGTCAGATCATTGTGTCAAGATAACCTGTGTGTGCCTTATGCTCAGTGTCTAGAACGGTGGTTTAGGGATTCAATCTTGAAGGGCTTGTGTGCTGGTCCTCCTACCTGGCCATTCTCTGATTGGTGTGTAGGATTGGCAATCAGGGACTAACACTCCCCTTACACCTGCCTGGCTAAGTACAGGATTACTATAGGCTAGTTTGCCACCCTGATTGAGCATCTAGATTGGACTCTAGGTCTAGTCAGCTGTAGTCAGTCTAATCGAGTCTTGCATGAGCAAAGATCAGGGGTTTCATATCACCCACCTCCTTCACAAATGTCTGAACCCATGGAAAATTTGCAAGCCCCAAATAAAAGCACTCACTAAGCAACTAACGCAATCCATGGCCCAATTAACTCAGTCTATTACCCAAACCAATAATAGAATTGACCATCTTGCCAATAGGTTTGACCAGTTAGAAGGCATATAGGGACCATACAAAGAACCCATGGGTCACAGTCTGATCCAGATCCTGAGTCCCTTAACTTAGGAGGACCCCAAATCCTGATCTATAAAATGAGTCGAACATAAGAGTGCCCCTCATCCTGACCCGTACTACAATCCACAACCTAGGAGGACCCCAAACCCAGATCCCTACCGAGAGGTTGAACCTAGGAGAGCCCATCGTCATGACCCATACTATGATACTGAACCTAGGAGCACCCCAAACCCTGATCCAAACCATGAGGCTGAACCTAGGAGAGCCCATCGTCATGACTCAATCCCTGAGGTTTGTCCTAGAAGACCCAATCAGGATTTTATAGACCAGGAAGATAGATCCTATTTACCCTGTCCCTACAAGCCTAGAATACCCACAACCTATAGATCTTATGACTCCAAATCCTATGAACCTAGAACCTATGAATCCATAACCTATGAACTAGATCCTATGACTCTAGATCCGTTGATCATAGATACTATGCACCCACACCCTATGAGCCTAGTAGACCCAACACCCAATATTCTGACCCATATAAGGAGTCCAACCCTAGGAGAACCCAATATTCTGACCCATATAGGGAGTCCAACACTAGAAGAACCCAATATTCTGACCCATATAGGTAGTCCAACCCTGGGAGAACCCAATATCCTGACCCATATAGGGAGCCCAACCTTAGGAGGACCTCATACCATGATCCATCCTTAGAACCTGACCATAGAGCTGACCTAAAATCATATGACCCCAGATCCTATAATCCCATGACCCATAGATCTGCACCCTTGTCCTATGAGCCAGAGAACCCATAACCCCTAAGTATCAGCCTTGTACTAGTCATGCTACCCCTAGTCAACTTGAACACCATAGGATTAGTATCCCTAAATATGAACCCAGTAGTGAACCACAACCCCTTATACAACCTAAACCTACTAGGAGTAGTACCCATAATCAGAGACCAGAACCTAACCAATTTCATGCTAGCCGACCTTCTCCAACCATTCCTGAGATTCACAAGGCTTACATTAACGCGGAAGTGCATGAAGCTGATGTGAACCTAGTGGATGAGTATGAGGGAGAAGAGGAGACACCTTTAAATGACCTAGAATTAGCTAACCCAATAGATACCCAGGTAGAAACCAACGCAGAGCTAGTTGGCCTTGACCACATCCAACCTAAAGCTATAGTGGAAGAGCAAAAAGAGGAAGAGAACCTAGGTACTGCAAGAGCCTTACTTGAGAAAACCATAGAGGGGAGCCAAATTATAGAGTCTAGTCTTAAATACAAGAAACAGAAGAATTTGTTAAGGACTTGATCTCTTTTATCAGTACCCTCAGGATGAGCCTCCTATAGTTCCCATTAAGGACCTCTTCCCTGAGATTAGTAACCCATCCTTCCATTAGGAAACCCGATAGATATACCGCAACCTCGTAAGGTTAGCCTCATTAGTTTAGGATTAGTCCCTGACATGCCTTCTTATATCGAACTTTATCCAACTAACCTTGAACCTTTTCCCTACCCTACCAAACTACTTCTGAACCCACTTCCTATTTTCTGCCCTTTCCTGACACCTCCAGCATTTCTAGGATTATTAGATTGCATTTAACTAAGATTAGCATACTACATGCATTAATCACGCATGTTAGGTTTGCATCTTACTTCTGGCAAACTATTTGGAATTTGCTAGGAGTTCACTGGAAATTTTCATGTGCATGTCAAGCTAGGATCAAGCCTAAGGAACCTATAATCTGTTAGGTTTATATCCAAAGAGTTCAATAAGATTTCCTTCTATAGGAATGCATAGTCAAGTCTATTAGGTGTTAGTATGAGTCCTTTGAATCATTCGTTAGGAGTCTGCATGTGCCTAGCATGTTCACCACCTATAGAAATTTAAACAAACTAGCTAATTCCCGAAGATGGATCAAAGAATTTGATGTAGTGGATTCTATCATGGTTAGGCATAGGCCTAAAAGAAGCTTCATGCTCGTAGAGACGGACCTTTTAAAGTGTTAAAAAAGGTTGGATCAAATGCCTATGTGTTAGAATTGCCTTCGGATTTGGGCATTAGTTCTACCTTCAATATTATAGACCTAGTTGAGTACAGGGAACCGGAAACGATACCTAGTGAGGCTTTTGAACCTATTCCTTTTCATTGTGAGTGACCCTAACCCAGAGTGTCCACTAATAAATTTGGCCTGAGAGAGGAGAACGGATCGAGCGTATCATGGACGATCAAGCCATTATGACCCGGGGCCACGGTTATCAACGCTTCCTGGTCCAATGGCAATGTTGGCCAGAGTCGGACGATTCATGGATTTCTCGAGAGGACTTGCAGCACCTCAGCCTAGACCTCCTCGAGAGATATGTGAGCCAGCATGATCTTCACTCGACAGGGTCGAGTTCCTCCCACCCTGGGAGAATTGGTGGGGACACCCGAAGCACCTAAAAAAGATAGAGGCTTTTTAACCCTCTGTGAATTGATCAATAATTTATGAGTCCATCTGTAATAAGGGCTTTGCCCATCTGAGTCCATTTTAGTTTTATTTGAGTCTTTGAGTTTAGTTCTGTATTGTTAGCTCATGTTGAGCTAGTTCAGTCTAGTGTAGTCAGCTCATGTCGAGCTAATTTTATTTTTTCAACCATATTGAAGACTCAAGACCACATCATACAAGTGAAGACCAAGTCCAACTAGATTGAAGACATGGAAGTATAGCCCAAGTCCAACACAGCTTGATGATTTGAAGACCCCAGGAGGAAAATTCAGAAAACACTGATTTCTTGCAGATGCCCTCCAGATGCCTAGATTCCCTTCCAGATGCCTAGATTTCCTTCCAGATGCCAATGTATATTCTTAGATAATGGAATCCATGATTCCAGAGGTCCATCTATATCCTAGCCAAGGAAATCAAGCCCAGGCGCCAAGCCCAAGCCCCTAAGAAGCAAGATACCAGGGAATATTCCTGCTACCTGGCTACCAAACACCCTAGCTTCCAGAGGCCCAAACCCATGCACCCAAGCCCCTTTGGGCCAGCCTTTTGCTGCTCCTAGAAGCCCAACACGCCCCCCTAGGCATCCTTGGTGTGTTGGCCAAGTCAAGAGAATTTTTATGGATTTTTCTACCTAATGTTTCCGTATTTTCTAGCTAGGGTTGAGAGGGAAAAGGATTCTTATGTAAAGACTTATGTGCCCTTACTTGGAGCCAAGGTTAAGGGTCTATTTAAAGGACCCTAGCCTTGTATGAGGGGAGATTTTGATATATTAAATAAACCTTGAGTTCTTCAATTGCTTTGTGTGATTACCCTGCTGTGTGCATAAAAGGGTTTGAGAGTTCTTCTTCTCGGTGTTTGCAACCATCTTCCTGCCGCTAACCATCCTTCCAGCCCCCTCCAAAACTTTCTTTTCTTTGCTATTTTCCTCTATTTTCTTGATCTCCTTTGAGTTTTCTAACCCTGATAGGTCGTTTGCAGGTCTCCGAGTTCTACGAATCCAACGACTCCAGCCAAGCCTCAATTGGACCACTGAGCAGAAAGCCGAGTATCCGCAGGTAATTGGCTCAATTTTCCAGGCGATCCATCGAGGAACGAGAGATCCCTTCACTACGATCTTTACTGGGTGCTTCAGACATTGTCAGGTACACCCCCTCTACCTTCAGTAATTATATTGTAGGAGAACTTGCCCTAACCGAGGCTTCTCAGCCCCGGCGATCATTCTTTAGTACTTTTCTAGGTCCTAATCTGCATGCGTGGCTTCAAAAATTCATACAAAATTCCCTACAACTAATTTTGATCTAAAAATTGGTAATTAATCACCTAACCCCATATATAAAATATACAAAAAGAATTGCATGCATATTAGTCCCGCATCAGCAAGCTGTTTGCATGCTGTGTGCGAGCTGTGTGGTGCAGACATCAAAGGCACCAGAATAAGAAAGAGGCTTTTCAACACTCTGTGGATTGATTAATATTTTATGAGTTATCTATAATAAGGGCTTAGCCCATTTAAGTCCATTTTAGTTATTATTTTAGTCTTTTGAGTTGTTATTTCAGTTCTGTATTAGTTAGCTCATGTTGAGCTAGTCTAGTCCAGTGTTAGTTAGCTCATGTCGAGCTAATTTTATTTTGAGTCCTGTCCAAGCACACTGAAGACTCAAGATCACAACATACAAGTGAAGACCAAGTCCAACCAGAGTGAAGACATGGAAGTATAGCCCAAGTCAACCCAGCTTGAGGATTTGAAGAACCCAGGAGGAAAATTCAGAAACCCTGAAGCCCTGGACCAACCGGAAGCAAATTGGGCCAGCCCAGGCCCAGGAAGGAGCTAGGTCGCCTTGGCCTTATGGTGACCACCACTTGGTCGGCCACTTAGGGTCACACCCTTGGCCAACCAAGACAAGGAGTGTGGGAGAGTTCTTAGGGGTTTTTTCTACCTAGGTTTCCTTACTTTCCTAGCTAAAGTTTGGGTAGGAAAAGGATTCTTATGTAATGTCTAATGTAACCTTACTTGGGGCCCAAGACTAAGGGTATATTTAAAGGATTCTAGTATCTTGTATGAGAGATTGATTATTGATATGAAATATACTTGAGTTTTCTATAATTGCTTTGTGCTACCTTGCTTTGTGCTTAAGGGTTTTGGTGTCTTCTTCTTTCTAGTGTTGCAAATGCCTCCAGCCTTCATCCAAGCCTTCTCTTCCCATGCCCTTGCTGCCATGTTTCTATGTTTTTATTATGCTTCCAACCTTGTTTTCTCACCCATGATGGTTGTTGGCAGGTCCCCGAGCTCCTATGAATCCAACGACTCCAACCGGGCTGCAATCAGACCACCGAGTAGAAAGCTGAATATCTGCGGGTCTCTGACTTGGTTTTCCAGGCTGCATCCATCGAGGATGAGAGATCTCTTCACTGCGATCCTCACCGGGTGCATCAGACATTTCCAGGTACATCCCCTTTACCACCAGTAGTTTTATTGTAGGTAAACTAGCCCTAACCGAGGCTTCTCAGCCTCGGCATCCCTCTTTACTGCTTTTCTAGGTCCTAATCTGCATGCATAGCTTTAAAAACTCATATAGAATTATCTACACCATATTTTGATCTGATATTGGAGATTCAACCACCTCATCCAACCCCTAAAACATAAAAAAAATAATCGCATGCATATTAGTCCCGCATCATCTGGTATCAGAGCTTTAGATTAGGGCTTGTTTTCTGCATCCTTTATAGTCTATATATGCTCTATTCTTTTAATTATTTCTCTCTCTCAAAGCTCCAAAAATTCTAAATTTATTTTTCTAGATTTAGATCAATACAAAGTAATTTTCAAAATTGTTTCAGATTTGTTCCAATCTGTGCAGTTTCTGCAGGTCGAAATACAGCCTATAAATTTTTAGCTCTATTTTTTCAGCAAGACAATTGAAAGTTTTAGGGTTTTGTTTACCATCTATTTGCATATCTTTTTTTTAGTATGTTTCTAGCATATTAGGTCATTTTTTGCAAATCATATCTCTACAAAGGATAAAAAAAAATAAAAAAAATTACATATATAAAAAGCTACCAAAACATCTAACCCTAATTTGCATCATCTGCCTGCCATCATTGCATAATCTACCTTTAGGGCACTCTTGCTATACCAGATTAGTGGAGGAGTTGAAAACCTCTCCTTAGCCCAAAACCACATCCCCTGCATTCGATCCCAAGCCTAACTTAAATTTATTTGACTTAATTTGCCCTAGTAGGCTAGGGACACCAACTGGTCGGGTCCGGGCTAAGTGTCAGATTACTGTGTCAAGCTAACCTGTGTGTGCCTTATACTTAGTATCTAGAATGGTGATTTAGGGATTCAATCCTGAAGGGATTATGTGCTGGTCCACCTACCTTGCCAATCTCTGATTGGTGTCTAGGATAGGCAATCAAGGACATAACACTCCCTTACACCTGCCTGGCTGTGTACAGGGTTACTATATGTTAGTTTGCCATCCTGATTGAGCACCTAGTTTTGGACTGTAGGTCTAGAGAGTGTAGTTGGTTTGATCGAGCCTTGCATGAGCACTAGATCAGGGGTTTCATATCATCCACCATCTCCACTTTTACCTGAATCCATGGACAATCTTGAAGCCCAGATTAAACCCTTGCTGACAAATGGCCCAGATGACTACCCAGTTAACTACTCAGATGACTACCCAGATGACTACCCAGATGACCCAGTTAACTCAATCCGGTACCCAATCCAATAATAGACTTGAACATCTCGCCAATAGGTTTGATCAGTTAGAGGGCATGTAGGGATAGTAGAGAGAACCCATGGGTCGCAGTCTGAGATAGATCATGAGTCCCCTCATCCTAGGAGAACCCCTCGCCATGACCCTTATTATGATACTGAACCAAGGAAGACCCCAAACCGTGATCCATACCTTGAGACTGAACCTAAGAGACCCTATCGCCATGACCCTTATTATGATACTGAACCTAAGAGGACCCCAAACCCTGATCCATACCTTGAGGCTGAACCTTGGAGAGCCCATCATCCTGACCCAATCCCTGAGGTTCGTCCTAGAAGGCCCAATCAGGATTTTGTAGACCAGGAAGATAGATCCTATAGATATATTAAGCTTGATGCCCTCACTTTTGATGGTTGTCTTGATTCTAAGGTCTACTATAGATTGGGAGGAGAGATTGATCAATATTTTGAGTGGTATGATATGACGGAGGAGCGTAAGTTTAGGTTTGCTAAGCTTAAGTTGGTTCGGAAGCCAGGTACATTGGACTAGTGTTGAGAGAACCCTTAGACTAGGAGGGCATGATCCTATAGTCACCTGGTGGACCATGAAGGGTAAGCTTAGGTCAAGATACGTTCCACCCTCATATCGTGAAGTTTACTAGATCAGTGGCAGCGATGTAATTAGGGTAACAGGAGTATAGAGAGTACATCACGAAATTTGATGAGGATTCCATGCGATGTGATTTGAGGGAGTCTGAGGATGTTGTCTTATCTAGGTTTAGGGCTGGATGAGAGATGACATTAAGAAGGAGCTCTATATAAGAGAGGTTAGAGACCTGGGACCATGCTTACCAAATGCTAGGGATCATGAGCATTTTTAGAGAGGGTCCATTTATCGTAGACCTGAGCCACTAGATACCCTAGTCAGTATCCAGGAGCTGCCAGTCCCACCAGAGCAGACACTGCCCAGCCGACCTAGTTCGGTAACCATTCCTAATCAGCCAAGGCCCGAGTCAACCAGCCGAGTACTCCTTGACTGGTAAGAGATAGAGGAAAATTTGTAGAGGTCCACAGGAGTAAGAATCCCCAGAAGACCTGTTATAAATGCAAGAAACCAGGCCACTTTATGAGTCAATGACAGTTAGTGCCCTACACTTAGGTGAGCTGGAGGAAGAAGAACCTGAACCTGTAGTCAAACTTGAGGGAGAGATTTATGAGGCTAATGATCAGTTAATAGATGAGTATGAAGGTGAAGAGGAGGAATCCGAGTCTAAGAACCAATTAGGAGTGGTTAGGTGCATCTTACCTAAACCCCAGTGAAGGAAGATTGGCGTAGGACTAGCATCATACAGACTTTTATTAAGATAGGGGGTAAGGTTTAAGATCATCATAGACAGTGCGAGTTGTGTCAATTCATCTTTACCAACATAATTATATCTTTAGGATTGACCACAGTTCCCCATCCTAACCCTTACAAAGTTTCTTGGGTAGACTCCACCTCCATCCAGATCTAAGCTAGGTGCCAAATCTTAATTAGATTGCAAACCTATGAGGAAAAGATTTGGTGTGATGTCATCCCCATGGAAAGGAGTAGTATCATTCTAGGTCGACCTTGGCATTTGATCATGATGCAACCTTATATGTCGAACAATGTTTGTGCTTTTAACTACCATGGAAATAAGTTTGTTATCAATCCAGCTCCCCTAGAGACCAGTTAAGAGGGGTTCTAGTAGCCTTAAGGATAAGAAACCTGAAGTTAATTTGATTAAGGCTAGGGAGTTAGAAAAAGAGATGGCAGAGGGAAACCCTATTTGGATCCTGACCACCAAAGAAATACATGAGTCGACCCAAAAGGAACACCCTAAAGAATTATTGAGGCTTTAAAAGAATTTGAGGATGTGTTCCTAAAGATTTACCTGATCATTACCACCCATAGAGACATCCAACATGCAATAGACTTAGTCCCCAGGAGCCACTTTATTAAACCTTCCTCACTATAGAATGAATCCCTGTGAGCATCAAGAATTACAGAAACAAGTGGGAGAGTACTTAGGAAGGGTTTCATTAGGGAGAGATTGAGTCCATGTGCAGTCCCTGCTCTACTGACCCCTAAGAAAGATGGTACCTGGAGGATGTGTGTAGATAGTAGAGCTATCAACAAGATAACTATGAAGTATAGGTTTCACATCCACTGATTGGATGATATGTTAGATATGATGGCCGGTGCAAGAATTTTCTCAAAGATAGACCTAAGAGCGCTATCATCAGGTTAGGATTAGACCTGAGGATGAGTGGAAGATCGCATTCAAGACTAAGGATGGCCTGTTTGAGGGGTTGTATTGCCTTTCGGACCATCCATGCACCAAGTACTTTTATAAGGATTTTGACCCAAGTCCTGAAAGAGTTACCCAGAAAATTTGTTGCGGTTTACTTTGCTTGATATCTTGATTTGTAGCAGGACTAAGAAGGACCACCATAGTCATCTGAGACTTGTATGCCAGACCTTAGGTAGAATAGCCTCTATCCCAATTTTAATAAATGTGAGTTCATGATACATAGGATTATTTCCTAGGTTTTGTTGTTATCCCTGAGGGAGTTCTATGGATCCTGAAAAGGTTAGGGCAATGTAAGTGGCCTACACCCACTAGTGTCCACGATGTACATAGTTCCATGGTCTAGCAACCTTTTACAGGAGATTTATAGGGGTTTTAGTACAGTCATCGCACCTATCACTGATTGCATTAGGAAGGGTACATTCGAGTGGACCAAAGTAGCTGATAAGGCCTTCCTAGAGCTTAAGGATAAGATGACCCATGCACCCATCCTTAGATTACCTGACTTCACTAAGGTATTTGAGGTCACTTGCGATGCGATGCTCGATAGAGAGCATAGGTGGGGTACTAAGTCAAGGAGAGAATCACCTTGTAGCTTCTTCAGTGAGAAGCTGAATGAGGCTAAACTTAAGTACTCAACCTATTACAAGGAATTTTATGCGGTAGTCCTGGCCCTTGATATTGGAGACATTACTTGTTACCGTAGGAGTTTGTCTTATTTCTGACCATGAGGCACTCCGATTCTTAAACTCCCAAAAAAAACTTAACCCACGTCACGGTAAATAGATTGAGTACATTCAGGCCTACATCTTTGTCGTGAAAGCACCGTGCTGGCACAGAAAATAAGGTAGCAGATGCCCTGAGCCATAGGTCTTACTGTAGGATCAGTTAGCACCCAAGTCATAGGGTTGATAGTTAAAGGATGAGTATGAAACCTGCCTAGACTTTGGAGACATTTACCAGACCCTCAGGCTAGGACCATCCAGATCCATAATGAGTATACCATTCAGGATGGCTACCTTTTCCAAAACATAACTCTGGATACCTAAGACTTCCCGTAGAGAGTTCCTAATTTGGAAGACCCATGCTAGAGGGTTAGCTGGTCACTTTGTAGGAATAAGACCATCTTAGCAATAGTGGACAGTTCTTTTGGCCAAGATTGAAAAGGCATGTTGCACAGATTGTAGCCAGATGTAGAACTTGTGCTGTTGCAAAACAGCAGAAGCAAAACACTGGTCTTTACACTCCTTTACCAGTGCTTGATCGCCCTTGGCAGGACCTAAGTATGGACTTCATGTTTAGGATTACCTAAGACCCAGAAGAGACATGATTCTATCTTTGTAGTGGTCGATAAGTTATCTAGGATGGCTCACTTCACCCCATGTTTCCAGAACTTTGATGCGTCAAGAGTAGCCAAGCTTTTCTTAGATCATGTGGTTAAACTCCACGGCCCACCCAAGACCATCATATCTGATAGGGATGTTAGGTTCACCAGTTATTTCTGGAAGACCTTATGGCACCTGTTAGGGACCAAAATTAAGTTTTCTATAGCCTACCACCTTCAACAGATGGCCAAATTGAGGTGGTGAACCATAGTTTATGAAATCTCCTTAGATGCCTAGAAGGTGAACATATGGAACTTGGGATCTATTGTTGTCTAGAGCAGAGTTTGCCTACATAGTTCAGTAAATAGGACAACGGGTAAGAGTCCTTTTGAGATAGTCCATGGGTACAAGCCTAATCGCTCATTGATTTGATTCCTTTACCTGTTCACGCATGAGTCTTATGGTTTGCAGAATCATTCGCACATCATATTAGAAACTTGCACAAGGACATTAGCGAAAAGATAAACCTAAGCAATGAAACTTATAAAAAATTGGTTAATTCCCGAAGAAGGATCAAGGAATTTGATGTAGGGGATTCCGTTATGATTAGGCTTAGGCCTGAGCGGTTCCCACCCGGGACCGTTAAGAAGCTTCATGCTCGTGGAGCCAGACCTTTAAAGTGTTAAGAAGGTTGGATCAAATGCCTACGTGTTAGACTTGCCTTCGAATATGCGCATTAGTTCTACCTTAAATATTACAGACCTGGTTGAGTACAGGGAACTAGCACCGATACCAGTAAGCCTTTAGACCTATCGCTTCTGTGAGAGTGACCCTTACCCAGAGTGTCCACCAATTAATTGGCCTTAGAGAGGAGAACGGATTGAGCGTATCCTGGATGATCAAGCAATTACGACCCGGGGCCGCGACTATCAATGCTTCCTAGTCCGATGGCAAGGCTGGCCAGAGTCGGACGATTTGTGAATTTTTCGAGAGGACTTGAAATGCCTTGACCCAGACATTTTCAAGAGATATGTGAGCCAGTCTGATCTTCACTTGATAGGTCGAGTTCCTCCCACACCGGGAGAATTGGTGCGGACACTAGAGGTACCAGAATATGACAGAGTTTTTCAACCCTCTATGGATTGATCAATAATTTATGAGTCCATCTGTAATAAGGGCTTAGCCCATCTCCATCCATTTAGTTGTTATTTGAGTCTTTTGAGTTGTGTTTTGATATCCTGGTTCAGCTACGAACTAGGCTCCGGTTCGACTTATCGAAGCCCGGTTCTCCGGACTACGAACTTCGAACTAAGCGAAGGCCAACTACAAGCACCACAAGGCTTCACATCGAAATACAACATCCGAAGGCCAGTCCTTCAGGTAGCACCTTCGGCCACGGTCAAAGTCTGAACTACTCATCGACTTCCAAAGACACGAACTTCGGTTCCCGCCGTAGACATAATCTCCAGCCTCAGCGAAATATCAAGCCTTCGACCCATGCAAGGGGAAACCCAATGATTGAACCACAATTTGTTCCAAAAAGGAAACTGTAAACAACAGTTACAATCGACACTCATCATGCCATGATCATGGCGCGCAATTCCTGCAGCCATGCCTCTGATATGGCCGAAAACTGCTCATTGATAACCCACGATTGCCAATCATGGGAGAGATTGGCTCCCCATGATCTTCGGGAAAAGAGCGGGCCACAGACCGGAGGCCATCTTTTAAATATGGGTAAGAAGGATGGCTCGAGAGGTATGCATGAATAATCTCGCATATATACTTTCAATCTCCAGAACACTTTTTCTCATCCACTCTCAACATCTTTTTCATTCTGTGGTTGGAATCCGCCACTGACTTAGGCATCGGAGTGTCCTCCACCGGAACAACTCGGTAAGGGACCTATTTTGCAGGTGAACCAGGGAGCGGTCCTGCGACACAGCGGCTCCAACCGGCCGATCCAGGGACTCATGCCAATAGATTGGTGCACCAAGTAGGGGGGCGTATTACTAACATTGTTAAGCTCCCTCCCAGACAAGGGCAAGAAACAAAGAATTTTTGATGGCAAGAGGAAAAGTTCAAAATGCTTCTACAAGGGAGTCGTGCTCCATCTCAGGGGGTGCACCCCCGAAGGAGAACGATGTTCCACCTCCCACGATTGTTGTGGGAGTACAGCAGTTCGAAGCTCTTATGAATCAGGTCGCCAACCTGACAGCCATGGTTCAAGAGTTTCAAGATAGAGCCTTTCGGTGGCAAACCCACCGCTGTTTCTAAACATAGCTCTCGATCCGAAGAAGGAGAGCACCACGGGAGGATTCAATGCATCCCTCCCCTCACTCGGCCCTCTCCGAAGTCGAACTTCGAGACTACCTACGTTTGCCGATTACCCACAAAAAGGGAAAAGGCCTAGGCAAACTTCCTCCTCCTCCTCCTCCAAAGACTCCACTCCGGTGGAGAGAGTGCCCAAGAAGATTCCTGATTATGATGGAGGTTCAGAGCCATCGAATCAGATATGGCAAGGGCACGAGAATAGAGAATACGGGATCAGAGAGATCTCGAGGACCTGATTGTGGGTGATCTACGCCCACCCTACACCGACCGCATCATGGCTGAGGACATTCCTCGGGATTTCAGGGTTCCCCAGATGGAACCCTGCGACGGCACCTCCAACCCCTTCGACCATTTGGGTAGCTTCAAAGCCCATATGATGATTCAAGGAGCTTTGGACGCAATGTACTGTCTGGCATTCCCGGCTACCTTAATAAGTCTGGTCGGATGTGGTACTCGAGCCTACGCCCAGGTACCATCGATTCCTTTTCCGAGTTAGAAAAATGTTTGTCTAGCATTTCAGGACCTGCCACAAGACTCCTCAAAATACAGACACACTCTTCCACCTTCACCAGAATGAAGGAGAGAGCTTGAGTGATTACATCTCCAGGTTAATGCGGCCACCTTGAGATCCCCGATCTCAACAAGCATGTGGCCATATCAGCACTAAAGAAGGGGCTTCGAATCTCCAGGCATACTTTTTCCCTGGACAAGAAGTTCCTAAAGCTATGCTGAGCTCTATCAAGGCTCAGAAATATACAATACTGAAGAGCATGTGGCGAATCGACATTTGATTGAAGGAAAACCCCCTTCAAAGAAGAAGAATAATAGGGGGTCAGGCCCCAAAACTTCCATAACAACGGCAGCAGATATGCAGACCGCTGGAGAAGCCCTCCCAAGCCCAGAGCATTGGAAAAAAAAATTCGACTCATACACCCCCCTCAACCTCCCTCGAGAAAAGATCCTCATGGAGATAGAAAAAGAAAACTATCGCTAATGGCCCCATCCCATGAAGGCCTCCTCTCCGCAAAGAACAGAAACAAATTCTATCGATTCCACCAGGACCACGGCCACAACACAGAAGAATGCATCTAGCTGAGGGATGCGATTGAGGATCTCATCAAGAGAGGATACCTGGGGCGATACATCGGTCGCCAGGGACCCCAGTTGGAAGCAATTGTTCCCCGGCCACCTCCCGAAGAGGCTGAATTACCAAATCAAAGGCCCACCAACGGAGGTGTATGGATGATACACCGGCCCGCCAACTGGAGAAGGTATGAAGATGAAGCTTCAAGCGACTGAAAGATAACAACTCCATCCTCTTCTCTGATGTGACCTTGCAGGAGTCCGGCTCTCGCACGATGACCCTCTTGTAATTTTGGCCATAGTTGCCAATTATGATGTACAGAGAGTTCTTATTGATAATGGAAGTTCAACTGATGTCTTGATGTACGATGCATTCTCCAAAATGTGTTTGCCTAGAAATCAACTACAAAGATCCCACATATCACTCTCCAGTTTCGGGGGCAACCAAGTTTATGCTGAAGGGAGATAGTGTTACCTGTAACCCTCGGCTCCGAGCCTCGACAAAAGACACATTCCGATCAACTTCACGGTGGTCTAGATCCCCCTCTGCATACAACATTATTCTGAGGAGGCCCGCTTGAACAGGTTCCGAACCATGATCTCCTCTCACTACCTCTTGGTATGCTTCCCCACCAGGATTGGTGTTGGAGAAGTTAGAGGGAACTAAAGGATGGCACGACAATGTCTAATGATTGAAGACAGGCATTTCAAGGATTCGACTACTCCGGATCAGCTGGATCTGAGGGATTCAACCAAAAACCTTGGTGAACCCATGGAGAGGACCATCCCGATACCTTGAAAGTGAAAGATCCCTCCAGAGTTGCGCAAATCGGGAGCACCCTTGATGAGGAAACCAGAACGAAGCTGATCCATTCCTTAGGGACAATGCCGATGTCTTCAACTGGTCGGCTTCGGACATGCCCAGGATTCCCGCCGAAGTGATTACTCATCGGCTGCAAGTAACCCCTGGGTACAAGCCGGTGCGACAGAAGAAGAGGAGCTTCGTCCCAAAAGATAGCAAGCTGTTGATGAAGAGGTTGGCAAGCTCTTCAAGGCAGGGTTCATCAAAGAGGTCCGCTACCTGAGTGGCTGGCCATGTGGTAATGGTGAAGGAAAGCTAGTGGCAAGTGGAGGATCTGCATCGACTATACAGACCTCAACAAGGCTTGCCTAAAAGATAGCTTCCCTCTCCCAAAGATTAATCAACTGGTCGATGCTACCGCCAGCCACCAGTTGCTGAGCTTTATGGACGCCTTCTCCAGCTACAACCAGATCAAAATGGATCCGCAAGATGAGGGGAAGATGGCATTCGTCACTGACAAAGGTCTCTACTGCTATAAGATGATGTCGCTCACCTCAAGAACGTCGGAGCAACATTTCAAAGACTCATCAATAGGTGTTTGAAAAGCAACTAGGAAGAAATATGGAGGCCTATGTTGACAACATGATCATCAAGAGTGTCCACCGAAGAGACCACATCCGTGACTTGGAGGAGTCATTCAGCGCTCTCCGGCGCTACCAAATGAAGTTAAACCTGGCAAAATTGGTGCGGGAACCAGACTCAGAAGAAGACTTCAGAGCTCCATCTAGATCTCTGATTAACCTTGCCGAAGAATTAGGGTTTTTGGCTTGTAATAAGGGTTGACTTGATCAACTCAATTTTAGTTTGAGTCTGTATTACCTGCATTTTTTATTTTGTTGAGTCATGTTGACTCAGTAGTGGACTAGGGCTTCAACCTGGGGTGTTACATTTTCTCCCAAGGCCAAGCAAGTGGTGCGCCACACTCCCAGCCACACTCCCAGCCATACGCCTGAGTCCAGGGGGCGCCACATCTCCATCCAGCAGGCTTTGGTCCCACACCATAGATAGCAACTCCCCTCTTTCATGCACCAATTGAGGAGAAATCCACCAGGGGTCCACAAAATCAAGGGGGCGGCCCAAGACTTCCCAAAAGAACCAAACTATGAAAGGGAAGAAATTCCCTTGGAGAGAAATTCAAGGAGGCGCCCATTACCTGCCAGAAATACTCAAAACAAAGTTAGAAGGAGCCATAACTTGGGGAGAAAGAAAAGGAGGTATCCAAAAGAGTTGAGCCAAGGAAGGAAAGAAATCCTCTCTTGAAGACCCAAGCATGGAGGCGCCATCTACCTGCCTTTTATAACCCAAATCAATTTTTTTGGAACCTTGGCCGACCATATGTGTATGGACTATCATGATTTGTAGATCCCCTCCTTTAGTCCACATGGGAAGATGTAAAACCCTACTCTCTTGTACAGCCCTATAAATTAAACCCCTCTTGTAAGTTTAAGGGATCAGAGGAATGAAACCAAATTTTTTTGTGAGCAAATTTTATGTTTCTCTCTTCTGCACTTGCATCCAGGTGTTGAGCTCCATGAGAGAGTAAATCCGGGTTCCCCAAGAACCTTGAGGATGTGTGAGATCTCCAAAACCCCAACCCTAGGTTAGCCACTTCACTCCCAAACCCTAGCCGCCCATAACCTTTCTCTTTCCACCAAGCCCTAGCCTATTCCACCTCTCACAGCCATTTTCTCCAAGTCCAGGCGACCACCAGCATTCAGCTACAGTCCGGATACATCAGATCCAAATCTCTTTCCAGAGGAAGTCGAATCAGCCTTCAAGAGAATCCAGATCTTAGCGACATCAGCCCTTCAAGTTCTCGAACTGTGTAAATCCTTTCCTGGTCTCTGAATCCCTCCTTGTTTTTTCTTCTTCCCAGATCTTGAGTCCAGGAGAAGCCGACCAAACCACAAGACAGTATTGGAGGATCCATCACGTAGATAGCCAAATCCGAGGATCCAACAATCTGCTCGAGAGAGTTCTTCCACCCAAATTCTGAGAAGATCACTGTCTGGTTGGTAAACCATCTCTCCTCTCTATTTCGGTCCTGTTGAAAGTTCAGAGCGAAACCCTAGGTCTGGGAGTTTCTCAACCCCTAGCGATCCGTTACTTCTGAACTATTCTGATAATTGAGTTTCTTCTAATTGTGCTTTCATCATTACCTAGTTTCCTTCAATTTAGTTTAACTTTACTTTGAGTCGAAGCCAATTTCTGAAATATAAAAAAAAAAAAAGAATTAATCTTAATTTTACTTTCGCATACGCTTCTTTGTTCTTGTTCTGCATCATTTTTGTATCAGAGCTTCCATTCTGCATCATTTTGGTATCAGAGCCCTGTCTAGGATTTCTGTTTTGATTGCTGTTAGAGTCTCTCTCTTTTACTTTGTCTGCTCGAAGTAGACTCCCCAGGACGTCCGGTCCTAGGAACGAAGTGAGTGCGAACCTCCTCTTCCCATTCCATGGGGTGTTCCTAGGGCGTGTAGGGGATCCGTTGGGTTATAACTTCGTAGCAGGAATTGTAAACGGGGAAGTGCTCTGTTTTCAGCCCATAATTTCACTGTTGCAGGAATTTTTCTCACTTCATGTAACTCCAAATTTGGTAATTTTTATTTTGCTGAAACCAGTATAATTGAACTATTTTTTCTAATTTCCTGTGATTATTGGTTTTCCATGGGATTTCTCAGAATTAAATTACTGCAACTCTATTTTTGTGTTTTGCAATCCAATTATTTTTGAGTGTTCATCTCTTAATTCATCTTAAGGGCATTTGAGCATCTAAGATAAGGGGGAGTTGATAACCTCTCCTTAGCCCAAAACCACCACCCACTCATTCGAACCTAATCCTTTATCTAAAAATTGATTAGACCTAATTTGCCCTAGTGGCTAGGGACATCAACAAGTCGGTCAAGGCTAGTGTTGAGTCAGTTTGTCTGGTTACTCTGTGTATGCTTTGTACTCAGTGTCTAGAACGGTGGTTCAGGGATTCCATCCCGAAGGGCTTGTGTGCTAGTCCGCCTACCTGGCCAATCTCTGATTGGTGTCTAGGATTGGCATTTAGGGACCTAACCTCCCCTTACACCTGCCTGGCTGAGTCCTGAGTTACTACAGGCTAGCTTGCCACTATGATTGGGCATCTAGTTTGGACTCTAGGTCTAGTGAGCCAGTAGTCGCTTTAGTCTAGTCACATTCTGTGTGCTTGCTTGCATCATCATGTCTGCCCGGAATGGAGTACCCTACTAACCTAGTCAAATCCAACCAGATTTAGAGGCCATGGTTAGAAATCTTACTGAGAGTATGAACAAACTGAGTCAGGATTTGACTGCTACTGTTACCCAGTGTAAAGAACAAGTCCATGAGAATTTTACCCAGCTTAGGGATCAAGTCCAAGTACTTGAGAAACGTAGACATCAAAATTGGATCCCTGATCCAAAATTTAATAGGCCCCAACCTCATCCATGCCAGGAGCCTAGGAGGACCTTATACCGTGATCCCGAGCATAACCTTAGGAAGCCTAACCATGATATCTATAGTGTGGATTGTGTCTATGAGAGGTCCTTACAATATTCTAGACCAATCACTCAACACCCAAGTCTTCTAGATCAAACCATTTAGATCCACACCCATGCCCAAGTAAGGTCTCTACTAGCTTGAAACCCAGTGTGACCCAGGTTCCTATATCGCAAGAATGTTTGTTTTGTGGAGAAAGAGGCCATAAATCTAGTCAGTGCCCATGCATAGGACTGGCTTGTGCACAGCTAAGTCGTAAGAATCCTAGGATGACATTATAAGGGAGAACCCAAGCCTACCAATGAGAACTGGTTAGGTATGACAAGCCTAGAATCAGTTGACCGATCACCACTGACCCGAAACCCATTGAAGATGGCATCGAGGAAGTATATGATGCTGGCTTGAGTCTAGTTGATGAATATGAGGGGAAGAACTTGAAGAATGTGACATTGATACTATTGGTTCCTTACCTGAGGAGACCTTGGAAAATAACCAACTGGTAGGACCTAGTTCAGAAATTCAAGAGATTTGTGAGAACCAGGTTCCTTTAGTCAAATACCCCCAGGAAGAACTCATAGTGTTAGCCCGAGCTATTAGTTCGTACCCTCTAATGACAGTCATTCCCAAGTACCAATTGAAGATCTTTGCACTGAACTGTTAAGTTTGCCCCCCTATGGTAGATCCTCTCCTTAGGATGACTGAATCAAGCCTCTTACAATTGGACCTTGTCCCATGCTCAGCCACTAAGTTCTCTCTCCGTAACCTCAGTTGGACATCCTTTTCTTGAGCGGATTGATTCACCCAGTCCTGTAGAAGTCCTCCTTATGACCCCAGATCCCTTCCTTCGCAAGACTGACCTACCCTTCTATAGAGTTTACCTTTCCTCACCCATAGGTCAATTTCAAGTCTTGAGGTCATCATCCATAGGCCCTTCCATGAATCATTCTCTAATCCATTTCTTGAAAAAGTGGATTATTATTTGCTTAGAGAACAAACCTTAACTGTTGCAATCACATGTCTTAGGCTACTCCCCGAACCATCACTTGATCCATTCCTGGGAGTGGCAAACTTTTCCTTTCGTAAGGATGACCGTTGACATTCATAGATCACCATTCAAACCTTTAGGTCACCATCTTTAGCCAGCAGGTAATTCGAGACTCCACCTCATATTTCCTCCCTTTCTCTAGGACTTCCATACTTCTTACACCATCCAAATATACTTTGTAAAAGTCTTTAGAGTGAATCACGTGTCAGAATCTATTGGGTTTGCCACCTACTTCTGGAAGACCTTATGGCACCTACTAGGCACCCATGATAAGTTTTTCATGCTCTGCATGCCATCCTCCGACCCAAGGTCAAACCCAGAGAGCCGTAGTTTGTTAGGTTTAGACCTAGGGTTCCTTTGAATAAAAGTCCATTCTTTAGGAATGCATCGTCAGGCGAGTTTAGGACATTGTCTTAGATTTTGATTGAGTGAGAATACCAGGAATTAGGATTTGTATTTACCCAGGGCTAAATTTGCATATAATGACTCGGTCAATAAGTCTACGGGTAAGAGTCCATTTGAAATTGTGCATGGTTACAAACCCCACACCCTCTTGACCTAGCTCCTTTACCAGTCCACACACAGGTCTCCGAGTCTGCCGAAGTTTTTGCACAGCTATAAAAGACTTGCATAAAGAAATTCAAGCCAAATAAATTTAAGTAATGAAACTTATAAGAAATTGGCTGATTCTCAAAGGCGAGTCAAAACTTTTGACGAAAGAGACTATGTAATGATTAGGTTAAGGCCTGAACGGTTTCCTCCTGGAACCGTTAGAAAAGTTACATGCTAGGGGAGCTGGACCATTTAGAGTGGTAGAGAGTAGGATCCAATGCCTATGTGCTCGAGTTACCTCCAGAACTAGGCATTAGCTCCACTTTCAACATTTCAGACCTAGTAGAGTATAAGGAGCCAGCTGTGATTCCCAGTGAGGCTTTTGAACCTAATCCTGCTCTTGAGAGTGAACCTGACCCTGTGTGTCCACCAACAAACTGGCCTGTGAGGAAAGAGTAGATTGAAAAGATCCTGGATGATCAGTTATCTCTACTCGTAATCGAGGATACCAAAGATACCTGGTCCGCTGGCTAGGAAGGCCAGATTCTGATGACTCTTGGATCTCCCGAGAAGAATTACAGAGTTGGACCCAGACCTCTTGGAGAGATACCAGAGCCAACTTGATCCATACTCGACAGGGTCAAGTTCCTCCCACCCTGGGAGAATTGGTGCGGGCACCAGACTCAGAAGAAGACTTCAGAGCTCCATCTGGATCTCTGATTAACCTTGCCCGAAGAATTAGGGTTTTTGGCTTGTAATAAGGGTTGACTTGATCAACTCAATTTTAGTTTGAGTCTGTATTACCTGCATTTTTTATTTGTTGAGTCATGTTGACTCGTAGTGGACTAGGGCTTCAACCTGGGGTGTTACAATTTCTCCCAAGGCCAAGCAAGTGGGCGCCACACTCCCAGCCACACTCCCAGCCATACGCTTGAGTCCAAGGGGCGCTACATCTCCATCCAGCAGGCTTTGGTCCCCACACCACAGATAGCAACTCCCCTGTTTCATGCACCAATTGAGGAGAAATCCACCAGGGGTCCACAAATCAAGGGGGCGGCCCAAGACTTCCCAAAAGAACCAAACTTTGAAAGAGAAGAAATTCTCTTGGAGAGAAATTCAAGGAGGCGCCCATTACCTGCCAGAAATACTCAAAAAAGTTAGAAGGAGCCATAACTTGGGGAGAAAGAAAAGGAGGTATCCAAAAGAGTTGAGCCATGGAAGGAAAGAAATCCTCTCTTGAAGACCCAAGCATGGAGGTGCCATCTACCTGCCTTTTATAACCCAAATCAATTTTTTTTGGTACCTTGGTCGACCATATGTGTATGGATTATCCTGATTTGTAGATCCCCTCCTTTAGTCTCATATGAGAAGATGTAAAACCCTACTCTCTTGTAAAGCCCTATAAATTAAAACCCTCTTGTAAGTTTAAGGGATCAGAGGAATGAAACCAAATTTTTTTGTGAGCAACTTTGTGTTTTCTCTCTTCCGCACTTGCATCCAGGTGTTGAGGCCTCGCGTGAGGGAGTAAATCTGGGTTCCCCAAGAACCTTGAGGAGGTGTGAGATCTCCAAAACCCTAACCCTAGGTTAGCCACTTCACTCCCAAACCCTAGCCGCCCATAACCTTTCTCTTTCCACCAAGCCCTAGCCTATTCCACCTCTCACGGCCATTTTCTCCAAGTCCAGGCCGACCACCAGCATTCAGCTACAGTCCGGATACATCAGATCCAAAGCTCTTTCCAGAGAAAGTCAAATCAGCCTTCAAGAGAATCCGGATCTCAGCGACATCAGCCTTCAAGTTCTTCGAACTGGTAAATCCTTCCTGAGTCTCTGAATCCCTCACTTGTTTTTCTTCTTCCCAGATCTTGAGTCCAGGAGAAGCCGACCAAACCACAAGACCAGTATTGGAGGATCCATTACGAAGATAGCCGAATCCGAGGATCCAACAATCTGCTCGAGAGAGTTCTTCCACCCAAATTTTGAGAATATCACTGTCTGGTTGGTAAACCATCTCTCCTCTCTATTTTGTCCTGTTGAAAGTTCAGAGCGAACCCTAGGTCTGGGAGTTTCTCAACCCCCAGCGATCCGTTACTTCTGAACTACTCTGATAATTGAGTTTCTCCTAAATTGTGCTTTCAATCATTACCTAGTTTCCTTCAATTTAGTTTAACTTTACTTTGAGTCAAAGCCAATTATGAAATATAAAAAAAAAAAAGAATTAATCTTAATTTTACTTCCGCATATGCTTCTTTGTTTTTGTTCTGCATCATTTTTGGTATCAGAGCTTCCGTTCTGCATCAGAAATGCACCTTCGAGGTCATATCGGGTAAATTCCTGGCTTCCTTGTCACCAAACGAGGGATTGAGGCCAACCCCGAGAAGATCCAGGCCTTGAAGGATATGCGACATCCCTCCTGTAAAAAGGAAGTCCAACAGTTGATAGGGAGGATTGCCTTGATGCGGAACTAATATGCATGCAATTTTTTTATATGTTTTTATATGTGGGTTGGGTGATTAATTCCCGAATTTCAGATTAAAATAAGTTATAGGGAATTTTTATAATATTAATTTTAGAAGATCCATGCAGATTAGGACCTAGAAAAGTAGAAAAGAAGGATCGCCGGGGCTGAGAAGCCTCGGTTAGGGCAAGTTCTCCTACAATAAAACTACTGGAGGTAGAGGGGTGTACCTGACAACGTCTGTGAAGATCGCAGCAAAAGGGTCTCTCGTTCCTCGACGGATGCGGCCTGGAAAATCGAGCCAAAGACCCGCGGATACTCGGCTTTCTGCTCGGTGATCCGATTGAGGCTTGGCTGGAGTCGTTGGATTCGTAGGAACTCGGGACCTGCAAACGACCTGTCAGGGGTTAGAAAACTCACAAAGGAACAAGAAAACAAAGGAAAAACAGCAAGGGAAGGCTTCTTTTGGAGTGGGCGTCCAGGGATCTGAGATGCTTGTTGGTAGCAGGAAGATGATTGCAGTACTGGGAAGAAGAACTCTCGCAAACCCCTTTATGCACACAGCAGGGTATCACACAACTCAATAGAAGAACTCAAGGTTTTCATTCATCAAAAAATTCCCTCATACAAGAGGCTAGGGTCCCTTAAATAGACCCTTAACCTTGGCTCCAAGTAAGGGTACATAAGTCTTTACATAAGAATCCTTTTCCCTCTCAAACCCTAGCTAGAAAATAAGGAAATATTAGGTAGAAAAATCCCTAAAAATTTTTTGACTTGGTCAAGACTCCAAGGACGCCTAGGGGGGCGTGTTGGGCTTCTAGGAGCAGCAAAAGGCCGGCCCAAAGGGGCCCGGGTGCATGTTTTGGGCCTCTGGAAGCTGGGTGGCCTGGTAGCCAGTAGCAGGATATTCGCTGGTATCTTGCTTCTTAGGGGCTTAGGGTTGCACCTGGGCTTGATTTCCTTATGGGATGGAGGATGGACTGATGGATTATGTTGGATTAGGATGTCTTTGGCTGGAATCAATGGATCTAGGCATCTGGATCACGGGTGGAGACTTGCATCTGGAGGGCATCTGCAAATCAGGGTTTCTGATTTTTCTCCTGGGTTCAAAATCTTCAAGCTGGGTTGACTTGGGCTAAACTTCCATGTCTTCAATCTGGCTGGACTTGGTCTTCACTTGTATAATATAGTCTTGAGTTTTCAGTATGCTTGGACAGGACTCAAAAAAATAAAATTAGCTCAACATGAGCTAACTAGCATTGGACTGAACTAGCTCAACATGAGCTGACTAGTACAGAAGTGAAATAACAACTAAAAATACTCAAATAACAACTAAAATGGACTCAGATGAGCTAAGCCCTTATTACAGATGGACTCATAAATATTGATCAATTACAGAGGGTTGAGAAGCCTCTGCCTTATTCTGGTGCCTTTGGTGTCCGCACCAATTCTCCCGGGTGGGAGGAACTCGACCCTGTCGAGTGAAGATCAGACTGGCTCACATATCTCTCGAGAAGGTCTGGGTTGAGGCATTGCAAGTCCTCTCGAGAAATCTATGAATCGTCCGACTCTGGCTAGCCTTGCCATCGGATCAGGAAGCATTGATAGTCACGGCCCCGGGTCGTGATGGCTTGATCGTCCAGGATACGCTCGATCCGTTCTCCTCTTTCAGGCCAATTTGTTAGTGGACACTCTGGGTTAGGGTCACTCACAATGAAAAGGAATAGGTCCAAAGGCCTTACTAGGTATCGCTGCCGGTTCCCTATACTCAACCAGGTCTGTAATATTGAAGGTAGAACTAATGCCCAAATCCGAAGGCAAGTCTAACACCTAGGCATTTGATCCAATCCTTCTCTATCACTTTAAAAGGTCCGGCTCTGCGAGCATGAAGCTTCTTTTAGGCCTAAGCCTAACCAAGATAGAATCCACTACATCAAATTCTTTGACCCTTCTTCGGAATTAGCCAGTTGTTTTAAGATTAGTGCGGGTGGTGAACATGCTAGGCACATGCAGACAAATAATGCAAAGGACTCATACTGACACCTAACAGACTCGACTATGCATTCCTATCGAAGAAAATTTTATTGAACTCTTTGGATCTAAACCTAATAGATTATAGGTTCTCTAGGTTTGATCATAGCTTGACATGCACATGAAAATTTACAGTGAACTCCTAGCAAATTCCAAAGAGTATGCCAGAAGTAAGATGCAAACCTAACATGCGTGATGAATGCATGCAGTATGCTAATCTCAGCTAAATGCAATCTAATGATCCTAGAAATGCTGGAGGTGTCAGGAAAGGGCAGAAAATAGGAAGTGGGTTCAGAATTAGTTTGGTAAGGTAGAGAAAAGGTTCATGGTTAGTTAGATAAAATAGGATAAAACGGGGTGTGTCAGGAACTAATCCTATACTAATGAGGTTAACCTTATGAGGTTGAGCTATATCTACAGGATTTGCATAATGGAAGGATGGGTCACTAATTTCGGGGAGAGGTCCTTAATGGGAACTATAGGAGGGGACTCATCTTGAAGGTATTGATTCAAAGAGATCAGGTCCTTAATAAATTCTTCTGGTTCTTGTATTTTTGGACTAGACTCTATAATTTGCTCTCCTCTATGGTTTCCTCAGGTAAGGCTCTAGCAGCAGTATCTAGGTTCTCTTCCTCTATTTGTTCTTTCATTATAGCTTTAGGTTGGATGTGGTCAAGGTCAACTAGCTCTGGGTTGGAATCTACCTGGGTATCTACTGGGTCAGCTAATTCTAGGTCTACTAAAGGTGTCTCCTCTTCTCCCTCATACTCATCTACTAGGCTCACATCAGCTTCATACACTTCCACGTTAATGTAAGCCTTGCGAATCTCAGGAATGGTTGGAGAAGGTCGGCTAGCAGGAAATTGGTTAGGTTCTGGTCTCTGATTATGGGTACCACTCCTAGTAGGTTCAGGTTGTATAAGAGGTAGTGGCTCACTATTGGGTTCATATTTAGGGATACTCATCCTATAGGGTTCAAGTTGACTAGGGGAAGCATGACTAGTACTAGGCTGATACTTAGGGGTTATGGGTTCTCTAAGCTCATAGGACAAGGGTGCAGATCTATGGGTCATGGGATTATAGGATCTGGGGTCATAGGATTTTGGGTCAGCTCTATGATCAGGTTCTAAGGTTGGATCAAGGTATGGGGTCCTCCTAAGGTTGGGCTCTCTATATGGGTCAGGATATTGGGTCCTCCTAGGATTGGACTCCCTATATGGGTCAGAATACTGGGTTCTCCTAGGGTTGGACTCCCTATATGGGTCAGAATATTGGGTTCTCCTAGGGTTTGACTCCCTATATGGTCAGAATATTGGGTGTTGGGTCTACTAGGCTCATAGGGTATGGGTGTATAGGATCTATGATCATGGGATCTAGAGTCATAGGATCTAGGTTCATAGGTTATGGATTCATAAGTTCTAGGTTCATAGGATTTAGAGTCATAAGATCTATAGGTTGTGGGTATACTAGGCTTACAGGGAGAGGGTAATAGGATCTATCTTCTTGGTCTATAAATCCTGATTGGGTCTTCTAGGACTAACCTTAGGGATTGGGTCAGGATGATGGGCTCTCCTAGGTTCAGCCTCAAGGTATGGATCAGGGTTTGGGGTCCTCCTAGGTGAGGATTGTAGTACGGTCAGGATAAGGGGCTCTCCTAGGTTCGACCTCATGGTATAGATCAGGTTTGGGGTCCTCCTAGGTTGAGGGGAGTCAGGATCTGGCTCAGACTGTGACCCATGGTTTTTTCTTGGGGTCCCTACCTGGACTTTTAACTGATCAAACCTATTGGCACGATAGTCAATTCTATCATTGGTTTGAATACGAGACTGAGTTAACTGGGTCATCTGGTAGTTATCTGGGCAATTTGATCAGCTAGGGCTTTTATTTGGGCTTGTAAATTTTCCATGGGTTCAGACATTTATGAAGGAGGTGGGTGATATGAAACTCCTGATCTAGTGCTCATGCAAGACTCAATCAGACCGACTATAGCTGACTAAACCTAAAGTCCAAACTAGATGCTCAATCAGGGTGGCAAACTAGCCTATAGTAACCTTGTACTCAGCCAGGCAGGTGTAAGGGGAGTGTTAGGTCCCTGATTGCCAATCCTAGACACCAATCAGAGATTGGCCAGGTAGGCGGACCAGCACACAAGCCCTTCGGGATTGAATCCCTAAACCACCGTTCTAGACACTAAGCACAAGGCACACACAGGTTAACTTGACACAGTGATCTAACACTAGCCCGGACCCGACCAGTTGGTGTCCCTAGCCCACTAGGGCAAATTAAGTCTAATTAATTTTAGGTTAAGGCTTGGGACTGAATGCAAGGGATGTGGTTTTGGGCTAAGGAGAGGTGATCAAATCCTCCCCCCATCTGATATAGCAAGAGTGCCCTTAAAAGTAAATTATGCAATGATGGCAGGCAGATGAGGATGCAAATTAGGGTTTAGATATTTATTATTTTTTTTTTGGTATTTTTGGAAATATGTATATATATATATATATTTTTTTGGTATTTTTTAAATAGAAGAAAACTTGCAAATCATGACCTAATATACTGGAAATATACTAAAATTAAGAAATATCCAAAAACTCCTAAACAAAACCCTAAAACTTCCAAACATGTCTTGCTAAAAAAAATAGAGCCGAAAATTTTCAGGCCCTATTTTGGCTTTCAGAAAATTCACAGGCCATAATAAAATCTGAAAAAAATTTTAAAATTACTGTTAATTATGATAAATCCAGGAAAATAAATCTCAGAATTTTTGGAGTTTTTTATCAGGGAGAAATAATTAAAATAACAGAGTATATACGGACTGAAAGATTACAGAAAACAAGCCCTAATCTAAGCTCTGATACCAAATGATGCGGAACTAATATGCATGCAATTTTTTTTATATGTTTTATATGTGGGGTTGGTGATTAATTCCCGAATTTCAGATTAAAATAAGTTATAGGAATTTTATATGAATTTTAGAAGATCAGCATGCAGATTAGGACCTAGAAAAGTAGAAAAGAAGGATCGCCGGGGCTGAGAAGCCTCGGTTAGGGCAAGTTCTCCTACAATAAAACTACTGGAGGTAGAGGGGTGTACCTGACAACGTCTGTGAAGATCGCAGCAAAAGGGTCTCTCGTTCCTCGACGGATGCGGCCTGGAAAATCGAGCCAAAGACCCGCGGATACTCGGCTTTCTGCTCGGTGATCCGATTGAGGCTTGGCTGGAGTCGTTGGATTCGTAGGAACTCGGGGACCTGCAAACGACCTGTCAGGGGTTAGAAAACTCACAAAGGAACAAGAAAACAAAGGAAAAACAGCAAGGGAAGGCTTCTTTTGGAGTGGGCGTCCAGGGATCTGAGATGCTTGTTGGTAGCAGGAAGATGATTGCAGTACTGGGAAGAAGAACTCTCGCAAACCCCTTTATGCACACAGCAGGGTATCACACAACTCAATAGAAGAACTCAAGGTTTTCATTCATCAAAAAATTCCCTCATACAAGAGGACTAGGGTCCCTTAAATAGACCCTTAACCTTGGGCTCCAAGTAAGGTACATAAGTCTTTACATAAGAATCCTTTTCCCTCTCAAACCCTAGCTAGAAAATAAGAAATATTAGGTAGAAAAATCCCTAAAATTTTCTTGACTTGGTCAAGACTCCAAGGACGCCTAGGGGGCGTGTTGGGCTTCTAGGAGCAGCAAAGGCCGGCCCAAAGGGCCCGGGTGCATGGTTTGGGCCTCTGGAAGCTGGGGTGGCCTGGTAGCCAGGTAGCAGAATATTCGCTGGTATCTTGCTTCTTAGGGCTTAGGGTTGGCACCTGGGCTTGATTTCATTGGGCTAGGATGCAGATGACCTCTGGAATCATGGATGCCCTTATTTATGATATACTTTGGCATCTGGAAGGGAATCTGGGCATCTGGAGGGCATCTGCAAGGATCAGGGTTTCTGATTTTCTCCTGGGGTCTTCAAATCTTCAAGCTGGGTTGGACTTGGGCTAAACTTCCATGTCTCAATCTGGCTGGACTTGGTCTTCACTTGTATATATAGTCTTGAGTTTTCAGTATGCTTGGACAGGACTCAACAAAATAAAATTAGCTCAACATGAGCTAACTAGCATTGGACTGAACTAGCTCAACATGAGCTGACTAGTACAGAAGTGAAATAACACTAAAAAACTCAAATAACAACTAAAATGGACTCAGATGAGCTAAGCCCTTATTACAGATGGACTCATAAATTATTGATCAATTACAGAGGGTTTGAGAGCCTCTGCCTTATTCTGGTGCCTTTGGTGTCCGCACCATGCCTCCTTAAGAGCAGATTTATCTCTCAATCTGCTGAGAAATGTCTTCCATTCTTCAAGGTACTTCGATAATCAAAGGCTTCGAATGGTTCGATGACTGTTACATTGCCTTTGAGAAATTGAAGAAGTATTTAGAGACCCCGCCCTTACTCTCCAAGCCAAAAGAAGGCGAGGTCCTCTACCTATACCTCTCTACTTCAGACGAAGCAGTGAGTTCGGTTCTTGTCCGAAGGAAGAAGACGGGTCCCACAAGCCGATCTACTACATCAGCATGATCTTGTATGATACAGAAATTGTGATATGCAAGGATGCAGAAGCTATCTACTCTTTAGTGATTGTGGCAAAGAGACTACGGCCATATTTCCAGGCCCATGCTATCGTGGTGCTGATTGATCAACCTCTCAAGGCCGTTCTTTGATCTTCGAACACTTCTGGAAGGATAGCCAAGTGGTCTATGAAGCTAAGCAATTTGACATTAGCTTCCAGCCCCGAGCGACTATGAAGGCCCAGGTGCTCTCCCGATTTTCTAGCCGAGTGCACTTGGAAGTCCGAAGATAAACCTCTTCAGATGAAGAAGAACCCCGAAGGAGATGAAGTCCATTTGGTGCTTCATGTGGATGGAGCTTCCAATGCTACCGGGTGCGGGACTGGACTCATGTTGGCCGAACCTAATGGCCAGATTATAGAGTATGCACTATGTTTCTCCTTCCATGCCTCCAATAATCAGGTCGAATATGAGGCCCTACTCGTCAGACTTCGAATCGCCAAAGATCTGGGAGTCCGGTAACTCCGAACCTTCTCCGATTCTCAACTGTTTGTGAATCAAGTCAATGGAGAGTACGCAGCCAAAGATCCAACCATGGTGCACTACTTGGAGATGGTTCAGCTTTATCCTCCCAACTGGAACATTTTGAAATTATTCATGTTCATCGATCGGAGAACTCCCAGGCGGATGCACTATCTCGACTGGCAACTACAGCACCGGAGTCTCTCGGGTGCACCTTTGTTGAACATCTTGAAACTCCAAGCATTGCCAAAGAGGCTGCAGAGGTGCGCTAGATTGATACTGAGCCAAGCTGGATGGATCCTATTGTCAGATTCCTGAATAAAGAAGAACTGTCCGAAGATAAGGCAGAGGCCAAGAAGATCCACTGGATGGTGTCTCAGTAATCATCTTTGACAGACCCTTTACAAGAGATCATTCTCTCAACCACTACTGAAATGCCTCGGACCCCCGATACAGATTATGCACTGAGAGAGGTCCACGAGGGCATATGCGGAGATCACTTGGGAGGTAGATCTCTAGCATACAAGATTATTCGACAAGGTATTACTGGCACTCCATCCAGAAGAAACTTAGCTGATTTCGTGCAGAAGTGCGACCAATGCCAAGGTATGCAATGTGCAGAGACCACCTGTGAGTCACCTAACTCAGTTGGCAGCCTCATGGCCCTTTTCCCAGTAGGAGATGACATTCTTGGCCCGTTCCCATCAGCATCAGGGCAAAAGAAGTTTCTCATAGTGGCCATCGACTATTTCACGAAATGGGTAGAAGCCGAACCGTTGGCCCAAATCACAAAGGGCAAGGTGAAAAGTTTTGTGAAAAATTTCATCATCTTCAAGTTCGGTATCCCACACATCTCATCATCACGGACAATGGGAGATAATTCGATAATCCGAAGTTCAAGGACTTTTGTGCTCGGTACCATATCCAGCATCGGCTAACATCTGTTGCTCATCCACAGTCCAACGGAGAAGCGCAGTCACCAACTGGACCATCCTCCATGGTCTAAAGACAAGGTTGAACACCGCCAAAGGGCATTGGTCGAAGAACTGACATCTGTTATTTGGACGTACCGAACTATCCCAAGAACAGCCATCGGTGAATCTTCGTTCAACCTAGCCTATGGTACCGAAGCCATTCTACCTATCGAAGTCTCCCTACAGTTTCTGAGAATTAACACTATGAAGAGCCTGAGAATTTCGATCACAGAAGGATTGATCCTGATTTGCTATCAAGCACCAGGCTATAGGCCCAGATAGAATGGCGCATACCAGCAAAAGGTCGCCAAGTACTACAACGCAAGGGTGAAGGAGCAAACTTTCCGCACGGGGGTGATGGGGAACAAGATTCGAATGATGCATCTCTAAGGATTAAAGAGTTAAATGTTGATGAGGCAATAGGCATGCAGCTATTCTATAAAAAAATAGAAATTCAGAAAGGAACATAGAGAAAAACATGACTAGAAAGAAACTCTCTCAAAGTAATTAAGAAAGGACCTTTGTGGTTAGGAAGCCACATAGGTTAGGGCTAGCTTACCTTGCTATTTCAGATCTGAAAGAAAGTATAAGAATGGTTACCCGGCTATTAATATTCTGAAAATGGATAAAGGACACTCAAGATGAGGTACCTAAATGACAAAGGAATTACTCTAGGTTTCAAGGCCTCCTACTTCTGATTCTTTGGCATAGTAACCCTTCATCTTGGAAACCATGAGACCCGGAGATCCTGCACAAGGAGATGGAAAGATTAACAGGTTTAGATGGGAGGTTGTAGGAATGGATAAAGAGAATTTGGAATGGAGTAATAAGGATTAAGCTTGGCTTGAAGTAGATCTTCCTTGGCGTCCACAACTTAAACCTCCTTCACTTGTTGGCATGCTGAACTTCTTTGTAGAAGACACCTTCGAAGAGGAGATGGATGAATTTTGGAATGGATTGTAGAGAGTCTTCAAGGTTATCAATAGAAATGGAGTATGGGTCAGAAATTGGATTGGCTAGGTAACTTAGGTCTGACACATTTCCTTCTCTCAAGGGACTTTGTCTAGCAAAGGGAAAAGCTTTCAAAAAAATTTCTTCTTCATTCTTCATTACCATTACAAGAGAATTCTAGGAGCTTTTATTACCTTAAGCTCTTTTTCAAATTCCAAATGCAACACTTTCATGGAGAAAATCAAGGGTGTCCCATAAAGATAGGAGTGGCCCATTAAATTTAAATCTCTTAATTACAAGGTGGGCACCCATAAAGAGTGTAGCTTCATTCAAATTTGAAAATTCATGGTTGATGTGTCTTGCTGATGTGGCATGATTTATCCTCCAAGTTGGCATGACTTGTCTTCCAAGGGGCATGGTGCTTTGATGATGTGGCGCTCCAAGTAGTTGGTGAAGTTGGCTGCACTCATTCTTGCTTAATTGAAGCCCAATACAAGTAGATCTTGAACCCGACTCAATACAAAGCCAATTTAACTTTAATTGGACCCAAATTTGGTGTGGACACCAGAAGCAGAAAGAAACTTCACACCAACAAGGATTTGACCACATGAGGAAGAGAAGATACACCAACCAAGCAGAGAGAAGGACCATCAACTAGGACCCACCTATGGCACCATATCAACAAAGATGCCACATCAGCAAGATTTAATCAAGTGACCTCACTTGGCACCACATGTCATCCTGAAATTCATATCCAAGTAGAAGGCCACCTCAACATGCCACATCATCAGCCAAGGATGCCACCTCACGAGCCACCTCATCACCTTTGGGCGCCAACAAAGGAAATTCAAAAGAATCCAAAGGTGGCCGACCAAGGGAAAATTCAAATTCAAGGAGGTCGGCCACATCCCTCCCAAATCCTTTCTAACCAAACCCTCCACCAAATCCTCCAACCCCCCTTGTAATCCTCCTTAATCTATGGGTTTCAAATTTAAATGAGTTGTAAGGCTTTTTTTAAGCCCTTGGACATCCCATTGTAAATATTGATGAGATGAATGAAAATGAAGTTGAAGTTGAAATTGTAGTCCTATGTTATTTCTTTGAGTGATTGTTCCTAAGCCCCCCCCCACCCACTAGAATCTACTTTCTTCTCCAAGCCATCCAATGCCAAGTTCAAGAAGGATACATTGGAGTCGGCCAAACATCTCAGACTTCTTTCCTTGCTCATAAATTATTCCATCCCTCCCATATGCCTGCTTTCTTCTTCCTTTACTTTTGATCTTCATTGCAGGGTCCTTCAAAGTCTTTGAGTTGTGACAGGGTTCCCCTTGAAATGAACCAACAAGCTGAAGCCCAACCCCAGCGTTCTGATCTTTGTTATCCAAGTTCTCCAGTCCAGAGCATCGGTAGTTTCAAGGTTTCAAATCATTAGAAGGTTGGAAAGCTCAACAAGGCAAGTCCTCAATCATTAGCCCCTATTGTCTAGATCTTCTTCCTTCTTAGTTTAAAGGATTGTGTCTAATCATGTAATAGTCCCTTTTCATGTAATCCTTAAGACTTATTATGATGAGTACAATGCTAGTGTAATTAGGTTTTATTGCTCTACAAAGACTAATCAAATCATTAATCATATGCTTGCCGCATCATATTGGTATCAGAGCATGGTTGCATTAGGGTAGAAAGTTTTCTTTAAATCCAAGCAAGATCTAAAATTCACGCCTCCTAAGCGGGTGTACTCCAGTACACTGTCACGACACATGGGAATAATGAGCCCCTGGCCGGACGTGAATTTTTTTAGATTGAAGTTTGGTTAAGCCATTGCACTTGTTTGATTAGGTTCTGTTTTCTGAAAATTTGCATCTGTTTACTGTAATCCGTCTGCAGCTCCAAGGAAATTCACTAATTTTTTATTGAAATATTTTTTTTCTTATCCTTTTTAAGTCAGTTATCACCATATTAAATTTCATCATTAGAAAAAAATTATAAAAAAAATGAAATTTTTTTGCAGTTTGACACTATCATTAGGGTTCTGTTCTGTCCTTTTTATTTATCTTCAATTGTAGGATCTGCTTAGAGTAGTACAGATTTTAGTTTTAAAATTCCTTTCATATGTTGAAACATATAAGTTAGAAATCATCTATGAATTTTTCAGAATTTTTTGATATTTTTTTCATCATGTTTTCTACACCACTTTCAAACTGCAACACACTTCTGCAGCTCCTTTGCATTTCATTCATCTCATGAGAAATCAAATTAAGGGCATCAATTTGACATAGGGTCAGGGTTTCATCACCTGCCCCTAGCCCAAAAATCACGAACCAGCATATCGATCCCAGCCCATTAATTAAAATTGAGTAGAACGTTAATTACCCTAGTGGGTTAGGGACACCAACAAGTTAGGTTCAGGTTAGGGTCAAGTTAACTATGTCCTCAGCTAATTGGTGTGTGCTTACTGGCTTGGTGTCTAGGATTGGTGCATCAAGGCTTATGTTAATTTGGTTGCCTACCTGGCCAATCTTAGATTGTGGGTGTCTTAAGTTTGGAAATCAGGGACCTTCTGGTGGGGACACCTGAGGCACCGAAAAGACAGAGGTTTTCAACCCTCTGTAAATGATCAATAATTTATGAGTCCATCTGTAATAAGGGCTTAGCTCATCTGAGTCCATTTTAGTTATTATTGGAGTATTTTTAGTTATTATTTTAGTTCTGTACTAGTCAGCTCATGTTGAGCTAGTTCAGTCCAATGCTAGTCAGCTCATGTTGAGCTAATTATTTATTTTTTGAGTCCTGTCCAAGCATACTGAAGACTCAAGACTATATCATACAAGTGAAGACCAAGTCCAACTAGATTGAAGACATGGAAGTATAGCACAAGTCCAACCCAGCTTGAAGATTTGAAGACCCCAGGAGGAAAATTCAGAAAACCCTGATTTCTTGCAGATGCCCTCCAGATGCCCAGATTCCCTTCCAGATGCCAAAGTTATTCATAGATAAGGGCATCCATGATTCCAGAGGTCCATCTGCATCCTAGCCCAAAGAAATCAAGCCCAGGTGCCAAGCCCAAGCCCCTAAAAAGCAAGATACCAGGAATATTCCTGCTACCTGGCTAACAGGCCACCCAGCTTCCAGAGGCCCAAACCCATGCACCCGAGCCCCTTTGGGCTGGCCTTTTATTGCTCCTAGAAGCCCAACACGCCCCCCTAGGCGTCCTTGGAGTCTTGACCAAGTCAAGAAAGTTTTTAGGGATTTTTCTACCTAATATTTCCTTATTTTCTAGCTAGGGTTTGAGAGGGAAAAGGATTCTTATGTAATGACTTATGTACCCTTACTTGGAGCCCAGGTTAAGGGTCTATTTAAGGGACCCTAGACTCTTATATGAGGGAATTTTTGATGAATGAAAACCTTGAGTTCTTCTATTGAGTGGTGTGATACCCTGCTGTGTGCATAAAGGGGTTTGTGAGAGTTCTCTTCCCGATGTTTGCAATCATCTTCCTGCTGCCAACAAACCCTCCAGATCCCTGGACGCCCACTCCAAAAGAAGCCTTCTCTTGCTGTTTTTATTTTATTTTCTTGTTCCTTTGTGAGCTTTCTAACCCCTAACAGGTCGTTTGCAGGTCCCTGAGTTCCTACGAATCCAACAACTGCAGCCAAGCCTCAATCGGATCACCGAGCAGAAAGTCGGGTATCCGCGGGTCTTTGGCTCGGTTTTCCAGGCCGCATCCATCGAGGAACGAGAGACCCCTTCGCTGTGATCTTCACAGAAATTGTCAGGTACACCCCCCCTACCACCAGTAGTTTTAGTAGGAGAACTTGCCCTAACCGAGGCTTCTCAGCCCCGGCGGTCCTTCTTTGCTACTTTTCTAGGTCCTAATCTACATGCTGATCTTAAAAAATTCATACAAAATTCCCTACAAATAATTTGATCTGAAATTTGGGAATAATCACCTAACTCAACATGTAAAACATACAAAAAAAAATTGCATGCATATTAGTTCCCCATCATTTTGTATCAGAGCTTAGATTAGTGCTTATTTTCTACAATTTTCAGTCCGTATATACTCTATTTTTTAATTATTTCTCCCTGTTAAAAACTCCAAAAATTCTTAAATTTATTTTCCTGGATTTATCATAATTCATAGTAATTTTGAAAATTTTTCCAGATTTTATTATGTCCTGTGAATTTTCTGCAAGCCGAAATAGGGCCGCAAACTTTCGGCTCTTTTTTTTTTTTAGCAAGACAAGTTTGGAAGTTTAGGTTTTGTTTAACAATTTTTGCATATTTTTTAATTTTAGTATATTTCCTGCATATTAGGCCATGATTTGCAAGTTTTCTTCTATTAAAAAAATACCAAAAAAAATTACATATTCTCCAAAAATACCAAAAAAAAAAATCTAAACCCTAATTTGCATCCTCATCTGCCTGCCATCATTGCATAATTACTTTTAAGGGCACTCTTGCTATATCAGATGGGGGGAGGATTTGATCACCTCTCCTTAGCCCAAAACCACATCCTTGCATTCGGTCCCAAGCCTTAACCTAAAATTAATTAGACTTAATTTGCCCTAGTGGGCTAGGGACACCAACTGGTCGGGTCTGGCTAGTGTTAGATCACTGTGTCAAGTTAACCTGTGTGTGCCTTGTGCTCAGTGTCTAGAACGGTGGTTTAGGGATTCAATCCCGAAGGGCTTGTGTGCTGGTCCGCCTACCTGGCCAATCTCTGATTGGTGTCTAGGATTGGCAATCAGGGACCTAACACTCCCCTTACACCTGCCTGGCTGAGTACAGGGTTACTATAGGCTAGTTTGCCACCCTGATTGAGCATCTAGTTTGGACTCTAGGTCTAGTCAGCTATAGTCGGTCTGATCGAGTCTTGCATGAGCACTAGATAGGAGTTTCATATCACCCACCTCCTTCACAAATGTCTGAACCCATGAAAAATTTACAAGCCCAAATAAAAGCCCTAGCTGATCAAATGGCCCAGATGACTACCCAATTAACTCAGTCTGCTACCCAAACCAACAATAGAATTGACCATCTTGCCAATAGGTTTGACCAGTTAGGAGGCCGTGTAGGGACCATATCAAGAACCCATGGGTCATAATCTGAGCCAGATCCTTAGTCCCCTCAACCTAGGAGACCCCAAACCCTGATCTATACCATGAGGTCGAACCTAGGAGAGCCCCTTATCCTAACCCGTACTACAATCCTCAACCTAGGAGGACCCCAAACCCTGATCCATACCGAGAGGTTGAACCTAGGAGAGCCCCTCAGCCTGACCCATACTATAATCCTGAACCTAGGAGGACCCTAAACCTGAAACATATCATGAGGTTGAACCTAGGAGAGCCACTCAGCCTGACCCATACTATGATACTGAACCTAGATCCTATGACTCTAGATCCTATTACCCACATCCTATAAGCCTAGTATACCCACCACCAATTGATCTTATGACTTCAAATCCTCTGACTCTAGAATCTACGAACCCATATCCCATGAGTCCAGTAGACCCAAGACCTATAGAGCTGAACCAAATCCTATGACCCAGATCATATAATCCCGTGACCCATAGATCTACACCCTTATCCTATGAGTCTAGGAGCCCATAATCCCTAGATATTAATCTAGTACTAGTCAGGTTTCGCTTAGTCAACTTGAACCCATAGGACTAGCACCCCTAAATATGAGCCAGTAGTAAGCCACTACCCTTAGACAACTGAACCTACTAGGATTGTGTCCATAATCAGAAACCAGGACCTAGCCAATTTTCCCTAGCCGACCTTCTCCAACCATTCCTGAGATTGACAAGGCTTACATTAACACGGTAGTATATGAAGCTGATGCAAACTTAGTGGATGAGTATGAGGAGAAGAGGAGACACCTTTAGATGACCTAGAATTAGCTGACCCAAGAGATACCCAGGTAGAAGCCAACCTAGAGGTAGTTGACCTTGACCATATCCAACCTAAAGCTATAGTGGAAGAACAAATAGAGGAAGAGAACCTAGGTACTCCTGCTAGAGCCTTACCTGAGGAAACCATAGAGGAGAGCCAAATTATAGAGTCTAGTCCTAAAATACAAGAACCTAAAGAATTTATTAAGGACTGATCTCTTTGAATCAGTACCCTCAGGATGAGCCTCCTCCTATAGTTCCCATTAAGGACCTCTTCCTTGAGATTAGTAACCTATCCTTCCATTATGCAAACCCCATAGCTATACCGCAATCTCGTAAGGTTAGCCTCATTAGTCTAGGATTAGTCCCTGACATGCCTTCTTATATCGAACTTTATCCAACTAACTTTGAACCTTTTCCCTACCCTACCAAACTAATTATGAACCCACTTCCTATTTTCTGCCCTTGCCTAACACCTCCAGCATTTCTAGGATTATTAGATTGCATTTAACTGAGATTAGCATACTGCATGCATTCATCACACATGTTAGGTTTGCATCTTACTTCTGGCATACTCTTTGGAATTTGCTAGGAGTTCACTGTAAATTTTCATGTGCATATCAAGCTAGGATCAAACCTAGAGAACCTATATCTATTAGGTTTAGATCCAAAGAGTTCAATAAATTTTCTTCGATAGGAATGCATAGTCGAGTCTTTAGGTGTCAGTATGAGTCCTTTGCATCATCTTGTTAGGAGTCTGCATGTGCCCAGCATGTTCACCACCTGCACTAATTTGAAACAACTGGCTAATTCCCTAAGATGGATTAAAAAATTTGATGTAGTGGATTCTATCTTGGTTAGGCTTAGGCCTAAAAGAAGCTTTATGCTCGCAGAGCCGGACCTTTTAAAGTGATAGAGAAGGTTGGATCAAATGCCTAGGTGTTAGAATTGCCTTCGGATTTGGGCATTAGTTCTACCTTCAATATTACAGACCTGGTTGAGTATAGGGAACCGGCAGCGATACCTAGTGAGGCCTTTGGACCTATTCCTTTTTCATTGTGAGTGACCCTAACCTAGAGTGTCCACAAACAATTTGGCCTGAGAGAGGAGAACGGATCGAGCGTATCCTGGACGATCAAGCCATCATGACCCAGGGCCATGTCTATCAATGCTTCCTGGTCCGATGGCAAGGCCGGCCAGAGTCGGACGATTCGTGGATTTCTCGAGAGGACTTGCAACGCCTCAACCCAGACCTTCTCGAGAGATATGTGAGCTAGTTGACCTTCACTCGACAGGGTCGATTTCCTCCCACCCCGGGAGAATTTGTGGGGACACCTGAGGCACCAGAATAAGACAGAGACTTTTCAACCTTCTGTAAATTGATCAATAATTTATGAGTCCATCTGTAATAAGGGCTTAGCTCATCTGAGTCCATTTTAGTTATTATTTGAGTATTTTTAGTTGTTATTTCAGTTCTGTACTAGTCAGCTCATTTTGAGCTAGTTCAGTCCAATGCTAGTCAGCTCATGTGAGCTAATTTTATTTTTTTGAGTCCTGTCCAAGCATACTGAAGACTCAAGACTATATCATACAAGTGAAGACCAAGTCCAACTAGATTGAAGACATGGAAGTATAGCACAAGTCCAACCCAGCTTGAAGATTTGAAGACCCCAGGAGGAAAATTCAGAAAACCCTAATTCTTGCAGATGCCCTCCAGATGCCCAGATTCCCTTCCAGATGCCAAAGTATATTCATAGATAAGGGCATCCATGATTCCAGAGGTCCATCTGCATCCTAGCCCAAAGAAATCAAGCCCAGGTGCCAAGTCCAAGCCCCTAAGAAGCAAGATACCAGGGAATATTCCTGCTACCTGGCTACCAGGCCTCCCCAGCTTCCAGAGGCCCAAACCCATGCACCCGAGCCCCTTTGGGCCGGCCTTTTGCTGCTCCTAGAGCCCAACACGCCTTCCTAGGTGTCCTTGGAGTCTTGACCAAGTCAAAAAAGTTTTTAGGGATTTTTCTACCTAATATTTCTTTATTTTCTAGCTAGGGTTTGAGAGGGAAAAGGATTCTTATGTAATGACTTATGTACCCTTACTTGGAGCCCAGGTTAAGGGTCTATTTAAGGGACCCTAGCCTCTTGTATGAGGGGAAATTTTGATGAATGAAAACCTTGAGTTCTTATATTGAGTGGTGTGATACCCTGCTGTGTGCATAAAGGGGTTTGTGAGAGTTCTTCTTCCCGGTGTTTGTAATCATCTTCCTGCTGCCAACAAACCCTCCAGATCCCTGGACGCCCACTCCAAAAGAAGCCTTCTCTTCTGTTTTTACTTTGTTTTCTTGTTCCTTTGTGAGCTTTCTAACCCCTGACAGGTCGTTTGCAGGTCCCTGAGTTCCTATGAATCCAACGACTCCAGCCAAGCCTCAATCGGATCACCGAGCAGAAAGCCGGGTATCCGCGGGTCTTTGGCTCGATTTTCCAGGCCGCATCCGTCGAGGAATGAGAGACCCCTTCGCTGTGATCTTCACAGACATTGTCAGGTACACCCCCCCTACCTCTAGTAGTTTTATTGTAGGAGAACTTGCCCTAATCGAGGCTTCTCAGCCCCGGCGGTCCTTCTTTGCTACTTTTCTAGGTCCTAATCTGCATGCTGATCTTAAAAAATTTATACAAAATTCCCTACAAATAATTTTGATCTGAAATTTGGGAATTAATCACCTAACTCAACATGTAAAACATACAAAAAAATTGCATGCATATTAGTTCCCCATCACCTTCACTCCCCTCCACCTACCTAGCTAAGTCCATAAGTACTACTAGCTAGTTGGTTCACTTAATTAGACATATAATTTGTGCTCTAGGTCTAGGAAACCTTAGCTCGAACTTGAGTCCATTTCCATGCATGACAACTAGAGCAGGGACACCATATTCACCAATCCAAGCCCAGTCAAGTGTAGCCATGGACCAAAACTTAGGGAATTTGATCAAAGGCCTAAATGATCAAGTGGCCCAACTGACTAAGAGTTTAACTGAGCAATTGGCCCAAACAAATCAGAATGTGGCACAAACCAACCAAGACATGAATGAGCAGTTAGCCCACATCACTACAAGGTTGGATCAGTTAGAGGCTAGAACCCCTGAAAGCAATCATGAAGCCTAGACTGAGCCTAAGCCTAGTCTTGCACCTGAACTCGAGACCCCATTGAACCCTAGAAGGATTCCATATCAAAACCCTCTCTATGAAACAAACCCTAGGAGAGCTCCCCAAGATCAGTTTTATAATCCAATTCCTAGAGGACCCATCCTGATCAAAGAATCGATCCCAACCCAAGGAGATGAGCCTAACTATGAACCCAATGTCAGGAGACCCACCCCAATTCACTTTGATCAAGATGACCGAACCATGAAGAACATTAGGCTGGAAGCTCCCACCTTTGATGGAATTTTAGATCCTAAGATCTACATTGATTGGGAAGGTGAGATGGACCAGTATTTTGACTGGTTTGAGATGAGTGAAGAGCGCAAGTGTAAGTTTGCAAAGCTTAAACTTGTGCGCCAAGCTAGGTTATATTGGGGAAACGTTGAGAGACTCACTAGACAGAGAGGTGATGTGCCCATAGTGACCTGGCAAGCTATGAAACTTAGGCTTAGGGAGAAAAACCTTCCTATGTCCTACCACCAAAGACTCCTAGATCAATGGCAAAGACTTACTCAAGGAAATAGGAGTGTCGCAGAGTACATAGCGAAGTTTGACGAATTCGTTATGAGGTGCAATGTTGATGAATCTGAGTCGGTGACCTTGTCTAGATTTAGAGCCGAACCGAGGGAAAATTCAAAGAGAATTGTTCATGCAAGAGGTACATGACCTAGAATTGGCCTATCAGATAGCTAGGGATGCTGTGAGATTCCATAGAGGTCCAGTCTATCGTAGGCCCGAAGCCCCTAGGACTAGTACACCTTACCAGCAGTCAAGATCTAATCAGCCTAGATTCAACCGACCCAATCCTAATGTGCCTGTGACCCGAAGAGATGACAAGGGGAAAACACCTGAGACCCAAAGAACTCCAAACGGCTGTTTCAAGTGTAACAAAGTGGGTCACTATTCTAGTAGCTGTCCCATAGAGCCCTACACATAGGGGAAGTAGAAGAGGAAGCCGTAGAATCCCAAGGTGAATTTGAGGAGGAAGTATACCAGGCAGATGAGAACTTGGCTGAAGAGTATGAGGAAGAGGAAGTCCTGGTAGATCAAGATCTGATAGGAGTGGTTAGGTGTATTCTCACCCAGGCTAAAACCCAAGAAGATTGGTGTAGGACTAGCATCCTACAGACATTCATTAAGATAGGTGAGAAAGTATGCAAAGTCATTTTAGATAGCGGTAGCTATGTCAATGACATATCTACCAACACAGTAAAAACCCTAGGATTGCCCACCGTATCCCACCCCAATCCCTATAAGGTATCCTAGATAGACTCAACCACGACTTCCATTAAGTCTAGGTGCCTAGTAACCATTCAGTTCCAATCTACCTAGGAAAGTATGGTGTGATGTACTTCCAATGGGAGTATGTAGCAAAATCCTAGGCCGACCATGGTTGTACGATCTTGATGTAACACTCTATGGTCGTTCTAATTCATGTTCATTTACTCATAATGGAAAGAGATCGTAATCCATTCTTCTCCACCTAAGAACCCCATAAAGAGAGGATCAAGCCAATTGAGTGATAAGAAAAAAGGGATAAACGTGATCACTGCTAAAGAAATGGAGCAAGAAATTAGCAATGGATCACTTGTTTGGATTTTGACCATTAAGGATCATCAAGAACCTCTTTCAAAAGAACAACCTCCATAAGTCAGTGAAGTGCTAGAGGAGTTCAATGACGTGTTCCCTGATGACTTACCCGACCAACTCCCACCTCTTAGGGATATACAACATGCGATAGATTTAGTCCCGGAGCAACCCTACCGAACCTTCCCCATTATAGAATGAACCCTACCGAGCACCAAGATTACAACGACGAGTAGGAGAACTCCTAAAGAAAGCATTCATAAGGGAAAGTTTGAGTCCATGCGCAGTCCAAACATTACTACCCTAAGAAAGATGGCACATGGAGAATGTGTGTTGATAGTCATGCCAAAAATAAAATCACGGTGAAGTATAGGTTTCCCATCCCTCGCTTGGATGATATGTTAGATATGATGGCCGGTGCAACTATATTTTCTAAGATTGACCTGAAGAGCGGCTATCACCAAGTTAGGATCAGACCAGGGGATGAATGGAAGACTGCCTTTAAAACTAAGGATGGGTTATTTGAATGGGTAGTCATGCCTTTCGGGTTATCAAACGCCCCTAGCACTTTTATGCGAATCATGAATCAAGTCCTACAGGCCTTTATTGGGAAATTTGTTGTCGTTTACTTTGACGACATACTTATCTATAGTAGGACTAGAGAAGATCATCAACAACATCTGAGGCAGGTCTGTTTAGCACTTAGGAAAGATAATCTCTATGCCACCCAAAAGAAATGTGCTTTCATGACTACTAGAGTTATCTTCCTAGGATTTGTTGTGACCCTTGAAAGAGTATCCGCTGACCCTGAGAAGGTTAAGGCAATTGTAGAGTGGCCAACACCCAAAAATATTCACGAAGTAAGAAGTTTTCATGGCCTCGCTATATTTTATCGAAGATTTATTAGAGGGTTTAGCACCATAGTTGCTCCTATCACGGATTGTATTAGGAAGGGCCATTTTGAATGGACGAAGTCAGCTGATAAGGCCTTCTTTCACATCAAAGATAAGATGACCCAAGCACTAGTCTTAAGGCTACTCGATTTTCTAAGGTCTTTGAAGTAGCATGCGATGCTTCGGGAGTAGGGATTGGTGGAGTTCTGAATCAAGAAAACCATCCTGTAGCATTCTTTAGTGAGAAATTGAATGAAGCCAGGAAGAAATACTCCATATATGATCGGGAGCTTTATGCGGTAGTGCAAGCATTAAGGTATTAGAGGCATTATCTCCTACCGCAAGAATTTGTTTTATTTTCGGACCATGAAGCCCTTAGGTTTTTGAGTTCCCAAAAGAAGCTAAACCCTAGGCATGCCAAATGGGTAGAATACATCCAATCCTATACTTTTGTCCTAAAACATCAATCGGGAACTGATAATAAGGTAGCTGATGCTCTAAGTCATAAAGCGTTACTTTTAACTTCATTCAGTACTGAAGTCATAGGTTTTGAAAGACTTAAAGAAGAGTATGGAACTTGTCCAGATTTTGGTGAGATTTACCAGGCTATGCACTTAGGACCATCTAGTGATCATAGTGACTATTACCTCCTAGATGGTTATCTTTTTAAGGAAAACAGGTTTTGCATCCCAAGAACCTCCTTAAGGAATTTTCTAGTTTGGGAAATACATGCGGGAGGTTTGCCTGGCCACTTTGGGCGAAACAAAACTATCTTAGCTGTTGAGGAATAATTTTACTGGCCAGGCCTTAAGAAACAAGTAGCAAATCTTGTAGCACGATGTAGGACATGTGCTGTTGCAAAGCAGCAAAAGAAGAATACCGGGCTATACACTCCATTACCCGTACCTGAGTGTCCATGGCAGGATCTAAGCATGGACTTTGTTCTAGGATTACCCAAGACCATTCGAAAACATGATTCAATCTTTGTGGTGGTCGACCGATTTTCAAAAATGGCCCATTTCATACCTTGTTCCCAAACTTTCGATGCCTCTAGGATAGCCAAACTCTTTCTTGATCAAGTAGTCAGACTCCACGGGTTATCGAAAACCATTATTTCTGATAGGGATGTCCGCTTCAAAAGTTATTTCTGGAAAACCATTTGGCACCTATTAGGAACCAGACTAAAATTCTCCATTGCCTACCATCCTCGGACTGATGGACAAACCGAGGTTGTGAATAGAAGTCTAGGGAACTTGCTGAGATGCCTAGTGGGAGAAAGTCTAGGGAACTAGGATTTGTTATTGCCACGTGCTGAGTTCGCTTACAATAGTTCGGTCAATCTATCTACAGGCAAAAGTCCATTTGAGATAGTTCATGGTTACAAGCCTAGGAAGCCTTTAGATCTAATCCCACTACCCATTCACACACTAATTTCTGAGTCTGCTGAGTCTTTCGCACAGCATGTCACAAATCTACATAAAGAAATCAAAATAAGATCCAACTGAGCAATGAAACTTACAAACATTAGCTGATTCACATAAGAGGGCTAAAGAATTCTGTGAAGGGGATTATGCGATGATTAGACTCAACCCTGAACGGTTCCCACCTGGAACCATAAAGAAGCTGCATGCCCACGGAGCGGGACCTTTCAAGATCTTAAAGAAAATAGGGCCTAATGCATATGTTTTGGAACTCACCTGATATGGGTATCAGTACAACCTTTAATGTTTCAGACCTAGTAGAATACAAAGAACCAGTACTAATACCTAGTGAGACTTTTGGGCTAGAAACTTTCATTGAGAGTGAACATATTTTCGAGTGTCCACCACCATCCCTACCCGAGTGGAGAGAGAGGATTGAGAGAATCCTGGATGACAAGACAATTACTACCATGAATAAGGACTATCAGTCGATACCTGGTTCAATGGCAAGGTCGACTTGAGTCAGACAACTCTTGGATACTCGAGAGGACCTGCAATGACTTAACGCAGACTTTGTTCGAGCATTACCAAGGCAAAACTGAACCATACTCGACTGGGTCGAGTTCTGTCCACCCTGGAAGAATTGGTGTGGACACCAGAAGCAGAAAGAAAATTCCATCCAACAAGAATTTGACCACATGAGAAAGAGAAGATACACCAACCAAGCAAGAGAGAAGGACCATCAACTAGGACCAACATATGGCACCATATCAACAAAGATGCCACATCAGCAGATTTAATCAAGTGACCCACTTGGCACCACATGTCATCCTGAAATTCATATCCAAGAAGAAGGCCACCTCAACATGCCACATCATCAGCAAGGATGCCACCTCACCAGCCACCTCATCACCTATAGGCACAACAAAGGAAATTCAAAGAATCCAAAGGTGGCCGACCAAGAAAAAATCAAATTTAAGGAGGTCGGCCACATCCCTCCCAAATCCTTTCTAACCAAACCCACCAACAAATCCTCCAACCCCCCTTGTAATCCTCCTTAATCTATGGATTTCAAATTTCAAATGAGTTGTAAGGCTTTTTTTAAGCCCTTGGACGTCCCATTGTAAATATTGATGAGATGAATGAAAAATGAAGTTGAAGTTGAAGTTGTAGTCTTATGTTATTTCATTGAGTGATTGTTCCTAAGCCCCCCCCCCACTCGAATCTACTTTCTTCTCCAAGCCATCCAACGCCAAGTTCAAGAAGGATACATTGGAGCCGGCCCAAACATCTTAGACTTCCTTCCTTGCTCATAAATTATTCCATCCCTCCCATATGCCTGCCTTTCTTCTTCTTAACTTTTGATCTTCATTGCAGGGTCCTTCGAAGTCTTTGAGTGTGAACAGGGGTTCCCTTGACAATGAACCAACAAAGCTGAAGCCCAAGACCAGCGTTCTGATCTCTGTTATCCAAGTTCTCTAATCCAGAGCATCGGTAGTTCAAGGTTTGAAATCATTAGAAGGTTGGAAAGCTCAAACAAGGCAAGTCTCAATCATTAGCCCCTATTATCTAGATCTTCTTCCTTCTTAGTTTAGGATTGTGTCTATTCATGTAATAGGTCCCTTTTCATGTAATCCTTAAGACTTATTATGATGAGTACAATGCTAGTGTAATTAGGTTTCATTGCTCTACAAACCACTAATCAAATCATTAAATCATATGCTTGCCACATCAAAATTAAAATAAAACAGGACTCAATTATTCAAATAAAAATAAATACAGGACTCATAGACTTATTACAGGACTTAAATTCCTAGTCTTCTTTCATAAGAACTTGGCATTAGCTGAAGCCTATTCCAGAGCCTGGTGCCCGCACCAAGGGGACATGGTATTCGGAAGAGCAGAGGTGTCCAAGCCCATGGAACAGGGTAAAAACTCTTCCCTAACTGGGAAGGCCCATATCAAGTTGAAAAAGTCATTCAACCAGGGACATATCGACTCAAGACCCTGGAGGGAAAGACCCTATCCTGACCCTGGAATGTACAAAAACCTTCACAAATACTATCATGAAAAAGTTCCAAAAAATACCTGTACAAAGCTCCTCAACCCTACTCAACTCAGAACGGCTAGTTGCATCGACTGAACGACAACAGCCCAAATGACCCGATCTGAAAATCGGTCAACTACGAAAAGGAGAGTCTGATCCACTCACCTTATCGGTATGCCTGATGAGCGCAATGGATGGCCTAACCAGCCACCAAAAAGATCAAAGGTGCAGGGATGGTTTCGTAACCTACCCTACGGTGAATCCGAACCACGCGTCGAGGCGGGCCTGAACAGCCTACCTAATCACGACAAAAAGTGCACAGGGATGGTGTAAACACCCTACCCAACAGAAAATCTAAATATGTGCCTAAAAGGACCACTGTTGTCCTCTCTATCAGCAACAAAACACTCCATGAATGGTCCAACGAACCCTACTTCTCCTACAAACCGCAAGTGGTTTATGGATTCTACATTATGGACAAATCGTGATGCAAAACATCGTAGAAAAACATGTGAAGAGGTAAAAGAAAAGATCTTTCATTTCTTCAATTTTTTTTATAAAAAGAAAAAAGAAAGAAAGAAACAAATCTCCTAAAAAAGTGAGTAAGAAAAAGAAAAAAAAAGAAACCTCCTAAAGAGAGATACAAAAAAAAAAAAAGCAGCAGCAGCAACCGAAGATTGGAAAATTGCATTAACTCCCCTGATGGGTTTTTCCCATACCGCCGGGAAAGAGACCGATGGGAGACGAAGGGCCCCGGGGTTCCCGTCCGAACTCGAGTCCGACCCCTCATCAGAGTCAGAATCGAATTCATGGCCGGGGAAGGGAATGGATGGTTTGATATTATCCAATCCCTTCAGTCATAAAACTTGGAGGCTTTCCTCCGGCACTCCCCAAAACCCCTGGTGGAAGGAGTCCAGGGCCAGCCCGGTGAGCTCATTCTTGATGAGGTAGAAGTTCTGAAGTTTGCAATGGCATCTATCACGCCTTCTTCACCTCCTCCACCATCGTGGTCGCCGCCATGACTGGACCCGGGCCTCCCTCAACTGAGCCTCTAAAAGGCGGATCTTCATTTCGAGACGGTCCACCAGGGTGCTTTCTCTTCGCCTACAGCCCAGATGACTCCGGACTTCACTTCCTCTGAGGTCAATAGCCCTCCTCTTCGCTGCACGATGGAGCATGGAAGTGCTAAACCTCATGGCTAATAGAAGGAAGACACCACAAAAAGATGGCCTTCGACAGCAGGGGGGCAGGGTCCTATTATAGAAACCCTGCGCCCACGATCAACTGCGGGGAGGCACGTCCCACATCTTCCCAGCCATATGAGAAGGTGCCACGTGTCCGGGTGACGCTTCGAGAACCAGAAAGTTCTCAAAAGCCATCCCCAGGACCGTAACTGCCATCGCTTCAAATCCGAAGAAATCCGCATCATGTGATGTCATCATTAATGGTCTCTTTTTAGGAAAAAGAGACCGGCAACAACTCATAAGGTGCAAGAATTATGACTGTATAAATTTTGACGTGCCACGTGGACAACGGTAATCCTAATCAAATCCCCCTAATTATTGATTAGCAGGAAGATGAGTCCTATCCGCCCCAATGGACAAGCTAAACATCCGAAAGAAGGCAAACGCAAACAGAGTTTTGGTCCATTTCAGGGGTTCATCCTTACCGACTGAATGGCCTTCAGCCACGACTATTCAACCAAGCAGAAAAGAGAATGGTAAAACCGGCTCTTATCGACTGGATGGCCTTCGGAGGCTATCGTTCGACTAGGCAAAAAGGAGAAATGATAGAACTGTTTCAGGCTACTCATGAGGCACAACAATGCATATGCAAAGAAAGGAGAATTCATTCCAAAATCTGGGAAAATTACAGTACAAAGTTCATTGGCAATACAAGTAAGAAAGGAAGAAAATACATCCAGAGTGATCCAGGTCACTCAACATCAGTAGGAGAAGGCTCCAAATTACAGGACTGGAGCAACCTATCAACTTGTTCGGAGAGGATCTCATCAATCTGGGCCGGGAGGGAGAACCTTCAGCCTGGACTCCTCCAGCTTGAGTTTCCTCCTAGGCCAAGATCAAAGCTGGGATAACCTCCAGATTTTCGACTGGGGTAGTAGCCTCCTCCTCCGGACATGGCGACTTCTCAACCTCCCCTGCAGCTTCGGCCTCCTCTGCTTCTTCTCCTTTCTCTCCAATTATGTTGTAGGAGGGGATCTTCAAAAGGTCGAGGTGAGGGACGGTCTCCTTTACCTTGGAAAGCCCATCATTGAAGCCGTGCTGGTAGGCATACAATGATGATTCATCAATCTCTGTCTGAAATTGCGAAGACATCTTGAAGTCATCCATGGCATTCTCTATTTGCTCCTCAAAGCTTTGGACTCCCTCTAGGCGGTTTAGGCTCCCTCTTGGTAGCTTCGAATTCCAGGATCACCTCTTCGGCCCTCCTAAAAGCCTCCTCTGCAACTTGGACAGGTTCTCCAATCCTCTCCTGGTTCTCCCTGGCAGTCCGCTCCAGGGATTCAAACTTGCTTCCTGCTCCTGTTCCGCCCTGCCTCTTGTCCTGCTATCCTCGAGTGGGGCGCTCTTAGCACGCCCTCAGTCACGAACTTCATCAGTTACCCGGACAAAGATGGTCCTCCATTGATTGCTTCAACTCTTCGGCTACTTTCCTGGTAGCCCTAGCAGTCTGAAGCTCCTCTTTGAGGTCGTAGATAAGGCTGTCCACTTTCCCCATGCCTTCCTCCATGAAGGTGAAGTCATAGACCAACTACATCAAAAAAGAAGAATCGAGGGTCAAAATAACTCTCAAGGCAAAGGAGGCGGTGATAGTCATACATGTTGCAGGGCGGTGAAGCCGGAATCAGACACCTTGAGAATGCTCCGGTTCCAGAGAATTGCCAGGTTGCGGGGCTGTATCGTACCCTTCAATGCCTGTCTGGCTTCCTACGAAAACCAGCAGCTCTCCCATAGGCGGGAGCTCTGAAGGGTTCGTCGAGCGACCTCCAACTGAAGAAGCTCCGTAGACAGACTCCCCTTCGACTTGCTGCACTTTGCACCTATCGATAACAGAGGGGCAAACCGGCGGGAACATCAACTCCTTAAGGTGGGCCCCCGTTGTGTCGACAGGGGGAGGCGACTGCCACTGGAGTCTCGACTGGATAGGGCCTTGTTAGAACCCCTTCCACGGCCACTACATTTTCCCCCGAGGCACCTCGGGAAGACGAAGTGCTTTGGTCCCCTTCGGGGACCATCTCTTGAGCTTTTTCCTAGCTACAGACCTGGTAGAAGGGGCCTGTGCCACCCTCCTCTCCGAAGTCTTGCGAAGCCAGCTCAAATTGCGCTTCATCCCACCACCTACAGGCAAAGGGGATCACCTCAGTTAAATGAACTACAAAGAAACCTAAAGAAGAAGTGCATAAAATTCCACTGCTATACCTAGTAAGGGGAATTTACTGATTCCCGCTCGATGGAGGTTCTCTCCTCCAACAACTTCGGATAGGAGCAACTTTCAAGTTGGTCAGAAGAATAATCCAACTGATCGGCCACCAAGACTTTCTTTCCATCATTGGCGGTCAGGCGAGGCTTCATCCACTTAGTGTGGAAGCCCCATGGGTCGAAGGACAACACAAATACAAAGACAGGTTTCCACCCATGGATGGCGCTGGGCATATCCTAATCACCCTGTGGCCCGATCTGGGATCGATCACCCACCATCCGTGCTATGGAAGTACCTCTTGAGGATGAAAAGGGCCGAGAACAAGTTGGTCCTACGCTCTATGTTGGTGATGCTGCACATGACCAGGAACCCGCAGATGTTCCTGATGCTGTTTGGGGTCAACTGCACTGGCACCACTTGGTACAAGAAAAAATTCTTAACAAAAAGAAGGGTTGTAGGGGAAACTGAAGACCGGCCTTCAGGTGATCTTTGTATACAGCTAGTCACCCAGGGGAGCTTTGTTCGCCCGCTCCTCGAGCGGGGAAGGACAAAGAGAAATTCCTCAGGAATGCGGTAGCATTCCCAAAGAAGGGTTGCCTTGCTCTAAGAAACCAAGCTGGGGACCGGCTTCGAACCTACTGTATCTTCGGCCCCCGAGGGCCCAACCTGCTTCCCCTAACTCTCTACGGTCTCTTCCATGACAAAGTAATGAAGCAAAGGGGGAAGAGGATTCTACCTGAAGAATAAACTGGTACTCCATAACGGTTTGGACGGAGAATGAGACGAGATTGAAGAAGCTTCCTTGCCCAGACCTTCACCGTTCCCCAAAATAAAAGTAAGGGTCTCTGGACCCACACAGAGGGTTAATTTGACTTAAGGTTATCCTAGGAGGTAACCCACTTACGACTGACAGCCAGGATAAGATCTATCCTTCATCCAACAGGCGGAGAACAGCCACCACAACTATCTAAATCCCAACCAAAAGATTGCCTCAACCACTATGCAACGGGACGAGGAGAGATAGCCTCAGGGCCACCTACTTTCCCCAATCTGGCAACGGCACCTGTCCACCATCTGATTCACAAATCGTGATGGACAGCCTAATAGAGATCCCATAATCATTTACTGTGCCTTCTCTCAGGAAGAAAGCGACAAGGCCATAATACTCTCACTTCTCGAGGTAGATCTTTGCTTCGACAACTAAGAGTAGGGGGGCAACTATTGGGATATCCTGGTTTAGCTCTAAACCAGGCTCTGGTTCGACTTATCGAAAAGCCTGGTTCTCTGGACTATGGACTTCGAACTAAGCGAAGGCCAACCGCAAGCAACTCAAGGCTTCACACCGAACTACAACATTCGAAGGCCAGTCCTTCGGGTAGCACCTTCGGCCCTGGCCAAAGTCTGAACTACTCATCGACTTTCGAAGACACGAACTTCAGTCCCCACCATAAACATGATCTCCGGCCTCGAGAAAATATCAAGCCTTCGGCCCATGCAAGGGAAAACCCAAAGCTTGAACCACAATCTATTCCAAAAAGGAAACTATAACCAACGGTTACAATCGACACTCATCATGCCATGATCATGGCACGTAATTCCTGCAGCCATGCCTCCGATCTGGCCAGAACCGCTCATTGACAACTCACGATCACCAAACATGGGAGAGATTTTCTCCCCATGATCTTCAAAAAAAGAGCGGGCCACTGACCGGAGGCCATCTTTTAAATATGGGTAAGAAGGATGGCTCGAGAGATACGCTTGAATAATCTCACACATATACACTTTCAATCTCCAAGAACTCATTTTCTCATCCACTTTCGACATCTTCCATTCTGAGGCCAGAATCTGCCACTGACTTAGGCATCAGAGTGTCCTCTGCTAGAACAACTCCAGCAAGGGACCTATTTTGCAGGTGAACCAGGGAGCTGTCCTATGATGCAGCGGCTCCGATCGGCCGATCCAGGGACTCCATGCCAACAAGTTGCTATTTTAGTGTTGTATTAGTCAGCTCATGTTGAGCTAGTCCAGTCTAGTGTTAGTCAGCTCATGTCGAGCTAATTTTATTTTTGAGTCCTGTCCAAGTACACTGAAGACTCAAGATCATATCATACAAGTGAAGACCAAGTCCAACCATAGTGAAGACATGAAAGTATAGCCCAAGTCCAACCCAGCTTGAGGATTTGAAAAACCCAGGAGGAAAATTTAGAAACTCTGAAGCCCTGGACCAGCCGGAAGCAAACTGGGCTAGCCCAGGCCGAGGAGGGAGCTAGGGTGCCTTGGCCTTATGGTGACCACCCTTGGTTTGCCACTTCAGGTCACACCCTTGGCCGACCAAGACATGGAGTGTGGAAGTGTTCTTAGGGATTTTTTCTACCTAGGTTTCCTTACTTTTCTAGCTAAGGTTGGGTGGTGGGAAAAGGATTCTTATGTAATGTCTAATTTACCCTTTGATGCAGAACAAATAAAGGAATGCGATGCGGAAGTAAATTAAGATTAACTAATTTTTTGTTGTTGTTTTATATGTTTGTAGAAGTTGGCTTCAAATCAAAGAAAAGTTAACCTAACATTGAAAGATACTAATATGATAATTGAAAGCACAATTTAAGGAAACTAAATTATCAGAGTAGTTCAGAAGCAACGGATCGCTGGGGGTTGAGAAACTCCCAGACCTAGGGTTTCGCTCGAACTTTCAACAGAACAGAAATAAAGAGAAGAGATGGTTTACCTTACCAGACAATGATCTTCACAGATTTTGGTGGAAGAACTCTCCCGAGCAGATTGTTGGATCCTCGGATTCAGGTATCTTCGCAATGGATCCTCCAATACTGGTCCTTTGGCGGGTTGGCTTCTCCTGAACTCAAGATCTAGAAGAGAGAAAAAAAACAATGATGGAATCAGAGAGTCAAGGGAAAGATTACCAGGTTGATGAACTTGAAGATTGAAATTGCTGAAAACTGGGTTCTCCTGGATGTTGATGTGATTTTCCTTGGAACTTGCTCTGGATCTGAAGTTGCCAGACTGGATCTGGATGAAGGGTGGATGGCCTGGACTTGTAGAGAGAGAGAGGCCGTGGGAGATGGATGGATCTAGGGGTTTGATGGATTGAAAATAATGAAGGGTGGCTAGGGTTTTGGAATTTCAAGTGGCTAACCTAGGGTTTTGGATAAGATGGAGATCTCTCACCTCCTCAAGGCTCCAATAGAACCCGGATTACCCCCTCACGGAGCTCAACACTTAGAATAGTGCGAAGAAGAGAGAAACCTAGGTCACTCAACACAAGAGAATAGTAAAAAAATAATTTTCTTCATTGATTTTCAAAGTTACAAAGAGAGGTCTATTATATAGACCTAAAATTTTCTCCTAGCTTGTACAAATTCCCATGTGGGACTAACTCTTCCAACCTCTAGATTAGGTAGAAACCCCCTCTCTTGGTCGACCAGACTTCAAAAAAAATTGGGACGGCCATAAAGGAATTTTTTTTGGAATTTTTATGGCGCCTCCTTTGGAGTTGGATTTGGATTTGGAGTCCTCCTCTTCTTATGGCATTTGTTCTTTTCTTCCACTCCAAGTTAAGCTCTTTGATTTTGATTTAAACATCAATTGGATGTCCTTCTTTGATTTCTTCTCCAAGAGAAGTTTTTCTTCCTTCTTTGCTTAGGTAAAATAGGCAGGTATGGGCGCCTCCTTTAAATTAGCTTCCAATTTGATTTTTTTCTTCTTTGGATGTGGGGACCATGACACTGGGAATGCCTCGTGGGGCGCCTCCTGGACTCTGGGCATGTGCTCGAGTGTGGCTGGGCGTGTGGCTTGGAGTGTGGCCTCCACTTGCTTGAACCCTTGATTTGATTGGAAGACAAATGTGGCACCATTTTGGACCAAATTGAAACCACATCGGGACTTGCATCGAGTCAACATGGACTCAAACAAAATTAAATGGTGACTCAAGAAATAAATAAAAATAAATAACCTGGTTGACCAGGTCAACCTTATTACAAAACCTAATTTCTCGGGCAATGTCAATCAGAGATCCAGATGGAGCTCTGAAGTCTTCTCTGAGTCTGGTGCCCGCACCAATTCTCCCGGTGGGAGGAACTCAACCCTGTCGAGTAGGGCTCAAGTTGGCTCTGGACTCTCTCCAAGAGGTCTGGGTCCAATTCTTGAATTTTCTTCTCGGGAGATCCAGAGTCCAGAATCTGGCCTTCCTTGCCAGCGGACCAGGTACCTTTGGTATCCTCGATTACGAGTAGAGATAACCTGATCATCCAGGATCTTTCAATCTGCTCTTTCCTCACAGGCCAGTTTGTTGGTGGGACACAGGGTCGGGATCACTCTCAATGATGGGTTAGGCTCAAAAGGCTCACTAGGAATCACAGCTGGCTCCCTGTACTTTACTAAGTCTGTAATGTTGAAAGTAGAGCTAATGCCTAGTTCTGGAGGCAACTCGAGCACATAGGCATTGATCCTACTCTCTTTACCACTCTAAATGGTCCAGCTCCCCTAGCATGTAACTTCTAACGGTTCCAGGAGGAAACCGTTTCAGCCTTACCTAATCATCACATAGGTCTCCCTCAACAAAAAGATTTGACTCGCCTTAGTATCAGCCAACTTCTATAAGTTTCATTACTTAAATTTATTTTGGCATGAATTTCTTTATGCAAGTCTTTTACATGCTGTTCAAAATTCTCAGCAGATTCGGAGACTCGAGTGTGGACAGGTAAAGGGACTAGGTCAAGAGGTGTGTGAGGTTTGTACCCATGTACAATTTCAAATGGCTCTTACCCGTAGACCGTTGACCGAGTCATTGTACCAAATTCTGCCATTGGTAGGTATAAATCCCAATTTCTGGTGTTTCACCAACAAGACATCTCAGCAGATTTCCTAGGCTACGGTTCACTACTTCAGTTTGGCCATCAGTTTGGGGATGATAGGCAGTTGAAAACTTAAGTTTTGTCCCTAACTATGCCAAGGGTCTTCCAAAAGTAACTGGTGAACCGGACATCCCTATCTGAAACGATTGTCTTAGGTAGGCCATGGAGTCTAACTATCTCATTGAAGAAAAGTGGTGGCTACCTTAGACGCATCAAAGGTTTTGGGAACAAGGCAAGAAGTGGGACATTTTAGAGATCGGTCGACTACGACACAGATAGAATCATGTCTCCTCTGGGTCTTAGGTAAACCTAACACAAAATCCATACTCACATCTTGCAAGGACGATCTGGGATAGGGAGTGGGGTATAAAGGCCAGTGTTTTGTTTTCGCTGTTTGGCAACAGCGCAGGTTCGACATCTAGCTACAATATTAGCCACATCCCTTTTCAAGCTAGGCCAGAAAAAATGGTCTTCATAGCTAGAATGGTCTTGTCTTTTCCAAATGGCCGGCTAAACCTCCAGCATGGATTTCCCAAATCAAAAATTCCCTAAGAGAAGTTCTAGGGAACAAAGCCTATTTTTGAAGAACAAAAAACCATCTACAAGGGTATAATCCTGTGATTACTAGATGGTCCTTGAACTGATCCTGATACCAGTTTTGAATCCGGACAAGGACTCATATTCCTCTTTGATTTGCTCAAACCCTATGACCTCAGTTCTAACAGAAGTTAATAACAGGGATCGCGACTAAGGGCATCAGCTACCTTATTCTCAACTCCAGCCTTATGTTTCAGGACAAAATATAGGACTGGATATATTCTACCCACTTAGCATGCCTAGGGTTAAGCTTCTTTTGGGAGTTCAGAAATCTAAGAGCCTCATGGTCCGAAAAAGTACAATTCCTGCGGTAGCAAATATGTCTCCAGTAACGCAAAGCTTGCACCACCGCATAAATTCCTTATCATAGGTAGAATACCTAAGCTTAGCATCATTAAGTTTTTCACTAAAGAATGCTATGGGATGATTCTCTTGGCTTAGGACTCCACCTATTCCTACACCTGAAGCATCACAGGCAACTCAAATACTTTAGAAAAATTGGGTAATCTCAAATGGGTGCCTGGGTCTTTTCCTCCTTAAGATCTAGAAGGCTTTATGGGGTGACTTAGTCCAATGAAATTCTCCCTTCCTAATACAATCAGTGATAGGAGCAGCTAAAGTACTAAACCCCTTGATGAATCGCCTATAGAAGGTAGCCAAGCCGTGGAAACTTCTAACTTCATGCACATTGGTTGCTCTGGCCATTCTACTATGGACCAATCTTCTCAGGATCGGCTCCACGCCGTCAGGGGTTACTCAAAAACCAAGAAAGATACTCTACTAGTCATGATTCACAACTTCTTAAGATTACCGTAGAGTCTCTCATTCCTCAAACTTGGCAGACACTGCTCTAAGGTCCCTAGGTGATCTGCTGGGGTCTTACTATAGATCAGGATGTCATCAAAATAGACCACCACAAATTTTCCTATGAAAGCTCTAAGTACCTGGGTCATAATTCTCATGAAGGTACTAGGGCATTGGACAACCCAAAAGGCATAACAACCCATTCATAAAGACCATCCTTAGTTTTGAAAGCAGTTTTCCATTCATCCCCGGTCTAATCCTAACCTGATGATAGCCGTTTTTGAGATCAATCTAGAAAAGCCATTGCACCAGCCATCATATCAAGCATGTCATCTAATCTAGGGATGGGAAACCTATATTTGATTGTATTTTATTGATGGCACGACTGTCAACACACATCCTCCACGTGCCATCTTTCTTTAGGGTCAGTAAGGCTGGGACTGCACAAGGGCTAGACTTTCTCTAATAAACCCCTTCTCCTCAATAATTCTCCAACCTGCTTTTGCAGTTCTTCATGCTCAGATGGATCATCCTGTAATGGGGCAAGTTGGGCAATCGCTCCTGGATTAGATCTATGGCATGCTGGATATCCCTAAGAGTGGAAGGTGGTCTGGCAAATCCTCGGGAAAAGACATCCTCAAATTCTTTTAACATAGGTTTAACTTCTTGAGGAGGCTCTGAGGTTCCGAATTTCTAAGTTCCTTAGCAGTCAACATCCAGATGGTGAACCACTATGAATTTCTTGTTCTAGATCCTTAGCACTGATTAGGTTCACTCCAGTTTTCATCTCCTTAACCTTATCGGCTCCTTTAGTTACCTTGTCCTTAGGGGGAACTGAATGGATCGTAATCTTCTTCCCATTGAAACTAAAGACACAGGTATTGGATTTCCTAAGAGGGGCATCATGATCATACAACCAAGGTCTTCCGAAATTATACTGCTCACCCCATGGGTAAGACATCGCACCAAATCTTTTCATGATAAGATTGCATTTGGATTTGGACTTGACATCTAGACTGGATGGGTATGGAGGTAGAATCTACCCAAGAACCTTATAGGGGTTGGGATGGGAACTGGGATTAAGCCTAACATCTTGACAGTGCTAGTAGAGATGGCATTTACACAGCTCCCACTATCTTGATGATCTTACATACCTTATCCCCTAATTTAAGAAAGTTCTAGGATGTTAGTCCTACGCCAATCCTCTTGAACTAGATTCTGGGATAGGATGCATCTTACAACTCCTAATTGTCAGATTCATTAGGTTCCTCCTCTCTTCATACTCCTCAACCAAATTCATTCCGGCCTCATAAACTTCTTCTTCAAATTCCTCACTGGGCTCGGAATTATCATTCTCTCCCTCTTCTATGTAAAGGGATCTCCGAGGGCACTGGCTAGCAACATGACCTACCTTATGACACTTGAAACAGGCTATGGCAGTACACTGACTGGAAATGTGACCTGGTTTCTGATACTTAAAACAGGTGATATTTGAACTAGGGGTTTCTCTGGGGGTCAGGTGCCTCCTTTGTCCATGGGCCTAGGGGTAGAAGTACCCTGAAAAGGTTTACTAGGGATACCTTGGCTAGGTCCATTCCTTGGGATTGGGGCACTAACCCTAGAAGGTATAGGTCCTCTCTGAAATTTCTCAGTGTTCAGTGCAATCTGTTAGCTTGGTCTAGATCAGTAACCTCTCTCAGAAATAGTTCTCTCTTGATATCATCCCTCAGTCCAGCCCTAAATCTAGACAAAGTGACTTCGTGGGCTTCACTCACATCACATCTCATTAGGTATTCATCAAAGTAGCCATGTAGTCTGAGACAGATCGGTTTCCTTGTTTCAGGTTTTTGCCATTGGTCTAACAGGTTTGCTGGTATGAAATGGTAGGTATTTATCTCTCATTTTTCTTCATACTGCCAAGTGTTATGGGCTCAACATTCGTCTCCTAGTGGTTAGCTCAATGTCCCCCAGTATAACCTAGCTTGACGCACTAATTTCATCTTGGCAAACTTGTATTCCTCTCCTCAGACATAGCATACCACTCAAAGTATTGGTCCATCTCACCCTCCCAATCAGAATACACCTTAGGGTTCAGACTACCATCAAAAGTGGGTGCATCTAATTTGAGTTCCTGATGAACCTATCATCTCTATCTTCAGGCTCTGGGTCAGGCCTCCTATGATTAGGTTCAGGATCTCTATATAGGCCTTCTAGGCTCTGATGTGGGTAAGGTTGAGGCACATTAAAATCGGGGTCAGGAGTCCAATTCCGATGTCTAGGTGTTCTTCAAGTACTTGGACTCGGCCCTAGTTGGGTAGATCCTCATGAATTTGTGCGCTAAACTGGGCCACAGTGTTTGTCATATCCTGATTCATTTTATCCATACTTTCAGTAAGAGTTTTGATCATGGCCTCTAAATCAGGTTGGGTTTGACCAGGTGATATGGCACTCCGTTTCTGGTAGACATGATGATTCAAGCAAGCACACAAAATGAGACTAGACTAAATCGACTACTGGATCACTAGACCTAGAGTCCAAACTAGATGCCCAATCAGAGTGGCAAGCTAGCCTGTAGTAACTCAGACTCAGCCAGCAGGTGTAAGGGGAGTGTTAGGTCCCTGAATGCCAATCCTAGACACCAATCAGTGATTGGCCAGGTAGGCGGACCAGCACACAAGCCCTTCGGGAATGGATCCCTGAACCACCATTCTAGACACTGAGTGCGCACACACAGAATAACTCAGCAAACTGACTCAACACTAGCCTAGACCCGACCATTGGTGTCCCTAGCCCACTAGGGCAAATTAGGTCTAACCGATTTTAAATTAGGTCTAGGTTCGAATGATTGATGATGGTTTTGGGCTAAGAGAGGTAATCAACTCCTCCCCTTATCTTAGATGCTCAATGCCCTTAAGTAAATTATGAGATGATCACTCCAAAAAGAATTGAATTGCATAACACAAAAAATAGAGTTGCTGTATTTTAATGTTCAGAATTTTACCAAAACCAATAAATCACAGAAAAATTATGGAAAATAGGATCAATTATACTGGTTTCAACGAAGCAAAAATAATGCAATTCAGAGTTTTATGCAAGGAGAAATAATTCAGAAACAGGGTAATTACGGGCTGCAACTAGATTGTCTTCCCCGTTTATAATCCCTGCTACGAAGTTATAACCCAATGGATCCCCTACACACCCTAGGAACACCCCGGGAATGGGAGGAGGAGGCTTGCACCTCGCTTAGTCCTAGGACCGACGTCCTGGGGAGTCTACTTCGAGCAGACAAAATAAAAAGAAACAATCAAAGCAAGCAAGCAAATCAGAAACCCTAGACTGGGCTCTGATACCAAAAAGATGCAGAACAAATAAAGAATGCGATGCGGAAGTAAATTAAGATTAACTAATTTTTTGTTGTTTTTATATGTTTGTAGAAGTTGGCTTCAAATCAAAGAAAAGTTAACCTAACATTGAAAGATACTAATATGATAATTGAAAGCACAATTTTAAGGAAACTAAATTATCAGAGTAGTTCAAGCAACGGATCGCTGGGGGTTGAGAAACTCCCAGACCTAGGGTTTCGCTCCGAACTTTCAACAGAACATAATAAAGAGAAGAGATGGTTTACCTTACCAGACAATGATCTTCACAGATTTTGGTGGAAGAACTCTCCCGAGCAGATTGTTGGATCCTCGGATTCAGGTATCTTCGCAATGGATCCTCCAATACTGGTCCTTTGGCGGGTTGGCTTCTCCTGAACTCAAGATCTGGAAGAGAAGAAAAATAATTGATGGAATCAGAGAGTCAAGGGAAGATTTACCAGGTTGATGAACTTGAAGATTGAAATTGCTGAAAACTGGGTTCTCCTGGATGTTTATGTGATTTTCCTTGGAACTTGCTCTGGATCTGAAGTTGCCAGACTGGATCTGGATGAAGGTGGATGGCCTGGACTTGTAGAGAGAGAGAGGCCGTGGGAGATGGATGGATCTAGGGTTGATGGATTGAAAATAATGAAGGGGGCTAGGGTTTTGGAATTTCAAGTGGCTAACCTAGGGTTTTGGATAAAGATGGAGATCTCTCACCTCCTCAAGGCTCCAATAGAACCCGGATTACCCCCTCACGAGGCTCAACACTTAGAATAGTGCGGAGAAGAGAAACCTAGGTCACTCAAACAAGAGAATAGCAAAAAAATAATTTTCTTCATTGATTTTCAAAGTTACAAAGAAGGTCTATTATATAGACCTAAAATTTTCTCCTAGCTTGTACAAATTCTCATGTGGACTAAACTCTTCCAACCTCTAGATTAGGTAGAAAACCCCCTCTCTTGGTCGACCAAGACTTCAAAAAAAATTGGGACGGCCATAAAGGAATTTTTTTTTGGAATTTTTATGCGCCTCCTTTGAGTTGGATTTGGATTTGGAGTCCTCCTCTCTCTTATGGCATTTGTTCTTTTCTTCCACTCCAAGTTAAGCTCTTGATTTGATTTGAACTTCAATTGGATGTCCTTCTTTGATTTTTCTCCAAGAGAAGTTTTCTTCTTCCTTCTTTGCTTAGGTAAAATAGGCAGGTATGGCTCCTCCTTTAAATTAGCTTCCAATTTGATTTTTTCTTCTTTGGGTGTGGGGACCATGACACTGGGATGTCTCTGTGGTGCCTCCTGGACTCTGGCGTGTGCTCGGAGTGTGGCTGGGCATGTGGCTTGGAGTGTGGCCTCCACTTGCTTGAACCTTGATTTGATTGGAAACAAATGTGGCACCATTTTGGACCAAATTGAAACCACATCAGGACTTGCACCGAGTCAACATGACTCAACAAATTTAAATGGTGACTCAAAAAATAAATAAATAAAAATAAACTGGTTGACCAGGTCAACCTTTATTACAAACCCTAATTTCTCGGGCAATGTCAATCAGAGATCCAGATGGAGCTCTGAGTCTTCTTCTGAGTCTGGTGCCCGCACCACCCTTACTTAGGCCCAAGACTAAGGGTCTATTTAAAGGACCCTAGTCTCTTGTATGAGAGATTGATTATTGATATGAAATACTTGAGTTTTCTGTAATTACTTTGTGCTACCCTGCTTTGCGCTTAAGGGTTTTTTGTGTTCTTCTTCTTCCCGATGTTGCAACTACCTCCAGCCTTCATCCAAGCCTCCTCTTCCCACATCCTTGCTGCCTTGTTTCTGAGATTTTCTTGTGCTCCCAACCTTGTTTTCTCATGCTTGACAGTTGTTTGCAGGTCCCGAGTTACTAAGAATCCAATGACTCTAATCGGCTGCAATCGGACCACCGAGCAGAAAGCCGGGTATCCACGATCTCTGACTTGGTTTTCTAGGCCGCATCCATCAAGGATGGAGATCTCTTCGCTACGATCTTCACTGGGTGCATCCAACATTGCCAGGTACATCCCCCTACCACCGTAGTTTTATTATAGGTAAACTAGCCCTAACCGATGCTTCTCACCCCGGCGATCCCTTTTTACTGCTTTTCTAGGTCCTAATCTGCTTGCGTAGCTTTAAAATTTCATATCCAATTATCACATCATATTTTGATCTGATATTCAGGATTTAACCACCTCATCCAACCATAAAACATAAAAAAAATAACCGCATGCATATTAGTCCCGCATCACTGTGTGAATTATTTTCACCTTGTTCTTATGCCCTACCCATCCCTTATATTAAAACCCTAGCCGCCCTCCTTCCAAGCCTTGGCCGCCCAACACAAACACTCTTTCCCTTGCTATTTTTGATTTAGTTCTTCATCTCTACATTATTTTCTAACCATAGATGGTGATTTGCAGGACCCTAAATTCCCACGAATCCGAGGATACCTTCTAATCACCGAGAAGAAAGCTACGAATCCGCAAGGTCAGAAGCTTGCTTTTCTGGGCTGCATCCAAGAGCGAGAGTGACATCTTTGTGCATGATCTTCATCAAGCACTTCAACCATACCAGGTACACCCCCTTGACTCTCCAGTAGTGGTCTTGCAGAAGAGCAGCCTTACCATGGTTTTCTTAAACCTTAGCGATCATGTTTCTCTAACTTTTAGGATTTATTTCTACATGCATGACTTCTAAAAATTTTCTAGAATTCTTTACTTTGAATTTTGGCTTGAAATTTGGGATCTAAAACCCTAACTCTTTAGTTAATCATGAAAAAATACTTTGCATGCATAAATCATCCCACATCACTACCAACATTACGTGGTTCTTTGGTATGCTTGACCAGAATCTATGGATTTGTGGATCACTCGAGAGGATCTGCAGCAACTCAATCCAGACCTATTAGAGAAGTACTAGACCCTGATTGACCCTTGCTCAATAGGGTCAAGTTCTTCCCATCTTAGGAGAATTGGTGCAGGCACCAGGATTAGAAAAAGGCTGCACCTAATTCACACTCTTTATTGATTACTTAGACATTCGAGTCCATCATTTTGAGTCCAGTCAGTCTTAAAGTTAAGTCAACTAAGTCCATTTGTTCTCATTTTGAGTCAATTAAGTCCTGTAATAAACTGAGTCAATTGAGTCAATGTGATGAATTGATTCATTTGTTTTCATCTGAGTCCAGTCAAGTGAGTCCATCTTGAGTTCTGTAATTTTTTTTCATTCAAGTCAAGTGCAAGAGGAGAGCCATTGGACCCCACTTCAAAATAAGAATTATCCTGCGCCACCTCCATTGGTCCCTACTGAAGCAAAGAAGGAAGAGGAGACTTCATGCGCCACCTCCCCTAATCCCACTCAAGCTGTCCAAGAAATATGGAAGGAAAGTGGCTCCCAAGCAAACCCCTATTTCACACAACACCCTAGCCAAAAAGGGAAGAAGAGTGGCACCCAGAAACTAAAAGGATATGCCCTACAAGCCAAACTATGTTGTATCTCCCAAACCATTGTAATTGACAATATTCTAAATCAAGGCATTATTTTTCATCACCACTGTGTTTATATTATATGATGAATCCCATAGATTAGGGCTATGATTTTAGGGTTATGATGAGATCTTACCAATGAGACCTAAAATCTTAAAACCTTAATTTAAAGTATTCCTAGTCAAAGGAACCCTGAGTAGGGGATCAGGATTTTCCGGTAAGACTAGCACATCCCATGTATACTGGAAAGGGTGACTGCTCTCACAGTCACTTGTGTATGACACTAATACTGGGATGTGGGTGCTCATTGGAGAATGAGTTCACTGATATGATCCAACTTGAGAACATCTAATGGAGTCTTAGCTACATGTCAATAGAAGTTCTCATAGTGAGAGTGGTACAAGTAATCCTTTGACCTGAGACTCCCATAAGTACCTTATCTACATGAACCCATGCTTTGGTTCAATCCTAATCATGACACTGAGTCATGTATAGGATTGATACTGGGAATGGTGAATTGGATATGAAGGTAATGAGTAGGTCAACAAGGAATCGATCACTCTTAGTAAGAGGAGATTGCATCTAGCTAGTTAACAATCGGATGATGATTCAGGGAATCTTTGATCAAAGTAAAGATATTAGAGATGGTTTCTAATATCAAGATAATTGAATCATCAATATAAGATTGAGCTAGAAATAAATATAATATTGGATTTGACATATATCCATATCCATAGTTATATTTTGGTGCAGGCTGATCGAAAGATTTAATTATATGGTAACTCTCTACTGAAGGGTAATTTTGGTATTTCACCAGAATTTCCATATCTTTCGGGTAGGCATGACACGTTGCTAGACGTCAATCTTGTTTGTGGGTTGATCAAATTCAAAGATCACTTATTATTAGGAAGAGTCCTAATTGATCAAATCGGGTAAGCCCGGTTTGACATAATTGATTAGAAAGAGTTCTAATCAAATTAGGTCAACTTGTATTCGAACCCACTGCTGGCTCGATGTGGAACCCAATGAGTCACACACTTAAGAGGATTAATCAAGAGTTTAATTTGTGATTAAATCATCTTTGCAGGATAACACTCTAGCAGGTGTTGCAAACCCTAGCTTTTATTTGAATCGGATTCGAATTTGAGTTCCGGATTGTTTAATTTAGGTTCTAATTGGATCTAATTAGACCCTAATTATGAAAATAGGGATTATGGCTAACCCTATTGGCTAACCATGCACCTAGGCTAGCCCCCCACCCGCTCCTTATTTTTTTTCATGCCAAAATACCAAGGGTCCATGCGCTAATGGACTCTTGGCGCGCCATTTAGAAGAGTCCATGGCGCATGGACTCTTGGCGCACCCCACTTAATTCTCGATGAATTATGATGGGGCGGTCTCTTTTCTAAGAGTTAGCGCTTCACTTGTCCCCCCTTGGATGGGAATCCAATGGCTGATGGGTTTTTAAGAAAGAAGGAAAGCGCTGACTCTTCTCGGTTGCGCAAAATAACATCTCTTCGAAGACCGAAACATCGTGATTCCCTTCTTCTAGAATTTCATGACTTTTCTTTTAAGAAAAGCTGTGAGTTTTAATCTAGAAGGGCATGAGAAGGAGGGAAGGGGGCATGAGAAATATGGAAGACCGTGAGAAATATTTTACTGAGAGTTGTGTTCTTTTGAAAAGGCACCTTTTTTGTAATCTATTTAAGGAACAGAGACTTCGGATGATAAACTAATGTACGACAGAGGTTTTTATTTTTCTTTTCTTTCTAGGAGACTGATTCCTCCTTAGCTTTTTTAGGACACAGAGAGTTTCCCTTTTACAGAGTTCTCTTCTCTGTTGAAACTCAAGTCTAAAACAAAAGATAGGAAGAATCTCTCGATCGGTAAAAGAAAAGAATTACTACTCTGTTTCTATTTCCTTTACATTAAGACATTAGTGTCCTAAATCCTCCTCCTCCTTCAAGACAAGAGTTTTATTCTTAGGACAAGGTCTTAAGAAAGGGAGAGGAAGAAGAAAGAAAGGAAGTAAGGAGTCCCTACCGTGGAGTTTTAAAGCCATAGTCCTCTTTGGTTCTAGGATAAGAATTCAAGTGAAGGAATTTTGAAGAAGCTAGCATCTTTATCAATCTTCTTGTGGATCACCATTGGAGTGTGGACATTTGGACGCCTGGTGAATTCAAAAGGGGCATTCAACTTCAAGTTTTGATTCTACATCAAAATTAGATTTAGCGTTAACAGGTTGGTGCCCTAATTCTAACAATGTAAGTTTGCATGTTTAATATATGTTTTAATCCTGAATAAGGAGATCTTGGCTAAGGGTTTATGGTGCAAATTTCATCATTTTTGAAATTATTTTTTTACAATGGTGCACTGGATTCCCAACAGTGGTATCAGAGCCACCCTTATTACAGTTAAAACATATGAAATTATTTATATGTGTTTTTGTTGTAGTGTCGCATGTTAGGGTTTTAAACCCTTGAATGGTGATAAACTTAGCATATTTTAGGTTGCATGTATGATAATTTATGTTTTGATGTATGCCACTAGTTAGGGTTTTTCACTCAAACCCTAATTGTTATAGAGATATGATTAGTTTTGAAGTCATCATACTGAAATAAGGTTGCCCTGGCATAATGGTGGATCCATTATGTGGTAAATGGTTGTCCTAGTATGATGACACACTTGGCACATATTTGTTTTATCAGAGAGATATGATTGAGATATGTTCTATAAGAATGTGCTGGCAATTTTATAAACCCTCCTCTTAAAAAATTATATTAAGTCATAGTATATTTAACTAATAAGCATCACTAGTCATGATGAACAATTGATCATTCGGTGTCTAGAAAGGTGGTTCTGGGAAGGTAAAGAGAATTGTGGTTTTTAATTGGTTCCATTGACTGACCTGGCTAATTTTTATTGGTGTCTAGGAAAGCAACAGGGGGACTCCCCACATCTCTTCCACTTGCCTGGCCGATTTTATTATATTTAAATCTTGACTAAAATGCTTAGTGTTAAAAACTATATATATTGGCCTTCCTTCATGCTGGATCATTATTGTGTTATGAACCACATTAGGTTTGTTGTGTTATCTGCAAGACCTAATATGGTGATTGACATAATACTAGTCTAGTGCACAGATATGCTTATAGTATATTCAGTATAATGCTTTGTTGTGTTATCTGCAAGGGCAATATATTTGAGTACTGACAGTATAGAAATGAAAGGGTCTTGACTTAACTAGAACATTATGGTTTGTTGTGTTTTCTGCAAGACTAATAATGTTCTAGAGGCCAAGTTATTTTTTGAGAATTATATGAGATATAATTGGAAGAGTTTCCTACCTTTGAGCTTATAAAAGATTTGTTATGTTTCTGCAAGATCTTTTATAAGTTATTAGGATCTCAATCTCACTAAGAAAAAACCATCAGGGTTCTTCTCGATTTTATAGTGAGGGCTATGATTTTTGATAAAATAGTGGGAGACATAATTAAATTGAACCTAATTTAATTATGTAAGTCATTTCATGGTGTTTGCTTATATATGTTTCTTTATTAAATGTAGATAAATGGCATCTTCATTATCATTGCGAAGTATCTTAGATACCAACAAACTGACTGGTCCAAACTATGTGGACTGGTTGAGAAATTTAAAGATTATGCTGAGTTCAGAAAAACTTTCCTATATTCTTGATACCCCTAGTCTTAATCCACTAGGGGACGATGCACATAGGAAGATATGGCCACATACAGACTGTGGCTAATGACTCCCTCACTATCAAGTGTATCATACTGGCCTCTATGACCAATGAGTTACAGAGACAGCATGAAAGCATGGATACTCAATCCATAATGCTCAATTTAAAAGAGCTTTATGGAGAACAAAGCAGAAACTGCTTGATACGAAATATCTAAGCAGTTATTCCGTGCTAGGATGACAGAGGGAACATCCGTTTTGGATCATGTTCTGAAGGTAATTGACTTAATCACCAGATTGGGTCAATTAGGTTTTATTATGGATGGGGAGTTGAATTAGGATTTAATCCTACAATCACTCCCAGAGTCATTTTCTCAGTTTGTCTTGAATTATCACATGAACAAACTGAACACTTCCTTGCCTGAGTGTTAAATATGTTAAAAACAGCAGAGAGCCACGTTAAGAAAGAAAAGGCTCCACTTCTTCTTGTTGATAAGACCAATAAGAAGAAATCAGGCAAAAAGAGTTTTAATAGGAGGCTAAACCCTAAGGGTTGCATCAATAAGAATAAAAAGGAAGAAGGCCTCAAACAATCAACCTGCTTCTTTTGCGACAAAGCGGGACATTGGAAAAGGAATTGCAAGGCTTACCTTGCAACTGTGAAGCCTGGTGCGGCAGATGCACCAAAGGTATGTATGAGATACATGCTATATTGACATTAAATTCGTCTATATCAAATACTTGGGTATTGGAAACCGCTTGTGGTTACCATATATGCAAATCTTTGCAGGACCTCCACAAGCTTAATGTATTGAAGGAAGGTGACTTCAATCTCTACGGTGCTAGTGGTGATATCATCCAAGCAAAAGCTTTAGGGACCTATATTCTGAAGTTGCCTTCAGGGAAGATCTTGGAGTTAGAAAATTGTTACTATATGCCAAAGATTATTATGAACATTATATCTATTCCTTTGTTATTAAAACAAGGATATGTAATGGATGTAACGAGCACTGGTTGCTCGATAATGTTGTCTAATAAAGTTATTTGTTCTGGCATATTTAGTAATGGCCTCTTAACTCTTTCTTCCAATGATAGTGTTTTTCATGTCAATAATAAAAGAAAAAAAAGACTTTAATGAAACTTTACTTTGGCATCATCGACTTGGTCATGTTAATGAGTCTAGGATAAGCAAGTTATACAAGAAAAAATTTCTTGATCCTTATGAGTATGAATCATTAGGAACTTGCGAATCATGTCTCATGGGTAAACAGATGCCCAAGACTCCATTTACAGGACAGGAGAAAAGGTCAACTCGAGTTATTAGGACTTATACATTACTGATATGTATGTGGTCCAATGACAACTCAGGCTAGAGGTGGAGGATACTCATATTTTATCATTTACAGATGATTTATCTAGGTTTGGAATTGGTATCTTATGAAAATAAATCTGAAGCCTTTAATAAATTAAGGAGTATCAAAGTATGGTCGAAAAAAACAAACCGGAAAAGTATTAAAGTTCTTCATTCTGATCGAGGAGGAGAATACTTATCCACGGAGTTTTTAGACTATCTTAAAGTTAATGGAATTCTTTCTGAATGGACCCCTCCTTATACTCCACAGCTAAATGGTATAGTGAAAGGAGGATCGTACCTTATAAGATATGGTACGATCCATGATGTGCTTCACAAATTTACCCATTTCTTTCTGGGGTCATGCCCTAGAAACTGCTTTTTACATTCTGAACAAGGTACCTTCTAAATCCATTATTAGTACTACATATGAAATTTGGAGTGGAAAGAAACCGTATCTTAAATATTTTAAGGTATGGGGATGTCCAGCTTATGTTAAAAGAAATTTTGGACATAAGTTGAAACCTAGAGCGGATAATGTCTATTTGTAGGATATCCTAGAGAGGGTAGAGGATATCTGTTTTACCATCCTACTGAACAAAAGATTTTTGTCAGCAGGCATGCCACTTTTCTAGAAAAAGAGTTTATTTTAGAAAAGGGCAATGGTAGAACTGTTGAACTTGGAGAAGTACAAGAAATACAGATAGACAGTTCTCAACCATTAGAACATATAGTTAGGATAGAACCAGAACACAAAACTCCTCCCTGTAGGTCTGATAGAGTGCCACGGGCACCTGAGTGGTATGGGTTTATTATTGAAAATAATGAGGCCAAGTCATTCAAAATGATGAACCTCTGACCTATATGGAAGCTATCTTGAGTACTGATTCAGATAGATGGCAAGAAGCCATGGAATCTGAGATAGACTCTATGTATGTAAACCAAGTATGGTCTTTGGTCGATGCACCAGAGGGTGTTAATCCTATTGGGTGCAAATGGGTCTATAAGAAAAAGATTGGGGCTGATGGCCAAATTGAAACCTATAAAGCCATATTAGTGGCAAAAGGTTTTAGACAAAAACAGGGAATTGATTATGATGAAACATTCTCACCTGTGTGCCATGCTCAAATCAATTCGGATTTTATTTGCTATAGCAGCGTACTACGATTATGAGATCTGGCAGATGGATGTGAAGATTGCATTCCTTAATGGTTTCCTTGAGGAAGAAGTCTACATGTCACAGCCAGAAGGTTTTATTTCAAAGAATAAACCTAATCAAGTATGCAAGCTAAAGAAATCCATTTATGGATTAAAGCAAGCTTCCAAGAGTTGGAACATCCACTTTGATGAAACTATTAAAAGGTTTGATTTTATCAAAAATGTGGATGAACCCTGTGTTATAAGATGACTAGTGGGAGTGCCATAGTCTTCTTGGTTCTGTATGTAGATGACATACTCATTGGGAATGATATCCCAATGTTGCAATCAGTCAAGGTTTGGCTATCAAACCAGTTTTCCATGAAAGATTTGGGAGAAACATCCTATATACTAGGTATTAAGATCTATAGAGATAGATCTAAGAGGATGCTAGGTTTATCCTAATCTAGGTACATTGACTTAGTGCTGAAATGATTCAGCATGGATGGAAGTAAAAGAGGTTATCTTCCTATGAGTCAAGGCATACATTATCTAAAAGGATGTCTCCTAAGACACCTAAAGAAAATAATAGAATGAATTCTATCCTTATGCTTCGGCAATAGGGTCCATAATGTATGCCATGTTATGTACCAGGCCTGATATGGCATATACTTTAGGCATTGTCAGTAGGTTTCAGGCTGATCCAGGAGAGGATCATTGGAAAGCAGTTAAAAATATTCTTAAGTACCTAAGAAGGACTAAGGATATTTTTCTGGTTTATGATGGTTCTGATCTTAAACTAGAAGCTTATTCTGATTCTAGTTTTCAATCAGACCCTGATGATAGCAAATCCATTTCAGGATATGTTTTTACCCTAAATGATGGAGTAGTGAGTTGGAAGAGTACCAAGCAGCAGACTGTAGCTGACTCAACCACAGAGGCAGAATACATAGCTATCAGTGAAGCCGCCAAGGAAGCAGTCTGGATGAAGAAGTTCATCACAGAGTTGGGTGTTGTTCCTGAAATTGAAAACCCAGTGCCACTTTACTGTGACAACACTGGGGCTATTGCCCAAGCTAAGGACCAAGAGCTCATCATAAGTCCAAGCACATTCTGAGACGCTTCCATCTCGTTCGAGAAATAGTAGAAAGACAAGATGTCTACATAAATATAGTTGATACAAAGAACAATGTAGCAGACCCGTTCACTAAGGCTCTACCACAGCGAGAGTTTGATCGCCACCTCGAGTGTATGGGATTAAGATTTAAAGGCGATTGGCTTTAGTGCAAGTGGTAGATTGAAAGGGATATGCCCTACAAGCTAATCTATGTTGTATCTCCCAAACCATTGTAATTGACAATATTCTAAATAAAGGCATTATTTTTCATCATACGCTGTGTTTATATTATATGATGAACCCCATAGATTAGGGCTATGATTTTAGGGCTATGATGAGATCATACCAGTGAGATCTAAAATCTTAAAACCTTAATCTAAAGTATTCCTAGTCAAAGGAACCCTGAGTAGGGGATCAGGGTTTTCCGGTAAGACTAGCACATCCCATGTATACTGGAAAGGGTGACTGCTCTCACAGTCACTTATGTATGACACTAATACTGGGATGTGGGTGCTCATTGGAGAATGAGTTCACTGATATGATCCAACTTGAGAATATCTAATGGAATCTTAGCTACATATCAATAGAAGGTTCTCATAGCGAGAGTGGTACAAGTAATCCTTTGACCTAAGACTGCCATAAGTACCTTATGTACATGAACCCATGCTTTGGTTCAATACTAATCATGACACTGAGTCGTGCATAGGATTGATACTGGGAATGGTGAATTGGATATGAAGGTAATGAGTAGGTCAACAAGGAATCGATCACTCTTAGTAAGAGGAGATTGCATCTAGCTAGTTAACAATCGGATGATGATTCAGGGAATCTTTGATCAAAGTAAAGATATTGGAGATGGTTTCTAATATCAAGATAATTGAATCATCAATATAATATTGAGCTAGAAATAAATATAATATGGATTTGACATATATCCATATCCATAGTTATATTTTTGGTGCAGGCTGATCGAAAGATTTAATTGTACGGTAACTCTCTACTGAAGGGTAATTTTGGTATTTCACCAGAATTTCCATATCTTCCGGGTAGACATGAAACATTGCTAGACGTGAATCTTGTCTTGTGGGTTGATCAAATTCAAAGATCACTTATTAGGAAGAGTCCTAATTGATCAAATCGGGTAAGCCCGGTTTGACCTAAATCGATTAGAAAGAGTTCTAATCAAATTAGGTCAACTTGTATTCGAACCCACTGCTGGCTAGATGTGGAACCCAATGGGTCACACACATAAGAGGATTGATCAAGAGTTTAATTTGTGATTAAATCATATTTGCAGGATAACACTCTAGCAGGTGTTGCAAACCCTAGCTTCTATTCGAATCGGATTCGAATTAGGGTTCCGGATTGGTTCAATTTAGGTTATAATTGGATCTAATTAGACCCTAATGTGAAAATAGGGATTATGGCTAACCCTATTGGCTAACCATGCACCTAGGCTAGCCCCCCACCCGCTCCTTATTTTTTTTCATGCCAAAAAACCAAGAGTCCATGCGCTAATGGACTCTTGGCGCGCCATTGGAAGAGTCCATGGCGCATGGACTCTTGGCGCGCCCCACTTAATTCTTCGATGAATTAAGATGGGGCGGCCTCTTTTCTTACAATTAGCACTTCACTTGTCCCCCTTGGATGGGAATCCAACGGCTGATGGGTTTTTAAGAAAGAAGGAAAGCGCTGACTCTTCCCGGTTGCACGAAATAACGTCTCTTCGGAGACCGAAACATCGCGATTCCCTTCTTCTGGAATTTCATGACTTTTCTTTTAAGAAAAGCTGTGAGTTTTAATCTGGAAGGGCATGAGAAGGAGGGAAGAGGGCGTGAGAAATATGGAAGATCGTGAGAAATATTTTACGGAGAGTTGTGTTCTTTGAAAAGGCACCTTTTTTGTAATCTATTTAAGGAACAGAGACTTCGGATGATAAACTAATGTACGACAAAGGTTTTTATTTTTCTTTTCTTTCCAGGAGACTGATTCCTCCTTAGCTTGTTTAGGACACAGAGTGTTTCCCTTTTACAGAGTTCTCTTCTCTGTTGAAACTCAAGTCTAAACAAAGATAGGAAGAATCTCTCGATCGGTAAAAGAAAAGAATTACTACTCTGTTTCTATTTCCTTTACATTAAGACATTAGTGTATTAAATCCTTCTCCTCCTTCAAGACAAGAGTTTTATTCTTAGGACAAGGTCTTAAGAAAGGGAGAGGAGAGAAGAAAGAAAGGAAGTAAGGAGTCCCTACCGTGGAGTTTTAAAGCCATAGTCCTCTTGATTTCTAGGATAAGAATTCAAGTGAAGGATTTTTGAAGAAGCTAGCATCTTGATCAATCTTCTTGTGGATCACCATTGGAGGGCGGACATTTGGACGCCTGGTGAATTCAAAAGGGGCATTCAACTTCAAGTTTTGATTCTACATCAAAATTGGATTTAGCATTAACAGGTTGGTGCCCTAATTCTAACAATGTAAGTTTGCATGTTTAATATATGTTTTAATCCTGAATAAGGAGATCTTGGCTAAGGGTTTATGGTGCAAATTTCACATTTTTGAAATTATTTTTTACAATGGTGCATCGGATTCCCAACAGAAACCCCCTCCTTATTCCATGCAAAGTGCCCTAGGCAAATGAAGAAAGCATGTAGAAGCCCCAGATTTTCTTCTCTCCTTATTTCCCTGTATAACCAACAAAGATGGAAAATATGCGGTGCCCCCTCTTTTCTCTCTTTATTCCATCTAAACAATTCAACTTTGAAAGGGAGTCCAAGAGGTCTAGGTGAATTATAAATACCCCTCCTCCCTCTTATAAGTTAGAATTTTCGATGAATGAAAACTCGAGTCTTCTTCTTCTATTCCTGTGCTTGTGAGCATTGACACTCCGTGAGGGTGAGGGTGAGAGGCCCAACCAACCAAACACCAGTTCCAAGTCCCAAACCCTAGCCGCCACCTCCAAAGCCACCAAGCATCTCCATACAACAAGCATCCAGGCATCTTCTTCCCCACCAAGCCACCAACCCCTTCTCTATGCCAAGCACCATCAGTCGTTTCTTTTGCCTCTTCCCTACTTCCAACCCTCTATTCCATATTTTTTCTACCTCACAGGTCACTAATCCTTGGTGTTTACAGGATCCCTCTGATGCTACTGTCCTCAGAAGAAGGCCTCCTTGCCTTCAAAACCATCTGAAGAAAAGCCGAGACATCCATGTGTAATAGGCTTCTTCTTCCAAGTGCCAATCCTGAGATCTATGTGATCCCATCTTTCAAGAAGGAGACCATCATTGCCAAGTATGCAAGCCGATCCCTTCTCTTTAGTTTTGTTTATTGAAAATGAGAATGTTCTAAGTAGTTGTTTCTCAACCCTAGGATCCTATTTTCTTTATTACGAGTTGACTCTTAATCTGTGGGTAGTACTTTAATCTTCATATAATCTTCTTTGCATACTCTTACTCTTTTCAGGAAATCAAAAAAAACATATAAAATCTAAAATCATTGCTCTCTTGATCTACCATTACATTATGATAATCTCTAGCATGTTTCATCCCGCATCACTACGATTGATTTTAGGGTATAATTTTTTAATCTCCCACTTGCACCAAAGCTAATCGCCCTTGTAGTTAATACCCATAAAATCTAGATGGCGATCTAACTGCTGTAAAGAAAGTGTTTTAGTGAATGGATCTACCATGTTGTTTATTGTATCAACTCGTTCTACTACCACATCATTTCTTTCGATGATTTCTCTAATGAGGTGGAAGCATCTCAGGATATGCTTGGACTTATGTTGAGACATTAATTCCTATGATTGTAGGAACCATGTCAAATTACATGATATTTTTTTTCATCCAGACTGCTTCCTTAGCAGCTTCACTAGCAGCTATGTATTCTACCTCAATGACTGAGTTAGCTATGGTTGGCTTCTTAGTACTCTTCAACTCACTGCTCCTCCATTCAGAGTAAAAACATACCCTGATATGGATTTTCTATCATCTAGATCGGATTGAAAACTAGAATCTGTATAACCTTCTAGTTTCAACTCTGATCCACCATATACCCAAAAAACATATTTAGTCCATCTTAGGTATATAAGGATATTTTTTACAGTTTTTCAACGATCCTCCCCTAGATCTGCTTGGAACCTACTTACTATGCCTATGGCATAAGCAATATCATGCCTATTACATAGCATTGCATGCATTATTGATCCTACTATCGAAGCATAAGGGATCATATTCATCCTATCTCTTTTTCTGGAGTCTTAGGTGACATCCTTTTAGATAGGTGTATGCCTTCACTCATAGACAAGTAACCCTTCTTACTTTCCTCCATATTGAATCTCTTCAATATTAAGTCTGTACCTGGATTGGATAATCCTTGCATCCTTTTAGATCTATCTATATAGATCTTTATTCCTAGAATATATGATGCTTCTTCCAAATCCTTCATGAAAAACTTCTTTGACAGCCAATATTTAACTGACTGCATCATTGGAGTATCATTTCCAATGATAAGTATATCATCGACATACAAGACCAAAAAGATAATGGCACTCTCACTTATCTTCTTATACATACATGACTTATCTGTATTCTTGATGAAACTAAATTCTTTAATAGTTTCATCGAAACAAACGTTCCACCTCCTTGATGCTTGCTTCAATCTATAAATAGCTTACATACTTGATTTGGTCTCCCACTTGAGACAAAACCCTCTGGATGTGACATATAGACTTCTTTCTCAAGATTTCTACTGAGGAATACAGTGTTAACATCCATCTACCAGATCTCATAATCACAGTATGTAGCAATGGCAAGCATAATCCTAATGGACTTGACTTGAGCATAGCAACCAATGAGAAGGTTTCATCATAGTCTATACCATGCTTTCGCTTGAAACCTTTTGCCACCTACTTAGCCTTGTAGGTTTCTATTTGCCCATCTACTCCAATTTTTCTTTTGAAGATCCATTTGTACCCTTTTGGGATAATTCTCTCAGGTGGGCCAACCAAGGTCCAAACCTAATAGTCATATATGGAGTCCATTTCAAAATTCATAGCACTTAACCATTTGTCAGAGTCCTTACTCATGATAGCTTTCATATAGGTCAGTGGATCATCTCCTTCAATGATACTGGTTTCATTATTATTTTCAATCATAAAATCATATCATAGAGGTGCTACACGTACTCTCTCTAACCTATGAAGGGGAGGTGTGTGTTGTGGTTGTACCTGATCAACTAGTATGATGCGGGACGACTCTAAGATTGTAGAAAAATAGTAAACTAATTTTTTATAATTTTTATAATTTAGGTTTGTAGGCTAAATTTTCAAAATAAAATAAGAACTAGTATAAGGAGTAACAATGCAAAGAATCATCGTATCGTAGGCAAACTCATGCAAAATAACAAATTACCATGACCCGAGAATTGAGAAACTCCCAGATTAGGATAGCTTATCTTCATCAAATCAGAAATTAAATTAGGGAAGAATGTTACCAATCACTGATTTGAAGAGAACTTCCAATGAAGAGATCACACAGCACTCTGATTGGAGTCTGAATGATGAAGCTCAGTTTCCTTGATTAGATGGCTGATTTGGCAGTCCTAAAGGCAAGAAAAGCCTCCTCTGGGAAGGTGAAACACCTCGGGGATCCTGCAAAACATCAAGGGTCAATCAAAACAGCAAGTAAGAAAAAAGAAAGAAACTAGGTTTAGAAGGAATCAGATTAGGGATTAGAAGCTAGGCTGGTTGAAGCTTGTTGAAGATCTCCTTGCTTGGCAGCCTAGGGAACTCCTTCTTAGTTATGTGAAGGCTTGGATGGTAGTGAGCTAGGGCATGGAAGGATGCTAGGGCAGCAAGGAATTCAACCAAGCACAATAATAATCAAAGAAAAAATAAAAACAAAGTAACACACAAGCTCGAAAGCTCAAATAAATTTACTAGGATTTTGATATCATGAATAAAAATTGATTACAAGAGGGGGAGGGATGGGGTATTTATAGAGTTCCCATTCCCTCTAACTAGGGTTACACACTTGGTGAACAAGTCCTCTCCTAGCTAGGTTAGAATTACAAGTCCTAAACAAACAAGGAAGAACTCCCATCCAGGTTAGGATTTGACCTAGTCTTCTCCTTCTCCCTTCATGCTTTGACTATTCCACTCAACGACACCTCTTGGACTTGGTCAAGACTTCAAGGATTCCTAGGATGGAATGTTGGGCTTCTAAGGGCTACAAGGGGCCAGCCCAAAGGAGCTTGGGTGCATGGGCTTGGGCCTCTGGAAGCTATGGTGGCCTGGAAGCCTGGTAGCAGGAATATTCCATGGAATCTTGATTTTTAGGGCTTGGGCTTGGTGCCTGGGATTGATTTCTTTGGGCTAGGATGTAGGTGGACCTCTCGAATCATGGATTCCTTGGTTTAGGAATATTCTCTAGCATCTGTGGAGAAATCTGGGCATCTGGAGGATATCTGGAAAGAATCAGGGTTTCTGGAAGCATCTTGGATCCTGGGTTGTCACACAAAATCCAATGGGATGATGTAGTGGCCTTTGACTCCTGGATGTGGCCTGGTAGAACTCCAAAATAGGGTAACCTCTTCTCTTGTATAAAAACTAGACTCATACAGGACTCATAACTGATGTACAAGACTTAATATACTAACTAGATTGAGGGTTGAGACAAATCAACTAACCTCAACTTATTACAGGACTCAATCTTAATTGATTACAAAATTTTCAAAATTTTGACACATGACTGATTAAACCATATGGGATATAAGGATCTGTGTCTAATGTTGGTGTCCCCACCATAGTACTTTTGATTGAGAAACTTGAGTTTGTTTATCTTGAACTTCCCTCAATTCAATTATTCACCCATTACCTTCCTCTTGGATAAATTCTTTTTCCAAGAATATGGTATGCCTACTAACAAGAACTTTTTGTTAGTAGGATGATAGAATAGGTATCCAATACCTTCTTGAGAATAACTGATAAACCTACATTTAGTAGGATGATAGAACAGGTATCCAATACCTTCTTGAGAATAACTGATAAACCTACATTTCTTAGCCCTAGTACTTAGCTTATGTCCAAATTCCTTTTTAACATAAGTTGGACAACCCCAAATCTTAAGATGCTTAAAACTTGATTTCTTGCCATTCCATAATTCATATGGAGTACTAGGCATTGATTTTGATGGTACCCTATTTAATACATATGCAGCAGTTTCTAGGGCATATTCCCAGAAAGATATTGGAAGATCTGTGAAGCACATCATGGACCTTACCATGTCAAATAAGGTACGATTACTTGTTTCTGCTACACCATTTAATTATGGTGTATATGGAGAGGTCCATTCAAAGAGAATACCATTTTTCTTAAGATGATTAAGAAATTCACTGGATAAGTATTCTCCTCCTTGGTCAGACCGAAGGACTTTAATATTTTATTCGGTTTGTTTCTTAACCATACTTTGATACTCTTTAAATTTATCAAAGGCTTCAAATTTATGTTTCATAAGATACACATATTCGAACCTAGATAAATCATCAATGAAAGTGATGATGTAAGAGTATCCTCCTCTAGCCTAAGTTGACATAGGTCCATATACATCTTAGTGTATTAAACCTAACAACCCAGTTGCCCTTTCTCCATGTCCAGTGAATGGAGACTTGGTCATTTTTCTCATGAGGCAAAATTCACAAGTTCCTAATGATTTATAATCATAAGGGCCAAAGAAATCATCTTTGTATAACTTGTTAATCCTTCACTCATTAATATGACCTAACCGGCATTGCCAAAAAAAGGTTTTATTGGTATTATCTTTCTTTCTCTTTTTGATTTCTGTAAGCAACACTTCATCATTGAGTGATAGAATTAAAAGACCATTCATAATTTTTTCCATTCCAAAGAAGTCATTAGAACAAAAAATGGAACAACCATTTTTCTCAACTTTTAAATCATAACCTTGTCTTAATAACAAAGGTAAAGAAATAATATTTCTAATAACATCACGAAGGAAATAACAGTCTTGCAATTCCATTATCTTGCTCGAAGGAAATAATAACATGTAGGTTCCAACAGCTTCAACATGAATGGCTTCTCCACTCGTGCCATAAAGCTTGAGATCACCCTTCTTCAACATTCTAATCTTGGGGAGTCCCTGCAAAGACTTGCAGATACGAGACCCACATGCAGTATGCAATACCCATGAATTAGAAGTTGAAGAGCTAATGATAAGTTTGTTTGTATCATAAACAAACTTTTGATGCTCCACTAGCATGATGCTTCAGACCTGCAAGATACATCTTGCAGTTCTTCTTCAAATGTACCTTCTTGTCACAAAAGAAATAGGATCTATCGTTTGAAGGCCTCTTTGCCTTCTTACTCTTATTGATGCTATTCTTAGGGTTCAGCTTTTGCTTTGTACCTCTTTTCATTACCGTTTTTCTTTCCATCAACTAGAAGAAGATGATTATCCTTATCTCTTTGAAGTGGCTCCCAGCTGTCTTAAGCATGTTAGCAACTCTGGTAATGAAAGATTCAGTTTGTTCATGCGGTAGTTCATGACAAACTAAGAGAAGGAATCTGGGAGTGGTTGTAGAATCAAATCCTGATTGAGCTCCCGATCCATGACAAAGCCTAATTAACCTAATCAGATGATTAAGTAATCATCTTAGAACATGGACCTGTACAGGCGGCCATACTCATTCATGCCCGGAATAACTATTTAGATATTTTATACCTAGTAGTCCTACTGTGCTCTCCATACAGCTCTTTGAGATTGAGCAGTATAGACTGAGGTTCCATGTCATCATGTTGCCTCTATAACTCGATGCCCATTGAGGCTAACATGATGCACTTGACAATCAATCTATCATTTTGCCATAATCTATAAGTGACCTTTTCCTCCTCTATAGCATCATCTCCGATCGAACATGGATCCATAGAATCGAGGATGTAGAAACCTTTTCCTGAGCAAGTACTATTCTTAGGTTCCTTAACCAACCCATATAATTTGTCCAGTCAGTTTATTGGCATCCAAGATGCCACACAGTGAAAGACAAGAAGCCATTTAATTTTAAATCTATGAATAATCAAGAACAATCATAAGCAAACCACTCAGATGATAACCATAATTAGATAAGGACTTGAATCTAATTACATCTCCCACTATTTTCTTTGAATTCCATAACCCTCAACTATGGTCGTTGAGAAACAAATATCCGGTTTCTTTAGTGGGGTTGAGATCCAAATTCCTTATAAATGCCTTGTGTTTGCACAACAAACACTTATAAGTTCAAGGGTAGGACATTTCATTCCAATTTCATCCTTTGCAATTCTCAACATAATACTTGCCTCTAAGATACTTACAGCCTTGTGTTTGCACAACAAATTGTAATGTCTTAGTTTAGTCGAAATCTTTATTTTATATAGTCAGATTTAATAATGTTATCCTTGAGTTTGCTCAAAAAAGTAGCATTATCAATCATACTATAAAGCATAAAATCACCATGTCAAACATTAGATCAAACCCTAATAGTAAATGTTGAGTTTGCTCAACAAACCTACTATAGTTTTGATACATATTTGTCATAGCATGGAGGAAGGTAATTTGTAGTGTGCTTAATCAATTAGCATTTCCAATTGAAGGTTTAGATTTGACCAAATTGGCCAGGTAAGTGGGAGAGATGAGGGGATCCCCCCATTGCTTTCCTTAAACACCAATTAAATTTGCCAGGTCAGATAACAAAACCATTTAAAAACCTCATTCCCTTTACCTTCCCAAAACCACTTTGCCCATACACCAATTGGATGATCAAACCTTAATCTGATTTGCATCATGATCAACTTACACTATGTCAAAATATAATTTTTTATGAAGGCTGCTTGATGGTCTCTAACACATCCTAATTAATCATGTCAGCATGACATTCAATCCAACAATCAAGCATATTAACCCTAATATGCATATCTTAAGCATGATTAAAATATCAATCTGTTCACCTCACTTGTTCACGGGATATGGCCACAGCGGCCCCATACATGCCAAAGGAGACCCCATTGAAAAAAAAGAAGGCCTTTAAATCCTAATTGGCTTCTATGATCAGACGGCCATGATGACTAACCCAATTCGAAGCAGTACTAAGACATAACATATCACATATGTAGTTTAAACTAATCATGCATCGATTCATAGCATAGAAAGCAATCAATCACTAATGAAATTACTAATTGCATGCATCAAGGTGTCTTTGATACCATAGTTGGGTTAGCAACATTGGGTGTAGTGGAAGACTAGATTTCAAAATTTTTATATTCGAAACCCTGACCGGTCGGAACCCTAAACCCTAGGACCACTTGAGCATAACAATTAATAAATCTAATATTTAGGATAATAGAAAAATCTAGAATGCTATATTCCTTTATTTCCACTAGGCACATAAGTGCATGCCCTCCAAAGGTAATCCACATAGGAATCAGACCAAGGAAGCACTCCTATGCAAGTTGCTTGTTTGCTTGGGACTCTTTTGGTAGCCTTTCAGACTTGCCTCCTTTGTTTGATCCCCTACCCTTCCGTAGGGTTATCAGAGAGCACTCTGATTCCACTCTCAATTCCTAATACCTCTATTTTTGTCCCTAGGCTCTTATCTTAATTAGACTAGCCTTGTCTAAAAAGAACAAGTCATGTCTTAAAGAGACAAACTTGTCTTAAAAAAGAGGGAGAGAAAATAGTAGTAGTATTCTGATGGGAGTCTCATCTGCTTTGGCATCACATTACCAATGCCATTATATAAAGTGGGATGGGGAGGTTGATATGTCAATCCACCTGCCATTTGAAAAGACCCTTCAAACAGAAGGAGTCTTACAAGGATAGAGAAACATATCTAGATAAGACCTTTCGTGCACCAAGAGACAAGTCTTTGTCTCTTTGATTTTCAATATTTTTTCTTTTTCTGTCACTTGGCTTTGACTGATTATGAGAAACCCAAGAAGTGTGATTTTAGATGTGAGGCCGTAGAAACATAAAAGCCTTCAAATAGAATCACTCTTAGTCTCAAATTGTGCCAAAACGAAGAGACACAACTCTTCATTTGGGCCAATCCATTTCACACCGAATTCCAAACTTTTGATCAGTCAAAACTCTTCCAAATGGGGGATGGAGATGAGGACGAAGTCCTTTGGTCTTTATCTAGCCTTGGTGACTGACAGGTAGAAGGACTCTTGGTCCTTCTATGCACGTGCATTTTGGTGCACACCAAGAATTGGCGCCAAGAGTCCATGCCTTGTAGGAATCGTCAAAATGACCAAGATAAATGCCAAATAAATCTAGATAAATAATGAATTAGGCTGCCCCACTTAGGATTCAACCCAATTTAAATGTCACTTAAATTGGTTAGCCTAATTAGCAAAAAGATGATCCAATCCAATTGGATTCGGAGTTGGGCTAGCCAATATATGCTAGTATGTTAATTAGCTAACCAATTAGGATCCCATGACCTAATAAATATATAATTGACTTTCTTTGCCAATTCTCTAATGTATGTGACCATTTGGGTTCCACATCTAGCTAGTAGTAGATTTAGGTCCAAGCTGATTTGATCTAATCGAACTCAATTGACCTAATAAGGTCAAACTGAGCTGACCAAAGTTGCCAATTCGAACCAACTTCTGAATTGACTCATGAATCCAATCAAATTGATCCATGAAAACCCACAATACATGATTGACATCTAAAAATGTATCATGCCTACCAAGATCAATGATTGAAATTACCAAATATATATTATGAAAAATGAAAAAAATGAAAGTATGATAAAATGAGATAATATGAATTAGATAAAGAATATGATAATATGATGATAAATGTACCTAATGTTGACTCCGTTATTGATTTGATGATAATCAAAATAGTTAAGTATAAGTTGAGTACTAATGATTTCTTTGAAGGTGTTTTTGTTGAAAAAGGTGTTCACAAATTGAAGAAGCTAGTTTGTTTAAAGAAACCAAGTTTGGATGAAAATAATTGCTCAAAGAGGACTTGGAAACTCAAGGATTGCTTGATTGGATATTTGAGTTAAGTAGAAATGTGTTTCAACTCAAGTTCAGACTTTTCTATGAAGAATTCAGTAAGCTGTCGACTCAAAGTGTCGACACATGACAACAAGTATCGACACATGGAAGTGAAGTGTCGACTCAAGCCGGTACACAATGATGTTTCAAATGGCATGGCAGAAGTTTCAATATATGGACCTGAAGTGTCGACTCAAAGTGTCGACACATGGATCAACACATCGCTTGAGATTTTCAAGCCATAGAACTTGCTGAAATTGAAAGACTGTAGAAGTGTTGACACATGGAAGCAAGGTGTCGACTCAAAGTGTCGACTCAATTGAGTAAGTGTCGACACATCTGATATTTTCAGAGAACCAGATTGAAGATATTTGAATTGGGTGTTGACTGAAGAAGTTCAAGTATCGACAGGAAGTGTCAACTCAAAGCCTAAAGTGTCGATACATGAAGTTCTGGGAACAGTAACGACTAGTTTTTCAAATGCAGAACTCGCCCTTTTGCCCTCCAACGACTAGTTTTTAAGTCTAACGACCAGAAATGGGATTTGAGACCTTGGAAAAGTATTTATATGCTCCAAATCAAATCAAAAGTAGAACTATTGTATAATATTGAAGACCATTGAAGAGTTTTGATAAGAGAGAAGAAAAGAGAGCTAGAAACGGGATTTGAGACCTTGGGAACTATTTATATGCTCCAAATCAAATCAAAAGTAGAACTATTGTATAATATTGAAGACCATTGAAGAGTTTTGATAAGAGAGAAGAAAAGAGAGCTTTAACTTCTATTCATTAAAGATTCAACCACTTTCAAGCAAAAGCAAGCGTCCAAGCATTAAGAGCCTTCAAGAGCATAAAAGATCATCCATTCTTGAGCATTCAAGAGGCTTCAACAAGCTCAAAGCACTTCTACTCGAGCTTCAAAGAGATACCCGTTTTTGTTTAGAAAGCTTACTTTATTTCATTACTTCTAAACTTTATTTGTTGTAAGGGTTCTTGGTTAGCCTATTGTAAAACCAAGAGAGGTTATTGGTGAGCCTTTGAAAACCAATTAGGTGGTGGTTAGCCGCAAAACCACTTAGGTTGGTGGTTAGCCCGAAAAACCAAGCAAGGTTGGTGGTTAGCCCGTAAAATCATTTAGGTTCTTGGTTAGCCCATAAAACCAAGTAATGTTTTGACTTGTTAGCCTTGTGAAAGCAAGTTGGGTTTTTGATTAGTGAGCCCACAAAACTAATCAACTATAATCGGGTGTGATTATAGTGAATTCCCAAGGAGATCTTGGAGGTGGATGTAGGTGCATTGGATAGCACTGAACCACTATATCTCTTGGTCTTTATGGTTGATTGATCTCTCTTCTTGCTTTTTATTTATTACTCTTTATTTCAACTGCACTTTTATTTTAGAGCATTACAATTGAATTCATAGTACCTTGCTTATTTAATTGTTGAATTGGATTGCATTGCATTGTATCTAGTAAAGTAATTTTAATTTTTTTGGGACCTAATTCATCCCCCTCTTGGGTTGCTTACTGGGCAACAAGTGGTATCAAAGTCCTGTTCTTAGTGTATAGGCTTTACCACCTTGAGTAAAGATCTATGGCAGCCCCAATTGGTACTAGCGTAGTTAAGGGTCAAGCCTCAAATAGATCTCCATTTTTCAATGGATCAAATTATAATTATTGAAAAACTACGATGAGAATTTATATGCATTCTATTGATTATAATCTATGGAGAGTGGTAGATAAGGATCCTCATATTTCTTCAGTAGTGGTTAATGGTGTTTCCATCCCAAAGATCGAAGAGGATTGTGATGAAAATAATATTAAGCAATCCGAGATCAATGCCAAGGCAATGAATCTCCTCTGTTGTGCATTAGATCCTAGTGAATGCAATAGGATATCTGATAGGGGATGAATTTAAATTGATGAATGAAGAGTTTTAGCAAGCTAACCAACAAGCAATTTGAGCAATTAATTATCAAATAAATGGTCTAAATTAATCTAAGAAAAGAATCTTCATAAAGAGACTAGTTGATCTAAATTACAATACCCGAAATGTAGATATAGTTCAAAATAAAGATTAGGATCTTCATGGCAAGGAAACAATCACTACTAGGACAAGTTAACCTTCAAATGATCAGATATAATGAAGCTTAGGAAGAGTTTTCCTACCAACAATGATGGCTAATTATTTGGTGGTGAAGAAGGAGCTCTGATCACTCAAGGATTGAGGTATAAACCATAAGACTAGCACTCCCTACATTTAGGACTCACTATGGCCATGATCCTTGGCTTGGAGACCTTCATCTTGGACTTGGAAAATCAGAGAAAACCTACATCAAATCAGAGATTAGGCATGAAAAAAGAATTCAAAATTGGAATGGAAACAAGAGAAGAAGAAAGGGAAAACAAGAAAGTAGAAACCGGTGCCTTCAAGGAATGATGCTTGGATCTTGGATCAAGCAAGGAGCACTCCACCTTTCAAGCACTCAAGGGTATTATACCCTTCAAACACTCACTCAAGAACATCACACTCTCTTCTCAAACCTATCTTCTACCTCTCAAACTCAATAACTTTTCACTCCAAACAAGAGAACATAAGAAACTAGAATAAGAAAGATAGCTTTCTTCATTTAATCCAAAGTAGAATGAATCATAGAACGAATACAAAGAGAGGCCTAGGGCCCTATATTTATAGGATTTTAATCCAAGAGAATTTCATCCAAGGGGAGGGGATAACGATGCAGCTAAGGGGTATAAGGATGAGATAGCTAATTCCTAGTTGGATCCAACAACTATTGGTTAGGTGGTTCAACTAGAATTAGTTTTTTTTACAACCATTTATGGGGGGAAGGTTACAACCAATTGACATGTGGCTCCTAGGTGGCAATGATGTATCCTCTATTTGCTGATGTAGATCATGTGATGTGGCATCCTACATGGCAAGTTAGTTGGAGGGTTGTTGGGATAATAGAACATGGCTTCAGTCTCCCCATAAATTCTTGATCTTGTCCTTCCTTCCTCCTCTCAAAAGGTGCTTGATGTGGTGTCGACCAATTAAGGAAAATGGGCTTCAAGTAGATGGCATCCAAGTGAGGGAAGTAAGCTTCAAATGGATGGCACCTAATGGAATAATGGGCATTGAATAAGTGGCCTCATACCCTACATGAATCTAGGTTGAGTCAACTCATGAATCGGCTCTAAAAAGAAGATGGACTCAAACCCTTTATTAGATTTATCTATTTTAACTGCAAAACATAGTAAGTTAGTCCAAAAACTTCTTCTTATTGATGTCCCCATCAATTCTCCCGAGATAAAAAGAACTCGATTCTATCGAGTAAGAATCAATCTAACTATGGTGATACACTAGTTGGTTTGGTCAATTCTTTGTAGGTCTTCTCAAGTAATCCATGAGTCTTTTGAATCAGGGCATCCTTGCCAATGACCAGGTAGCATTGATAGTCCCTGTTTCGGGTAGTGATAGTCTTATTGTCTAAAACTTGCTCAATCCTATCTTGCTGCTTGGTAACTTGGCTGGTGGACACTCATGGATTGCCTCACTCTCAAAGATAGAATCAGGCTCGAAAGGCTCACTAGGTATCATTGTTGGTTCCTTTACCCTCCTAGATCTGAATTATTGAAAGTGGAACTGATACCAAAGTTGATGGTCATCTAGCACATATTAGGTCCAAATTTTTGTTACTATTTGAAAATGACCTACACCATGGAAACATAATCATTCAGGTTTGGCCTTACCATGACATAGTCTCCTTCCAGAAATTTTTAGCTCTTTTATGTGAGTTGATCATATGCTTATTAATTTCATTGCTTAAATTTTCTTACTTATCATGCTATGCATATGACTCTTGCAGTCATGGACACTTATGCATGGGAAGGTCAAATGACATTAAATGACAAAACATAAATGACACCAAAATAAACAAGCTCTAATGGACTTTATTATCTATGAACTAAACTTGATTGCTAGGAACAAAAGTTCCAAATTTCTAATATTTCCCTAAATGGCTTTGAAAACTCTGGCACACAACTTTAGGTAGGTGGCAGTGAATCTTATTTGGTGCCCAATAAATGCCATAATGTATTCCAAAAGTAACTGTTGAATATTACTGGGATCTGATCAATGGTATGGTGGATGTTCTAGCCGAATGTGATAAGAGTGAATGAAATGTAATGGGGATCGGGATAGTGGATGTTCAGAAATAGGAATCAAGGATAGAAAAATTGTTATGAAAATATTTTGCAAGGTTTTCAAAGGCTCTACAACTTCTTGGGACTGATCCATAGGGTTTTGTTCTTTGACGGTCAATATCCTAATATGTGATCCTTCTTGATCTCTAGATCTAACCTTCAACATCAATTAAATCTGGATCTTCTATTATCTCCTCAAATTTTCTTCATGGCTTTGTTCTTGGACTTCATTTTGTTCATCCCCGTTGTTGATTTCTTTAGGCTGGGTGATTATTTTATCTTCAAGTAATTGTTCTTGATCATATTCGTCCATAAGGTTAAACCTGGCTTCATAAACTTCTTTCTTAGATTCTTCAACGGGTTTAGGATTTTCTCTTTCTAGCCCTTCATTTGGACAAGACTTTTATTCTATTTCATCCTTAAATTCTTCAATATGTTCAGGATATTTTTTCTCTAATTTTTCCATGGGTTTAGTCTCTTCTTCATCTCCCTCATACTTATTGAATTTGTAATATAATCAGATTCTGTTGTATCATCTAATCTCAATTTGTACCATTGGTCTAAAAGTTTTTGCTCAACATATTTATCTAGGTACTTTTTTCTCAGTTTACTCTTCATTTCTCTCCAAGTACTTATTTTATCTCCACTATAATAATTTTTTGCTCAACATCTCCCAATATGCTTTAGTATGTCAGATTAACTTTGATTTGGCAAATTGATACTTTGTTACTTCTAACATTTCATCAAATTCAAAGTATTGATCCATTTTCTCTTCCCAATCGACATACCCTCAGGGTTTCCATCAAAGTGGGTGCATAGGGTCGATTGTTCCTAAAGACTCTCTCCTCCTGATCTACAAAATCTTGGTAGGGGTATCTAGGGTTATACTCAGGGGTGAGATCATGACATTGGGCTATTGGACCAAGGGGAGGTGGACTAGGTGATTCAGGCTTAGCATGGATCCTATAGGCTTCTTCTATGAAGTCTTGGTAAAGTCATCTTGAATTGTATTCAGTAGTGAACTCATGATGATGGACTCTTGGACCTCGAGGAATTAACCTAAGTAACTCAAGTTCGGTGGGGGTCATTGGGGTCTCTTCAAGTATCCCAACATAGTCCTTCACTTGACCTAATTCCTTTCTTATTTGCCCTAATTGTCCATATATGGTATCAAACTTTTTAGTCAGGGTTTTCAAAAAAATTCAAGATTAGGATCCATGGATAAATAGACTGAGTATGGACTATTGGTATGGAGCTTCAAAACACGCAGTACAAACCTAACTTCTAGGTTTCTTAGACCTAAATGTTCAAAATACAAGAATTGACTAAGTACTAGTTAAAGTTGTAATTACCTTTTCCACTGGCCAGGTAAGAGGTGGGGTTGCAGGAGGCTCTCCTCGCTTTCACATGATCCTAATTAAAACTGTAAGTCCACTTAAGGCATTTGCCATTGGACCCCTTGCCTTAGACACCAATTTCAAGAAGTACAAATTCAACTAATATTTAGTCTCATCTTGCACTTGAACCCGACTTGTGGGTGTCCCTAGTTTTAGGTTCCTACTCGGTTTCAATTATGGTTTAGGTCAATGCAAATGTGGTGATTGTTTTGGGCCAAGGAAAGGTAATGACCACCTTCTCTTATGTTATAATTGAATGCCCTTAATTAGATTTAGGAATGGATGCACAAACAATTCACCAACTAGTTAACACAACAACTAGTATTATCACAAACATGTGATTCAAACCCGAATTTTTAAAAAAATAAAATTAAAAAAAATAGATTTTGAAGTCCAAATTTCAGAAATCAAATTTTAAATTTAAATCTCAAATTAGAATTAAAAATTTATTATAAAAGTTAGAGTTGTAGCAAGATAGTTTCAGTCCTAACAACTTTTAGTCAACTAGTTTTAAAAATTTAAAATTAAAATTTTAAAATTTTAAAAAATTAAATTAAAATTTGAATTGTTATACCACTCAGTGAATATTTCATATTTTAAATTTTGAAATTTAATTCCAGAATTTGGTTAAGAATTCATTTTGAAAGGTAGTTGTAAAAAATTTCAGCAGGGAACAACTTCGAACTACTAGTTTTAAAAATTCAAAATTTAATCATTTTAAAAATCCAAAAACTCAAATAATTTGATTTGGTTAACTCTCAGATAAAAATCCTCAGATTTTAAGTTTTTGACTTCAGATTAACTCGAATTTTGCTTGAGAAGGTAGTTTGATAGCACATGCTAGAAGGTTCAGCAGTTCAGCTAACTTTTAACAACCTGAATTCAAATTTTGAATTCCTAACTTTAGATCCTTTTAAAATTCAAAATTCTAGTGGGAAATAACAAAAATTGAAGTCTGGATCTCAGATATAAACATTAAAAATTTAGAAAAAATATTTTTATATTTTTTAAAAAATTAAATGAAATGGATGGCAGAAACAGAATTCTAGACAAAACTTTAGAAATAATCTAAGAACTCATATTTTTAAATCCATAAATAAATAGAAAATATTTTTTTAGTTTTATATTTTGAATCCTAACATACTAAGGTACTGAAAAAGTATTGTTTTGAATTTTTTTTGCAATGTAGAAAAATTACTAAAATTCATGAAAAATTTGGGTGAATACTAGAATATAAATTTCAGCAATCAAACACTTGACCTAGTAGAACCTTAATCTCTGATACCAAAAAATTGATGGTGGACGAACATTAAAATAATGCATGAAGAGTTTTAGCAAGCTTTCTAGCAAGAAAATTTGAACAATTAATTATCAAATAAATGGTCTAAATTAATCCAAGAAAAGAATCTTCATAAGGAGACTTGTTGATCTAAATTACAATACCCGAAATGTAGATCTAGTTCAAAATAAGATTAAGAATTTCATGGCAAGGAAACCATCACTACTAGGCAAGTTAACCTTCAAATGATCAGATCGAATGAAGCTTAGAAAGATTTTTCCTACCAACAATGATGGCTAATTATTTGTGGAAAGGAGCTCTGATCACTCAATGATTGAGGTCTAAACCATAAGACTAGCATTCCCTACCTTTAGGATTCACCTTGGCCATGATCCTTGGCTTGGAGACCTTCATCAGGGACATGGAAAATCAGAGTAAACCTACATCAAATCAGAGATTAGGCATGGAGAGAGAATTCAAAATTAGAATGGAAACAAGAATAAGAAGAAAGGGAAACAAGAAGTAGAAACCGGCACCTTCAAGGAATGATGCTTGGTTCTTGATCAAGCAAGGAGCACTCCACCTTTCAAGCACTCAAGGGTATTCTACCCTTCAAACACTCACTCAAGAACCTCACACTCTCTTCTAAACCTATCTTCTACCTCTAAAATTCAAGAACTTTTCACTCCAAACAAGAGAACATAGGGAACTAGAACAAGAAAGATAGCTTTCTTCATTTAATCCAAAGTAGAATAAATCATAGAATGAATAAAGAGAGGGCCTAGGGCCCTATTTGTAGGCTTTTAATCCAAGAGATTTCATCCAATGGGAGGGGATAAGGATGAGCTAAGGGGACAAGGATGAGCTAGCTAATTCTAGTTGCATCCAACAACTCTTGGTTAGGTGGTTCAACTTGAATTAATTTTTTTACAACATTTATGGTGGAAGGTTACAACCAATTGACATGTGGCTCCTAGGTGGCAATGATGTGTCCTCCATTTGCTGATGTAGATCATGTGATGTGGCATCCCACATGGCAAGTTAGTTGGAGGGTTGTTGGGATAATAGAACATGGCTTCAATCTCCCCATAAAATTCTTGATGTGGTGTCCTTCCTCCTCCCTAAAAGGTGCTTGATGTGGTGTCAACCAATTAAGGAAATGGGCTTCAAGTAAATGGCATCCAAGTGAGGGAAGTGGGCTTCAAATGGATGGCACCAAATGAAAAAAATGGGCATTGAAGAAGTGGTCTCATACCCTGCTTGAATCTAGATTGAGTCAACTCATGAATCGGCTCTGAAAGAGAAGATGGACTCAAACCTTTTATTAGATTTGTCTATTTAACTGCAAAAAAAGTAAGTTAGTCCAAAAAACTTCTTTCTTGTTGATGTCCCTATCAATATCTACGTGCACTTCTGCTAAAGAAATATGGGACATACTTGAAGTCACCCATGAGGGTACCGATCAAGTGAAAAACACTAAAGTAAATATGTTTGTGCACACTTATGAGATGTTCTGAATGAAACCTAATGAATCAATCACTGATATGTATACAAGATTCACTAATATTGTAAATGGAATAGAAGTCTTGGAAAGGTAATGTCTAACACTGATCTTGTGAATAAAATCTTCAGGTCACTTTCTACATCATGGGATCCGAAGGTGACCGCAATCCAAGAAGCCAAGGACGTTGACAAATTATCTCTAGAGTAGCTGGTTGGATCGCTCATGACTTATGAGATAATCTGAAACAAAAATCAATAGACATGGACAAGAAGAAGAAGGGGATTGCTTTCAAATCAAATATACAAGAAGAATCCTCAATAGATGAGTCTAAAGATGAAGGTGAAGCCCTCCTTGCACGAAAATTCAAAAGATTCATGAAGAGGAGGAAATATTCTTATAAAAGAAATATCAATCAAAGGAAAAAGGAAAAGAGAAAGAGAAGAAAAGAAAAGGAAAAGGAGAAGGAAATACCTACATGCTTCGAGTGCAAGAAGCCGGGACACTATAAGTTTGATTGTCCTCTCGTTAAGAAGTCTAGGAAAAAACTAAGAAAGAAGGCAATGATGGTCATCTGGAGTGACAATGAAGACTCCAGTTCTGAAGAAGAGCAAACTGAAGTAGCAAATCTTTGTTTAATGGCACATCAAGACAATGATGAGGTAAATTTCGATACCGAAATTGACTTTATATTTGATGAGCTTAGAATGCTTTTGATGAACTTATGCATGATTATAAATTAATTTTAAGTGAAAATAAAAAGTTGAAAAAGCATGCAAATAGTTTTTCTCTTGAAAACAATTCTTTGCTAAATGAAGTTAATGACTCGAAATCTAAATTGGATGTTTTTGACAAGAAAAACAATGCTTTATCAATGGAGAATGAAGTTTTGAAAACCTAAGAATGTTATTTCTAACAATGATCTTTTGAAGAAAACAAAGATTTAGAACTTGAAAATACTAAGTATAAAAATGAACTTGAATAGATAAAACCTTTTGTTGAAAAAATTATTTATTGTTCAGAAAAACTAAACCGACTTTTGAATAGTCAAAGAGCATTTTTCAATAAAGCAGATTTAGGTTTTAGACCACAAAACAACAAAAATATTTCAAAAACTTTTTTGTACCTGCATCACCAAGCATCACTTGTTTCTCTTGCAAAACATTAGGACATAAATCATTTCAATACAATTTAAGAAAAATCAACTCTTTTGGTAAAGTGTTGGATCCAAAAGGAACCATTTTGAATGCTAACCCTAAAGGACCCAAGTTGTCTTGGGTATCTAAAAACAAAGCTTGATTTTATCACAGGTGTGTTTTTGCAACCAAGGAGAACAAAAGACTTTGGTATCTTGGTAATGGTTGCTCAAGGCACATGACTGGAGATGTGAAGCAATTCATTTCTCTTGAAGCTTTAAATGGAGGGAGAGTAACCTTCGGTGATAATGGTAAAGAAAAAATCATTGGTATTGGTAAGGTTCACATAACTCCTTCTAATTATATTAGTAATATACTTTTAGTCGATGGTTTGAAACATAATCTTTTAAGCATTAGTCAGTTTTGTGATAAAGGTTTTCAAGTAGTTTTTAAATCATCATATTGCATAATTGCTAGTTCGGATATAAATGGAGTACAATTCTTTGGAAAAAGGCATGGAAATGTTTATTTGGTAGACTTAGATGATCTATCTTTGCCTAATAGAGAATGCCTTGTTGCAATGAATTCCACAATGGATGAGACTAGTTAGCTTTGGCATTGAAGGTTAGGGCATGCTAGTATGTATCTACTTTCAAAACTTTGTAAAAGAATTTAGTTAGAGATTTACCTGAACTTTGTTTTGAAAAAGATAGAATTTGCCAAGCATGTCAATTTGGTAAACAAGTTAAAATTTCTTTCAAACCAAAAGGTTTTGTAAATACTAGTAGGCCACTTGAACTATTTCATATGGATCTCTTTGGACCAACTAGAACATCAACTCTAGGAGGCGAGAGATATGGATTAGTCATAGTGGATGATTTTTCAAGATTTACATGGATTTTCTTTCTAGCACAAAAGATGAATCATTTTCGGGTTTCATAAAGTTTTATCGAAAAGTCTCAAATGAAAAAGGTGTTTCAGTTGTTTGCATTCGTAGTGATCATAGAATTGAATTTGAAAATCAAGATTTCAAAAAATTTTGTAATGAAAAAGGAATTGAACATAATTTTTCTGTACCTAGGATACCTCAGCAGAATGGGGTAGTAGAAAGAAAAAATCATACTTCGGAAGAAATGGCACATACTATGCTTTGTGAAAATGATTTACCGAGATATTTTTGGACTGAAGCTATTAATACTGCATGTTATATTTTAAATCAAGTTTTAATCTACTATTTGAAGAAACCTCCATATGAACTTTGGAACCAAAGAAAACTGAGTTTAAAATATTTTCGAGTTTTTGGTTGCAAATATTTTATTTTAAACAATGGGAAAGATAATCTTAGAAAGTTTGATGCCGAGTCTGATGAAGGTATCATTTTAGGATACTCCACATCAAGCAAGGCATGCAGTTTTCAATAAAAGAACTTTGGTTGTAGAAGAGTCAGTACATGTTGTTTTTGAAGAGTCTACTAACAAATCCTCCAAAAAAGATGATACGTCTGATGAATGTGTAGGTGCTGACAACCGTCAAAAGTTGACACTGAATGAACAACCTCAGCCAAGTGAAGAAGATCAAGATAAGAACGAGAAAGGTGACGACACTCCAAAGCATCAAGATCTACTTAAGGAGTGGAGGTATGCTCATGGACATCCTAAAGAATTAATCCTAGGTGATCCATTTAAAGGGAAAAGAACTCGAGCTTCAATTAGAAATGAATGTGATTATATAGCTTTTGTATTACAAGTAGAGCCTAAATATTATGAAGAAGCTAAAAAAGACTCTAACTGGATTATGCCTTGCAAGATGAACTAATTCAGTTTAAAAGAAATAATGTTTAGACATTAATAGAAAGACCATTTATATTTCTATTATTGGCACAAAATGGGTATTTAGGAATAAATTAGATGAAAATGGAATTGTTTTTAGGAATAAAGCTAGACTAGTTGCTAAAGGCTACAACCAGGAGGAAGGAATTGATTTTGATGAAACTTTTGCTTCTATTCCTAGACTTGAAGCAATTAGACTATTATTAGCATTTGCTTGTTTTATGAATTTCAAACTTTTTCAAATGGATGTTAAGAGTGCTTTTTTTAAAATGATTTTATAACTGAAAGGTTTTTGTTGAACAACCACTTTGATTTGAAAACCATGCACATCCTGAACATATTTTTAAATTACACAAAGCACTTTATGGATTAAAGCAAGCACCTCGAGCCTGGTATGAATGACTCAGCAAATTTCTATTAAAATAAATTTTCTAGAGGCATTGTTGATAAAATACTATTTTTGAAAAAGAAAGATAATGATTTATTAGTAGTGCAAATATATATTAATGATATCATTTTTGGTGCTACTAATGAACTTCTTTGTCAAGAGTTTGCTACGCTAATGCAGGGTGAGTTCGAGATGAGCATGATGGGAGGACTCAATTTCTTTCTCGGACTCTAGATCAGGCAAACTACAGACGGTATCTTCATCAACCAAGCTAAGTATACAAGAGAAATTATCAAGAAGTTTGGGATTGAGACTACTAAATCAATAGGTATGCCTGTGAGCCCCTCTTGTAGACTTGAAAAATGAGTATGGTAAATTAGTAGATCAAAAGTTATACAGAGGTATGATTAGCTCTTTACTGTATCTAATTGCTAGTAGACAGATATAATGTTCAGTGTATGCATGTGTGATAGATATCAGTCTGAACCTAAAGAATCATATATTTTGGCTGTTAAGTGCATTATTAGATATCTATCTGGCACTATTGATATTGGTTTATGGTATTCTAGAAATTCATCTACTGAATTGATTGGATATTCTGATGCTGATTTTGTTGGTTGTAAATTGGATAAAAAGAGTACTAGTGGTACTTGCCAATTTCTTGAAGTTAACTTAATCTCATGGTTTAGCAAGAAACAAACTTCAGTTGCACTATCCATAACTGAGGTTGAGTATATTGCAGCAGGAAGTTGTTGTGCTCGAATATTATGGATTAAGCAACAACTTGAAGAGTTTGGAATCAAGTTGGCTAGTACACCTATTAAATGTGATAATACCAGTGCTATTTGCTTGACTAAAAATCTTGTTCAACATTCTAGGAGTAAACATATTGAAATTAGATATCATTTTATTAAAGATCATGAAGAAAATAATGATGTTATGCTTGAATTTATTAGTATCAAATTTTAATTAGTTGATATTTTGACTAAACCTCTTCTGGAAGATCAATTTTGCATGATTAGAAGAGAGCTCGGGATCATTAATCCTTTTGATTAAATTTCTTTCCTATATTTGACTCAAATTAGATCAATTCGACCATAATCATGATCAATCTTACTCAATCATTGTTAATTTTTCTTTAAATTTATCATATTTCCAGTAATTCTGATCAATTATTGAAATCTCTTAATTTTTGATTTTTAAGTCGATGTGTCGACACATGATGTGTCGACACCTGAATGTGTCGACACTTGAACGGCAGCAAGCCAAAAATAAAGGGTTTTCCGAGTGGTTTTCTCCCCATTTCTTTCTCTCCTTCTTGCCGACACCAGTTCTAAGGTACTCTTCACTGTTCTTCCCACTGTTTCATGTTTTAAGCCCATTGTTTCTTCGATTTGGACACTCCATAGCTCGGATTTTGTTGGATTTCTTCTTGAATTTGGATTCCAAGCTTTAGAAACCCTAGGTTTCAACCAAATTCTTATCCAAATCTTAAAAACAAGCAATGGGACCCCGAAAGCAAGTAGTTCGTCGACCTCGTCAGTCAAATCAGGAAGAAGAACGAAGGATGATGGCCAGACATAAGGCTAAATCTCTTAATCCGCCGCATTACCAGTTTTTGTAGCATCCAGCAGGATGAGCTCAAAGACCATCATTGGGGGATGACGAGTGGACTTTACTTTTATCGACCAGCAGCCATTTAGTATCGAGCCATGGATTCGACAGGCTAGTTTGACTTCATTTTGCTCACTCAGCGAGAGGTATTACCCTAGGCTTATGCGAGAGTTTTATGGATCACTCGCCCGTTGATCTGATGGATGGATGGCACAGGTGAGAGGCCGGGATATCCCAGTTTCATTAGAGGTACTAAGTAGAGTATGGGACATTTCGATGACTGGTTCAGTGGTGGATAGTTTGATGGATAGAGTGAGTGGACTTCAGTGCATCATTGAGTCTGATATTTTACCTGAGGGAGCCACCATACCAGCATCTTGACTATCTGTAGAGATGAGATTATTGCTTCATATTGTCACCCGGATACTTCTGCTGAAGATCGAATGCTTCGACTATATCACTGAGCGGGAGTTGCTAGTGATGGTCATTTTAGTTCAGCACACGCCGGTCTACCTTCCAATGCTTATGATTCACCAAATGATGGAGGCGTCGACTAGCCAGCGACTCTGCCTGCCCTATTAGATGGGATTGACAGTTTTATTCATAGAGTACGGTGTCAGCTTTGAGGATGAGATCTACCGCATTTTACTTCATACTGATGTGTATGACATCAGGTCATTAAACTGGATGGGCTATCATCTGTTTCGAGGCTAGTGGACTCGCAAGATATCTGGTCAGGTCGAGGATAATGCTGATGATGATGACACAGTAGAGGAGGAGTGCATCCTCTTCGATGAGACAAGACGCCTGAGACCGCAGCACAGCTAGTAGTTGCATCTCAGTCTGATCCTACTACTTTAGCACAGCCTTAGCCAGCTCAGATGGAGACTCTAGATGTTTCTGATAGCTTACTAGATAGGGTCAGATGGATTGAGATTGATCTGTTGATTGTTAGATAGTGTCTTGACAGTTTCATAGCTGAGACCAGAGAGAGCCATATTTGACTTAGTGATGCCATCTCAACTATATTGACTGCACTATCTAGACCTTCAGCGAGTACTTCGTTTGCTAATACTGCTCTACCTACTCCTACACCTGTTGTAGATGTTTATGGTGATGATATTATTGGAGATATTGTTGATGGTGATTGTGGAGATGATGAGGAGACTGACTCTGGTGGATTCGATTTCCCAGATCTGACTACAGAGCCAGTTTTAGAGGTGATGGCAGACTTGCCTAGGAGTCCTATTCTTGACCCTTCTAGTTCACCTACCCAGACTCCAGTCTTATCCTCTCCTTCTAGATCGGATGATCACATTCCTATTCCTATTCTTTCTCTAGTTATTGATACTCTAGTTGTACACTCACCTATTGTTCATACACTTATTATTGACACCCATATCATTGATACACCGATTATGAACCTACCAGTTCATTCTTCAGCTGATACTTCTATTCTTGATACACCTATCATATCATCGGCTGATACTCCTATCTTTGACATACCGATTGTTGATACTCCCACTATTCACACATCCTCACTTATCTGAGAGCTTGGTTTTTACACACCTGGCTTTCAGTATCTTGACTTAGGTCCTTCCTTTGATCGCACATCTCTTCCGGCAGTCATAGAGACTATCGACCTGATCAGTTCCGTTCCTACGGAGGACATTGCTTCTACCTCTACTGCTCCAGTTCAGAGGTTGGACATATGGACGACGTAGAGGACATGGTCATCGTACCCCTCCATGACCGACCAGGACCCGACTCAGAGATCTTAGATCGATATGGCCTTGAGCTCGATCTTTTACTGATACAAGACTGATTGAGATTAGTTCATCTTCTGATGATACTGATGATATGGATGAGGTTAGGACACTCATGTATTTTTAGATAGTTTATTTTATGCATCTATGTATGTTTTATATTTTGATTGTACAACACTGACTAGAAATTAAATATTATGTTGTAATCAATGTTTGTGATCTTGAATGAATGAAATGATTTACACTTTTTTAGTTCTTCATTATATTCACTCTTGAATGAATGAATGAATTTTAATTCAATGCAATATATTTTTGAGGAATAGTATAGTGATCATTAAATGCAATATCTTGAATATTCAGCCTATTTATCTTCCTACCTTTTTAATGATAACAAAAAGGGGTAGTATAGTGATATAAGTATAAATGCAATATGTTGGCATGGAGTCCCTGTATCGGCCGATCAGAGTTGCTGCACCATAGGACCGCCCCAAGTTCACCTGCAAAATAGGTCCCTTGCCGGAGTCATTCTAGCGGGGAACACTCTGATGCCTAAGACAGAGACGGATCCCAGCCAAAAATGGGGAACACTATGTTGGGAACAAGAGGGAAAGGTCTTAGGAGAATGCCTAACCGTTATGAATAGTGTGTTGGTGTGTACCTCTCGAGCCAATTCCTCTTACTGTTATTTTAAAGGAGGCCTCCGGGCCGCTTGACTGGCTCTTTCTCATAGCAATTATGGAGAGTTAATTTCTCTACATGATTGGCGATCGTGGATTGTCATTGAGCGGTTCCTGCCAAACCAAAGGCATGGCAGCTAGAGTTGCGCGCCACGATCATGGCATGGAGATTGTCGATAGTAACCGTTGGTTACTGTTGCCTTTCTGGGCCAGATTGTGGTCCCATCTTCAGATTTCCCCTGTTTAGGGAGATTCTCGGTCAGAGATTTCGTCCTCTGCATGGGCGAAGACTTGGTGTCTACCCAGAGTAGGAGATTATGTCTTCGGCAGGGATCGAAGAGCATGTCTTCGGAAGTCATCGAGAAGCTGGTCTTCAGTTGGGCCGAAGACATCATCTGAAGATCTGGCCTTTGGATGTCGTAGACGGTGAGAGCCTTGGGTTGCCTATAGTTGGCCTGACTTCTCCGGTCTGAAGTCATTGGTTCGGAGAAAAGGTCTTTGGCCAGCTGAACTGGTGTTCGGTTCGTACCTAGATCGAGATACCCCAATAGTTGCCCCTACTCTCAATTTTCAATGCGAAGGTTTGCCTCGAGAAGTGAGAGTACTAATATTTTGTTGTTTTCCACCCAGGAAAGTGTAGTGGATGATTACGAGATCTCTGATTGGACTGCCCATCATGGTTGCTGGGCGATTGGGAATCAGGTGGTGGACAGCTGTCACTCCTGGTGGTGGGAGAGGGAAAAGAGCGGGCGGCCCTGGGACCGTCTCTTTTTTTGTTACATGATGGTTCAACAATCTTTTGGTTGAGATTTGAATGGTTGTGGCAGCTTCTCCCTGTCCATTGGATGATGGATGCACTTGATCCTGGCAGTTAGTGAAGGCGAGTTACCTCCTTGGGTAACCTTTGGTCAAATAAACCTGGTAGGGCTTCAGAGATCCCTGTTTTCCTCTTGGGAAAGGGAGAACGTCTGGCTAAAGAAACTTCTTAAACCTCGTCTCATCCTTCACTCAGCTTTCCTTGTTTTGGACTACCAGTCTATTCTGTAGGTAGAATCTTCCTTCTGCCTCTTTGCTCATTCTTTTATCATCGAAGAAACTGTAGAAAGCCAGGGGGAACAAGTAGGGCACTCGGGGGCTGGCGACGTAGTTGGTCCGGAGTCGATCTCTAGTTCGATTTCTTAGGGGAAGATGGCTCTTCTTCGAGAACGCTATCGCTCCCCTGAGGGGTTCCCTTTTGTCCTCCCGAACCGAGGAACGGGTGAACAAACCTCCCCTGGGTGCCTATCCGTGTACGAAGATCATTTGAAGGCGGCTTTCGATTTCCCATGCACCCTTTCTTCATCAAAAATCTTTCGCTTGTACCAAGTGGTGCCGACGCAGTTGACCCCGAACAACATCCGAAACATCTACGAGTTATAGTCTTATGTAGCATTGCAAACATAGAACCTAGGACCAATTTATTCACGGCCTTTTTGTACTCAAGAGGGATTTCCATAGAATGGATGGTTGGTGATTGGCTCTCGACCAGGCCACAAGGTCATCAAGGACATGCCCAGCGCCATCCATGGGTGGAAACCCAATTTTGTGTTCGTACTGTCCTTCGATCCAAGGGGCTTCGACACTGTTTTGGAAGAGGCCTCGCTTAACCGCCAATGATGAGAAGAATGTCTTGGCGGCTGATTAGTCGGACTACGATCTACTGGTTAATTTGAAGTCACCATATCCGGAGTTGTTGGAGGGAGAAATCTCCATCTTGCGGGAATTAGCAAATTCATCGCATTAGGTATAGTGACAAAAATTTCTGCTCCCTTTCCTCGGGTTTGTTGTAGCTCAGTCGACTGAAAAGGAGTTCTTATGCTTGTAGGTGGCGAAATGAAGCCCGGTGTGAGCTGGCTTCGTCAGACTTCTGAGAAGAGGGTAGCACAAGCCCCTCTCACAAGTCGGCAGTTCGGAAGAAGGCTCGAAGGGATGGTCCTGAGGGGGACCGGAGTACTTTGTCCTGGTGAACCTCAGGGGAAGATGTGGCACCCACGGAAGGAGCCCCATCGAGACCTTGTCCAGTCAAAACTCCACTGGCGACTACTTTCCCGGTTCGCACAAAGGGGAGTCTGCCTCAGGCGGTGGATGTGCCACCATTTTGCCCCCCTGCAGTTGATAGGGGCCAAGTGCGGCAAGTCAGAGAGAGTTCGTTCACGAGGCTTCCCAGCTGGAAGCCATTCGACGAACTCTTCGAAGCTTTCAACAACAGGGGGACTGCTGGTCCCTTCCATAGCTAGGCAGGTGCTGAAGAGCATGCTGGTGCCTCATGACTTGGCAATTCTTCGAAATCAGAACCTTTCCAGGGTGTCCGATTCTGCCTTCTCTGCCCTGCAACAGGTATGGTCCTTGCCATCTCCTTTATTTGAGAATTACTCGATCCATGACTCATTTTTTGATGCAGTTGGTCTATGACTTTACATTTATAGAGGAGGGCCTGGAAAATGTTGACGGCCTCATCCATGGCCTCAAGAGAAGAAGCTCTATACTGCTAGGTTGCAAAGAAGTAGTTGAAGAGTTGAGATAGTCTATGGAGGACCGCCTTGACTAGGTGAATGACGAGGTCACTGACCTGTAAGGCGAATTAAAGAATGTCCATCTGACAATAGCGGAGCAAGGGGCATGGTGGAGAAAAAGCAGGAAACATATTGACTCCTTGAAGCAAGCTGCTAGGGAGAATCAGGAGAAGGTAGAGAGTTTGACCAAGGAAGCGGAGGAGGCTGCCAGGAGCGCCAAAGAGGCGATTCTGGAGTCCGAAGCGGCCAAGAGAGAGTCCGTATCCCTAAGAAAGTGGGTGGACGATGCTGTAGCAGACTTCAAGAAGTCTTCATGATTCCAAGAGGAAATGAATGTAGCATCTTTGTATGGCAACCAGCATGGCTTTAATGATGGACATTCCAAGGTAAGGAAGGCCTTCCCCCACCTTGATCTTTCTGGCATCCCTTCCTTTGACATAGTCGAAGAAGAAGAGGAGAAGGAAGAGGAGGCCGAAGCCGCAGTAGAGACTGAAGAGGCGCCATGCCAGGTGAGGAGGCCTTTGCATCAGTCGAAGATCTGGGGGCGACCCCAACTCCGATCCCGGTTCAGTAGGAGGTTTAGGCTGGGGGAGTCCAAGCCAAAGGTTCTCCAACCCCGACCCAAATTGACGAGATCCTTTTCGCACAGGTCGACAAGTTGCTTCAGTCATGTGGTGTTGGGTCTCCTCCTATTGATGTTGAATAATCCGAGTAGCTTTAGATGCATTTTCTTCCTTTCCTTTTTTGTACTGTCAACGGCTCTTGCATGACAACTTTTCCAAATTTAAAGTGGGCTTCTTCTCCTGCATATGCTGTATTGTATTTTTAGACGTAGCCTGAACAAGTTTCACTTGCTCTTCTTTGGCTTGGTCGAACAAGTTTCACTCCCGTCATAGTCAGGAGTCTGTTTCGGTGCCTTTCTACAGAAGTAGAGTCTTCGGAGGAGGGTGAGGGAGTTTGCCTAGGCTTTTTTCCTTTGTACGGGGAATCGGCAGACCTAGGCAGTCTCGAAGTTGGCCTTCAGGAGAGGGCGAGAATGGGGGGAGAGATGTGTGGGATCCTCCCATGGGGCTCTCTTCCTTCGAAACCAAGAGTTATGTCTGGAGGCGGCCGGTGGGTTTCCCACCAGAAAAAGCTCTGTTCTGGAAGTCTTGAACCATGGCTGTGAGGTTGGTGACCAGGTTCACAAGGTCTTTGAATTGTTCTAATCCCACAACAACTGTGGGAGATGGGGCATCGTTCTCCCCAGGGGTGCGCCCCCTTGGGACGGGGCACAACTTCGACTTGTGGAGGCTATCTGAGTCTTTCCTCTCGCCATCAGGAACTTCTTACTTCCCTTTATTTAGGAGGGAGCCTGAAGAGTGCTATGTTGCCCACCTACCTGGCACGCCAATCTATTGGCATGGAGTCTCTGTATCGGTCGGTCAGAGCTGCTGCACTACAGGACTGCTCCTGGTTCACCTGCAAAATAGGTTCCTTGTCGGAGTCGTTCGGGGGGGAGACACTCCAATGCCAAAGTCAGAGGCGGATCCCAGCCACAGAATGAGAAAGAATGTTGGGAATCAGAGGGAAGGCTCTTAGAGAATGTGTAAGTGTATGAGTATGTATGTCTATGTGTACCTCTCGAGCAATTCCTCTTACCGTTATTTAAAAGGAGGCCTCCGAGCCGCAGCCCCACTCTTCCGGTGATTATGGAGAGTTAATTTCTTCCCATGATTGACGATCGTGGGTTGTCATTGAGCTATTCCGGCCAGACCGGAGGCGTGGTAGCTAGAGTTGCGCTCCATGATCGTGGCATGGAGATTGTCGATAGTAATCGTTGGTTACTGTTGCCTATCTGGGCCAGATTATGGTCATCTTCAGATTTCCCCTATTAGGGAGATTCTTGGTCGGAGATTTCATCTCTACGTGGGTCGAAGACTTGGTGTCTACCCAGAGCCGAAGATTATGTCTTTGGCAGGGACTGAAGAGCATGTCTTCGGAAGTCGTCGAGAAGCTTGGTCTTCGGTTAGGGCAGAAGACATCATCTGAAGATCTGGCCTTCGGATGTCGTAGACCGATGAGAAGCCTGGGTTGCCTGTAGTTGGCCTGACCTCTCCTAGTCCAAAGTCAGTGGCCTGGAGAAAAAGTCTTCGACCATCGAACTGGTGTTCGGTTCGTACTTGGACTGGTATACCCCAAACACAATATATTTTGGTGATTATATTTGTGATGTGCAAGGGTAAGCAAATTTTTGAAAACTTGAATTGAAAAATATTATAAAATTTCTTAAGAAAGGGGAGCTATACTTTGTTTTCATTGAAAATCCTTTTAAACTGAATTTCATCTTAAAACCCCTTTAAATGTTTGATAAGATATTAAACTATTTTATGGATCATCAATTCAGGGAGAGCTTTGTTCATTGCTGAAATTCTCTCGTAGAGTATCATGATACATGTATTCTTTGTCTTAAATATATCCCAAAACTTCGATACTCTCAATCATAATAACAAGCTCTGATACTATTAATCTTGACAGTATTTTTGTTATGAAATATTATATCAATATTGCAAATTACATTGATACACTTAATGCATCTAGTTCTATGCACTTTGATGAATTCTTTCAAAAGCATTTTAAGTAACTTATACTTAAGGATTTTGTCATCATCAAAAAAGGAGAGATTGTTGACTCGGTTATTGATTTTGATGATAAGCAAAATGGTTGAGTATAAATTGAGTACTAACAATTTCTTTGAAGTGTATTTTTGTTGAAAAAGGTGCTCACAAATTGAAGAAGCTTGTTGTTTAAAGAAACCAAGTTTGGATGAAAAGAATTGCTCAAAGAAGACTTGGAAACTCAAGGATTGCTTGATTGTATATTTGAGTTAAGTAGAATGTGTTTCCACTCAAGTTCACACTTTTGTGAAGAATTCAGTAAGGTGTCGACTTAGGGTGTCGACACATGACACCAAGTGTCGACACATGGAAGTGAAGTATCGACTCAAGCCGATATGCAATGATGTTTCAAATGGCATGGTGAAGTGTCAATACATGGACATGAAGTGTCGACTCAAAGTGTCGACACATGGATCAACACATCGCTTAAGATTTTCAAGCCACATAACTGCTAAAACTGAAGGACTGCAGAAGTGTCGACACATGGAAGCAAGGTGTCGACTCAAAGTGTCAACTCAACTGAGTAAGTATCGACACATCTGAGATTTCTAGAGAACCAGATTGGAGATTTGAATTGGGTGTCGACTCAAGAAGTTCAAGTATCGACAAGAAGTGTTGACTCAAAGCCTAAAGTGTTGACACATGGAGTTCTGGGAACAGTAATTGGCTAGTTTTCAAGCGCGGAACTCGCCCTTTTTGACCTCCAACGGCTAGTTTTTCAAGTCTAATGGCTAGAAATGGGATTTGAGGCCTTGGAGAAGTATTTATATGCTCCAAATCAAATCAAAAGTGGAATTATCGAATAATATTGAAGACCATTGAACAGTTTTGATAACAGAGAAGAAAAGAGAGCTTTAACTCCTATTCATTGAAGTCTCAGCCACTCTAAGCAAAAGCAAGCCTCTAAGCATTCAAAAGCCATCAAGAGCATTGAAAATCATCAATTCTTGAGCATTCAAGAGACTTCAACAAGCTCAAATTACTTCTACATCGAGCTTCAAAGGGATATCCACTTTTGTTTAGAAAGCTTACTTTGTTTCATTATTTCTAAAATTATTTGTTGTAAGGGTTCTTGGTTAGCCTATTATAAAACCAAGAGAGGTTATTGGTGAGCCTTTGAAAATCAATTAGGTTGGTGGTTGGCCTGCCAAACCACTTAGGTTCTTGGTTAGCCCGAAAAACCAAGGGAGGTCGGTGGTTATCCTGTAAAACCATTTAGGTTCTTTGTTAGCCCGTAAAACCACGTAAGGTTTTGACTTGTTAGCCTTGTGAAAACAAGTTGGGTTTTTAGTAGTGAGCCCGTAAAACTAATCAATTATAATCAGGTGTGATTATAGTGAATTTTCAAGGGGATCTTGGGGATTGGATTTAGGTGCATTGGATAGCACTGAACCACTATATCTCTTGGTCTTTGTGGTTGATTGGTCTCTCTTCTTGCCTTTAATTTATTGCTCTTTATTTCCACTGCACTTTTATTTTAGAGCATTATAATTGAATTCATAGTACCTTGCTTATTTAATTGTTGAATTGAATTGCATTGCATTGTATCTAGTAAAGTAATTTTAATTTTATAGACACCCAATTCACCCCCCCTCTTAGGTTGCTTACTGGGCAACAAGTGGTATCAAAAACCTGTTCTCAGTGTATAGGCTTTACCACCTTGAGTAAGGATATATGGCAGCCCCAATTGGTACTAGCGTAGTTGAGGGTCAAGCCTCAAATAGACCTCCATTTTTGAATGGATCAAATTATACTTATTGAAAAACTAGGATGACATTTATATGCATTCTATTGATTATAATCTATGGAGAGTGGTAGATAAGGGTCCTCATATTCCTTCAATAGTGGTTAATGGTGTTTCCATCCCAAAGCTCAAAGAGGATTGGGTGAAAATGATATTAAGCAATCCGAGATCAATGCCAAGGCAATGAATCTCCTCTGTGTGCATAGATCGTAGTGAATTCAATAGGATATCTGATGGAGGATGCATTTAAAATGATGAATGAGAGTTTTAGTAAGCTAACTAGCAAGAAAATTTGAGTAATTAATTATCAAATAAATGGTCTAAATTAATCCAAGAAAAGAATCTTTATAAGGAGACTAGATCTAAATTACAATACCTGAAATGTAGATCTAGTTCAAAATAGAGATTAGGATCTTCATGGCAAGGAAACCATCACTACTAGGGCAAGTTAACCTTCAAATGATCAAATCTAATAAAGCTTTGGGAGAGTTTCCTACCAACAATGATGGCTAATTATTTGGTGGAAGAAGGAGCTCTCATCACTCAAGGATTGAGATCTAAACCATAAGACTAGCACTCCCTAACTTTAGGACTCAATTTGGCCATGATCCTTGGCTTGAAGACCTTCACCTTGGACTTGAAAAATTAAAGAAACCTGCATCAAATTAGAGATTAGGCATGGAAAGAGAATTCAAAATTGGAATGGAAAACAGAAGAAGAAGAAAGGGAAAACAAGGAAGTAGAAACCGACGCCTTCAAGGAATGATGCTTGGATCTTGGATCAAGAAATGAGCACTCCACCTTTCAAGCACTCAAGGGTATTCTACCCTTCAACCACTCACTCAAGAACCTCACACTCTCTTCTCAAACCTATCTTCTACCTCTGAAACTCAAGAACTTTCACTCCAAATAAGAGAACATAGGGAATTAGAACAAGAAAGATAGCTTTCTTCATTTAATCCAAAGTAGAATAAATCATAGAATGAATACAAGAGAGGGCCTAGGGCCCTATTTATAGGCTTTAAATCCAAGAGAACTTCATCCAAGGGGAGGGGATAAGGATGAGCTAAGGGGATAAAGATGAGCTAGCTAATTCTAGCCGCATCCAACAACTCTTGGTTAGGTGGTTCAACTAGAATTAGTTTTCTTACAATCATTTATGGGTAGAAGGTTACAATTTATTGACATATGGCTCCTAGATGGCAATTATGTGTCCTCCATATGCTGATGTAGATCATGTGAAGTGGCATCTCACATGGCAAGTTAGTTGAAGGGTTGTCAGGGTAATAGAACATGGCTTCAGTCTTTCCATAAAATTCTTAATGTGGTGTCCTTCCTCCTCCCCAAAAGGTGCTTGATGTGGTGTCGACCAATTAAGAAAATGGGCTTCAAGTAGATGGCATCCAAGTGAGGGAAGTGGGCTTCAAATGGATGGTGCCAAATGGGAAAAATGGGCATTGAAGAAGTGGCCTCATACCCTGCTTGAATCTAGGTTGAGTCGACTCATGAATCAGCTCTGAAAGAGAAGATGGACTCAAACCCTTTAATAGATTTGTCTATTTAACAGCAAAACAAAGAAGTTAGTCCAAAAAACTTCTTTCTTGTTGATGTCCCCAACAATTCTTCCGGGGTGAAAAGAACTCGATTCTATCAAGCAAAAATTAATCTGACTCTGGTGATACTCTAGTTGGTCTGGTCAATTCTTTGTAGGTCTTCTCAAGTAATCCATGAGTCTTTAGAATCAGGGCATCCTTGCTAATGAACTAGGAAGCGTTGATAGTCCCTGTTTCGGATAGCGATAGTCTTATTGTCCAAGATTCGCTCAATCCTATCTTGCTACTTTGGTAACTTGGCTGGTGGACACTCATGGATTGCCTCACTCTCAAAGATAGAATCAGGCTCGAAAGGCTCACTAGGTATCATTGTTGGTTCCTTACCCTCCTAGATCTGAATTATTGAAGGAGAAACTGATACCAAAGTCGGATGGTCAATCTAGAACATATTAGGTCCAAATTTTCCTTACTATTTAAAAATGACCTACACCATGGGCATATAATCATTTGGGTTTGGCCTTACCATGACATGTCTCCTTACTGAAATTCTTTGGCTCTTTTATGTGAGTTGATCTTATGCTTGTTAATTTCATTGCTCAAATTTTCTTACTAATCATGCTATGAATATGACTCTTGCAGTCATGGACACTTATGCATGGGAAGGTCAAATGACATCAAATGACAAACATAAATGGCACCAAAACAAAACAAGCTCTAATGGACATTATTATCTATGAACTAAACTTTATTGCTAGGAAACAAAAGTTTCTAATTTCCAATATTCTCCTAAATGGCTTTGAAAACTCTGGCACACAACTTTAGGTAGGTGGCAGTGAATCTTAATTTGGTGCCCAATAAATCCCATAATGTCTTCAAAAAGTAACTGTTGAATATTACTGGGACCTAATCAATGGTGTGGTGGATGTCCCAGCCGGATGGGATAGAAGAGTGAATGAATGTAATGGTGGATCAGGATAGTGGATGTTCAGAAATGGAAAATCAGGGACAGAAAAATTGTTAGGGAAAATATTTTGCATGGTTTTCAAAGGCTCTATAGCTTCTTAGGACTGATCCGTAGGGTTTGTTCTTTGACGGTCAATATCCCAATATGTGATCCTTCAATGATCTTTAGATCTAAACCTTCAACAACAATTAATTACGGATCTTCTATTATCTCGAATTATTCTTCATGGCTTTGTTCTTGGACTTTGTTGCAGTGTCAACTCCTGGACCGGGAATGGCTGGATGTGCTGGAGTGCTCCTCTCCGGGTGAACCTGCAACAAAGTCCTTAATGGCACGGTGGTGTTCCGGTGGGGGACCCTCTGATGCCTAAGTTAGTAGGAGGTTGAAGGCAATAGAATGGAGGAATCAACCAAAGAACAGCGTATGGAGAGGGAAGAGCACTTCTACCTTCAAACGGGTCCCCCGAGTAGTATATATATCATGGAATAGTCCAAAATCCATTAGGGAAGAGGCTAAGAAAGATCGATTTATCCCTGGAGAATCTGGAGAGTGGCCACATGGCACGCAGATATGGTGACATCGTGGAAGTAGTGGAGCAGGGCCGTTGGGATGGCAGGATCCCGGAGTAAGAAAGGTGCTTCTGGAATTCCCTGGATGCTAAGGCATGCTTGTCGGACGTCGGCCGAGGGAAAGCCGGTCAGTCAGACCAAAGGCTAGACCACTGAAGGAGAGCGACGAGCCAGACCTCGACAGCAGAGGGTCGTTCGGACCTTTGCTCCAGTGGGTCAGACCTCTGAAGGAGTGCGACGGGCCAGACCCTAGCGGGAGAGAGGGTCGTTCAGACCTCTGCTCCGGTGGGTCGGACCTCTAAAGGAGAGCGATGGGCCGGACCCCAGCGGGAGAGGGTCGTTTGAACCTCTGCTTTGGTGGATCGGACCTCTGAAGGAGAGCCATGGGTCGGACCACAGCAGGAGAGGGTCGTTCGGACCTCTGCTTCGGTGGGTCGGACCTCTAAAGGAGTAGCAGTCAGAGATTTCAAGGGGTGGCTCGGTCGGACCGCAAGAATGGGCTGGTTCTTGCTGAGGGTGAGCCGTCAAGGTATAATAGTTGTCCCCCTTGCCCTTGTGCTTCAAGCGAGTCTGTAGGCTTGAAGGGTAAGGGCAATAAATGGTAGTAAATGCATCAGTCTTTCAAATGATGGTGAATCCGATTCGGCGTGCTGTGACCGAGCACCTTCTGCTCTGATTTTGCTCCTGGATAGGTGTCAACATCTGGTTGATGAAGATAGGGGGAGCAGTTATTGCTGGTATGGTGCATAGCAGCTACCCGTTTGAATTCTGACGCGATGTGGGGCACATGGCTTCATTAGAGTGGTTGGTGCACTTCCTGGAGTGATCCATCCGCCGTTGCTTCGACTATCCTACGGATTGCGATCGGATATGATCTGGCGCATCCCCTCGGATTCTCATCCAACTCAAAACCTGAGGTGCCAGCCATCGGGTCGTGGCACGTGGGAGGAGGCATTGGGAAGCTACCCCCGGGTGCCTATAAAAGGGGGGTAGTAGTGACCAGAAGGATCGTTCCACCGTGCTTGCGCTTGAAGAGAATGCAGCCTCCTCCCTCTTTGCTTTTGCCCCTCTTTAAGAACCAGGGAACCAGGTTAGTTCCGTTTCCACCTTCCCCCATCTCCTTCCTTTTCTGCAACTCCCTTTAGAATGGCTTCTGGGAGTCGGAGTTTGGCTCATGGACATAGGGAGCCCGGCCCTTTCGACATCTCTTCGACCATGACCTGAGAGAGGGTCGAAAATCTTAGGATGGTGTATAGCATTCCCTCCACCCTACATCTGACCGTCCTAGTCACGAGGGTAGAGTGAACGGACCTTTAGACTTAAGAGCTCTCCCTCTGTACGAAGACCACCTGAAGGCCAGCCTTCCTTTCCCGATCCAGCTTCTTTATCCAGGTCTTCAACACGTATAGAATTACTCCTTCCCAACTGACCCCGAATAGCATTCAGGTTCTCTGTGGCTTCGTGGTTCTATGTCGGGAGGCTAACATCGAGCCGAGGGTGTCCTTATTTTCAAATTTCTTCTTGTTCAAGTAGGACTTCCGGAGTCAGGAGTGGTGGATGTTCAGTCCATGCCCTGGCCGAAAGATACTAGGGGGGCTTCCATCGCCATTCATGGATGGAATTTTTGATATTTTTTATAGATAGTTTTAGAGCCGTGGGGCTTTGAAATGGCATGGAGGGAGCCGAGAACGAATGCTTTGAATGGGAGGAAGGTCTCGAGGGTCGATGAGGCTAACTTTCATAAATTGGATGACGAGGACCCGAGGTTCGTCAGCGTCATGCTCCATGAGGGGAGTCTTCATCAGGCTGGACTCAGCCGGCACCAGACATTGGGTAGGACGAGAGCCGTAGAGACAGAGACCCACTATATCTTCTGTCAGCTTTGCAACCATATCTTACTTCTTCATTGTGTTTGTTGACAGGTGGCAAAATGAAGCCAGATCGGGTGACCCTTTCGATGCGATCTGCACAGCAGAGGGCTATCTGCATCGCAGAACTGACCCCGCAGGAGCCGAAGAAGCGGGCGGCAGAGCCGGTGCCTAAGTGGCCGAAGAAATAATGGATGGTAGAACTATCCGTCATGGTGGTGTCGGTCGAGTTGGGGGATGACATGCCTCTGACTGAACGCCAAAGGATTCTGGCATCCGAGAGGTCCTCTTCGATCAGGCAGTCGATCGGCCGGGCGTAGGAGAGGCTCCCGGTACTATCCGGGGTGGATGCGGCTCTTCTATCTTTGCCGTTGGAGCCGGCCGGAGTGGTTTCCCTAATAGTCAGTGGAATTCATGCAGAGGAGGGGCCGTCGGCCATTGATGAGAGGGCCGACGGTGCTGGTGATGAGGAGGAGTGCCAGAAGTGGTGCGATGCTGAGAAGGCCAAAGAGTTGCTTCAGATGGCCACCCCCGACGATGACAGGCAGTCGGTGAATGAGGCCTCTAGGAGTTCCCTCCACCATCTTCTAGGGTAAGTGTTAAAATTAATCCTTCGATTTCAAACTCACTGGTTGCAACTGTCTAACTGTGCATGTCTGTCAGCAGCTTGTCAAAGATACCCTACTGATGGACGGTGGCCTGGGCGAGCTGCTCTATCTGAAAGAGCACTTGACCAAGAGGGCCAAAGCGACAGAGGTGGCGAGGGACAAGGCTTGGGTGGCACTGACGGCCTCTAGAGAGGAGGTACTCGACTTAAGGGCCGTAGCAGAAGAGGTGTCCACCTTGTGGACCGAATCGGAGGCCCAGAAGAAGCAGCTTGAAGTCTTACTGGCCTGGGAGAAGGACCGGGAGGCAAGTTTAAAGAATAAGAAGAAGAATATCAAGGCTCTGACCCGTAGGCTGGCCGTCGAGGAGGGGCGCTTGACCAAGAGCGAGACTCGCTCACAAGGCCACCAGGCGGTGGCGGAGAGATATAAGGGCCTGTTGAAGATGGCCCAGGAGTTACTGAAGACGACTAGTGAGAAAGCCGTTGCAACTTATAAAGCCTCCGAGGACTTCACCAAGGAGATGAATGAAGCCGAGACTTTCGGCTTTGACTACAAGTATGACGAATGTCTAGGGAAGGTTAGTGCAGCCTTCCCAGACTTCGATTTATCATTTCTTCAGCCACCGAAGCCGGCAGAAGAGGAGGACTTGAAGGTGACGGATCCGATTGCCCAAGCGACCGATGCTCCAATGGAGGCCATCATAGAAGTTGCCGGACCGGATGCCTAAGTTGGAGCCGAAGCAGAGGTAGCCGAAGGGGCCGAGGGGGCTGCAGCGGCTATTGCTACTGAGGGGGCAAAAGCGGTCGTTGTCAGTGTACCTCCTGAGGGTCGGACCTAGTCGTTTATAAAGGTCTGACCTTCAATTTTGTAAAGAAACATTTTGGAACTAATGAAGAACTTTTTGATAATGCCTTATTGTCATATATTTGTTACCGACGGACTAGAGTGACCAAACTCACTTTTCTTTGAAATTTCACTAAGTGTGGACTAGTCGGCCAATCTAAGTGGACAGTTGGACCTCCAGGGTAAGCATCAATTAGTGGCTCTTATCGAACTAGGTTCCCTTAGGATTTCCACTCTGAGTGTAGGTTCGTCAGCTTGTCCAAACCATAAGTAGTCGAAGTAGCGGTCGGACTGTAGCTCAGGCCTGTGCAACGAGCTTAGGAAATTCAACTTAAGTGTTGATCCATCGGCTAGTCTGGACCTGGAAGTAGTTGAGGCAGCAGTCGGACTGTAGAGGCTAGAGCAACGAGCTTAGGAATTTCAACCTAAGTGTTGGTCCATTGGCTTGTCCGGACCTGGAAGTAGTTGAGGCTGCGGTTGGACTGTAGCTCAGGCCGGAGCAACGAGCTTAAGAATTTTAACCTATGTGTTGAAAAGATTGATGCGGAACTAATATGCATGCAATTTTTTTAATATTTTATATGTGGGGTTGGGTGATTAATTCCTGAATTTCAGATTAAAATAAGTTATAGGGAATTTTATATGAATTTTGGAAGATCAGCATGCAGATTAGGACCTAGAAAAGTAGAAAAGAAGGATCGCGGGGCTGAGAAGCCTCGTTAGGGCAAGTTCTCCTACAATAAAACTACTGGAGGTAGAGGGGTGTACCTGACAATGTCTGTGAAGATCGCAGCAAAAGGGTCTCTCGTTCCTCGACGGATGCGGCCTGGAAAATCGAGCCAAAGACCCGCGATACCCGGCTTTCTGCTCGGTGATCCGATTGGGCTTGGCTGGAGTCGTTGGATTCGTAGGAACTCGGGGACCTGCAAACGACCTGTCAGGGGTTAGAAAACTCACAAAGGAAAAAAAAAAAAACAAAAAAAAACAGCAAGGGAAGGCTTCTTTTGGAGTGGGCATCCAGGGATCTGAGATGCTTGTTGGTAGCAGGAAGATGATTGCAGCACTGGGAAGAAGAACTCTCGCAAACCCTTTATGCACACAGCAGGGTATCACACAACTCAATAGAAGAACTCAAGGTTTTCATTCATCAAAAATTCTCCCATACAAGAGGCTAGGGTCCCTTAAATAGACCCTTAACCTTGGGCTCCAAGTAAGGGTACATAAGTCTTTACATAAGAATCCTTTTCCCTCTCAAACCCTAGCTAGAAAATAAGGAAATATTAGGTAGAAAAATCCCTAAAATTTTTCTTGACTTGGTCAAGACTCAAGGATGCCTAGGGGGCGTGTGGGCTTCTAGGAGCAGCAAAAGGCCGGCCCAAAGGGGCCGGGTGCATGGGTTTGGGCCTCTGGAAGCTGGGGTGGCCTGGTAGCCAGGTAGCAGGAATATTCCCTGGTATCTTGCTTCTTAGGGGCTTGGGCTTGGCACCTGGGCTTGATTTCATTGGGCTAGGATGCAGATGGACCTCTGGAATCATGGATGCCCTTATTTATGAATACTTTGGCATCTGAAGGGAATCTGGGCATCTGGAGGGCATCTGCAAGGAATCAGGGTTTCTGATTTTTCTCCTGGGGTCTTCAAATCTTCAAGCTGGGTTGGACTTGGGCTAAACTTCCATGTCTTCAATCTGGTGGACTTGGTCTTTACTTGTATAATATAGTCTTGAGTCTTCAGTATGCTTGGACAGGACTCAAAAAAAATAAAATTAGCTCAACATGAGCTAACTAGCATTGGACTGAACTAGCTCAACATGAGCTGACTAGTACAGAACTGAATAACAACTAAAATGGACTCAGATGATCTAAGCCCTTATTACAGATAGATTCATAATTATTGATCAATTTACAGAGGGTTGAAAAAGCCTCTGTCTTATTCTGGTGCCTCAGGTGTCCCCACCAATTCTCCCGGGATGGGAGGAACTCGACCCTGTCGAGTGAAGGTTAGACTGGCTCACATATCTCTCGAGAAGGTCTGGGTTGAGGCGTTGCAAGTCCTCTCGAGAAATCCACGAATCGTCCGACTCTGGCCGGCCTTGCCATCGGACCAGGAAGCGTTGATAGTCATGGCCCTGGGTCGTGATGGCTTGATTGTCCAGGATACGCTCGATCCGTTCTCCTCTCTCAGGCTAAATTTATTTGTGGACACTCTAGGTTAGGGTCACTCACAATGAAAAGGAATAGGTCAAAGGCCTCACTAGGTAGCGCTGCCGGTTCCCTATACTCAACCAGGTCTGTATATTGAAGGTAGAACTAATGCCCAAAACGAAGGCAAGTCTAACACCTAGGCATTTGATCCAACCTTCTCTATCACTTTAAAAGGTCCGGCTCTGCGAGCATGAAGCTTTTAGGCCTAAGCCTAACCAAGATAAAATCCACTACATCAAATTTTTTTTTTTTTTGATCCATCTTCGGGAATTAGCCAGTTATTTTAATATTAGTGTGAGTGGTGAACATGCTAGGCACATGCAGACTCCTAACAAGATGATGCAAAGGACTCAAACCTACACCTAACAGACTTGACTATGCATTCTTATAGAAGGAAATCTTATTGAACTCTTTGGATCTAAACCTAAGAGATTATAGGTTCCCTAGGTTTGATCCTAGCTTGACATGCACATAAAAATTACAGTGAACTCCTAGCAAATTCCAAAGAGTGTGCCAGAAGTAAGATGCAAACCTAACATGCGTGATGAATGCATGCAGTATGCTAATCTCAATTAAATGCAATCTAATAATCCTATAAATGCTGGAGGTGTCAGGAAAGGGCAGAAAATAGGAAGTGGGTTCAGAATTAGTTTGGTAAGGTAGAGAAAATGGTTCATGGTTAGTTGAATAAGTAGGATAAAAGATGGGGTGTCAGGAACTAATCCTATACTAATGAGGTTAACCTTACGGGGTTGCGGTATATCTATGGGATTTGTATAATGGAAGGATGGGTTATTAATCTCAGGGAAGAGGTCCTTAATGGGAACTATAGGAGGAGGCTCATCTTGAAGGTATAGATTCAAAGAGATCAGGTCCTTAATAAAATCTTCAGGTTCTTGTATTTTAGGACAAGACTCTATAATTGGCTCTCCTCTATGGTTTCCTCAGGTAAGGCTCTAGTAGCAGTACCCAGGTTCTCTTCCTCTATTTGTTCTTCCACTATAGCTTTAGGTTGGATGTGGTCAAGGTCAACTACCTCTAGGTTGGCTTTTACCTGGGCATCTACTGGGTCAGCTAATTCTAGGTCTACTAAAGGTGTCTCTTCTTCTCCCTCATACTCATCCACTAGGCTCACATCAGCTTCATACACTTCCGCGTTAATGTAAGCCTTGTGAATCTCAGGAATGGTTGGAGAAGGTCGGCTAGCAGGAAATTGGTTAGGTCTGGTCTCTGATTATGGGTACTATTCCTAGTAGGTTCAGGTTGTATAAGGGGTAGTGGCTCACTTCTGGGTTCATATTTAGGGATACTAATCCTATGGGTTCAAGTTGACTAGGGGAAGCATGACTAGGCTGATACTTAGGGGTTATGGGTTCTCTGGGCTCAAGGACAAGGGTGCAGATCTATGGGTCATGGGATTATAGGATCTCGGGTCATAGGATTTTGGGTTAGCTCTATGTCAGGTTCTAAGGATGGATCATGGTATGGGGTCCTTCTAAGGTTGGGCTCTCTATATGGGTCAGGATTTTGGTCCTCATAGGGTTGGACTCCCTATATGGGTCAGAATACTGGGTTCTCCTAGGTTGGGCTCCCTATATGGGTCAGAGTATTGGGTTCTCCTAGGGTTGGGCTCCTATATGGGTCAGAGTATTGGGTTCTCCTAGGATTGGACTCCCTATATGGGTCAGAGTATTGGGTTCTCCTGGGTTCAGTATCATATAATGGTCACGGTAAGGGGTTCTTCTAGGTTCAGTATCACAATAAGGGTTATGGTAAGGGTTCTTCTAGGTTCAGTATTATTGTATGGGTCAGGCTGAGGGGCTCTCCTAGGTTCAATCTCTCGGTATGGATCAGGTTTGGGGTCCTCCTAGGTTGGGGATTATAGTACTGGTCAGAATAAGGGGATCTCCTAGGTTCGACCTCATGGTATAGATCAGGGTTTGGGGTCCTCCTAGGTTGAGGGGAATCAGGATCTGGCTCAAACTGTGACCCATGGGTTTTTCTTGGGGTCCCTACCCGGACATTTAACTGATCAAACCTATTGGCAAGATGGTCAATTCTATCATTGGTTTGAATACGAGACTGAGTTAACTGGGTCATCTGGTAGTCATCTGGGCCATTTGATCAACTAGGGCTTTTATTTGGGCTTGTAAGTTTTCCATGGGTTCAGACATTTATGAAGGAGGTGGGTGATAGAAACTCCTGATCTAGTGCTCATGCAAGACTCGATCAGACCGACTATAGCTGACTAGACCTAAAGTCCAACTAGATGCTCAATCAGGGTGGCAAACTAGCCTATAGTAACCCGTACTCAGCCAGGCAGGTGTAAGGGGAGTGTTAGGTCCCTGATTGCCAATCCTAGACACAATCAGAGATTGGCCAGGTAGGCGGACCAGCACACAAGCCCTTCGGGATTGAATCCCTAAACCACCATTCTAGACACTAAGCACAAGGCACACACAGGTTAACTTGACACAGTGATCTAACACTAGCCCGGACCCGACCAGTTGGTGTCCCTAGCCCACTAAGGCAACATTAAGTCTAATTAATTTTAGGTTAGGCTTGGGACTGAATGCAAGGGATGTGGTTTTGGGCTAAGGAGATGGTGATCAAATCCTCCCCCCATCTGATATAGCAAGAGTGCCCTTAAAAGTAAATTATGCAATGATGGCAGGCAGATGAGGATGCAAATAGGGTTTTAGGTATTTTTTTTTTTGGTTTTTTGGAAAATATTATATATATTTTTTTTTTTTTTGGTATTTTTTTAAATAGAAGAAAACTTGCAAATCATGGCCTAATATACTGGAAATATACTAAAATTAAAAATGCAAAAACTCCTAAACAAAACCCTAAAAACTTCCAAACTTGTCTTGCTAAAAAAAACAGAGCCGAAAATTTGCAGGCCCTATTTCGGCTCGCAAAATTCACAGGCCATAATAAAATATAAAAAAAATTTTAAATTACTGTGAATTATGATAAATCCAGGAAAATAAATTTCAGAATTTTGGAGTTTTTAACAGGGATAAATAATTAAAATGATAGAGTATATACGGACTGAAAAATTGCAGAAAACAAGCCCTAATCTAAGCTCTAATACCAAATGATGCGGAACTAATATGCATGCAATTTTTTTTATATATTTTATATGTGGGGTTGGTGATTAATTCCTGAATTTCAGATTAAAATAAGTTATAGAGAATTTTATATGAATTTTAGAAGATCAGCATGCAGATTAGGACCTAGAAAAGTAGAAAAGAAGGATCGCCGGGGCTGAGAAGCCTCGGTTAGGGCAAGTTCTCCTACAATAAACTACTGGAGGTAGAGGGGTGTACCTGACAATGTCTGTGAAGATCGCAGCAAAAGGGTCTCTCGTTCCTCGACGGATGCGGCCTGGAAAATCGAGCCAAAGACCCGCGGATACCCGGCTTTCTGCTCGGTGATCCGATTGAGGCTTGGCTGGAGTCGTTGGATTCGTAGGAACTCGGGGACCTGCAAACGACCTGTCAGGGGTTAGAAAACTCACAAAGGAATAAGAAAACAAAGGAAAAAATAGCAAGGGAAGGCTTCTTTTGGAGTGGGCATCCAGGGATCTGAGATGCTTGTTGGTAGCAGGAAGATGATTGCAGCACTGGGAAGAAGAACTCTCGCAAACCCCTTTATGCACATAGCAGGGTATCACACAACTCAATAGAAGAACTCAAGGTTTTCATTCATCAAAAATTCTCCCCATACAAGAGGCTAGGTCCCTTAAATAGACCCTTAACCTTGGGCTCCAAGTAAGGGTACATAAGTCTTACATAAGAATCCTTTTCCCTCTCAAACCCTAGCTAGAAAATAAGGAAATATTAGGTAGAAAAATCCCTAAAATTTTTCTTGACTTGGTCAAGACTCCAAGGACGCCTAGGGGGGCGTGTTGGCTTCTAGGAGCAGCAAAAGGCCGGCCCAAAGGGCCCGGGTGCATGGGTTTGGGCCTCTGGAAGCTGGGGTGGCCTGGTAGCCAGGTAGCAGGAATATTCCCTGGTATCTTGCTTCTTAGGGGCTTGGGCTTGGCACCTGGGCTTGATTTCATTGGGCTAGGATGCAGATGGACCTCTGGAATCATGGATGCCCTTATTTATGAATATACTTTGGCATCTGGAAGGGAATCTGGGCATCTGGAGGGCATCTGCAAGGAATCAGGGTTTCTGATTTTTCTCCTGGGGTCTTCAAATCTTCAAGCTGGGTTGGACTTGGGCTAAACTTCCATGTCTTCAATCTGGTTGGACTTGGTCTTTACTTGTATAATATAGTCTTGAGTCTTCAGTATGCTTGGACAGGACTCAAAAAAAATAAAATTAGCTCAACATGAGCTAACTAGCATTGGACTGAACTAGCTCAACATGAGCTGACTAGTACAGAACTGAATAACAACTAAAATGGACTCAGATGATCTAAGCCCTTATTACAGATAGATTCATAAATTATTGATCAATTACAGAGGGTTGAAAAAGCCTCTGTCTTATTCTGGTGCCTCAGGTGTCCCCACCAATTCTCCCGGGATGGGAGGAACTCGACCCTGTCGAGTGAAGGTTAGACTGGCTCACATATCTCTCGAGAAGGTCTGGGTTGAGGCGTTGCAAGTCCTCTCGAGAAATCCACGAATCGTCCGACTCTGGCCGGCCTTGCCATCGGACCAGGAAGCGTTGATAGTCATGGCCCTGGGTCGTGATGGCTTGATTGTCCAGGATACGCTCGATCCGTTCTCCTCTCTCAGGCTAAATTTATTTGTGGACACTCTAGGTTAGGGTCACTCACAATGAAAAGGAATAGGTCCAAAGGCCTCACTAGGTAGCGCTGCCGGTTCCCTATACTCAACCAGGTCTGTAATATTGAAGGTAGAACTAATGCCCAAATACGAAGGCAAGTCTAACACCTAGGCATTTGATCCAACCTTCTCTATCACTTTAAAAGGTCCGCTCTGCGAGCATGAAGCTTCTTTTAGGCCTAAGCCTAACCAAGATAAAATCCACTACATCAAATTTTTTTTTTTTTGATCCATCTTCGGGAATTAGCCAGTATTTTAATATTAGTGTGAGTGGTGAACATGCTAGGCACATGCAGACTCCTAACAAGATGATGCAAAGACTCAAACCTACACCTAACAGACTTGACTATGCATTCTTATAGAAGGAATCTTATTGAACTCTTTGGATCTAAACCTAAGAGATTATAGGTTCCCTAGGTTTGATCCTAGCTTGACATGCACATGAAAATTTACAGTGAACTCCTAGCAAATTCCAAAGAGTGTGCCAGAAGTAAGATGCAAACCTAACATGCGTGATGAATGCATGCAGTATGCTAATCTCAATTAAATGCAATCTAATAATCCTATAAATGCTGGAGGTGTGTCAGGAAAGGGCAGAAAATAGGAAGTGGTTCAGAATTAGTTTGGTAAGGTAGAGAAAATGGTTCATGGTTAGTTGAATAAAGTAGGATAAAAGATGGGGTGTCAGGAACTAATCCTATACTAATGAGGTTAACCTTACGGGTTGCGGTATATCTATGGGATTTGTATAATGGAAGGATGGGTTATTAATCTCAGGGAAGAGGTCCTTAATGGGAACTATAGGAGGAGGCTCATCTTGAAGGTATAGATTCAAAGAGATCAGGTCCTTAATAAAATCTTCAGGTTCTTGTATTTTAGGACAAGACTCTATAATTTGGCTCTCCTCTATGGTTTCCTCAGGTAAGGCTCTAGTAGCAGTACCCAGGTTCTCTTCTCTATTTGTTCTTCCACTATAGCTTTAGGTTGGATGTGGTCAAGGTCAACTACCTCTAGGTTGGCTTTTACCTGGGCATCTACTGGGTCAGCTAATTCTAGGTCTACTAAAGGTGTCTCTTCTTCTCCCTCATACTCATCCACTAGGCTCACATCAGCTTCATACACTTCCGCGTTAATGTAAGCCTTGTGAATCTCAGGAATGGTTGGAGAAGGTCGGCTAGCAGGAAATTGGTTAGGTTCTGGTCTCTGATTATGGGTACTATTCCTAGTAGGTTCAGGTTGTATAAGGGGTAGTGGCTCACTTCTGGGTTCATATTTAGGGATACTAATCCTATGGGTTCAAGTTGACTAGGGGAAGCATGACTAGGCTGATACTTAGGGGTTATGGGTTCTCTGGGCTCATAGGACAAGGGTGCAGATCTATGGGTCATGGGATTATAGGATCTCGGGTCATAGGATTTTGGGTTAGCTCTATGGTCAGGTTCTAAGGATGGATCATGGTATGGGGTCCTTCTAAGGTTGGCTCTCTATATGGGTCAGGATTTTGGGTCCTCATAGGGTTGGACTCCCTATATGGGTCAGAATACTGGGTTCTCCTAGGGTTGGGCTCCCTATATGGGTCAGAGTATTGGGTTCTCCTAGGGTTGGGCTCCCTATATGGGTCAGAGTATTGGGTTCTCCTATGATTGGACTCCCTATATGGGTCAGAGTATTGGGTTCTCCTGGGTTCAGTATCATAATAATGGTCACGGTAAGGGGTTCTTCTAGGTTCAGTATCATAATAAGGGTTATGGTAAGGGGTTCTTCTAGGTTCAGTATTATTGTATGGGTCAGGCTGAGGGGCTCTCCTAGGTTCAATCTCTCGGTATGGATCAGGGTTTGGGGTCCTCCTAGGTTGGGGATTATAGTACTGGTCAGAATAAGGGATCTCCTAGGTTCGACCTCATGGTATAGATCAGGGTTTGGGGTCCTCCTAGGTTGAGGGGAATCAGGATCTGGCTCAAACTGTGACCCATGGGTTTTTCTGGGGTCCCTACCCGGACTTTTAACTGATCAAACCTATTGGCAAGATGGTCAATTCTATCATTGGTTTGAATACGAGACTGAGTTAATTGGGTCATCTGGGTAGTCATCTGGGCCATTTGATCAACTAGGGCTTTTATTTGGGCTTGTAAGTTTTCCATGGGTTCAGACATTTATGAAGGAGGTGGGTGATATGAAACTCCTGATCTAGTGCTCATGCAAGACTCGATCAGACCGACTATAGCTGACTAGACCTAAAGTCCAAACTAGATGCTCAATCAGGGTGGCAAACTAGCCTATAGTAACCCTGTACTCAGCCAGGCAGGTGTAAGGGAGTGTTAGGTCCCTGATTGCCAATCCTAGACACCAATCAGAGATTGGCCAGGTAGGCGGACCAGCACACAAGCCCTTCGGGATTGAATCCCTAAACCACCGTTCTAGACACTAAGCACAAGGCACACACAGGTTAACTTGACACAGTGATCTAACACTAGCCCGGACCCGACCAGTGGTGTCCCTAGCCCACTAAGGCAAATTAAGTCTAATTAATTTTAGGTTAAGGCTTGGGACTGAATGCAAGGGATGTGGTTTTGGGCTAAGGAGAGGTGATCAAATCCTCCCCCCATCTGATATAGCAAGAGTGCCCTTAAAAGTAATTATGCAATGATGGCAGGCAGATGAGGATGCAAATTAGGGTTTAGGTTTTTTTTTTTTTTGGTATTTTTGGAAAATATGTATATTTTTTTTTTTTTTTGGTATTTTTTTAAATAGAAGAAAACTTTCAAATCATGGCCTAATATACTGGAAATATACTAAAATTAAGAAATATGCAAAACTCCTAAACAAAACCCTAAAACTTCCAAACTTGTCTTGCTAAAAAAAACAGAGCCAAAAATTTGCAGGCCCTATTCGGCTCGCAGAAAATTCACAGGCCATAATAAAATATAAAAAAAATTTTAAAATTACTGTGAATTATGATAAATCCAGGAAAATAAATTTCAGAAATTTTGGAGTTTTTAACAGGGATAAATAATTAAAATGATAGAGTATATACGGACTAAAAAATTGCAGAAAACAAGCCCTAATCTAAGCTCTAATACCAAATGATGCGGAACTAATATGCATGCAATTTTTTTATATATTTTATATGTGGGGTTGGGTGATTAATTCCTGAATTTCAGATTAAAATAAGTTATAGAGAATTTTTATATGATTTTAGAAGATCAGCATGCAGATTAGGACCTAGAAAAGTAGAAAAGAAGGATCGCCGGGCTGAGAAGCCTCGGTTAGGCAAGTTCTCCTACAATAAAACTACTGGAGGTAGAGGGGTGTACCTGACAATGTCTGTGAAGATCGTAGCAAAAGGGTCTCTCGTTCCTCGATGGATGCGGCCTGGAAAATCGAGCCAAAGACCCGCGGATACCCGGCTTTCTGCTCGGTGATCCGATTGAGGCTTGGCTGGAGTCGTTGGATTCGTAGGAACTCGGGGACCTGCAAACGACCTGTCAGGGGTTAGAAAACTCACAAAGGAATAAGAAACAAAGGAAAAAACAGCAAGGGAAGGCTTCTTTTGGAGTGGGCATCCAGGGATCTGAGATGCTTGTTGGTAGCAGGAAGATGATTGCAGCACTGGGAAGAAGAACTCTCGCAAACCCCTTTATGCACATAGCAGGGTATCACACAACTCAATAGAAGAACTCAAGGTTTTCATTCATCAAAATTCTCCCCATACAAGAGGCTAGGGTCCCTTAAATAGACCCTTAACCTTGGGCTCCAAGTAAGGGTACATAAGTCTTTACATAAGAATCCTTTTCCCTCTCAAACCCTAGCTAGAAAATAAGGAAATATTAGGTAGAAAAATCCCTAAAATTTTTCTTGACTTGGTCAAGACTCCAAGGACGCCTAGGGGGGCGTGTTGGCTTCTAGGAGCAGCAAAGGCCGGCCCAAAGGGGCCCGGTGCATGGGTTTGGGCCTCTGGAAGCTGGGGTGGCCTGGTAGCCAGGTAGCAGGAATATTCCCTGGTATCTTGCTTCTTAGGGGCTTGGGCTTGGCACCTGGGCTTGATTTCATTGGGCTAGGATGCAGATGGACCTCTGGAATCATGGATGCCCTTATTTATGAATATACTTTGGCATCTGGAAGGGAATCTGGGCATCTGGAGGGCATCTGCAAGGAATCAGGGTTTCTGATTTTCTCCTGGGGTCTTCAAATCTTCAAGCTGGGTTGGACTTGGGCTAAACTTCCATGTCTTCAATCTGGTTGGACTTGGTCTTTACTTGTATATATAGTCTTGAGTCTTCAGTATGCTTGGACAGGACTCAAAAAAATAAAATTAGCTCAACATGAGCTAACTAGCATTGGACTGAACTAGCTCAACATGAGCTGACTAGTACAGAACTGAAATAACAACTAAAATGGACTCAGATGATCTAAGCCCTTATTACAGATAGATTCATAAATTATTGATCAATTTACAGAGGGTTGAAAAAGCCTCTGTCTTATTCTGGTGCCTCAGGTGTCCCCACCAAAGATTATGCCCTAAAGGCCAATCGAAATGTTGTATTTCGATGGGATTTTCTTTTGTATCCCAAACTAGTGTATTGACATTATCAATTAATAAAGATATTTTATTTTCATCATATGCTGTGTCTTATTAATTTTATTAAGATATGATGAACCCCATAGATTAGGGCTATGGTTCTAGGGTTATGATGAGATCATACCAGTGAGACCTAAAGCCATAAAACCCTAATCTAGAATATTCGTGGTTGATGGGATATTGAGTAGGGGATCAATGTTTCCGGTAAGAACAGCACATCCTATGTATGCTTGGTGAAGAGGGTGACTGATCTCACAGTCACTTGTGTTTGACACTAATACTAGGATGTGGGTGCTCATTAGAGAACGAGTTCACTTAATGGATCCAGCTTGAGAACATCTAATGGAACCTTATTTGTTTGTCAATAGATAGTTCTCATAGTGGGAGTAGTGCATGTGGTCCTTTGACTTGAGACTGCCATGGTATCTTGTATGCATGAATCCATACTTTGGTTACACTCAATCATGACACTGAGTCATGCATGAGGTGATACTGGGTATGGTGGATTGCATATGGAGTTTGTGAATATGTCAAAAAGGAATCGATCAACCCTAGTAAGAGGGAAGCACATCCAGATGATTTCAATCAAATGAAGATTCGAAAAATCTTGATCAAAGTATGAACATTAGAAATAGTTTCTAATGGTTCTTTAATGAATCATCATTATCAGATTGAGCAAGGAATGAATATGAAATTTGATTTGATAAGTATCCATATCCATAGTCATATTCAGGGTGCAAGTAGATCAAAGGACTGAATTGCCTGGTAACTCACCACTAAAGGGTATTCTGGTAAATCCATCAAAATTTCTCATCTTTCGGGTAGGCAAGACATGTTGCTAGATGTCAATCATGTCTTGTTGTTCTTCATACCAATTGATTTGGTTTCACGAGTCAATTCGATGTGTGATTCGAATTGGACAATTAAGTGAGCCAATTTGACCTAATTAGATCAATTGGGTTCAATCGAATCGAATCGGCTCAAACCTAAACCTACTGCTGGCTAGATGAGGAACCCAACGGGTCATACACAATAGATACTTGGCCAAAGAAGTCATTCATAATTTAATTAGGGTCATAGGATCCTAATTGGTTAGCCGGATTATATACTAGCATATGTAGGCTAACCAAATTCCTAACCCAATTGGATTGGGTCCGGTTGCTTGCTAATTGGGCTAACCTAATTATGAAAAACCTAAATTAGGTTGAGTCGTAAGTGGGTCTAGCCTAATCAGAGCTAAATCTGATTTTAATTTGGATTTAAGGGCATTTTAGGCACCATACATGAAGAGTCCCGATGGCATGGGACTCTTGGTACCTGAATGATACCATAGCTTCAAAAGGGCACAGATGAGCTATAGATCTCTGATTTGAATATAATTTATATGGTCAGAAAGAAAATTTTAGGATCTTTCCAATGACACCCATATTGCCTATGTTTTGACTTATCAGCATTCTTTGAAATTTGCATGGAAGAAGGATGGCGCGCGCGATGCATGAAGAGTCGCAACTCTTCATGTAGCGCGAGGTTCTGATGGAGAGTCCTTCTGCTATCAGGACTCTTCATTATCTTTGATGTTTGGAGATTGAAGAGGTGCCTCTTAGCTTCCTAGGGACCTATAATTGACATGTGGCAAGTGAGAATTCGTCCAGATAAAAGAAGGGATGTGAATAAGGCCTTCAATGCATGAATGGGCTTATTAGATATGATTTTTCAAGCCAGATAACTTCTCTTCGGTCTTGAAAAATCATATCTGATAAGTTGATGGGAGGACATATCACACGCCCCTCTTGTATCTATAAATAGGGGGTGGTGAAATGAGTCTGATAATAAGAATTCCACCGAAGTACTATTCTAAGTGTCTCTCTCTCCCTCCTTTCTTTAAGACAGGACTTGTCTTGTTAAGACAAGATCTTTTCTACTAGGACAAGGCTTTGTTTTGGGTCATAAGCCTAAGGGGTCCTAGAGGAGGGTTGTCCTAAAACCAAGAGTGATTTAGGAGAGTGTCTTTAGTACCCTACAGTAGGACAGGGTGTCCTACATTGGTCAATAGACCAAAGTTTGCTGAAAGAGTTCCACTTATCTAAGCAACTTGAAGAAGGAGTTCTTCCTTGGTCCGAGTTTCGTGTAGATCACCATTGGATGGTGAACGTTTGGGCGCCTGGTGGAGAAGAAGGCTGAATCAGGATTTTCTTCATCGGATTGGATACTAGCGGTTCAGGTTGGTAACTAAACTCTAGTTTATATTATATATGCATGTTTGTATGTTTTAATTCCTAGTAAAGAGGTCTTGGGTTAAAGGTTTGGTAGTGGTTTCATAATAAATTTTTGAAATACACGCTTCCGCCCTGGTCACCAAACCCTCACAAGTGTTGGTCCTTCGGGTTGTCCAAACCTGGAAGTAGTTGAGGCAGCGGTCGGACTGTAGCTCAGGCTGGAGAAATGAGCTTAGGAATTTCAACCTAAGTGTTGGTCCATCGACTTGTCCGGACATGGAAGTAGTTGAGGCAGCGATCGGACTGTAGCTCAGGCTAGAGCAATAAGCTTAGGAATTTCAACCTATGTGTTGGTACGTCGACTTGTCCGGACTGGGCTACCCTAGAGCCTCTACCGACCGGAGTTGGACTTTCGAAAGTGGGCTGCCCTAGAGCCTCTGTCGACCAGAGTCATACTTTCAAAAGTGGGCTACCCTAGAGCCTCTGCCGACAGGAGTTGGACTTTCGGAAGTGGGCTGCCCTAGAGCCTCTACCAACCGGAGTCAGACTTTCGGAAGTAGGCTGCCCTAGAGCCTCTGCCGATTGGAGTCAGACTTTCGAAAGTGGGCTGCCCTAGAGCCTCTATCGACCGGAGTCAGACTTTCGGAAGTGGGCTACCCTAGAGCCTTTATCGATCGAAGTCGGACTTTCAGAAATGCTTCGTAGAAAAATTATCCACTTTATTGATAATACTTGCAGAGGTTGTCTACATTCCACGGACGCACCAACTGTCATCCATCCAAATATTCAAGTTGGTAGGTGCCGGCTCGAACCACTTTAATGACTCGGTAAGGTCCTCCCAATTTGAGGAAAGCTTGCCTTGCTCGGTCAACCTCAAAATTTCTATCCTCCGCAAGACCAGGTCTCCGACTCAGAAAGCTCATGCCTTGACTCGTGAGTTGTAATATTTTGCCATCTTCTGGTAGTAGACCGCCATCTTCATGCTTGTCCGAAGTCTAGTTTCTTTGAGCAAGTCCAGGTCAGCCCTTCACTGTTCGGAGTTGGCCGGTTCGGCGTAGTGGTCGATCCGTAGAGATTGAAGAGAGGTCTCGACAGGGATGACTGCCTCGCTTCCATAAGAGAGGTTGAATGGGGTTTCATCGGTTGACGTTCTGGCGGTCGTCCGATATGCCCATAATACTAAGTGTAGTTCCTCCACCCAAAGCCCCTTAGCCTCATTCAGTCAGGTCTTCAGCCTGTGCAAGATTGTCCGATTGGTGACTTCAGCATTTCCATTGCACTAAGGATGGCCGACTGACGTGAGTCGGTGAGAGATATGATATTGCTGACAAAAATCTTGAGACTTAGAGTTGCCAAACTGTCTTCCATTGTCTGTAATAATCGTCCAGGGAATGCCGAACTGAAAGATGATGTTATTCTGGATGAAGTTCTCCACCTTGATCTCTGTTATCTGTGCTAGTGGTTCGGCCTCCACCCATTTGGTGTAGTTGATGGCCACAAGCAAAATTTTTGGTTGCCCGGATGCTGGAAAAAAGGGTCCCAAGATATCCATCCCCCACTGTGCGAACGGCCATGGGGCAGTGATCAGAGTCAGCTGACTGTTAGGCTTCCTTTGAATAATGGAGTATCTTTGACACGCATCGCACCTTCGGACGAAGTCCGATGCATCCTTCTGAATGGTAGGCCAGTAATACCCCTGCCAGATGATCTATAGGCTAAGGATCTTCCTCCGAGGTGTTGCCGCAGATGCCTTCTTGGATTTCTCTGAGTGCATAGTTGGCGTATGTCAGCCCCAAGCATTTCAGCAGCTGCTATGAGAATGATCACTTATACAGGATGCCGTCAAGGATGACGTACTTAGAGGTCATCGAGCGCACTCACTTGGCCTCCGTTGGATCTTCCGGAAGAGTTCCCTTATTTAGGAAAGCGAGGATCGGATCCATCCAAGAAGTTTCTTGTTCCACCTGGTGGACCTCAGTTAGCTCTTCTTTATATACTGGGTGCTACAGATGCACCACAAAAGTTTGGTCGAAAGTGCTGATGGTAGCCATAACCAACCTTGACAAAGCGTCCGTCCGAGAGTTCTGCAGACGAGGTATATGGAGGATTTCGAAAAATCTAAGCCGAGAGATAAGGTTTTGTACCTTATTTAAGTATTTTGCCAGGGTTGGATCCCTCGCTTCAAATTCCCACTTTACTTGATTAACCACCAGTTGGGAGTCAGAGAAGACTCTGAGTCGGCTGATGCCTAGTTCATTGGCGATTCGTAGCCCCACGAGGAGGACTTCATAATTTGCCTGATTGTTTGACACCTGAAATAAAAAATGCAATGCATACTCCAGGTTCTCTCCATTCGGGTCGGCCAGGATCAGTCCGGCCCCGTAGCCTGCAAGGTTGGATGCTCCATCCACATGGAGGGTCCAGGCTAGTTCGACTTCGTATACGGCATTGGCTTCAGGTACTTCGGCCATTTGAGGAGGTGCCTCCTGTCTCCATATACATTTTGCAATGAAGTCAACAATTACTTGGGCCTTCAAGGTAGATCATTGCTGGAAAGAAATGTCGAATTTTCTTAGCTTGATGGCCCACTTGGTGAGCCGACCAGATGTGTCTGGGCTCTGAAGTTGCCTTGAGGGGTTGGTCGGTCATCACCATAATCAGATGTGCCTGGAAATACGGTCGGAGTCGCTTGGCGGACGTGACCAGAGAATATATCAACTTTTGCAACTTGGGGTACCTTGTTTCGACATCATGGAGGACTTTACTAATATAATAGATAGGCTTCTACTGTTCATCCTCTCCGACTCACATGAGGACGGTGTCGATTGCTTAGTCCGATGCCGAAAGATAGAGGTACAAAGGTTCCCCCACTGTCGGCTTGGCCAGCAATGGAGGGTTCTTCAAGTACTCCTTCAGGGCTTCGAAAGCCGACCGACATTCATCAGTCCAAACAAAACTTTCAGACCGGTGCAGGGTTTACTTGATGAACGGCAGAGACTTTTCAGTGGAATGGCAAAATGAAATGGCTGGAGGGAGAAGGTGATTCGGGCCAGTGACCTCTTGCACCTGCTTTGTGTAGTCGGATGTGCCATCTCCAGTGATGGCCTTTATCTTGTGGGGTTTACTTCAATTCCCCTCTATGTGACCAAAAACCAATGAACTTGCTAGAGGTTACCTGAAAAGTACATTTCGTGGGGTTCAGCTTCATTCGTTGGTGCCTGAGTGCATCAAAGGATCCGTAAGTCCCTGATGTGGTCAGCCTTATGGAGACTCTTCACTATCATGTCATCCATATAGGCCTCCATGTCCTACCTAGTGACCTTCAAACACTCGATTGATCAGCCTTTGAAATGTGGCACCGGCATTCTTCAAGCCAAAGGGCATCATCCGATAGCAGTATAGACCCTTGTCGTTGACAAAGGCGGTGTTCTCCTCATCTTCCGGATGCATCTTGATTTGATTGTAGCCAGAGAAGGCATCCATAAAGCTGAGAAGCTGGTGGCCGGCCGTGGCCTCCACTAGCTGATCAATCTTGGTCACTGGAAAGCTGTCCTTCAGACAAGCTTTGTTGAGGTCGGTGTAATCTACATAGATCCTCCACTTTCTGTTGGCCTTTTTCACCATAACCACATTCGCTAGCCACTCAGGGTAGTGGACTTCCCTGACAAAGACAACGTCACACAGTTTCCTCACTTCCTCATCGATGGCTTTCTGTCTTTCGACGGTAAAGCTTCTCTCTTCTGTCGGACAGGTCAGTAGGTCGAATCCTTCTTGAGCTGGTGAGTGATGACCTCTAATGGTATTCTGGGCATGTCTGACATCGACCAAGCAAAGATGTCGGCGTTACTCCTGAGGAAGCCTATCAGTTCCGACTTAAAGTCTTCACCGAGGGAACCTCCAATATGAAAGACTTTGGTGGGATCATCCTCCCGAATGGGGACAAACAGAATCCTTTCTCCTAGCTGACCAAGGCCATCGACCTCAGCCCTCAAATCAAGTTACTCTAGAGTGGGACGGCCTTCTGACTGTTGGTTCAGAATGGTCAGACATTGCCTGGCCATCCGATAGTCTCCCCTCATCACTTTGACCCGCTCCTGGTCAAAAATTTTGCCAACAAATGATAAGTGGACACAATGGCTCTAAATTGTTAAGGGCCGGTCAGTCCAGGATAGCATTGTAAGGCGAGGTCGTCCGAACGACCACAAAGTTGATAGGGAGAGTTTTTTGAAAGGCTTCATCCGGATCGTCACTAGGAGAACTATCTCTCCTTCTACTCCGACGGAGTTTCCCCCGAAGCCCGTCTGTGGCACGGGGGATTCCCGCAGCATTGACCTGGATAAATTCATTCTTACAAAAGCATCACACAGCAACACCTCTGTTGAACTTCTACTATCTATGCGTATTCTCCTTACATCGTAGTTAGCAATCACTGCTGACACGACTACAGGGTCATTTTCAAAAACATGAGTCTCTAGAAGATCTTCATCAGATAAGGTGATCGCATTGGAGACCTTGGACCTTCTAGCAATATCAGGCCCATCCTCGTAAATTCCTCCGGATCGCCGATGCAACATGCCGACATCCCGTCGGTCGAACTCTGATTGGGGAGCTTCGTCTCCTCTGGATGGTTTCTAGCATTTGATGCTTCAGCCTGATCCCGATGGAGTCGGACATACTTGTGCAGGTACCCCCTCTAGATGATGTCTTCAATGGCATCTTTCAGCTGCAGGCACTCTTCAGTACTGTGCCTGTGGTCCCTATGGAACTTACAGAATTTATCTTTGTTTCATTGGGTAGGAGGGGCCTTCATCGGTCGAGGCTTTTGTAGAAAGGTCTCGTTCTCGATCTCCATGAGGATCTTCTCGCTTGGCAGGGACAGAGGTGCATAAGTCTTGAACCTCCGGGGGAAATCCCTCGGCTTCGGACTTCGGCGTTGGGCCGACCACCAACTATCATTTAAAGGTCGAACCTCAAGAGCCTTATCGCTCCACTTCTTGGGGGTCGGCCTTCCCTCTGCTTGACGTCGGTCGGTTGCTTGCTCTTCTGCCAGGACGTACTTCTATGCTCTGGCTAGGAGTTTGCTATAGCTTGTTGGAAGTTTCTTGTCCAGGGAGAAAGTCAGCCTAGATGAGCGGAGCCCTCGCTTGAAGGCTGACATGGCTACAGCTTCATTCAAGTCTGGGACTTCCATGGTCGCTGAGTTGAAACGGGCCATGATATCCTGAAGAGTCTCTCCCTCCTTTTGTAGCACGAGGAAGAGGCAGTCGGTATTCCTCAGGGTCTGACTGCAGGTCCTGAAATGGAAAAAAAATAGTGATTCGAGTTGAGGAAAGGAGTGGATCGTACATGGCCGGATGGTGGATCGTACATGAGGATAGTATCATTCTCCCTGGGAGGTTCCTCAGACCTGGAAGGGAGATACCTTTTCTGGCAATGGCATTTAGAGCTCTTCCCTTAGCCATTTTTTAGCAAGGGTGATGGATTCCTCCTTTTAAAGAAGGGAGGCCTTTCCTCTAGCGCCAATCTGTTGCGGCGTCAACTCCTAAAACTTGATCGGCTAGAAGTGCTGGAGTGCTCATCTCTTAGGTGAACCTGCAACAAAGTCCCAAGGGCACCGGTGGTGTTCCAATGGGGAACCTCAGATGCCTAAGTTAGCAGGAGGTTAAAGGCAACAGAATGGAGGAATCAACCAAAGAACAGTGTATGGAGGGGGAAGAGCACTTCTATCTTAAAACGGGGTCCCCCGAGTACCTTATATAGGCACGGAACAGTCCAAAATTCGTTAGGGAAGAGGCTGATAAAGACTGATCTGCCCCTAGGAGAATCTGGAGAGTGGCCACGTGGCATGCAGATACGGCGACATCATGGAAGCAGTGGAGCAAGGCTATTGGGATGGCAGGATCCCGCAGTAACAGAAAGGTGCTTCTAGAATTCCCTAGATGCTAAGGCATGCTTGTCGGATGTCGACCGAAGGAAAGCCGGTCAGTCGGACCAAAGGCCAAACCACTGAAGGAGAGCAACGGGCCGAACCCCGACAGCAGAGGGTCGTTCGGACCTTTGCTCTGGTGGGTCGAACCTCTGAAGCAGAGCGACTGGCTGGACCCTAGCAGGAGAGGGTCATTCAGACCTCTGCTCTAGTAGGTCGGACCTCTGAATGAGAGCGACGGGCCACACCCCTGCGGGAGAGGGTCGTTTGGACCTCTGCTCCGGTGGGTCGGACCTCTGAAAGAGAGCGACGGGCCGGGCCCCAGCGGGAAAGGATCGTTCGGACCTCTGCTCCAATGGGTCGGACCTCTAAAAAGAGCCATTGGTCGGACCACAGCAAGAGAGGGTCGTTCGCACCTCTGCTCTGGTGGGTCGGACCTCTGAAGGAGTAGCAGTCAGAGCTTTGAAGGGGTGGCCCGATCGGACCGCAAGAATGGGCTGGTTCTGGCTGAGGGTGAGTCGTCAAGGTACAACAGACTTCATTTTGTTCACCCCCATTGTAGATTTCTTTAGGCTGGGTGATTATTTTATCTTCAAGTAATTGTTCATGATCATATTCGTCCATGAGGTTAGATCCAGCTTCATAAACTTCTTTCTTAGGTTCTTCAACGGGTTTAGGATTTTCTCTTTCTAGCCCTTCATTTGGACAAGACTTTGATTCTATTCCATCCTTAAATTCTTCAATTGGTTTAGAATATTTTTTCTCTAATTTTTCCATGGGTTTAGTCTCTTCTTCATCTCCCTCATACTTATTGAATTTGGCAATATAATCAGATTAAGTTGTATCATCTAGTCTCAATTTGTACAATTGGTCTAAAAGTTTTTGCTCATAATATTTACCTTGGTACTTTTCTCTCAGTTTACTCTTCACTTCTTTCTACATACTTATTTTATCTCCACTATAATAATTTTTTGCTCAACTTCTCTCGAATATGCTTTAGCATGTCAGATTAACTTTGATTTGGCAAATTGACACTTTGTTACTTCTGACATTTTATCAAATTCAAAGTATTGATCCATTTTCTCTTCCCAATCGACATACACCTTAGGATTTCCATCAAAAGTGGGTGCATAGGGTCGATTGTTCCTAAAGACTCTCTCCTCCTGATCTAAAGTCTTGGTAGGGTTATCTAAGGTTATACTCAGGGATGAAATCATGACATTGGGCTCTTGGACCAAGGGGAGGTGGACTAGGTGATTCAGGCTCATCATGGATCCTATGGGCTTCTTGTATGAAGTCATGATGAAGTCGTCTTGAATTGTATTCAATAGTGAACTCATGATGATGGACTCTTGGACCTCGAGGAATTTACCTAAGTGACTCAGGTTCGGTGGAGGTCATTGGGTCTCTTCAAGTATCCTAACATGATCCTTCACTTGACCTATTCCTTTCTCATTTACCCTAATTGCCCATTTAGGGTATCAAACTTTTTAGTCAGGGTTTTCAAAAAGAATTCAAGATTAGAATCCATGGATAAAAATAGACTGAGTGTGGGACTATTAGTATGGAGCTTCAAAACATGCAGTACAAACCTAACTTTTAGGGCTCTTAGACCTAAAAGTTCAAAATACAGGAATTGACTAAGTACTTGTTAAAGTTGTAATTACCTTTTCCACTGGCCAAGTAAGAGGTGGGGTTGCGGGAGGCTTCCCTCACTTTCACAAGGTTCTAATTAAAAATCGCAAGTCCACTTAAGGCATTTGCCATTGGACCCCTTGCCTTAGACACCATTTCAAGAATTAAGTACAAATTCAACTAATATTAGATCTCATCTTGCACTTGAACCCGACCTGTGGGTGTCCCTAGTTTTAGGTTGCTACTCGATTTCAATTATGATTTAGGTCAATGCATATGTGGGTGATTGTTTTGGGCCAAGAAAAGGTAATGACCTCCTTCCCTTATGTTATAATTGAATGCCCTTAATTAGATTTAGGAATGGATGCACAAACAGTTCACCAACTAGTTAACACTACAACTAGTATTAGCACAAACATGTGATTCAAACCCGAATTTTAAAACAATTAAAATTAAAAAAATTAATTGAAAATTATAGATTTTGAAGTCTAGATTTCAGAAATCAAATCTTAAAATTTAAATCTCGAATTAGGATTAAAAATTTATTCTAGAAGTTAGAGTTGTTGCAAGATAGTTTCAGCCCTAACAACTTCTAGTCAACTAGTTATAAAAAATTTGAATTAAAATTTTAAAATTTTAAAAAATTAATATTAAAATTTGAATTTTTAGATCGCTCAGTAAAGATTCTAGATTCTAAATTTTAAAATTTAATTTTTGAATTTGGTTAAGAAATTCATTTTGAAAGCTAGTTGTAAAAAAATTTCAGCAGGGAACAACTTTCAACTAGCTTTTTAAAAATTCAAAATTAATATTTTTAAAATATAAAAATTTAAAATAAAATTGATTTGATTAAATATCATATAAGAATTCTCAGATTTAAATTTTTGACTTCAGATTAACTCGAATTTTGGTGAGAAGGTAGTTTGAAAGCACTTGCTAGAAGGTTCAGCAGTTCAGCTAACTTTTAACAACCTGAATTCAAATTTCGAATTCCTAACTCTAGATCCTTATAAAATACAAAATTCTAGTTGAAATAACAAAAACAGAAGTCTATATCTTAGATATAAACATTAAAAATTTATAAAAAAATTTTTATATTTTTTGAAAATTAATATAATGGATGGCAGAAACAGAATTTTGGACAGAACTTCAGAAATGATCTAAGAACTCATATTTTTAAATCCAGAAGTCAATGGAAAATATTTTTTTTAAGTTATATTTTAAAATTCTAAGACACTAAGGTATTGGAAATGTATCTTTGTGAATTTCTTTGCAATGTAAAAAAATTACTAAAATTCATGAAAAATTTGGATGAATACTAGAACAAAATTTCAGCAATCAAACACTTGACCTAGTAGAAACTTAAGCTCTGATACCAAAAATTGATGGGGGACAAAAATTAAAATGATGAATGAAGAGTTTTAGCAAGCTAACTAGCAAGCAAATTTAAATAATTAATTATCAAATAAATGGTCTAAATTAATTTAAGAAAAGAATCTTCTTAAGGAGACTAGTTGATCTAAATTACAATACCCGAAATATAGATCTAGTTCAAAATAGAGATTAGGATCTTCATGGCAAGGAAACCATCACTACTAAAAAAAGTTAACCTTCAAATGATTAGATCTAATGAAGCTTAGGAAGAGTTTTCCTACCAACAATGATGGCTAATTATTTGGTGGAAGAAGGAGCTCTCATCACTCAAGGATTGAGGTCTAAACCATAAGACTAGCACCCCTTACCTTTAGGACTTACCTTGACCATGATCCTTGGATTGGAGACCTTCATCTTGGACATGGAAAATTAGAAAAAACTTGCACCAAATTAGTGATTAGGTGTGGAAAGAAAATTCAAAATTGGAATGGAAACAAGAAGAAGAAGAAAGTGAAAACAAGGAAGTAGGAACTAGCACCTTCAAGGAATGATGCTTGGATCTTTGATCAAGCAAGGAGCACTCCACCTTTCAAGCACTCAAGGATATTCTATGGTGCGGGCACCAGACTCAGAAGAAGACTTCAGGGCTCTATCTGGATCTCTGATTGACCTTGCCCGAAGAATTAGGATTTTCTGGTTTTGTAATAAGGGTTGACTTGGTCAACTCAATTTTAGTCTTGAGTCTGTATTTCCCTGCAATTTAAATTTTGTTGAGTCATGTTACTCAGTACAAGTCCTAGTAGTGGTCTAGGTCTTCTCTAGGTTGGTGCCATTTTTTTTTTTCAGTCAAGTCAAGGTCCAGGGTGCCACATTTTTTCTTCCAGGCCCAAGCAAGTGGGCGCCACACTCCCAGCCACACGCCAGAGTCCAGGAGGCGCCACATCTCCATCCAGTGTCTTTGGTCCCTACACCACAAGAAGTAAGTTTCTTTTTTTTCTTGCACCACTTGGGAGAGAAATCCATCAAGATACCTCAAAGAAGGAGTAGCCAATTTCTTTCCAGATAAACCCAAGCCAAGATGGCAAGAATTTTTCTTGAAGAGAGGATCAAGGAGGTGCCCCACAATGTTCCATAAAAATCCATGTTATAAAAAAGAAGAGAGCATATCTTGGGGAGGAATTCAAGGAGGTTCCCAAAAGTTTTCAAAAGTGCCAAAGCCATGAAAGGAAGAAGCCGTAACTTGTGGAGCAAGACTAGGAGGTGTCCAAATGAGCCAAACCATGAAGGGAAAATCCTTGATTCATAGAGAGATACTAGGAGACACCGCCATAACCTGCCATTTGGAGCTGATTTTCAAGTTTTCTTGGAGTTTTGGGCTGCCCACTCATGGAAGGAGTCTTGGGAAGAGAATTTGATCCCTAAAGTATGGGTTAGTCCTATTAGTCCCACATGGAAATGTATAAAATTTTATTTCTTTGTTATGTCTATATATTCAACTCTATGTAACTCTTGAATTTAATGATGAATGAAATCAATTTCTGTGTGAGCAACTTTGTGTTTCTCTCTTTCGCACTTGTATTCAGGTGTTGAGCTCCGTGAGGGAGTAAATCTGGGTTCCTTAGGAACCTTGAGGAGGTGTGAGATCTCCAACCCAAAACCCTACCAAAATCCTAGGTTAGCCACTTCAATTCCAAACCCTAGCCACCATCATCTTCTTCATTCCACCAATCATCCAAACCCTAATCTACCTCATCATCTCCGGTCCCTCTCTTCCAAGTAGAGGCCGACCACCAGCATCCAGGTCCAGATCGGCTACTTCGAATACAGAGCAAATCCCAGAGGAAGTCAGATCAGTATCTAGGAGAATCAGGATTTCAACAACATCAATTTTCAAGTTCTTCTTATCTGGTAAATCCTTTCTTTGAGTATCGGTTCCTTAACTTGTTCTTCTTCTTTCCTAGATCCTGAGTTCAGGAGAAGCCAACTCTGCCAAAGGACCAGTATTGGAGGATCCATTGTGAAGATATCCGAATCCGAGGATCCAACAATCTGCTCGAGAGAGTCCTTCCACCAAACTCTGTGAAGATCACTGCCTGGTATATAACTCTTCCCTTCACTTTATTTCTGTCCTGTTGAAAGTTCAGAGTGAAACCCTAGGTCTGGGAGTTTCTCAATCCCCAGCGATCCTTTACTCCTGAATTACTCTGATAATCTAGTTTCTTTGAATTGTGCTTTCAATTATTATATACTTTCTTTAAATATTAGTTTATCTTTCCTTTGAGTCAAAGCCGACTTCTTAAAATATATATAAAAAAAAATATTAATTTTAATTTGCTTCTGCATTCCCATATTCGTTCTGCATCATTTTGGTTTCAGAGCATTCATCTGCATCATTCTACCCTTCAAACACTCACTCAAGAACCTCACACTCTCTTCTAAAACCTCTCTTCTACCTCTCAAACTCAAGAACTTTTCACTCCAAGTAAGAGAACATAGGAAACTAGAACGGGAAAGATAGCTTTCTTCATTTAATCGAAAGTATAATAAATCATAGAATGAATATAAGAGAGGCCTAGGGCCCTATTTATAGGCTTTTAATCCAAGAGAATTTCATCCAAGGGGAGGGGATAAGGATGAGCTAAGGGGATAAGGCTGAGCTAGCAAATTCTAGTTGGATCCAACAACTCCTAGTTAGGTGGTTCAACTAGAATTAGTTTTTTTACAACCATTTATGGGTGGAAGGTTACAACCAATTGACATGTTGCTCCTAGGTGGCAATGATGTGTCCTCCATTTGCTAATGTAGATCATGTGATGTGGCATCCCACATGGCAAGTTAGTTGGAGGGTTGCTAGGGTAATAGAACATGGCTTCAGTCTCCCCATAAAATTGTTGATGTGGTGTCCTTCCTCCTCCCCAAAAGGTGCTTGATGTGGTGTTGACCAATTAAGGAAAATGGGCTTCAAGTAGATAGCATCCAAGTGAGGAAAATGGGCTACAAATGGATGGCACCAAATGGGAAACATGGGCATTGAAGAAGTGGCCTCATACCTTGCTTGAATCTAGGTTGAGTCGACTCATGCATTGGCTCTGAAAGAGAAGATGGACTCAAACCCTTTATTAGATTTGTCTATTTTAACTGCAAAACAAAGTTAGTCCAAAAAACTTCTTTCTTATTGATGTCCCCATCAATATCTACATGCACTTCTGCAAAAGAAATATGGGACACACTTGAAGTCACCCTTGAGGGTATCAATCAAGTAAAAAACACTAAAGTAAATATGTTAGTGCACACTTATAAGATGTTTCGAATGGAACCTAATGAATCAATCACTGATATGTACAAAAGATTCACAAATATTGTAAATAGAATGAGAAGTCTTGGAAAGGTAATGTCTAACACTGATCTTGTGAATAAATACTTAGGTCACTTCAACATCATGGGATCTGAAGGTGACCGCAATCCAAGAAGCCAAGGACGTTGACAAATTACCTCTAGAGTAGTTGGTTGGATTGCTCATGACTTATGAGCTTAATCTGAAACAAAAATCAATGGACATGGACAAGAAGAAGAAGGGGATCACTTTCAAATCAAACATACAAGAAAAATCCTCAATAGATGAGTCTAAAGATGAAGAAGAAGATGAAGGTGAAGAAGACCTCCTTACATGAAAATTTAGAAGATTCATGAAGAGGAGGAAATTTCCTTATAAAATGAAATATCAATCAAAGGAAAAAGGAAAGGGAAAGAGAAGGAAAAAGAAAAGGAAAAGGAGAAGGAAATACCTACATGCTTCGAGTGCAAGAAGCTGAGACACTACAAGTTTGATTGTCCTCTACTTAAGAAGTCTAGGAAGAAATTAAGAAAGAAGGCAATGATAGCCACCTTGAGTGATAGTGAAGACTCGAATTCTGAAAAAGAGCAAACTTAAGTAGCAAATCTTTGTTTAATGGCACATCAAGACAATGATGAGGTAAATTCCGATATCGAAATTGACTTTACATTTGATGAGCTTAGAAATGCTTTTGATGAACTCATGCATGATTATAAATTAATTTTAAGTGAAAATAAAAAGTTGAAAAAGCAAGCAAATAGTTTTTCTCTTAAAATAATTCTTTGCTAAATGAAGTTTATGAGTTGAAATCTAAATTAGATATTTTTGAAAAGAATAACAAAAACAATGCTTTGTCAATGGAGAATGAAGTTTTGAAAAGTCCTGAGAATGTTATTTCTAACAATGATCTTATGAAGAAAAACAAAGATTTAGAACTTGAAAATACTAAGTATAAAAATAAACTTGAATAGATAAAACCTTTAGTTGAAAAATTTACTTATAGTTCATAAAAATTAAACCTACTTTTGAATAGTCAAAGAGCAGTTTTCAATAAAGCAGATTTAGATTTTAGACCACAAAAATAATAAAAGTATTTCAAAAAATTTTTGTACCTGCATCATCTAGCATCACTTATTTCTCTTACAAAAAGTCAGGTCATAAATCATTTCAATGCAATTTAAGAAAAATTAACTCTTTTGGTAAAATGTGGGATCCAAAAGGAACCATTTTGAATGCTAACCCTAAAGAACCCAAGTTGGCTTGGGTACCTAAAACAAAGCTTGATTTTATTGCAGGTGTGTTTTGTAACCAAGGAGAACAAAAACTTGGTATCTTGATAGTGGTTGCTCAAGGCACATGACTGGAGTGTGAAGCAATTCATTTCTCTTGAAGCTTTAAATGGAGGGAGTGTGACCTTCGGTGATAATGGTAAAGAAAAAATCATTGGTATTGGTAAGGTTCAAATAACTCCATCTAGTTATATTAGTAATGTACTTCTAGTCGATGGTTTGAAACAGAATCTTTTAAGCATTAGTCAATTTTGCGATAAAGGTTTTCAAGTAGTTTTTAAATCATCATATTGCATTATTGCTAGTCTGGATATAAATGGAGTATAATTCATTGGAAAAAGGCATGGAAATGTTTATTTGGTAGATTTAGATGATCTATCTTTGCCTAATGGAGAATGCCTTGTTGCAATGAATTCTACTAAGGATGAGACTAGTTGGCTTTGGCATAGAAGATTAGGGCATGCTAGTATGTATCTACTTTCAAAACATTGTAAAAAGAATTCAGTTAGAGATTTACCTGAACTTTGTTTGAAAAAGATAGAATTGCAAGCATGTCAATTTGGTAAACAAGTTAAAACTTCTTTCAAACCAAAAGGTTTGTAACTACTAGTATGCCACTTGAACTACTTCATATGGATCTCTTTGGACCAACTAGAACATCAAGTCTAGGAGGCAAGAGATATGGATTAGTCATAGTGGATGATTTTTCGAGATTTACATGGATTTTCTTTCTAGTACAAAAAGATGAATCATTTCTGCTTTCATAAAGTTTTATCGAAAAGTCTCAAATAAAAAAGGTTTTTTAGTTGTTTGTATTCATAGTGATCATTGAACTAAATTTTAAAATCAAGATTTCAAAAACTTATAATGAAAAAGGAATTGAACATAATTCTTGCACCTAGGATACCTCAGTAGAATGGGGTAGTAGAAAGGAAAATTCATACTTTAGAAGAAATGGCATGCACTATCTTTATGAAAATGATTTACCAAGATATTTTTGGGCTGAAGCTATTAATACTGCATGTTATATTTTAAATCAAATTTTAATTCACCCTATTTTGAAGAAAACTCCATATGAACTTTGGAACCAAAGAAAGCCAACTTTAAAATATTTTCAAGTTTTTAGTTGCAAATGTTTTATTTTAAATAATGGAAAAGATAATCTTGGAAAGTTTGATATCAAGTCTGATGAAGGTATCTTTTTAGGATACACCACATCAAGTAAGGCATACAGAGTTTTCAATAAAAGAACTTTAGTTGTAGAAGAGTCAGTACATGTTATTTTTGAAGAGTCAACTAACAAATCCTCTAGAAAAGAGGATACGTCTAGTGAATGTGCAGGTGCTGACAAGCTTCAAAAGTTGACACTGAATGACAACCTCAACCAAGTGAAGAAGATCAAGACAAGAACGAGATAGGTGATGACACTCCAAAGCATCAAGATCTACCTAAGGAGTGGAGGTATGCTCATGGACATCCTAAAAAATTAATCCTAGGTGATCCATCTAGAGGGATAAGAACTCGAGCCTCAATTAGAAATGAATGTGATTATATAGCTTTTGTATCTCAAGTAGAGCCTAAACATTATGAAGAAGTTGAAAAAGACCCTAACTAGATTAATGCCATGCAAGATGAACTAATTCAGTTTGATAGAAATAATATTTGGACATTAATAGAAAGACCATCTAATGTTTCTATTATTGCAACAAAATGGATATTTAGGAATAAATTAGATGAAAAAGGAATTGTTGTTAGGAATAAAGCTAGACTAGTTGCTAAAGGCTACAACCAAGAGGAATGGATTGATTTTGAAGAAATTTTTGCCTGTTGCTAGACTTGAAGCAATTAGACTATTATTAGCATTTGCTTGTTTTATGAATTTCAAACTATTTCAAATGGATGTTAAGAGTGTTTTTTTAAAATGGTTTTATAACTGAAAAGGTTTTTATTGAACAACCACCTAGATTTGAAAAACATGGACATCCTGATCATGTTTTTAAATTACATAAAGTACTTTATGGATTAAAGCAAGCACCTCGAGCCTGGTATGAAAGACTCAGCAAATTTTTGATTGAAAATAAATTTTCTAGAGGCAATATTGATAAAATACTATTTTGAAAAAGAAAGATAATGATTTATTAGTAGTACAAATATATGTTGATGATATCATTTTTGGTGCTACTAATGAACTTCTTTGTCAAGAGTTTGCTAAGCTAATGTAGGGTAAGTTCGAGATGAGTTTTATGGGAGAACTCAATTTCTTTCTCGGACTCTAGATCAGGCAAACTATAGATGGTATCTTCATCAACCAAGCTAAGTATACAAGAGAAATTATCAAGAAGTTTGGGATGGAGACTACTAAATCAATAGGTACGCCTATGAGCCCATCTTGTAGACTTGATAAAGATGAGCATGGTAAATCAGTAGATCAAAATTATATAAGGGTATGATTGGCTCTTTACTGTATCTAACTGCTAGTAGACCAGATATAATGTTCAGTGTATGCATGTGTGCTAGATATCAGTCTGAACCTAAAAAAGAATCTTTTGGCTATTAAGCACATTATTAGATATCTATCTAGTACTATTGATATTGGTTTATGGTATTCTAGAAATTCATCTGCTGAATTGATTGGATATTCTGATGTTGATTTTGCTGGTTGTAAATTGGATAGAAAGAGTACTAGTGGTACTTGCCAATTTCTTGGAGTTAACTTAATTCATAGTTTAGCAAGAAACAAACTTCAGTTGCACTATCCATAACTGAGACTGAGTATATTACAGCAGGAAGTTATTGTGCTCAAATCTTGTGGATTAAGCAACAACTTGAAGATTTTGGAATCAAGATGGCTAGTACACCTATTAAATGTGATAATACCAGTGCTATTTGCTTGACTAAAATCTTGTTCAACATTCTAGGAGTAAACATATTGAAATTAGACATCATTTTATTAGCGATCATGTAGAAAATAATGATGTTATGCTTGAATTTATTAGTACTGAATTTTAATTAGCTGATATTTTGACTAAATCTCTTCTAGAAGATTGATTTTGTATGATTAGAAGAGAGCTCGGGATCATTAATCCTTTTGATTAAATTGTTTTCCTATATTTGACTCAAATTAGATCAACTCGACCATAATCATGATAATCTTATTCAATCATTGATAATTTTCTTTAAATTTATCATATTTCTAGTAATTCTGATCAATTCTCGAAATCTCTTATTTTTTGATTTTTAGGTCGATGTGTGGACACATTGATGTGTCGACACCTGAATATGTCGACACATTCGTGAGTCGACACTTGAACGGTAGCAAGCCGAGATTAAAGGATTTTTCGAGTGGTTTTTCTCCCGATTTCTTTCTCTCCTTCGAGCCGACACAAGTTCTAAGGTACTCTTCACTGTTCTTCCCACTATTTCATGTTTTAAGCCTGTTGTTTCTTACATTTGGACACTCCATAGCTCATATTTTGTTGGATTTCTTCTTGCATTTGGATTCCAAGCTTTAGAAACCTTAGGTTTCAACCAAATTCTTGCCCAAATCATTAATCCAAGCAATGGGACCCCGAAAGCAAGTAGTTCGTTGACCTCGTCAATCAAATCAGGAAGAAGAACGAAGGACGAAGGCAAGACATGAGGCTAGAGCTCCTGATCAGCTCGCATGACCACTTTTTGTAGCATCCAGTAGGATGAGCTTGAAGACCGTCATTGGGGAACGATGAGTGGACTTTACTTTTGTCGACCAACAACACTTTAGGATCGGGCAGTGGATTCGACAGGCTGGTTTGACTCCATTTTGCTCACTCGATAAGAGGTATTACCCCGGGCTTATGCGAGAGTTTTATGGATCACTCGCCCATGGATCTGATGGATGGATGGCATAGGTGAGAGGCCAGGATATCCCAGTTTCATCAAAGGTACTGAGCAGAGTATGGGACATTCCGATGACTAGTTTAATGGTGGACAGTTTGATGGACAGAGTGAGCGGACTTCAGTGCATCTTTGAGTCTGATATTTTACCTGAGGGAGCCACCATACCAGCATCCCGACTATCTATAGAGATGAGATTATTGCATCACATTGTCGCCTGGATACTTCTACGGAAGACCGAACGCTTCGACTACATCACTGAGTGGGAGTTACTAGTGATGGTCTCTTTGGTTCGGTGCAAGCCCATTTGCCTTCCAGTGCTTATGATTCACTAGATGATGGAGGCGTCGACTAGCCTGCGACTCTGCCTGCCCTATGAGATGTGATTGACAATTTTAGTTAGAGAGTACGGTGTCAGCTTTCAGGACGAGCCCTATCGCATGCTACTTCATACTGATGTGTATGACATCAGCTCATTGCACCGGATGGGCTATCTTCTATTATGAGGCTAGTGGACTTGCAGGATATCTATTCAGGCCGAGGATAGAGCTGATGATGCGATGAGCAGAAGAAGAGGAGCACATCCTCTTCAACGAGGTAGGACCCAGTGAGAGTCAGCCTGAGACCACAGCACAACCAGCAATTGCATCTTAGTCTGATCCTACTACTTCAGCACAGCCTTAGCCAGCTCAAATGGAGACTCCAAATATTTCTGATAGCTTACTGGATAGGGTCGACACATTGAGTTTGATCTGTTGATTGTTAGACAGCGTCTTTACTATTTCATAGCCGAGACCAGAGAGAGCCATATTGGACTTAGTGATGGCATCTCAGCTATATTGACTGCACTATCCAGACCTTCAGTGAGTTCTCCAGTTGCTAATACTGCTCCACCTGCTCCTGCACCTGTTGTAGATGTTGATGGTGATGATATTGTTGGAGATGTTGTTGATGGTGATGATGGAGATGATGAGGAGACTAACTCTGATGGATTTGATTTCCCAGATCTGACTATAGAGCCAGTAGAGAAGGTGATGGCAGACTCACCTACGACTCCTATTCTTGACCCTTCAGTTCACCTACCCAGACTCCAGTCTTATCCTCTCCTTCCAGATTGGATGATCACATTCCTATTCCTATTCTTTCTCCAGTTATTGATACTCCAGTTGTACATTCATCCATTGTTCATACACCTATTATTGACACCACTATCATTGATACACCGATTGCAGACCTACCAGTTCATTCTTCAGCTGATACTTCTATTCTTGATACACCTATAGTATCATCAGTTGATACTCCTATCTTTGATACACTGATTGTTGATACTCCCACTATTCACACATCCTCACTTATCCGAGAGATTGGTTTTTACATACCTGGCTTTCAGTATCTTGACTCAGGTCCTTCCTTTGATCGCACACCTCTTCTGGCAGTCGCAGAGACTGTCGACCCGATCAGTTCCGTTCCTGTGGAGGACATTACTTCTACCTTTACTACTCCAGCCAGAGGTCGGACATATGCACGATGCAGAGGGCGTGGTCGTCGTATCCATCCATGGCTGACCAGGACTCGACTCAGAGATCTCAGATCGATGTGGCCTCGAGCACGATCTTTTACTGATACAGGACTGATTGAGATTGGTTCATCTTCTGATGATACTGATGATATGGATGAGGATTAGGACACTTTTGTATTTTTAGATAGTTTATTATGCATCTATATTTATATTTTAATTGTACAAACTCTGACTAGAAATAAAATATCATGTTGTACTCGATGTTTGTGATCTTGAATGAATGAAATGATTTACACTTTTCTTAGTTCTTTATTGCATTTACTCTTGAATGAATGAATGACATTTAAATTCAATGCAATATATTTTTGAGGGAATAGTATAGTGACCATTAAATACAATATATTGAATATTCAGCCTATTTGTCTTCCTACCTTTTTAATGAAAACAAAAAGGGGTAGTATAGTAATATAAGTATAAATGCAATATATTTTTGGTGATTTATATTTGTGATGTGCAAGGGGTAAACAAATTTTTGTAAACTTGAATTGAAAAATGTTTATAAAATTTCTTAAGAAAGGGGGAGCTATACTTTGTTTTTATTGAAAATCCTTTTAAAGTGAATTTCATCTTAAAACCCCTCTTTAAATGTTTGAAAATATATTTACAAACTAGTTTATGGATCATCAATTCAGGGGGAGCTTTGTTCATTGCTGAAATTATCTTGTAGAGTATCATGATACATGTATTCTATGTCTAAAATATATCCCAAAACTCTGATACTCTCAATCATAATAACAAGCTCTGACACTATTAATCTTGACACTATTTTTGTTATAAAATATTATATCAATATTGCAAATTACATTGATACACTTAATGCATCTAGTTTTGTGCACTTTGATGAATTCTTTCAAAAGCTTTTTAAGCAATTTATACTTAATGATTTTGTCATCATCAAAAAGGGGGAGATTGTTGACTCCGCTATTGATTTTAATGATAAGCAAAATGGTTAAGTATAAGATGAGTACTAATGATTTCTTTGAAGTGTGTTTTTTTGAAAAAGGTGCTCACAAATTGAAAAAGCTTGTTATTTAAAGAAAACAAGTTTGGATGAAAAGAATTGCTCAAAGAGGACTTGGAAACTCAAGGATTGCTTGATTAGATATTTGAGTTAAGTAGAAATGTGTTTCAGCTCAAGTTCAGATTTTTCTGTGAAGAATTCAGTAAGGTGTCGACTCAAAGTATCGACACATGGCACCAAGTGTCGATACATGGAAATGAAGTATCGACTCAAGCCGGTATGTAATGATGTTTCAAATGGCACGGCTGAAGTGTCAACACATGGACCTGAAGTATCGATTCAAAGTGTCGACACATGGATTAACACATCGCCTAAGATTTTCAAGCCACAGAACTTGTTGAAATTGAAGGACTGAAGAAGTGTCAACACATGAAAGTAAGGTGTCGACTCAAAGTGTCGACTCAATTGAGTAAGTGTCGACACATCTGAGATTTTCAGAGAACCGGATTGGAGATATTTGAATTGGGTGTTGACTGGAGAAGTTCAAGTGTCGACAGGAAGTGTCGACTCAAAGCCTGAAGTGTTGACACATGGAGTTCTGGGAATAGTAAGGCTAGTTTTTCAAGTGCAGAACTCGCCCTTTTTGCCCTCCAATGTCTAGTTTTTCAAGTCTAATGGCTAAAAATAGGATTTGAGGCCTTTGAGAAGTATTTATATGCTCCAAATCAAATCAAAATTGGAACTATTGAATAATATTGAAGACCATTGAAGAGTTTGATAAGAGAGAAGAAAAGAAAGCTTTAACTCCTATTCATTGAAGATTCAATCACTTTCAAGCAAAAGCAAGCCTCTAATCATTCAAGAGCCTTTAAGAGTATTGAAGATCATCCATTCTTGAGCATTCAAAAGGCTTCAACAAGATCAAAGCACTTCTACATCGATCTTCAAAGAGATACCTGCTTTTGTTTAGAAAGCTTATTTTGTTTCATTACTTCTAAATTTTATTTGTTGTAAGGGTGTTGGTTAGCTTATTGTCAAACCAAGAGAGGTTATGGTGAGCCTTTGAAAATCAATTAGGTTGATGGTTAGCCCGCAAAACCACTTCGGTTCTTGGTTTGCCCGGAAAACCAAGGGAGGTTGGTGGTTAGCCCATAAAACCATTTAGATTCTTGGTTTGCTCGTAAAACTAAGTGAGGTTTTGATTTGTTAGCCTTGTGAAAACAAGTTGGATTTTTGATTAGTCAGCCCGCAAAACTAATCAACTATAATCAGATGTGATTATAGTGAATTCCAAGGGGATCTTGGGGAGTGAATGTTGGTGATTGAATAGCACTGAACCATTATATCTCTTGGTCTTTGTGATTGATTGATCTCTCTCCTTACTTTTTATTTATTGCTCTTTATTTTCATTGTACTTTTATTTTAGAGCATTACAATTGAATTCATAGTACCTTGCTTATTTAATTATTGAATTGGATTGCATTGCATTGTATCAAGTAAAGTAATTTTAATTTTTTAGAGACCCAATTCACCCCCCCTCTTGGGTCGCTTACTGGGTAACACCTAGCACTTAATCCTTTTGAATCTCAATTTGATAATGAAGACTCGATCAATGAATGATTAGAAACCCTATCTAATCTCATCATGCTTTGATCAGAGTCTTCCTGAGTCATCATTCGAAGAGATCACGCGGGATAACTTTTCCTCTTACTAGGAGTGATCGATTCCTTATTGACCTACTCATTACCTTTATATACAATCCACCATATCCAGAAGCACCCCGTATATAACTTAATTATCATGAATGAGTATGCACCAAAATATGGGTTCATGTGTACAAGATACTATGGTAGTCTCAGGTCTAAGGACCACATGCACAACTCCCATAAAGAAAATATTTTTTTGACAAGACTTTCATTCGATGTTCTTTTGTCAGATCAGTTCAGTGAACTCACAACCTAATGAGCACCAATGTTCTGTATTTGTATCTCTACACAAGTGGTTGTGAGACCAACCACCCTCTCTATTAAGCATACATTGGATGTGCTAGTCTTTCCAGATTCATCGATCTCCGAATCGATGATCCAATGACTAGGAATATTTTAGATTAGGATTTATAGGAACTTAGGTCTCACCATTATGATCTCCAACATAACCTTAATTCCATGCCCTAACCTATGGGGTTCATCATAATCTAATAATTAAAACATAAGACACAACATATGATGAATCAAAATGCCTTTATCAATCTTGAGTTAGCAGAATGCCACTGATACAATAGCTACAATTGACTTTTAGGGTATAATTATTTTAGTTTTGGTTCAAAACTAATTTTGGTCAAAGTTTGGTCAAACCCTTATATAGCCTAACTAGGTTTCTTATAGGATTTCTCCATGCCAATTATTTGAATAAATTCATGAAAAATACATGCCAAATATGTTTTCATGCACTCCCTCCTTTCTTATCTATTTTGGATTAATTTAGGATGATTTTTGATTTTAAAAGGGAGGAGTTTGACTAGGAATCAAACTCTTTAACTTTTCTAACTTCTACCTGGTAAAAAACCCTCAAAAACATATCAATTCTTGATGCCATTTGTTTTGAAAAATCTATATAAAATATGAATTGAAAAGAGGCCATTTTTCTGGTAATTTAAGATAAAAAGTTTCATGAATTTTTTTGGAATTTTTGATGGGGCATGGAATTATATATTAAGACTAGTCAAACTAGGCTCGTATTTCCTAATCTCATCCAATGTCCACTTAATATGATCCAAATCCACATGCTTAATTTTCTTAGATTTTTTTAAGATTGGAAGACAAAAGAAGCTTTAAATTAGCATGATATTTGATAAGAAAGAGCACTAGAAAAATTAATGTGGGCATGAGTTCTTCTTGGCATGAAAGAAGCTTTTTGGGTGCTAGGGTTGAGGAAAGAAGAAAAATAAGAGAAAAAGTGAAGAAATGGGTTTTCTTATTTTTAGTTTTCTTTCTCTTAGATCTAGACCTCTTCATTCTCTTTTTAGATTTCTTGGAAAGATTAAGAAAGTCCAAGAAATAAATTATTTTTAGCCATCCAATTGCCTTCGGGGGGATCTAGTAGTCTTGGGAGGTTGATCATAGTGGAGCTTTGTGTGGACAATTCATAGAGGCTAGACTGAAGTGACATGGAGCACCCTTACCACATGCCATCAATAGTAGCAATCATTGACCCTCGATCAGGTATGAGATTTGTTTTCATATTATTTGTAGATTTGATTTACTACATTGGGTAGATCGATTCATACTGATTTTACTTTCTACTGCATATCATGTTACAATCCTACTTAAAGTTTATTAAAATTATTTTAAATATATATTTTATATTTAAAATAGTTTTAAAATATATGTTTGTCCATTATAAATTATTAAGGAAATCCATGAAAGAAAAGTGTCCTAAAAGCCAATCTTTGTAAGAGCATTTTTGTAATCTTCCAACTCTTGTATGACATTGTTATATTAATAAAGGCATTTTGTTTCATCATACTATTGTGTCTTATTTAAATATTATGATGAATCCCATATGTTAGGATAAAAGAATTAGGGTTATGATGGAAATCATAATGGTGAGACCTAAGTTCCTATAAATCCTAATCTAAAATATTTCTAGTCGTTGGATCATCGATTCGGGGTTCGATGCTTCCAAAAAGACTAGCTTATCCTATGTATGCTCGATGGAGAGGGTGGTGGTCTCACAGTCACTTGTATAGAGATACTAATACAAGGATAAGGGTGCTTATTAGGGAATGAGTTTACTGAACTGATCTGCACTGAGACTATCTTATGGAAGTCTTACTACTTGTCAAAAGATAGTTCTCATAGTGGGAGTTGTGCAAGTGATCTTTAAACCTGAGATCACCATGGTTCATTATGCACACTAAGCCATATTTTGGTTCATACTCATTCATGACATTGAGTCATGTACAGGGTGTTCTCGGATATGGTGGAAGGTGTATGAAGGATGTGAGTGGACAACAAGGAATTGATCATTCCTAGTAAGAGAAATTGTTATCCCAAGTAATCTCTTCGATTGATGACTCAAGGAGTCTTTGATCAAAGTAGGATGAGATTAGAAGTGGTTTCTAATCAGTCATCAGCAAGGTCTTCATTATCGAATAGAGATTCAAAATGATTAAGTGTTAGGGTTTGACATTTATCCAAGCCCATCACTTAATCAGGATAATGGGAGATCGAAAGATTGAATTACATGGTAACTTTCTACTGAAGGGTATTTTGGTACTTTTCACTAATTCCTCATCTTCCGGTAGGAATGACACGTTGCTAAACATCAATCATGTCCTATGAGTTATCATGAATCAATTGGATTGAATTCATGAGTCAATTCAAAAGCTGGTTTGAACTGGCAACTCAGGTCAGCTCAATTTGACTAATTAGGTCATTCGGGTTCGATTGGATCAAATCGACTAGGACCTAGACCTACTGCTGGCTAGATGTGGAACCCAAAGGGTCACACACATTAGGGAATTGACCTAGGAAGTCAATTGACATTTAATTAGGGTCATGAGATCCTAATTGGTTAGCTAGATTGCACACTAGCATGTGTGATGCAGAACAAAGAACAAAGAAGCGTATGCGGAAGTAAATTAGGATTAATTCTTTTTTTTTTTTGTTTTTGTTCTTTTTTTTTTATATATTTCAGAAATTGGCTTTGACTCAAAGTAAAGCTAAACTAAGTTGAAGGAAACTAGGTAAGGATTGAAAGCACAATTTAGATGAAACTAAATTATCAGAGTAGTTCAGAAGTAACGGATCGCTGGGGTTGAGAAACTCCCAGACCTAGGGTTTCGCTCTGATCTTTCAACAGAATAGAAATAGAGAGGAGAGATGGTTTACTAACCAGACAGTGATCTTCTCAGGATTTTGGTGGAAGAACTCTCTCAAGTAGATTGTGGGATCCTCGGAGTCGGCTATCTTCGCAATGGATCCTCCAATACTGATCTTGTGGTTTGGTCAGCTTCTCCTGGACTCAAGATCTGGGAAAGAAGAGGAACAAGTGATGGAATTCAGATACTCAAGAAAAGATTTACCAGGTTGAAAAACTTGAAAGCTGAAGTTGCTGAAATCAGGATTCTCCTGGAGGCCGATCTGACTTCCTCTTAGAATTGCTGTAGATCTGAAGTATCTGGACTGAAGCTGGATGCTGGTGGCCGGCCTGGACTTGGTGAGGGTGGTCATGAGAAGTGGAATAGACTAGGGCTTGGTGGAAAGAGAAGGATGATGGCGGCTAGGGTTTGGGAGTGGAGTGGCTAACCTAGGGTTTGGGTTTTGGAGATCTCACACCTCCTCAAGGTTCCTGGGGAACCGGATTTACTCCCTCACGGAGCTCAACACCTGGATGCAAGTGCGGAAGAGAGAAAACACAAAGTTTGCTCAAAAAAAAAATTGGGTTTCATTCATCTAATTCCTTTAAACTTACAAGAGGGGTTTAATTTATAGGGCTTTACAAGGGAGTAGGGTTTTACATCTTCCCATATGGGACTAAAGGAGGGGATCTACAAATCAGGATAATCCATACACATATGGTCGGCCAAGGTACCAAAAAAATTTGATTTGGGTTATAAAAGGCAGGTAGATGGCGCCTCTTTGCTTGGGTCTTCAAGAGAGGATTTCTTTCCTTCCATGGATCAACTCTATTGGACTCCTCCTTTTCTTCCTCCCTAAGTCAAGGCCCTTCCCATCTTTGTTTTGGACATTTTTGGCAGGTAGTGGGGGTGTCTCCTAGTATCTCTCCATGAATCAAGGATTTTTCCTTCATGGTTTGGCTCTTTTGGACACCTCCTAGTCTTGCTCCACAAGTTTAGGCTTCTTCCTTTCATGGCTTTGGCACTTTAGGAAACTTTTGGGTGCCTCCTTGATTTTCTCCCCAAGACATGCTCTCTTCCCTTTTATAACTTGGGTTTTTATGGAACATTGTGGGGCACCTCCTTGATCCTCTCTTCAAGAAAAATTCTTGCCATCCTGGCTTGGGTTTATCTGGAAAGAAGTTGGCTCCTCCTTGGATTGAGGTATCTTGATGGATTTCTCCCCCAAGTGGCGCATGAAAGAAGGGACCTGCTTTCTTGTGTGTGGGACCAAGGCACACTGGATGGAGATGTGGTGCCTCCTGGACTCTGGCGTGTGGTTGGGAGTGTGGCGCCCACTTGCTTGGTCTGGAGAAAATGTGGCACCTTGGAGAAGACCTAGACCACTACTAGGACTTGTATTGAGTCAACATGACTCAACAAAATTTAAATTGTAGGGAAATACAGACTCAAACTAAAATTGAGTTGACCAAGTCAACCCTTATTATAAAACTAGAAAACCCTAATTCTTCAGGCAATGTCAATCAGAGATCCAGATGGAGCCCTGAAGTCTTCTTCTGAGTATGGTGCCCGCACCAATTCTCCCGGGTGGGAGGAACTCGACCCTGTCGAGTATGGATCAAGCTGGCTCTGGTATCTCTCCAAGAGGTCTGGGTCCAATTCTTGTAATTCTTCTTGGGAGATCCAAGAGTTATCAGAATCTGGCCTTCCTTGCCAGCAGACCAGGTATCTTTGGTATCCTCGATTACGAGTAGAGATAACCTGATCATCCAGGATCTTTTCAATCTGCTCTTTCCTCACAAGCCAGTTTGTTGGTGGACACACAGGGTGGGTTCACTCTCAAGAGCAAGATTAGGCTCAAAAAGGCTCACTGGGAATCACAGCTGGCTCTCTATACTCTACTAGGTCTGTAATGTTGAAAGTGGAGCTAATGCCTAGTTCTGAAGGCAACTCGAGCACATAGGCATTGGACCCTACTCTCTTCACCACTCTAAATGGTCCAGCTCCTCTAGCATGTAACTTTCTAACAGTTCCAGGAGGAAACCGTTCAGGCCTTAACCTAATCATTACATAGTCTTCCTCAACAAAAGTTTTGACTCGCCTTTGAGAATCAGCCAACTTCTTATAAGTTTCATTACTTAAATTTATTTTGGCATGAATTTCTTTATGCAAGTCCTTTACATGCTATGCAAGTGCATCAAGAGACTTGTGTGTGTGGACTAATAGTGAAATCAGATCAAGTGGTGTGTGAGGCTTGTATCCATGAACAATTTCAAAGGGACTCTAGCCTATAGACCTATTGATCGAAACATTATATGCAAATTTAGTCCTGGACAAAATACAAATCCCAATTCCTGGTGCTCTCAATCAAACCAAATCAGAGCCAAAGCCTAGTAAAGGGTCAAGAAAAACTAAACTAGACTGACGACGCATTCCTAAAGAATGGACTTTATTCCAAAGGAACCCTAGGTCTAAACCTAACAAACTAAGGCTCTCTAGGTTTGACCTTGGGTCGGAGGAGGGCATGCAGAGCATGAAAACTTATTATGGATGCCTAGTAGGTGCCATAAGGTCTTCCAGAAGTAGGTGGCAAACCTAATAGGTTCTAAGGAGTCTTGCAACCTAGAGATCTCAGTAAAGTGTAATCCCATAGCTCTAGAAACATGAGAATATTTAGGGAAGGGTAGGAAATAAGAATCAGAGTTTTGAGGTGGCTTATCAGAAACAAGAAACAAATCTTGGTTATTCAGGATGACCTTAAAATGAGGACATTGTTCTATAGGTGCACTCATCCAAACCTCATGATTTGCTCTAGGAGGGTCTACAAGTGCAAGTTCTAGGGTAGGCTGGGTGCTCCTAGAAGGTGGAAGGTTATCAGGAAGGTCTTTGGAATGTTTATCTAAAAAGTCCTCTAAGCTACTGTCTTTTTCTTGTTCTTGGACCTTCTCAATGGGCAATTCTTGTGAACCCCTTCCTTCTTCACACTTCTCTACCAGATTTGACTCAGGGGTGTCTTCTTTGGATTCCTCAATGAGTTCAGAGGTATTCTCACTTAAACTCTCATTGGGTGCAATTTCCTCTTCCTGAACTTCCTCAAAAGGGTCTTCTCTTAGGGTTAGCTCTTGAATTCCTTGAGTGGCAGGGGTCCCCTCAATAACCCCATCAAGTAGGAGTTGGTTAATGAATTATCGGGAGAGATATCCTCAAATTCTTCTTCTTCATATTCATCTATCAAACTTATGTCAGGCTCATATATTTCTTCCTCAATCTCACTGAAAGGTTCTAATCTATTCTCCTTTGATTCCTCTTTAAGTACGACTCTGGTCAAGTCAACTAATTTTGGGATGGCCATGCCCACTCTGTCTCAGTGTTATCCTTCTGGTCAAGAGGTGACACAAGTGGGAATTGACAAACAAAAGTCTGGTTCACTACAGGTGTCGGATCAATCGAAACTTGACTCAAGTTGGTAGAGGTTGGCTTTAAGTCCAAAGTACTTGATTGGTTATATCTTAAAGACCACTCATAGTTTTGGGCTTCTTGGTAGGCTCGGTCTAACTTATTGGTCTTTTCAAGGCATAGCTTCCTATAAATGTCTGGGTGTAACCCAACCCTAAACCTCGATGTGATCTGAGCTTCGGTCTCAATGGTATTGCATTTCATGTCATACCACTGGAAGTCCTCGATATATTTAGACACAGGCCTATTACCTTGTCGCAATTGGTACCATTGGTCTAAAAGTCTTTTTCCATAGGATCTACCTAGGTACCTACCTTTCAACTTACTTTTCATATCTCTCCAAGTATATATTTCCTCTTTTCTTTGATAACACTCATGCTCAATAGCATACCAATGCGACCTAGCATGTTTGGTGAACTTGGTTTTGGCCAACCTAATTTGTCCTAATTTCGATATGTTAGTGCACTCAAAATACCGATCAATTGTTCTTCCACTTAATATATGTCTCTTCTCTTCCATCAAAAGTGGGTGCATAAGGTTCGGTGTTCCTAACAGGTCCCTTTTCTGAGTCGACCAAGTATGGATATAGGCTCCTAGGGTTATGCTCGGGATCACGGTATAAGGTCCTCCTAGGCTCCTGGCATGGGTGAGGTTGGGGCCTATTAAATTTTGGATCAGGGGTCCAATTTGATGTCTACATTTCTCAAGTCCCTGGGCTCGGTCTCTAAACTGGGCAAAACCCTCATTCATATCCTGACTCAATTTGGTCATACTTTCGGTAAGAGTTCTAATCATGGCCTCTAAATCAGGTTGGGTTTGACCAGGTTGGTAGGGTACTTCGTTCCGGGTGGACATGATGATGCAAGCAAGCACACCAAATGAGACTCGACTGAAACGACTACGGGCTAACTAGACCTAGAGCCCAAACAGATGCCCAATCAGAGTGGCAAGCTAGCCTGTAGTAACTCGGGACTCAGCCAGGCAGGTGTAAGGGGAGTGTTAGGTCCCTAATTGCCAATCCTAGACACCAATCAAAGATTGGCCAGGTAGGCGGACCAGCACACAAGCCCTTCGGGATGGAATCCCTGAACCACCGTTCTAGACACTGAGTACAAAGCACACACAGAGTAACTAGACAAACTGACTCAACACTAGCCTTGACCCGACTTGTTGATGTCCCTAGCCCACTAGGGCAAATTAGGTCTAATTAATTTAAGATTAAAGGCCTAGGTTCGAATGAGTGGGTGGTGGTTTTGGGCTAAGGAGAGGTTATCAACTCCTCCCCTTATCTTAGATGTTCAAATGCCCTTAAGATGAATTAAGTGTTGAACATTCAAAAATAATTGAATTGCAGAAACACAAAAATAGAGTTACAGTAATTTAATTCTCAGAAATCTCACGGAAACCAATAAATCATAGAAAAATTATACAAAATAGCTTCAATTATACTGGTTTAGAAAATAAAAATCACTAAATTTGGAGTTACCTGCAGTGAAAAATAATTCCTGCAACAGGGCAGTTATGGGCTGAAAACAGAGTACTTCCCCGTTTACAATTCCTGCTACGAAGTTGTAACCCAACGGATCCCCTACACGCCCAAGGAACACCCCATGGAATGGGAAGAGGAGGTTTGTACCTCGCTTCGTTCCTAGGACCGGATGTCCTGGGGAGTCTACTTCGAGCAGACAAAGTAAAAAGAGAGAGACTCAAACAAGCAATCAAACAGAAACCCTAGACAGGGCTCTGATACCAAAAATGATGCAGAACAAAGAACAAAGAAGCGTATGCGGAAGTAAATTTAGGATTAATTTTTTTTTTTTGTTTTTTTGTTTTTTTGTTTTTTATATATTTCAGAAATTGGCTTAGACTCAAAGTAAAGCTAAACTAAGTTGAAGGAAACTAGGTAAGGATTGAAAGCACAATTTAGATGAAACTAAATTATCAGAGTAGTTCAGAAGTAACGGATCGTTGGGGGTTGAGAAACACCCAGACCTAGGGTTTCTCTCTGATCTTTCAACAGAACAGAAATAGAGAGGAGAGATGGTTTACTAACCAGACAGTGATCTTCTCAGGATTTTGGTGGAAGAACTCTCTCGAGCAGATTATGGGATCCTCGGAGTCGGCTATCTTCACAATGGATCCTCCAATACTGATCTTGTGGTTTGGTCGGCTTCTCCTGGACTCAAGATCTGGGAAAGAAGAGGAACAAGTGATGGAATTCAGATACTCAAGAAAAGATTTACCGGGTTGAAGAACTTGAAAGCTGAAGTTGCTGAAATCAGGATTCTCCTGGAGGCCGATCTGACTTCCTCTTAGAATTGCTGTAGATCTGAAGTATTTGGACTGAAGCTGGATGCTGGTGGCCGACCTGGACTTGGAGAGGGTGGTCGTGAGAAGTGGAATAGACTAGGGCTTGGTGGAAAGAGAAGGGTGATGGCGGCTAGGGTTTGGGAGTGGAGTGGCTAACCTAGGGTTGGGTTTGGAGATCTCACACCTCCTCAAGGTTCCTGGGGAACCCGGATTTACTCCCTCACGGAGCTCAACACCTGGATGCAAGTGCGGAAGAGAGAAAACACAAAGTTTGCTCACAAAAAAAATTGGGTTTCATTCATCTAATTCCTTAAACTTACAAGAGGGGTTTAATTTATGGGGCTTTACAAGGGAGTAGGGTTTTACATCTTCCCATGTGGGACTAAAGGAGGGGATCTACAAATCAGGATAATCCATACACATATGGTCAGCCAAGGTACCAAAAAAAATTTGATTTGGGTTATAAAAGGTAGGTAGATGGCGCCTCTTTGCTTGGGTCTTCAAGAGAGGATTTCTTTCCTTCCATGGATCAACTCTTTTGGACTCCTCCTTTTCTTCCTCCTAAGTCAAGGCCCTTCCCATCTTTGTTTGGACATTTTGGCAGGTAGTGGGGGTGTCTCCTAGTATCTCTCCATGAATCAAGGATTTTTCCTTCATGGTTTGGCTCTTTTGGACACCTCCTAGTCTTGCTCCACAAGTTTAGGCTTCTTCCTTTCATGGCTTTGGCACTTTAGGAAACTTTTGGGTGCCTCCTTGTTTTCTCCCCAAGACATGCTCTCTTCCCTTTTTAACTTGGGTTTTTATGGAACATTGTGGGGCACCTCCTTGATCCTCTCTTCAAGAAAATTCTTGCCATCCTGGCTTGGGTTATCTGGAAAGAGTTGGCTCCTCCTTGGATTGAGGTATCTTGATGGATTTCTCCCCCAAGTGGCGCATGAAAGAAGGGACCTGCTTTCTTGTGGTGTGGGGACCAAGGCACACTGGATGGAGATGTGGCGCCTCCTGGACTCTGGCGTGTGGTTGGGAGTGTGGCGCCCACTTGCTTGGTCTTGGGAGAAAATGTGGCACCTTGGAGAAGACCTAGACCACTACTAGGACTTGTATTGAGTCAACATGACTCAACAAAATTAAATTGTAGGGAAATACAGACTCAAACTAAAATTGAGTTGACCAAGTCAACCTTATTACAATACTAGAAAACCCTAATTCTTCAGGCAATGTCAATCAGAGATCCAGATGGAGCCTGAAGTCTTCTTCTGAGTATGGTGCCCGCACCAATGTGTAGGTTGACCTAATTTCCTAACCCAATTGAATTGGGGTATAGGTTGCTAAATGGACCAACCAATTTATGGGAGGCCTAAATTGGTTTGCATCCTAAGTGGGATGAATTTATCAAATTTTATCTGATATTTTTGGACATGTTATGCACCATATATCAAGAGTCCAAATGGCATGGGACTCTTGGTGCAAAATGGGTGCTCGGCAAATAAAAGGGTACACAAAGGACCAAGATTCTTTCTGCCTGATAATCACTGATATAGTGATTAAGTACACTTCATGACCTTTCATTTGACATCCATTCTGCATAGCCTTTGACTAGGTCAAATGTATGAAAAGCGTGGAGAAAGGTGGCACGCAAAGTGAAGAGTCGCAACTCTTCACTATTGGCGTGCAGAACTTTGGCACATAGAAAGGACAAGAGTCCTTCTATCTATCAATCACCGAAGTCAGATAAAGTCCAAGAGACTTTATCCTCATCTCCACACCCTCTCATGAGGGCTTTGACCGGTCAACAAAAGGAAGAGTTCGGTGGAAGTGACTTGGCACAAATGAAGAGTTGCGACTCTTCATTTGGCACAAATATGAGAAGCAGAGTCCTTTTGCTTTAGGCATCTTTTTATCACCGATATTTTCTATGAAATGCCACACCCCTTGGCCCTATTAAAACCAGTATTTTACATGTGTCAAGTAGAGAATTCGGCAAGGAACATAAGAGACAAAAAATCTTGTCTCTTGGCGCAAGAAGGGACATGGTGCTTCATGATAAGACTCCTCATTGAAGGGTCTTATTTGATCTATGTTTGGATAGATCAAAGGTTGATGAGAGGCCCTATCTGGCACCCTCCCCTCTCTTATAAATAGCCATCAGTATTTGTTCTGATGGATATTATAATTCTTCTTTCTTACACTCTTACATTTTCACTCTATCCACCCACTCTCTTCCTTCCTTTGTAAGAGGATAAGTCTTGTCTTAAGACAAAGTCCCCATTTTAAGACAAGGCTCTAGAAAGAGAATTTGAAAGTGATAGAAAGAGAGAAGGAAAGTTTTGGAGAGGGCTCAGAGTACTTACGGAGGGCAAAGGTCTTAGCAAGAAAACGGGGATGCCAAAGGAAGAAAGGCCACTAGAAGAGTCCCAGTGGCTTAAGCAACCTACTAATGAGAGCTTCCTAGTTCGATTCCTGTATGGATCACTTCTGGAGGGATTGCATTTGTGAGCCTAGTGGAAAGAAAAGGAATTAGCATTCTAGGTATTCCTTCATAACCCTAATTTAGTGACTGTTAATTTTAGTGAATAAGAGATTTTGGGCTTAGGGTTTTCTAGTAGAGTGAATTTTTTTTGTAATTCATTCTTCTGCTGTGCCAAAGAAAACCATAAAAAACCCCCAACAATCCATGGATGAAACCCAAGGCATTGTTTTCTAACATGGACCTTGTCTAACTATGGGATTTTTGAAATCTCTCAGGAGCTTTGACTTGGTCCCAATCCTCCTCATGTAGGCAAGGCATCGAAGATGCTTCGAAGCTTCAGGGAGTCTTGTATAACCTATGCAACTTATCCCTATCCTCCATTTGCCTCTCAAGGCTCCTTGGTGTGATATAATCTTGTTGTAGAGCTGAAAACACATATACAAGCACTTATTAATGAAGAAAAACTTTCATTCTTTTAAACTTGAATTTGCATGCCTGTATAGTGTGTTGCATAAACAGGCTCGTGAACCTTGCTTAGGATAACCTTACCTAGAGCACTTAGGAAAAGAGATATCTAACCCCTCCTGAGCTACCTTATTGAGGACTTTACATTCAAAGAGACTTATTGCTTAACTAGAATTTAAAGATATTGTGACCCAGCCTAGGAGTCAGATAGCTCAACTAGAGTGCTTGGGGCAATCTTGTCGAAGACATTAGAATGTGGAGATTTACTGCATAACCGAAACTTAGGGATATTATGACCCAGTCTGGAAGTCTAATAGCTCGACCAAGGTGCTTGAAATAACCTCATCCCAGGATTTGGATTTAGGGATATTGCAACCTAGCCTGGGAGTCTGATAGCTCGACCAAGGTGCTTGGGGAAACCTCGCCAAGGCTTTGTAGCATTGAGTTCTTACTTGGGGTAACCACACCCAGGGCACCTGAGAGACTAATCATTTAGCTAAAAATCAGGGATTAGGGCCAAGCTCGGGAGTCTGACTGCTCAATTAGGACTTCAAGAATGAGGGTGTTAAAACCCCACTTGGAAAAATCTTGTTCCAGGACTTTCAGGATGTCCCTAGCTTTAACTACTTTTTCCTTTAGATGAAAGAGGAAAGGATTTTATTGAATAAATCACGTACAATTTCTAGGGGTACATCTTATTAGTAGTATTGTCAAAGATTGTTAGAGTTCCAAGTTCTAGTGTTGGGCACGCTGTCTAGCTACTCCAACTGATGTGTACTAGCCTGAACTACCTCAGTGACATGGTAGGGTCCTTCCCAATTATGAGAGAGCTTCTGATGCTCTATGGGTAGCTGACCACTACCATATAGAGGATGAGTTCTCCTAGAAGAAATTGCTTTGCCTTCTCATGAGTGTTGAAGTAGTGAGCCATGCATCATTGATACATAACCATTCAGACATGGTCTTTATCCCAAACCTCTTCCAATAGGTCAAGATTTGCCCTAAGGCCTTTCGAGTTATGCGCTCATCGTAATCTTTGATCCAGGATGACAATAGGCCTACCTCCAAATGGCTGATGGCCTCGGTCCCAAAGCGAGGTTGAGCGATGTCACACTTGTCAAGGGTAGTGGATAGTGCCGTAGGCCTAAAGACACTATGTAGTTCTTCCATCTAGAGCTCTCCAACTTTATCCAGTCAGGTCTTCAACCCTTGAGGGATTATTTGGTTGGTGACTTCAACTTCTCTATGATCTATGGATGTATAACTGAAGTGAACTGGTGATTGATCCATAGGTCCTTTCAAAACTTGTCAAATGATATGTTGCCTAACTATTTGCCATTATCAGTGATGATAACATAAGTCTAAAGTGGTCAGTTATTGACCTCCAAATAGAATTTCATGCTTCTCGCTCAATGATATGGGCCAAGAACTTCGCCTCAACCTTTTTGAAGTAGTCAATGGTGACAGTCAAGAACATCTTCTAGTTGGTGGCCGAAGGGAAAGGGTTGAGGATATCTATCTCTCACTGAGTAAAGGGCCAGGGAGAGCTCAGAGAGTGAGAGGTACCACAAGCTGGTGTTAGATGTTGACGTGCCTCTGGCAATAATCATGTGCTGCATGACTCAACAGCATCCTTGAGGATGCTGGTTAGTAGTATCCTTACCTCAAGATCATGTAGGCTAAGGTGTGGCCTCCAACATGGCTACCGTAGATGATGTGAGATGATTCTAAGATTGATAATCATGCAGGAAAAATAGTAAACTAATTTTTTTTAGATTTTTTTATAATTTTATTTGCAGGCCAGATTTCAAAATAAAGTAAGAACTAGCATAATGAGTAGCAATATAAAGAACCATCGTATCGCAGGCAAACTCATGCAAAATAATAACTACCAGGACCGGAGAATTGAGAAACTCCCAGATTAAGATAGCTTATTTTCATTAAATCATAAATTAAAAGAAGGAAGGATTTTACCAATCAATGATTTGAAGAATCTATAATCGAAGGGGTCACACAACTCTCAGATTGATGCTTGGAAGACAAAGCTCGATTCCCTTGATTAGATGGCTGATTTGCAGGAAAATAGTAAACTAATGCTCTAACACCAAACTGATGCGGGATGACTCTAAGATTGATAATCATGTAGGAAAATAGTAAACTAATTTTTTTTATATTTTTTTATAATTTTATTTATAGGTTAGATTTCCAAAATAAAGTAGAACTAGTATAAAGAGTAGCAATGCAAAGAATCATCATATCGCAGGCAAACTCATACAAATAATAAATTACCAGGACTCGAGAATTAAGAAACTTCCAGATTAGGATAGCTTATTTTTATCGAATCAGAAATTAAAAGAAGGGAATGATGTACCAATTATTGATTTGAAGAATCTGCAATCGAAGGGATCACACAACTCTCAGATTGATGCTTGGAAGACGAAGCTCGGTTTCCTTGATTAGATGGCTAATTTGGATGGTCCTGGAGGCAAGGAAAGCCTCCTCTGGGGAGGTGAAACACCTCGGGGATCCTGCAAAATGTCAAGGGTCAATCAAAACAGCAAGTAAAAAAAGAAAGGGAACTAGGTTCAGAAGGAATCAGGTTAGGGTTTAGAAGCGGGGCGGCTTGAAGCTTGATGAAGATCTCCTTGCTTGGTGGCCTAGGGCACTCCTTCATGGATGTGTAAAGGCTTGGATGGTAGTGAGTTAGGGCATGGAAGGATGCTAGGGCAGCAAGGAATTCGGCCAAGAACAATAGTAACCAAAGAAGAAAAAAAAGTAATACACAAGCTCGCAAGCTCAAATAAATTTACCAGGGTTTGATATCATGAATATAAGTTGATTACAAGAGGGAGAGGGGTGGGGTTTATAGAGTTCCATGTCCTCTAATAGGATTACACACTTGGGTTACAAGTCCTCTATTGGGCTGGGATGCAGGTGGATCTTGGAATCATGGATGCCCTGTTTGAGAATATGCTCTGGTATCTGGAGAGGAATCTGGGCATTTGGAGGGCATCTGGAAGGAATCAGGGTTTCTGGAAGTATCTTGGGTCCTGGGTTGTCACACAAGATCCAATAGGTTGATGAGTGGCCTCTAACTCCTGGATGTGGCCTAATGAAACTCCAAAATAGGGCACCTCCTCTCTTGTACAAAATTGGGCTCATACTGGACTCAAAACTGATGTACAGGACTCAAAATTGGACTAAGGCTGAGGATTGAGACAAATCAACTAACCTCAACTTATTACAGGACTCAATTACAAAACATTCAAAACTTTGACACATGACTATGTAAACCATATGGGATCCAGTGATCTATGTCTGATCCTGGTGTCCACACCAGTAGATCCCTTCATAAACTTCTTGAAAGGCAAAGTCTACTTCTAAGGGGTTAAGGTAGTGGAGGAGTGAAAATATGCAGGCTTGCTTGTACAGCTTTCTATTGATTACCATGAATAGAGCTGATCAATGTCTGAGCTTTCTTACCTTAACCATGTCCTTTGGCAGTGCTCCTTATAGATAGTCAATTATAGGGTCTATCTAGCAAGGCTCACACTTGCCCGTAGGACTGTGGCCAATTCTTCCTCAATACTTGGCTTCTTAAGGTTCTCTAGGGATGTGATTTTGGGAATAACCAAAAGTGACTAGCCTTGATAGTAGGTCCACTTAGGAATTCTTTGTCCATGGGATCTTTATATTTTTAGTGAAAAGGAAAGATGGGGTAATCTCCCTTATCCATCAGATACTTCTCAATAGTTGGGGCTTAGTATTGAACTCTTCATGAACCTACCCTACTATTAGCTAGGAATCACTGAAAGCCATGAGTTGCTGAACCCCGAGCTCAAGGGCAAGTCTCAACACTACGAGGAGGGCCTCATATTCTGCCTCAATGTTAAAGGCCCTAAAGTTAAACTGGAGCACTTGCTCAGTGAGGCTGGAAGGGATCATCCTAGACCCAGACCCTCTAGCATTGGAAGCACCAACAACATGGAAAGTCCAATGCTTGGTCACTAGCTTAGGCTCCATTTGGGCTAGTCTGGTTCCTTCCTCATCAGGGATGGTGCACTCCATAATGAAGTTCACCATGGCTTGGGCCTTGATGGAGGGGTGAGGCTAGTACTAGATATCAAACTTACCCAACTCCACCACCCATTGGTGACCCTTCTAGAGGCATCAAACTATTATAGGATCTATCATAGGGACTGTTCAGGCAAGATCATGCCCAGATGCACTTGAAAATAAGATTGAAGTTACCTCATTGATGTCAAGAGGGTAAACGTAACATTCTTCATCTTAAGTACTAGGTCTCTGCATCTTGAGGACTTGGCTGATATAGCAGACTAGCTTCTGTACTCCATCCTCTTCTTGGATAAGCATAGAACTTATGGCCATAGGAGAGATGGCCAAGTAATTATAGAGCATTTTTCCCATAACTAGTCTCATAAGGAGCGGCATGGTGGCCAGGTAGGTCTTGAGCTGCTCAAAGGTAGCTTGGTACTCTTCTATCCATTAGAAGTCCTTGATCTATCTCAGGGTCTTAAAGAAGGGTAGGCCCTTATCATTGGGCCTTACGATGAATTGGCTTAGTGCAGCAACCAGTCACTTAAGATACTAGACCTCCTTCCAACTTCTGGAGGGTATCATTTCTAGGATTGCCCAAAGCTTCTTGAGATTCATTTTGATTCCATGGTGAGATACCATAAAACCCAAGAACTTCCTAAAAAAATTTTGAAAACTTGTAGGAGTTAAGCCGCATGTGATACTTGCATAGGGTCTAGAAAGTCTCTTCCAAGTTTGCCACATGCTGATGTTCCTTGCTACTCTTTAACTACATGTCATCGATGTATACTTTTATGTTATGGTTGATCTGGTTGTTGAAAATTGTAATGACGAGGCACTAGTAGGTGGCTCTCACATTCTTTAGACCAAAAGGAATGACCTTGTAGTAGTACAACCATTGGTCCATGACAAATGTGGTCTTTTACTTGTCTTCAGGTGCCATCCAAATCTAGTTTTACCTAGAGAATGTATCCATAAAGCTAAGAGTCTCATTCCTGGAGATTGAATCTACAAATTGATTGATCTATGGTAAAGAGAAAGTGATGTGGGATAAATAATTAAAACTAAATTACTATGATTAAGATCTAATTATCTGATTGAAGTAGAGAATAATTTTTATATTTTTTTAGATTTTAAAAGAAGACTTGAAGGAGATAGTAAAGGAAACTAGTTTAGTTAACTTCCTACACAAGTAAACCTAACAAAAACTAGGAAAATAGGACTTGGTGATTGAGAAATCACCATAAACTGGGATTATCTTATCAACAAATCAGAGAATAATGAAAAAGGAATAAGTTTTGATTTTACGAATGAAGAAATGCTCCTCTGAATCGTATCTGACAAAACTCTCAAGATCTTCACGGCAGGGTTTCAAGAACTCGATCCCGGGCTTCGATCTTCCACGTGATGCTGGTTTCGAGGCAAGAATACCTGATCTTGACTCCTGATCACCTATAACACTCAATAATGGAAATCATGAATTAAGAAGCAGCAAAGAAAATGAAAGAATGAAAGGAAAGGAAGGTTTAGAAATGTTGGTTTTTGGATTTTCTAGTTAGCTGGATAGGTAGGATAACTAGGGCCTTGAACCCATGATGTTCGAAGAACAAAGGAAAAGGGCTTCACACCCCGCAATGTTCTGAAGAACAAAGGAAAAGGGCCTCACACCCTGTGATGCACATAGCAAAGGAAATTTGACAGCATGTCTTTATTGATGAATAATAATTGATTAATTACAAGGGGGGTTGGAGGGGTATTTATAGACCCCAACCAGTGGTGTAAGGGATACAACTACTAGTCTTTTTCTCCCTTGGACTACAACTCCTAAAATCTTGCTTTTGGGCATCCAAGACTCTAGCTTGTTGGTTGATTTGGAACACTCATTAAAGTGGACAAAATTCATGAATTTTATTTCATCCAAAGTGGTGGATTGGTGAGGTGGCTTGATGTAGGGTCAAGATGCTCCATCACTTGGCCTTGCTTGCTAGACCCTAGAGTCTGGATGCTGTAGACATCTGCAGGTGAGTGGACTCCTCGGTCTGGATTGAAGAAGACTCAAGAGTTTTGGTTGGACTCTTGAGTTCTAGATACTTAAGCAGCTTCCAACCTATTTGATTGAAACTCTATAGTTGAAAACCTTTGAACCTTCTTCTCTTGGGTGAGTAAATTCCTAGAACTCTTTGAAGTTGGCATGAAAAGGAATGCTTGGCTGACTCCCTTGTATTGGCATGGAATATTTTGAGTGGGGGCACCAAATATGAAGAGTCTTTCTTAATTACTCATCTTAAATTTCAAGTGGTGCTAATCATGAGTTTAAGTGGCCGACCAAGGTGTAACATGGATTGGACAGTTTGTTGTCCCAATGACATGGAATTTTCAGACATTTCATGTGTTCTTGTCCTGGTTGAAGTTCCAAATGGTATTGTCCCGATGACATATCCAAACATGACATGTGTTGATGTCCAAAACCTTGAAAAGGTGGCACCAAGAAGAGCTTTTGGCTTGGGCTAGCACATAGGTTGTCTTGAGTTAGCACATGGGGTCACATGGGTCTTCAATTGGGTACTTATGGGATGTTGTATTGGATCCCCTATTGTAATACAGGGCTCAATGACTCAACTAGTTACATGGACTAATAAATAACAAATCACATGACTCAACTTAAAACCAACCCTACTTAATTAGGCTTGCGAATAAAAATCTAATTAAAGTTGGTAAAAAAGGCCAATTCAAATCGGACCATTTAAATCCCAATTGGGTAAATAAGGTTTGACTCAATTAGGATTTTGACTCAACTTGGTAAAAAGGGTTTTATCCCAAAATAAACCAAACCATAATTACAGTTGGTAAAAAGGGTTTACTCTAACTAAACCAAAAAAACAAAATTTAAAATAAATATTTACATGGTAAAAAGGGTTTGGGATCAGGGTTTTACTCACAGGTGATCCACAAGGATATGTGTTCAACTTATCGATTTCTTTTTGCCCTGGTGCTTGCACCAATTCTTTCCAGGTGGGAGGAACTCAACCCTATCGACTATGGGTCAACTCAGGGGCAACTCTCTGCAAGTCCTCTCCGGTGATCCAAGAATCATCAGATTCAGGTCATCCTTGCCAACGAACCAGATATCGCTAGTAATCTTTGCTTTGGGTAGCGATGATCTTGTCATCCAAGATCTGTTTGATCTTGTCTCTCCTGGCTGGTGGTATGGCAGGTGGATACACTTGAGTTGGTTCACTCTCAAGGACTAGATTAGGCCCAAATGGCTCACTAGAAATCAACGTTGTCTCCCTATACTCGATAAGGTCTAAAACGTTGAAAGTTGGACTAATACCTAGTTCAGGTAGCAATTCAAGCATGTAGGCATTAGGTCCAATTTTCTAATTACTTTATGTGGTCCACTACTACAGGCATGCAATTTTTTCATGGTTCTAGGTGGGAACCGTTCATGTCGTAATTGAACTATAACAAAGTCTCCTTCTTTGTACTCCTTGAGTCTTCTTTTAGAATTAGCCATATGATTCTTATACAATTCTTTAATGTATTGTGCATATACTCTGCAAATGTCTAATAGACTCACTATGCATAACTAGTGAAGAAAATTTATTTATTTATTTATTATTATTATTATTTTATTTTTTTAAGTCCTTAATTTCAATTATATGCTTGACCCTTGGTTGATGGGTGACATGCAGATGAAAATTTAACATGCAATCCTAATAGATAACACATAGTCTGCCAGAAATACGTTGTAAACCTAACCTACTCAATGGGCTTATACAAAATGCTAACCTCTACAAAATGTAATCTAATAGTCCTAGAAACATGGGAAGCTTCGGGAAAAGGTAAAAAATAAGAAGTGGATTCGGGGTGACTTGGTAGGGTATGAAATAAGAAAAGGGTTCAGGGATTTGTCCTAGACTAATGGGGTTAACCTTAAAGTTTAGATACTGAATTACATCTACAGGCACTAAAAGGTCTACTTGATGGAAGAATGGGTCAATAATTTCAAGATAAAGATCTTTAATTAGAGTCAAAGGGATGACTTCAGCCTGAGGGTACCGAACTAAAGAAATCATGTCCTCAATAAGCTCCTCTGGTTCCTGAATTTTAGGACTGGGCTCTATGACTTGAGTTTCTTCTAGTGTTTCCTCAGGTAAAGTCTCAGCAGTAGGGTTAGACTCCTCTTGGTTCTCTTTTTTAAAGGTCCTAGTATAGTTTAGTCATGTATGGTCATGGTCAACTAACTCTGTGTTGGCTTCAGCCTGGGTGCCTACCGGGTCAGCTAATTCTAGGTCAGCCATAAGTATTTCCTCTTTAACGTCATCTTTATGAATCAATAGGATAGTCGAAGTGGGTTGGCTAATGAAAATAGACTAGTATATGGGGTAATAGGGGTGGGTTGGCTCGGAATAGGGTTGAGTCAGCTCGGGTGAGAATTGTGTCGACTCTGCTAAGGAATGGGTCGACTCGGATGGACTTAACTAGATCTAAGTTTTTGATAAGGTGCATTAATCCTAATGGGTTCTAGCTGACTAAGAGAAACTGACTAACATTTGGCTGATACCTAGGGGTTATGGGTTCCTTGGGTTTATAGGATATAGGTTCAGACCTATGGGTTATGGATCGGTTCATAGGAGCTAGGTTCATACGGTCTGGCTATATAGGAGCTATGTTCATATGATTTGGGTAGGTACTTTTTCTATGTTTAAGTTTCATGTCCTTCCAGGTAGTTATGGGTATGTCTCTTCTTCGTCTGATCATTCTTTCAACATCATCCTAATAAATTCTCGCCTGGCATACTAATTTAAGCTTTGTAAACTTAAACTTTCTTTCATCAAACACTAGTTCCCTCTTAAAATACAGATCCATACCTTCTTCCCAATTAAGATAATCCTTAAGATCAAGATCACCACCAAAGGTAGGTGCTTCTAACCTAATGTACATATGGCTCTCTCATCCTGATCTACGAAATCATAATTGGGTCGCCTTTCACTAAGATCCCAGATTGGGTTATGGCGATGGGCTATCCTAGGATTAGGCTCCAGGAATGGGTCAGGGTGTATCTCAAATTTAGGTTCAGGATGGGTCTTATGGGTTTTCTCTAGGTTCCCTAATCGTTGATCCAGTCGATCGAACTTATGGTTCATTTGGGTACATTATTCAATGAAGGTCCTAAGGAAGGTCTCAAAATTGGGATCCATGATTAAACCAAACTGGGTTGGGTTTGAGACTACAAGTATTAGTCTCCTAATTTAGGGGTTATGCAATGCAAACACACAGACAAAACTCGGACTGGGTTTCCTAGACCTAGAGCTCAAGTAGAATGGGTCAGCTCAAATTACAGTCAATTCAGTAATTACCCTGTCCACTGGCCAGGTAAGAGGTGGGGTCATGGGAGGCTCCCCCTGCTCTCGCAGGGTCCTAATTAAAAACCATGAAACCACTTAGGATGTTTGCCTCTGGACCTCTAGCCTTAGACACCAGATTCAAGTGATAATCACAGGATTGGGTGCACTAACTTACACACAATACTTGGAACCCGACCTGTTGGTGTCCCTAGCTCACTAGAGCAAATTAAGTCTAATTAATTTTAATTAGGTTAGGCTTGGATGCAAAGAAGGTTGTTATGGGCCCAGGACAGGTGATGAGATCCTACCCTGATCTGAGATGCTCAAGTGCCCTTAAGATTTGATTACTTGATGATGCACACACAAGATGAAACCCTAGATGCAATCAAACTAAAATAATTAAAAGAAAAGAAAAATAAAATTAATTATTTTTTTGTATTTTGTTCTTTTTTTCAGCAAAGATATAGTTTCCAAAAAAATAACTAAGATGCAGGAAATTAAAATATGCAAGATTTATGCAAAAAGAACCCAAAACTAGAATTGTTGAAATCCAGGGCAGATTTGTTCTCAAATAGTATTTCGACGAGCAGAAGATTTACAGATTGAAATAATTTATGAGAAAATTTTAAAAAATACTATCATTACGATGGATCCATCAAAAGAAGAATCATGTGATTCTGAGTTAACTACATGCAGAAACAATCAAAATAATAGACCATATACTATGATGGACGTGATAAAGAAAATAAATCCTAAAGATGCCTATCTCTTTATTTTCTTCTTCAAGGGTCAATTCACAGCGGCACCCCTACATGCCATAGAAAATTTTATTTGAATGGGAGGTGAGGGTCTTGCAACCCTACTTTTTTCTATGACCGGACGGCCATGGTGAAGCACCCGATCCGAGTACTTAAAGAGAAACTAAATCAGCACAAGAGAGATTAAACCCTAGTTTAACATGCTCTGATACAAAAATTGATGCGGGACAAATAATTAAAACTAAATTACTATGATTAAGATCTAATTATCTAAGGAAGTAGAGAATAATTTTATAATTTTTTTCTGATTTTTAAAGAAGACTTGAAAGAGACAAAAAAGGAAACTAGTTTAGTTAAATACCCGCACAAGTAAACCTAACAAAATAACTAGAAAAATAGGACTTGGTGATTAAGAAATCACCGTAAACTATGGTTTATCTTATCAACGAATCAAAGAATAATGAGAAAGGAATAGGTTTTGATTTTACTAATGAAGAAATGCTCCTCTGAATCAGATCTGACAGAACTCCCAAGATCTTCATGGCAGGGTTTCAAGAACTCGATCCCGGGCTCCAATCTTCCATGCGATGCTGGTTTCAAGGCAAGAATACATGATCTTGACTCCTGATCACCTGTAACACTCAACAATGGAAACCACAAATTAAGAAGTAGCAAAGAAATTGAAAGAATGAAAGGAAAATAAGGTTTAGAAATGGTGGTTTTTGGAGTTTCTAGTCGGTTGGATAGGTATAAATAACTAGGGCCTCGCACCATGTGATGTTTCTGAAGATCAAAGAAAAAGGGCCTCACACCCCGCGATGTTCCGAAGAACAAAGAAAAAGGGCCTCACACCCTGCGATGCACATAGCAAAGGAAATTCGACAACATGTCTTTATTGATAAATAATAATTGAATAATTACAAGGGGCGATTAGAGGGATATTTGTAGAACCCCAACCAGTGGTGTAAGGGAAACAACTACTAGTCTTTTTTTTCTTGGACTACAATACCTAGAATCCTGCTTTTGGGCATCCAGGACTCTTGCTTGTTGGCTGATTTGGAACTCTCATTAAAGTGGACGAAATTCATGAATTTTTTTTCATCCAAAGTGATGGATTGGTGAGGTGGCTTGATGTAGGGTCAAGATGCTCCATCACTTGGCCTTGCTTGCTAGACTCTAGAGTCTGGATGATGTAAACGTCTGCAGGTGAGTGGACTCTTCAGTCTGGATTGAAGAATGTTAACTCGTTATTGATTTTGATGATAATCAAAATGGTTAAGTATAAGTTAAGTACTAATAATTTCTTTGAAGTGTGTTTTTATTGAAAAAGGTGCTCACAAATTTGAAAAAGTTTGTTTAATTGAAGAAGCCAGTTTAGACGAAAGATCTGTTTAAAGAAGACTTGGACAGTCAAAGTTGGCTTGAATGGATACTTGTGTGAAATATAAATTTGATTCAGCATAAGTTCAGGCATTTTTGTGAAGATTTCAGTGAGGTGTCAACTCAAAGTATCGACACATGATACCAAATGTCGACACATGGAAGTGAAGTGTCGACTCAAGCCGGTACGCAAGAAAGTTTCAGATAGCATGGCTGAAGTGTCAACACATGAACTTGAAGTGTCGACTCAAAGTGTCAACACATGGATCAGCTCATCGTCTAAAATTTTAAGTCACAGAACTTGCTGAAGATGAAGAACTGCAGAAGTGTCGACACATGTATACGAAGTGTCGACTCAAAGTGTCGACTCACCTGAGGAAATGTCGATATATTTGAGATTTCCAAAGAACCAGATTGAATATACTTGAACTGGGTGTCGACTCAAGAAGTTCAAGTGTCAACCTGAAGTGGCGACTCACAACCTGAAGTGTCGACACATGGAGTTCTCGAAACAGTAACGGCTAGTTTTTCAAATGCAGAACTCGACCCTTTTACCCCCCAATAGCTAGATTTTTGAGTCTAAAGGCTAGAAATTAGATTTGAGGCCTTAGAAAGGTATATATATGCTCCAAATCAAATCAAAAGATATATTATTGATGAGAATGAAATAGAAATATCCAAGAGAGAAGAAAAGAGAGCATTCACTCCTTCATTGAAGTCCAACCACTCTCAAGCAAAAGCAAGCCTCCAAGCATTCAAGAGCCTTCAAGAGAATTAAAGATCATCCATTCTTGAGCAATCAAAGAGACTTCATCAAGTTCAAAAGCATCACAACTTCAAGCTTTAAAGAGATACCCGCTTTTATTAGAAAGTTTTATTCTTTTACTTCAAACTATCATTTGTTGTAAGGGTCTTGGTTAGCCTATTGAAAAACCAAAGGAGGTTATTGGTGAGCCTTTGAAAACTAATTAGGTTCTTGGTTTGCTCGGAAAAACCAAGTGAGGTTGGTGGTGAGCCTTAAAACCATTTAGGTTCTTGGTTAGCCCGTAAAACCAAGTGAGCTTTTGACTTGTAAGCCTTATAAAAATAAGTTGGGTTTTGATTAGTGAGCCCAAAAACTAATTGACTATAATCAGTTAAGATTATAGTGAATTCCCAAGGGGATCTTGAAGAGTGGATGTAGGTGCATTGGATAGCACTGAACCACTATACTTCTTTGTCTTTGTGGTTGCTTATCTTTTCTACTTGCTCTTTCATTAATTGCTTTTTATTTTTGCTGCACATTTACTTGAGAGCATTACATTTGAATTCTTGTACCTTGTTGATTGTTGAATTGGATTACATACTATTGCATCGCATCAAGTATTTATTTTCTAGAGACCTAATTCCCCCCTCTTGGGTTGCTTACTGGGCAACAAGTGTGTTGCCTAGGTGGCTACCCAAGTGGGGGGTGAATTGGGAATTTAAAAAATTAACACGGATAATTTGCAATTAAAAAATCCCTTATAAGTGGTAGGTGTTGTGATAGAGTATTAAATTACAGAAGCTAAATAGAGTCAAGTAAGCACATCACAAATATACAAAATTTATAGTGGTTCAGAGAAACCCAGCTCCTATATTCACTACCCAAGATACCACTTGAGATTTTTACTATATTCACACTCGAATACAGTAGGATTGTTTTACATGATCACAATCCAAAACCTCTGCACTTTTGTTTTAACGGGATCACCAAAGAAAATCCAACACCCTTTAGTTTTGAACAGGCTCATCAAAAAAACCTAACTTGGTTTTACTAGGATCACCAAGAACTCAACACTTGGTTTTTATCAAAGCTCACCAAGAACCTATTTATTTTTTCAACCGGGCTCACCAATAACCTAACAATTCAATAAAATGAATTGAAATAAAATGCAACAATAATGACAAACTCAATTTGTCAAATAGTTGCCGGTGCAGCTTGATAGAAGTCCACTTGACTTGCACTTGAATGAGCTTTAATTGCTTCAGTGGCTTCTTCCAAAATTGCTTCAAGCTTCATATCAGAGTTGGTGAAGACTTGAAGGCTTGCTTGAATGCTCTTGTTCTCTCTTTCCTTTTTGGTAGGTAGGATATTCAACATAGCTCTCAAAACATTTAAGAATTCTCTTGTTCTCCTGCTTCAAGGAAGTTCAAATCCTTCAAATATAAGGTCTTTCATCACTTCAAGGCAATTCTAGCTATTATAGACCATTGGGAAGTGGTTTGTAACCATTGGAGCACTTTTTGGCATTCAAAAATAAATTCTATAACTAGCCATTAGATACTAAAAGTGATATTCGAGTCAGCTCAGATTCCTTCAAGTCGGCTCGGATCCTTTGAGTCATTAGGTCGAGTCGCCAAATCTTCAGTGCAGTTGGCTCTTTGTCTCAGGGGATAAAACTTTACTCTGGACGAGTCGGCTCTTGATAACTCGGGTCGGCTCGAACTTATATCTTTGAAAAACTTGAACTCAAGGAGTCGGCTCTTTTAATCTTTGGTCAGCTCTTCTTCTTAGGTTCTGAAATCATCACTCTAGAAGAGTCAGCTCGTTGTAGTTCGGGTCGGCACACTTTCTTAGGTCTTCAGAATTAGGTCTGGCAGAGTCGGCTCTTTCTGGTTCGGGCCGGCTCTCCTGGCTGTTCTCAGAAATGTTCAAAAACTGGACTCTGGAGGAATCAGCTCAAACATATTCCAGTCAACTCGGATTCACTGGAGTCGACTCAGTTACCTTTTAGTCGACTCGGATTGCTGTGTGCCATGAAGTAGAGTCGGCTCTTCAACATACTGGGTCAGCTCGAGTATCTTCTTCAGGATTTTCACAGTTGAATTCAAAGAAAAACTCTTACCAACACTCTTACAACTTTTCAATCATACCAACTCAAAATAATTTAAGGCACACATACACAGAAGTAACCCTTTTTACATAATTCTTTTTCCTAGCTTTTTCATTGGGTTCTTCTTTACAAGAACAAATTACAACATAACTCAAATAAGAAACAAAGGTGTAGGAGTTGAAGTTTGAACAATAACTCATCCTACAAAAACTTGTAAAATACTTGAAGAGTTGTTAGAAATAAATGTACATGCTCCATTATTTGGTTATCATCAAAATCACTTAAGGGGTCAACAAAGTGGTATCAGAGCCCTGTTTTTAGTGTATAGGCTTTACCACCTTGAGTAAAGATTTATGGCAGCCCCCATTGGTACTAGTATAGTTGAGGGTCAAGCCTCAAATAGACCTCCATTTTTTAATGGATTAAATTATACTTATTAGAAAACTAGGATGAGAATTTATATGCATTCTATTGATTATAATTTGTGGAGAGTAGTTGATAAAGGTCTATATATTCCTTGGTTGTGGTTAATGGTATTTCCATCCCAAAGCTCAAAGAGGATTGGGATGAAAATGACATTAAGCAATCCGAGATCAATGCTAAGACAATGAATCTCTTTTATTGTGCATTAGATCCTAGTGAATTCAATAGGATATCTACTTGCACTTCAGCAAAGAAATATGGGACACACTTGAAGTTACCCATGAGGGTACCGATTAAATGAAAAATACTAAGGTGAACATGTTAGTGCATACTTATGAAATGTTCCAAATTGAACCTAATGAGTCAATCATTGACATGTACACTAGATTTATAAATATTATAAATGGAATGAGAAGTCTTGAAAAAGTAATGTCTAACGCTGATCTTATGAATGAAATCCTCAGGTCACTTCCAATATCGTGGGATCCGAAGTTGACTGCCATCCAAGAAGCAAAGGATGTTGACAAGCTACCATTAGAGCAGCTGGTTGGATCGCTCATGACTTATGAGCTGAATTTGAAGCAAAAGTCAATGGACATGGATAAAAAAAAGAAGGGGATTGCATTCAAATCAAATATACAAGAAGAATCCTCAATCGATGAGTCCGAAGAAGAAGAAGAAGATGAAAGTGAAGAAGCACTCCTTACTAGGAAATTTAGAAGATTCATGAAGAGGAGGAAGTTTCCATACAAGAAGAAATTTCAATCAAATAAAGAAAAGGGAAAAGAGAAAGGGAAAGAAAAGGAAAAAGAAAAGGAGAAAGAGATACCTGCATGCTTAGAGTACAAGAAGCCGGATCACTACAAATTCGACTACCCACTCCTAAAGAAGTCAAGGAGAAGTTAAGAAAGAAAGCAATGATGGCCACCTGGAGTGATAGTGAGGACTCCAGTTCTGAAGAAGAGTAGACATAAGTTATAAATCTTTGTCTTATAGCACATCAAGAGCAAGATGAGGTAATATCTGATACCGAAATAGATTTACTTTTGATGAGTTAAGAAATGCTTTTGATGAACTTATGCATGATTATAAATTGATTTTATCTGAAAATAAAAAGTTGAAAAAGCATGCAAACAGTTTTTCTAATGAAAACAACTCTTTATTAAATGAAGTTAGTGATTTGAAAACTAAATTAGAAGTTTTGGAAAAGAAAAAAAATGCTTTAATAATGAAGAATGAAGTTTTGAAAAGATCCAAAACTATCATTTCAAATGGTGATCTTTTAAAGACAATAAAGATTTAGAATTAGAAAATATAAAGTACAAAAATGAACTTGATAAAATGAAGCATTTATTGAAAAATTTACCTATAGTCCAGAAAGACTAACCTACTTTTAAATAGCGAAAGAGTCATTTTCAGTAAAGCAGGATTAGGTTATAGACCATAAAAATAATAAAAGTACTTTAAAAACTTTTTTGTACCTGCATCATCTAGCATAACATGTTTTTCATGTAAAAAGTAAGGTCACAAATCTTTTCAATGTAATTTAAAGAAAATTAATTCTTTTAGAAAAGTTTGGATTCTAAAGGAACCATTTTAAGTGCTAACCCTAAAGGACCCAAGTTGGCTTGGGTACCTAAAAACAAAGCTTAATTTTTTTTGCAGGTATATCTTGCAACCAAGGAGAACAAAAACTTTGGTATCTTGATAGTGGTTGCTCAAGGCACATGATGAGAGATGTGAAGCAATTCACTTCTCTTGAAGCAATGAATGGAGGGAGTGTGACCTTCGGTGATAATGGTAAAAGAAAAATCATCAGTAGTATGGTAAGGTTCACAACTCCTTCTAGTTATATTAGTAATGTTCTTTTAGTTGAAGGTTTAAAGTATAATCTTTTAAGAATTAGGCAATTTTGTAATAAAGGTTTTCAAGTTATCTTTAAATCATCTTATTGCATGATTACTAGTCCAGATATAAATGGAGTACAATTCATTAGAAAAAGGAATAATAATATTATTTGGTAGATTTAGATGATTTATCTTTGCCTAATGGAGAATGCCTTGTTGCAATAAATTCTACTAAAGATGAGACTAGTTGGCTTTGGCATAGAAGATTAGGGCATGCTAGTATGCATCTACTTTCAAAACTTTGCAAAAAGAATTTAGTTAGAGATTTACCAGAACTTTGTTTTGAAAAAGATATAGTTTGCCAAGCATGTCAATTTAGAAAACAAGTTAAAACCTCTTTCAAACATAAGGGCTTTGTAACTACTAGTAGGCCACTAGAACTACTTCATATGGATCTCTATGGACCAACTAGAACATCAAGTCTAGGAGGCAAGAGATATGGATTAGTCATGGTAGATGTTTTCGAGATTTACATGGGTTTTCTTTCTATCACATAAAGATGAGCCATTTTCAGCATTTATAAAGATTTATCGAAAAGTTTCAAATGAAAAAGGTGTTTCAGTTGTATGCATTCATAGCGATCATGGAACTGAATTTGAAAATCAAGATTTTGAAAGCTTTTGCAATTAAAAAGGTATTGAACACAACGTTTCTGTACCTAGGATATCTCAGTAGAATGGGATAGTAGAAAGAAAAAATCATACTTTAGAAGAAATGGCATGCACTATGCTTTGTGAAAATGATTTACCAAGATATTTTTGGGTTGAAGCTATTAATACTACATGTTATATTTTGAATCGAGTTTTAATCTGTCCTATTTTGAAGAAAACTCCTTACGAACTTTGGGATCAAAGAAACCAACCTTAAAGTATTTCTGAGTTTTTGGTTATAAATTTTTATCTTAAATAATGGCAAAGATAATCTTCGAAAATTTGATACCAAGTATAATGAAGGTATCTTTTTAGGATACTCTATCAAGCAGGGCATACAGAGTTTTCAACAAAAGAACCTTAGTTGTAGAGGAGTCTATACATGTTGTTTTTGAAGAATCTACTAACAAATCATCCAGAAAAGAGGATACTTCAGATGCATGTGTAGGTGCTGATAAACTTCAAAAGTTGACACTGAATGATCAACCCGCTCAGCCAAGTGAAGAAGATCAAGACAAAAGTGAGAAAGGTGAAGACACTCCAAAGCACCAAGATCTATCTAAGGAGTGAAGGTATGTTATGGATATCCTAAGGAATTAATCCTAGGTGATCCATCTAAAGGGATAAGAACTCGAGCATCAATTAGAAATGAATGTGACTATATAGCTTTTGTATCTCAAGTAGAGCCTAAATGTTTTGAAGATGCTGAAGAAGACCTAACTAGATAAATGCCATGCATAATGAACTAATTCAGTTTGATAGAAAAAATATTTGGACATTAATAGAAAGACCATCTAATATTTTTATTATTGGCACAATATGGGTATTTAGGAATAAATTAGATGAAAATGGAATTGTTGTGAGAAATAAACAAGGCTAGTTGCTAAAGGCTACAATCAGGAGGAAGGAATTGATTTTGATGAAACTTTATCCCTGTTGCTAGGCTTGAAGCGATTAGACTACTATTAGCATTTGCTTGTTTTATGAGTTTCAAACTATTTCTAATGGATTGAAAGGAAACAATGCAGGTGGTTCGACAAGATCCTACACTAGGCATGCAAACATGTGGGAGCAGAATGGATTTTAAAACAATTTTAAAATTCGTGCAGCGAAAATCTGCTCCACCAGGAACTAATCTAAATCTAGTTGCATTTAGGCATGTATGCTCATATAAAATATTTACAAAATATTAAACAATTAAGTCTATCCATGCATGATTAAAAAATTAATTTTCCATAACTTTATTCCACCTGGAATAACTCTGGGATAAACCTGGAATAGACTGGAATAACTGGAATAAAGTTATTCCAGTCGTCTTCCTCTTGGAACTCTGTTTTTGGCTTGCAAAACGTCGTCGGAACACCTCCTTCCGGACCTCCATTTGCTCCCAAATTTGAGAAGCAGCAACTTGGACAAGTTTACTTCGATTTGCCACTGATAACTGCAACGAAATGTAAGCCAAAAAATTATAATAAATCACCAAAGTCTGCTGCCAGATTTCTACAGCAGAACTGGGCAGCAGACTTTGGCCTTCGTTTTGGAGCAGTTGGGGTGATCCCGGTCCGCGTAGCTTGCTCCTAGGAGTAGAAGGATACTCCCTCTAGAGGGGAGACACGCCCGGGGCTCACGGATCCTTCTCCACGCGCGGTGCTAGCTGCTGGAAGAAAAATTCACGGTCACAGAATTTTTGCAACAGGGCAGAACTTGAGCACTTGAAACAATGGGATTTAAAGCCTTGTTTCTCTCCCTCACAAGCTCCTAAACCCAGTCCCAAAGCTCTCCACTTAAGCCCCTCAAAGGAGAAGATTAGAACAAGCCACAAAGACCCTCAATTCTACCTCTGAAATGTTCTCATGGTGAAAAAACTAACTTTGAAAGGGACGCTGTTGTTTAATAGGATAGCAACAGGGAGAGGGACGTGGAGAGATGGAGAGATGGAGAGGTGGGAACAGCAACGATTAATCCCCAATTAACCAGCCTTTAATCCAGGATTAAAGCCAGCCGGTTGGAGGAGGGGAAGATACGCCAAGGAGAGGAGGTTCGATCGTTTGGCCTTCTAACGATTGACCTTCTCCAGCGTTAGAAAATCTCCATCATAAATACCATGAAACGGTCACGTGGGGAGAAAAAACAACGTGGAAACCAAAAAAATGGTCCAAACAAATAAACAAACCCATTGGTTCAATTAACCAACGGTGGTTCAATCCAATTGAACCAGTCCGAGGCCAATAAAATTGGTTCAATTGGTTCACAACCAATTGGAGGCCGAAACGAACTCTGAATCAGTTCAAAACTGATTTAGAAAAATCCTGGCGCAGAGCTGGTCAGCTCGGAACAATTTCCGGTTGACAAAGACAAGGGCAAGATGGGAAAAAAAGTGCTAAAAAATACTGTGACCATAAAACCAAGACGATTCCCAATCGTAATCGATATCCGGATCATAGAGTTATCCTCTATGGCGTGTGACCTCATAGGTTCGAACCTAAACGATAGCACTAGAACAATTTTAGAACCAGCATAGGAAACCATCGAGCAATGGGTCCTGGTATCCGGATAGGTCGAAGATGCGGGAGCAAACTATCGAACCTCTGGCATATGGTTGCCGTATAATTCATCCCTTTGACCTCTAATGCTCATGATGACTGAGATTGGGCTACCAACCCAGACTAAGTCAGTCGACTACGTGTCTCAACCTCGCAGGCCCAGTGACTCTTCACTAGGACTACCCCGTCGAGGATTTGCTAAATTGAGATACTGCGAGACATTCAATCCAAACTGTTTAGACAGGTCAATTCCATCTTGGTCCATCACTGCTCCACAAGTACTTGCTTGTACCCAGAAACCTTCCGTCATCGGATTAAAAATCAGGTAGTCCGGCACCAAAGCACAGGGAGTTGCTTGCAAGCTACCATGATGACCTCAGGTCAGAGGGACACATATACCCATATCCAATCGTGAGTATCCCTTTGGCAGAAAGGGGCTGCACGGAGTCACGTTCAATAAGATATCACATATCCCACTTGCAGATCACATCAGTGTCACCACACTCATTTGGTCAAGAGGACAAACAACGATGTGAACTACAACAGCCTATACTTGATATATTGTTGTCCAGTACAATAATCCTTTGGTTGTGAACAGGGTTTAAGGACCACTCGATACATCCTCTCTGTATCGAAGTCAGTGTAGTCCTAAGGACTTCATCACATGGAAAGAGTTCATTTTAGTAAATTAAGTATGTGATGAGCTGCCAAAAATAATATTTTATTAATTCATAAACAGAATACAATACTGAGCACAACAGCCTACAACCCAGGCGATTGGCTTTGGGACACAATTCCAACAACTCCAACTTGTACTAAAGCCAATCAGAAGAGTATCTAATACCCATTTCCCATTTACAATAGTCGAACTCTTTTATTCCGAGGGCTTTAGTGAAGGGGTCGGCCAGATTTTCTTTTCCATCGATCTTTAGAAGATTGATGTCACCTCGTTCCACGATCTCTTGTACGAGGTGGTAGCGCCGCAGAATGTGCTTAGTGCGGTGATGAGCTTTAGGTTCCTTAGCTTGAGCAATGGCTCCAGTGATGTCACAGTATACCGAAACAGGACCATCTAGGGAAGGTGCCACCCCTACCTCACCAAGGAACTTTCGCAACCACATGGCTTCCTTTGCCACATCTGATGCTGTAATATATTCTGCTTCGCATACCGAGTCTACAACAGTTGCCTGCTTAGAACTTTTCCAGCAGATCGCTCTTCCATTAAGGGTAAATACAAACCCTGACACACTCTTGCTATCATCTTATTCGACTAGAAACTGGAGTCAGAGTACCCCACAAGTTACAAGTCAGGTTCTCCATAAATCAGCCATTGATCTATAGTATTTCTTAAATACTTAAGGATGGACTAAACCACCTTCCAATGTGGCCTACCTGGGTCAGACTGGTATCTGCTCACTACTCCTAGTGAGTATGCCACGTCTGGTCTAGTACAAGTCATAGCATACATGATAGAGCCTACTGCAGAAGCATAAGGTACTGTACTCATGCGCTCTCTTTCCTCAGGAGTTGTCGCACAATCCTTCTTGGAAAGAGTAATTCCATAACCTATCGGGAGATAGCCTTTCTTGAATTTTTCATGCTGAACCGTTTCAACATAGTGTCAATATGTACGTAGACTGGGACAGTCCCAAAAGCTTCTTAGATCTATCTCTATAGATTTTCATACCTAGTATGTAAGAAGCTTCACCCAAGTCCTTCATGGAGAACTGAAATGATAACCAGACCTTTATTCCTTGTAATGCTGCGACATCATTCTCGATTAAGAGAATGTCGTCAACATACTGTACTAGGAATATAATCACAGAACCATTAACCCATTTATAGATGCACGGTTCTTCTCCGTTCCTAACGAAGCCATACGATTTGATACACCTATCAAACCGTAAGTTCCAACTTCGAGACGCTTGCTTGAGTCCATAGATGGACCTCTGCAACTTGCATACTTTTGATTCATCTGTGGATGTGAACCCTTCATGCTATTCATATACACCTCTTCTTCCAGCTCCCCATTTAGGAAAGCGGTTCGGACATCCATCTTCCAGATCTCGTAATCAAAATATGCTGCCAAAGCAAGCATGATCCGAATGGAATTGAGCATTGCCATAGAGGAGAAAGTCTTGTCATAATCGATACCATATCGCTGACGATGCCGCTTGGCAACCAGACAGGCTTTATAGGTCTCTACCTTCCCATTTGCGCCCCTTTTCCTCTTGAAGATCCATCTACACCCGATGGGTTTTATTCCTTCAAGCGGATCAACCAATGTCCAAACATTGTTGATTTCCATGGACTCCATTTTGGATCGCATGGCTCTAAGCCATGCCTCAGAGTCAGATCTCTGAAGTGCATCCATATAGGTGATCAGATCCTCATTGTTCTCATCGAGCTCAATGGGATCATCGTCACGGACCAAGAAACCGTAGTATCTGTCCGGCTGACGCGGTATTCTATCGGATCTCCTAATGGGTTCAGCGTGTGATTCAATCACTGCCGGTTCTATGATGTCCTTAGAGTGTGCAGGTTCTTCTATTGGCTGAACTTCATCAAGTTCAATCTTAGAGGCTATAGTTCCTTCTCCAAGGAACTCCTTTTCCAAAAAGATAGCTCTAAGAGCAACGAACACCTTTTGTTCATCCTCCAAGTAGAAGAAATACCTTTGGTTTCCTTAGGATAACCAATGAATAAACACCGGTCAAACCTAGGACCAAGTTTGTCTGAGTCGTAACGCTTTACGTAAGCCGGACAACCCTAGACCCGAAGGTGTGAGATTGAGGGTTTACGTCCATTCCACATCTCATATGGAGTGGAGACAACAGACTTACTTGGAACATTATTTAATAACTAACAGGCTGTCTGAAGCGCATATCCCCAAAAGGATAGCGGCAGAGTTGCAAAGCCCATCATGGATCGAACCATGTCTAACAAGGTTCGATTCCTCCTTTCGGACACACCATTCAACTGTGGTGTTCCTGGAGGAGTCCATTGAGAAAGAATTCCATTCTCCTCAAGATATGTCAAAAAAGCACCAGATAAGTTTTCACCACCTCGATCAGATCGAAGGGTTCTAATACTTTTTCTAGTTTGCTTTTCTACTTCATTATGGTATCGTTGAACATTTCAAACGATTCAGACTTATGTCTCATTAAAAAGACGTAATCGAATCTTAAAAAGTCGTCTATAAAAGTAATGAAATATTTGTATCCTTCTCTAGCACTAACTGACATCGATCCACATACATCAGTATGTATTAGACTTTGAAGTTCTGTAGCTCGTTCACCCTTTCCAGTAAAAGGTGACTTGGTCATTTTACCAAGTAAACAGGATTCATAAGTGGGCAATGATTCAGAATCACTGACCTCGAGAAGTCCATCTCCTCGCATCTTGTTTATCCTATTTTGGTAAATATGACCTAGCCTACAGTGCCAAAGATAACAAATCATTGACATTATCTAACCTTGGGCGTTTGCTAGAAGTGTACATTACAGTAACAGGCCTTTATAGTACGATATGCCATTATTTAATCTAGCTTTCATTATAACAGAGTTATTCAAAATAAAATTGCAAAAATCTCCTTTATTGATAGTTCCAAACACAATTGGCCAAAAGGCCTACAGAGATTATGCTCATAATGAAACTAGGACAATAGTGACAGTCGACTAGTTCGATAGTACAAGACTCAAAGACAAGACGCAGGACTCCGATCGCCAGTACTGGAACACGATTTCCATTCCCGATGCTCAGAAACTATTCTCCATCTTAATCTTCTACTAACTTGAAGTCCCTGTAATGAATTACAAACATGAATTGGACTACCAGTATCCAATACCCAGTTAGCAGTATCAACAATTGAGTAATTACAAGGTTTTATCATATAAATACCTTGTTCAGTAGACTTCTGCTTCCTCGGCCTGTTCGGATCAAGGGACGCAATATAAAGAGGACAGTTCCTCTTCCAGTGTCCCTTCTTCTTGCAGTAGAAGCACTCTGCAGAAGACTGATCAGCCTTATACTTCCTAGTCTGACTAGGGCCAGGAACATTCTGCACCTTCTTTCCCTTCTTATTTGTTTTCTTCTTCCCTTTCTTAAAGGGACGACGACCTCTACTTCCTCCCACTAAATTCACCACCCCCTTATTCAGTTGGTGGTCTTTCTCGAAAGTCTACAGTAACCCCAAAAGACCATGGTAATTAACTGCAGGCTTGTTTATTCTATAATGATCGAGAAAATCAAGATAGGAGGAGGAAAGAGAATCAAAATCGCATCCTTGCCGAGCTGCTCGTGCAAGGGGCATCCGAGTTTGCCCAACTTTTCAATCAGCTCGATCATGTACAATACATGATCAGTGACTGAACCACCATTCGGCATCTTGGAATTGTAGATGGCACAAGACACTTTGTACCTTCTACATCATCCGGGGTGCCGAAGGATTCCTTAACTTTTGAAGGATTTCATCAGGTTGGGCCTCCTCGAATTTGCGACTGAACTCGTCGTTCATTGCCGCTAACATAATGCATCGGACAGTAATCCGATCAGAGACCCACTTTAGATAAGCATCTCTGACCGCACTCCGTGCATTAGCGGGAGGGATTTCAGGTGCCGGATCCGCTATTACATAGACGATCCGTTCATGCTCCAAAATGATTCTCAATCTTCGATACCAACTATCGAAGTTTTGACCCTTTAACTTCTCGTTATCAAGAAGTGACCGGAGCGATAAATTTGAAGACATCTAAAAAGAAAATAAGACCAAATTAGTTTATGAATTAATAACTTAACCAAAAGACATGGACTTTAGTCTAAAGGTTTCTTTCACTAATTTTCATATTGGTAGCCTCTAACTCCAATCCGTGAAAACATTTTGTCAAGTGGGTACTGAAATCCAATAGGCCTCGCATGAGCCCGACTATGGACAGCTCACCATACGAGCCTAAAGGTAGGTTCGTAAACCAATTGTTTCCCTAAACAATTTTCAGTATTTATTTTGCCCCAGAGAGCACCCCAATCGGCCTAGGGGCCTCCTATTGCAGGTATTTATTTTGCCCCAGAGAGCACCCCAATCGGCCTAGGGGTCCTATTGCAGGTCTCTGGTTAGGTCCAACCATTAATATGACAAGTCCAATGCTTCCAGCTAACTAAAGACCAAGCCCGACTATGGCTGACCCACCTGGTCCCGTTAAGGAGGTTGCACTGAACCATCATCGATCAGATAGAAATTCCAGTCACTGGATGTACACCCGTTCTATGGAACTGCCGATGCACACCAAGCTAGTGGACACATTTCTATCAAACTTAATGGGAGGCAAAGACACTATCAACTCCTTGACTTAGTCTTTTTAAGGACCTAATAATTTTAGAGGATTTTTTATAGTTGTGACAAAAGAAAAAAGATAAGGACATGGATCATCCTCCCACTGAATCAATCAGATTCCAAGAGGGTTGATATAAATCAACAAATGATCCATGGGCACCTATAGATCAGTCAGACCGATCAACCTAGGTGACATGGGTTAACTCGAGTCATTGAGCTTTTCCAATCAGTTCTGGTCGACTCGACTAGCCAGGGGTGAGTATTCGCCATTAACCATCTTTCCTAGACACCAACCAAGTTGGCCAGGAAAGAGGTAGCCTCATACAGCCATGATCACAATGCCAAACCTACCTCGACACCAATCAGTTTACCAGACTCGATCAGACTAGCCGAAAGACTCGGGCATCCACTAGCCACTAATTGGATCCATTTTAGAAGAACGGATTAACTAATCTAACTCTTAGATAGTTCTAAAGAAGGACCTTAAACAACTTTTGTTTAATCTTCTTATTATCCATTTCAACTAAATTTAGGTATAACCTAGTTATGGACCCAACTAGTCAGCTAACCCAATTAACCCAAAATGGCTTATGCAAATTTTATTAGATTTCATAAATCTAAAAAATTTTTAATAAGCCAAACACTTAATTAAAATATTTTCTAATTAAGTCTTTATGTAAAACATACTTTTACATAACAAATCATGCATCAAAATATTTACAAATATTTTATAAAACATGCCTAAAACATGTATCTCCAAATTAAAATAATTTTTAATTTTTAATATTCTTTAAGGATCCTTCTGAAGAGGCCAACACAGACGATCCGCATCGTATCAAAGACACACGGTCATGGTGAAGGTCACAACTAGGTTCCAAAAAGAAAACTTGATACATTTATAAGATTAAACAATTTTTAATCTATAAACATGCATACTAGATTAGATTACAAATGTAACCTGGCTGTGATACCACTGAAAGGAAATAATGCAGGTGGTTTGACAAGATCCTACACTTGGAATGCAAACATCTGTGGGAGCAGAATGGATTTTAAAATATTTTTTAAAATTCATGAAGCGGAAATCTGCTCCGCCAGGAACTAATCTAAATCTAGTTGCATTTAGGCATGTATGGTGATATAAAATATTTGCAAAATATTAAACAATTAAGTCTGGAATAACTCTAGGAACTAATCTAATTTTTCATACCTTTATTCTACCTGGAATAACTCTGGAATAACCTGGAATAGACTAGAATAACTGGAATAAAGTTATTCCAGTCATCTTCCTCTTTGGAACTCTATTTTTGGCTTGCAAAATGTCGTCGGAACACCTCCTTCCGGACCTCCGTTCGCTCCCAAGTTTGAGAAGCAACAACTTGGACAAGTCTACTTCAATTTGCCATCGATAACTGCAACCAAATGTAAGCCAAAAAATTATAATAAATCACCAAAGTCTGCTGCCAGATTTCTGTAGCAAAACTGGGCAGCAGAATTTGGCCTTCATTTTGGAGCAGTTGGGGCGATCCCGGTCCGCGTAGCTTGCTCCTAGGAGTAGAAGGATACTCCCTCTAGAGAGGAGACATGCCCGGGGCTCACGGATCCTTCTCCACGCACGGTGCTAGTCGCTGGAAGAAAGCTTCACGATCACAGAATTTCTGCAACAAGGCAGAACTTGAGCACTTGAAACAATGGGATTTAAAGCCTTGTTTCTCTCCATCACAAGCTCCTAAACCCAGTCCCAAGCTCTCCACTTAAGCCTCTCAAAGAAGAAGATTAGAACAAGCCACAAAGACCCTCAATTCTCCCTCTGAAATGTTCTCACGGTGAAAAAACTAACTCCTTTGAAACAGGGATGCTGTTGTTTAAATAGGACAGCAACAGGGAGAGGGAGGTAGAGAGACGGAGTGGTGGAGAGGCTGGGAACAGCTGCGATTAATCACCCAATAACCAGCCTTTAATCTAGGATTAAAGCCAGCCGGTTGGAGGAGGGGAAGAGACGCCAGGGAGAAGAGGTTCGATCATTTGGCCTTCTAACGATTGGCCTTCTCCAGCGTTAGAAAATTTCCCAGCATAAATACCGTGTAAACGGTCACGTGGGGAGAAAAAACAATGTGGAACCAAAAAAATGGTCCAAACAAATAAACCAACCCATTGGTTCAATTAACCAATGGTGGTTCAATCCAATTGAACCGGTCCGAGCCCAACAAATTGGTTCAATTGGTTAACAACCAATTGGAGGCCGAAACGAACTCTGAATCAGTTCAAAACTGATTCAGAAAAATCCTGGCGCAGAGCTGGTCAGCCCGTAACAATTTTCGGTTGACAAAGACAATGGCAAGGTTGGAAAAAAAGTGCTCAAAAATACTGTGACCATAAAACCGAGACGATTCTCAATCGTAATCGGTATCCAGATCAGAGAGTTATCCTCTGTGACGTGTGACCTCATAGGTTCGAACCTAAACGGTAGCACTAGAACAATTTTAGTACCAGCAAAGGAAACCATCAAGCAATGGGTCCCGGTGTCCGGATAGGTCGAAGATGCGGGAGCAAACTATCGAACCTCTGGTATATGGTTACTGTATAATTCATCCCTTTGACCTCTAATGCTCACGACGACTGAGATTAGGTTGCCAACCCAGACTGAGTCAGTCGACTACGTGTCTCAACCTCACAGGCCTAGTGACTCTTCACTAGGACTACCCCGCCGAGGATTTGCTAAATTGAGATACTGCGAGACATTCAATCCAAACTGTTTGGACAGGTCAATTCCATCTTGGTTCATCACTGCTCCACAAGTACTTGCCTGTACCCAGAAACCTTCCATCACCGGATTAAAAATTCGGGTAGTCCGGCACCAAAGCATAGGGAGTTGCTTGCAAGCTACCGTGATGACCTCAGGTCAGAGGGACATATATACCCATATCCAATCGTGAGTATCCCTTTGGCAGAAAGGGGCTGCATGGAGTCACGTTCAATAAGATATCACATATCCCACTTGCAGATCACATCAGTGTCACCACACTCATTTGGTCAAGAGGACAACCAAACGATGTGAACTACAACAACCTATACTTGATATATTGCTGTCTAGAACAATATATCCTTTGGTTGTGAACAGGGTTTAAGGATCACTCGATACATCCTCTCTGTATCGAAGTCAGTGTAGTCCTAAGGACTTCATCACATGAAAAGAGTTCATTTTAGGGAAATTAAGTATGTGATGAGCTACCAAAAATAATATTTTATTAATTCATAAATGGAATACAATACTGAGCACAACCGTCTACAACCCAGGCGATTGGCTTTGGGACACAATTCCCAACATGGATGTTAAGAGTGCTTTTCTAAATGATTTTATAACAAAAAAAGTTTTTGTTGAGCAACCACCTGGATTTGAAAATCATGCACATCCTGATCATGTTTTTAAGTTGTACAAAGCATTTTATGGATTAAAGCAAGCACCTCGAGCCTGGTATGAAAACATAGCAAATTTTTGATTAAAATAAATTTTCTAGAGGCCATGTTGATAAAACCTCGTTTCTGAAGAAAAAATAAAATGAATTATTAGTAGTGCAAATATATGTTAATGATATCATTTTCGGTGCTACTAATGAAATTCTCTATCAAGAGTTTGCTAAGCTAATGCAGGGTGAGTTCAAGATGAGCATGATGGGAGAACTCAATTTCTTTCTTGGACTACAGATCAAGCAAATTAAAGATGGAATCTTCATCAACCAAGCTAAGTATACAAGAGAGATTATAAAGAAGTTTGGGATGGAGAATACTAAATCAATAGGTACACCTATGAGCCCCTTTTGAAGACTTGATAAAGATGAGCATGGTAAATCTATAGATCAAAAATTATACAGAGTATGATTGGCTCTTTATTATACTTAACTGCTAGTAGACCAGATATAATGTTCAGTGTATGCATGTGTGCTAAATATCAGTCTAAACCTAAAGAATCACATTTATCGACTGTTAAGCACATTATTAGATATCTATCTAGTATAATTGATATTGGTTTATGATATTCTAGAGATTCATCTGTTGAATTAATTGGATATTTTTATACTGATTTTGCTGGTTGTATATTGGATAGAAAGAGTACAAGTGATACTTGTCAATTTCTTGGAGTTAACTTAATCTCCTGGTTTAGCATGAAACAAACTTCAATTGCACTATCCACAGCTGAGGCTGAGTATGTTGTAGCATGAAGTTGTTGTGCTCAAATCTTATGGATTATGCAACAACTTGAAGATTTTGGAATCAAGTTGGCTAGTACACCTATAAAGTGTGATAATACTAGTGCTATTTGCTTGACAAAAAATCCTGTTCAACATTCTAGGAGTAAACATATTGAAATTAGACATCATTTTGTTAGAGATCATGTTGAAAATATTGATGTCATGCTTGAATTTATTAGTACTGAATTTCAATTAGCTGATATTCTGACTAAGCCTCTTTTGGAAGATTGGTTTTGTATGATTAGATGGGATCTTGGGATCATTAATCTTTTTGATTAAAATCTTCCCATCTTTGAATCAAATAGATCAATTTGACATCAATCATATTTAATCATTGTTATTTTCATTGAATTTCATTGAAATTCTTATCTTTTTTATCAGTTTTTCTGTCTCTTATTTTTTGGTTTTTAAGTCGATGTGTCGACACATTCGTGAGTCGACACATGAACGGTAGCAGACCGAGGATAAGGGCTTTCCGAAGAGTTTTTTCCCTCATTTCACCTAGCCACTCGAGCCAACACATATTCTAAGCTTCTCCACACTCCTCCTTCCCTACATTTCGTGCTGAAAACCCCTCGATTCTTCGTTTGGGACACTTTTTGGTTTGAATTTAGTGACATTTCGCCTCCCATTTCCAATTTGAACCCTAGAAACTCTAGGTTTCCCCTCCAAAGTTGTTCAAATCCTTATTCTATGCAATGGGACATCAGAAATAAGTAGTCTGTCACCCTCGGCAGTCCAATTAGGAAGAAGAACGAGGAACCAAGGCCAGACATGAAGCTAGAGCTCCAGATCCGCCTACTTGACCTCTTTTTGCAGCTTCTAATCGAATGAGTTCGAAGACGGTCATCAGAGGATGCCGTGTAGACTTCAGTTTCATCGACCATCGCACTTTAGGATCGATTAATGGATTCAAGAGGCTGGTTTGACACCCTTCTATTCTCTTAGCGAGAGATATTAACCAGGGCTTCTTCGAGAGTTCTATGGATCACTAGCCCATGGGAGTGATGGTTGGATAGCTCAGGTGTTCACTAGCCCATGGGCTACTTCAAAGATATTGAGCAGAGTGTGGGATATTCTTATGACTTGGTTAGTTGTTCATAACCTGATTGATAGAGTGAGTGGTCTCCAGTGTATTTTTGAGTCAGACATTTTGCCTGAGGGAGCCATCATGCCTACATCCTGTCTATCAGTAGAGATAAGACTATTACACCACATTGCCACCCGGATCCTTCTATCGAAGACTGGACATTTCGATTACATCACTGAGCAGGTGTTGCTCGTGATGGTCTCATTGGTACATTGCACACCCATCTTCCTTTCGGTGCTCATGGTTCATCAGATGATGGAGGCTTCAATGAGTAAGCGACTCTGCTTACCCTATGGGATGAGGTTGACTTTATTGTTCAGGGAGTATGGTGTCAGTTTTGAGGACAAGCCCTTCCGCATGCTACTTCATACTGATGTTTATGACATCAGGTCATTACATAGGATGGGTTATCATCTGTTCCAAGGCTAGTGGAGATGCAGAGTATCTAGTCAGGTCAACGACAGAGTAGATGATGATGATGCTACATAGGAGGAGTGCATCCTTTCCAGTGAGGCAGGACTATAGAGAGTCAGCCTAAGACAACAGCACAGCCAGAGACCGCTTCTCAGTCTAAACCTACTTTATAGCCTTAACCAGTTCAGTCAGATACTCCAGTAGTTTTAAAGAGTTTATTGGACAGAGTCAGATGCATTGAGATAGATGTTTTGATCATTAGATAATGTCTTGACTGATTCATTGCTGAGAGCAGAGAGAGCCATAGTGGACTGAGTGATGGCATCTCAGCTATTCTAACCGCACTGTCCAGACCTATAGGGAGTACTCCAGTTTCTGATACAGCTCTGCCTGCTCCAGCGCCAGTTATTGATGATAGCAATGATGATGATGGAGATGATGAGGAGACTGACTTTGATGGATTCGGGTAGAGGTGATGGTAGACTTGCCTAGGAGTCCCACTTGTGACCCTTCTAGCTCACCTACTCAGACTCCGATCCTATCTTCTCCTCCATCCAGATTAGATGATCATGTTCCGATTCCTATTCTTTCACCTATTATTGATTTACCAGTTATTGATTCACCCATTATTGATACACCCATTATTGACAGTCCTACTATTGATTCATCGATTATAGATTCACTCATTCATTCTTCAGCTGATACACCTACCATGGATACACCTATCATTTCATCACTAATACACCTGTTTTTGACACACCCACTATTGATACACCTACCATCCATACATCCTCTCTTATTCGAGAGCTAGGTTTTTACACACCTAGCTTTCAGTATCTTGACTCTAGTCCATCCTTTGATCGTACACCATATTTGATAATTATAGAGACTGTCGCCCCGGTCTGGTCTGTTCCTGCTGAGGACATAGCTTCCACCTCTTCTACTCTAGCTAGAGGTCAGACATATGCTCGACATAGAGGACATGGTCATCGTACTTCCTTCATGACCTACCAGGACCCGCCTTCGAGATCTCAGATTGATATGGCCTCGAGCTCGCTCTTTTACTGATTCTGGATCGATTGAGATCGGATCTTCTGGTGATAATGAGGATGAGGATTAGGATATCTTTGTATGTTTAGATAGTTTACTTTTATGCATCTTTTGTATGTTTTGTTGTAGTACAAATTCTGACTTTAAATGAAATATTCTGTTGTACTTCATGTTTATGACTTCAAATGAATGAAATGCTTTAAATTTCCTTAGTACTTCATTGTCTTCATTTATGAATGAATGAATGAATTCTTATGGTACTTCAATGCTATATCTTGAATGAATTGCCTATTTGCCTTCCTACCTTTTAAATGATAACAAAAAGGGAGAGTAATAGGACCAAAGTATAAATGTGATGAGTATAAATGTGATGTGCAAGGGATAATAAAAGTATTTAAAATTTTGTGAAAACTATTTTGAAAACTTAGTTGAACTTGAATTGAAAATTGTTTACAAATTTCTTAAGTAAGGGGAGCAATACTTTGTTTACATTGAAAATCTTTTCTGAATTGAATTTCATCTTAAATCCCTTCTTTAAATGTTTGAAAAGATATTCACAAACTCTTTTATGGATCATCAATTTAGGGGGAGCTTTGTCTGTTGCTGAATTTTTGCCTCTCCTAAACATGTTTTCTTGTAGAGTATCATGATACTTGTGCTTGTGTCTTATATATCCCAAAGCTCTGATACATTCTATCAATATTGTAAATTACTTTGATACACCTATTACATTTAGCTCTATGCACCTTGATAAATTCTTTTAAAATCTTTTCATGCAATTTATACTTAAAGATTTTGTCATCATCAAAAAGGGAGAGATTGTTGACTCTGTTATTGATTTTGATGATAAGCAAAATGGTTAAGTATAAGTTGAGTACTAATGATTTCTTTGAAGTGTGTTTTTATTGAAAAAGATACTTACAAATTTGAAAAAGTTTGTTTGATTGAAGAAGCCAAGTTTAGATAAAAGATCTGCTCAAAGCAGACTTGGATAGTCAAAGTTTGCTTGAATGGATACTTGAGTGAAGTATAAATTTGATCCAGAACAAGTTCAGACATTTTTCTGAAGATTTCAGTGAAGTATCAAATCAAAGTGTCGACACATGACATCAAGTGTCGATACATAGAAGTGAAGTGTCGACTCAAGTTAGTATGCAAAGAAAGTTTCAGATGGCATGGCTAAAGTGTCAACACATGAACTTGAAGTGTCGACACATGGATCAGCTCATCGCCTGAGATTTTCAAGTCACAGAACTTGCTATGCATAAGTGTCGACACATGGATACGAAGTATCGACTAAAAGTATCGACTCACCTGAGGAAGTGTTGACAAATCTAAGATTTCTAGAGAGCCAGATTGAAGATATTTGAACTAGGTGTCGACTCAAGAAGTTCAAGTGTTGACCTGAAGTATCGATTCACAGCCTGAAGTGTCGACATATATAGTTATGGGAATAGTAATGGCTAGTTTTTCAAACACAGAACTCAACCCTTTAACCCCCCAATGGCTAGATTTTCGAGTCTAATAGCTAGAAACTAGATTTGAGATCATGGGAAGATATATATATGCTCCAAATCAAATCAAAAATATATTATTGATGAGAATGAAATAAAAATATCCAAGAAAGAAGAAAAGAGAGCATTCACTCCTATTCATTGAAGTTCAACCACTCTTAAGCAAAAGCAAACCTCCAAGGATTCAAGAGCCTTCAAGAGCAATAAAGATCATCCATTCTTGAACAATCAAAGAGGCTTCATCAAGTTCAAAAGAATTACAACTTCGAGCTTCAAAAAGATAACCGCTTTTTTATTAGAAAGCTTTTATTCTCTTTACTTCAAACTATCATTTGTTATAAGGGTTCTTGGTTAACCTATTGTAAAACTAAGGGAGGTTGTTGGTGAGCCTTTAAAACTAATTAGGTTCTTGGTTAGCCGAAAACCAAGGAAGGTTGGTGGTGTGCCTTAAAACCATTTAGGTTCTTGGTTAGCCCGTCAAACCAAGTGAGATTTTGACTTGTGAGCCTTGAAAAATAAGTGGGGTTTTGATTAGTGAGCCCAGAAAACTAATCGACTATAATCGGTTGAGATTATAGTGAATTCCCAAGGAGATCTTGGAGAGTAGATGTCGGTGCATTGGATAGCACCGAACCACTATACTTCTTTGTCTTTGTAGTTGCTTATATTCTCTACTTGCTCTTTCATTTATTGCTCTTTATTTTTGTTGCACATTCACTTAAGAGCATTACATTTGAATTCTTGTACCTTGTTTGATTGTTGAATTGGATTACATTCTATTGCATCGCATCAAGTAATTATTTTTTAAAGACCCAATTCACCCCCCCCTCTTGGGTTGCTTACTGGGCAACAAAGAAGACTCAAGAGTTTTGGTTAGACTCTTGAGTTCTGGATACTTAAGCAACTTCCAACTTGTTTGATTGAAACTATGTAGTAGAAAACCTTTGAACCTTCTTCTCTTAGGTGAATAAAATTTCTATAACTCTTTGAAGTTGGCGTGAAAAAGAATGCTTGGCCGACTCCCTTGTATTTGGCATGGAATATTTTTAGTGGGAGCGCCAAATATGAAGTGTCTTTCTTAATTGCTCATCTTAATTTTAGGTTGTGCTAATCATGAGTTTAGATGGCCAACCAAGGTGTAACATGGAGTGGATAGTGTGTTGTCCCAATGACATGTAATTTTCAGACATGTCATGTATTCTTGTCCTGGTTGAAGTTCCAAATGGTGTTGTCCTAATGACATGTCCAAACATGACATGTGTAAATGTCCAAATTCTTGAAAAGGTGGCACCAAGAAGAGCTTGTGACTTAGGCTAGCACATTGGTTGTCTTAAGCTAGCACATGGGTCACATGGGTCTTCAATTGGGTACACATGGGATGTTATCTTGGGTCCCCTCTTGTAATACAGACTCAATGACTCAACTAATTATATGTACTCAATAAATAACAAATCACATGACTCAACTAATAGCCAACCATACTTAATTAGGCTTGCAAATAAAAAGCCAAAAGTTATTAAAAAGGGCTAATTCAAATCGGACCATTTAAATCCCAATTGGATAAATAGGGTTTGACTCAATTAGGATTTTGACTCAACTTAGTAAGAAGGGTTTTACCCCAAAATAAACCAAACCCTAAATATAGTTGGTAAAAAGGGTTTACTCTAACCAAACAAAAATAACAGAATTTAAATAAATATTTACATGGTAAAAAGGTTTTGGCTTCAGGGTTTTACTCATAAGTGATCCACAGGGATGTGGGTTCAACCTCTCAATTTCTTTTAGCCCTGGTGCCCGCACCAGAAATAGTCCTACAGGTAGGCCTTGTTCAAGTCAATGAAGTCGATGCATGCCCACCACTTGTCGTTAGCCTTTTAACTAGGCCAATGTTGGCAAGCCAAGTAGATACTAGACCTCACAAATGAACTTTGTTTTCAAAAGCTTCTCCACCTTCTATTTGATGGCACAAACTAGCACTTAGGGGTGAACCTTCTCTTCTTCTAGTTAACTAGGGGATGTGCAGGGTTAACATTAAGGTAGTGCACCATGACCATGGGGTCAACACCTAACATATCAACTACTGTCCATGCAAAGATGTTGCTATTTACATGAAGGAACTCCACCAATCAAGTTCTGGACTCTTCACTCTACCTGCTCCCGATGTACACCACTCGAGAGGAGTCAATTTGGTCCAGAGAAATATGAATCAATTCTTCTAAAGGCTTTCCATACTACAACTTCTATTGATCTTGGAGGTCGAGGATCTTAATGGATATGACTTTCTTTAGTTTCTACTTGAGGGTCACCATGTAGCATTACCTTGCCAATGCAAGATCATCTCGTACCTCACTCACATCATGTGGGTGAAGAATTTCATCAGAGGTGGTAGGTTAAGTGATGTGGAACAAGGGGGTTAGGGCTAGGGATGCTGGATGCCAATAAGGATGCTTACGATGCAAAGGAATTCTTTTTAGGGTTGATGATTTTTTTTTTTTTAATGTTTCTTGTTGTTCTCTTCTTCGTTGTTTAAGGTTTCGATTCCCGATCACAAGTAAAGATAAGAAATACGAAGAACAGTAATGGAAGCTTACGCTAGTAGTTCAAAGCCCTAAAGTAAGAACGAGAACAGGACCCCGGATTAAGAAACCCTGGTAGGACTAGCTCAACCTACAATATCTACTTAGGAGATAAAGAGAAGGCAAACCTCAAACTTTTGAAGTGCCCATGCAGAGAATGCTCAACTCGGTGGATGCGGCCTGGATGCTCGAGCAGTCGAACCCATGGGAGCACTGGCTTTGGGTTAGGAGGTCACGATGGCAAAGCTGACCATCTCCAATGCACGAGATGCCAGGGAGGACCTGTAGGCAAACAAAAGAAGGTAAGTGGAGTGTGGAGATGCACGGAAAGGAATTGAACTGGAGTTGGAAAGGGGCTTTGATCCCTGTGTCCAGCTGGATTCCGAAGTCGAAGTCGGAGATAACTTGGGGCCTCGCACCCCACGACGTCCCGGAGGATGAAAGAATGTGGCCTCACACCATGCGACATCCTGGAGGATGAAGGATTTCAAACCTAGCCTAAGAGACGTCCCTACAAAGGGAGGGATGGGTCCTTTAAATAGGCAGCCTAAGAGATCTCAGGGTGGAAGCCATTCACATCCCTATTTCTTTGGCCGACCAAATATTTGGAGTTGGGCGTGGCATGAGAAAAGGCTTGGAGGGGGGGATTGGTCCCTTGACTTCCTTCCTTAGAATGCTTAATTTGGGAAGTGGAGTGGGGCATGGCTTGCTTGGAGGGATGTGTTCCCTTGGGCTCTTCATGCCATCTTCTAGGATTGATTCTTGGCCGACCAAGGGTGAACTCCATGGGGCGTTGCATGGTTGAGGGCTTGAAGAGGGGAGTGTATCTTGTGACCTTCCTTCCTTGCAAGAGCATTTTGGGAAGAAAACTTGGGAGGAGGCTTGCTTTGGGGCTTGGTTCCTTCAAAGATCTTCAATGCCCTCTTTAGATGGAACAAGGCATGATGTGGGGGAGGGAAGAGGGGGATGTTGTCTAAGGCGTGTGGAAAGCAAGAGGTGGCCACTTTGTTTCCCTTCTTGGATGACCAAGTGGCAGCTGATATGGCACCACATAGGTAGCTGAGGTGGCACCTGAGTTGGCATTATCCCAAGTAGAAGGGGTGGGTTGGCCCACCAGAACTTTAGTTGGAGAAGAAAACCAGAGTGACTTCAATTGGGCTTGGGCCCAGACCAAACTCAGACTCGAACAAATACAAGACTCAAGACCTAACTTGACCCAAATGGCCAAGGTACAGGACTAAATAACTTTGACAAGAAATTATAACAATGTTTTTGGGATCAAGGCCTTATTACATGACTCATAGAAAGGGGAACCCTAATCTGAGATCCACAGAGGGTTGAGGAGCCTCTGTCGGATCCTGGTGCCCACACCAATTCTCCCGGAGTTGGAGTAACTCGACCCTATCGAGTAAGGGTTAGCTTGGCTTTGATTCCTTTCCAGGATGTCAAGGTCGATGCACTGCAAGTCCTCCCGTGTGATCCACGAGTCATCAGATTCGGGTCGGCCTTGCCATCAGACCAGGTAACGCTGGTAGCCTTTGCCTCGGGTAGTGATGGCTTGGTCATCCAGGACACGCTCGATCCGCTCTCCTCGCTCAGGTATATTTGGAGGTGGACACTCAGGTTCAGGTTCACTCTCAAGAGGGAGGTCAGGCTCAAATGACTCACTGGGTATGTTTGCGGGTTCTCTATACTCGACTAAGTCAGAGATATTGAATGTCGAGCTAATTCCGTAATCCTGAGGTAGTTCCAGCACATAAGCGTTAGGGCCCATTCTCCTAATTACTTTAAAGGGACCTGCCCCACGAGGATGAAGCTTCTTAACGATTCCCGGTGGAAACCGTTCAGGCCGGAGCCTAAACATTACAAAATCCCTTATTTCAAACTCTTTTGCTCGCTTTCGGGAATCAGTCAAATTATTTTAAAAATTGCATTTAATGCATAATCCTAACATGATGCAAAATGCAGACTCAATTATGCAATCTTATTGAGAAAAAAATTTATTGGACTCCTAGGGTCTAAACCTAACAGACTTTTGACTCTCTAGGTTTGACCCTAGTTTGGTATGTACAAGAAAAATTATTAAGGATCCTTAGCAAATGCCATAAAGTATACCAGAAGTAGAGGGCAAACAGGATGGGCTCTAAGGAGTCATTCATTCTGGTAATCTCAATAAAAAGTAATCCCATGGCTCTAAAAATGTGAGACAGCTCTGGGAAGGGGAGAAAAAAAGAGTCAGAGTCTTGGGGTAATCTCTGGGCATCATGAAATAGACCTTGGTTGTTCAGGATAATCTTAAGATTTGGGCATCATTCAATTGGTGTCATATGGTCCACTTGTTTTGGTAGATCTTGGGGCTTGCTAGGGTCAATCCCGCAGTGAGGAAGGTCTGTTAAAGAGGATCCTGGGACCAAGTCTATAGTATGATGGATGTTTCTCAGGAGTGGAAGTTGAGCAGGTAACTCATCGGGAACTTCATCCTCAATTTCTTTCCGAGCTTCAACCATCTCTTGAAGATGTTCTCTTTGGATCGGTTCATTAAGGGTTGGTTCCTGAACTCCTGTGAAAAAGACTAGTGAATCCTCATATTTATTTACTAGATGTGATCCTGGCTCGGTCATCTCCTCTTCAAATTTTGTAGTGGGTTCAGGATCATTTTCCTTGGATTCCCTAATGATTTCACCCTCGGGCCCATCTTCTACTAAACCTGACTCATAGATGCTTTCTTTCAATTCTTTAATGGGTTCAGGAGTTTCTTTTCCTAAATTTTCAATGGGTTCAACTTAAAGTCTTCAATGGGCTCAGGGGTTTTTGTATTCAAATTCTCAGAATGTTCATCCTTCTCTCCCTGAAACTCTTTAAAGGGTCCTTTCCCAGTAATCTCCACTTCTAACCCATTGTCCTTGATTAGGTTAACTTCAGGCTTCTTCTCTTTAAGGCTACTTAATCCTTTCTTGACTGGGTCCTTTGGCTAGATTGGATTGATTGTAATCTTTTTCCCTTGGTGGAGAAAGACACAAGTATTGGATCGACCATAAAAGGTGGCATCATGGTCAAAAAGCCAGGGTCGTCCTAGGATGATACTACCCACACCCATGGGTAAGACGTCACACCAAATCGATTCTTCATAGAAACTCATTTTAATCTTGATTTGGCACCTAGATTTTACTGGGATTGAAGTTGAATCTATCCAGGAGACTTTGTAAGGGTTGGGGTGGGGAACTGTGGCTAGTCCTAAAGATTTGACTGTACTCAAGGAAAGGGCATTAACACAGCTTCCACTATCAATGATGACCTTACAAACCTTATCTCCTAGCTTGTTCAGGGTCTGTAGGATGTTAGTCCTATGCCAGTCTTCCTGTACTATGTTTTGGGCTAGGATGCATCGGACTACCCCTACAATGTCTTCAGACTCTGGGGAAGGATCACGCTGAGGGTATTACCTATGGTGAAGAGGTGACTCAGGACTGGGTTCAGGTCGGGGCCTAGCAGCTTCCTCTAGGGGTCTTAGTCTGGCATCTATCTGGGCCAGTCTATTGATCAACTAGGTCATGGATTGGGTTAAGGCTCCAATTTCGGCTCGCAGTTGGTCCATGGTGTCGGTAGAGGGTGGAGAAGGTGGGTGAAAAGAGGTTCTTGATCTAGTGCACATGTAACAAAACGATACTACGGTTTGCTAGACCTAGGAGATCTCTCCAAATGTAAAGTCAAGAAGATGAACCTGGAAGTAGTAACTTGGCACCTGACCAGGTAAGTATAAGGTGAGTGGAGGTTCCTCTTTGCTTGCCTAGACACCAATTAGAAATTGGCCAGGTAAGCGAACCAACCCACTTCCCTTCGGGCTCTAGTCCCTAAACCACTTGCCTAGACACCAGCTACACAAGCACACACCAACAAGCAATCTAGCTTGGCTCAGCACTTGGGTCGACCCGACTTCGTGGGTGTCCCTAGCTTACTAGAGCAGATTAAATGTCTAATTGATTTTAGTTAATGGCTAGGGTTTGATATGCCGGGTGGTGGTTTTTGGGCTAGGGACAGGTAATGAAATCCTAACCCTATGTTAAATTGACGCCCTTAAGATATGTTATGTAAAATGAAGTACAAGAATGACTAATGTAATGACTTAATTTTTTTTTTTTTTTCTTTTGTGTCTTTTATATGTGTGAATGCTAAACAAAATGCAAGAATTAAAATGTGCTCCTAAATGCAAGAAATAAACTAGATGGATGAATGAGATGCTTACTGAAATTTTCAGACCTGAGATTTTCTCAGGTGGTATTTTGGCTTGTAGAAATTCTACAAACTAAAATAAAATATGAGAAAATAGAAAAAAATACTATGAAAGGAATGAGATCTAACAAAATATAAATCATGAAATTTTGATATCTCTACAGGGAGAAACAATCCAATAATCAGACCATATACGGACTGACCAGAATGCAGAAAATGAAACTAATGCACTAGTCCTAGCCTTGCTCTGATACCAGAAATGATGTGGAACAAGAGGGTTAGGGCTAGGGATGTTGGATGCCAATAAGGATGCTTACGATGCAAAGGAATTCTTTTTACGGTTGATGATTTTTTTTTTTTAATGTTTCTTGTTGTTCTTCTTCGTTGTTTTAAGGTTTCGATTCCCTATCATAGGCAAAGATAAGAAATACGAAGAACAGTAATGGAAGCTTATGCTAGCAATTCAAAGCCCTAAAAGTAAGAATGAGAACAGGACCCTGGGATTAAGAAACCCCGGTAGGACTAGCTCAACCTACAATATCTACTTAGGAGATAAAGAGAAGGCAAACCTCAAACTTCTGAAGAGCCCGGTGCAGAGAACGCTCAACTCGGCGGATGCGACCTGGATGCCCGAGCAGTCGAACCCGTGGGAGCACTGGCTTTGGGTCAGGAGGTCGTGATGGCAAAGCTGACTCTCTTCAATGCACGAGATGCTAGGGAGGACCTGTAGGCAAACAAAAGAAAGGTCAGCGGAGTGTGGAGATGCACGAAAAGGAATTGAACTGGAGTTGGAAAGGGGCTTCGAGCCCGGTGTCCGGCTGGATTCCGAAGTCGAAGTCGAAGATAACTTGGGGCCTCGCACCCCGCGACATCCCGAAGGATGAAGGAATGTGGCCTCACACCATGCGATGTCCTGGAGGACGAAGGATTTGCGATGCCCTGGGGCGATGGACAGGTGGCCTCACACCACTCGACGTCCCTGGGGACGAAGGTAATTCCACTCTAACCTAGCCTAAGAAACAATGTTTGGAGGGTGGAAGAAACTCAAACTTTTCATTAATCACTCAATCATTCATTCATTCATTCATTCATTAGTTCTACAAAGGGAGGGATTGGGTCCTTTAAATAAGCACCCAAGGCCCTTTTGAAATTCAAAATACAAATCTCATGGTGGTGCCAAAAATTTTCCACATCCCTATTTCTTTGGCCGACCAAATATTTAGAGTTGGGCATGGCATGAGCAAAGGCTTGGAGGGGGGGATTGGTCCCTTGACTTCCTTCCTTAGCATGCTTAATTTGGGAAGAGGAGTGGGGCATGGCTTGCTTGGAGGGATGTGTTCCCTTGGGCTCTTCACGCCATCTTCTAGGATTGATTCTTGGCCGACCAAGGGTGAACTCCATGGGGCGTTGCATGGTTGAGGGCTTGAAGAGGGGAGTGTATCTTGTGACCTTCCTTCCTTGCAAGAGCATTTTTGGAAGAAAACTTGGGAGGAGGCTTGCTTTGGGGCTTGGTTCCTTCAAAGATCTTCAATGCCCTCTTTAGATGGAACGAGGCATGATGTGGGGGAGGGAAGAGGGGGATGTTGTCCAAGGTGTGTGGAAAGCAAGAGGAGGCCACTTTGTTTCCCTTCTTGGATGCCCAAGTGGCAGCTGATGTGGCGCCACGTAGGTAGCTGAGGTGGCACCTGAGTTGGCATTATCCCAAGTAGAAGGGGTGGGTTGGCCCACCAGAACTTGAGTTGGAGAAGAAAACTAGAGTGACTTCAATTGGGCTTGGGCCCAGACCAAACTCGGACTCGAACAAATACAGGACTCAAGACCTAACTTGACCCAAATTGGCCAAGGTACAAGACTATACAAATTTGACAAGAAATTATAACAATGTTTTTGGGCTCAAGGCCTTATTACAGGACTCATAGAAAGGGGAACCCTAATCTGAGATCCACAGAGGGTTGAAGAGCCTCTGTCGGATCCTGGTGCCCACACCATTAAGACCATAGCCTACAAAGCATTAGGCCAAGTCTCCGCTAGATAGCATTATTGGCAGCTAGGATTCTGACCACCAGGAAGTCCAAAAGGGCTGTAGCCTATCTCGGGGTTGGCTAGCTATTATAAGTAGTGTCATGATGCCCTTGATGGACATGGCATTCCATAAAAAACTAATCAAGGGAGAATTCGCCCTTCAGAGGCAATCCTTGGGCAATCCCTCCAAGAAAAGGGATCATAAAATAAAATATCTATGGAGCTTCCATTGTCCTCCAAGATTCTCTTTATATCATAATTGAAAATAGCAAGAAAAACAACCATAGGACTATCATGCGAGAATAGAACTCCATTGGCATCATTAACAGAAATGGTAATAGGCTCATCTCTAGCCCTCTAGCATTTGGGCTAGAGGATATCCACCTGGGCCACCCTGGCATATACTTGTCACCCAAACGAGCTTGCCCCTTCGTGGGTAGTCCACCAAAGATTGTACCATCATGGATTCTATTCCCTATATGGGATTCGATTGCTAGCTAGCTGATGCATGGGGCTGACCGATGTAGCTGCACATGTAGCTGGGATTCCTAATCAGTGGCCTCAAACACGAGGTTGATCGATGTAGCTGCATAGGTAGCCTCACTAAAGTAGTGACTCGATCTTCCACTTTAGGGAAATGCAGTTCTCGGTATCATGCTCGTAGTCCTAGTAAAATTGATAATAGTACTTATGATCCTTCTGGACCTTCTTGTTCATCTTTCTCGACCACCGGATAATATCCTGACCCTTGATTTCTATTAGGATCTATCCTTAGGGAGCATTCAAGAGGGTGAACTTCTCCTTGTGGGGTGACTTGGAACTTGCAGATCGATGGTGGAACTCCTTGTTCCTTTTTTTTTGTTGGTATTATTGTTGTTGCTGGAGGGGAAGAGTTGGATGGGAGAGGTCCTCTCGAGGATGTTTTCGATCTCCCTTCTACTTTCATTTCTCCACCATGCCTTCTTCAGCATTGATGTACTTTTTTGCATGAACCAAAAGCTCTGGAAGGCTCTAAGAAAATCTCTTAGAGAGTAAAGTGGAAGTTGCCTTCACATAGCCCTCTCTCCAATGCTGATACAGTGATAGAGGGTTTGAGGCCACAGACCTTTTTCATGGCCACTTTAAAGTTACCTATGTTGTGGTGAAGGGACTCGCCTTACTCTTGTTGGATTGAGAAGAGAAAGTCAGAGCCTCACTCAGGCCTCTTGTTGCTCTGGAACTAGGCCGTGAACCTCTGGCCAAATTCTTTGAAGAAATGGATTGACCCCAGTTGAAGCCAAGTGTACTAGGCTCTTGCCACTTCCTTAAAGGTGGTTAGGAAGATCTTGTACATGAGGGCATCTAATGCCCCTTTGAAAAGCATGAGGGACCTAAAGATTTTCAGGTGTTCGAACAGATTAGAAGTGCCATCGTAAGCCTCCATAGCAAGGGTCGTGAAGTGGTTGGGCACTGGTTCCTTCATAATCTTGCAAGAAAATGGGGGGTAAACCATAAATTAGGGTTTGCTACTTGAAGTTAACTTGCTCCTATGAAGTTCTCTCAAGTAGCCATCCACCTCTTGGACCTTACAGGCCAGCTTGCCCTGCTGACCAGATTGCCAAGCAGGATGAGGGCTTGAAGATTTCTCTAATGGAGCACCCTACATGGAGGAAGAGAAAATAGAAACAAAAAAGTTAGATGGGCATGCCTTACCCAGCTCCTGGCAAGAGGGGTGACTTCGAGATGTGGTAGGTTGAGGCGAGGCTCGAAAGGGAGCTTCCAGGCTGATCACCTCACTTGAGGACCATCTAACTCCATAATAGGGGCAACCCCAGTCCCAGCCTACACCCTAGGCTTGACTTGCATCATAGGCTATTCACCCTGCCTAGGGGAAGGTGGGCATAAGGTGGATGAATGGTGGGTGAGCTCCGCCTCGAGCCTAGGTAGAGCATGCTAAAGACTTTGTACTAAGGTCATCATGCCTGGACTTGCTGAGAGAGTTGCTGGAACTGCTCAATAGTGATAGTTGAAGCAACCAAATGCCCCGCCTCTCCTCCTAGTGGAAGCAGAGAGGGGTGTCCAAGGCTATGAATGCCTCGGTAGGGATGGACGTGATAGTCCTTTTTTCCTTGTTCATTGTATGAACCAAGAGCAAGGTGGTACTAAAGATAAATTCCAATCCTCAATGAAGTTTCACGGGCACCTGGCCCTTCCTCTAGTGCCAATTTATTACAGATCTCCTGAAGATGGTGCTGACCTGGGCTCAGCTTGAATGGTGGCTAGAGTAGGAGTAGCTACTACTGGTGTAGAGTCGGGCCATATAGAGTCTTATCACTGAGAGTCAATCCTATAAGACAGAGAGGACTAGAAAGTCCGACACATCAAGGGTAGGTTCCCAGTGGTGCACCTTCCAATGCCTAAGTAGTATCCTAAAGAGGCAAATAAAGGAGGTTGAGTCCCCTCTAGTTTTAAAGCAAGAATGGAAGAGGAGCTAGAGAAGAAGCAAAGGAGAGGTTGAGAGAGGGACAAAATGTAATCCATGGGAGAAGGGGGTCTTAGTGCATTTGAGTCTCACTTTCCTAGGATTAGCCATTCCATGCACTCTTTATTGCTCACAGGGTGCTTGGACCTTATTGCTCTTCTTCTTGTGTTCTTATTATTCCCTTGTTTGACTTACTCGGAGGGTTTCCAGAAACAAAATTATGGGTATGTACCTGACACCTAAGGATAGGAGATGATGGCTGGCATGTTCCAGCTATTGTAGGCATGCTCAAAAAGGGAGATCATGCTATTATAGGTGAGGCAGGGAGTGGTGGCTGGCACGGGATGTTCCTGTGGTAGGACTTCCTTCTGTGGCAATCATTAATGACTGCCACACTAGCAGTGCAAGCAAATAGGTGGCAAGGGCATGACCGATAGTGGTTGGCATGCACAGGAATTTGGTGGGTGCGCACCTCTATATCCATGCAGCAATGCATTGGAAGGTAGCTTTATCACTTGAGCCAACTAACATGCATCTGGAGTGGGTTGGAGTCTGGATGCCATGTTGGACCATCAGACCATGACATATCAGTCACGAGCATGGGGATCTGAAGCCATACATTCAAGGACTCCTTATGAATGGCTGTTGGGTCACCTAGGCTAGGCACAACGGAAGACTGGGTTTCAAGATTTTTTTATTCAAAACCCTGATCGGCTGGAACCTTTAGGATTATAAAAGAATACCTGGAATGCTATATTCCTTAATTTCCATGAGGCGCATAACTGCATGCCCTCTAGAGGTGATCCACACAGAAATCGGACCAAGGAAGCACTCCTACGAAGGTTGCTTGTTTGACTGGAACTCTTCCAGTAGCCTTTCGAACTTTCTCCCTTTGCTAGAACCCCTACCATTCTGTAGGGCACTCAGAGAATACTCTGAATCCTCTCTCAAATTCCAGATACCCCTTTTATTTTTTTTCCTAGGCTCTTGTCTTAACTAGACTAGCCTTGTCTTGAAAGAACAAGCTTTGTCTTAAAGAGACAAACCTTGTCTTAAGAAGGAGGAAGAGAAAATAGCAGGTAGTATTTTTTGATGGGAAAGTCTAATGCTTTGGCATCAGATTACCGATGCCAATTTATAAGGAGGGATGGGGTGCCTAATATGTATCTCCTTTAGCCATTTGATAAGACCCTTTAAGCAGAAGGAGTCTTATTAGGATGAGAGGACATATCATGATAAAACTTTTCATGTGCCAAGAGACAAATTATTTTCTCTTAATTTTCTAGCCTTTTTCTCCACCTGCCACATGGCATTGACTGGTTATGGGAAGGCTAAGGGGCATGAAATTAGGAAGGAAGTGTTAGAGAAATACAAGAGCCTTCAAATAGAAGGACTCCTGATTTCAAATTAGCGCCATAATGAAGAGACGCAACTCTTCATTTTGTGCCAACTCCTTCCATGCCATTTTTTCATTTTTGATAGGTCAAAGCCCATTCATTTGGATGTGGAGATAAGGGATAAGCAATTGGGCTTTATCTAGGATTTGTGTCTGACTGGCAGTAGGACTCTTGGTCCTTCTGTGCAATTCTTGGTGCACACCATAACATGGTGCCAAGAGTCCATGCCATGTAGGACTCTTCCATAAATCCAAGATAATTCTTAATAAGATTTAGATAAATACTGAATAAGGCTGCCCCACTTAAGACTCTATCCAATTTAAATTTCACTTAAATTAGTTAGCCAAATAGCAAACAAGCTAACCCAATCCAATTGGGTTAGGAATTGGGATAGCATACATATGCTAATATGTCAATTAGCTAACCAATTAGGATTCCATGACCCTAATAAAAATATAATTAACTTTCTTGGCCAATTCCCTAATGTGTGTGACCTTTTGGGTTCCACATCTAGCTAGTAGTAGGTCTAGGTCAAAGCCAATTTGATTCAATCAAACCAAATTGACCTAATTAGGTCAAATTGAGCTGATCTAAGTTGCTATTCAAACCTACTTCCGAATTGACTCATGAACCCAATCAAATTGATTTATAAAAACCTACAAAACATGATTTAAGTCTAGCAACTGTCATGCCTACCTGGAAGATGAAAAATTTGATAGAAATTATCAAAATACCTTTTGATGGAAAGTTACCATGCAATTCAATCCTTTGATCTCACTTTATCCCATTTAAGTGATGGGCATGGATTAATGTCAAACCCTAGCACTTAATCCTATCAAATCTCAATTCGATAATGAAGACTCGATCGATGAAATATTAGAAATCCTATCTAATCTCATCATGCTTTGATCAAAGACTTCCTGAGTCATCATTCAAAGAGATCACACAGGATAACTTCTCCTCTTACTAGGAGTGATCGATTCCTTGTTGACCTACTCATTACCTTCATGCATAATGCACCATATCCAGAAGCACCCCATGCATGACTTAATTATCATGAATGAGTATGCACTAAAATATGGATTCATGTGCACAAGATATTATGGTAGTCTCATGTATAAGGATCACATGCACAACTCCCACTAAGAGAACATTCTTTTGACAAGTAAGACTTCCATTTGATATTCTCTTGTCAGATCAATTCAGGGGACTCATTACCTAATGAGCACCCACATCCTTGTATTAGTATCTTTATACAAGTGGTTATGAGAGCAACCACCCTTTTCATCAAGCATATATAAGATGTGCTAGTCTTTCCGGATTCATCAATCTCCGAATCGATGATCTAATGACTAGAAACATTTTACATTATGGTTTATAGGAACTTACATCTCATCATTATGATATCCATCATTATCCTAATTCTATTGTACTAACCTATGGGGTTCATCATGATCTTATAATTAAAACATAAGACATAGCATATGATGAATCAAAAATTGCTTTTATCAATCTTGAGTTGGGAGAATGCCACTGATACAATAACTACGATTGACTTTCAAGGCATATTTTGTTAATCTCCTACTTGCACTAAAGCCAATCACCCTTGAATTTAATACCCGTACAATCTAGATGGCGATCTAACTATTGTAGTGGAATTGCTTTAGTGAATGGGTCTGCTATACTGTTCTTTGTATCGACTCGTTCTACTACCACATCATTTTTTTCAATGATTTCTCGAACGTGGTGGAAGCATCTTAGGATATACTTGGACTTATGGTAAGACCTCAATTCCTACGAATGTAGGAATCATGTCTAATTATATGATAAGTTTTTTTATCCGGACAGCTTCCTTAGTGGCTTCACTAGCAGTTTTGTGTTATGCCTCAGTAACTGAGTCAGCTATAGTTGGCTGCTTGGTACTCTTCTAACTCACTGCTCCTCCATTCAAAGTAAAGACACACCTTGATATAGATTTACTATCATCTAGATCAAATTGAAAACAAGAATCTATATAGCCTTCTAGTTTCAATTCTGATTTACCATATATCATAAAAATATTTTTAGTCTTTCTCAGGTACTTAAGAATGTTTTTCATATCTTTCCAATGATCCTCCCTTGGATCAGCCTGGAACATGCTTACTATGCCTATGGCATAAGCAATATCAGGCCTGGTACATAGCATTGCATATATTATTGATCCTACTATCAAATCATAAGGGATCTTATTCATTCTATCTCTTACTTCTGGAGTCTTAGGTGACATCTTTTTAGATATGTGTATGCCTTGACTCATGAGCAAGTGACCCTTCTTACTTCCCTCTATATTGAATCTCTTCAATATAAAGTCTATGTACCTAGATTGGGATAATCCTAGCATCCTTTTAGATCTATCTTTATAGATCTTTTTTCTTAGAATATATGATGCTTCTCCCAAATCCTTCATGGAAAACTATTTTGACAGCCATGATTTAACTGACTACATCATTAGAACATCATTTCCAATGATAAGTATGTCATCAACATACAAGACCAAGAAGATAATGGCACTCCCACTTGTCTTCTTATACATACATGGCTCATCCGTATTATTGATGAAACCAAATTTTTTAATAGTTTCATTGAAATGAATGTTCCACCTCCTTGATGCTTGCTTTAATCCATAAATGGATTTCCTAAGCTTACATACTTGGTTTGGTCTCCCAATTGAGACAAAACCCTCTAGTTATGATATATAGACTCCTTTCTCAAGATTTTGATTGAGGAATGCAGTCTTAACATCCATCTGCCAGATCTCATAATCATAGTATATAGCAATAGAAAGCATGATCTTAATGGACTTGAGCATGGCAACTAGCGAGAAGGTTTCATCATAGTCTATACCATTCTTTTGCTTGAAACCTTTTGCCAACCAACCTAGCCTTGTAGGTTTCTATTAGCCCATCTACTCCAATCTTCTTTTTGAAGATCCATTTGTACCTTATTGGGACAATTCCCTTAGGTGGGTCAACCAAGGTCCAAACCTAGTTGTCATACATGGAATCCATTTTGGGTTTCATGGCACTTAACCATTTGTCAGAGTCCGTACTCATGATAGCTTCCATATAGGTCAGTGGATCATCTCCTTCAATGATGTTGGTTTCATTATTGTTTCCAGTCATAAAACCATATCTTAGAGGTGTTGCCCACACTCTCTCTAACCTATGGAGAGGAGGTGTGTATTGTGGTTGTACCTAATCAAATGGTACTTTTGATTGAGGAACTTGAGTTTGTTCATTTTGAACTTCACTCAATTCAATTAATCTCCCATTTCCTTCTTCTTGGATAAATTCTTTTTCCATGAATATGTCATGCCTACTAACAAAACTTTTTGTTCAATAGGATGATAGAATAGAGTATCCAATACCCTCTTAAGAATAACCAATAAACCTATATATCTCAGCCTTAGCACTTAGCTTATGTCCAAATTCCTTATTAACATAAGCTGGGAAACCCCAAATCTTAAGATATTTAAGACTTTTGGTATGGGCGCCAGACTCAGAAGAAGACTTCAGAGCTCCATCTGGATCTCTGATTAACCTTGCCCGAAGAATTAGGGTTTTTGGCTTGTAATAAGGGTTGACTTGATCAACTCAATTTTAGTTTGAGTCTGTATTACTTGCATTTTTATTTTGTTGAGTCATGTTGACTCAGTAGTGGACTAGGGCTTCAACCTGGGGGTGTTACATTTTCTCCCAAGGCCAAGCAAGTGGGCGCCACACTCCCAGCCACACTCCCAGCCATACGCCTGAGTCCAGGGGGTGCCACATCTCCATCCAGCAGGTTTTGGTCCCCACACCACAGATAGCAGCTCCCCTCTTTCATGCGCTAATTGAGGAGAAATCCACCAGGGGTCCACAAATCAAGGGGGCGGCCCAAGACTTCCCAAAAGAACCAAACTATGAAAGGGAAGAAATTCTCTTGGAGAGAAATTCAAGGAGGCGCCCATTACCTGCTAGAAATACTCAAAACAAAGTTAGAAGGAGCCATAACTTGGGGAGAAAGAAAAGGAGGTATCCAAAAAGGGTTGAGCCATGAAAGGAAGGAGATTTCTCTTGAAAAGCAAGGTTAGGAGGCGCCCTAATCTTTCCAACTAAAGCCAGATATAAAAGGCAACAAATTTTCTATTGGAGGGCAAGGTTAAGAGGCGCCCAAACACTTCCAGATAAGGCCAAGCATAGAAGGAAAAAAATATTTTCTTGGAGGTCAAGACAAGGAGGCGCCACCCACTTTCCTTTTTGAAGCTTCAATCAACTTTGGAATTAATTGGCCGGCCATATGAGTAGGGATTGATATCCTAATTTGAAGATCCCCTCCTTTAGTCCCACATGGGAAGATGTAAAACCCTACTCTCTTGTAATGGCCTATAAATTAAACCCCCATGTAAGTTTGAAAAAAAAGATGAGATGAATGAAACCAAATTTTTTTTGGGAGCAAACTTTGTGTTTTCTCTCTTCCGCACTTGCATCCAGGTAATGAGCTCCGTGAGAGAGTAAATCCGGGTTCCCCAGGAACTTTGAGGAGGTGTGAGATCTCCAAAACCCAAACCCTAGGTTAGCCACTCCACTCCCAAACCCTAGCCGCCCATCATTCTTTTCTTTCTACCAATCCCTAGCCTATCCCACTTCTCACGGCCTCTCTCTTCAAGTCCAGGCCAACCACCAGCATCCAGCTACAGTCCAGATACTTCAGATCCAAAGCTCTTTCCAGAGGGAGTTGAATCAGCCTTTAAGAGAATCCGGATCTCAGCGGCATCAGCCTTCAAGTTCTTCGAACTGGTAAATCCTTCCCCGAGTCTCTGAATCCATCACTTGTTTTTCTTCTTCCCAGATCTTGAGTCAAGGAGAAGCCGACCCAGCCACGAGGCCAGTATTGGAGGATCCATTACGAAGATAGCCGAATCCGAGGATCCAACAATCTGCTCAAGAGAGTTCTTCCACCTAAATTCTGTGAAGATCACTGTCTGGTTGGTAAACCATCTCTCCTCTTTATTTATGTCCTGTTGAAAGTTCAGAGCGAAACCCTAGGTCTGGGAGTTTCTCAACCCCCAGCGATCCGTTACTTCTGAACTACTCTGATAACTTAGCTTCTTCTAAATTGTGCTTTCAATCCTTACCTAGTTTCCTTCAACTTAGTTTAATTTTACTTTGAGTCAAAGCCAATTTCTGAAATATAAAAAAAAAAAGAATCAATCTTAATTTTTACTTCCGCATACGCTTCTTTGTTCTTTGTTCTGCATCATTTTTGGTATCAGAGCATTCGTTCTGTATCAATTTTGGTATCAAAGCTTTCGTGCTGCATCATTTTTGGTATCAGAGCCTTGTCTAGGGTTTCTGTGTCGATTGCTTGCTTGAGTCTCTCTCTTTTTACTTTGTCTGCTCGAAGTAGACTCCCTAGGATGTCCGGTCCTAGGAATGAAGCAAGGTGCAAACCACCTCTTCCCATTCTACGGGGTGTTCCTAGGGCGTGTAGGGGATCCGTTGGGTTACAACTTCGTAGCAGGAATTATAAACTGGGAAGTACTCTATTTTCAGCCCGTAATTATCCTGTTACATGAATTATTTCTCACTACAGGTAACTCCAAATTCAGTGATTTTTATTTTGATAAAACAAATATAATTGAAACTATTTTGCACAATTTTCCTGTGATTTATTGGTTTCCGTGAGATTTCTGAGAATAAATTACTGCAACTCTGTTTTTATGTTTCTGCAATTCAATTATTTTCGAGTGATCATCTTTTAATTCATCTTAAGGGCATTTGAGAATCTAAGATAAGGGGGGGAAGTTGATAACCTCTCCTTAGCCCAAAACCACCACCCACTCATTCGAACCTAAGCCTTTAATCTTAAAATTAATTAGACCTAATTTGCCCTAGTGGGCTAGGAACATCAACAAGTCGGGTCAAGGCTAGTGTTGAGTAAGTTTGTCTGGTTACTCTGTGTGTGCTTTGTGCTCAGTGTCTAGAACGGTGGTTCAGGGATTCCATCCCGAAGGGCTTGTGTGCTGGTCTGCCTACCTGGCCAATCACTGATTGGTGTCTAGGATTGGCATCTAGGGACCTAACACTCCCCTTACACCTGCCTGGCTGAGTCCTGAGTTACTACAGGCTAGCTTGCCACTCTGATTGGGCATCTAGTTTGGGCTCTAGGTCTAGTTAGCCCGTAGTCATTCTGTTGAGTCTCATTTTGTATGTTTGCTTGCATCATGTCTACCCGGAATGGAGTGCCCTACCAACCTGGTCAAACCCAACCTGATTTAGAGGCCATGGTTAGAGCTCTTACTGAAAGTATGAACAAATTGAGTCAGGATATGACTGCTACTGTTACCCAGTGTAAAGAACAAGTCCATGAGAATTTTACCCAGCTTAGAGATCGAGTCCAAGTACTTGAGAAACGTAGACATCAAAATTGGACCCCTGATCCAAAATTTAATAGGCCCCAACCTCATCCATGCCAGGAGCCTAGGAGGACCTTATACCATGATCCCGAGCATAACCTTAGGAAGCCTAACCATGATATCTATAGTGTGGATCGTGTCTATAAGAGGTCCTTACAATATTCTAGACCAGTCACTCAACAAACCAAGTCTTCTAGATCAAACCATTTAGATCCACACCCATGCCCAAGTAAGGTCTCTACTAGCTTGAAACCCAGTGTGACCCAGGTTCCTATATCGCAAGAATGTTTGTTTTGCGAAGAAAGAGGCCATAAATCTAGTCAGTGCCCATGCATAGGACTGGCTTGTGCACAGCTAAGTGGTAAGAATCCTAAGGATGACATTAATGAGGGAGAACCCAAGCCTACCAATGAGAAAGAAAGGTTAGGTATGACAAGCCTAAAATCAGTTAACCCGAGTACCACTGACCCGAAACCCATTGAAGATGGCATCGAGGAAGTATATGATGCTGGCTTGAGTCTAGTTGATGAATATGAGGGGGAAGAACTTGAAGAATGTGACATCGATACTATTGGTTCCTTACCTGAGGAGACCTTGGAGAGCAACCAAGTGGTAGGACCTAGTTCAGAAATTTAAGAGATTTGTGAGAATCAGGTTCCTTTAGTCAAATACCCCCAGGAAGAACTCATAGTGTTAGCCCGAGCTATCAGTTCGTACCCTCTAATGACAGTCATTCCCCAAGTACCAATTAAAGATCTTTGAACTGAACTGTTTAAGTTTGCCCACCCTATGGTAGATCCTCTCCTTAGGATGACTGAATCAAGACTCTTACAATTGGACCTTGTCCCATGCTCAGCCACTAAGGTCTCTCCCGTAATCTCAGTTGGACATCCTTTTCTTGAGCGGATTGATTCACCCAGTCCTGTAGAAGTCCTCCTTATGACCCCTGACCCCTTCCTTCGCAAGACTGACCTACCCTTCTATAGAGTATACCTTTCCTCACCCATAGGTCAAATTTCAAGTCTTGAGGTCATCATCCATAGGCCCTTCCATGAATCATTCTCTAATCCATTTCTTGAGAAAGTGGATCATTATTTGCTTAGAGAACAAACCTTAACTGTTGCAATCACATGTCCTAGGCTACTCCCCGAACCATCTCTTGATCCATTCCTGGGAGTAGCAAACTTTTCCTTTCGTAAGGATGACCAGTTGACATTCATAGATCACCATTCAAACCTTCAGGTCACCACCTTTAGCCAGCAGGTAATTCGAGACTCCACCTCATATTTCCTCCCTTTCTTTAGGATTTCCAATGCTTCTTACACCATCCAAGTATACTCTGTCAAAGTCTTTAGAGTGAATCACGTGTCAGAATCTATTAGGTTTGCCACCTACTTCTGGAAGACCTTATGGCACCTACTAAGCACCCATGATAAGTTTTCATGCTCTGCATGCCATCCTCCGACCCAAGGTCAAACCTAGAGAGCCGTAGTTTGTTAGGTTTAGACCTAGGGTTCCTTTGAATAAAGTCCATTCTTTAGGAATGCATCGTCAGTCAGTTTAGGACATTGTCTCAGATTTTGATTGAGTGAGAAAACCAGGAATTGGGATTTGTATTTACCCAGGGCTAAATTTGTATATAATGTTTCGATCAATAGGTCTATAGGCTAGAGCCCCTTTGAAATTGTTCATGGATACAAGCCTAACACACCACTTGATCTGATTTCACTATTAGTCCACACACACAAGTCTCTTGATGCACTTGCATAGCATGTAAAGGACTTGCATAAAGAAATTCATACCAAAATAAATTTAAGTAATGAAACTTATAAGAAGTTGGCTGATTCTCAAAGGCGAGTCAAAACTTTTGTTGAGGGAGACTGTGTAATGATAAGGTAAAGGTCTGAACGGTTTCCTCCTGGAACCGTTAGAAAGTTACATGCAAGAGGAGCTGGACCATTTAGAGTGGTGAAGAGAGTAGGATCCAATGCCTATGTGCTCGAGTTGCCTCCAGAACTAGGCATTAACTCCACTTTCAACATTACAGACCTAGTAGAGTATAGAGAGCCAGCTGTGATTCCCAGTGAGGCTTTTGAACCTAATCCTGCTCTTGAGAGTGAACCCAACCCTGTGTGCCCACCAACAAACTAGCCTGTGAGGAAAGAGCAGATTGAAAAGATCCTGGATGATCAGGTTATCTCTACTCGTAATCAAGGATACCAAAGATACCTGGTCCGCTGGCAAGGAAGGCCAGATTCTGATGACTCTTGGATCTCCTGAGAGGAATTACAAGAATTGGACCCAGACCTCTTGGAGAGATACCAGAGCCAACTTGATCCATACTCGACAGGGTCGAGTTCCTCCCACCCTGGGAGAATTGGTGCGGGCACCAGACTCAGAAGAAGACTTCAGAGCTCCATCTGGATCTCTGATTAACCTTGCCCGAAGAATTAGGGTTTTTGGCTTGTAATAAGGGTTGACTTGATCAACTCAATTTAGTTTGAGTTTGTATTACCTGCATTTTTATTTTGTTGAGTCATGTTGACTCAGTAGTGGACTAGGGCTTCAACCTGGGGGTGTTACATTTTCTCCCAAGGCCAAGCAAGTGGGCGCCACACTCCCAGCCACACTCCCAGCCATACGCTTGAGTCCAGGGGGTGCCACATCTCCATCCAGCAGGCTTTGGTCCCCACACCACAGATAGCAGCTCCCCTCTTTCATGCGCCAATTAAGGAGAAATCCACCAGGGGTCCACAAATCAAGGGGGCGGCCCAAGACTTCCCAAAAGAACCAAACTATGAAAGGGAAGAAATTCTCTTGGAGAGAAATTCAAGAAGGTGCCCATTACCTGCCAGAAATACTCAAAACAAAGTTAGAAGGAGCCATAACTTGGGGAGAAAGAAAAGGAGGTATCCAAAAAGGGTTGAGCCATGAAAGGAAGGAGATTTCTCTTGAAAAGCAAGGTTAGGAGGCGCCCTAATCATTCCAACTAAAGCCAGATATAAAAGGCAACAAATTTTTCTTGGAGGGCAAGGTTAAGAGGCGCCCAAACACTTCCAGATAAGGCCAAGCATAGAAGGAAAAAAATATTTTCTTGGAGGTCAAGACAAGGAAGCGCCACCCACTTTCCTTTTTGAAGCTTCAATCAACTTTGGAATTAATTGGCCGGCCATATGAGTAGGGATTGATATCCTAATTTGAAGATCCCCTCCTTTAGTCCCATATGGGAAGATGTAAAACCCTACTCTCTTGTAATGGCCTATAAATTAAACCCCCATGTAAGTTTGAAAAAAAAGATGAGATGAATGAAACCAAATTTTTTTGTGAGCAAACTTTGTGTTTTCTCTCTTCCGCACTTGCATCCAGGTGTTGAGCTCCATGAGGAAGTAAATCCGGGTTCCCCAGGAACTTTGAGGAGGTGTGAGATCTCCAAAACCCAAACCCTAGGTTAGCCACTCCACTCCCAAACCCTATCCGCCCATCATTCTTTTCTTTCCACCAATCCCTAGCCTATCCCACTTCTCACGGCCTCTCTCTTTAAGTCCAGGCCAACCACCAGCATCCAGCTACAGTCCAGATACTTCAGATCCAAAGCTCTTTCCAGAGGGAGTTGAATCAGCCTTCAAGAGAATCCGGATCTCAGCGGCATCAGCCTTCAAGTTCTTCGAACTGGTAAATCCTTCCCCGAGTCTCTGAATCCATCACTTATTTTTCTTCTTCCCAGATCTTGAGTCCAGGAGAAGTCGACCCAGCCACGAGGCCAATATTGGAGGATCCATTGCGAAGATAGCCGAATCCGAAGATCCAACAATCTGCTCGAGAGAGTTCTTCCACCTAAATTCTGTAAAGATCACTGTCTGGTTGGTAAACCATCTCTCCTCTTTATTTCTGTCATGTTGAAAGTTCAGAGCGAAACCCTAGGTCTTGGAGTTTCTCAACCCCCAGCGATCCGTTACTTCCGAACTACTCTGATAACTTAGCTTCTTCTAAATTGTGCTTTCAATCCTTACCTAGTTTCCTTCAACTTAGTTTAATTTACTTTGAGTCAAAGCCAATTTCTGAAATATAAAAAAAAAAAAAGAATCAATCTTAATTTTTACTTCCGCATACGCTTCTTTGTTCTTTGTTCTGCATCATTTTTGATATCAGAGCATTCGTTCTGTATCAATTTTGGTATCAAAGCTTTCGTGCTGCATCATTTTGGTATCAGAGCCCTGTCTAGGGTTTCTGTGTCGATTGCTTGCTTGAGTCTCTCTCTTTTTACTTTGTCTGCTCGAAGTAGACTCCCTAGGATGTCCGGTCCTAGGAACGAAGCAAGGTGCAAACCTCCTCTTCTCATTCTACGGGGTGTTCCTAGGGCGTGTAGGGGATCCGTTGGGTTACAACTTCGTAGCAGGAATTATAAACTGGGAAGTACTCTATTTTTAGCACGTAATTACCCTATTGCAGGAATTATTTCTCACTACAGGAAACTCCAAATTCAGTGATTTTTATTTTGATAAAAACAGTATAATTGAATCTATTTTGCACAATTTTCCTGTGATTTATTGGTTTTCATGAGATTTCTGATAATTAAATTACTGCAACTCTATTTTTGTGTTTCTGCAATTCAATTATTTTCGAGTGATCATCTCTTAATTCATCTTAAGGGCATTTGAGCATCTAAGATAAGGGGGGGAAGTTGATAACCTCTCCTTAGCCCAAAACCACCACCCACTCATTCGAACCTAAGCCTTTAATCTTAAAATTAATTAGACCTAATTTGCCCTAGTGGGCTAGGAACATCAACAAGTCGGGTCAAGGCTAGTGTTGAGTCAGTTTGTCTGGTTACTCTGTGTGTGCTTTGTGCTCAGTGTCTAGAACGGTGGTTCAGGGATTCCATCCCGAAGGGCTTGTGTGCTGGTCCGCCTACCTGGCCAATCACTGATTGGTGTCTAGGATTGGCATCTAGGGACCTAACACTCCCCTTACACCTGCTTGGCTGAGTCCTGAGTTACTACAAGCTAGCTTGCCACTCTGATTGGGCATCTAGTTTGGGCTCTAGGTCTAGTTAGCCCGTAGTCGTTCTGTTGAGTCTCATTTTGTATGTTTGCTTGCATCATGTCTACCCGGAATGGAGTGCCCTACCAACCTGGTCAAACCCAACCTGATTTAGAGGCCATGGTTAGAGCTCTTACTGAAAGTATGAACAAATTGAGTCAGGATATGACTGCTACTGTTACCCAGTGTAAAGAACAAGTCCATGAGAATTTTACCCAGCTTAGGGATCGAGTCCAAGTACTTGAGAAACGTAGACATCAAAATTGGATCCCTGATCCAAAATTTAATAGGCCCCAACCTCATCCATGCCAGGAGCCTAGGAGGACCTTATACCGTGATCCCGAGCATAACCTTAGGAAGCCTAACCATGATATCTATAGTGTGGATCGTGTCTATGAGAGGTCCTTACAATATTCTAGACCAGTCACTCAACAACCCAAGTCTTCTAGATCAAACCATTTAGATCCACACCCATGCCCAAGTAAGGTCTCTACTAGCTTGAAACCCAGTGTGAACCAGGTTCCTATATCGCAAGAATGTTTGTTTTGCGAAGAAAGAGGCCATAAATCTAGTCAGTGCCCATGCATAGGACTGGCTTGTGCACAGCTAAGTGGTAAGAATCCTAAGGATGACATTAATGAGGGAGAACCCAAGCCTACCAATGAGGATGAAAGGTTGGGTATGACAAGCCTAGAATCAGTTGACCCGAGTACCACTGACCCGAAACCCATTGAAGATGGCATCGAGGAAGTATATGATGCTGGCTTGAGTCTAGTTGATGAATATGAGGGGGAAGAACTTGAAGAATGTGACATCGATACTATTGGTTCCTTACCTGAGGAGACCTTGGAGAGCAACCAAGTGGTAGGACCTAGTTCAGAAATTCAAGAGATTTGTGAGAATCAGGTTCCTTTAGTCAAATACCCCCAGGAAGAACTCATAGTGTTAGCCCGAGCTATCAGTTCGTACCCTCTAATGACAGTCATTCCCCAAGTACCAATTAAAGATCTTTGTACTGAACTGTTTAAGTTTGCCCACCCTATGGTAGATCCTCTCCTTAGGATGACTGAATCAAGACTCTTACAATTGGACCTTGTCCCATGCTCAGCCACTAAGGTCTCTCCCGTAATCTCAGTTGGACATCCTTTTCTTGAGCGGATTGATTCACCCAGTCCTGTAGAAGTCCTCCTTATGACCCCAGACCCCTTCCTTCGTAAGACTGACCTACCCTTCTATAGAGTATACCTTTCCTCACCCATAGGTCAAATTTCATGTCTTAAGGTCATCATCCATAGGCCCTTCCATGAATCATTCTCTAATCCATTTCTTGAGAAAGTGGATCATTATTTGCTTAGAGAACAAACCTTAACTGTTGCAATCACATGTCCTAGGCTACTCCCCGAACCATCTCTTGATCCATTCCTGGGAGTAGCAAACTTTTCCTTTCGTAAGGATGACCAGTTGACATTCATAGATCACCATTCAAACCTTCAGGTCACCACCTTTAGCCAGCAGGTAATTCGAGACTCCACCTTATATTTCCTCCCTTTCTCTAGGACTTCCAATGCTTCTTACACCATCCAAGTATACTCTGTCAAAGTCTTTAGAGTGAATCACGTGTCAAAATCTATTAGGTTTGCCACCTACTTCTGGAAGACCTTATGGCACCTACTAAGCACCCATGATAAGTTTTCATTCTCTGCATGCCATCCTCCGACCCAAGGTCAAACCTAGAGAGCCGTAGTTTGTTAGGTTTAGACCTAGGGTTCCTTTGAATAAAGTCCATTCTTTAGGAATGCATCGTCAGTCAGTTTAGGACATTGTCTCAGATTTTGATTGAGTGAGAAAACCAGGAATTGGGATTTGTATTTACCCAGGGCTAAATTTGCATATAATGTTTCAATCAATAGGTCTATAGGCTAGAGCCCCTTTGAAATTGTTCATGGATACAAGCCTCACACACCACTTGATCTGATTTCACTATTAGTCCACACACACAAGTCTCTTGATGCACTTGCACAGCATGTAAAGGACTTGCATAAAGAAATTCATACCAAAATAAATTTAAGTAATGAAACTTATAAGAAGTTGGCTGATTCTCAAAGGCGAGTCAAAACTTTTGTTGAGGGAGACTGTGTAATGATTAGGTTAAGGCCTGAACGGTTTCCTCCTGGAACCGTTAGAAAGTTACATGCTAGAGGAGCTGGACCATTTAGAGTGGTGAAGAGAGTAGGATCCAATGCCTATGTGCTCGAGTTGCCTCCAGAACTAGGCATTAACTCCACTTTCAACATTACAGACCTAGTAGAGTATAGAGAGCCAGCTGTGATTCCCAATGAGGCTTTTGAACCTAATCCTGCTCTTGAGAGTAAACCCAACCCTGTGTGTCCACCAACAAACTGGCCTGTGAGGAAAGAGCAGATTGAAAAGATCCTGGATGATCAGGTTATCTCTACTCGTAATCGAGGATACCAAAGATACCTGGTCCGCTGGCAAGGAAGGCCAGATTCTGATGATTCTTGGATCTCCCGAGAAGAATTAAAAGAATTGGACCCATACCTCTTGGAGAGATACCAGAGCCAACTTGATCCACACTCGACAGGGTCGAGTTCCTCCCACCCTGGGAGAATTGGTGCGGGCACCAGACACAGAAGAAGACTTCAGAGCTCCATCTGGATCTCTGATTAACCTTGCCCGAAGAATTAGGGTTTTTGGCTTGTAATAAGGGTTGACTTGATCAACTCAATTTTAGTTGAGTCTGTATTACCTGCATTTTTATTTTGTTGAGTCATGTTGACTCAGTAGTGGACTAGGGCTTCAACCTGGGGGTGTTACATTTTCTCCCAAGGCCAAGCAAGTGGGCGCCACACTCCCACCCACACTCCCAGCCATACGCTTGAGTCCAGGGGGCGCCACATCTCCATCCAGCAGGCTTTGGTCCCCACACCACAGATAGCAGCTCCCCTCTTTCATGCGCCAATTGAGGAGAAATCCACCAGGGGTCCACAAATCAAGGGGGCGGCCCAAGACTTCCCAAAAGAACCAAACTATGAAAGGGAAGAAATTCCCTTGGAGAGAAATTCAAGGAGGCGCCCATTACCTGCCAGAAATACTCAAAACAAAGTTAGAAGGAGCCATAACTTGGGGAGAAAGAAAAGGAGGTATCCAAAAAGGGTTGAGCCATGAAAGGAAGGAGATTTCTCTTGAAAAGCAAGGTTAGGAGGCGCCCTAATCATTCCAACTAAAGCCAGATATAAATGGCAACAAATTTTCTCTTGGAGGGCAAGGTTAAGAGGCGCCCAAACACTTCCAGATAAGGCCAAGCATAGAAGGAAAAAAATATTTTCTTGGAGGTCAAGACAAGGAAGCGCCACCCACTTTCCTTTTTGTAGCTTCAATCAACTTTGGAATTAATTGGCCGGCCATATGAGTAGGGATTGATATCCTAATTTGAAGATCCCCTCCTTTAGTCCCACATGGGAAGATGTAAAACCCTACTCTCTTGTAATGGCCTATAAATTAAACCCCCATGTAAGTTTGAAAAAAAAGATGAGATGAATGAAACCAAATTTTTTTTGTGAGCAAACTTTGTGTTTTCTCTCTTCCGCACTTGCATCCAGGTGTTGAGCTCCATGAGGGAGTAAATCCGGGTTTCCCAGGAACTTTGAGGAGGTGTGAGATCTCCAAAACCCAAACCCTAGGTTAGCCACTCCACTCCCAAACCCTAGCCGCCCATCATTCTTTTCTTTCCACCAATCCCTAGCCTATCCCACTTCTCACGGCCTCTCTCTCCAAGTCCAGGCCAACCACCAGCATCCAGCTACAGTCCGGATACTTCAGATCCAAAGCTCTTTCCAGAGGGAGTTGAATCAGCCTTCAAGAGAATCCGGATCTCAGCGACATCAGCCTTCAAGTTCTTCGAACTGGTAAATCCTTTCCCGAGTCTCTGAATCCATCACTTGTTTTTCTTCTTCCCAGATCTTGAGTCCAGGAGAAGCCGACCCAGCCATGAGGCCAGTATTGGAGGATCCATTGCGAAAATAGCCGAGTTCGAGGATCCAACAATCTGCCCGAGAGAGTTCTTCCACCCAAATTCTGTGAAGATCACTGTGTGGTTGGTAAACCATCTCTCCTCTTTATTTCTGTCCTGTTGAAAGTTCAGAGCGAAACCCTAGGTCTGGGAGTTTCTCAACCCCCAGCGATCTGTTACTTCTGAACTACTCTGATAACTTAGCTTTTTCTAAATTGTGCTTTCAATCCTTACCTAGTTTCCTTCAACTTAGTTTAACTTTACTTTGAGTCAAAGCCAATTTCTGAAATAAAAAAAAAAAAAAAAGAATCAATCTTAATTTTTACTTCCGCATACGCTTCTTTGTTCTTTGTTCTGCATCAACTTTGTTTCTTGTCATTTCATAATTCATATGGAGTGCTAGGTACTGATTTTGATAGTACCCTATTTAATACATATGCAGTAGTTTCTAGGGCATATCACCGGAAGGATATTGGAAGATCTATGAACCATATCATCGACCTTACCATGTCAAACAAGGTAAGATTCCTTCTTTCCGCTATACCATTTAATTGTGGTGTATATGGAGGGGTCCATTCAGAGAGAATACCATTTTCTTTAAGATGATTAAGAAATTCACTAGATAAGTATTCTCCTCCTCGGTCAAACCGAAGGACTTTAATACTTTTTCCAGTTAATTTCTCAACCATACTTTGATACATTTTAAATTTATCAAAGGCTTCAAATTTATGTTTCATGAGATACACATATCCTAACCTAGATAAATCATCAATGAAAGTGACAAAATAAGAGTATCCTTCTTTAGCCTAAGTTGACATAGGTCCACATATATCTAAGTGCATTAAACCTAACAACTCAGTTGCCCTTTCTCCATGTCTAGTGATTCGAGACTTGGTCATTTTTTCCATAAGGCAAGAGTCACAAGTTCCTAGTGATTTATAATCATAAGGACCAAAGAAATCATCTTTGTATAACTTGTTATTCCTTGACTCATTTATATGACCTAATCAGCAAAGCCAAAGGAATGTTTCATTGGTATCATCTCTCTTTTTCCAAACTTCTAGGTTTCTGTAACCCCTGCAATGACTTGCAGATATGAGATCCATATGCGATATCCAATATCCATGAATCAGAAGTTGAAGAACTCAATGATAAGTTTGTTTGTATCATAAACAAACCTCTTGATGCTCTACTGGCATCTTACTTCAGACCTGCAAGGTATGTCTGGTAGTTCTTCTTCCAATGTCCCTTCTTGCCACAGAAGAAACATGATAGGTCATTTAAAGGCCTCCTTGCCTTTTTCTTCTTATTGATGCTCTTCTTTGGGTTCAACTTACTCTTTGTACCCTTCTTCATTACCCCTTTCTTCTTTCCATCAACTAGGAGAAGGTGATTAGCCTTATCTCTATTGAAGTGGCTCTTAGTTGTCTTAAGCATGTTAAGCAGCTTTGGTAATGAAAGGTTCAGTTTGTTCATGTGGTAGTTCATAACAAGTGTCCCTGACCGAACTCCGAGCATTGGTAGAGGGGATTTCAGGTGCTAGATCCGTTATCACATAAAGGATCCATTCATGCTCCAGGACAATCCTCAACTCTTGATACCATCTATCGAAGTTGTGACCCTTCAACTTCTCGTTATCGAGAAGTAACCAGAGCAAAATATTTGAAGACATCTGAAAGGAAAAACAAGACCATATAAGAGTATGAATTAATCAATTAACCAAAAGACTTGGACTTTTGTCTAAAGGTCTCTCCCACTAATTTTTCAGATTGGGAGCCTCTAACTCCAATCCGTAAAATCACTATTTCATAGTGGGTACTAAAATCCAATAGACCACGTATGAGCCCGACTATGGCCAGGTCACCCATATGCGCCTAAAGGTAGGTTCACCAACCAATTGCTTCCCTAACCAACTTCCAGTAATTTATTTTGCCCCATGGAGCACCCCATTCGGCCTAGAGGCCTCCTATTACGGGTCTCCGGTTAGGTTCAACCATTAACATGATTAATCCAATACTTCCAGCCAACAAATGACCAAGCCCAACAATGGCCAGCTCACCTGATCACCGTTAAGAAGGTTGCACTGAACCATCATCAATGAGAGAGCAATTCCAATAACCTGATGCACACCCATTCAATGGAACTATCGATGAACACCAAGTTAAAGGACACATTACTAACCCACTTAATGAGAGGCTAAGACACCATCAACTCTTTGACTTAGTCTTTTTCAGGAGCTAATAATTTTAGAGTATTTTAGGTTATGACAGAAGAATAAGAGAAGAACATGGATCATCCTCCCACTGAATGAATCAATTTTCAGGAGGGTTGAAACAATGCAACAATTGATCCATGGGCACCTACCGATCAATCAGATTGATCAACCTGGGTGACATGGGTTAACTCGAGTCAATCAGCTTTTCTAATCAGTTCTGGTCGACTCGACTGGCCAGGTAGGTGAGATCATGGGTGAGTATTTGCCATTAACCGTCTTTCCTAGACACCAACCAAGTTGGCCAGGAAAGAGGTGGCCTCATACAACCATGATCACAATGCCAAACCTACCTCGACACCAACCGATTTACCAGACTCGATCAGACTAGCCTAAAGACTCGGGCTTCCACAAAGCCACTAATTATATCCATTTTAGATGAATGGACTAACTTATAAAACTAATAGATAGTTCTAAAAGAAGGACCTTAATCAACTTTTGATTAGTCTTCTTATTATCCAATTCAACTAAACATAGGTCTAACCCAAATCATGGACCTAATTAGATAGCTAATCCAATTAACCTAATTGGCTTATTTAAATGACATTAGGTTTTATAAACCCTAAATTAACTTGTCATTTAATTTAATCATATAATTCAAAATTGTTTGAATATAAGCTAATATTTTAATTAAATAATTTTAATTAAAACATGTGAAACTTTTTTTACATAAAATATCATGCATCAAATCTAGTTATATTCTTTTATAAATATTACATTGCCAAAAAGAAATTATAAGACATGCCAAAAATGTATCTGAATTAAAATAATTTTAATTCCTTTGATTTCCATAAAACATCCTTCTGAAAAGGCCAACACAGATGAACCGCATCGTGCCAAAGACACACGGTCATGGTGAAGGTCTCAACTAGGTTCCTAAAAGTACTCCCTAATCATACCCTATGATTAAGATACAGATACATAACTAAAGATTAAACATTTTAATCTACTATACATGCAATCAAGATATGTTACACCTGAACCTGGTGCTCTGATACCACTGAAAGAAAAACACGGGGTTACGAGTGCCTACACTAAGCATGCAACAGTACAAGGAGCAGGTATGTATTTTAAAACAATTTTAAAATAGTAGCAGAAAAACCAACACCGTAAAGGATCTAATATATTCAAGATGCATGTACAGGCATAACAAGGCATTATACAGGCATGTAATATTTATAAACAATTTGATGAACCTAGATCTAGGCATGCATGAAAAATAAAAATACAACTTTTACCTTATTCCTGCTTGGAATAAAATAGGGATAATGCTGGAATAGCTGGACAATCTGGAATAACCTTATTCCAGTTTTCTTCTTCCAGCAACCTTTTGCAACATTGATTTCTTCTTCTCTCCAACAGCAGTAATGGAGGAACCGAAAGCTCTCAGGTGCTCAAGGGAACACCCTCTAGAGGGGGAGACACCTGGGCTTTCTCTAATTCGGCTTCTTGAGCGATGCTAGTCGCCGGAAGTGCTTGAAACGGTGAGAGGGAGGATGGAAGAAACAGAACACTCTATTATGTGATTTTGTTTTCTCCAAAACAATTTTTCTTCCACCGATTGAGTACTAATAGCAATGGAAATCAAAGCACTCTTTCACACCCAATCTCACACAAGAACTCAGGCACAAAAACACCGGTTGAAAGAATGGTAGAAGCTCTCAAAGGGAGAATCAATCTCGTAGTGTTTTCAGCACCCAGAATTTATAAATCAGCATGAAATGGTGATAAGGGAACTTATGAGACCTCCAGGGAATTCGATAGGCCATCCAATTTTAGGAACTAATCAAATTAGTTCACAACAAAGTAATTAAGAACCATAAATGGTGGTTTAATTCAGCCAAAACCAATGAAATGGGAGAGGAAGAGATGTTTTGAATACCCTGTTCGCCCAAGCCTTAATCAGTGTGTGGATGGTTCAAAGCCGGTACACAACTTGTTCAAAAAATCCCAAACCGGTTCTAAACCGGTTCACTAATACAATTAGATCAAAATCTAAATTGAGATATTGTGAGACATTCAATCCAAACTATTTAAACAGGTCAATTCCATCTTGGTCCACCACTGCTCCACAAGTACTTGTCTGTACCCAGAAACCTTCCATCACCAGATTAGAAATCCGGGTAGTCCAGCACCAAAGCACAGGGTGTTGCTTGCAAGCTACCTTGATAACCTCAGGTTAGAGGGACACATATACCCATATCCAACCATGAGTATCCCTTTGGCAGAAAGGGGCTACATGGAGTCACGTTCAATAAGATATCATATATCCCACTTGTTGATCACATCAGTGTCACCACACTTCTTTGGTCAAGAGGACAACCAAACGATGTGAACCACAACAACCTACACTTGATACATTGCCGTCCAGTATAATGTATCCTTTGGTCATGAACCTGGTTTAAGGACCACTCGATATATCCTCTCTATATCGAAGTCAATGTAGTCCTAAGGACTTCATCACATAAAAAGAGTTCATTATAGGAAAAAGTAAGAATGTGATAAGCTACCAAAATAATATTTATTAATTCATATAAAGAGTACAATACTCAATTCGAAAGCCTACAACCTAGACGATTGGCTTTGGGACACAATTCCCAACAATTACAAGGATATAACATATCACATATGGAATATAAACTAATTATGCATCGATTCATAGCATAGTAAGCAATCAACACTAAAGAAATTACAAATTGCATGCATCAAGGTGGCTCTGATACCGCTGTTGGTTACCTAGGCCAGGCATAATGGAAGACTGTGTTTCAAAATTTTTATATTCGAAACCTTGACTGGCCAGAACCCTAAACCCTAGGACCACTTGATCATGACAATGATGCGGGATAATATGCAAAATTAAATTACTGATAATTAAACTATTTATCTAAAATTAATAGTGATTAATTTTTCTAGATTTTTTTAGGATAAAGACTCAAAGCAAATAAATAAACAATACTATTAAGCTAGTATATGCCTGCAGTATCAAACTAACAAATCTAGTTAGAAAAGAAGGATCTGGTGATTAAGACTTAAACTAGGATTTCTACCTTTCAAAGAATCAAAAATTAAAAATTTAGAGAAGGTTTTGATTTTTACCAATGAAGATTGTACCCTCTGGTTATGGATCTGATGGGACTCTCTAGGATCTTGCGGTAGGATTCCAAGATGGTCGTTCTCGAGCTCCGATCTGCAACAATACTGGTTCCAAGGCAAGAATTTCTTTACTTCAGATCTCAATCACCTGCAACACTCAAAAGCACTCAAGTTAGGGCATGGAAGGAAGAATAAAATTGAAAGAAAAAAATTGGAAGGGAAGAAGATGGAAGTGGTGGCTAGGGTTTCTAATGGTTGGATAGATATAGGGCCTCACATCCAGCAATGCTCCAAAGAACAAAGGAATAGGGCCTCACACCCAGCGATACTCTCAAGAACAAAGTAATAGGGCCTCACACCCCACGATGCTTGACATAACAAAGGATTTGCAGAATGACTTCGTTGTTTGTTCAATAATAATTGTCATACAAGGGGATTTAGGGGTGGTATTTATAGACCCTCCATACAAGGTAGCATGATAACATTGAATTCCCTTTGAATACAAGATAATTGAAGCTAGCATAGGATTCTAATCTTCTCCTTGAAGTGGCTGAAACTCCTTGAATTTAAATTAGATAGGTTCTCCTTGAAGTTGGATTCTTCCATGTGATGAGCTACAAAATGAGATGGGTGATAAAATAAAAAGTGAGATGGCATTCTTCCTTCTTGGATTTGAGATTCAAATGCTTTCTTTCAAATGGGACTCTAGAGTTCTTGAATTATTGGTTGCTTGGAACTTGATTGGCTTGAAGCAAGAAACTCCCATGAACCTTCTCCTTGATGAGCGTCCCTTTAAGATGGATTCTTGGCCGACTTCTTTTGGATTTGGTGACAAATAATAAGGAAGATGGGTGATCAAAACTCCTTGGTGCTAAACAAGGCTGGGACTCCTTCTGCTTTACTCCTCTTAAAATATGTGTCAATAACTTTTCAATCATATGGCCGACCATATGGGATGGGTGAAGTGGCGTGTGACATGGTGAGGTGGCTTGGGCATCCTTGAATTGATGAGGTGGCACATGATGAGTTGGCATGAGTTGTTGGTGGTGCCAAGTGCTGATTTGGGTTGCCACATGGAGTCACATGGGTCTTGACTTGGGTCCCTTTTACAAGACTCTATAGCTAATCACATGACTAATTGAAACCAACTAACTAATTACAAAGACTCAATTATAACTAATTTCAAGCCCAACTTGATCAATTAGAATCCAGTTTGATCAAAAGGCATAACCAACTAAACAAATATTCAACTTAGTAAAAAGGGTTGGACTCAATTGGATAAATAGGGTTTATATATATATATACAGGTTTCATTTGGGTTCAGGAGGATTTTTTACAGACTCAATTTTGGATCCAGGGATTTTTTACAGACTCAATTTTGGGTTTTAGGGCTAAAACCAACTGGGCTAAAATAAATATTTACAAGTGATCTAGGGCTTGGGCTTAGGGCTTTATTCACAAGTAATCTACAGGGATGTAGGTTCGACCTGTTATTTTCTTCTGGCCCTGGTGTCCATACCAATTCTCCTCGGATGGGAGGAACTTGATCCTGTTGAGTATGGATCAACATTGCTATGATAGTGCTCTAGTAAGTCGGGATCAATCCTTTGCAATCCTCTCTGGTGATCCAAGAATCATCAGTCTCAGGTCATCCTTGCCAACGAACCAGATATAATTAATAGTCTTTGCTCTGAGTAGTGATAATCTTGTCATCCAAGATCCGCTCAATCATGTCTCTCCAGGCTGGTAGTTTGGCAGTTGGACACACATGGGTTGGCACACTCTCAAGGATTGGATTAGGCCTAAAAGGCTTACTAGGAATCAACGTTGGCTCTCTATACTCTATAAGGTTTGAAATGTTGAAACTATAACTAATGCCTAGTTCAGGTGGTAACTCAAGCACGTAGGCTTTAGGTCTAATTTTCCTAATTACTTTGTATAGTCCACTACTAAAGGCATGTAACTTCTTCATAGTTCCAGGTGGGAACTATTCAGGTCATAGTCTAACCATGACAAAATCTTCTTCATTGAATTCCTTGAGTCTTTTTCTTGGTTTAGCCATATGATTCTTTTGCAATTCTTTAATGTATTGTGCATATGACTCTACAAACATCTAATAGACTCACTATGCATTACTAGTGAATAAAATTTATTTATTTATTTATTTTAATTTTTTTATCTTTTTAAGTCCTTAATTTTAATTTTATGCTTGACCCTTGGTCAGAGAGTGACATGCAGATGAAAATTTGATATGCACTCCTAATTGATGCCATGATGCCATAAGGTTTTTCAGAAATAAGTGGCAAATCTAATAGGGTCAAAGGATTGATGAAACATGCTAACTTAACAAAATATAATCTAATGGTTCTAAAAATATTGGAAACCTCAGGGAAGGGTAGGAAATAAGAAGTGGATTCGTGGGTGACTTGGTAGGTAGGAAATAAGAAAAGGGCTCATGGATTAGTCCTAGACTAACGAGGTTGACCTTAAGGATTGGACATTGATTCACACCTATAAGGAATAAAGGGTCAGCCTAAAGAAAGGACGAGTCAAGAATATAAGGAAAAAGATCTTCAATGGGGACTGATGGAGTGATTTCTTCCTAAGCTTGCTGGTTTGGAAAAGCAAGTCCTCACTAATTACTTCAGGACTAAGCTCTATGGCTTGACTTTCTTCTAGTGTTTCCTTAGGTAAGGTCCAAGCAATAGGGTTAAATTCCTCATGGGTCTTTTTTTCTAAGGGTCCTGCCAGTATAATTTTAGTCAAGGTACAGTCATGGTCAACTAACTCTAGACTGGCTTCAGCCTGGGTGCCTATTGGGTCAGCTAATTCTGGGTCAGCCATATGTATTTTCTCTTCTCCCTCATACTCATCCACTAAGTTCACCTCAGCCTCATACACTTCCACTTCAATGTCATCCTGGTGAACCAATAAGTAAAAGGAGTAGGTCGGTTAAGGAGAAATTGGCTAGGATCTGGGCTAGTAGGGGTGGGTCAACTCGAAATTGGGTTGAGTCAGCTTGGGTGAGAATTGGGTCAACTAAAGGATAGTGGCTAATACTGGCCTTATATCTAAGGCTACTAATCCTATAAAATTCAAGCCAACTAAGGGAAACTTGATTGGCACTAGGCTGATACCTAGGGGTTATGGGTTCCTCGGGTTCATAGGACATGAGCATAGAGGATCTGGATTCATAAGATCTAGATAGGTACTTTCCCTAAATTTAAGTTTCATGTCGCTACAGGTAGTTATGGGTATATCTCTTCTTCGTATGATCATTCTTTCAACATTATCCCAATTGATTCTAGCTGGCATACTAACTTAAGCTTAGCAAACTTAAACTTTCTATCATTAGACACTAGTTCCCTCTGAAAATACAGATCCATACCTTCTTTCCAATCAATATAGTCCTCAAGATCAAGATCACCACCAAATGTTGGTGCTTCTAGCCTAAAGTTCCTAGTGGCTCTCTCATTCGAGTCTATGAAATCATAATTCGGTCTCCTTATACTAAGATCCCAGATTGGATCATATTGAGGGGATAGCCTAGGGTTGGAAAGTATAGGACATGGGGTCTCAAGTTTAGGCTTAGTACGAGTCACAAGGGTTCTCTCTAGGATTCCTCTACGGTCTCCTATCTGGTCAAACCTATGGTTCACTTAGTCAAACTTATGGTTCAGTTGGACAAGCTATTCATTTATGGTCCTTAGAAGGTTTCAAAGCTGGACTCCTGGTCAAGCTGGGCTGGGTTTGGGTGAGATTATTGGTATGGAGTTCCTAATCTTGTAGCCATGCAATGCAATCACACAAAATCAAACTAAGATCTCCTAGACTTAGAGCTCAAGTAAAATGGGTTATCTTAATTTACAACCAATTCAGTAATTATCCTGGCCATTGGCCAGGTAAGAGGTGGAGTCATGGGATGCTTTCCTTGCTTTCATAGGGTCCTAATTAAAATCCATGAGTTTGCTTAGGGCGTTTGCCTCCGGACCTCTATCCTTAGACACCAGATTCAAGAGATAATCAAAGGATTGGGTGCACTAGCTTTCACACAATACTTGGAATCCGACCTTGTTGGTGTCCCTAAGCTGCTTTAGATTTCTAATTGATTTTAATCAGGGTTAGGTTCGATGCAAAAGGTGGTTGTTGTGGGCCCAGGATTGGTGATGAAATCCTACCCTGATCTGAGATAGTCAAGTGCCCTTAAGATTATGTTACAAGATAATGCAATCACACGATATGAAACCCCAATATGTAATGAAGCTAAAATAATAAAAAATAGCAGAAAATAATTTTTTTTTTAATTAAATCTTAGATCTGATTAATTTTAGATTTCGATCTTGGATATCACATCCTGAAAGGAATGTGCCCTAAAAGCCAATCTTATGTAAGGGCATTTTATAATCTTTCAACTCCTGTATGACATTTAATATATTAAATTAAGGCATATAGTTTCATCATATTGCTATCTTACTTAAAGATTATGATGAACCCATAGGTAGGGCAAATGGAATTAGGGTTATGATGGAAATCATAATAGTGAGACCTAAGTTCCTATAAACCCTAATCTAAATGTTCCTAGTCGATGGACCATCGATTCGGGGATCGATAAGTCCAGAAAGACTAGCTTATCCTATGTATGCTCTGTTAAGAGGGTGGTTTCGTCTCACAGCCAATTGTGTAAAGATACTAAATAAGGATAAAGGTGCTCATTAGGGTATGAGTTCACTGAACTAATCTGCACGGGACTATCTTATGAAGGTCTTACTACTTGTCAGAAGATAGATCTTAAAGTAGGAGTTATGCATGTGATCTTTAGACCTGAGGTTACCATGGTTCCTTATGCACACTAAGCCATGTTTAGTTCATACTCATTAATGACAGTAAGTCATGTACGGGGTGTTCTCAGATATAGTTGAAGGTGTATGAAGGATATGAGTGGATCAACAAAGAATTGATCATTCCTAGTAAGAGGAATTGTTATCCCAAGTGATATCTTCGATTGATGACTCAAGGAGTCTTTGATCAAAGCAGGATGAGATTAGAATTGGTTTCTAATCAGTCATCAGCTGAGTCTTCATTATCGAATAAAGATTTGAAATGACTAAGTGCTAGGCTTTCATATTATCCATACTCATCACTTAATCTAGATAATGGGAGATCGAAAGATTGAAATTGCATGGTAACTTTCTACCAAAGGATATTTTGGTACTTTCCACCAAATTTCTCATCTTATGGGTAGGCATGACACGTTTCTAGATGTCAATTATGTCTTGTAGGTATTCATAAACCAATGGATTGGTTTGATGCGTCAATTTAATGGATAGTTTAAATTGGCAATTTAGGTCAGCTCACTTTGACCTAATTAGGTCAATCTGGTTCGATCAGTTCAAATTGGCTTGAACCTAGACCTACTGCTCGCTAGATATGGAATCCAAAGGGCTACACATGTTAGGTAGTTGACCAAGGAAGTAATTCATAATTTTATTAGGGTCATGAGATCCTAATTGGTTAGCTAGATTACACACTAGCACGATAACTTTCTATCGAAGGGTATTTTGGTACTTTCTATCAAATTCCTCATCTTTTGGATAGGCATGATATATCTAGACGTCAATCATGTCTTGTAGGTATTCATGAACTAATTAGATTGGTTTCATGAGTCAATTCGATGGATAGTTTGAATTGGCAATTTAGGCCAGCTCAATTGACATAATTAGGTCAATCGGGTTTGATCGGTTCTAATTGGCTTGAACCTAGACCTACTACTCACTAGATATGGAACCCAAAGGGTCACACACATTAGAAAGTTGACCAAGGAAGTAATTCATAATTTAATTAGGGTCATGGGATCCTAATTGGTTAGCTAGATTGCACACTAGCATGGTAACTTTCTATCGAAGGGTATTTTGGTACTTCCTAACAAATTCCTGATTTTCTGGGTAGGCATGACATGTTGATAGACATCAATCATGTCTTGTAGGTATTCATGAGCCAATTGGGTTGGTTTCATGAGTCAATTCGATGGATAGTTTGAATTGTAATTTAGGTCAGCTCAATTTGACCTAATTAGGTCAATCCGGTTTGATCAGTTCGAATTGGCTTTAACCTAGACCTACTACTCACTAGATGTAAAACCTAGAGGATCACACATGTTAGGGAGTTGACCAAGGAAGTAATTCATAATTTAATTAGGGTCATGGGATCCTAATTGGTTAGCTAGATTGCACATTAGCATGTGCAGGCTAACCTAATTCCTAACCCAAGTCGATTTGGGTCTAGTTGCTTGCTAAATTGATTAACCAAATTAAGGGAGACTTAAATTGGGTCATGTCTTAATTAAGGCAGCCTATGTTAGACTTTATCTGACTTATTTTGGACATTTGGTGCCACTTGGACAAGAGTCCAAGTCGGCTAGGGTGCTTGGGCGCAAGTTCGCGCGCCAAGGAGAAGAGGGCGAAAAAAAGACCAAGAGTCCTACAAATAAATTTCTCATGCTGAATTCATCTAGACTCTTCTTAGCACATATTCCCATGCCTCCTAGGACTGATTGACTGGTCAAAATATATTTGAATTAGCATGGAGATTGAATGAAGGGCATGCGAGCATGAAGAGTCGCAACTCTTCATGTGGCGCGCGGTCTGAGGCAGAGTCCTTCTAATATCAGGACTCTTCATTATCTTCAATGCTTGGAACTGAAGAGATGCCTTTTGGCTTCCCAGAGACCAGTACTTGACATGTAGCAAGTGGGAAATAATCCAAGAAAGGGAAGGGATGCATATATGGCCCTTGGTGCATGAACTTGCATATCGTATATGTTTTTTCAAACCAGATCACTTCTCTTTGGTCTTGAAAAATCATATTTGATAAGTCAGTGGCTGGTCATATCATACGCCCCTCTTAAAACTATAAATAGGAGGCAGTGTCCTGAGTTTTAGAAAATGAATTCCATTAGAGTTTTATTCTAAGTGTCTCTCTCCCTCCCTCCTCCTTAAGACAAAACTTGTCTTCTTAAGACAATGTTTTTTTCTTACTAGGACAAGTCTTAGGTTTTAAGACATAAGCCTAGAGTGTCCTATAGGAGGGATATTCTAAATCCAAGCGTGGTTTTGGAGAGTATTCAAAGTGCCCTACAGGAGGGTAGGGTGTCCTACAAAGGAGGAAGTCCAGAAGGCTGTCAAGGAGAGTCCTGGTCAAGCAAGCAACTGAAGTAGGATTTCTTTCTTGGGTCAATTCCTGTGCGGATCACCGTTGGAGGGCTTGCACTTGTGAGCCTAGTGGAAAGGAGTGGAAAACATCATTCCAGGTATTCTTCATAACCTTTATTAGTGACTTATTAGTTTTACATGAATGAGGAGATCTTGGAATTAGGGTTTCTAGCCAATAAGGGCTTTTCATGTGTAAATTTTTGAAATCTAGTGTTCATTTATGCTAGAAGATCCTTAAGAAACCCATCAGTGGTATCAGAGCAATCCTTAATTCATTCAATTAATTATCATTTGTGTGATCAAATGCTTATTAGATAGCTAGTTTGATCATAGGTTTTGGTCGTGCATGCCATTAATTAGGGTTCGATGGAATGCTGTATAGTTATGTTAAGATAATCTTAATATGATATTATGCATATTGATATTAAATGCATCTTAGTAACATGTCTTATGCTAGTAACTACTTGGATTGGATTAGTCACCATGGCCGTCTGGTCATATGAGTTATGTAGGGTTTAAAGGCCTCTCTTCCCATTCAATGGGTCTCCTATGGCATGTAGGGGTGCCGCTATGGCCATATCCCATGAATAAGTGAGGTGAACGGAGTATTATATAATCATTCTATGATTTTCAAATTAAGATAACTATGCTTGTTGGATAATCATACTATGCATGTTGGATTGATATTCTATTGTTATAATTGTTGTAAACATGATAACATGATTATTTAAGATGTATATAAAACCATCAAAGCCCCATTAAAAATCATATTTAGTCATAGTATTACTTAATCATGTGCAAAAACTGATTAGGGTTTGATCAGCTAGTTGGTGACTAGGCAAGTGGTTCTAGGAAGGTAAAGGGAATGAGGTTTTTAATTGGTTTCATTGTCTGACTGGCCAATTCAATTGGTGTCTAAGAAAAGCAACGGGGGGACTCCCTCATCCCTTCCACTTACCAGGCCAATTTGGTCATATCTACACCTTAACTGGGAATGCTAATTGGTTAGTATACTATAATTGGCCTTCCTTCATGCTAAGCCAAATTAATATCAAAACAATAGTTGGTTGTTGTGTAACACAAGGCCTACTCTAGGGTTTATATAAAATTTGTCTTGGTGTACTTAGTGCTTTATGGCATGTTTGGAAATTGTTGCTTTGTTATGTAACATAAGGACAACATTATTACATCATGGCTATATAGAAATGAAGGGTTTGACTAACTAAGACATTATAGTTTGTTATGTAACACAAGACTATAAGGTCTTAGAAGTAGTTTATTTGTTGAGAATTGCATGGGTGCAATTGGAAAGGAAGTCCTACCTTTGAACTCATGAGTGTTTCTTGTGTAACACAAGTCACTCATGAGGAATTGGGATCTCAACCCTACTAAGGAAACCAGTAAAGTTCTCGCTTACCATAGATTGACGGTTATGGTATTCGAATAAAATAGTGGGAGACATAAATAGATATAAACTCCTTATCTAGTTATGAATGTCATCTTGAGTGGTTTGCTTATATTGTTCTTAATTAAATGTAGGGTAATATTATGGCTTCAAATTTGTTACTATGGAGCATCTTAGATGCCAACAAGTTAACGATCCCAATTATGTCGATTGGTTGAGGAACCTGAGAATAGTTTTGACTCAGAAAAAACTTTCTTATATTCTGGATTCTCGGATCTTGAACCAATTGGAAGAGATGCATCCGAGGAGGAAATTGCCACACACAAAATGTGGCAAAATGACAGTACAAATCAGGTGCATCATGTTAGCCTCGATGATCAATGAGCTTCAGAGGCAACATGAAGAAATGAAATCTCTGTCCATATTGCTCAACTTAAATGAGCTATATGGAGAGCAAAGTAGGGCTGCTCGATACGAGATATCGAAGCAGTTGTTCCATGCACAAATGAGTGAGGGTTCATCTGTACAAACCCATGTATTAAAAATGATTGACTTAATCACCTGATTAGGTTAATTAGGGTTTGTGATGGATGGTGAACTCAATCAAGATTTAATCCTACAATCACTTCCAGATTCCTTCTCTCAGTTTGTTCTTAACTATCACAAGAACAAACTGAATATATCTTTTCCTGAACTACTGAATATGTTGAAGACAGTAGAGAGACATTTAAAAGGTGATAAGGCTCATCTTCTTCTCATGATTAGAAAAAGAAACATGCAAATAAAAAGGGTTTGAAAAGAATGTTCAACCATAAAAGGAGCATCCAGAAGAAGGAGAAAGCCAAAATGGTGGTTAATGATGGAGCCTGTTTCTATAGTGGCAAGCAAGGGCATTGGAAAAAGAATTACAAGACATATCTTGCAAGTGTGAAACCTGATGCAAGTGGAGCATCTAAAGGTTTGTACATGATACAAACTAATTTATCATTGAGTGCTTCCATTTCTATTTCATGGGTATTGGATACCACATGTGGGTCTCATATCTGTAAATCTTTATAGAGACTCCACAGAATTAGAAGTCTGAAGAAAGGTGACTTCAAATATATGGCACAAGTGAAAAAGCCATGTGTGCTAAAGCAGTGGGCACCTATATTCTATTTTATCTTCGGGTAATATTTAAAGTTGGAAGAATGTTGCTATGTCCCAAATATTGTAAGAAACATTATATCAATACCTTGTTATTACACAACGATTTGAGATAAATGTAAAGAGCAGTGGCTGCTCTATTTTTATTGCAATAAAAATGTTTGGACATGGTTATTTATAAATGTTCTTCTTCTAACTTTAGAACTCAATGATGAAATACTACTTGTGATGACAAGAAGAGAATGAGAGATAATGTCAATGTTACTTTTCTTGGCACTACCTATTAGGTCATATTAGTGAGTCAAGGATAAACAAGTTAGTCAAAGATAATTACTTGACCCGTATGATTTTCAATCATTAGGAACTTGTGAGTCTTGCCTCAAAGAAAAAATGACCAAGTCTTCATTCACTGGACATGGGGACAGGGCAACTGAGTTATTAGGTCTTGTGCATACTAATGTGCGTGGACCTATGACAACTCAAGCCAGAGGTGGATATTCTTACTTCATCATCTTTATTGATGACTTATTTGGTTTGGTCATGTGTATAAACAAGTAGTCAAAGATAATTACTTTGACCCTTATGATTTTTAATCATTAGGAACTTGTGAGTCTTGCCTCAAAGAAAAAATGACCAAGTCTCCATTCACTGGACATGGGGACAGGGCAACTAAGTTATTAGGTCTTGTGCATACTAACGTGCATGGACCTATGACAACTCAAGCCAGAGGTGGATATTCTTAATTCATCATCATTATTGATGACTTATTTAGGTTTGGTCATGTGTATCTAATGAAACACAAGTCTGAAGCCTTTGATAAGTTTAAAGAGTATCAAAGTATGGTGAAAAACAAACTAGACATAGTATTAAAACTCTTCATTCTGATCTGGGAGGTGAATACTTGTTTGGTAAGTTTCTAAACCATCTTAGGACAAAGGCATAATCTCTGAATGAAGCCACCTTATACACCCCAATTAGTGTTATGCCCTTAAAATATTTTATGAAAATGCAAAGCAAATTAAACAAGGTGTCTAAATAAGTTAGAAAGTGGAGAAATTGCACCTTGTTAGACATGGTGAGGTCCATGATGAGCTTCACAGATCTTCCCATTTCCATCTTGGGACATGCCCTGGGGACTGCGACCTATATTTTGAACAGGGTACCATCTAAGTTAGTGATTAGCACACCCATATGAGTTATGGAATGGCAAAAAAACAAATCTTAAGTACTTAATGATTTGGGTTCTGTGCTTATGTCAAGAATAATTTTAGACATAAGTTAAGTGCCAGGGCTCACAAATGTAGGTTTGTTGGTTATCCTAAAGAGGGTATTGGATACCTCTTTTATAATACTACTGAATAAAAGGTATTTGTCAGTTGACATGCTACATTCTTGGAGCAAGAATTCATCCAAAGAAGTAGTGAATCTACACTTGAATTAAGTGAGGAATAGAACCAACAACCTGCTGAGTCTTCAAGTGAAATTCATCTACCAAAGTTCTTATAGACCAAGAACAGCCACAATATACACCTCCTCTTTGAATGTCAAAGAGGGTGTGGGGAGCACCTCTTAGATATGGCTTTGTCATCGGGGATGACAATGAAGGCAGTATCATTCAGGATGATGATCCTGTGACCTATTCGGATGTTGTCGAGAGAAAAAACTTCGACAAATGGCTAAGTGCCATGGAGTCTGAAATAGACTCCATGTATTCCAATCAGGTTTGGACCTTGGTAGATCCACCCAAAGAAATTAACCCGATAGGGTGTAAATGGGGCTTCAAGAAGAAGATAGGAGCCGATGGGTAAGTAGAAACCTACAAGGCCAGGTGGTAGCAAAAGGTTTTAGACAAAAACATGGCATTAACTATGATGAAACCTTTTCACCAGTAGCCATGCTCAAGTCCATTTAGATATTGCTTGCTATAGCAGTATACAATGATTATGAAATCTAGCTGATGGACGTCAAGATTGCTTTCCTTAATAAAAATTTTGAGGAAGAAGTCTATATGACATAGCCAGAGGGTTTTGTCTCAAGTGGAAGACCAAACCAAGTATGCAAGCTAAAGAAGTCCATTTATGGACTAAAACAAGCATCGAGGAGTTGGAACATCCATTTGATGAAACAATCAAGGAATTTGGTTTGTCAAGAACGTGGATGAACCATGTGTATATAAGAAGACAAGTGAGTGCACTTGTTTTTTGGATTTTGTATGTTGATGACATACTGATCATTGAGAATAACATCCCAATGTTACAATCGGTTAAAACTTGGCTATCATCAAAGTTTTCCATGAATGATTCGGGAGAGGCATTCTATATACTAGGTATAAGTATCTATAGAGATTGATCTAAAAGGATGCTAGGCTTATCCCATTCCAGGTACATTGACTTTGTGTTGAAGAGATTCAACATAGATGGAAGTAAAAGGGGTTACTTACCTATGAGTCCAGGCATACATCTCTCTAAGAAAATGACTCCTGAGACATCAGAAGAAAGAGAAAGGATGGCCATGATTCCTTAAGCTTTGGCTATAGGATCAATTATGTATGCTATGCTATGTACCAAGCCTGATGTGCTTATGCATTAGGCATAGTAAGTAGGTTCCAGGTAGATCCAAGTGAGGATGATTGGAAAGCTATGAAAATATTCTTAAGTACCTTAGAAGAACTAAAGATATTTTTTTATATATGGAGGATCATAGTTAAAACTAGAAGGATACACGGATTCTAGCTTTCAATCAGGTCAGATGATAGCAAATCCATATCAGGGTATGTCTTCACCCTATATGGTAGTGCAGTAAGTTGGAAGAGTACAAAGCAGCCAATCATAGCTGACTCAGTCATTGAGGCAGAATACATAGCTGCAAGTGAAGCCATAAAGGAAGCTTGTCTAGATGAAGAAATTCATCATGAAATTAGGCATGGTTCCTGAAATACAAAAGCCAGTGCCGTTATACTGTATAACACTGGAGCTATAGCACAAGCAATGGAACCAATGTCTCATCATAAGACCAAGCACATACTAAGACGTTTCCACCTCGTTCAGAAAATCATAGAAAGACAAGATGTTATTATCAAACGAGTTGATACTAAGAACAATATAGCATACCCATTCACTAAAGCACTACCTCAGCAATAATTTGATCACCACTTAGATTGTATGGGAATAAAGTACAAGGGCGATTGTTTTTAGTGCAAGTGGGAGATTGAAAGGAAAGTGCCCTAAAAGCCAATCTTATGTAAGGGCATTTTTATAATCTTTCAACTCCTGTATGATATTTAATATATTAATAAAGGCATATAGTTTCATCATATGGTGGGGGCATCAGGATCAGACATAGATTACTGGGCCCTATTTGGTTTACCTAGCCAAGTGTCAATTTGTAATCAACTAGAATTGAGTCCTGTAATAAGTTGAGGTTAGTTGATTTGTCTCAACCCTCAACCTAGTCAGTATTTTGAGTCCTATACATGAATTATGAGTCCAGTATGAGCCCGATTTTATACAAAAGAGGAGGTCACCCTATTTTGGAGTTCCACCAGGCCACATCCAGGAGTCAGAGGTTGCTACAATAGCCCATTGGATTTTGTGTGACAACCTAGGATCCAAGATGCTTCCAGAAACCTGATTCTTTTCGGATGTCCTCCAGCTGCCTAGATTCCTCCCCAGATACCAGAGCATATTCCTAAACTAGGGAATCTATGATTCTGGAGGTCCACCTGCATTCTAGTCCAAAGAAATCAAGCCCAGGTGCCAAGCCCAAGCCCTTAAGTAGCAAGATTCCAGGGAATATTCCTGCTACCAGGCTATCAGGCCACCCCAGCTTCCAAAGGCCCAAACACATGCACCCAAGCCCCTTTGGGCCAGCGCCTTACTGCTTCTAGATGCCCAACATGCCCCCCTAGGCATCCTTGAAGTGTTGACCACGTCCAAAGAGGTTTGACCAAGTCCAAGTTGAAGAGAAGAAGGAGAAGACTAAGTTTATTCCTAACCTAGTTGGGATTTCTAATCCTTTTAAACTTTATAATTCTAACCTAACTAGGAAAGGACTTGTATTCCAATTGGAAAGAGGACTTGTAACCAAGTGTAACCATGGTTAGTGAGGGCATGGGAACTCTATAAATACCCTACCCCTCCCCCTCTTGTATGCATCTCTTTCTTATGAATACTACTTGCTGAAATTTTGAGTTATTGCCTTGTGTTGGTATTTTGTTTTGGTTCTTTGGTTTGTATTCTTGTACTTGGACGAATTCCGTGCTTCCCTAGCATCCTTCCATGACCTATATCACTACCATCCAGCCTTAACACATCCAAGTAGGAGTGCCCTAGGCCACCAAGCAAGGAGATCTTCAACAAGCTTCAAATAGCCCAGCTTCTAATCCCTAACCTGATTTCTTCTAAACCTAGTTTCCTTTCTTTTTCTTACTTGCTATTTGGTTGACCTTTGATGTTTTGCATGATCCCTGAGGTGCTTCCCCTCCCCTGAGGAGGCCTTCTTTGCTGCCCCGACCGCCCAGATTAGCCATCAAATTCGAGAAAAACAAGGCTTCTTCTTCCAAGCTCCGATCAGAGTTATGAGTGAACCCTGCTGCTTTTGAATTTCAATCTCTAACTAGTAGGAAACCATCCCTTCTCTTATTATCTAATTTTGATGAAGATAAACTATCCTAAACTGGGAGTTTCTCAACTCTCGGGTCCTGGATATTTTATTGGTTTGCATGAGTATGCCTGCGACCTGATGATTCTTTGCACTGCTAATCTTTTTGCTAGTTTTTACTTTATTTTGGAAATCTAGCCTACAATAAAATTACAAAAATCATAAAAAAAATTATTTTACTATTTTTCTTGCATGTTTAGTAGTCTTAGAGCCATCCCGCATCATCATATTACTATGTCTTACTTAAAGATTATGATGAACACTACAGGATAAGGCAAATGGAATTAGGGTTATAATGAAAATCATAATAGTGAGACCTAAGTTCCTATAAATCCTAATTTAAAATGTCCCTAGTTGATGGACCATCAGTTTGGGGATCGATAAGTCCGGAAAGGCTAGATTATCTATGTATACTTTATTAAGAGGGTGATTGGTCTCATAGCCACTTGTATAGAGACACTAATACAAAGATAAGGGTACTCATTAGGGTATGAGTTCACTGAACTAATCCACACTGGGAGTATCTTATGGAAGTCTTACTACTTATCAAAAGATAGATTCAAAGTAGGAGTTATGCATGTGATCTTTAGACCTGAGGTCACCATGGTCCTTATGCACACTAAGCCATGTTTTGGTTCATACTCATTCATAATAGTAAGTCATGTATGGGGTGTTCTCGGACATGGTGGAAAGTGTATGAAGGATATGAGTGGACCAACAAGGAATCGATCATTCCAAGTAAGAGAAATTGTTATCCCAAGTGATCTCTTCGATTGATGACTCAAGGAGTCTTTGATCAAAGCAGGATGGGATTAGAATTGGTTTCTAATCAATCATCAACTGAGTCTTCATTATCGAATAGAGATTCAAAATGACTAAGTGCTAGGGTTTGGCATTTATCCATACCCATCACTTAATCGAGATAATGGGAGATCAAAAGATTCAACTTGCACAATAACTTTCTACTGAAGGGTATTTTGGTACTTTTCACCAAATTTCTCATCTTTCAAGTAGGCATGACATGTTGCTAGACATCAATCATGTCTTGTAGGTGTTCATGAACCAATTGGATTGGTTTCATGAGTCAATTCGATGGATAGTTCGAATTGGCAATTTAGGTTAGCTCAATTTGACCTAATTAGGTCAATCAGGTTCGATCGGTTCGAATCAGCTTAAACCTAGACCTACTACTGGCTAGATGTGGAACCCAAAGCATCACACACGTTAGGGAGTTGACCAAGAAAGTCATTCATAATTTAATTAGGGTCATGGGATCCTAATTGGTTAGCTAGATTGCACACTAGCATGTGTAGGCTAACCTAATTAAACCAAGTCGATCTAGGTCTAGTGCTTGCTAATTGATCAACCAATTTAAGGAAGACTTAAATTGGGACATGTCTTAATATGGAATCCTATGTTAGATTTTATCTGACTTATTTTGGACATTTGGTGCCACATGGACAATAGTCCAAGTCGGTTGGGGTGCTTGGGCGCAAGGTTGCGCATGCCAAGGAGAAGAGGGCACAGAAAAGAGACAAGAGTCCTTTTATAGATGAATCTCTCTTGCTGATTCATCTGAACTCCTCTTGGAACACATCCCCATGCCTCCTAGGACTGATTGACCGGTCAAAACATATTTGAATTAGGGTGGAGATTGAATGAACGGCGCGTGCGCATTAAAAGTCACAACTCTTCATATCGCACGCGGTCTAAGGCAGAGTCCTTCTGCTATTAGGACTCTTCATTATCTTCAATGCTTTGGAACTAAAGAAATGCCTCTTGGCTTCCCAGAGACTGATACTTGCTATGTGGCAAGTGAGAAATAATCTATGAAAAGGAAGGGATGAAGATATGGCCTTTGGTGCATGAACATGCATATCGGATATGTTTTTTGAAACCAGATCACTTATCTTCGGTCTTGAAAAATCATATTTGATAAGTTAGTAGCTGGTCATATCACAAGCCCCTCTTAAAACTATAAATAGGGGGCGGTATTCTGAGTTTTAGAAAATGAATTCCATCGAAGTTTTATTCTTAGTGTCTTTCTCCCTCCCTCCTCCTTAAGATAAAACTTGTCTTCTTAAGACAAGGTTTTTTCTTATCAGGACAAGTCTTAGGTTTTAAGACATAAGCCTAGAGTGTCCTACAGGAGGGCTATCCTAAATCCAAGAGTGGTTTTGGAGAGCATTCAGAGTGCCCTACATGAGGGTAGGGTGTCCTACAAAGGAGGAAGTCTAGAAGGCTGTCAAGAAGAGTCTTCGTGATGGGGGACCCGAGAGCCCTGCCACCTCAACAACCGCATAGTATCTAGTCACAGTGCACCACCATAGCAGCCACGTGGAATCCAATCACAGCAGGCATCATCCATCCTGTTAGGTATCCTAAGATCTCATGATATCATCCAAGCCCAAAAGGAAGTAGATCAGCACCCTATATGGAAGTTGTGGATCGTCCAAGAGAAGATGGAAGAAAACATATGGCATCCAAATAGATCAGGCAGCATATGAGCGCCCTCCCTCTTTCCCTTGATTCATGAGATCTTTTCCTTGTATCGCCCATCTATTATAGTAGATATGTGGTGCTTCCTTTCATGCAAATCCTCCCTACAAGGCAACATGTTGACACCCTCCCTCTTTGCTTTTTATTCCATGTAATCCAAGGGCCAGGGTCAATTATAAAAGGACCCCTTTTGTGTATGAAGAATAACTATGGATGAATAAAAATTTCTTTTATTATGTGTGAAGGATCTGTGTGATCCCAGGATTTCTGTGTGATCCCTGATTTGGGCATCTATGTGAGCCTAGGGTATCTGTGTAATCCCTTCCCCTTCTTCGTAGGATTTTTGTGTGATCCCTGATTTGGGCATCTGTGTGAGCCTGGGGTATCTGTGTGATCCCTTCTCCTTCTTTCAGGGTATCTATGTGATTCCTAGGGCACTGTGTGAGCCCCTTTGCTATGTGCTTGTCCTCCTTGGAAAATCTATTGAACCCCAGTTATCTCTTCTTTCTTCTCCTCTATAAACCCTAATCCCTGGTGACTTCTACGCTCGCCAGTGATCCATCCTCAATCTCTGTCCCGCATAACCTGGTCAAGCAAGCAACTGAAGTAGGAATTCTTTCTTGGGTCAATTCCTGTGTGGATCACCATTGGAGGGCATGCACTTGTGAGCCTAGTGGAAAGGAGTGGAAAATAGCATTCTAGGTATTCTTCATAACTCTTATTAGTGACTTATTAGTTGTACATGAATGAGGGGATCTTGGGATTAGGGTTTCTAGCTGATAAGGGTTTTCATGTGTAAATTTTGAATCTAGTATTCATTTATGCTAGAAGACCCTTAAGAAACCCATCAAGTCTAGTCGTAACTCATTACTCCCTTGGGTCGTATAGTATACTTGCATATACCTACTTAGGAGGCGTGATTTCCTTCCACCAGAAAAATAATGCAATAAAAATAACTTTTGATTTTTTTATGAGATTATAGTAGACTATAGAGGATTAATTAGAAATTAATTAATAATTCTTTTAAATTTCTTATGATGGTTTTTATGCAGTTTATTTTTAGCCTAAACCTAGATGTACAGAAATTTCAGAACTAGTAGTTAAACCCTAGTTTAACCTTCACTCCGATACCAAAGATGATGCGGGACAATATGAAAAAGTAAATTACTGATAATTAAACTATTTAACTAAAATTAACTGTGATTAATTTTTCCAAGATTTTTCAAGATAAAGACTCAAAGCAAATAAATAAACAAGACTAGACAGCTAGTATATGCACGCAATATCGAACTAACAAATCTAGTTAGGAAAGAAGGATCTGGTGATTAAGAAATTACCTTAAACCAGGGTTTCTACCTTTCAAAGAATCAGAAGTTAAAGAGTTAGAGAAGGTTTTGATTTTTACCAACGAAGATTATACCCTCTGGTTGTGGATCTGATGGGACTCTCTAGGATCTTACGACAGGATTCCAAGATGGACATTCTCGAGCTCCGATCTACAACAAGACTGGTTCCAAGGAAAGAATGCCTTTACTTCAGATCTTGATTCTCCTGCAACACTCAAAAACACTCAAGTTAGGGTGTGGAAGGAAGAATAAAATTGAAAGGAAAAATTGGAAGGGAAGAAGATGGAAGTGGCAGCTAGGGTTTCTGATGGTTGGATAGATATAGGGCCTCACACCCCGCGATGCTTCAAAGAACAAAGGAATAGGGCCTCACACCCTATGATGCTTCAAAGAACAAAAAAACAGGGCCTCACACCCCACGATACTTGGCACAGCAAAGGATTGGCAGAATGACTTCTTTATTTGATCAATAATAGTTGTCATACAAGGAGGTTAGGGGTGGTATTTATAGACCCTCCATATAAGATAGCAAGAAAACATTGAATTCCCTTTGAATACAAGATAATTGAAGCTAACATATGTTGCCCAGTATGCAACCCAATGAAAGAAAAAGATGCAGGTGGTTTGACATGATCCTATACTAGGTATGCAAATAGCTACGGGAGCAGAATGGATTTTAAAAATATTTTTAAAAAATCCGCGCAGCGGAAATCTGCTCCGCCCAGAAACTAATATAATTCAAGTTGCAAATAGGCATGTATGATGATATAAAATATTTAAAAAATATTTGAATTAAAAATTCAATTCATGCATGATTAAAAAGAATTTTTATTCATACCTTATTATGGCTGGAATAACTCTGGGACAAAGCTAGAATAGGCTGGAATAGCTGGAATAAAACTATTCCAGCCTTCTTCTTCCTTGGGCTGAAAAGAGCTCTATTTTTGGCTTGAAAAACGGCATCGAAACACCGCCTTCCGGACCTCTGTTTGCTCCCAAATTTGAGCAGCAGCAAGTTAGACAAGCGCTGTTCGATTTGGCATTAATATCTGCAAGGAAAACAAGCTAAAACAATATGAAAATCGCCAAAGTCTGCTGCTGAAATTCACTGCAGAATCTGGACAGCACTCTTTTGCTTCACGTTTGGAGCTGCAGCGGCGATCCCGGCTCGCGTGGCTTATTCCCAGGAGTAGAAGAGTACTCCCTCTAGAGGGGAGATGTGCCCGGGGCTCTCGGATCTCTCTCCACATGCAGTGTTAGCTGCTGGAAGATGATTCGCGGCCACAGTGGACTGCAGCAATACTCCTTTGCTGCAGTGCAGGTTTGAGCACTTCAAAAGCAGTGAAATGGCTCTTGATACACTCCCTTACACTCTCCAAATCCCAGCTCTACAAATACCCAATGGGAAGAATCAAGCTTTCAAGGGATCTATCAACTCTAAGAAGAACATCACTAACTGTTTTCTTCACACGGTGTAACCCCACTTTGAAATAGGGTTCTATTGCTGGAATTTAAAGGCAGCAAAGGAGGAAAATGAAGAGACTGGGAGAGGAAGAGGTAGCCGGATGCGTTTCTCCCATTCAACAGCCATTTAACAGGGATTAAAATCATCTCGTGGAGGAGAGGAAGAGACGAGAGTTTTTGCCATCATTGGTTCCGACGCTTGGATTTCTCCCAATGCTAGGACTTCTTTCCAGCGTAAAGAAGTGATCCAACGTGATACCGTGTAAATGGTCCAGGGAGAAAACACCGGTTCAATTAACCGGTCCAAGCCAATTTGGTTTAAACCCATTTAAAACCAATTGGTCCAACCCAATTAAAATTGGTTCATTGGTTCACAACCAATTGGAGGCCGAAACGAGCTCCGAATCAGTTCAAAACTAATTCAGAAAAAACCTGGCGCAGTCCTAGTCAGCTAGGAACAATTTTCGGTTGACGCAGACAAGGACAAGATGGGGAAAAGAGTGCTCAAAAATACTGTGACCATAAAACCGAGACGATTCCCAATCGTAATCGGTATCCAGATCAGAGAGTAATCCTCTGTGGTGAGTGAACTCATAGGTTCGAACCTAAACGGTAGCATTAGAACAATTCTAGTACCAGCACAGGAAACCATCTAACAATGGGTCCCGGCGTCCAGATAGGTCGAAGATGCGGGAGCAAACTATCGAACCTCTGGCATATGGTTACCGTATAATTCATCCCTTTGACCTCTAATGCTTAGGACGACTGAGATTGGGCTGCCAACCCAGACTGAGTCAGTCAACTACGTGTCTCAACCTTGCAAGCCTAGTGTCTCTTCACTAGGGCTACCCCGGCCGACGATTTGCTAAATTGAGAAACTGCGAGACATTCAATCCAAACTGTTTGGACAGGTCAATTCCATCTTGGTCCATCACTGCTCCATAAGTACTTGCCTGTACCCAGAAACCTTCCGTCACCGGATTAAAAATCTAGGTAGTCCGGCACCAAAGCACAGGGAGTTGCTTGCAAGCTACCATGATGACCTCAGGTCGGAGGGACACATATACCCATATCCAATCGTGAGTATCCCTTTGGCAGAAAGGGGCTGCATGGAGTCACCTTCAATGAGATATCACATATCCCATTTGTAGATCACATCAGTGTCACCACACTCATTTGGTCAAGAGAAAAACCAAACAATGTGAACTACAATAACCTATACTTGATATATTGCCTTCCATTATAATATATCCTTTGGTTGTGAACAAGGTTTAAGGACCACTCAATATATCCTCTCTGTATCGAAGTCAGTGTAGTCCTAAGGACTTCATCACATGAAAAGAGTTCATTTCAGGGAAATACAATATGTGATGAGCTGCCAAAAATAATATTTTATTAATTCAAAGAAAGAGTACAATACTTAGCTCAACTGCCTATAACCCAGGCGATTGGCTTTGGGACACAATTCCCAACAACTCCCGCTTGTACTAAAGCCAATCAGAAGAGTATCTAATACCCATTTCCCATTTACAATAGTCGAACTCTTTTATTCCGAGGGCTTTAGTGAAGGGGTCGGCCAGATTTTCTTTCCATCGATCTTCAAAAGATTGATGTCGCCTCGTTCTACGATCTCTCGTACGAGGTGGTAGCGCCGCAGTATATGCTTTGTGCGGTGATGAGCTTTAGGCTCCTTAGCTTGAGCAATGGCTCCAGTGCTGTCACGGTACACCGGAACAGGACCATCTAGGGAAGGTGCCACCCCTAGCTCTCCAAGGAATTTCTGCAACCACACAACTTCCTTTGTTGCATCTGATGCTGCAATGTATTATGCTTCGCATACCGAGTCTGCAATAGTTGCCTTCTTGGAACTTTTCCAGCAGATCGCTCCTCCATTCAGGGTAAATACAAACCCTGACACACTCTTTCTATCATCTCTATCCGACTGGAAACTGGAGTCAGAGTACCCCACAAGTTTCAAGTCAGGTTCTCCATAAATCAGCCATTGATCTTTAGTATTTCTCAAATACTTAAGGATGGACTTAACCACCTTCCAATGCTCCTCACTTAGGTCAGACTGGTATCTGCTCACTACTCCTAGTGAGTATGCCACGTCAGGTCTAGTGCAAGTCATAGCATACATGATAGAGCCTACTGCAGAAGCATAAGGTACTCTACTCATGCACTCTCTTTCCTCAGGAGTTGTCGCACAATCCTTCTTGGAATGAGTAATTCCATACCTATCGGGAGATAGCCTTTCTTGGAATTTTTCATGATGAACCGTTTCAGCACGGTATCAATGTACGTAGACTGGGACAATCCCAAAAGCTTCTTAGATCTATCTCTATAGATCTTCATACCTAGTATGTAAGAAGCTTCACCCAAGTCTTTCATGGAGAACTGAGATGATAACCAGACCTTTATTCCTTGTAATGCTGCGACATCATTCCCGATTAAGAGAATGTCGTCAACATACAGTACTAGGAATACAATCACAGAACCATTAACCCATTTATAGATGCATGGTTCTTCTCCGTTCCTAACGAAGCCATATGATTGGATACATCTATCAAACCGTAAGTTCCAACTTCGAGACGCTTGCTTGAGTCCATAGATGGACCTCTACAACTTACATACTTTTGATTCATCTGTGGATGTGAACCCTTCAGGCTGTATCATATACACCTCCTCTTCCAGCTCCCCATTTAGGAAAGCGGTTTGGACATCCATCTACCAGATCTCGTAATCAAAATATGCTGCCAAAGAAAGTATGATCCGAATGGACTTGAGCATTGCCACAGGGGAGAAAGTCTCGTCATAATCGATACCATATCACTGACGATACCCTTGGAAACTAGACGGGCTTTATAGGTCTCTACCTTCCCATCTGCACCCCTTTTCCTCTTGAAGATCCATTTACACCCGATGGGTTTTATTCCTTCAAGCGGATCAACCAATGTCCATAATTGTTGATTTCCATGGACTCCATTTCGGATCGCATGGCTCCAAGCCATGCCTTAGAGTCTGATCTCTGAAGTGCATCCATATAGGTGATCGGATCCTCATTGTTCTCATCGAGCTCAATGGGATCGCCGTCCCGGACCAAGAAACCGTAGTATCTGTCTGGCTAACGCGATATTCTACCAGATCTCCTAATGGGTTCTGGGTGTGATTCAATCATAGTCGAGTCTATGATGTCCTTAGAGTGTGCAGGTTCTTCTATTTGCTGAACTTCATCAAGTTCAATCTTAGAGGCTATAGTTCCTTCTCCAAGGAACTCCTTTTCCAAAAAGATAGCTCTAAGAGCAACGAACACCTTTTGTTCATTCTCCAAGTAGAAGAAATACCCTTTGGTTTCCTTAGGATAACCAATGAATAAAACACCAATTAGACCTAGGACCAAGTTTGTCTCAATCTAAACGCTTTACGTAAGCCGGACAACCCCAGACCCGAAGGTGTGAGATTGAGGATTTACGTCCATTCCACATCTCATACGGAGTGGAGACAACAGACTTACTTGGAACATTATTAACAAGTAGCAGGCTGTCTGAAGCGCATATCCCCAAAAGGATAGCGGCAGAGTTGCAAAGCCCTTCATGGATCGAACCATGTCCAACAAGGTTCGATTCCTCCTTTCGGACACACCATTCAACTGTGGTGTACCTGGAGGAGTCCACTGAGAGAGAATTCCATTCTCCACAAGATATGTCAAAAATTCACCAGATAAGTATTCACCACCTCGATTAGATCGAAGATTTTTTTAATACTTTTTCCAGTTTGCTTTTCTACTTCATTATGGTATCGTTTGAATATTTCAAACGACTCAGACTTATGTCTCATTAAAAAGACATAACCGAACCTTGAAAAGTCGTCTGTAAAAGTAATGAAATATTTGTATCCTCCTCTAGCACTAACTGTGATCGGTCCACATACATCAGTATGTATGAGACTTAGAAGTTTTGTAGCTCGTTCACCTTTTCAATAAAAGGTAACTTGGTTATTTTACCAAGTAAACAGGATTCACAAGTGGGCAGTGATTCAGAATCACTGACCTCGAGGAGTCCATCTCCTCGCATCTTGTTTATCCTATTTTGGTTAATATGACCTAGCCTACATTGCCAAAGATACAAATCGTTGACATTATCTAACCTTGGACGTTTGCTAGAAGTGTACATTACACTAACAAGCTTTGATAGTACATATATGCCATTATTTAATCTAGCTTTCATTATAACAGAGTTATTCAAAATAACATTGCAAAAATCTCCTTTTATTGATAGTTCAAAACCACAATTGGCCAAAAGGCCTACAGAGATTATGCTCATAATGAAACTAGGACAATAGTGACAGTCGACTAGTTCGACAGTACAAGACTCAAAGACAAGATGCAAGACTCCGACTGCCAGTACTGGAACACGATTTCCATTCCTGATGCTCAGAAACTGTTCTCCATCTTCAAATCTTCTGCTAACTTGAAGTCCCTGTAACAATTACAAACGTGAATTGGACTACCAATATCCAATACCTAGTTAGCAGTATCAACAATTGAGTAATTACAAGGTTTTATCATATAAATACCTTGTTCAGCAGACTTCTGCTTCCTCGGCCTGTTCGGATCAAGGGATGCAATATAAAGAGGAGAATTCCTCTTCCAGTGTCCCTTCTTCTTGCAGTAGAAACACTCTACAGAAGATTGATCAGCCTTATACTTCCTGGTCTGACTAGGGCCAGGAGCACTCTGCACCTTCTTTCCCTTCTTATTTATTTTTTTCTTCCCTTTCTTAAAGGGATGACGACCTCTACTACCTCCCACTAAATTAACCACCCCCTTATTCAGTTGGTGGTCTTTCTCGAAAGTCTACAGCAACCCCAAAAGACTATGGTAGTTTACTGTAGGCTTATTCATTCTATAATAATCGAGAAAATCAAAATAGGAGGAGGGAAGAGAATTCAGGATCGCATCCTTGCCGAGCTGCTCGTGCAAGGGGCATCCGAGTTTGCCCAGTTTTTCAATCAGCTCGATCATGTACAATACATGATCAGTGACTGAACCACCATTCGGCATCTTGGAGTTGTAGATGACACAAGACACTTTGTACTGTTCTACATCATCCAGGGTGCCGAAGGATTCCTTCAACTTTTGTAGGATTTCATCAGGTTGGGCCTCTTCGAATTTGCGACTGAACTCGTCGTTCATCGCCGCTAACATAATGCATCGGACAGTAGTCCGATCAGAGACCCACTTTAGATAAGCGTCTCTGACCGCACTCGGGCATTAGCGGAAGGGATTTCAGGTGCTAGATCCGTTATCACATAGAGGATCCGTTCATGCTTCAGAACGATTCTCAATCTTCAATACCAACTATCGAAGTTTTGACCCTTTAACTTCTTGTTATCGAGAAGTGACCGGAGCCATAAATTGGAAGACATCTGAAAAGAAAATAAGACCAAATTAGTGTATGAATTAATAATTTAACCAAAGTCTTGGACTTTAGTCTAAAGGTTTCTCCCACTAATTTTTCAGATTGGTAGCCTCTAACTCCAATCCGTGAAAACACCTTTTCAAGTGGGTACTGAAATCCAATAGGCCATGCATGAGCCCGACTATGGCCAGCTCACCCATACGAGCCTAAAGGTAGGTTCGTAAACCAATTGTTCCCTAAACAATTTTCAGTATTTTATTTTGCCCCAAAGAGCACCCCAATCGGCCTAGGGGCCTCTTATTGCGGGACTCTGGTTTGGTCCAACCATTAAAATGACAAATCCAATGCTTCCAGCTAACTAAAGACCAAGCCCGACTATGGCCGGCCCACCTGGTCCCATTAAGGAGGTTGCACTGAACCATCATCGATCAAATAGAAATTCCAGCCGCCGAATGTACACCCGTTCTATGGAACTGCCGATGCACACCAAGCTAGTGGACACATTTCTAACCGACTTAATGGAAGGCTAAGACACTGTCAACTCCTTGACTTAGTCTTTTTAAGGACCTAATCATTTTAAAGGATTTTTTAGTTGTGATAGAAGAAAAATACAAGGACATGGATCATCCTCCCACTGAATCAATCAGATTCCAGGAGGGTTGAAATAAATCAACAAATTGATCCATGGGCACCTATAGATCAGTCAGACCGATCAACTTGGGTGACATGGGTTAACTCGAGTCATTGAGCTTTTCCAATCAGTTTTGGTCGACTCGACTAGCCAGGTAGGTGAGATAATGGGTAAGTATCCGCCATTAACCATCTTTCCTAGACACCAACCAAGTTGGCCAGGAAAGAGGTAGCCTCATACAACCATGATCACAATGCCAAACCTACCTCGACACCAGTCGATTTACCAGACTCGATCAGACTATCCTAAAGACTCGGGCATCCACTGAGCCGCTAATTGGATCCATTTTAGATGAACGGATCAACTAATCTAACTATTAGATAGTTCTAAAGAAGGGCCTTAAAAAACTTTTGTTTAATCTTCTTGTAATCCAGTTCAACTAAACTTAGGTCTAACCCAGTTATGGACCCAACTAGTTAGCTAACCCAATTAATCCAAAATGGCTTATGCAATGTTTTAGATTTCATAAACCTAAAATTTTAATAAGCCAAACACTTAATTAAAATATTTTTAATTAAGTCTCTATGTAAAACAATTTTACATAACAAATCATGCATCAAGATTCAAATTTTACAAATATTTCATATCCATATAAAACATGCCTGAAAACATGTATCACTAAATTAAAACAATTTTAATTTTAATATTCTTTAAGGATCCATCTGAAGAAGCCAACTGATGGGGGACTAATATGCATGCCCATTTTTTTTTGTATGTTTATATGTGGAGTTAGGTGATTATTCCCGAATTTAAGATCAAAATTATTTGTAGGGAATTTGTATGAATTTTTGAAGATCAGCATGCAGATTAGGACCTTGAAAAGTAGCAAAGAAGGACCGCCGGGACTGAGAAGCCTCGGTTAGGGCAAGTTATCCTATAATAAAACTACTGGAGGTAGAGGGGTGTACCTAACAATGTCTATGAAGATCACAGCGAAGGGGTCTCTCGTTCCTCGATGGATGTGGCCTGGAAAACCAAGCCAAAGACCCGTGGATACCCGCTTTCTGCTCGGTGATCCGATTAAGGCTTGGCTGGAGTCGTTGGATTCGTAGGAACTCAGGGACCTGCAAAGACCTGTCAGGAGTTAGAAAGCTCACAAAGAAACAAGAAAACAAAGAAAAAATAGCAAGGAAAGGCTTCTTTTGGATTGGGCGTCCAGGGATCTGGAGGGTTTGTTGGCTGCAGGAAGATGATTGCAAACATCGGGAAGAAGAACTCTCACAAAACCCTTTATGCACACAGCAGGGTATCACACCACTCAATAGAAGAACTCAAGATTTTCATTCATCAAATACTCTAACTTTATACAAGAGGCTAGGGTCCCTTAAATAGACCCTTAACCTTGGGCCCCAAGTAAGGGTACTTTAGACTTTTCATAGGACTCCTTTTCCCTTACAAACTCTAACTAGGAATACATGGCAACCTAGGTAGAAAAGTTTTAAATGGAATGGGACTCCCTCTCCTTGTCTTGGTCGGCCAAGGGGGTGACCATAAGTGGCCGACCAAGGAGAAGGTAATTCTAAGGAGGGGCGCCCTAATTTCTCCCTGGGCCTGGGCTGGCCCAGTTTCCTTCTGGCTGGTCTCCAGGCTTCAGGTTTGCACTTGTTTTAATTCTCCTCTGGGGATCTTCATGTCTTCTAGTTAGGTTGGACTCGGGCTCAACATCCATGTCTTCAATCAGGTTGGACTTGGTCTTCACTTGTCTGATGTGGTCTTGAGTCTTCAATATGGTTGAACAGGACTCAAAAATAAAATTAGCTCGACATGAGCTGACTAACATTGGACTGGACTAGCTCAACATGAGCTAAATAATTATAGGACTTAAATGAAAACAACTCAGCTGGACTAAGCTTTATTATAGTGGACTCGAATATCATTTAAGTGATCCACAGAGGGTTGAGAAGCCTCTTCCTTATTCTGGTGCCTCTGGTGTCCGCACCAATTCTCCCGGGGTGGGAGGAACTCGACCCTGTCGAGTGAAGATCAGATTGGCTCACATATCTCTCGAGAAGGTCTGGGTTGAGGCATTGCAAGTCCTCTCGAGAAATCTACGAATCGTCCGACTCTGGCCGGCCTTGCCATCGGACCAGGAAGCGTTGATAGTCATGGCCCTGGGTCATGATGGCTTGATCGTCCAGGATACGCTCGATCCGTTCTCCTCTCTCAGGCAAATTTGTTTGTGGACACTCTAGGTTAGGGTCTCTCACAATGAAAAGGAATAGGTCCAAAGGCCTCACTAGGTATCGCTGTCGGTTCCTATACGCAACCAGGTCAGTAATATTGAAGGTAGAACTAATGCCCAAATCCAAAGGCAAGTCTAATACCTAGGCATTTGATCCAACCTTCTCTATCACTTTAAAAGGTCCGGCTCTATGAGCATGAAGCTTCTTTTAGGCCTATGCCTAACCAAGATAGAATCCACTACATCAAATTCTTTGACCCTTCTTCAGGAATTAGCCAATTGTTTTAAGATTAGTGCAGGTGGTGAACATGCTAGGCACATGCAGACTCCTAACAAATGATGCAAAGGACTCATACTGACACCTAACAGACTCGACTATGCATTCCTATCGAAGGAAATTTTATTGAACTCTTTGGATTTAAACCTAATAGATTATAGGTTCTCTAGGTTTGATCCTAGCTTGACATGCACATGAAAATTTACAGTGAACTCCTAGCAAATTCCAAAGAGTATGCCAGAAGTAAGATGCAAACCTAACATGCATGATAAATGCATGCAGTATGCTAATCTCAGCTAAATGCAATCTAATAATCCTAGAAATGCTGGAGGTGTCAGGAAAGGGCAGAAAATAGGAAGTGGGTTCAGAAGTAGTTTGGTAGGGTAGGGAAAAAGGTTCAAGGTTAGTTGGATAAAGTTCGATAAAAGAAGGCACGTCAGGGACTAATCCTAGACTAATGAGGCTAACCTTACGAGGTTGCGGTATATCTATGGGGTTTGCATAATGGAAGGATGGGTTACTAATCTCAGGGAAGAGGTCCTTAATGGGAACTATAGGAGGAGGCTCATCCTGAGGGTGCTGATTCAAAGAGATCAAGTCCTTAATAAATTCTTCTGGTTCTTGTATTTTAGGACTATACTCTATAATTTGTCTCTTCTCTATGGTTTCCTCAGGTAAGACTCTAGTAGCAGTACCTAGGTTCTCTTCCTCTATTTGTTCTTCCACTATAGATTTAGGTTGGATGTGGTCAAGGTCAACTACCTCTAGGTTGGCTTCTACCTGGGTATCTATTGGGTCAGCTAATTCTAGATCATCTAAAGGTGTCTCCTCTTCTCCCTATACTCATCCACTAAGTCTGCATCAGCTTCGTACACTTCCGCGTTAATGTAAGCCTTGTCAATCTCAGGAATGGTTGGAGAAGATCGGCTAGGGGAAAATTGGCTAGGTCCTGGTTTCTGATTATGGACACTAATCCTAGTAGGTTCAGGTTGCCTAAGGGGTAGTGGCTCAATACTGGGTTCATATTTAGGGGTGCTAATCCTATGGGGTTCAAGTTGACTAAGGGAAACCTGACAAGTACTAGATTGATACTTAGGGGTTATGGGTTCTCTGGGCTCATAGGATAAGGGTGCAGATCTATGGGTCATGGGATTATAGGATCTGGGGTCATAGGATTTTGGGTCAGCTCTATGGTCAGGTTCTAAGGATGGATCATGGTATGGGGTCCTCCTAAGGTTGGGCTCTCTATATGGGTCAGGATATTGGGTCCTCCTAGGGTTGGACTCCCTATATGGGTCAGAATACTGGGTTCTTCTAGGTTGGACTCCCTATATGGGTCAGAATATTGGGTTTCCTAAGGTTGGACCCTATATGGGTCAGAATATTGGGTGTTGGGTCTACTAGGCTCATAGGGTGTGGGTGCATAGGATCTATGATCATGGGATCTAGAGTCATAGGATCTAGGTTCATAGGTTATGGATTCATAGGTTCTAGATTCATAGGATTTGGAGTCATAAGATCTATAGGTTGTGGGTATACTAGGCTTGTAGGGAGAGGATAAATAGGATCTATCTTCCTGGTCTATAAAATCCTGATTGGGTCTTCTAGGACTAACCTTAGGGATTGGGTCATGATGATGGGCTCTCCTAGGTTCGACCTCATGGTATAGATCAGGGTTTGGGATCCTCCTAGGTTGAGGGGAATCAGGATCTGGCTCAGACTGTGACCCATGAGTTTTTTTTGGGTCCCTACCAGCACTTTAAACTGATCAAACCTATTGGCAAGATGGTCAATTCTATCATGGTTTGAATACGAGATTGAGTTAACTGGATCATCTGGGTAGTCATCTGGGTAGTTATCTGGGTAGCCATCTGGGCCATTTGATCAGCAAGGGCTTTTATTTGGGCTTTTAAATTTTCCATGGGTTCAGACATTTATGAAGGAGGTGGGTGATATGAAACTCCTGATCTAGTGCTCATGCAAGACTCGATCAGACCGACTATAGCTGACTAGACCTAGAGTCCAAACTAGATACTCAATCAGGATGGCAAACTAGTCTATAGTAACCCTGTACTCAGCCAGGCAGGTGTAAGGGGAGTGTTAGGTCCCTGATTGCCAATCCTAGACACCAATCAGAGATTGGCCAGGTAGGCGGACCAGCACACAAGCCCTTTGGGATTGAATCCCTAAACCACCATTCTAGACACCAAGCACAAGGAACACACAGGTTAGTCTTGACACAGTGATCTAACACTTAACCCGGACCCGACCAGTTGGTATCCCTAGACCACTAGGGCAAATTAGGTCTAATCGATTTTAAGTTAGGCTTCGAACCGAATGCAAGGAAGGTGGTTTTGGGCTAAGGAAAGGTAATGACCTCCTTTCCTTATCTGGTATAAAGAGAGTGCCCTTAAAGTAAATTATGTAATGATGGCAGGCAGATGAGGATGCAAATTAGGGTTTAGATATTTTTTTGGTATTTTTGGAGAATATGTATTTTTTTTGGTATTTTTTTAAATAGAAGAAAACTGGCAAATTATGGTCTAATATGCATGAAATATTCTAAAATTAAAAGATATGCAAAAATGCTAAACAAAACCCTAAAACTTCCAAACTTGTCAAGCTGAAAAATAGAGCCGAAAATTTGCAGGCTGTATTTTGGCTTGAAGAAAATTCACAGGCCATAATAAAATCTGAGAAAATTTGTAAAATTACAGTTAATTATGATGAATCCATAAAAATAAATTTTAGAATTTTGGATTTTTATTAGATAGAAATAATTAAGAAAACAGAGCATATACGGATTAAAAATTGCAGAAAACAAGCCTAATCTAAGCTCTGATACCAAATGATGGGGGACTAATATGCATGCCATTTTTTTTTTTATGTTTTAGATGTGTAGTTAGGTGATTAATTCCTAATTTAAGATCAAATTATTTGTAGGGAATTTTGTATGAATTTTGAAGATCAGCATGCAGATTAGGATCTAAAAAAGTAGCAAAGAAGGACCGCCGGGGCTGAGAAGCCTCGGTTAAGGAAAGTTCTCCTACAATAAAACTACTGGACGTAGAGGGGTGTACCTAACAACATCTATGAAGATCGCAATGAAGGGGTCTCTCATTCCTCGACGGATGCGGCCTGGAAAATCGAGCCAAAGACCCGCGGATACCCGGCTTTCTGCTCGGTGATCCGATTGAGGCTTGGCTGGAGTCATTGGATTTGTAGGAACTCAGGGACCAGCAAACGACCTGTCAGGGATTAGAAAGCTCACAAAGGAACAAGAAAATAAAGGAAAAATAGCAAGGAAAGGCTTCTTTTGGAGTAGGCGTCCAGGGATTTGGAGGGTTTGTTGGCAGCAGGAAGATGATTGCAAACACCGGGAAGAAGAACTCTCACAAACCACTTTATGCACACAGCAGGGTATCAAACCACTCAATAGAAGAACTCAAGGTTTTCATTCATCAAAAATTCCAACTTCATACAAGAGGCTAGGGTCCCTTAAATAGACCCTTAACCTTGGGCCCAAGTAAGGGTACTTTAGACTTTTCATAGGACTCCTTTTCCCTTACAAACAATAACTAGGAATACATGGAAACCTAGGTAGAAAATTTTAAATGGTATGGGACTCCCTCTCCTTGTCTTGGTTGGCCAAGGGGGTGACCATAAGTGGCCGACCAAGGGGAAGGTAATTCTAAGGAGGGGCGCCTTAATTTCTCCCTGGGCCTAGGCTGGCCCAATTTCTTTCTGGCTGGTCTCCAGGCTTCAGGTTTGCACTTGTTTTAATTCTCCTCTAGGGATCTTCATGTCTTCTAGTTAGGTTGGACTCAGGCTCAACATCCATGTCTTCAATCAGGTTGGACTTGGTCTTCACTTGTATGATGTGGTCTTGAGTCTTCAATATGGTTGAACAGGACTCAAAAATAAATTAGCTCGACATGAGCTGACTAACATTGGACTGGACTAGCTCAACATGAGCTAAATAATTACAGGACTTAAATGAAAATAACTCAACTGGACTAAGCTTTATTACAGTGGACTCGAATGTCATTTAAGTGATCCATAGGGTTGAGAAGCCTCTGCCTTATTCTGGAGCCTCTGGTGTCCGCAACACCAACACAGACGATCCGCATCGTGTCAAAGACACATGGTCATGGTGAAGGTCTCAACTAGGTTCCAAAAAGAAATCATGATACATTTTTATTAGATTAAACAAATTTTAATCTATAAACATGCTTACTAGTAGATTACACATGCAACCTGCTCTGATACCACTGAAAGAAAAAGATGCAGGTGGTTTGACTTGATCCTACACTAGGTATGCAAACAGCTACAGGAGCAGAATGGATTTTAAAACATTTTTAAAAAATCCGTGCAGCAAAAATCTGCTCCGCCCAGAAACTAATCTAATTCTAGTTGCAAATAGGCATGTATGATGATATAAAATATTTGCAAAATATTTGAATTAAAAATTCAATTCATGGATGATTAAAAATAATTTTTTTCATACCTTATTTTGGCTGGAATAACTCTGGGATAAAGCTAGAATAGGCTGGAATAAAACTATTCCAGCCTTCTTCTTCCTTGGGCTGAAAAGAGCTCTGTTATTGGCTTGAAAATCGGCATCGGAGCACCACCTTCCAGTCCTCCGTTTGCACCCAAATTTGAGTAGCAGCAAGTTAGACAAGCGCTCTTCGATTTGGCACCGATATCTGCAAGCAAAACAAGCTAAAACAAATGTGGAAAATCACCAAAGTCTACTGCTGAAATTCGCTGCAGAATCTGGACAACACTCTTTTACTTCACGTTGGAGAGCTGCAGCGGCGATCCTGGCTCGCTTGGCTTGTTCCTAGGAGTAGAAGAGTACTCCCTCTAGAGGGGAGACATGCCCGGGACTCTCGGATCTCTCTCCACACACGGTGCTAGCCACTGGAAGATGATTCGTAGCCATAGTGGACTGCAGCAATACTCCTTTGCTGCAGTGCAGGTTTGAGCACTTCAAAATCAGTGAAATGGCTCTTGATACACTCCCTTACACTCTCCAAATCCTAGCTCTACAAATACCCAATGGGAAGAATCAAGCTTTCAAGGGATCTATCAACTCTAAGAACAGCACTAGATGTTTTCTTCACACGGTGTAACCCCACTTTGAAACAGGGTTCTGTTGCTGGAATTTAAAGGCAGCAAAAGAGGAAAATGAAGAGACTGGGAGAGGAAGAGGTAGCCGGATGCGTTTCTCCAATTTAACAACCATTTAACAGGGATTAAAATCATCCGGTGGAGGAGAGGAAGAGACGAGAGTTTTTGCCATCGTTCGATTCGGACGCTTGGATTTCTCCCAACGCTAGGACTTCTTTCCACCGTAAAGAAGTGATCCAACGTGATACCGTGTAAACGGTCCAAGGGAGATAACACCAGTTCAATTAACCGGTCCAAGCAATTTGGTTTAAACCCATTTAAAACCAATTGGTCCAACCCAATTAAAATTGGTTCAATTGGTTCACAACCAATTGGAGGCCGAAACGAGCTCTGAATCAGTTCAAAACTGATTCAGAAAAAACCTGGCACAGTCCTAGTCAGCCAGGAACAATTTCTGGTTGACACAGACAAGGACAAGACGGGAAAAAGAGTGCTCAAAAATACTGTGACCATAAAATCGAGATGATTCCCAATCATAATCGGTATCCAGATCAGAGAGTAATCCTCTATGGCGAGTGACCTCATAGGTTCGAACCTAAATGGTAGCACTAGACAAATTCTAGTACCATCATAGGAAACCATCTAGCAATGGGTCCCGGCGTCCGGATAGGTCGAAGATGCGGGAGCAAACTATCGAACTCTAGCATATGGTTACCGTATAATTCATCCCTTTGACCTCTAATTCTTAGGATGACTGAGATTGGACTGCCAACCCAGACTGAGTCAGTCGACCATGTATCTCAACCTTGCAAGCCCAGTGACTCTTCACTAGGGCTACCCCGGCTGAGGATTTCCTAAATTGAGATACGGCGAGACATTCAATCCAAACTATTTGGACAGGTCAATTCCATCTTGGTCCATCACTGCTCCACAAGTACTTGCCTGTACCCAGAAACCTTCCATCATCGGATTAAAAATCCGGGTAGTCTGGCACCAAAGCACAAGGAGTTGCTTGCAAGCTACCGTGATGACCTCAGGTCGGAGGGACACATATACCCATATCCAATCATGAGTATCCCTTTGGCAGAAAGGGGCTGCACGGAGTCACGTTCAATGAGATATCACATATCCCACTTATAGATCACATCAGTATCACCACACTCATTTGGTCAAGAGGACAACCAAACGATGTGAACTACAATAACCTATACTTGATATATTGCCATCCAGTACAATATATCCTTTGATTGTGAACAAGGATTAAGGACCACTCGATACATCCTCTCTGTATCGAAGTCAGTGTAGTCCTAAGGACTTCATCACATGGAAAGAGTTAATTTAAGGAAATACAATATGTGATGAGCTGCCAAAAATAATATTTTATTAATTCAAAGAAAGAGTACAAAACTTAGCTCAACTGCCTACAACCCAAGCGATTGGCTTTGGGACATAATTCCCAACACCCAAGACGGGGGGTGAATTGGATTTCTAAAATTTTAATGTAAGTGTGTGAACCAATCCAATTATCTAAAACTTAGTACTCTGAATGCAAAGATAAAGTGCTTTTAATAAGTGTGCATCAGAAATATAAAAAGTAATAAAGAGAAGAATAAATGTAAAAGAAAGCAACCATAAACCAAAAGAAATATAGGGTTCGGTACTATCCAATGCACCTACATCCACTCCCTAAGACCCAATTGGGAATTCACTATAATCTCAACCGATTATAGCCAATTAGTTTTCTGGGCTCACTAATCAAAACCGACTTATTTTCACAAGGCTTACAAGTCAAAACCTCACCAGGATTTTCGGGCTAACCAAAAACCTAAATGGTTTTAAGGCTAACTACCAACCTTCCTTGGTTTTGCGGGCTAACCAATAACCTGAATGGTTTTCAAAGGCTCACTAATAAATCCTTGGTTTTTTAATAGGCTAACCAAAATCCTTTACAACAAAAAGTTTATGTTGGAAATAAAGAAACAATGAAAGCTTTCTAGTAAAAGCGAATATCTCTTTGAAGATTTGATGTAATGCTACTTTCAACTTGATGAAGCCTCTTTTCAATGCTCAAATAGTTGAACTTGAATACTTTTGAAGGCTCTTGAATGCTTGGAGACTTCTCTTAGCTTGAAAGTAGTTGGACTCAATGAATAGAGTGAATGCTCTTCTTTTCTTTTTCTTGGTTTTTCTCTTTTTATTCTCTTGTGTTTAGATTTGATTTGAATCAATTAAATACGTTCCCAAGGCCTCAAACCCAGTTTCTAGCCATTAGACATGAAAAACAAGCCATTAGGAGATAAGAGGGATGAGTTATGCATTTGAAAAACTAACCATTACTGTTCCCAAAACTCCAAGTGTTGACACTTCAGGCTTTGAGTCGATACATAAGGTCGGCATTTGCTCTTCATGTGTCGGCACCTACTTTAAATATTTTCAATGAAGACCTATGGAATTCTCAGATGTGTCGACACTTCTTCTGGTAAGTCGATACTTTGAGTTGACACTTTGCATCCATGTGTCGACACTACAGGCAAGTCTTCAACTTCAGCAAGTTCTGTAACCAAAAATCTTAGGCGATGAGCTGATTTATTTGTCGACACTTTGAGTCGACACAATATATCCATATGTTGATACTTTAGTCGTGCCATCTTGGTGGGGACACCAGGATCAGATACAGATCACTGAATCCCATATGGTTTACTTAGTTATGTGTCAAAGTTTTGAAAGTTTTGTAATTGAGTCCTGTAATAAGTTGAGGTTAGTTGATTTGTCTCAACCCTCAACCTTAGTCCAGTTTTGAGTCCTGTACATCAGTTATGAGTCCAGTATGAGCCTAATTTTTGTACAAGAGAAAAGGTTACCCTATTTTGGAGTTCCACCAAGCCACATCCAGGAGTCAGAGGCCACTACATCAACCCATTGGATTTTGTGTGACAACCTAGGATCCAAGATGCTTCCAGAAACCATGATTCTTTCAGATATCCTCTAAATGCCCAGATTCCTTCCCAGATGCCAGAGCATATTCCTAAAATAGGGCATCCATGATTCCAAAGGTCCACCTACATCCTAGTCCAAAGAAATCAAGCCCAGCCACCAAGCCCATGCCCTAAAGAAGAAAGATTTCATGGAATATTGATGCGGGCACCAGACTCAGAAGAAGACTTCAGGGCTCCATCTGGATCTCTGATTGACCTTGCCTGAAGAATTAGGTTTTCTGGTTTTGTAATAAGGGTTGACTTGGTCAACTCAATTTTTTTTGAGTCTGTATTTTCCTGCAATTTAAATTTTGTTGAGTCATGTTGACTCAGAACAAGTTCTAGTAAGTGGTCTAGGTCTTCTCCAGGGTGCAACATTTTCTCCCAAGCCCAAGCAAGTGGGCGCCACACTCCAGCCACATGCCAGAGTCCAGAGGTGCCACATCTCTATCCCAGTGCCTGGTCCCCACACCCAAGGGAGCAAGATTTTCTTGAAGCCAAAATCAAGGAGGCGCCCCATATATACCTTAAAGGCCAAGCTAAAGGAGGAAAGAGGCATTTCTTGGGGAGCACTTCAAGGGGGCACCCAATCCATGCCTAAAAAGATCAAAGCAAAGTTGGGAAGAGCCATGACTTGGGGAGAAAGAAAAGGAGGTGTTCAAAAGAGTTGAGCCATGGAAGGAAAAAAAAATTTCTTGAAGAGCAAGGCTAGGAGGCGCCACCTACTTACCATTTGGAGCCACCAATCAACACTTATGGAAGCTCTTGGCCGGCCATATGAGAAGGATTTGATTCTACAAGCCTAATTTGAGGATCCATCCTATTAGTCCCACATGGAAAGATGTAAAACCCTGACCTCTTGTAAAGACCTATAAAATAAACCCTCTTGTAAGTTTTAAAGGATAACTGATGAATGAATTCAAATTTTGTGTGAGCAACTTCGTGTTTCTCTCTTCCGCACTTGCATCAGGAGTTGAGCTCCGTGAGGGAGTAAATCCGGGTTCCCTAGGAACCTTGAGGAGGTGTGAGATCTCCAACCCCAAAACCTAGGTTAGCCACTTCACTTCCAAACCCTAGCCGCCCATCATCCTCTTCATTCCACCAAACCCTAGCCTACCCCATCTCTCACGGCCCCTCTCTCCAAGTAGAGGCCGACCACCAGCATCCAGGTCCAGTTCGGCTACTTCAAAGACAGAGCAAATCCCAGAGGAAGTCAGATCAGCATCCATGAGAATCAGGATTTCAGCAACATCAGCTTTCAAGTTCTTCTATCTGGTAAATCCTTCCTTGAGTATCTGGTTCCATAACTTGTTCTTCTTCTTTCCAGATCTTGAGTTCAGAAGAAGCCAACTCTGCCAAAGGGCCAATATTGGAGGATCCATTGCAAAGATATCTGAATCCGGGGATCCAACAATCTGCTCAAGAGAGTCCTTCCACTAAACTCTGTGAAGATCACTGCCTGGTCTGTAACCCTTCTCTTCTCTTTACTTCTGTCTTGTTGAAAGCTCAGAGCGAAAACCTAGGTCTGGGAGTTTCTCAACCCCCAGCGATCCTTTACTTCTGAACTACTCTGATAGTCTAGTTTCTTTAAATTGTACTTTCAATTATACATAGTTTCTTTCAATTTAGTTTAACTTTCCTTTGACTCAAAGCCGACTTCTGAAATATAAAAAAAAAAAAAGAGAAAAAAAACAAAAAAACTAGTCTTAATTTACTTCCGCATTGCATCGTATCTTTTGTTCTGCATCATTTTTGGTATCAGAGCTTTCGCTCTGCATCAAATATTCCTGCTATCAGGCTACCAGGCCACCCAAGCTTCCAAAGGTCCAAGCCCATGTGCCAAGCCCCTTTGGGCTAGCCCTTTTCTACCCCTAGAAGCCCAACACACCCTCCTAGGCATCCTTGAAGTATTGACCAAGTCCAAGAGGTGTCCTTGAGTGGAATAGTCAAAGCATGAATGGAGAAGGAGAAGACTAGGTCAAATCCTAACCTAGATGGGAGTTCTTCCTAGTTTGTTTAGGACTTATAATTCTAACCTAGCTAGGAGAGGACTTGTAACCCAAGTGTGTAACCCTAGTTAGAGGGAATCAGAACTTATAAATATCCCACCCCTCCCTCTCTTGTAAGCAATTTTTATTCATGAAATCAAAACCCTGGTAAATTTATTTGAGCTTGCGAGCTCGTGTGTTACTTTGTTTTTTTTTCTTTGGTTACTATTATTCTTGGCTGATTTCTTTGCTGCCCTAGCATCCTTCCATGCCCTAACTCACTGTCATCCTAGCCTTCACACATCCAAGAAGGAGTCCCCTAGGTCGCCAAGCAAGGAGATCTTCATCAAGCTTCAAGCAGCCCCACTTCCAAATCCTAACCTGATTCCTTCTAAACATAGTTTCCTTTCTTTTTCTTACTTGCTATTTTGATTGACCCTTGATGTTTTGCAGGATCCCCAAGGTGTTTCACCTCCCTAGAAGAGGCTTTCCTTGCCTCCAAGGCCACCCAAATTATCCATCTAATCAAGGAAACCAAGCCTCATCATAGATCACTGGATCCCATATGGTTTACTTAGTCATGTGTCAAAGTTTTGAAAGTTTCGTAATTGAGTCCTGTAATAAGTTGAGGTTAGTTGATTTGTCTCAACCCTCAACCTTAGTCCAGTTTTGAGTCTTGTACATCAGTTATGAGTTTAGTATGAGCCCAATTTTTGTACAAGAGAAAAGGTTATCCTATTTTGGAGTTCCACCAGGCCATATCTAGGTGTTAGAGGCCACTATATCAACCCATTAGATTTTGTGTGACAACCTAGGATCCAAGATGCTTTCAGAAATCCTGATTCTTTCAAGATGTCCTCTAGATGCCCAAATTCCTCCCAGATGCCAGAACATATTCTTAAACCAGGGCATCCATGATTCCAGTGGTCCACCTACATCCTAGCCGAAAGAAATCAAGCCCAACCACCAAGCCCAAGCCCTAAAGAAGCAAGATTCTATAAGATATTCCTGCTACCAAGCTACCAAGCCACCCCAGCTTCCAGGAGGCCCATGCCCATGTGCCAAGCCCCTTTGAGCCAGCCCCTTGCTGCCCCTAGATGCCCAAACGCCATCCTAGGCATCCATGAAATGTTGACCAAGTCCAAGAGGTGTCCTTGAGTGGAATAGTCAAATCATGAAGGGAGAAGGAGAAGACTAGGTCAAATCCTAACCTAGATGGGAGTTCTTTCAGGTTGTTTAGGACTTGTATTTCTAACCTAACTAGGAGAGGACTTATAACCCAAGTGTGTAACCCTAGCTAGAGGGCATGGGAACTCTATAAATACCCCACCCCTCCCACTCTTGTAAGCAATTTTTATTCATGATATCAAAACCTGGTAAATTTATTTGAGCTTGCGAGCTTGTGTGTTACTTTGTTTTTTTATCTTTGGTTACTATTGTTCTTAGCCGATTTGCTTGTTGCCCTAGCATCCTTCCATGCCCTAACTCACTGCCATCCAAGCCTTCACACGTTTGAGAAGGAGTGCCCTAGGCCGCCAAGTAAGGAGTCTTCATGACGCTTCAAGCCGCCCAGCTTCTAAACCCTAACCTGATTATTTCTAAACCTAGTTTTTTTTTTACTTGCTATTTTGATTGACCCTTGATGTTTTGCAAGATCCCTGAGATGTTTCATCTCCCCAGAGGAGGCTTTCCTTGGCTCCAGGACTGCCTAAATCAGCCATCTAATCAAGGAAACCGAGCTTCATCTTCCAGACTTCAATCAGAGTGCTATGTGATCTCATCATCGGATGTTCTTCAAATCGTGATTTGTAACATCCTTCCTTTCTTTAAATTTCTGATTTGATGAAGATTATCTATCCTAATCTAAGAGTTTCTCAATTCTCGGGTCTTAGAATTTATTATTTTGCATGAGTTTGCCTGCGATATGATGATTCTTTGCATTGCTATTCCTTATGCTAGTTCTTATTTAATTTTAGAAATCTAGCCTGCAAATTAAATTATAAAAAAAAATATAAAAAATTAGTTTACTATTTTTCTACATATTTAGAAATTCTTAGAGTCATCGCTCATCAATTTGGTATTAGAGTAGGTTTAGGATAGTTTTCATTTGCATTAGGATCACAAACCCTAATTTCTACATCCTATAACTACATTAGGTGTCTATTTTAATCTGATTTTGACCACCTAAGAATTTTATTTTTTATGTAATTTGCATGCATTGTTCTCTGTCATGTTCTCTGATTTATCATAATTTTAATTAATTTTATAAAACTTTAAGTCATTAAAATTCAGTATATTTGAATCCCTAACAAAATCCTGAGATTTTTGTAGCAGTCTGAAAATCCTAGGATTTGCATCATCAATTGATTTTTTATTTGCAAAAAATTTGGTAGGTATCATCATCACCGTCAGTACTCTATCCTAGATTTTTATGATTTCTTTTTGTTTTGAAATCTATGTCAAAATCTGCTTCTTCTAAAACTTTAATTCTGATATTTCTGCACTTGACTCAACCTAACCTAATCAACTTCCACACCCCAATCCCAAGCCCAATTTGATTACTAACCTAATCAACCTAAACCTAATTTTTCATTCCAAAAATAATTTTTATTTTTTTGATTATTTTAGATTACATCAGGAACATTGAATGCCATCATCTCTCTAACCTATTCTTAAGGGCAATCAATATAACATCAAGACAGGAGGTCATAACCTGTCCTGGGCCCAAAATAACCATCCAACATTTCCACCCAAGTCTTAATTAAAATTGATTAGACTTAATTTGTCCTAGTGGACTAGGTGACACCAACAAGTCAGGTCTGAATTGTGTGGGCCAACTAGTGCATTTAATCCTATGGCTATTACTGAAATCTGGTGTCTAAGGCTGAGGGTCCAGAGTCAAACGACCTAAGTGGTGTTGTGGTTTTTAATTGGGTCCCCGAGAAAGTAAGGGGGGCCTCCCACACTCCCACCCTCTTCCTGGCCAGAGGAAGGATTAGCTACTGGGTTAAGTGTAAGTTGAACTGACCCATTTACTTTTGACTCTAGGTCTAGCAAGACCTAGATTGTACTAACTTTTTTCTTTTGCATGATTGGCTACATCATTCCACTTTGATTGTTTTATTTGTTGCATGACTACTAAATTAGAAACCCAGTACTAAAAGTCCAAACCTCAACCCAGCTCAGCCATGGATCCCAATTTTGAAGCCATCATGAACCAGCTTGCCCTGTTAACTACCCAAATGAACCAAGCCAATATCCAATCCCAAAACCAGTCAGCCCAAATGACTCAAACTAATTCTAAGCTTGATTAAACCAATGACCAGATAACCCAAATGAACTATAGGTTCAACCAAGTAGATCAACAATTTGACTAGGCAACCACTAGGATCGACCAATTAACCACTAGATTAAACCAAGTAGAGAATCAATTAGGTACTATAGAGAAAACCCAAGACTTTAATGCTGAACCTAATCCTGACCCATCCTGTTCTACCTTTCAAAACCCTAGGGGACCCTTAAATCAAGACCAAGTTATGGAACTTAATCCTAGAAAAACCCAAACCCAGGTTCCATTCTCCTAAAAAACCCAACCCAGGTTAATTCCATGGAACCCAACCCTAGTAGAACCCAGACTCAGGAAACCTTTGTAGAGCCTAACCATCAGGAACCATACCAAGGACCTAACATAGGGGAGTTCAACCTCAAGAACAATATCAAGAACCTAACCATAGGAGATTCCAGAACCCTGAACCTATCCAGAACCCATCGTAGAAGGCCCCAACATGAAGTTCATGATCAAGATGAAAGGGCATGAAAATTATTAGGATAAAAGCACCCACCTTTGATGGAAGTCTTGAACCAAAGGTCTATGTAGATTGGGTAGGTGATATGGATTATTATTTTAAATGGTATGAAATGAGTGAAGGGATGAAATATAATTTGCCAAGATGAGGTTGACTTATCAAGCTAGATTACATTGGGCTAATCTTGAGCGAACTAGGAGACAACTAGATCTTCCACCCATAGCTACTTGGCAAGAGATGAAATTGCAACTCAAGGAGAAATACTACCAGTATCCTATGATCAACAACTATTAGACCAATGGAACAAAATTTGTCAAGGTAATAATCAGTGTCAGAGTATATTGCTGAATTTGATGAGTTTGCTGTTAGGTGCAATATATCCGAGTCTAAAGATGAAACCCTGTCCAGGTTTAGAATTGGATAAGAAGAATATCCACAAAGAACTATACATGAGAGAGGCCCAAGATTTGGAACATGCCTATCAAATAGCTAGACATTAGGAACAATTCCACCCATGACCTACCTATCAAAAATCTGAACCTTTAGGAACAATACCTCATTTCCAAAGTCAAATCCAAACCAAGTATACCAGGGTAGATCAAATCCCAACCCCAACCCAAGTCGATTTAACTCCAACCAAGTTTGGCCAAACCCTAACCCAGTCCGACCCAACCCTAATCTAATCTGATTCAATCCCAACCCAAACCAACCAACCCTAACCCATCTCTACCTAACTCGAGTCCGAGTCCATCTAGTTCTAGTAATTCTGCACCTACTAGAATCGATAAGGGTAAGGCACCCATGTTTTAGAAAGCCCCAGGCCCCAGCCCCAATGCTGTTTTAGGTATAATAAGGTAGGTCACTATGCTAGCCAGTGTCCACCAGGTCATTACACATAGGGGAGCTAAAGGAACAAGAGCCTGAACCCAATAATGAGGATGTAGAAGAAGAAGTTTATGAGGCTGAACCAGACTTGATAGAGGAATATGAAGGAGATGAGGAGGAATTTGATCAAGTAGGGGTAGTTAGATGTATTTAACCCAACCCAACTTGAGGAAGATTGGCATAGGACTAGCATCCTACAAACTTTTGTTAAGTATGAAAATAAAGTATGTAAGATTATAATTGATAGTGGTAGTTGTGTCAATGCCATTGCTTCTGAGACAGCTAAATCTTTAGACTTGACCCTAGTTCCACATCCCGACACCTATAAAGTATCATGGATAGATTCCACCTGTATACCAATCAAGTCTAGGTGCCAACTTAATTAAATTATAATCATATGAAGAATAGATTTGGGTGTGATGTCCTTCCCATGAAGGTTAGTAGTATCATTCTAGGTCGACCATGGCTATAAGATCATGATGCTGCCCATCTGGTCGAACCAACACCTGTACCTTTTATCACCATGGGAAAAGATTTGTGATTTACTCCACTCAGCCTAGGAGTTCAAGAATTCTAGTAACCTTAGAGCAAAACCAGAAGTTAATTGATTAAGGCTAAAAAATTAGAAATAGACCCTTTTGAACTCACAAGGAATTCATGAGAATTGATCCTGAACCCACTTTATTATTGAAGAAGTAATTAAGCCCGGATCAAACTTTATGGGTGAAACTAATAAATTACAATAGTGTTCATAGAGGAAGCCCAGGATCAAATCCCTGAAGAACAACCAAAAGAAATAGGTGTATGTAATGAAACAACATATGAATGTGAGTCCACAGACTCAATCTGTATGCCTGCACCTACACTAGCCTCTGCATAGCATATGCATCATGAAATTAGTCAAGAGCTGAACATAATTAATAAACTAAATAATAACTTGGCTAATTTCAAAAGAAAGATGAAGAATTTTCTGTAGAGGTATATGTGACTATCAAAGAATTTCTGCTCGCGAAGCTGGCCCATCTAAAATAACGAATAGTAGTGGACCCAATGCCTATGTTTCTGAGATATTACCTGATTTAGGTATTAGCTCTACCTTCATCATCTCAGACTTTGTAAAGTCAGGGAGCCAGCAGTGATACCCAGCGAGCCCCTGAGCCACTCCCGTTCTTTAAGAGAGACCCACCCCAGAGCGACCACATATAGTTTGGCCTTTTGGTGAGGTAAAGATTGAGAGAGCTCTGGACGATCAAGCTATAGGTACCCAAGATAGAGACTATCAGTGATATTTTGTCCGATGGCAAGGTCAGCCAGAATCTGAGGACTTGTGGAATGCTGGTGCTTCTTGAGCCAAATTAACCCATACTCGAAGGGATCGAGTTCCTCCCACGTGGAAGATTGGTGGGGACACTAGGATTAGACATAGATCACTAGACCTATATGGTTTACTTAGTCATGTGTCAAAGTTTTAAAAGTTTTGTAATTTAGTCCTGTAATAAGTGAAGTTAGTTGATTTGTCTCAACCCTCAACCTTAGTCCAGTTTTGAGTCCTGTACATCAGTTATGAGTCCAGTATGAGCCCGATTTTTATACAAGAGAGGAGGTTACCTATTTTGGAGTTCCACCAGGACACATCCAGGAGTCAGAGGCCACTACATCAACCCATTAGATTTTGTGTGACAACCCAGGATCCAAGATGCTTCCAGAAACCCTAATTCTTTCCAGATGTCCTCCAGATGCCCAGATTCCTACCCAGATGCCAGAGCATATTTCTAAACCAGGGAATCCATGATTCCAAAGGTCCACCTACATCCTAGCCCAAAGAAATCAAGCCTAGGCACCAAGCCCAAGCTCTAAAGAAGAAAGATTCCATGGAATATTCTTGCTACCATGCTACCAGGCCACCACAGCTTCCAAGAGGCCAAAGCCATGTGCCAAGCCCCTTTGGGCCAGCCCCTTGCTGCCCCTAGAAGCCCAACACACCCTCCTAGGAATCCTTGAAGTATTGACCAAGTCCAAGAGGTGTCCTTGAGTGGAATAGTCAAAGCATGAAGGGAGAAGGAGAATACTAGGTCAAATCCTAACCTAGATGGGAGTTCTTCCTAGTTTGTTTAGGACTTGTAATTCTATCCTAGCTAGGAGAGGACTTGTAATCCAAGTGTGTAACCCTAGTTAGAGGGCATGGAAACTCTATAAATACCCCACCCCTCCTCCTCTTGTAAGCAATTTATTCATGATATCAAAATCCTGGTAAATTTATTTGAGCTTGTGAGCTTGTGTGTTTATTTTTTTTTCTTTGGTTACTATTTTTCTTGGCCAATTTCCTTGCTATCCTAGAATCCTTCCATGCCCTAACTCACTGCCATCCAATCCATCACACATCCAAGAAGGAGTGCCCTAGGTGCCAAGCAAGGACATCTTCATCAAGCTTCAAGCCGCCTCGCTTTAAACCCTAACATGATTCCTTCTAAACCTAGTTTCCTTTCTTTTCTTACTTGCTATTTGATTGACCCTTGATATTTTGTAGGATCCCCGAGATGTTTCACCTCCCGATAGGAATCTTTCCTTGCCTCAAGATCGCCCAAATAGCCATCTAATCAAGGAAACCGAGCTTCATCACAGATCACTGGATCCCAATTGTTTACTTAGTCATGTGTCAAAGTTTTGAAAGTTCTGTAATTGAATCCTGTAATAAGTTGAGGTTAGTTGATTTGTCTCAATCCTCAACCTTAGTCTAGTTTTGAGTCCTGTATATCAGTTATGAGTCCAGTTTGAGCCTAATTTTATACAAGAGAGGAGGTTACCCTATTTGGAGTTCCACCAAGCCACATCCAGGAGTTAGAGGCCACTATATCAACTATTGAATTTTGTGTGACAACATAGGATCCAAGATGTTTCCAGAAATCCTGATTCTTTACTAGATGTCCTCCAGATGCCCAGAATCCTCCCCAGATGCAGAGCATATTCCTAAACTAGGGCATCCATGATTTCAGAGGTCCACCTACATCCTAGCACAAAGAAATCAAGCCTAGGCACCAAGCCCAAGCCCGAAAAAAGCAAGTTCTATAAAATATTCCTGTTACCAGGCTACTAGGCCACCCCAGCTTCCAGGAGGCCCAAGCCCATGCATCAAGGCCCTTTAGGCTGGCCCCTTGCTGCCCCTAGAAGCCCAACACGCCCTCCAAGGAATCCTTGAAGTGTTGACCAAGTCCAAGAGGTGTCCTTGAGTGGAATAGTCAAAGCATGAAGGGAGAAGGAGAAGACTAGGTCAAATCCTAACCTAGATGGGAGTTCTTCCTAGTTTGTTTAGGACTTGTAATTCTAACCTAGCTAAAAGAGGACTTGTAACCCAAGTGTGTAACCCTAGTTAGAGGGCATGGGAACTCTATAAATACCCCACCCCTCTCCCTCTTGTAAGCATTTTTATTCATGATATCAAAACCTTGATAAATTTATTTGAGCTTACGAGCTTATGTTACTTGTTTTTTTTTTTTGGTTACTATTGTTCTTGGCCGATTTCCTTGCTACCCTAGCATCCTTCCATGCCCTAACTCATTGCCATCCAAGCCTTCACACATCCAAGAAGGAGTTCCCTAGGCCACCAGGCAAGGAGATCTTTATCAAGCTTCAAGCCACACCTCTTCTAAACCCTAACTTGATTCCTTCTAAACCTAGTTTTCTTTCCTTTTCTTACTTGCTATTTCGATTGACCCTTGATGTTTTGCAGGATCTCTGAGATATTTCACCTCCCCAGAAGAGGGTTTCCTTGCCTCCAAGACCGTCCAAATCAGCCATCTAATCAAGAAAATTGAGCTTCATCCTCTCGACTCCAATCAGAGTGCTGTGTGATCTCTTCATCAAAAGTTCTCCAAATCACTGATGGTGACATCCTTTCCTTCTTTAAATTTCTGATTTGATGAATATTAGCTATTCTAATCCGGGAGTTTCTCAATTCTCGGGTCTTGGAATTTATTATTTGCATGAGTTTGCCTGCGATACGATGATTCTTTGCATTGCTATTCCTTATGTTAGTTCTTACTTAATTTTAGGAATCTAGCCTACAAATTAAATTATAAAAAAATATTAAAAAATTAGTTTACTATTTTTCTGCATATTTAGCAATTCTTAGAGTCATCCCGCATCACATCTAAAACTATCTCTGCATGCCGTCTTGTGTCGACACTTCACTGTCATGTGTCGATACTTGAGTTGTAGGTGTCGATACTTTGAGTCGACACATCACTGAGATTCTCTCAAAAATATCTGAACTTCTCCTGAAACAAGTTTGTGTTGAACTCATGTGTCCTTTCAAGCATTCTTCATCTTCTAAAGTCTTCTTTAAGCAGATCTTTCGTTATATTTGGGACTTTCAATCAAACATTTTTGTTAAGTTGATGAGCATCTTTTTCTATAAAAATACATTTCAAAGAAATCATTAGTACTCAACTTGTACTTAAGTATTTTGCTTATCATCAAAATCAATAACAGAGTCAACAACATAGGATTCTAATCTCCTCCTTGAAGTGGTTGAAATTCTTTGAATTTAAATTAGATAGGTGCTCCCTTGAAGTTGGATTCTTCCATGTGATGAGCGACAAAATGAGATGGGTTACAAAATAAGAAGTGAGATGGCATTCTTCCTTCTTGGATTTAAAATTCAAATGCTTTCTTTTAAATGGGACTCTAGAGTTCTTGAATTATTGATTGCTTGGAACTTGATTGGCTTGAAGCAAGAAACTCCCTTGAACCTTCTCCTTGATAGGCATCCCTTTGTGATGGATTCTTGGCCGACTTCTTTTGGATTTGGTGACAAATAATAAGAAAGATGGGCGACCAAAACTCCTTCTTGGCGCTAAACAATGCTGGGACTCCTTCTGCTTTACTCCTCTTAAAACAAGTGTCGATAACTTTTCTTTCATGTGGCTGACCATGTGGGATGGGTGAGGTGGTGGTGTGACATGGTAAGGTGGCTTGGGAATCCGTGAATTGATGAGGTGGCACATGATGAGTTGGAATGAGTTGTTGGTGGTGCCAAGAATTGATTTGAGTTGTCACATGGAGTCACATGGGTCTTGACCTGAGTCTCTTTTATATTACATGATTCAATAACTAATCACATGACTATTTAAAACTAACTAACTAATTACAAAGACTCAATTATAACTAATTTTAAGCCCAACTTGATTAATTGGAATCTAATTTGATCAAAAGGCATAACAAACTAAACAAATATTTCAACTTGATAAAAAGGGTTTGACTCAACTGGGTAAATAGGATTTATATATATACACAAGTTTCATTTAATTCAGGAGGGTTTTTATAGACTCAATTTTTGATATGGGGATATTTTATATACTCCATTTGGGTTTTAGGGCTAAAACCAATTGGGCTAAAATAAATATTTACAAGTGATCTAGGGCTGGGCTTAGGGCTTTATTCACAGGTAATCATAGGGATGAGGGTTCAGCTTGACGTTTTCTTTTAACCTTTGTGTCCATACCAGATGACTAATAAATCTAAATTAGGATTATAAAGGAATACTTGGAATGCTATATTCCTTAATTTTCATGAGGCACACAAGTGCATGCCCTCCAGAGGTGATCCATACAGAATCGGACCAAGAAAGCACTCCGACGAAGGTTGCTTATTTGCTGGAACTCTTCCAATAGCCTTGCAAACTGTCTCCCTTTGTTGAAACCCCTACCCTCCTGTAGGGCACTGAGAGAATACTCTGAATCTTCTCTCAGATCCCAAATACCATTTCTATTTTTATTTTTAGGCTTTTATCTTAATAAGACTAGCCTTGTCTTGAAAGAACAAGCTTTGTCTTAAAGAGACAAACCTTGTCTTAAGAAGAAGAGAAAATAGCAGGTAGTATTTTCTGATGGAAAACTCTAATGCTTTGGCATCCGATTATCGATGTTAATTTATAGAGAGGGATAGGGCATCCTATCCCAATTTAAATTTCACTAAAATTTGTCATCCCAAATAGCAAACTAGTTGACCCAATCCAATTGGGTTAGGAGTTGGGCTAGCCAACATATGCTAGTATGTCAATTAGCTAGCCAATTAGGATTCCATAACCCTAATAATAATATAATTGACTTCCTTGACCAATTTCCTAATATGTGTGACCCTTTGGATTCCACATCTAGCTAGCAATAGGTCTAGATCCAAGCCAATTTGATCCAATCAAACCAAATTGACCTAATCAGGTCAAATTGAGCTGACCTAAGTTGCCAATTCGAACCTACTTCTGAATTGACTCATAAATCTAATCAAATTGATTTATGAAAACTTACAAAACATGATTGATCTCTAGCAACATATCATGCCTTTCCGGAAGATGAGAAATTTGGTAAAAATTATCAAAATATCCTTCAGTAAAAATTTACCATGCAATTCAATCCTTCAATCTCACTTTATCCTGATTAAGTGATGGGAATGGATAAATGTCAAACCCTAGTACTTAATCCTTTCAAATCTTAATTCGATAATGAAGACTTGATCAATGAAAGATTAGAAATCCTATCTAATCTCATCATACTTTGATCGAAGATTTCTAAGTCATCATTCGAAGAGATCACACGGGAAACTTCTCTTACTAGGAGTGATCGATTCCTTGTTAACCTACTCATTACCTTCATACATAATCCACATGTCCATAATCACCCACCTTGGACATGACTTTATTATCATGAATGAGTATGCACCAAAACATGGATTCATGTGCGTAAGATACTATGGTAGTCTCAGGTCTAAGGATCACATACACAACTCCCTTTAAGAGAACATTCTTTTGACAAGTAAGACTTCCATTTGATATTCTCTTGAAGAATTAGTTCAGTGGACTGATAACCTAATGAGCACCCACATTCTTGTATTAATATCTCTACACAAGTAGTTGTGAGACCAACCACCCTCTCATCGTGCATACATAAGATGTGCTGTCTTTTCGAATTCATCAATCTCCGAATCGATGATCCAACAACTAAAAACATTTTAGATTAGGATTTATAGGAACTTAGGTCTCACCATTATGATCTCCATTATAACCCTAATTCCATTGCCCAAACCTATGGGGTTCATCATAATCTAATAATTAAAATATAAGACATAGTATATGATGAATCAAAAATTATCTTTATCAATCTTGAGTTGGGAGAATGCCACTGATACAATAATTGGATTGACTTTCAGGACATAATTCTTTTAATGGCGACCCTCGTCACCATCCCATCAGTGATCCACTCATCTTCGCCGAGAACCTTTAGTAGGATGTCTATGAAGAAAACATCTCCCCAAGTTGATGGACCTTCTCTTCCATAAGGTAGAGGTCATGGTCTCAAGTGTAAGATCCGGCTCCTTTGCCCCTATGACTACAACACATTAGATATAGGAAAGGAAAGAAAGAAAAAAGGAATGGAGGAACCCACTGTAAGACTCTATTAGTACTTCTCTTCGATTGCCCGAAGACTTTCTCCACTCTTTGCTACCCTTGATCATTTGAACATTGCAAAGGTAAAGGAGGCCTAACTGGTTCCTGCTTTTATACTCATCAAATAGGCTCATCCCATCCTCGATGAGAGGGCATTGATTTTCACCTTGCCATTTGACACGTCCCACATGATTTGACATTAAAGATGCCATCCTATGAGGCACATCATAACATCTCAAGAATCCGATCCACCATAGAAATTTTTAAATCCACCACCATTTCGAATGATGTCGCCTCCTGAAAAGCCATGCCTGCCCTCCTCCACCATATGCCTATCTTGGCATGGATCTTAAAGAGCATAGCCTTGCCTGCCTTACTGCGAGTTGCCTCAACCAGCATAGCCTTGCCTACCTCGTCATGAGCTACCTTGCTCGGTGTAACTTCACCTACCTCGCCATGAGCTGCCTTGCTTGGTATAGACTCACCTGCCTTGCCATGAATTGTCTTGCCTGGTATAGCCTCACCTGCCTTGCCACAAGTTGCCTTACCAAACGCAGCCTCGCTAGCCTTGCCAACCTCACCCTAGCATGATGAGCTCCTATGCCTCGCTGAACTAGCTAGATCTCTACTTCCTATGCCCAAGGCCCGGGAGAAATAAGGCAATTTTGGCTCAGAAGTGGGGGACACCTAATACATCTGGATCAAGTCAATTCCACATGGTACCTAAGCTCCAACCCGCACCAAATACATGTCAACCATTTTGGACAACCGAGCAACCTCCTAATGCCTTGCTTCCTGGACATTAAACAACATGCTCACCAAGCAAGACATCGTTCGTTGCCAGATCCATCATTGCTTGATCCAGTCACGTGTGTTCTAAGAGCAGCTACCATTAATGCTTGCCACCTGAGAAATGCCTAGTCACAGGGACATGCCATGCTAGTCATCACTTCCTACTCCACCAACCATGGTATGGCCTTACCACAAGCATGCCTACAACAACCAGGATACACTAGATGCCACTTTCTTACATCACACACCATACCTTTCCCTATAATAGATGTTAGGTATATACCTATAAATTATTTCTGGGACCCTCCAGGTAAACCAAGTGAGAGAAGAGAGGCCATGGTAAGCGAGCCAACGGAGAAGAACAAGGAGGTGAGGTAAAGTGGGATTGAAAATCCATAGCTAACCATCCAGAGAGCACACTTTAGCTCCCTGATTTAGTAAGCACCCATATGAGTAACCATAAGATATTTACAGGCCTCTCGAAATACTTTTCAATCATTCACAAAGTGTCCTGGCCCCCATAATGCTATTGGTGTGCCATCTTCCAAAAGCTGACCTCATATGCACTAAGCACCCCTTCTCCTATAGACCTCGTTCCATCTCCTCCTTTGTTCTTCTTTGGTTTTTCTTTTCCTCTCTGAATTTCTACTCCATTTTAAATTCCAGAGGCAACTCTAAACCTTCTTTGTTTGTCTCTCCAAGAGACTGACTTAGGTATTGGAGGGTCCATCACTGAGGCACTCCCTGGATATGGGCTTTTGACTCATTTTGTCATGCAGGACCAACTCCTAGCAATAGACCACCGTGAGACCGGCTCTGCATTCATAGCCATCTCAGCTCTAGTGATGCGGGATAATAATTAAAACTAAATTAATGTTATTAAGACCTAATTATCTGAGAAAAGTAGAGAAATTTTTTTTATATTTTTTATATTTTTAAAGAAGACTCAAAATATGCAATTAAAAAAACTAGTTCTAGTTAACTACCTGCACAAGTAAACCTACAAAGTAACTAAAAAGCAGGACTTGGTGGTGAGAAACCATCGTAAACTAGGGTTTACTTTCAACTAATCAGAAATTAAAGAGAAGGAATAAGTTTTCAGTTTTACAAATGAAAGCTCCTCTGAAATAGATATGGCAGGACTCTAAAGATTCTTGCTGCAGGGTTTCAGGAACTCGATCCCAGGCTTCGATCTTCCACGCGATGCTAGTTTCAAGGCAAGAATACCTGACTTTGATTCCTGATCACCTGCAAACACTCAACAACAAAAAACACAAATTAGGAAGCAACAAAGGAAGGGAAAAGAATGGAAGGAAAAAAATTAGAAGTGATGGCTAGGATTTCTTGTCGACTGGATAGGTACGATAACTAGGGCCTTGCACCACGCGATATTCCAAAGAACAAAGAAAAAGGGCCTCACACCCTGTGATGTTTCAAAGAACAAAGGAAATGGGCCTCACACCCCGTGATGCACATAGCAAAGGAAGAAAATTCAGTAGAGCTTCTTTATTGATGAATAATAATAATTACAAAGGGGGGGTTGATGGGGTATTTATAGACCCTCAACCAGTGGTGTAAGGGATTCAAAGACAAGACTTTTTCTCCCTTGGACTACAACTCCTGGAATTTTGGTCTGGGCAGTATGGACTCTTACTTGTTGGGCTGATCTAGACTCCTCTCAAAGTGGGCAACAACATGAAGCTTTTCATCTCATTTGGGCACCAAGATGAGGATTGGTGAGGTGTCTTGATGTAGGGTCAAGATGCTCCATCACTTGTCCATGGTTGTTGAACTCTAGAATCTTGATGTTATAGGCTTATGAAGGTAGGTGGACTCTTCAGTCTGGAAGAAGATGACTCAAGAATTTTGGTGAGACTCTTGAGTTCCTAGATCTTTAAATGCTTGAAGTCGAAACCCTTGAACTTCCAACACTTTGGTAAGCAAATATCCTAGAACTCCTTTGAAGTTGGCGACAAGGAAGAGGTTAGTTGCTTTGGTCGACTTCTCTTGTTTTGGCGTAGAATACATGAAGTGAATGGCACTAAATGGGAAGAGTCCTTTTTAGTTACTTATCTTAAAACCAAGTGGTGTGAACTCTTCTTATGTGGGCGCTAATTGCTTCTCAGGAGGCCGATCAAAGGTAAAGAAATGGCATGTGGGATGTCCTGGGTGATGTGGCGAGGGATGTCCGAACATGTCATGTGTCGTTGTCCCTTGATGATGTGGCAGGTGTTGTCCAAATTCTTGAAAAGGTGGTGCCAAAATAAACTGACTTGGGTTGTCACATGGCTTGTTTTGGGCTAGCACATGGAGTCACATGGTTTGTCTTGGGCTAGCACATGGAGTCACATGATTTGTCTTGGGCTAGCACATGGGTCTTCAATTGGGTCCCCCTTATATTATAGGACTCAATAACTAATTATTACAAGACTCAAAATTAAACCAACCAAATGACTAAGTCCCACTTGATCAATTAGAACCCAATTTGATCAATAGGCAAGATCTCATGTAACAAAAAAGAATAAATTGATAAATAGTGTTTGGCTCAATAGGGTTTGATACAACCGATAAATGGGGTTTTGACTCAATATGGTAAAAAGGGTTTAGCTCAAAAGGCAAAATAACAAAACCCTAATTACAATTTGTAAAAAAGGATAACCCTAACTAAGTCAAAATAATAGAATTTAAAATAAAATATCTACATGGTAAATGGAATTTGGTTCAAGGCTTATTCATAAGTGATCCAGGGATGTGGGCTCAACCTAATTTTTTCTGGCCCTGGTGTCCGCACCAATTCTCCCCGGATGGGAGAAACTTGACCCTGTCGAGTATGGATCCATGTCGCTATGATAGTGCTCTAGAATTCTTGGTCAACTCTCTGCAAGTCCTTTCTGGTAATCCAAGAATCATCAGTCTCAGGTCATCCTTGCCAACGAACTAGATATCACTGGTAATCTTTGCTCCGGGTAGCGATGATCTTGTCATCCAAGATTCGCTCGATCTTGTCTCTCCGGGCTGGTGGTATGGAAGGTAGACATACTTGGGTTGGTTCACTCTCAAGGACAAGATTAGACCCAAATAGCTCACTAGGAATCAATATTGGCTCCCTATACTTAATTAGGTCTAAAACGTTGAAAGTAGAGCTAATACCTAGTTCTGGTGGCAACTCAAGTACATAGGCATTAGGTCCAATTTTCTTAGTTACTTTGTATGGTCCACTACTATGGGCATGTAACTTTTTCATGGTTCCAGGTGGAAACCATTCAGGTCATAATCTAACCATGACAAAGTGTCCTTTATTGTATTCTTTGAGTCTATTTCTAGAATTATCCTTAGTTGATCTATGACATGTTGATGAAAATTTAGCATGAATTCCTAATATATGCCATAGTGTTTTCCAAAAATAGGATGCAAATTAAATGTGCTTAAAGAACTTATGCAACCTACTGATTTCAGCAAAATGCAATCGGGTGGCTCTAAAATGAGTGGAAACTTCGGGCCAGGGTAGGAAATAAGAAGTGGGTTGGGGCTAGCCTGGTGGGGTAGGACATAAGAAAAGGGCTCATAGAACAATCCCTGACTAATGGGGTTGACCTTAAGGTTTGACACTAAATTATGTCTACAGCTAATAAAGGGTCAATCTGAAAAAAGGATGAATCAAGAATTTCAGGAAAGAGATACTCAATTGGGACTAATGGGGTGAACTCTTCCTGAAGGTGCTGGTTTCGGGAAAATCAAGTCCTCCGCGATTACTTTGGTTCATGATTTTTAGGACCAGGCTCTATGATTTGGCTCTCTTCTAATTTCTCCTCAGGCAAAGTCTCAGCAGTCGGATTAGGTTCCTCATGGTTCTCTTTTTCACTTGTACCTCCAATATGGCTTCAGTCTGAGTTTGGTCAGGATTATCTATCTTTGGTCTACCTCCTGTATCTCCTCATCTACATACTCATCTACTAAGCTCACACATCGGCTTCATAAACTTCCACTATAAGGGCAGCTTGGTGAACCAATGGGGTATAGAGCTGGGTCGATTAAGAGGAGGTGGACTGATTTCGAGATTCTGACTAGGTATACTGATCTTAGTGGGTTCGGGTCGATGGGTTAGGGGCCAAGAGAAGTTGGTCTAGGTGAACTCGGGTTAGTACGAATCTTATGGATTCTCTCTAGATTTTTTAATCACTTATCTATTCTATCACATTTATTATTCACCAGGGCAAACTAATCATTCATGAACCTCATAAAGTTTCAATGTTGTATTCCATGGTCACACTAGGTTGAGGTGAGACTACTTGTTGGGTCAGACTCCTAATCTAAGGGTTATGCAATGCAACATACAAAACTCGACTCAAACTAGGGTTTCCTAGACTTAGAGCTCAAGTAGAATGGGTCAGCTTAAATTACAGCCAATTCAATAATTATCCTATCCACTGGCAAGTAAGAGATGGGATCATGGGAGGCTCCCCCTATTCTTACAACATCCTAATTAAAAACCATGAAACTGCTTAGGGCATTTGCCTTTGGATCTCTAGCCTTAGATACCAATTCAAGTGATAATCAAAGGATTAGGTGCACTAGCTTACACACATACTTGGAACTCGACCTGTTGGTGTCCTTAGCTCACTAGAGCATTTAAGTCTAATGATTTTAATTAGGTTAGGATCGATGCAAAGGTGGTGGTTGTGGGCCAAGAAGGGTGATGAAATCCCTCCCTTACGAAGATATTGAATGCCCTTAAGATTAGGTTATTTGATGCAATCACACAAATATAAAACCCTAGATGCAATCAAACTAAAATAATTAAAAATAATAGAAAAATAATAATTAATTATTTTTTTGTATTATCAATAAATTAAGTTTCATATCAGATTAATTTCAGATTTTCGATCTTAGGATTTCATGTCCGGCCATAGCTCATTACTTCCATGGGTCATAAGTATACTTTCGTATACCAACTCAGGAGGCGTGATTTTTTTTTAATTTTTTTAGGGTGGTTTTCATGCAATTTATTTCAGCCTAGTTCTAGGTATGCAGAAATTTCAGATTTTGTAGTTAAACCATAGTTTAACCTTCGCTCTGATACCAAAGATGATGCGGGACAAATAATTAAAACTAAATTAATGTTATTAAGACCTAATTATCTAAGAAAAGTAGAGAATATTTTTTTATAATTTTTCAGATTTTTAAAGAAGAGTTAAATATGCAATTAAGAAAACTAGTTCTAGTTAACTACCTGCATAAGTAAACCTACAAAGTAACTAGAAAGCAGGACTTGGTGGTTGAAAAATCACTGTAAACTAGGGTTTACTTTCAACTAATCAGAAATTAAAGAGAAAAGAATAAGTTTTTAGTTTTACCAACAAAAATTGCTCTTCAGAAATAGATCTGGCAGGACTCTCAAGATTCTCGTAGCAGGATTTCAAGAACTCGATCCAAGGCTCCAATCTTCCGTGCGATGCTAGTTTTGAGACAAGAATACCTGACTTTGATTCCTAATCACCTGCAAACACTCAACAATGAAAAACATAAATTAGGAAGCAACAAGGAAGGGAAAAGAATGGAAGGGAAAAGATTAGAAGTGATGGCTAGGATTTCTTATCAGCTGGATAGGTAGGACAACTAGGGCCTCATACCCTGCGATGTTCTGAAGAACAAAGGAAAAGGGCCTCACACCCCCATGATGTTCTGAAGAACAAATTCAGGAATGGGCCTCACACCTCATGATGCACATAGCGAAGGAAGAAAATTTGGTAGAGCTTTTTTTTGATGAATAATTATTATTATTAAAGCAGGGTTGATGGGGAATTTATAGACCCTCAACCAATGGTGTAAGGGATTCAAAGATAAGACTTTTTCTCCCTTGGACTACAACTCCTAGAATTTTGGACTGGGCGGCTTGGACTCTTGCTTGTTGGGCTGATCTGGACTCTTCTCAAAGTGGGCGACAACTTAAAGCTTTTCATCTCATTTGGGCGCCAAGATGAGGATTGGTGAGGTGGCTTGATGTAGGGTCAAGATGCTCCATCACTTGGCCATGGTTGTTGGACTCTAGAATCTTGATGTTGTAGGCTTCTGTTGGTAGGTGGGCTCTTCAATCTGGATAGAAGAGGACTCAAGAATTTTGGTGAGACTCTTGAGTTCCTGGATCTTGAAATGCTTGAAGTAGAAACTCTTGGACTTCCAACACTTTGGTGAGCAAATATCCTAGAACTCCTTTAAAGTTGGTGACAAGGAAGTGGTTAATTGCTTTGCCGACTTCTCTTGTTTTGGCATGGAATTCATGAACTGAATGGTGCTAAGGGAAGAGTCCTTCTTAGTTACTAATCTTAAAATCAAGTGGAACTCTTCTCATATGGGCGCTAATTGCTTCTCAAGTGGCCGACCAAAGGTAAAGAAATGGCATGTGGGATGTCATGGGTGATGTGGCGAGGGATGTCCGAACATGTCATGTGTCGATATCCCCTGATGATGTGGCAGGTGTTGTCCAAATTCTTGAAAAGGTGGCGCCAAAACAAACTAACTTGGGCTAGTTACATGGCTTGTCTTGGGCTAGCATATGGAGTCACATGGCTTGTTTTAGGCTAGCACATGTGTCTTCAATTGGGTTCCCCTTGTATTACAGGACTCAGTAACTAATTATTACAATACACAAAATTAAACCAACCAAATAACTAAGCCCCACTTGATTATTGGAACCCAATTTGATCAATAGGCAAGATCTCATGTACAAAAAAGAATAAATTGGTAAACAGGGTTTGGCTCAATAGGGATTGACACAACCGATAAATGGGATTTTGATTCAATGTGGTAAAAAGGGTTTAGCCCAAAAGGCTAAATAACAAAACCCTAATTATAGCTGGTAAAAAGGGCTAACCCTAACTAAGCCAAATAATAGAATTTAAAATAAAATATTTACATGGTAAATGGGGTTGGGTTCAAGGCTTATTCACAGGTAATCCATAGGGATGTGGATTCAATCTGTCGATTTCTTCTGGCCCTAGTATCCGCACCATCTAGCCATCCACAAGTCGAGCCCGAGTTAGCACCACCTTCCGTAGCAGCAACAACACCCGAGTACGTGATGGAAGCTAACTAACCATAGCTATCCCAATGAAGGTTATGATGGACAAGATCGTGGTGAACAGGATCTCAATAGAAGCTACCATCCCAATAGAAAGATATTAATAAAAATAATTTCAAGGAACAAGATCCTAACATTCCAATGGATTTTGTTATCCATGTCGGAGGAGGACACCTTCCTAATAGTGTGCGTTATCCCAAATAACTTTATAAATTAGTAAGAGTGGACCCCTGGTTCAGGTATGCTTATACACCTTTCTCTTTAACTCATTTAGCACCATCATTGCTCTAAGGTCTGGTTATTGTAGCCCATCTTATTTTCTATTGACTTGAACATCGGAGGATCTTCTACCGACTATCCCGATCATGGGACTCTCTTTCAAGTCTCTATCCAAAAGATACTAGGAGCAGCACCACGATTCATCGAAGAATGCCAAAAGATCCTTAGGCACTGCTACAATTCTAGAGAGTAATTTGATGGCAACAATTAGCAATATAATTGGAATGTATGTAGTGTTACAATTTATAAATGATCTCCTTGCAATGGTCAAACACATAAAATCCCATTTAAACTACATTAACATCCTAGTTCCATTATTGTTTTGTAAAAGAAAATGAGAGGAAATGGTCAAATCCATGTTTGATCAATCTACACAAATATTTACCATGGAAGGTCATTCCTTCTTCTTTTTTTATTTCTTGATGAACTTGAATACCCCTTTTTTTTCTATTAACAAGAGAGAGAATAGCTAGACCCTACGATGGATTAAGCTACAGAGTCCTCAAAATGGAGGTACACTCCTTGATATTGATTTTCAGAATCTTGCTCACACATTCTCCACAAGCTCTGAAGTCACGAACCAATCCAAATATTTTTAAGGATTATCAACATTCCTGTAACTGAAGATATAATTATCACCTTTCTAGATAATAAGAAATGCATGCAAGCTATCATTTTGGCTTTGTACACTTCTTGCTCTTTCCACGGAAGTTAAAGAATGCTAGTAGGATATCCTGGTTTGAGGACTTCACGGGGCCGGGCTTGGACAGAGCTTATCCACAACTGCTAGCCCTGTCGAAACAATACAAAATTAGGCTCGTAGGATGATCCATTATTGGCAGCATATGCAACCGCAACTTGCCACGTGAATCCCGCCAACGACCACACCCAACACCCCCCCCCCCCCCCTTCCATTCTTTTCTTACTTGGGAAATGTCCAACTAATAGATTTGTGGACTATTACACACTTTTCTTAGAATTACATGTGTTGCTTTGTTCTACGTTGTTGACTAAGAAGACACCGTGCCCTTATAAAATGCCTCAATCTTTGGTTCTGGAATTGATTCTTGGATAATTAGGTACAAGAAGACTTGTCCGACGGGAAAAACTTGTAATTTCATTTTTTATGTCACACTTATTTGTATGATCACTCAACTTTTTGAATTATGGTGAACGCAACATTTGTAACGTTTTACATCACCATTCACCAACAGTCCAAGTAGAGTTAGCAAATCTCCCAATGCAAAGGCTTCTTGTCGGGAGCCAAACAAATAGCCTCATTTGTGGATCAATGCATGAACCTCAGATACCACGATTTTATTGATTTTTTAAGTTAAACATCTCTAGGCATCTTGAGATGCTACTTCCACTACACAAGAAAACTAGATCTCCATTTACCGCAGCCACACGGTGGGAAACAAGAACACGCTTGAGGACCTAAGTTTCTTCTTATCTCAGTCATCAAGATATCAAAGCAGCAACTAAATTAGTAAAGACAAAATATCTATTACAAGATTAACGGCTTTTTATGGGACTATCTGACAAATGCGGTAGGGTTGTCTGGAGAGAGGAGGGGGGCCGGGTGTGCGAGAGCAAAACGAAGGAGAAGCAAGATCCGTGCCAACATGATACAAAAAGACAGAAAATTAAGGGGTCTTATTTTTAAGGGTCCCACGAGGCAACGTGATCTGTCACTTCGTTTACCTTTTGACGCGTTACTCCGTTCCCGTCCGTCACTCCTTCCTTTTTGACGCATTACCCCAAACCCATCGGATCTTGCCAGACAAAACTTAGGACCTATTTGAATATTTTTAAATGAATATTGCATAAAAATTTCATCTTCGGCTTTTTTACTCCTTCCTTTTTCCGATACATTTTAGGCTGGTTGATATTGCGTTGATGTGGAATATATATATATATATATATATATATATACTCAAACGAGTTATAAATCATGAAGCCGACCATAATATAGTCCAATTTTATTGGATTATCCAAAAAATATTTTTAAAATGTCTATAAATATGACCTCTTTTTGTAAGAAATAAAGATCCGTTAAAAGACTTGTTGGCGTAGAATCCTCTTTGATCGGATGGAGATGCTGGATCATAGGTTCGCTCTCCTAGTTCACCTGCAAAACATGTCCGTGGCCCGGATTTTCTCCGGCGGGGACACTTCGATACTAAGTTAGAGACGGGTTCCAGCAACAGAATGGAGTGTATTCTGAAGATGAGATGGATGGCGAGGAAATGAACTTTTATTTTTTCTGGATCTCGCTGTGCTTATCTTGAGTGTCCCCTCTTACTAGTACTTATAATGGCTGATCTAGCACGCGGTTATGTCTTCCATCCTACAGTTAAGATGCAGACTAATCGACTCCCCTTCGTTCGTAACTGTAGACAGTTGTCGAGAGGTACCAGCTAGGCTGGAGGCATTATGGTTGGGGTTAATAGCTACGTGGCCACTTCGATTAGTTATGATTTGGAGGTGATAGCTAGGCAGTTGATCGTAACCGTCGCGCCCACGTTCGTGTAGGTTGAGGTTGGTCGGAGATTTGCCTTAGGGCCTCTTCTTCAGGAGGGGCCATTGTGTCGACCCCTAAGGTGATTTTGATGAAAACAAAACATTGGAGCATACATTTAGTTATCTAACAACTCTTCAAATGATTGACAATTTTTGTAGGACAGCTACATTGACACATTTTGTAATTCCTACAATCTTTAATGTTTTGCATTGAGTTGTAATGTATTTAGAATCTTGTAAAGAAAAACCCTACAAAAAGCTCCTATTAAAATCATTTCAAGGGTTACTTCTAGTAGTCTTCTTGCTTCAAGTTTTCTTGAATTTATTGTAAAAAGTCCTTGAAGAAGACTTTAAAGCATGGGACAAGTGTCTGAAAATTTGAAGTTGATCTGGCTGAAGAACCACCTTCGAGCCGACTGGAAGGACAACCCAGCCGACTCTGGCACTGGCACTGAAGAGAAGTTCTCTGGCACACAGATCCAGCCGACTGGCACCAAGGTCCAGCCAACTCGTCCAGACAAGGTTGAGAACGTTCTGAGATTCTCAGGAATCCGAGCCAACTGAAATCAGATCCAGCCGACTCATCCAGAACTCAGTTGAAAATGGTGTGAGAATCCTCTAAGACTCCACCGACTGGAATTTAGCCCAGCCGACTCGTCCATAGTAAGGTATTTCTCAACTGTGGAAGCTTGGTGCGGGCACTAGAATCAGAAGAAGACTTCAGGGTTCCATCTGGATCTCTGAATGACCTTGCCCGAAGATTAGGGTTTGTAATAAGGGTTGACCTGGTCAACCAGATTATTTTATTTCTTTGAGTCTGCATTTCATTTTGTTGAGTCATGTTGACTCAGTCTAAGTCCAAGTCAAGTCCTAGTTGGCGCCATTCCCTAGGGCATCATTTTTTCTTCCAAGGCCAAATGCAAGTGGATGCCACACTCCCAGCCACACTCCCAGGACCAATTGGCGCCACATTTCATCCAGTGTCCCTGGTCCCCACGCCCAAGAGAGCAAGAAAATTTTCTTAGGAGAAGTCAAGGAAGGCGCCCACAAGCTGCCAAAAGTAACCAAGCTAAAGGAGCAGGGGATTTTCTTGGAGAGGACTTCAAGGTAGGCACCCACACCTGCCTAAAGTACCTGGCTATGAATGGAAGGAGCCTAGTCTTGGGGAGAAAGACTAGGAGATGAGTATTTTCTTCCAAGAAAGAGCAAGTCATGGAAGGAAAACCCATGACTTAAGGAGAAGAACTAGGAAGTGCCCCATATACTGCCATATGAAGCCATCACCTTGCATTTGAGGCCTCCCACTCCAAGGAAAGAAGCCTGGTCGGTCAAGGAAAAGTTTTTCATGCTTAGGATGAATGTTTAGTCCCATATGGGAAGTAGTGTAATTTTATTTCTCTTGCAAGGTCTATATATTGGACCTTTATGTAATCTTTTGATTAGAATGAGTAAATGAAATCTTTTCTTGTGTTGAGCAACCTTGTGTTCTCTTTTTTCCGCACTTCTTTGAGTGTTGAGCTCCGTGAGGGAGTAAATCTGGGTTCCATTGGAGCCTCCTAAGGAGGTGAGAGATCTCCAAAGTTCCAAAATCCAGCCCCGCTTTCATCCCTGGCCGCCAACCCTAATTCCCTTTCATCATCCTAGCCGCCAACACCCAAATTCCTAACCCTATTCCCACTTCATTCAAGGCCACCATCTCCTTCTCCAAGCCACCGCCCACTATATCAAGTCGTAGGTCCTTTTCATCTGCAAGCCACCGCCCTACCAGCCAAACCCTAAATCCACTCCATCTTCCACCGCAACCTCCATACTCTTCCCTCATCTTCAAAGTTCGAGCAGTCCGGAGTTATCCCGGTAAAGGTCTCTTCATTGAGTTTCTTACATCCTTATCTTGTTCTTCATCTTTTCCAGATCCAGAGTACGAGAAGAGGCCAACCTTGCCATAGGACTACAATCCGATGATCCATTGCGAAGATACCCCGTCTCCAAGGATCCTACAATCTGCTCGAGAGTGTCCTTCAATTGAAGCAAAGAGAGATATCACAGTCAGGTATAAAACCTTCTCTTCTCTCTTCGTCTGTTTCTTGAAAGAGGAGTAAACCCTAGGTCTGGGGTTTTCTCAATCCCTAGCAATCCTACTTCTTTATTACTTTGATAATCTACTCTTTTGAATTGTGCTTTCTTTCAGTGCATATTTTCTTTCAATATTAGTTAGCCTTGTTTTTGAGTCAAGCCAACTTCTAACAAAACACAAAAAAAAAAAAAATAGTCTTAATTTACTTCCGCATCGCATCATCTTTATTTGTTTTGCACCAAAGCTAACCGACTGGCACTCAGCCTAGTCAACTCGAACTTCATCCGAGCCGACTCGAAGTTTGTCCGAGCCGACTGGAATGACGGGTCACCTCAAACAGCTAGTTCCAATTCTCAGTTTTTGAATTCCAAAAGTTTCCAATGGTAACCTGTCACCTCCCAATGGTCTACAACGTTCAAAATCAAGGGAAGGTAGTTAAAGTCTCTATAAATAAGGTATGAGAACATCTTTGGAAAGACTAATGAGTGAATAATGATTTAATAAGCATTTATTGAACACTTATTGAAGTGAAGTGAGAGACCACTAGAGCTTTAAAGTTTGCCTTCAAGCCTGCAACCACTCTTACCAGAAGATGCTTGAAGCACCTTTGAGGAAAGAAGGAAGCCATTGCAGTGCATGAAGAGCATGCAGTGGATCTACCACTCGAGCTGTCTGTAGTGGCAACCACCCAGACAACAGCGTTTGTCTAGTTATTGTTGCTCTTTTTTTACTTATTATTTGGAATATCGGTTATGGTGCGGACTATTGTAAAAACAAATAGGTTATTTGGTGAGCCTTTAAAACTAGAGTGTAGAGGTTTCGTTGTGAGCCTATCTAAAAACCAAAGTATAGAGGTTTAGGTGAACCTGTAAAAACCTAGCTTGGGTTTCTTGGGTGAGTCCCGGTTTCAAAAACCTAAGTGTAGAGGTTGGGATTTGAACCTGTAAAACAACGACTGTATTCCGATTTGGGGGATATAGTAGAAATCCCGAGTGGTGAACTTGGGTAGTAGACGTAGGAGCTGGGTTGCTCCGAACCACTATAAATTTGCTTTGTTTGTGTTGTGTTTGTTTGATCTTTTAGCTTCTGCATTCATCTCTGATTAACACAGCACCTAGCAACAAATTGGAATACTTGTGCATATACTTGCGAAATTTTGTAATTCCCAATTCACCCCCTTTGGGACTAAGGCACCTGGGCAATAGCTGGGTATCAGAGCAATGTCTTTGATTACTTGAGTTAAGATCGATGACTCATCCCATGAGTACATCCTTGGCCCAGGGCCAATCTACAAATTGACCTCCACTATTCAGAGGCACTAATTATTCATATTAGAAAGCACGAATAAAAATTTACATACAAGCTATAGATTTTTAATTATAGAAGGTCATCTTGAAAGGGCCACACATTTCCACAATTAAAGTTGATGGCATGGACATCCCTAAGCCTGAAGAGGACTGGGATGATCATGATATGAAGATGGGGGAATTGAACGTCAAAGCGAGAATTTACTATATTGTGCTTTAGATACTAACGAGTTCAACCGAATTTCCACTTGCTCATTAGCAAAGAAAATCTAGGATAAACTCGAAGTGATCCATGAGGGAACTTCCCAAGTGAAAACCTCCAGATAAATCTTTTAGTTCATAATTATGAATATTCAAAATGGAAACTTCTGAAACAATATCTGCCATGTTCTCTAGATTACAGATATTATTAATGGTTTAAAGAGTCTTGGCAGGGTATACTCTAATGGAGATTGGTTTAGAAAACCCTTTGCTCTTTGCCCGACAAATGAGATCCCGAGGTTATGCAATCCAGGATGCCAAAGATCTCAACACTTTGAGGCTGGATGGAACTAGGATCACTCATTACCCGAGCTAACAATGGAACACAGAACGGAAAATGAGCAGAAGAAAAAGAAGACAATAGCCTTCAAAGCTGTCGATTCAAAGAGGGATGATGAAGAATCTGAAGATGAAAGCACCTCCTCCAATGAACCTAGAAGACAAAGACATCGCTATGGTTGTGAGGAGATTTAGAAAATTTATGGGAAGAAAGAAAGGAAGGTACAACCAAAAGTTTCACAGGAAGGATTATGGAAAAGAAAAGGAAAAGGACAGAGAGAGACATGGAGGTAGTCCCCCGTGCTACGAATGCAAGAAGCCAAGGCATATACGTCCGGACTGTCCAATGTTGAAGAAATCTTCAGACAAAAGAAAAAGAAAGCCATGGTTGCCATATGGTCGATAGTGAAGACTCAACATCATCTGAAAAAGAAGAGACCACCAAGACTGCCAATCTTTGCTTAATAGGTCTCGAAGAGGAGGTAACGTCCCTAAAAACTGCACTAAATTTACTTTCAAAGAATTAAATTCTGCTTTTCATGACTTTCTGAATTTAAGAAAGATGGAGCAAAGATAAAATTATTGAAAAATATGAATGATTCTTTACTCAAATAAAAGAATGAAATTCAGAAAAGAACATTTATTACAAAAGGAATTGCATGACTTTTCTAAAAAACTTGGAAAACTAAAAAATGAAATCTTTCATATGAAAAGAAAAACAATGATTTACTTGCTGAAAATAATGAATTAAAAAAGAGGTTACAAAACTCAAGCCTTTGGTTGAAAAACTCACTTATCTTCAAATAAGCTTGAGCTAATTTAAACAAAACACGAATTTCTGGAAATAAAGCTGGAATTGGTTTCAACACTTCTTTTATAAATGAAATTTCAGCAACAACTTTTATGAAATCCAAAACACCTGCTCAAAATATTTTATCTCAAAAGTTTTGCCTCACCAAAAACTGTTTCTACCTTAAAATCTTTATCAATGTTCCTAAGAATTTGAGTTAAAATTGCATACATTCAAAATATTCAAAATTTGCATCAAGTGCATCAACTTTTAGAACTTCAAAATCTGTTTCCGAAAAAAATTCTAAAGTTGTTTACTATGCTTGTAAAAGAATAGGACATAAAGCTTTTGAATACAATAATTTTAGAAATGTCCATAAAAAGGTAAAAAAGATTTGGGTTTCAAAGGAAACACCTTTGCTGACCGTGCAAGGACCCAAGATAGTTTGGGTACCTAAAAAAATTCATTGATTGTTTTGCAGGAATGTCTTGCAGCCCAAAAATTAAAGAAAAGGTGGTACTTGGACAGTGGCTGCTCAAGCACATATGACGGGTGACAAGGACCAATTCATCATCTTGAAATGAAAGAAAGAGGTATGGTCACTTTGGAGATAATGGCAAAGGGAGAATAATCGGTATTGGTAAGATCAAAATAACTCCCTTTACTTTTATTGAAAAGTTTTGCTAGTAGACAAATTGAAGCATACTCTTTAAGTATAAGTCAATGTGCGATAAAGGCTTCAAGGTTGTCTTGAGTTCTATGTGCATAGTAACTAACTCTTAGATTCTAGCAATAAATTATTGGACACAGACTCGGGGAATATCTATATGGTAGATCTTATGATCTTGCCATGTCTAGTAGCCCTAGTCTAGTTGCAATGAATGCTAAGATCAAAGAGTCGCTTAATATGGCATAGACGATTAGGTCATGCTAGCATGCATATATTGCCAAATTAATTTCTAAAGATCTTGTTAGAGGCATGCCTAAGTTTAAAGTTGACTTAAATCATGTTTGTGATGCATGCCAAATGGGTAAAAAACTAGGGAGAGTTTTAAATCAAAGAATATAGTTCTACAACAATACCTCTGAACTACTTCACATGGATCTTTTCGGACCTACTAGGTCCACATGCCTAGAGGGTGAAATATGCTCTTGTGATAGTAGATGATTTTTTGAGATTTACATGGATTTGTTTATTGCATCGAAAGATGAAACTTTTCATATTTTAGAAAAATTTCATAAAAAGGTTTCAAACCAAAAAAAACTTATCTTGATTTTAATTAGAAGTGATAATGGAACTGAGTTTGAAAATCAATTTTTGAAGAGTATTGTACTGAATTTGGCATTGATCATAATTCTCCGCTCCTAGAACACGTCAACAAAATGGTGTTGTAAAGAGAAAAACGGGACATTGGAAGAAATGGCTTGCACAATGTTGTGTGAAGGCAATCTTTCAAAATACTTTTGGACAAAAATGGTGAACACTGCATGTTATATTTTGAACCGTATTTTGATCCGTCCTATCTTAAAGAAACCCCATATGAGCTTGGAATGACAAAAAATCCAATATTAGTTATTTTCATGTATTTGGTTGTAAATGCTTGTGCATAACAATGGAAAAGATAATTTAGAAAAACTTGATTCTAAAGCTGATAATGCAAATTTCCTAGGTTATTCATTACATAGCAAAGTATATAAGATTTTTAATAAAAGGACTCTTACTGTTGAAGAGTCAATTCATGTTGTATTTATTGAAACTAACCTATACCTTTAGACAAGAAGAGTGCATAGATAATGATGCAAGTACATTGCAAAAAGAAATGGATGACTTGAGCATTCAAGACAAAGACACTCAAGGTGGCGAAGAAACGGTAAGTAAGGATCACATGATCTACCGAGGGACTGGAGGTATGTTACATGGTGGGGGCACCGGGCTCAGAAAGAAGAAGCTTCAACTAATACAAGTTCTTATGGTTTGAGACTAGGAACTCAAGTCTCGTATGAGTCTGTTTATTTTCTTTTAGGTTTTAAAGTTCAATTAGAATTCAATCAAGAGTTCAATTAGAGTCAATTAGGCTTTGTACTGAGTCAAGTTCAAGAGCTACTTGAAATTGAGCCAGACTAGCTTACTTGGAATGCCACATCATCATGGACCACCGGTGCCAACTCATCACCAGAGGACGTCACATCACCTTTGCCATGTCATCTCCAAGGGGCGCTATGGAGAAGGATGCACCATGTCACCATGCCCCTTGCCACGCCACATCATTGCCACCTCACCTGCCACGTGGCATCATTCAAATTTAAATTACATGAAATCTACAAGTGGTCGACCAAGGAGTGTTTTCAAATTCAAAGGAGGTCAGCCAACTCCATCCACAAATCATGCAACCAGCTCACCAAATCCTCCACATTTCATGTAACCCCCCTAATATTTCTCCATGATATGGGGAATTCAAATGATTGAAAGGCCATTAAAAGCTCTTGTATGCCCATGGTAAAAAAAGCTTTTGGATGAAATGAAATTTAAGTGAAGTAGTAGTTGAAGGTATTTTTTGGTAGTATCCTCTTGTTTTCTTTGGGTGTGTTTGATTTTCTCTTCTCAAGCTTTCAAGTGTCCAACGCCAACATCCACCTCTAGGGATCCATACCTCCATCGAAGTTTCTTGCTTGTTGGTTTCTCTATTTTGATATCTTTCAAATTGGTCCCAGTCTAACCCGTTCATTGTGCAGGATCCTTCTACGATTCGGAGTTCAGAAAGGGTTCTCTTGCCAAAGATCAATGTTGAATGAAACTAGTTTCTTTGGAATGCCAATCTTCCACTTCAGGGCTAGTTCATCTAAGAGCTTCAATGGATCTACCAGGGAGTGATCATCTGGGTAAATAAACACCTCCTAATCTTTTAAGTCTGAGTTATTGAAGATCGTTGCTAAGGTTTAAATTCAATATTCATTAGCCCTAATTCTCTAGGATTAAATAACTACATCACGGCGTAAGTTCCAAATTTCAGTGCTCCTTCATAGCTTTACCTTAGTACTTTTGATCTGAATTTAGTACCTGTTAATAGGCTTCATTGCTCTCATTTCTCAATCCATCATTTAGATTGCATTTCATCATTGTGCCGCGTCAAATGGTATCAGAGCATGGTTGCATTAGGGTGGAATAGTTTTCTTTAAATCCAAGCAAGATCTAAAATTCATGCCTCCTGAGGGGTGTACTCCAGTATACTGTCAGACCCATGGAAATAATGAGCCCCTGGCAGGACATGAATTTTTTAGATTGAAGTTTGGGTAAGCCATTGCACTTGTTTGATTAGGTTCTATTTTTCTGAAAATTGTATCTATTTACTGTAATCCATTTGCAGCCAAAGGCAAGTCTCTAATTTTTATTGAAAATATTTTTTTCTTGTTCCTTTTTAAGTCAGTTATCACCATATTAAATTTCATCATCAGAAAAAAATTATAAAAAAATAAAAATTTTGAAGTCGACACTATCATTAGGGTTTCTTCTGTCCTTTTATTTATCTTCATTTGTAGGATCTACTTAGAGTAGTACAGATTTTAGTTTTAAAATTTCTTTTATCTTCATGAAAAATATAAGTTAAGAATCCTCTGTGAATTTTTTAGATTTTTTGGACATTTTTATCATCATATTTTCCACACCGATTTCAAACTGTAACACACTTCTGCAGCACCTTTGCATTTCTTTCATCTCATGAGAAATCAAAATAAGGGCATCAATTTGACATAGGGTCAGGGTTCATCACCTGTCCCTAGCCAAAAAATCACCCAACGCATATCATCCTAGCCCTTAATTTAATCAGTTATTGTAGTAATTGAGTAGGGAATAGAACAAGGGCAGGTTAGGGACAAGACAGTTGGTCAGTAAGCTGTGAGTTAATTGTGTGCTTAGGATGGGGTGGTCTTGTGTGGTGCTAGTCACGTGATCTGTGATTTAGTCCGCCTACATGGCCAATCTCAGATTGGTGTCTAAGATTGGCAATCAGGGACCTTCACTCCCCTCCACCTACCTGGTAAGTCCATAAGTTACTAGCTAGTTGGTTCACTTAATTATACCTCTAATTGTGCTCTAGGTCTAGGAAACCTTAGCTCGAGCTTGAGTTACTTGCATGCATGAAAACTAGATCAGGGCCTCATATTCACTAGTCCAGACCCAGTCCAGTGTAGCCATGGACCCGAATCTTGAAACCATGTGAAAGGCCTAAATGATCTAATTGCCCAATTGAACCAAATGCTGGCTAAACAATTTTTCTTAGACCAACCAACTCTACTATCCCATTAGCTCATATGAATGATAGGAGTAAGAACCCTGAAGTACAAGTTGAGTTCTTGAATACTCAAGACTTAGGATATCCTCAAATTGAAGGGCTAGGGAAGGAAGAAGGCAAGTCTGAACCTAGTAAATATGTGTATGAGACTGACTTAAGTTTAATAGATGAATATGAAGGGGAAGACTGTGAAGAGAACACTTTAGTACCTACCTGAGGAAACCTTTGGTAAAGAAAAGATTATTGAGCCTAGTCCTGAAACATCAGAACAACCAAAATTTTGTGAGGACTTGGTTCCCGTAAGACAATGCCCTCAGGAAGAACACCAATACTTTATCTTCGAACAAGAACTCCTTCATTACCTGGGAAAAACCCAATCATTATTTTAGAAGACTTTGCCGATGACCTTCAACTACCTAGAAGCATCCTGCCCGTAGATCAATATTCAAATCTTAAGGTCATCATGAGTAACCAAGGTCTATTTCAAGATTCCCCTAAATTATTCCAAGACTCGGTTCCTATTTCCTGCCTTTCCTTAAGTCTTATCCTAATTTTAGAGCCATTAAGTTTCATTTTGATGAGATTACTAGGTGCATAAGCCTTTAAAGCCTATTCCTTTGCTATACTTTTGAAAACCTTATGGCATTTGCTAGGAACCCATGGTAAATTCTCATGTGCATACCAAACCAGGGTCAACCTAGAGAGTCATTAATCTGTTAGGTTTAGGCCCTAGAGAGTCCAATAAAATTCCTTTCAATAAGGATGCCTGGTTCAGTCTGCATTTCGTTAGTGCTTGTGTAAGTTTCTGAGTCTGCTGAGTCCTATGCATAGCATGTTGAGGATTTGCATCATGAAATAAATTTGAGCAATGAATCCTAAAACATGAGACTAATTCAAGAAAGAAAGTCAAGGATTCTATGAGAGAGATCATGTTCCCATCCGGGACTTTCAGGAAACTACATACCCGTGGTGCAGGCCCTTTAAAGTCCTAAAAAAAATTAGATCTAATGCTTACATATTGGAATTACCTTCAGACCTAGGTATCAACCCGACTTCAATGTCTCAGACTGTGATAGAATATAAGGAACCCATGATGATACGTAGTGAGCCTTTTGGGCCTAACCATATTTTTGAGAGTGAACCATTACCTGAGTATCCACAAACAACCATCCTCAAAAATGAGAGAAAACTGAACAAATCCTGGATAATAAGATTGTCACTACTAGAACAAGGATTACTATCGATATTTGGTCCGTTGGCAAGGGAGACCAAAATCTAATGACTCTTGAATCGCTAGAGAGGACCTACAACGACTGGATCAGGACTTATTTGAACAATATCAAAGCCAGGCTGAACCATACTCGATAGGGTCGAGTTCCTCCCACCTGGAAAGAATTGGTGGGGGCACCAGGCTCAGAAAGAAGAAGCTTCAACTAATACCAAGTCTTTATGGATTGAGACTAGGAACTCAAGTCTCGTATGAGTCTTGTATGTTTATTGAGTCCTGTTTTATTTTCTTTTAGAATTTTAAAGTTCAATTATAATTCAATCAAGAGTTCAATTAGAGTCAATTAGGCTTGTACTGAGTCAAGTTCAAGAACTACTTGAAATTGGGCCAGACCAGCTTTACTTGGAATGCCACATCATCATGGACCACGGTGCCAACTCATCACCAGAGGACGTCACATCACCTTTGCCATGTCATCTCCAAGGGGTGCCATGGAGAAGGATGCGCCATGTCACCATGCCAACTTGCCATGCCACATCATTGCCACCTCACCTGCCACATGGCATAATTCAAATTTTAAATTACATGAAAGCTACAAGTGGTCGACCAAGGAGTGTTTTCAAATTCAAAGGAGGTCGGCCAACTCCATCCATAAATCATGCAACCAGCTCTACCAAATCCTCCACATTCCATGTAACCTCCACCAAATTCTCCACCAAATCCTCCACATTTCATGTAACCCCCCCTAATATTTCTCCATGATATGGGGAATTTCAAATTGATTGAAAGGCCATTAAAAGCCTCTTGTACGTCCATGGTAAAAAAAGCTTTTGGATGAAATGAAATTTAAGTGAAGTAGTAGTTGAAGAAGGTATTTTTTTGGTAGTATCCTCTTGTTTTCTTTGGGAGTGTTTGATTTTTTCTCAAGCTTTCAAGTGTCCAACGCCAACATCCACTCTAGGGATCCATGCCTCCATCGAAGTTCCTTGCCTGTTTGGTTTCTCTGTTTTGATATCTTTCAAAATGGTCCCAGTCTAACCCGTTCATGTGCAGGATCCTTCTACGATTCGGAGTTCAAGAAAGGGTTCTCTTGCCAAAGATCAATATTGAATGAAAATAGTTTCTTTAGAATGCCAATCTTCCACTTCAGGGCTAGTTCGTCTAAGAGCTTCAATGGATCTACCAGGGAGTGATCATCTTAGGTAAATAATACCTCTAATCTCTTAAGTCTGAGTTATTGAAGATCGTTGCTAAGGTTTAAATTCAATATTCATTAGCCCTAATCTTCTCTAGGATTTAAATAACTACATCGCGGCGTAAGTTCTAAATTTCAGTGCTCCTTCCATAACTTTATCTTAGTACTTTGATCTGAAATTTAGTACATGTTAATAGGCTTCATTGCTCTCATTTCTCAATCCATCATTTAGATTGCATTATCATCATCGTGCCACATCATTACATCTCATCCTAAAGAATTAATAATAGAAGATCCTTCACATGGTGTTAGGACTAGGGCTGCACATAAGGATGCAATGATTACCTAGCTGTTGTATCACAAATAGAACCCTATAATTTAGAAGAGCTGAGATGACCCAAACTGGATGATGGTAATGCATGAAGAATTAAACCAGTTTCAAAGAAATAAGGTATGAACACATGTAGATAGACCTACAGACCATCCAATTATAGGAACTAAATGGGTCTATAGGAATAAATTAGATGAACAAGAGAATATTATAAGGAACAAAGCTAGATTAGTGGCTAAGGGATATAACCAAGAAGAAGGTATTGATTTTGATGAAACTTATGCACCTATAGCAAGACTAGAAGCTATTAGATTATTACTGTATTTGCTTGCTACATGAACTTTAAACTCTTCAAATGGATGTAAAAAGTGCATTCTTAATGGTTTATCTCTGAACAAGTTTTTGTGGAACAACCACCAGGTTTTTAAAATCATGCTTTTCCAAACCATGTATTCAAATTAAACAAAACATTGTATGGCTTGAAACAAGCACTAGAGCCTGGTTTGATAGACTTAGCACTTTCTTAATTGAAAATGATTTTTCAAGAGGAAATGTAGATAAAATTGTTTATCAAAAAGAAAAAAATGATATCTTAGTTGTACAATATATGTAGATGACATCATTTTGTGCAACTAACGAATCTCTATGTAAAGAATTTGCTAAGCTATGCAGGGAGAATTTGAAATGAGCTTAATGGGCGAGCTGAACTACTTTCTTGGACTTCAAGTAAAACAAACAAAGGAAGGCATCTTCATCAGCCACCTAAATACATCGAGGAAATCATCAAAAAGTTTGGTATGGAGAGTAGCAAAATAATGAGCATACCATGAGCCCAGCTTGCAGACTGGACAAAGATGAGAATGGATCCAATGTTGACCAAAAGCTATATAGAGGTATGATCGGATCCTTATTATATTTGACAGCAAGTAGACCTGACATATTATACAGTGTATGTGTATGTACTAGATTTCAGTGATCACCAAAAGAAACACATATACTTGATGTAAAAGAATAATAAAATATTTGAAAGGAATAAGTAATTTAGGAATTTGGTATTCTAAACATTCTACTTGAGTTTGATTGGATTCTCTGATGCTAATTATGTAGTTGTAAAATAGAAAGAAAAAGCACTAGTGGTATATGTCAATTTCTAGGGTTGATTTAATTTCATGGCACTGTAAGAAGCAAAACTCCATAGCCTTGTCCATAGCTGAGGCTAAGTACATGGCTGCTGGTAGTTGTTGTGCTCAAGTGTTATGAATTAAACAACAACTAGAAGACTTTAGTGTATCACAATCTAAAATTTCAATAAATATGATAACACAAGTGCTATCAATTTGATAAAGAATCCAATTCAACACTCTAGAACCAAGCACATTGAAATTAGACATCATTTAATTAGAGATCATGTATCAAATGGTAATATTGTGCTTGACTTTGTGCCTACTGATGATCAATTAGCTAACATATTGAAACAAGCCACTCAATCAAGATAGATTTGAGCTAATTAGAAGTGAATTAGGACTTTGTGATCCCTTCTAAATTCTTTAACCTAATTCCTTCAATTCTAAGGACATTTCATTTAGAAAACCTTCTCATTTATTTTATTTTATTGAGCTTTAATTTCCTTCAAAATTATATTCAAAATCCTTCTGAATTTTGTTCAAACTTTTCAAAACTCTACTCCTTCTGATCGAGTCGAGTGGATCCTAATCTGAGTCGACTGGATTTTCTGAGAGTTTTGAATCTACTCTGCCGAGCCGGGTCGACTAGACTTCGCGTCGATGTGTTTTCCTTAGGCTATAAACCTTTTTCCGAACCATTAAACCCTATTTTGTTTCTTCAACGGTTTGTACCACTTCAAGACTTCTCCAAGTCTTCCTTCTCCCTTGCAAGCACTCCATTTTCTTGTTCTTCCATCTTTCCTAGCTATGGCACCCAAACGTGCGACCGGGAAAACGGTCCGTTAGGGTGCTCCTTCGGTTGAAAAAGAAAGAAGTCCAAGAGAAGGCAAGAAGAGCCAAGCAGTGATAAAATGCAGAGGAAGCCACAAGAGAAGCTCCAACCACTCCTAGCAAGTGCCCTCAATGTCTACGCGTTCGGTAACCTCCGGCGCCGAATTAATTTTGAGTTTATTAAGGGCATTGGGTTAAAGATATGAGATTTAATTGAAGACCAAGGGTGGAGAAAATTTTGTTCATTAAATGAGAAGACCTATCCCTCTTTGGTTAGAAGTTTTTATGAGAACTTAAGGTTGGGAACTAACCATGTGGAATCCACTATCAAAGGGAAGAGGGTTATTGTCAATGAGGAGTCCTTACTTGAAATATTGGATTTACCTTTGAGGGACTGAAGTTTTAGTAATTGACAACAGAGAGAAGTCTCTGAAAACAATTTTGAACAAAGAGGATGTGGGAGGAATTGGCACTATTTTGCTAACACCTATCACTGGAAATGAGATACTTCACAACTTCATTTGTAAAATTTTCTTATAAAGAACTGGTAGGTTCGATTGGGTGAGCGAAAAGGATCTATGTCTCTTGGAGCACATTCTAGAAAGAACTCGTGTCAATTTGTCATACATTATAATCATGTAGATGAAAGAAACAGTAAGAAAAACTAAAGCCTATCTGCCATATGTAATGATGCTTAAATTGTTGTTTAAATCCCATAGAGTCAATTTGGATGGTGAAGATGGATTAGAATTGCATCACACTGATATCTACATCTCAAACTCTTGAGAGAATTTGATATTTCCAAGTAGAAGGAGTGTGGAGAAAGAAAGGCACAAATGTAAGGGCCATTGGCTGCTCCAGTAGCAGTGAAGAAAAGGAAGAGGAAGAAAATATAGAAGCAGCTGGAACTTCTACAATACCTGTACCGGAGCCTGAGTCATTTGTACCTGAGACTGCTGTTGTACTGAGGAGACTAGAGCACCTTCACCTATGTTTGACTTGCCTATAGTAGAGTTTGATTTGCCAGCACTAGAGTTTGACCTGCCTTTAGCTGATGTTCCTTTACATGACTACCCTACTGCAGCTACACAACCTCCTATATCCAAGTTCAGATTGAAGAACAATTAAAAAACTTGATAGAGTCACTGACAGGTACAATAACTTCATTCTTTACTTATTGAAACAGTCAGTGGACAGCAGATTGGACAAATTAGAAGAGCATGTATCAAGTCTACAAGGAAAGGTTGAAGCTATAGAAGCTTCAAGGTCAGCACCTCAAATAGACCTTCCCTATTCTGAATTGTATATCTTAAGCTCTGAAACAATTTTGAAGTCTGTGGATGCTACTATGAATGAATATCAGACTATATTGAAGAGCTTAGAGGCAAAGTGGGAACTATTGTAGATACAAGAGGCATGGCAGAGGATTATACCAGAGGCATTGGGATCATAAGATCAGAGCTTAGCAGACTTTGAGGATCAGCCGAAGCCTTCGCCAATGTCTAAGCAGCCGAGCTTGTTATTTAGAAAGAAATAGGTGAAATGAAAGAGGCAGTAAATAAAGTGCCAGTTAGCCTCAAGGACTTGGATCAGCAGATGAAAGCAATTTGGATGGAAATGGTGTCTCTCAATAGCACTGTCAGTTCATTGGAAGTCATAGCTAAGACAGACCATTGTATGATCCACCATCCATTTCCACTAGGGCACCTAGCATTTCTGTTCACCCTAGGGCTCCTCCTCCATATGCTTCATCTAGTCGAGCACCTAGACCCACTTCTTGGCAAGGTGTCAATGTTCCTAGAGATGATTCTGATTAGACACTTTATAGTTCAGTACCTTTTTGGATGTTTTGAAACTTTTGTAATGGTTGATGTACTGAAATCTTTTTGATAGAAATGAATGAACATCTATTTGATTACTGTGTAATGTGTATATTTTATTGTATTATTACACCTCTATTTGTTTAAATAGAATTCTCTCTCTAAGTTGAGAAAGTGAAATTATCTTAAACAAAATCTTGAAATTTTCTCAATCTATTTAAAATTCTAAGCTTACCTATTAACCTTTCTGAATTATTGACACAAAGGGGGAGAATCATAGAGTGCATGAAAGAATACATGAAAGAAAAAGCTTAATGACTTGCAATAGTAATACTAAAATAAAGTAGATAGGGGGAGTTTTTAAGGCATTTTTTGAATGATCTCTTGCATATTATTCTGATAAAATGTTCGAATGAATGTCAAAGGGGGAGAAACTTAAAAAAATTCATATTATCTAGAAATCTTATAAATAGGGGGAGATATACATGTTTATTTATATGCTTCAATGATTACTATGATGCTCTCAATTTATTATATCTATCAGTCGATACTTAATGCTGCTTGATACATACAAGTAATCAATCTTGATATTACAGTTTATGAATTTGATTTTGTGCATAACTGTATAGCACATATTGATATACATTTGAGATTACAGTTGATTTTAAATATAAATGCTTACATATTTGTGAATAGATTAGATTTTTTCATGTCCAGTATTTGTCATCATCAAAAAGGAGGAGAGATTATTGATCTCTAAGGTGATTTTGATGATAACAAAATATTGGAGCATACATTTAGTTATCTAACAACTCTTCAAATGATTGACAAGTTTTTTGTAGGACAGCTACATTGACATATTTTTAATTCCTACAATATTTAATGTTTTGTGTTGAGGTGTAATTTATTTAGAATCTGTAAAGAAGAACCCTACAAAAAGCTTCCTATTAAAATCAGTTCAAGGGTTACATTTAGTAGACTTTTTGCTTCAAGTTTTCTTGAATTTATTGTAAAAGTTCTTGAAGAGGACTTTAAAGCATGGGACAAGTGCTCTGGAAATTTGAAGGTGATCTAGCAGAAGAACCACCTTCGAGCCGACCGGAAGGACAACCCAGCCGACTCTAGCACTAGCACTGAAGAGAAGTTCTCTGGCACACAGATCCAGCCGACTGGCACCAAGGTCCAGCCGACTCATCTAGAACAAGGTTAAGAACGTTCTGAGATTCTCAGGAATCCAAGCCGACTGGAATCAGATCCAGCCGACTCATCCAGAACTCAGTTGAAAATGGTCTGAGAAGCCTCTGAGACTCCAGCCGACTGGAATTCAGCCCAACCGACTCATCCAAAGTGAGATATTTTCTCAACTATGGAAGCTAGCCGATGGTACTCAGCCCAGCGACCCGAACTTCATCCGAGCCGACTCGAAGTTTGTCCAAGCTGACTGAATGACGCGGGTCACCTCCAACGACTAGTTCCAGTTCTTAGTTTTTGAATTCAAAAGTGATCCAACGGTAAACTGTCACCTCCCAATAGTCTACAACGTTCAAAATCAAGAGAAGGCAGTTGAAGTCTCTATAAATAAGGTATGAGAATATCTTTGGAGAGACTAATGAGCGAATAATGATTTAATGAGCATTTATGAACACTTATTGAAGTGAAGTGAGAGAGCACTAGAGCTTTAAAGTTTGCCTTCAAGCCTGCAACCACTCTTACCAGAAGCTTGAAGCACCTTTGAGGAAAGTCAAGAAGCCATTGAAGTACAATGAGAGCATTCAGTGGATCTTCACTCGAGCTACATTGGCAACCACCCAGACGACAAAGTTTGTCTTTATTATTGCTTTTTACTCTATCATTTAGAATATCTGGTTTATTGGTGAGCCTGTTGTAAAAACTAAATAGGTTTCTTTGGTGAGCCTTTAAAACCAGAGTGTAGAGATTTCTTGGTGAGCCTATCTAAAAACCAAAGTGTAGAGGTTTTAGGTGAACCTGTAAAAACCTAGCTTGGGTTTTTGGTGAGCCGGTTTCAAAAATCAAAGTATAGAGGGTGGGATTGTGAACCTATAAAACAATCCGACTGTATTCCGGTTTGGGGATATAGTGAAAATCCCGAGTTGTGAACTTGGGTAGTGGACGTAGGAGCTGGTTGCTCCGAACCACTATAAATCTGCTTTGTTTGGTTGTATTTTTTTATCTTTTAGCTTCTGCATTCATTCTCTGATTAACACAGTACCTAACCACTAATTGGAATTACTTGTGCACATACTTGCGAAAATTTTATAATTCCAATTCACCCCTTTTGGGACTAAGCCCCTGGGCAACAGCTGGTATAAGAGCAGTGTCTTTGATTACTGAGTTAAGATCGATGGCTCATCCCATGAGTACATCCTTGGTCGAGGGCCAATCTACAAAGAGACCTCCACTATTCATAGGCACTAATATTCATATTGGAAAGCACGAATAAAAATTTACATACAAGCTGTAGATTTTCAATTATAGAAGGTCATCTTGAAAGGACCACACATTTCCATAATTAAAGTTGATGGCATGGACATCCCTAAGCCTGAAGAGGACTGGGATGATCATGACATGAAGATGGGGGAATTGAACATCAAAGCGATGAATTACTATATTGCTCTTTAGATACTAACGAGTTCAACCGAATTTCCACTGCTCATTAGCAAAGAAAATCTGGGATAAACTCGAAGTGATCCATGAGGGAACTTCCCAAGTGAAAACCTCCAAGATAAATCTTTTAGTTCATATTATGAATTATTCAAAATGGAACCTTCTGAAAAATATTTGCCATGTTCTCTAGATTTACAGATATTATTAATGGTTTAAAGAGTCTTGGCAGGGTATACTCTAATGTAGATTTGGTTTAGAAAACCCTTTGCTCTTTGCCCGACAAATGAGATCCCGAGGTACTGCAATCCAGGATGCCAAAGATCTCAACACTTTGAGGCTGGATGAACTACTGGGATCACTCATTACCCACGAGCTAACAATGGAACACAGAACGGAAAATGAGCAGAAGAAAAAGAAGACAATAGCCTTCAAAGCTGCTTCCGATTCAAAGAGGGATGATGAAGAATCTAAAGATGAAAGCACCTCCTCCAATGATGACCTAGAAGATGAAGACATCGCTATGGTTATGAAGAGATTTAGAAAAATTTATGGAAAGAATGAAAAGAAGGTACAATCAAAAGTTTCACAGGAAGGATTATGGAAAGAAAAGGAAAAGGATAGAGAGAAGACAAAGAGGTAGTCCCCACGTGCTACGATGCAAGAAGTCGAGGTACATACGTACGAATCCAATGTTGAAGAAATCCTTCAGACAAAAGAAAAAAAAAGAAAGCCTGGTTGCCACATGATCCGATAGTGAAGACTCAACATTATCTGAAGAAGAAGAGACCACCAAGACTGCCAATCTTGCTTAATGGGTCTTGAAGATGAGGTAACGTCCCCTAACAATTGCACTGAATTTACTTTCGAAGAATTAAATTCTACTTTTATGATTTACTTTTGAATTTAAGAAAGCTGTAGTAAAGATAAAAACATTGAAAATATGAATGATTCTTTACTCAAAAAAAGGATGAAATTTCAAAAAAGAACACTTTATTACAAAAGGAATTGCATTACTTTTCTGAAAAATTTGGAAAACTAAAAAATGAAAATCTTTCATATGAAAAGAAAAACAATGATTACTTGCTGAAATAATGAATTAAAAAAGGAGGTTACAAAACTCAAGCCTTTGGTTGAAAAACTCACTTTATCTTCAAATATGCTTGAGCTAATTTTAAAAGAACAATGAATTTCTGGAAATAAAGCTGGAATTGGCTTCAACACTTCTTTTATAAATGGAATTTCAACAGCAACTTTGTGAAATCCAAAACATCTACTCAAAATATTTTATCTCAAAAAGTTTTAGCCACACCAAAAAATGTTTCTACCTCAAAATCTTTATCATATGTTCATAAGAATTTGAGTAAAATACATACATTCCAAAAGGTTCAAAATCTACAAGTGCATCAACTTTTAGTATTTCAAATTCTGTTTCCGATAAAAATTCTAAAGTTGTTTGCTATGCTTGTAAAAGAATAGGACATAAAGCTTTGAATGCAATAATTTTAGAAATATCATAAAAAGGTAAAAAAGATTTGGATTCCCAAAGGAACCATCTCTGCTGACCTGCAAGGATCCAAGATAGCTTGGGTACCTAAAAGAATTCATTGATTATTTGTAGGAATGTCTTGCAGCCCAAAAATTAAAGAAAAGGTGGTACTTGGACAGCGACTGCTCAAGACATATGACGGGTGACAAGGACCAATTCATCACCCTTGAAATGAAAGAAGGATGTATGGTCACCTTTGGAGACAATGGCAAAGGGAGAATAATCGGTATTGGTAAGATCAAAATAACTCCCTTTACTTTTATTGAAATGTTTTGCTTGTAGACAAATTGAAGCATAATCTTTTAAGTATAAATTAATTATGCGACAAAGGCTTCAAGGTTGTCTTGAGTCTTCTATGTGCATAGTAACTAACTCTTAAATTCTAGCAATAAATTTATTAGACATAGACTCGGGAATATCTATGTGGTGGATTTTAATGATCTTGCCATGTCTAGTAGCCCTAGTCTAGTTGCAAAGAATGCTAAGACCAAAGAGTCAGGCTTATTATGTCATAGATGATTAGGTCATGCTAGCATGCATACTATTGCCAAATTAATTTCTAAAGATCTTGTTAAGGCATGCCTAAGTTTAAAGTTGACTAAATTATGTTTGTGATGCATGCCAAATGGATAAAACAAACTAGGATGAGTTTTAAATCAAAGAATATAGTTTGTACAACAATACCTCTTGAACTGTTCACATGAATCTTTTCAGACCTACTAGGACCACAAGCCTAGGAGGGATGAAATATGCTCTGTGATAGTAGATATTTTTCGAGATTTAAATGGGTTTGTTTATTGCATCGAAAGATGAAACTTTTTATGTTTTTAGAAATTTCATAAAAAGGTTTCAAACCAAAAGAACTTATCTTTGATTTTAATTAGAAGTGATCATGGAACTGAGTTTAAAAATCAATTTTTGAAGATATTGTACTGAATTTGGCATTGATAACAACTCCGTTCCTAGAACACCTCAACAAAATGGTGTTGTAGAGAGAAAAAATAGGACATTGGAAGAAATGGCTCGTACAATATTGTGTGAAGGCAATCTTCCAAAGTACTTTTGGATAGAAACGGTGAACACTGCATGTTATATTTTGAACGCATTTTGATCATCTTATCTTAAAGAAAACCCACTATGAGCTTTGAAATGGCAAAAAACCCAATATTAGTTATTTTCATGTATTTGGTTGTAAATGCTGTGCATAACAATGAAAAGATAATTTAGAAAAATTTGATTCTAAAGCTGATGATGCAATTTCCTAGGTTATTCATTACATAGCAAAGCATATAGGATTTTTAATAAAAGGACTCTTACTGTTGAAGAGTCAATTCATGTTGTATTTATTATAACTAACCCTATACCTTCTATACAAGAAGAGTGCATAGATAATGATACAGGTACATTACAAAAAGAATGGATGACTTGTGCATTCAAGACAAAGACACTCAAGGGGGAGAAGAAACGGTAAGTAAGAATCACACTGATCTACGAGGGACTAGAGGTATGTTACATCTCACTCTAAAGAATTAATAATAGGAGATCCTTCACATGGTGTTAGGACTAGGGCTGCCACATAAGGATGGCATGATTACCTAGCCTTTGTATCACAAATAGAAGCCATAACTTAGAAGAGGCTGAGACTAACCCAACTGGATGATGGCAATGCATGAAGAATTAAACCAGTTTGAAAGAAATAAGGTATGGACACTTGTAGACAGACCTACAGACCATCAATTATAGGAACTAAATGGGTCTATAGGAATAAATTAGAAGAACAAGGGAATATTATAAGGAACAAAGTTAAATTAGTGGCTAAGGGATATAACCAAGAAGAAGGTATTGATTTTGATGAAACTTATTCACTGTAGCAAGACTAGAAGCTATTAGATTATTACATGCATTTGCTTGCTACATGAACTTTAAACTCTTTCAAATGGATATAAAAAGTGCATTTCTTAATGGTTTTATCTCTGAACAAGTTTTTGTGGAACAACCACCAGTTTTGAAAATCATGCTTTTCCAACCATGTATTCAAATTAAACAAAATATTGTATAGCTTGAAACAAGCACCTAGAGCCTGGTATGATAGACTTAGCACTTTTTAATTAAAAATAATTTTTAAGAGGAAATGTAGATAAAATTTTGTTTATCAAAAAGAAAATAATGATATCTTAGTTGTACAAATATATGTAGATGACAACATTTTAGTGCAACTAACGAATCTCTATGTAAATAATTTGCTAAGCTTATGCAGGGAGAATTTGAAATGAGCTTAATGGGCGAGCTGAACTACTTCCATGGACTTCAAGTAAAACAAACAAAGGAAGGCATCTTCATCAACCAAGCCAAATACATCAATGAAATCATCAAAAAGTTTGGTATGGAGAGTAGCAAAATAATGAGCACACCATGAGCCCAGCTTGTAGACTGGACAAAGATGAGAATGGATATAATGTTGACCAAAAGCTATATAGAGGTATGATCAGATCCTTATTATATTGACTGCAAGTAGACCTGACATATTATACAGTGTATGTGTATATGCTAGATTTCAGTCACACCAAAAAATACACATATGTTTGCTGTAAAAAGAATAATAAAATATTTGAAAGGAATAAATAATTTAGAAATTTGGTATTCTAAACATTCTACTTTGAATTTGATTGGATTCTCTGATGCTGATTATGCTGGTTGTAAAATAGATAGAAAAAGCACTAGTGGTACATGTCAATTTCTAAGGTTGAATTAATTTCATGGCACTGTAAGAAGCAAAACTCCGTAGCCTTGTCCACAGCTGAGGCTGAGTACGAGGCTGCTGGTAGTTGTTGTGTTCAAGTGTTATAGATTAAACAACAACTAGAAGACTTTGGTGTATCACAATCTAAATTTTAATTAAATGTGATAACACAAGCACTATCAATTTGACAAAGAATCCAATTCAACACTCTAGAATCAAGCACATTAAAATTAGACATCATTTTATTAGAGATCATGTATCAAATTGTAATATTGTACTTGACTTTGTGCCTACTGATGATCAATTAGCTGGCATATTTACCAAGCCACTCAATCAAGATAGATTTGAGCTAATTAGAAGTGAATTAGGACTTTGTGATCCCTTCTAGATTCTTTAACCTAATTCCTTCAATTCTAAGAAAATTCATCTAGAAAACCTCCTCAATTTATTCTATTTTATTGAGTTTTAATTTCCTTCAAAATTCTATTCAAAATCCTTCTGAATTTTGTTCAAACTTTTCAAAACTCTACTCCTTCTGGTCGAGTCAACTGGATCCTAATCTGAGTTGACTCGATTTTCTGAGAGTTTTGAACCTGCTCGGAGCCGGCTCTAGCAATCTCGAGTCGATTGGAACTTCGCGCCGATGTGTTTTGCCTTAGGCTATAAATTTTTTTCGAACCGTTTAAACCGTATTTGTTTTCTTCAATGGTTCGTACCTCTCCAAGACCTTCTCCAAAGTCTTCCTTCTCCCTTCCAAGCACTCCATTTTCTGTTCTTCCATCTTTCCTAGCTATGGCACCCAAACGTGCAATAGTGAAACGGTCCGTTAGGGATGCTCCTTCGGCTGAAAAAGAAAGAAGGTCCAAGTGAAGGCAAGAAGAGCCAGGTAGTGAAGAAATTGCAGAGGAAGCCACAAGAGAAGCTCCAACCACTCCTAGCCAAGTGCCCTCAATATCTACGCATCCGGTAACCTCTGGCTGTCGAATTAATTTGAGTTTATTAAGGGCATTGGGTTAAAGATAGGAGATTTAATTGAAGACCAAGGGTGGAGAAAAATTTGTTCATTGAATGAGAAGACCTATCCCTCTTTGGTTAGAAGTTTTTATGAGAACTTAAGGTTGGGAACTAACCATGTGGAATCACTGTCAAAGGGAAGAGGGTATTGTCAATGAGGAGTCTTTAATTGAATTATTGGATATACCTTCTAAGGGACTGAAGTTTTAGTAATTGACAATAGAGAGAAGTCTCTGAAAACATTTTTGAACAAAGAGGATGTGGAAGGAATTGGCAATGTTTTTGCTAACACCCTATCACTGGAAATGAGACTACTTCACAACTTCATTTGTAGAATTTTCTCACAAAGAATTGGTAGGGTCGATTGGATGAGCGAAAAGGATCTATGTCTCATGAAGAACATTCTAGAAAGAACTCATGTCAATTTGTCATACATTATAATCATGCAGATGAAAGAAACAGTAAGAAAAGCTAAAGCCTGTCTGCCATATGGAATAATGCTTACATTGTTGTTTAAATCCCATAGAGTCAATTTGGATGGAGAAGACGGATTAGAATTGCATCACACTCATATCTACATATCTAAAACTCTTGAGAGAATGGGATATTCCAAGTAGGAGTGTGGGAGAAAGGAAGGCACAAATGTAAGGGCCATTGGCTGCTCAGTAGAAGTGAAGAAGAGGAAGAGAGAAGAAAAATATAGAAGCTGCTGGAACTTCTTCTACACCTGTATCGAAGCCGAGTCATTTTTACCAGAGCCTGCTGCTGTTACTGAGGAGACTAGAGCACCTTCACCTATATTTGACTTGCCTACAGTAGAGTTTGATTTGCCAGCACCGGAGTTTGACATGCCTTCAACTGATGTTCCTTTACGTGACTACCCTACTGCAGCTACACAGCCTCCTATTATCCAAGTTCAGATTGAAGAATAATTGAAAAACTTGACAGAGTCACTCACAGGTACAATAACTTCATTATTTACTAATTTGAAACAGTCAGTGGATAGCAGATTGGACAAATTAGAAGAGCATGTATCAAGTCTACAAGGAAAGGTTGAAGCTATAGAAGCTTCAAGGTCAGCACCTCAGATAGACCTTCAGCCTATTCTGAATTGTATATCTTCAAGCTCTGAAAAATTTAAAGTCTGTGGATGCTACTTTGAATGAATATCAGACTGAATGAAAGAACTTAGGGCAAAGTGGGAACTATTGTAGATACAAGAGGCATGGCAAAGGATTATACCAGAGGCATTGGGATATAAGATCGGAGCTTGGCAGACTTCGAGGATCAGCCGAAGCCTTCACCAATGTCCAAGCAGTCAAGCTTGTATCTATGTAGAAAGAAATAGGTGAAATGAAAGAGGCAGTAAATAAAGTGTCAGTTAGCCTCAAGGACTTGGATCAGCAGATGGGAGCAATTTGGATGGAAATGGTGTCTCTCAATAGCACTGTCAATTCATTGGAAGTCATAGCTAGGACAAGACCATTGTTGATCCGCATCCATTTCCACTAGGGCACCTAGCACCTCTGTTCACCTAGGGCTCCTCCTCCACATGCTTCATCAAGTTGAGCAGCTAGACCCACTTCTGGCAAGGTGTCAATGTTCCTAGAGATGATTCTGATTAGACACTTTATAGTTTCAGTACTTTTTGGATGCTTTTTGAAACTTTTGTAATGGTTGATGTACTGAACTCTTTTTGATAGAAATGAAATGAACATCTGTTTGATTACTGTGTAATGTGTATATTTGTATTGTATTGTTTACACCTCTATTTGTTTAAATAGAATTCTCTCTCTAAGTTGAGAAAGTGAAATTATCTCAAACAAATCTTGAAATTTTCTCAATCTATTTAAAATTCCGAGCTACTTGTTTAACCTTTTTGAATTGTGACAAAAAGGAGAAGAATCATAGAGTGCATGAAAGAATACATGAAAGAAAAAGCTTAATGAATTGCAATAGTAATACTAAAATAAAGTAGACAAAGGGGAGTTTTTAAGGCATTTTTTGAATGATCTCTTGGATATTATTCTAATAAAATGTTCGAATGAATGTCAAAGGGGAGAACTTTAAAAAATTTATATTGTCTAGAAATCTTATAAACAAGGAGAGATATACATGTTTAATTTACATGCTTCAATGATTACTATGATGCTCTCAATTTATTATATCTATCAATCGATAATTAATGCTGCTTGATACTTACAAGCAATCAATCTGATATTTACAGTTTATGAATTTGATTTTGTGCATAACTGTATAGCACATACTGATATACATTTGAGATTACAGTTGATTTTTAAATATAAATGCTTACATATTTGTGAATAGATTAGATTCTTTTCATGCCCAATATTTTGTCATCATCAAAAAGAGGGAGATTATTGACCCCTAAGTAATTTTGATGATAACAAAATATTGGAGCATATATTTAGTTATCTAACAACTCTTCAAATGATTGACAAGTTTTTGTAGGACAGCTACATTGACATTTTTTATTTCATACAATCTTTAATGTTTGGCGTTGAGTTGTATGTATTTAGAATCTTGTAAAGAAGAAACCTACAAAAAGCTCTTATTAAAATCTGTTCAAGTGTTACTTCTAGTAGTCTTTCATGCTTCAAGTTTTCTTGAATTTATTGTAAAAAGTCCTTGAAGAAGACTTTAAAGCATGGGACAAGTGTTCTGGAAATTTGAAGTTGATCTGGTTGAAGAACCACCTTCGAGCCGACTGGAAGGACAACCTAGCTAACTTTGGCACTAGCACTGAAGAGAAGTTCTCTGGCACACAGCTCCAGCCGACTGGCACCAAGGTCCAGCCGACTCGTCCAGAACAAGGTTGAGAACATTCTGAGATTCTCAGGAATCCGAGCCGACTGAATCAGATCCAGCCGACTCATCCAGAACTCAGTTGAAAATTGTCTGAGAAGCCTCTGAGACTCCAGCCGACTGGAATTCAGCCCAGCTGACTCGTCCAGAGTGAGGTATTTTCTCAACTATGGAAGCTAGCCGATGGCACTCAGCCCAGCCGACCCGAACTTCATCCGCGCTGACTGGAATGACGGGGTCACCTCAACGGCTAGATACAGTTCTCAGTTTTTGAATTCCAAAAGTGCTCCAACGGTAACTTGTCACCTCCCAACGGTCTACAATGTTCAAAATTAAGGGAAGGCAGTTGAAGTCTTTATAAATAATGTATGAGAACATCTTTGGAGAGACTAATGAGCGAATAATAATTTAATGAGCATTTTTTGAACACTTATTGAAGTGAGGTGAGAGAGCACTAAAGCTTTAAAATTTGCCTTCAAGCCTGCAACCTCTCTTACCAGAAGCTTGAAGCACCTTTTGAGGAAAGCAAGGAAGCCATTGAAGTGCATGAAGAGCATTCAGTGGATCTTTACTCGAGCTACATTTGCAACCACCCAGACAACAGAGTTTGTCTTTATTGTTGTTTTTTACTCTATCGTTTAGAATATCTGGGTTATTAGTAAGTCCTGTTGTAAAAAACCAAATAGATTTCTTTGGTGAGCCTTTCAAACTAGAGTGCCGAGGGTTCTTTGGTGAGCCTATCTAGAAACCAAAGTATAGAGGTTTTAGGTGAACCTGTAAAAACCTAGCTTGTATTTTTTGGTGAGCCCGGTTTCAAAAACCAAAGTATAGAGGTTGGGATTGTGAGCCTGTAAAACAATCCGACTGTATTCCGGTTTGGGGGATATACTGGAAATCCTGAGTGGTGAACTTGGGTAGTGGACGTAAGAACTGGGTTGCTCCGAACCACTATAAATCTATTGCTTGTGTTGTATTTGCTTTATCTTTTAGCTTCTGCATTCATTCTCTGATTAACACAGCACCTAACCACTAATTGAAATTATTTATACACATACTTGCAAAAATTTTGTAATTCCCAATTCACCCCCCTCTTGGGACTAAGCCACTGGGCAACATGTTGCTGGATTGGAGAGGTACCTTCGTTCTGTTTTTTCAAGGATAGTCCAAAGACATCTCTGCTATTCGTGGCGGAGCTATTCTTTTCAGGATGAATCGTAGGATGAAGTCGGCGTCGTCTTCGGACCATTCTCCTTTGGGACGGTTTCTTCGGCTAAGACCGAAGACCGGGTCTATGATGTGGCGGACATCATGTCATCGCTTTGTCCATTCACTCAGCTTCCTCTTGGCGCTCCGGTTCGAAATGTTTGGTTCGGGAGGGATTGCGTGAGCGATCGAATTGGCACCTGATCCATGCTTGAACCGATATATCCTAACATGACTAATAAGATATTAAATATATCATTATCCAATATAAGCTCCTTTAAATTTCTCATCCAAGTAACAAACCTATCTGCAGCACATTTTCATGCTGGCATTCAGGCTCACTTGCAGATCTTACATGGACAATCACAAGACACTTAAAACATGGGGTGGTTTCAAAATATCTGGATTCTGTCAGGACGTTTCTGATACACCATTGACAGGATATTGTTTGAGACTTTGTCTCAAGGAAATAGAATCCTATGTCACGTTCTTACTCGTGGAATCATAAGAAACCAAAACACTAAAAACTCATACGGCACAACTTTGACTCCCCAAATCCTGTCTCGTGCTTGATATTTGGCCACATTTCAACGAAACCCAGCCCAATTCTCTCCATGGGAACCACCACTTGCCCTCTTCAAGTTTCATCCACTCATACCCCTCACCGAGCTTCTCTAATTAAATATGAACCAACGTTCCTTTGTTGTTCCTGCTTTCTCTACGCTGCCTGTTAATTAATTTGTTCTTCAACCACGGTGCAAGTCTAAGGGCGTGTTCTTTCGGGATAATACTACCGTGCCAAACATGAGCCGTTTCGCGTCGTGTCCGTTGCCTAAACTCGTGACTCTTTTCAAAACGAAAAATAATAATGATAACGTCTAGGCGTGATTTCTCCCCAAATCCGTCCGTGACTCACTACTACCAGACAAATTAAACGTACCGCAGTTGAGAAGGCGACAAGACAAGAGAGTCGGATAAAATCCGCGCCAAATTCCAAATCTCGTCCTCAAATTACGGCTTACAAATACCCTAAGAACCGCGTTTTATTTGCGTGATGTCTATTAAATTTTATGTAATTATAATATAAGATGGACATCTCATCGCCGAGGTCACCCGAAACATTAATCTGAAATTCATTGATCAAAAGGCGCATATCCTATGGACTGGGTTACCATTTAATTATAAAGTTGATGGAGTTAGGCCTACCTTATTTGGCCGGCAAAAGACCAACCAAAATCATGGATAGTAGGCAAGAAAAATAACACAATTAGTTGCAGCTTACCGAAATGTTTTTCCATTATCAAAGCCTTTTTTGGCCTTTTTTTGAGTCATTAAGACAGATTAATCCTTTGATACAAATACTGCCAAATTCCCATTAAGAAATCTTGATACCTTCGTATAGCACATATAATTCTTCTATAAAATATCAGCACACAAAATTCATCTAATTGCAAAGGTATTCGATTTACAAGAGATGATGCCATATATGGAAACATTTTATCATTAATCGTCGTGATTCTGGATTTTTCTCAAAAAAAAAGTTTGAAATATAATCATCTAATGTAAGACTTTTTAATTATAGTTTTTATAATTGATCATTTGTACAAAGAAAGATGTGCAAGATAGAAACTATGTGATGGTGCTGAAATCTACTTGGACATTGGAGTGGATTGGAGAGAGAATATCAGTAGCTGTACCTGTAAAAGAAGTTCTGACATAAAATAGCTCCTGTGAAGGCCCTCCAACAGTCAAGTCAGTATCTCAGACTACAAGGATTAAATGGAGTACCAAAATAGGAGTACAAGTATATGCATAGGTGTGTGGAGGGTGCATATCTCTGACAGTTCGCTGAGAACTCCCTTTTATACTTAGCCTAATAGGATAATCTTGAGATGTCTTATTTATTAGAGAGTAACTAGAGAATGATGGACTTTGTCCTTTATCAGGCTTTTTTAGAGGAATCATCCTTGATTATCTGAATATCTCCTTCCCATTAATGGAAGGTTTTGTCTCATGTTTCTTCCCATCGTTTGCCTTAACGGTTATGGGAATTACAGTTTAAAGAGGGGCCATATGCCTCTAATGAATAAGATTCGCTTTTGATCATAAGACTTGATTGTTTGTTAGGGATGGCAATAAAATCCAAACCCATTGATACCCAACCCGGCTTGACCTGATTGAGCGGGTAGTCAACGCTTTGACTGGGTTGGGCTCAGTTTAGGTAAAACCCAAATGCTTAACTTTAGATTTGGACCGGGACTGGATACATATATATTCAATCCGAACCTAGCTCAAATTATTTAATATTTAAATATATATAATTAATATATGTTACATTAATTATTAAATATAATATATTAATTATTTATTATTAGTTATTAAATTTTAAAATACTTAAATCCTTTATCCTAATCATATTTTTTCTATTAATCCTGATTAATCTCGAGCACCTTGGCCCTGCTCCCCTCTTCCTCTTCCTCTTCGACGGCTCTTCCTCCTCTCAGATCAATGAAGCGGTGGTGAGCGGCGGCAATGGCTTCTTTCTGCTTCGGCTTCCTCCTACAATTTTTGATCTAAGATTCAAAATATCCTTAATCGAGAATTATTCTTTACATTTTTTACAACTTGAAACTTCGAGTTAGATATACTTTTAAATTATATTAATGACTCTATTTACTTCAGAAGTGTTGAATAAAGTATTGTTGAATTTATTTATTTAAGATCATTTAAATTTTATTTTGATTGAATATGAAATTAAATATTGTTGAACTAAAAATGTAGTTAAGTTTTATTTGTTTAATGTATGTATGATTTATAAATGCTAGATAATTTTAAAGTTGATAAAAATGAAAAAAATATTTAATATGACTCAATTGATTCGAGCTGAGTAAACTGAATTCTTGATACCCGATTCGGATGGGTTATATAAAAAAACTCAGTTCCGATAGTGTTTGGGCCGGGTTTGGGCAGTGTATTGAATATTCGGGTTTGGGTTTGGGTAGTTATGCACCCAACCCAAACCCGACCCATTGCCATCCTATTGTTTGTCCATTATGAGAGCCTTATGAGAGTTAGTATTAATAGTTTCTTTCTACGGTCACTTCGGTGAATGCCTTTATGGAGCACATCTTACCAGTCTTGGATTTTGTATGTCACAGTTCAACGGACCTAACAACTTTTTTGGACAAGGATTTTCCAAAACATGGGAATAAAAAAGGTAGAGTGTTAACTATATGAAGGTAGGTAGACTGAAATATCTTAACCCAAGGTTCGCAAGATAGTAACAAATAGCTGAATGCTTAGTTGAACGGGGTTCAAAAGATCGAAGGCTAGCCATGGTAGAAGCATATAATACCTAAGTTTGTGTCAGTGATAAGTCCCAGGACCGGATGTCAAGCCCGACCGAATGTAGTTTGGTATGTTGATCGACAACACTAAGGGTAGAGACATTGTTCTTATCTTTTATTCCCATGGGTTAGAACTGGATGAATGTTGAGTTACTTTCGGGAGGGAACATCCCAAAATAGGGTTTATCCCTTCTATTGTTTTAGTAACATATTGATTCGGTATATATATTCGGTTATTTTTTAATGGGCAGGCATTGGTTCATTATATGCTCAAGATAGTATGTTCCATTGCTAGAAATAGAAATGGTTGGGCATAGTTCTTGCCTATCTTAGATTATATTCGATCAATTTGCTCCCCTTTGACCTTTAGGATCCCGGGGATGCGTTCTCCCCACACCAATTGCCCCCACTCTTAGCTCAAATAAGAAATATTTAGGTTAAAGAGTAGTTCTAATGCATATCCAAGGGATCCCAAAAGTTATACTAGATTTTGCATTCTCGAAATAAGGTCATGTCTGGGAAATAGTTTCTATATCTCATTTTATAATATCTCTTCGAAGAGCATGAAAAATTAATGTAGCTTACCCTATTTATAAGGGAGCCTTAAAGGTGGTTTGCTATTACTGGTCTCTTTATTGGAAAGATTTTATTCTTGGAGCAAAGATTTCTAGTGGGAAGGATGATTTTGATGAATTTTACAGTGGTTTGGGTGTTCGATTTATCCGCGAGGTCAGCACCCGGGAATACCAATTTTTGATGAATTTTACAATGTTTGGGTGTTCGATTTAGGTTAAGCTGATTAACTTTATAAGGGACCCTATCTTGGCTAAGTACTTAAACAAGGTACGAGGCTTCAATCTTTGCTCAAGTTTTTCGAGATTCGCCATATACCTCAGCGCAAAATCCTAAGTAGATGCCCTATGGCGGTTAGCTATGGCTGTGGTTAGCACCTCCGACCAGACCTTTGTGGAGCATCTGCAGTGCCCAAGAATTGTTGAAGAGCCCACTGAAATCCATCAGGTTAAGCTGGAGGTATCATGGATGGACCGATCCATACTTTCCTGGTTCAGGGCACTCTTCCGGATGACCCGGCTGAAGTCAAGCGTATATGCTCGACAGCCTCTAAGTACGTCGTCCTCGATGGAACCCTCTACAAGCAATCATTTTCGTAACCATTGTTGAAGTGCTTGGGGCCGACCGATGCAGACTATGCGCTCAGAAAGTGCATGAAGCATTTGCGGCGACCACCTTGGAAGAAGATCCTGGCCTATAAAATTATTCGGCAGGGATATTACTGGCCCATAATTCAAAAGAATGTGTCAGACTTCGTGCAGAAGTGTAACGTGTGTCAAAGGTATTCGGGTGTCCAAAGGAGGCTCGCCAGCCAGTTGACCCCGCTTACGGCGCCATGGCCATTTGCCAATGGGGCATGGACATCTTGGGACCCTTTCCCCCAGCATCCGGCCAACAGAAATTTCTTCTCATGGCCATCGATTACTTTAACATGGCTAAAGCAGTGGCGCGGATAACGGAAGCCAAAGTGGAGAACTTCATTCGAAACTGCATCATCTTCCAGTTCGGCATCCCACGGATTATCATTATGGATAATGGAAGATAATTTGACAACTCAAGGTTTCTGGATTTTTGCCAGCAATACAACCGGATTGAGAGGCTGAAGCCACCAACGAATGATCCTGCATGGGTTGAAGACTCGGCTGAATGAAGCCGAAGGACTGTAGGCGGAAGAGCTTCACTCGGTACTTTGGGCATACGGAACTACCGCACGGATAGCAACCGGAGAAATTCTGTTCAACTGACCTATGGGAGTGAGACAGTCATCCCTATAGAAATCTCTTTGCAATCCCTGCAGGTTGATCACCTCACTGAACTGATCAATTCGAAGCAACGAAGGGCTGACCTGGATTTGCTGGAGGAAACCAGGCTCCGGGCAAGCATGAAGATGGCAGCTTACCGGCAGAGGATGGCTAGATATTACAATTCGAGGGTTAAGGTGCGAACCTTCCAAGTTGGTGACTTGGTCTTCCGGAGGATGGAGATTTCATGTCCGACCGAGCAAAGAAAACTTTCTCCTAATTAGGAAGGTCCTTATCGAGTTAGCGAAGTAATCCGGGCGAGACCTACCGGCTCGAGCAGTTGGACGGGCGACAAATATCACGCCCATTGAATGTAGACAACCTTCACAAGTACTATCAATAAAGTCTATAATTTTATCCATCAACACTCTGAAAGTCAGACTCCGATCAGCAGAGGCTCTAGGGCAGCCCACTCCGAAAGTTAGACTCGGTCGGCAGAGGCTCTAGGGCAGCCCACTCCGAAAGTCTGACTCCGGTCGGCAAAGGCTCTAGGGCAGCCCACTCCGAAAGTCTGACTCCGGTTGGCAAAGGCTCTAGGGCTGCCCACTCCAAAAGTCCAACTCAGTTGACAAAGGCTCTAGGGTAGCCCACTCTGAAAGTTCGACTCCGATTGGCAGAGACTTTAGGGCAGCTACTCCGAAAGTCCGACTCTGGTCGATAGAGGCTCTAGGACAGCCCACTCCGAAAGTCCGACTCCGGTCAGCAGAGGCTCTAGGGCAGCCCACTCCGAAAGTTCGACTCCGGTCAGCAGAGGCTCTAGGGCAGCCCACTCCAAAAGTCTGACTCCAGTCAGCAGAGGCTCTAGGGCAGCCCACTCCGAAAGTTTGACTCCAGTCGGTAGAGGCTCTAGGGAAGCCCACTCCGAAAGTCCGACTCCGGTCGGCAATCACCACACATGGCCCATGTGAAACCGCGTAGGAAATAGATGGCAAACCTGAGCCAGCTGACGGACTAAGCTGGGAGCAAATCCCTTGGTTCATGAGCCCAGATTAAGCTGTGCCCCTTCCGGCCAACGTATCAGCTTCAAACCTCAAAAGGATGACCGAAAATACTGGGAATTTTCCTAAGTATCTAAACTGGATTGGCACCGAATGGCCATCTGGAAAGGAATGTGACCTGCAGTACGAAGAAGCCAACCGAAAACACTTAGAAAAATTTGAAATAAAAAGAAGGAGACCTGTGGTACGAAGAAGCCGACCGAAAATAATTAGAAAAATTTCGAAAGAAAAATACCTGTTCCACACCCACATACACATGAGATAGCTAAAAGGTCTTTTCATTAATTTCAAAAGCAGACGCTTACAAAAGTAGGTGGGTCGGACCTTTAGAAACCCTTAGGTCGGACCCACGGAAGGTGCGTTAGGGTCCCTAACTTCGGCCCTGTCCGCTACAACTGGAAGGACAACAGGGACTGTAGCACTTGGGGGCTCGACTGGGACATCCATCGCCTCTACTTCAACCCTGGCTCCTCCATCTCACCTTCGGCCTGGGGCTCTCCTTCATCACAGGTCCCTTCAGCTCTGCACCAGACAGGTCCAGCTCCAGGAAAAGTGAGGCCACCTTCTTCAAGCAGTCATCGTGGCCTTCTCTATAGAAGTCCGACGCCGCCTCTTCAACTCCTCATCAAAGTCAAAGGAGGTCTTGTATGCCGTCATTGCATCCCGGACCTACCTCATGGCAGCCCTTGCTTCTTCAAGCGGGTCGTCAGCTATACTGCGTTGCCCCACTCGGCCTGGGCCCTCTTGTCGGCCTCCGAGAATTGACCTCTCTTCTTGCAGCCAGCGAGTGAGGGAGTTCAGCTTCACTTTCCTCTCTTCAGTCTGGCCTCGTGGTCCGCCAGTCGGCTCTTTGCCTCCTTCAAGGCCTCCTTCAATGACTCGACCTCTACTTGGGCGGCCGACGACCTCTCCTCCATAGATTTCAAAGATGCCTCCATGGCAGCTCGAGTTGCCTCCAGTTCTGCACTCTTCTGGAGGAGGTTTTGGCTGCGTGAAGCACCCGACCGATGCCGTCGTCCATCAAGGAGATGTCATGGAGGAGCTTCAAACATGAGGCTAAGCCAAGGCCATATGGGAGAGGAAAAGATATGAGGAATCATGCAAGATGCCTTACCTCATGAGATTTTGGTAGGACTCTACTGCCACGTCGCTCAGGTTCCTTTAGATTGACCGCTCCCAGTCGACGTAGGTCATCGCCCCCTAAGTAGGCTCCACGCTCTCCGGGGATGATCCAGAGCGTTCCAATGCTGGAACTCCTCCTGACGAACTTCTTCGTTAGACTCCTCTTCGGTAGCCTCATCGTCGGCCCCTCTACGGCCATCCCCTTTTCCTTGTCCATCGAGGGCTCCACTGTATCTGGGTCGACGGACGTAGGGGTGACTGTGAGGCCCACCCATGTTTTGGGCATTTTGGGTTGAAGTCGGCAGCCCTTGCCGACTTCACCAAAACCCAGAAAAAAAAAAAAATGGAGAAGCCGAAACAGGGAAGGTGGTTATCCTTATCTGACCAGAGATTTCATCGAAGGTTTTGACAGGGGAGTCGTGAGGGGCGAGGGAGGTGGATGGTGATGTGTCAGGGTGGGATTTGACTCTGATCGATGAGGTTTACTTCCCAAACGACAGTGAAACTCGTCGGTTGATTATTTTAAAGCTCCTTCAATCACCACGAATCAAGCCCCATCGAGTCTTCCATGTCTTCATCCTCCTCTCGGCGTCCGGAAAGTCCTTTCAAGGCTGGTAAGTTTTCTTCCCTTATTTCATTATTTAGAGATGGTTAATTGAGACTTAAGGATCAATTTGTTGGGCTGTGGATCTCCGATGGCTACGCTGCCACGTCTTCCACCGGTCCGTCGAGCCTCCCCGGCAGTCGCCTCCCATGGCCACCACTGGCTGCCATGGGGAGGGTGGTTCAGTCGAGATGAGGAGCATGGGTGGGTTCGGGAGAAGAGAGGAGAAGGAAGAGAAAGAAAAAAAAAAGGGGGGGTGCCTCTGTTCCGTGAGGAAAAAAAAGAAAAGAGAAAAATATATATATATATGAAGAGAGAGAAAGAGAGAGAGAAACTACCTGAGAGTCCATCGCCGGGATGGTTTTCGGTGGATCACCCATGAGGTCCCCCGCCATCATGGGTGAGGAAGGAGAGAGAGAGGAGAGAGAAAGAGGAGAGAGAGAGAGAGAAGAAAGGAGGAGAGAGAGGAGAGAGAAATAGAAGGGAAGGGAGGAAAGGTAAATTTTGGATCATAATTGGATTTGGATTGAGGAGAGTGTCCCATGATACCATAGTTTTCTTTTTAGTTTATTAAATAGAAATTATTATATGTTTAAATTATTGGTCAGGATCATCCTTGTCCTTGGAAGATCAGATCTAGGTTTGATTATACTTGTTGGTGGATTCTTTTCGGTAAGTTATCTTGACCTCTAATATATATATGCCAAATATGTTATGCATTATGAATTATTAAATGCATGTAATATATTTTAATTTGCATTGGATTGCATTAGGTGCATGCATTGTGGGTGTGGGTGCATTGTGTTGGTGGGGGTGCATGTGTTGGTATGAGTGCATTGTGTCGGTGTGGGTGCTCTCTAGTCCGACTATGATCATACGAGGACCTAGTTCCTTGTGGATCTCCAGCGGGGCGATCGCTAGCACATGACCGATGAGCGATATGTGAGTCAGGAGCTACTGCCTTATTTTAGCCATGCATGGCAGGCACATGCAGAGGATGCATGTTTCTCGTGTGATACTCAGAGCTAGTTTCCTTGTGGGCCTCCAGTGGGGCGATCAGGGAGCTGACGATTTGGTATGTGAGTTAGGATCTAGTCTCTTGTAGGGCGAGCTACGGGCCGATCGTGACCATAGTCAAAGGGACTAGGAGAGTAAAGTAAATGGTTTCCATCCACAGTCATGTTAGTGTCGATTGTGATTAAGTATATATGTTTGCATCATGTTGCTGGATATATGTTATTATATTGATGGACATCTTGTTATATGATGGGTTTGTGCTTGCTATTTATTAATGGCATATTTGTGTATGCATACTGGAGGTGTTGATAACTTAATGAGCTTGTGTAGCTCATCCCTATTTTTCTATATTTTTGTTACAGATACCGAAGATCTATTGGGCTTTGGGACTAGTCAGTGAGGAGCTAGGGTTTAGGTGTTGATCTCTGAGTTTATATTAAATTTTAGTTGAATTTATGAAAAATTCTTGGAATCAATAAATAATTAGTGAAATTTGTTCCTTACACTATTGGATGTTGAAATGAAGATTAGGCCTTGCATAATGTCTAGGATAAAATCTAGGGCTTATGCGACCAGTCACGTAGCCAATCTAGGTATTGGATCGGGATGTGATAGAGTGGTATCAGAGCAAAGGTTTAAGATCAAGTGACCTAGTTAGTGAGAGGGGGTAGAATTAGGATTTGATGAATAATGTTGGAATTTAAATTTGATATGGATGAAGATTATGATAGCTTGCAAGTTTGTTAAATTCTAGATTATAAATTTGGGGACTGTTATAAGATATTTATGATATAGGAGTTTATTGAGATTAAGAAGGAGAATCTTCGAGAATCTGTATAGGGATGATTATTGAAATTTATGTAATGAAAAATGTGTTGGGATATGGTATAGATTTATTGGATTTAGTGTGGACATGGCATGCATATTTTGGTAGAATCTTTGATGGTTTATGTTAGCAGTTTTGGATAGTATTTTGATCTTCTATATTATATTGAAAATTATTGATATGTTGAACTCTAAGTTAAATTAAGATCTATGAGAAATTTGGATTACGTTGTTATTAATGTACTTTGAGCGAAGAAATGGTATCAGAAAATATTAGAGAATTTGAAAGTTATTTCAGAGTGCATAGCAAAAGTGTGGTGGACTAAAGATATTAGCATTAAAGTGTACTATGACGTGTGAATAGGAGCTCTTATTGGGATTATTGAATTTGGGCCAAATGGTATATATAAGTTTTGGATCATGTATATTTGAGTTTTGGAAGACCTAAATTTATTTTTAAATTTCGAGGATAAAATTTTGTTAGGAGGGGAGAATGTGAGGCCGCCATGTTTTGGGCATTTTGTGTGAAGTCGGTAGCCCTTGCCGACTTCACCGAAACCCAGAAAAAAAAAGAGGAGAAGCCAAAACAGGGGAGGTGGTTTTATTATATAGCCGGAGATTTCGCCAAGGTTTCGACAGGGGAGTCGTGAGGGCGAGGGAGGTGGATGGCGACATGTCGGGGTGGGATACGACTCGATCGACGAGGTTTACTTCCCAAATGATAGTAAAACTCATCGGTTGATTATTTCAAAGCTCCAATCGCCACTGAATCAAGACCCATCGACTCTTCCACGTCTTCGTCCTCCTCTTCGGCGAGCATCTGAGAAGTCCTTTCAAGGTCTGTAAGTTTTCTTCCCCTTATTTCATTATTAGAAATAGTTTAATCAAGACGTAAGGATCGATTTTGTTGGGCTGTGGATCTCCGATGGTCGTGCTGCCACGTCTTCCACCGGTCGTCGAGCCTTCTCGGCAACCGCTCATGGCCACTGCCGGCTGCCGTGGGGAGGGTGTTCGGTCGAGATAAGGAGCAGGGGCGGGTTTGGAAGAAGAAGAGAGGAGAAGGAAGAGAAAGAAAAAAAATGGGGGGGGCCTCTGTTCCATGAGGAAAAAAAAGAAAAGAGAAATATATATTATATATATATGAAGAGAGAGAAAAGAGAGAGAGAAACCTACCTGAGAGTCCGTCGCGGGATGGTTTCGGTGGCTCACCCGTGAGGTCCCCCGCCATCGTGGGTGAGGAAGGTGAGAGAGAAGAGAGAGAAAGAGGAGAGAGAGAAGAGAGAGAAGAGAAGAGAGAGAGGAGAGAGAAATAGAAGAGAAGGGAGGAAGGTAAATTTTGGATCATAATTGGATTTGGATTGAGGAGAGTGCCCATGATAACATAATTTCCTTTTTAATTTTATTATAAAAATTAATTATATGTTTAAATTATTGGTCATGATCATCCTTGTTTGAAAGATCAGATCTATGTTTGAATTGTACTTGTTGGTGAATTCTTTCGATAAATTATCTTGACCTCTAGTATTATATGCCAAATATGTTATGTATTTATGAATTATTAAATGCATGTAATATTTTTAATTTGCATTGGATGCATTGGGTGCATGCATTGTGTTGGTGTGGGTGCAGTGTTGGTGTTTGGCATTGTGTTGGTGGGGGTGCATTGTGTCGATGTGGGTGCTCTCTAGTCTGACTATGATCATACGAGGACCTAGTCTCCTTGTGGGCCTCCAACGGGGCGATCGCTGGCACATGACCGATGAGCGGTATGTGAGTTAGGAGCTAGTTGCCTTATTTTAGCCATGCATGGCAGGCACATGCAGAGGATGCATGTTTCTCGTGTGATACTCGAGCTAGTTTTCCTTATGGGCCTCCAGTGGGGCGATCACTAGCGCATGATCGGTTTCGGTATGTGAGTTAGGATCTAGTTCTTGTGGGGTGAGCCACGGGCCGATCGTGGCCATAGTCAAAGGGACTAGGAGAGTAAAGTAAATGTCGGCCAACCATAGTCGTGTCAGTGTCGGTTGTGATTAAGTATATATATTTGCATCATGTTGCTATATATATATATTTTATATTGATGGACATCTTGGTATGATGTGTTTGTGCTTACTATTTATTAATGGCATATTTGTGTATGTATATTGGAGGTGTTGATAACTTGCTGAGCCTGTGTAGCTTATCCTTTTTTATATGTTTTGTTACAGATATCGAAGATCAATTAGGCTTGGGACCAGTCAGTGAGGAGCTAGGGTTTAGGTGTTGATCTCTGAGTTTATATTAAATTTTAGTGAATTTTATGAAAAATTCTTGGAATCTATAAATAATTAGTGAAATTTGTTCTTACGACTATTTGGATGTTGAATGAAGATTAGCCTTGCATGATCTCTAGGGTAAAACCAAGGGCTTATGCGGCCTGTCGCATAGCCGATCTAGGTATTGGATCGGGAGTGACACTGACACTGCCGGGTACCTGGTAGCTCCGGCTGCTCCTGCCCCGCGGGGTGGCCGACTCCTGGCAACAAATGAAGCCCCGGACACCTTCCTGGCTAGCACATCAGTAAGGGGGGTGTCGTCCTCGTCGGACCCTACCTCCACGATAGGTGCAGGCTGCTTCTCCTCTCGCTTCTTCTTCTATCTTTCGGCAGCTGATGTTGGGGCCAACCCCGGGGCGGGCCTTTTCCGCACGCCCGCTGAACGACTTTAGCCTTGTCGATTCTCCTCATCCTCCCTCCTGTTACAAAGAGATAAAGATTTGTTGAAAGGACTAAAGCAACAAGGTCAAGAGGGTGAACCGTGAAGAAAGAGTTCGGTCCTTGCCTAAAAATCTCGGGAGCTGATCCCTGCCCAGTGAAGGCGGTCTTCCCCCAACAGTTCAAATGCCGCAGTTGGGCCAGCTCCGTTAATCTCATTGAACTAGCCTGGTCGGCCATCAGGATCGACTCTCCTCTAGGAGCCTTGCCCACGGCTCCTTCACAAGGCTTCGAACCACCAGGGTTGGAGACTGTTCATAAGGAAGAAACGGGCCTTCCACCCGTGGACAAAGACGGGGGACACTTTAAAATTTTTGGCCGGGACGGGGACTGAACATCCACCATTCCCAACTCCTAAAGTCTTTCTTTGATGCGGGACTAATATGCATGCAATTATTTTTATGTGTTTTATATGTGGGGTTAAGAGATTAAATCCCAAAAATGGATCAAAAAAGCTATAGGGAATTCTATATGAATTTTAGATTTCAAGCATGCAGATTAGCACCTAGAAAATCAATAAAGAGGATCGCCGGGGCTGAGAAGCCTCGGTTAGGCCATGTTCTTACAATAAAACTACTGGTGGAAGAGGGGGTAGTACTGACAATGTCTGAAGTGTCCGATGAAGATCACAGCAAAGGGATCTCTCGTTCCTCGACGGATGTGGCCTGGAAAATCGAGCCAAACACCCGCGGATACTCGGCTTTCTACTCGATGATCCGATAAGGCTTGGCTGGAGTCGTTGGATTCGTAGGAACTCGGGGACCTGCAAACGACCTGTTAGTGGTTAGAAAACTCATAAGGGAACAAAGAAATAAGATAAAACACCAAGGGGAATAGAGTTTTGGAGGTGGTGACCAGGGCTCTAGAAGGATGGTTGGCGGCAGGAATTCTGTTGCAACACTGGGAAGAAGAAAGCACCAACAAAATCCTTAAGCACAAAGCAGGGTAGCACAAAGCAATAAAAGAGAACTCAAGTTAATTCATATATCAAAATCAATTCATACAAGAGACTAGGGTCCTTAACTAGACCCTTAGTCTTGGGCCCAAGTAAGGCTATATTAGACTTTACATAAGAATCCCTTTCCCTCTCGAACCCTAGCTAGAAATATTAGGTAGAAAACCCACAATTTTTTCTCCTCTCCTTGTCTTTATCAGCAAAGGGGGAGACCTTAAGTGGCTGACCAAGAGGAGAGTCACCATAAGAAATGGCGCCTAGCTTCTTGGGCCTGGGCTGGCCCAATTGTGCTTCCGGCTTGTCCAAGGCTTCAGGTTTGTACTTGTTTTATTTTCTCCTCCTGGGGTCTTCAAGTCTTCAAGCTGGGTTGGACTTGGGCTCAACTTCCACGTCTTTAATCAGGTTGGACTTGGTCTTCACTTGTATGATGTGGTCTTGAGTCTTCAATATGCTTGGACAGGACTCAAAATAATAAAATTAGCTCGACATGAGCTGACTAATACCAGACTGAACTAGCTCAACATGAGCTAACTAATACAAGACTCAACTCAGCTGGACTAAGCTTATTACAGTGAACTCAAATGTCATTAAGTGATCCACAGAGGGTGAGAAGCCTCTGCCTTATTCTGGTGCCTCTGGTGTCCGCACCAATTCTCCCAGGGTGGGAAGAACTCGATCCTGTCGAGTGAAGATCAGACTGGCTCACATATCTCTTGAGAAGGTCTGGGTTGAGGCATTGCAAGTCCTCTTGAGAAATCTATGAATCATTCGACTCTAGCCGGCTTGCCATCAGACCAGGAAGCATTGATAGCCGCGCTCGGGTCGTAATGGCTTGATCGTCCAGGATATGCTCGATTGTTTTCTCTCTCAGGCCAATTAATTGGTGGACACTCTGGGTACGGATCACTCTCAACAGAAGGGATAGGTCTAAAAGCCTCGCTGGGTATTGTTGCGGTTCCCTGTACTCAACCAGTCTGTAATATTTAAGGTAGAATTAATGTCCATATCCGAAGGCAAGTCTAACACATAGGCATTTGATCCAACCTTCTTTAACACTTTAAAAGTTCGGCTCCACGAGCATGAAGCTTCTTAATGGTCCCAGGTGGGAACCGCTCAGGCCTAAGCCTAATCATGACAGAATCCCCTACATCAAATTCCTTGATCCTTCTTCGGGAATTAACAATTTCTTATAAGTTTCATGCTTAAGTTTATCTTTTGGCTAATGTCCTGTGCAAGTCTCTAATATGCTGTGCAAAAAGACTCTATAGACTCTGAGACTCGTGCATTAATAGGTAAAGGAATTAGATCAATGGGGCGATTAGGCTGGTACCCATGGACTATCTCAAAAAGATTCTTACCCGATGTCCTATTTACTGAACTGTTGTAGGCAAACTCTGCTCTAGACAATAATAGATCCCAAGTTCCAACATGTTCACCTACCAGGCATCTAAGAAGGTTTCCTAAACTATGGCATCACTTCAGTTGGCCATCTGTTTGAGGGTGGTAGGCTGTAGAAAACTTAAGCTTGGTCCCTAACAGGTGCCATAAGGTCTTCCAAAATAACTGGTGAACCTAATATCCCTATTAGATATGATGGTCTTGGGTAGCCATGGAGTTTAACCACATGATCTAAGAAAAGCTTGGCTACTCTAGATGCATAAAGGTCTGGGAACAGGGATGAAGTGAGCCATCTTAAAGAACCTATCGACCACTACAAAGATAGAATCATGTCTTCTGGGTCTTATGTAATCCTAACATGAAATCCATACTTAGGTCCTGCTAAGGGCGATCAGGCACTGGTAAAGGTATGTAAAGACTAGTGTTCTGCTTCTACTGTTTTGCAAAAGCACAAGTCCTACATCTGGCTACAATTTGTGCAACGTGCCTTTTCAATCTGGCCAAAAGAACTGGTCCTCTATTGCTAAGATTGTCTTATTTCTACCAAAGTGACCAGCTAAACCTCCAGCATGGATCTCCCAATTAGGAATTCTCTAAGAAAAGTTTGGGTATACAGAGTCAATTATTCTGGAAAAGGTAGCCATCCTGAATGGTATATTCACTATGGGTACTGGATGGTCCTAGCCTGAGGGTCTAGTAAATGTCTCCAAAGTCTGGGCAGGTTTCATATTCATCCTTTAACCTATCAAACCCTATGACTTGGGTGCTAACTGATCCTAACAGCAAAGGACCTATGGCTCAGGGCATCTGCTACCTTATTTTCAGTGCGGCACGGTGTTTCAGGAAAAGTATAAGCCTGAATGTACTTAATGCATTTACCATGTCGTGGGTTCAGTTCTTTTCGGGTTTCGGAATCGAAGAGCTCATTATCAGAAAATAAGACAAGCTCCTGCTGTAGTAAGTAATGTCTCCAATATCTAAGGGCTTGGACTACCACATAAAAATTCCTTATCATAGGTAGAGTACTTAAGTTTAGCCTCATTCAGCTTTTTACTAAAGAAGGCTACATGGTGATTCTCTGACTAGTACCCCACATATTCCTACTCCTGAGAAGTCGCAAGCAATCTCAAACACCTTAGTATAGTCAGGTAATCTAAGGATGGGTGCATGGGTCATCTTATCCTTAAGCTTAGGAAGGCCTTATCAGCTGCTTGGTCCACTCAAGTGTACCCTTTCTAATGCAATCAGTGATAGGTGCGATGACTGTACAAAAACCTAATAAATCTCCTATAAAAGGTTGCTAGGCCATGAAAACTACGTACATCATGGATACTAGAGGGTGTAGGCCACTCAACAATTGCCTAACCATTTAGGATCTACAGAACTCCCCAGGGGGTGACCACAAATCCTATGAAGATAACCCTATGTGTCATGAATCACACTTCTAAAGTTCGCATACAGGCTATTCTCCCTAAGGGTCTGGCATACTAGTCTTAGATGACTAAGGTGGCTTCTTAGTCCTGCTATAAATTAGAATATCATCAAAGTAGACCACAACGAATTTTCCGATAAACTCTTTCAGGACCTGGGTCATAATCTCATAAAAGTACTTGGTGTATTTGAAAGTCCTAAAGGCATTACAACCCACTCAAATAAGCCATCCTTAGTCTTGAAATCAGTTTTCCACTCATCTCCAAGTCTAATCCTAACTTGATGATAGCCGCTCTTAAGGTCTATCTTGGAGAAAAACTGGCTCCGGCCATCATGTCAACATATCATCCAATCGGGGGATGGGAAACCTATACTTCACAGTATCTTGTTGATAGCTCTACTATCTACACACATCCTCCAGGTACCATCTTTCTTAGGGTCAGTAGAGCAGGGACTGCACATGGACTCAGGCTCTCCCTAATGAAACCTTCCTAAGCAATTCTCCACTTGTTTCTGTAATCTTGATGTTCACTGGGATTCAGTCTAAAGTGAGGAAGGTTTGGAAAATGGCTCCTGGAACTAAGTTTATTGCATGCTGGATATCTCTAAGGGGTGGTAGTTGATCAGGTAAATCCTCAGGGAAGACATCCTCAAATTCTTTCAGAGCTTCAACAATTTCTTTAGGGTGTTCCTTTTGGGTCGGCTACGTGTTCTTGGAGGTCAAGATCCAAATAGGGTTACCGTCAGCAATCTCCTTTTCTAACTCCCTAGCTTAATCAGGTTAACTCCAGGTTTCTTGTCCTTAATGCTACTAGAACCCCTCTTAACTAGGTCTCTAGGGGGAGCTGGATTGATAACAAAACTTTCCCATGATAGTTAAAAGAACAACATTGGTTCGACCATACAAGGTTGCATATGATCAAAAAGCCAAGGTTGACCTAGAATGATACTACTCACTTCCATGGGATGACATCAGACCAAATCTTTTCCTTATAGGTTTCAATCTAATTAATATTTGGCACCTAGCTTGAATGGATGGAGGTGGAATCTACCCAAGAAACTTTATATGGGCTAGGATGGGGAACTGTGGTCAATCCTAAAGATTTAACTGTCTTGGCAGAGATGGCATTGACACAACTCCCACTATCTATGATGATCTTAAGAACCTTACCCCTACCTTAACAAAAGTCTGAAGGATGCTAGTCCTACGCCAATCTTCCTTAACTGGGGTTTGGGTAAGATGCACCTAACAACACCTAATTGGTTCTTAGACTCGGGTTCCTCCTCTCACCTTCATATTCATCTACTAATGACATTAGCCTCATAAACCTCTCCCTCAGGTTTAGGTACAAGTTCAGGCTCTTCCATAAGCTCACCTAAGTGTAGGGCGGCTGGGCATTGGTGCATAAGTAGCCTGGTTTCTTGTATTTATAACAGGTCTTTAGGGGTTGACTCTATGGACTCTATAGATCTTCCTATCATCTCTATGGGTCAAAAGAGTACTAGGCTGGGGTCGACTCGGGCCTGGCTGACTAGGACTGGATCGACTCGGGCCTAGCTAACTAGGACTAGTTGACTCGGGCTAGGTCGGCTGGGCCATGGGTCCGGCTTTAGTGGGGCTGGCTCGCTCCTAGATACTAACTAGGATATCTAATGGGCTCAGGTCTATGGTAAACGGGCCCTCTATGAAAATGCTCATGATCCCTAGCAATCTGGTAAGCATGGTCCAGTCTCTAACCTCTCTCATATAGAGCTCTTTCTTAATGTCATCTCTCAGTCCAGCCCTAAACCTAGATAAGACAACATCCAGACTCCCTCAAATCACATCGCATGGATACTCATCAAATTTTGCAATGTACTCATCTATACTCTGTTACCCTGATTAAATCGTTGCCATTGATCTAGTAAACCACTATGATATGAAGCTGGAACGTATCTTGTCCTAAGCTTACCCTTCATGGCCCACCAGGTGGTTATAGGATCATGCCCTCATAGACTAAAGGTTCTCTCAACACTAGCCCAATGTAACCTAGCTTCACGAACCAACTTAAGCTTAGCAAACCTAAACTTACGCTCCTCCGTCATATCATACCACTCAAAATATGATCCATCTCTCTCCCAATCTATATAGACCTTAGGATCTAGACAACCATCAAAAGTTGGGGCATCAAGCTTAATATGTCTATAGGATTTGTCCTCTTGGTCTACAAAATCTGGATTGGGCCTTCTAGGACGAAACTCAGGGATTGGGTCAGGATGATGGTCTCTCCTAGGTTCAGCATCAAAGTATGGATCACGGTTTGGGGTCCTCTAGGTTCAAGATTATAGTATAGGTCAGGCTGAGGGGCTCTCCTAGGTCAACCTCAAGATATGGTTCAGGATTTGGGGTCCTCCTAGGTTCAGGATTATAGTATGGGTCACGCTGAGGGGCTCTCTAGGTTCAATCTCATGATATGGTTCAGGGTTTGGGGTCCTCCTAGGTTCAGGATTATAGTATGTGTTAGGCTGATGGGTCCTAGGTTAACCTCACGATATGGTTCAGGGATTGGGGTCCTCCTAGGTTCAGGGTTAGTATGGGTCAGGCTGAGGGGCTCTCCTAGGATGAGGGGACTCAGACTCTGGCTCAGATTGTGACCCATGGGTTCTCTCTATGGTCCCTATACAGCCCTCTAACTGGTCAAACCTGGTGGCGAAGTGTTCTAGTCTATTGTGGTTTGGGCACTAGATTGAGTTAACTTGGTAGTTATCTGGGTCATTTGGTCAGCAAGGGCTTTCATCTGGGCTTCCAAATTATCCATGGATTCAGGTAAAAGTGGAGATGGTGGATGATATGAACCCCTGATCTAGTGCTCATGCAAGACTCGATAAACTGACTATAGCTGACTAGACCTAGAGTCCAAAACTAGGTGCTCAATCAGGGTGGCAAACTAGCCTATAGTAACCCTGTACTCAGCCAGGCAGGTGTAAGGTGAGTGTTAGGTCTGATTGCCTATCTAGATACCAATCAGAGATTGGCAGGTAGGCGGACCAGCACATAAGCCCTTCGGGATTGAATCCCTAAACCACCATTCTAGACACCAAGCACAAGGCACACACAGTTAAACTTGACACAGTAATCTAACGTAGTCTGGACCCGACCAGTTGGGTCCCTAGCCACTAGGACAAATAAAGTCTAATAAATTTAGGTTAGGCTTGGGACCATTTGCAAGGGATGTGGTTTGGGCTAAGGAGATGTTATCAACTCCTCCCCTATCTGATATAGCAAGAGTGCCCTTAAAAGTAAATTATGCAATGATGGTAGGCAGATGAAGATGCAAATTAGGGTTTAGATGTTTTAGATATTTTTGAAGAATATGTATTTTTTTTATATATATTTTGGTATTTTCTTAAATAGAAGGAAACTTGCAAATTAGGGCCAATATGTAGGAAATATACTAAAATTAAAAGATATGCAAAGAGATGCTACACAAAACCTAAAACATCCAACTTGTCTTGCTGAAAAATAGAGCCAAAATTTGCAGGCTGTATTTGGCTAGCAGAGATTGCACATACCGAAATAAAATCTGAAAAAATTCTGAAGATACTTTGATTTTTGAGGTTCAGAATAGGAAGAAATAACTAAAAAAATAGAGCATATACGGATTGAAAAAATACAGAAAACAAGCCCTAATCTAAGTTCTGATACCAAATGATGCGGGACTAATATGCATGCAATTATTTTTGTGAGTTTTATGTGTGGGGTTAAGAGATTAAATCCCAAAAATTGGATCAAAATAAGCTATAGAGAATTCTATATGAATTTTAGAAGTCAAGCATGCAGATTAGGACCTAGAAAAGCAATAAAGAGGATCGCGGGGCTGAGAAGCCTCGGTTAGGGCAAGTTCTCCTACAATAAAACTACTGGTGGAAAAGGGGGTGTACCTGACAATATCTGAAGTGTTCGATGAAGATCGCAGTGAAGGAATCTCTCATTCCTCGATGGATGCAGCATGAAAACCGAACCAAATACCCGTAGATATCCAAATTTTGCTGGTGGTCCGATTGAGACTTGGCTGGAGTCGTTGGATTCGTAAAAACTCGAGGACCTGCAAACGACCTGTTAGGGTTAGAAAACTCAAGGGAACAAGAAAATAAGAGAAAATAGCAAAGGGGAATAGAGTTTTGGAGGTGGTGGCTAGGGCTCTGGAAGGATGGTTGTTGGCAAATTCTGTTGCAACACTAGGAAGAAGAAAACACCAACAAAACCCTTAAGCACAAAGTAGGGTAGCACAAAGCAATAGAAGAGAACTCAAGTTTAATTTATATATCAAAATCAATCTTCTACAAGAGACTAGGATCCTTTAAATAGACCCTTAGTCTGGGCCCCAAGTAAGGGTATATTAGACTTTACATAGGAATCCCTTTCCCTCTCAAACCTAGCTAGAAATATTAGGTAGAAAATCCCATAATTTTCTCTCCCTCCTTGTCTTGGTCGGCCAAGGAGGTGACCTTAAGTGGCCGACCAAGAAGAGAGTCACCATAAGAAATGGAGCCCTAGCTCCTTCCTGGGCCTGGGCTGGCCCAATTTGCTTCTGGCTGGTCCATGGCTTCAGGTTTGTACTTTTTTTATTTTCTCCTCCTGGGGTCTTCAAGTCTTCAAGCTGGGTTGGACTTGGGCTCAACTTCCATGTCTTCAATCAGGTGGGACTTGGTCTTCACTTGTATGATATGGTCTTGAGTCTTCAGTATGCTTGGACAGGACTCAAAAAAATAAAATTAGCTCGACATGAGCTGACTAATAATGGATTGAACTAGCTCAACATGAGCTGACTAATACAGGACTCAACTCAGCTGGACAGCTTTATTACAGTGAACTCAAATATCATTAAGTGATCCACAGAGGGTTGAGAAGCCTCTGCCTTATTTTGGTGCCTCTGGTGTCGCACCATTCTTAAAAAGAAGAAGTTGTCGAAAAGGGATAGCTAGGTTCAAGTCCGACCCTATGACATAATACGACGAAACAGCATATGATCCGGATGCTGTTTGGGGTTAATTACGTCTTGTTATCCTATAGAACTTGAAGACCTCTATAAAGAAGGGGTGCAATGGGAACCTCAAAACAACTTTGAGGTGAGATTCGTATAGGGTGGGTTCCTGGCCCAACGGACTGTTGCTCGCCCCTACGGCCTGGCAACGTGAGATGCAGAGTATTGGAGATCCCGTACACTGCTTTAAGGTTCTCGACCTGCTCTCGGGTCATGGTTGATGGTCCACTCGGCCTGGTTGCCTAGATCTATGGACTGGGCCCCTACTAGTGGTCACCATTAAGATTGAAGAAGAAGGAAGACTAGAAGCTAACCTGAAGCTGAACTTTTAAAAGCCGGGGTTTACAGAAGAAGAAGGAGCTCTCTCTGCGGGGCACAAACGCAATCGAAAACCCTCTCAAAGCCCCTCGCCCCTCCTTTATAGGTCACTGGAGGGGCACTGCCTCTCTCTTCATGGGCGTTTCACCGCTCCATCGGAAGACGCAACTGCCCACGTCTTCGAGACCGAAGCAACGGCCGATCCCAATGGCAGACGGCGATCTTGTAAGTGCCAAATCAACGATGCAGGAATCGCCTAAAAAATGGAGTTGGTCGCCCGACTGCTTCCATATGGTGTGGCGCGTCTTCGTTCTTGCCAGTACGCTTCATCCTGACTCATCATGATGCCTTTTCAGCATTAACCGCGACCCCTGAACCTCCAATGTGGGACTGACATCTGTCCAGGAGGCCGATCATGGGAGATTCGAAGCGACCCGTCGCGATGATCCGGATCAAGCCTGAACGGACGCGATCTATACAAAAAAATGATCCTCTTACACTTCGAGGTACATGCCTCCTCAAAGCCTAGCAGCAGGGTGCAACTGTTATACCCATCTGGCCGGCCGGGGGTGGGCAGGGCAAGGCGTCCAGCTGGCTGACCAGGTTGGAGCTCCCACTAATAAGCTCTGTGGGGGTTCTGACTGGTTCCTCACGGAAGTCCAATGAGCCGACTGACTACATGCCCGACTGGTTTGGAGGCCGACCGACCTGAAGAACGGCCGACCCACCAGAGGCCGACCAACTTGAAGATGTTCTTTCCTCACCACGCTACACATTCTTTTTCTCTCCATACTGTTGCTCCAAACCCCCTCGCTAACTTAAGCATCGGAGTATCCCCCGTCGGAGAACTTCCGGCGCCCAGGGACTTTGTGCCGGTTGACCGATGGAGGAGCTCTCCAGCACTGCGAGCCGAGCCAGGTCCTGGTGGAAGCGCGGCAACATATATATATACTCAAATGAGTATTAAACCATGAAGCGATAATAAATATAGTCCAATTTTACTGGATTATCCAAAAATTATTTTTGAAATTTCTATAAATATGACCTCTTTTGTAAGAAATAAAGATCCGTTAACAGACTTGTTGGCGTAGAATCTCCTTTGACCAGATGGAGATGCTGGATCAGGTTCGCTCCCCTGGTTCACCTGCAATACAAGTCCGTGGCCGGATTTTCTTCGGCGGGGGACATCCGATACCTAAGTCAGAGACGGATTCTAGCAACAGAATGTAGTGTATTCTGAAGAGGAGGTGGATAGCGAGGAAATTAACTTTTATTTTCATGATATCGCTGTGCTTATCTTGAGTGTCCCCTGTTACTAGTATTATAATAGCTGGTCTAGCGCATGGTTTGTCTTCCATCCTACAATTAAGATGTGGACTAATCGACTCCCTTCGCTCGTAACCGTAGGCAGTTGTCGAGAGGTACCAGCTAGGCTAGAGGAATTACGGTTGGGGTTATGGCATGTGGCCACTTCGATGTAGTTTATGATTGGAGGTGATAGCCAGGCAGTTGATCGTAACCGTCGCGCCCACGTTCGCGTAGGTTTGAGATTGGTCGGAGATTGCCTCGGGCCTCTTCTCAGGAGGGGCCATTGCTGGATTAGAGAGGTGTCTTTGTTCTGTTTTTTCTAGGATAGTCCAAAGATATCTCTATATTCGTGGCGGAGCTATTCTTTTCAGGATGAATCGTAGGATGATGTCGGCGTCGTCTTCGGATCGTTTTCCTTCGGGCTGGTATCTTCGGCTATGGCCGAAGACCGGGTCTATGATGTGGCGGACATCATGTCATCGCTTTGTCCATTCACTCAGCTTCCTCTTGGCGCTCTGGTTCGAAATGTTGGTTCGGGAGGGATGGTGTGAGCGGTCGAATTGGCACCTGATCCATGCTTGAACCGACATATCTTAACAAGAAATAAGATATTAAATATATCATTATCCAATATAAGCTCCTTCAAATTTCTCATCCAAGTAACAAACCTATCTGCAGCACATTTTCATGCTGGCATTCAGGCTCACTTGCAGATCTTACATGGACAATCACAAGACACTTAAAACATGGGGTGGTTTCAAAATATCTGGATTCTGCAGGACGTTTCTGTTACACCGTTGACAGGATATTGTTTGAGACTTTGTATCAAGGAAATAGAATCCTATGTCACGTTTACCCGTGGAATCATAAGAAACCAAAACACTAAAAAACTCATACGGCACAACTTTGACTCGCCAAATCCGGTCTCGTGCTTGATATTTGGCCACATTTCAACGAACCCCAGCCCAATTCTCTCCATGTGAACCACCACTTGCCCTCTTCAAGTTTATCCAATCATACCCCTCACCGAGCTTCTCTAATTAAATAGAACCAACGTTCCTCTGTTGTTCCCTGCTTTCTCTACGCTGATGTTAATAATTTGTCTTATTCAACCACGGTGCAAGTTACAGGGCGTGTTCTTTCGGGAATAATACTACCGTGCCAAACATGAGCCGTTTCGCGTGTGTCCGTTGCCTAAACTCGTGACTCTTTTCAAAACGAAAAATAATAATGATAACGTCTGGGCTCGTGATTTCTCCCCAAATCCGTCCGTGACTCACTACTACAGACAAATTAAAGTACCGCAGGTGAGAAGGCGACATGACAAGAGAGTCGGATAAAATCCGCGCCAAATTCTAAATCTCGTCCTCAAATTCGGTTACAAATACCGTAAGAACCGCGTTTTATAGGCGTGATGTCTATTAAATTTAGGTAATTATAATATAAGATGGACATCTCATCGCCGAGGTCACACGAAACGTTAATCTGACTGGAAAATTCATTGATCAAAAGGCGCATATCCCATGGACTAGGTTACCATTTAATTTATAAAGTTGATAGAGTTAGGCCCTATGTTTGGCCTGCAAAAGACCAACCAAAATCATGGATAGTAGGCAAGGAAAAATAGCACAATAGTTGCAGCTTACCGAAATGTTTTTCCATTATCAAAGCCTTTTTTGAGTCATTAAGACAGATTAAATCCTTGATACAAATACTGCCAAATTCTCATTAAGAAATCTTGATACCTTCGTATAGCATATATAATTCTTTCTATAAATATCAGCACACAAAATTCATCTAATTTGCAAAGGTATTCGATTTACAAGAGAATGATGCATATATGGAAACATTTTATCATTAATCGTCGTGATTCTGGATTTTTTTCAAAAAAAAAAGTTTGAAATATAATCATCTAATGTAAGACTTTTTAATTATTACTTTTTATATTGATCTTTTGTGGAAAAAAAGATGTGAAGATAGAACTATGTGATGGTGCTGAAATCTACTTGGACATTGGAGTGACTGGAGAAAGACTATCAGTAGCTGTACCTGTAAAAGAAGTTTCTGAAATAAACTAGTTTTTTGTGAAGTCCCCTCCAACGGTCAAGTCAGTATTCGGATACAAGGATGAAATGGAGTACCAAAATAGGAATGTAAGTACATGCATGGTGTGTGGAGGGTGCATATCTCTGACAGTTCGCTGAGAACTCCTTTATATTTAGTCTAATAGAATTATAGAGATGTCTTATTTATTAGAGGGTAGCTAGAGAATGATGGATTGTCCTTTATCAGGTTTTAAGAGGAATCACTTGATTATCTGAATATCTCCTTTCCATTGATGGAAGGTTTTGTCTCATGTGTCTTCCCAGTTGCCTTAATGGTATGGGAATTACAGTTTAAAGAGGGCCAGCATGGCCTCTAATGAATAAGATTCGCTTTTGATCAAAAGACTTGACTATTGGTAGGGATGGCAATAAAATCCAAATCATGGATATCCGACCGGCCGACCTGATTGGTTGGGTAGTCAACGCTTTGATGGGTTTGGGCTCAGTTAGGTAAAACCCAATGCTTAACTTTAGATTTGTATCGGGATTGAATAGATATATACCTGATCCGAACCTGGATTGAATTATTTAATATTTAAATATATATAATTAATATATATTATATTAATTATAAAATATAATATATTATTATATTATCAGTTATTAAATTTAAAAATACTAAATCCTTTATCCTAATCATTATTTTTCTATTAATCCCTGATTAATCTCCAGCACCTTGGCCCCTGCTCCCATCTTCTCTTTCCTCTTCGACGGCTTTTCCTCCTCTCAGATCAGTGAGCGGGTGGCGAGCGGGGGCAACGGCTTCCTTCTGCTTCGGCTTCCTCTACAATTTTTGATCCAAGATTCAAAAGTCCTTAATCGAGAATTATTCTTTACATTTTTTTACAACTTGAAAACTTCGAGTTAGATGTACTTTTAAATTACATAATGACTTTATTTATTCAGAGTATTGAATAAAGTATTGTTGAAATTTATTTATTTAAGATCATTTAAAATTTTATTTGATGAATATGAAATTAAATATTGTTGAACTAAAAATGTAGTTAAGTTTTATTTGTTTAATGTATGTATGATTTATAAAATGCTAGATAATTTTAAAGTTGATAAAAATGAAAGAAATATTTAATATGACTCAATTGGGTTCGTGCTGAGTAAACCCGAATTACCTGATATCCGATTGAGATGGGTTTAGATAAGAAAACTCAGTTCCGATAGTGTTTGGGTCGGGTTTGGGTAGTGTATTGAATATTCGAGTTTTGATTTGGGTAGTTATGCACCCAGCCCAAACCCGATCCATTGCCATCCCTATTGTTTGTCCATTATGAGAGCCTTATAAGAGTTAGTATTAGTAGATTCTTTCTACGGTCATTTTGGTGAACGCCTTTATGGAGCACATCCTACCGGTCTTGGATTTTGTATGTCACAGTTCAATGGACGTAACAACTTTTTTGGACAAGGATTTTCCAAAACATGGGGATAAAAAAGGTAGAGTGTTAACTATACTGAAGGTAGGTAGACTGAAATATCTTAACCCAAGGTTCGCGAGACAGTAACAAATAGATGCCTAGTTGAATGGGGTTCAAAAGATCGAAGGCTAGCCATGGTAGAAGCATAGTAATACCAAAGGTTTGTGTCGGTGATAAGTCCCAGGACTAGATGTCAAGCCCGACTGAATGTAGTTTGGTATGTTGATCGACAACACTAAGGGTAGAGACATTGTTCTTATCTTTTGTTCCCATAGGTCAGAATTGGATGATTGGTGAGTTACTTTCGGGAGGGAACATCCCAAAATAGGGTTTATCCCTTTTATTGTTTCGGTAACATATTGATCCGGTTATATATATTCGGTTATTTTTTAAATGGGCAGGCATTGGTTCAGTATATGCTCAAGATACTATGTTTCCATTGCTAGAAATAGAAATGGTTGGGCATAGTTCTTGCCTATCTTAGATTAGATTCAATCAATTTACTCCGCTTTGACCTTTAGGATCCCGGGGATGCGTTCTCCCCCACACCAATTGCCCCCCACTCCTTGTTCAAATAAGAAATATTCAGGTTAAAGAGTAGTTCTAATGCCATATCCAAGGGATCCCAAAAGTTATACTAGATTTTGCATTCTCGAAATAAGGTCATGTCTGGGAAATAGTTTCCATATCTCATTTTATAATATCTTCTTCGAAGAGCATGAAAAATTAATGCAGCTTACCCTATTTATAAGGGAGCCTTAAAGGTGGTTTGCTATTACTGGTCTCTTTATTGGAAAGATTTTTATTCTTGGAGCAGAGATTTCTAGTGGGAAGGATGATTTTTGATGAATTTTACAGTGGTTTGGCTGTTCGATTTATCCGTGCGATATTTGATATTTTCGAAGGGTAGTTTTAAAGCATCCTAGGGTAGATTCTTTAGTTAATGAGGATCCTGGTCAATTTATCAAGGTGGTTAGGGCCGAAGCATCAAGGAGTGGCCCCAAGGCCCCAGAGGATCTCGAGGGTCAACCTTCTACCAATAAAAATGTTCAGGTTTTTATCCGGGCGATAGGTGATTCCCATGCTTGTGGAATATTGTTCAAGGATCATGGGCAGGAGGCCTTTGAATATATTAATAAGGTATATGGAAAATAGGTCATCTAATTTTTATGTCGTTATTTCTTTATCATGCTTTTTCTTACTATTTATGATGGGATTTGGTGTAATTAAGTGCCATCTTAATTCTTCATGGAATCGACCGAAGTAGTGAAGAAGGAAGTTATAGTGTTGGAGGAAAGGGTGGCCAACGAAAAGGAACTCGATAAGGTAGAGGTTCGGGATTCCGAAGCAAAAGCAAGGTTCTGGGAGCAAAAGAAGTATGCGGATGGCCTCTCCATGACATGGTCCATTCGATAGTAAAACTGGGAGTGGCCGGCAATCATCTAGCTTCAATATGCTAGAAGGCAGAGGTCATGCATTAGGGTGAAACTCAAGAAATTTTAAATGCTAAAGCAAAGATTGCTAAGTTGGAAAAGAATTTTCAGGGCGAAGTCAAGGACCTGATGGCCAAAGCAGACAATCAAATTCAATGATTTTGGAAGGACCTTAACTTAACCAGGAGTCTGAACAAATATTGTGGAAAGAGCTCCACATTTCTCAAAGTCGGGTGCTGGGTGAGGGACCCTCATAACAAGATAATAGGATTCAACAAGCCGAGCAAGCTTGGGACGAAGGCATGACAAAAGTTTGGTTCCTTTTGGGGGAACTAGAAGAAGAAAGGAACATGAATGCCGCTGCTCTTCAATGGATTTAAACTTGCCAAGACATAGAGATAGAAAAAATACATCTCTATGTACCCATCTAGAGGTAGCCAAGATTGCTATCAATGGGTTGAGAAAGAGTAATGATAATTATAGTAATGAAAATTTGAGATTGCAAAGTAAAGTATCGCTGGCTGAAGCATGCACCAGGGTTGCTGAGACTTGACTTTGCCATGTTTAAAGTAACTTGTACGTGGCTGGATTTTAGGATTTCAAGCTTTTAGCAACCTATATTCTTCTCAAAGCTGGGGTGCATTTACTTCGGGTTCCTATCATGGCAGGACTATATGGTCTCTTCATATAGGTCAGGCAAACCGAGAATGAAGGCAGGGGAATTAAGATCCAATCTATTATAACTTTTTGTTTGTTTCTTCCCTTCTATCCTAGTCCTGTAATTACTTCAGAATGAATGGAATGTGGATTCAGTTTAAGTGTCATGACTTAGTGCTTTTTGGAAAGGTTTTGTTGCTTTGTGGATAATTTGAATTCTGTTTGTTTTGCTTTGGTAGTTTTATTTCCAGAAAAAGAGTGGAAAGACCAAGGTTGTTCCATCAATCAAATCATATTAATTTTTAGATTTTTCTTAATAGGTTATGTTGTTTGAAAAGATGTCATGCCATTGAAAATAGAGAGCATTTATAATATCATGATGGCCGAAAATAATGCGATGCTTAAGAGGGATCATAACTTTCCTGTATCGAAGATGATGAGATGACGGAATGTATTCAAGGTTCTTCGGTGCCAATGATCCATGGGGACACGATCTAACCTATCATCGGACACCATTTGTCATCCATCCAATGGGTTAGTCTTATTCTAGCCAAATCTAGGCCGTTGGAGGGGTTCTTATAAGTAGGGGGCCTTGGCACCCGATTTACTTTCTTCTTTCAAAACTCTTTCTTCCTTCTCTTATTCCCTTCTTCTTTGAGTCTTCCCTTCTCAGTCTATCAGTCATTTCTAGTGAGTTCTAGCAGCATTCACTATCATCTTCACCTTTTCTTCCTTGTCTAGGTCCCTTGAACCCCCTTTTTGATTTGCTAAGGGGCTTCTCCGCTTCTTTTGGAATAGGTTTTTGTCTTAATTGCAGTAGTTTTTGATGTATATTCTAGATTTTGGGTTTTTGGAGAGTTCTTTGCATTTGTTTTTGGAATAGTTTTTCTTATTTGAGATATTTTGTTCAATCTTTCGAAGACCATGAACTTACCATATCCAAGATTTCCATCGAAGTTGTGGAACTAGTTTCGGGTGCTGAGATAGTCATTGCTTTACTATAGGGTCAGTGGATCCCGAAGGAGGATCTTCCATGAACCCCAAAGGAGAACTCCCAGGGGATTCGATAGAGGAGCTTCTAGGGGATCTTGAAGGAGATTTTCTTCCTGGACTTATCCAGTCTAAAATCTAGGGATTGCATTTGGAAAAGCTATGGAGCAAGTACCAAATTCTCCCATATTTTGAATAGGAAGTCCTCAAAATTAACTGGGCATGCAACCCTCCCCAAGCTGATTGTCTTTGTACAAATAGCTTTTTCCAGCCAAGTTGAGGTTACTCCTGATCCCCTTCTTTATCAAATCCATTAGAGCCATAGATTTTCCTTGTTGTGCAGTCACATCGAACACCTTGTGGTTTCTCTATGGCTTCTTAGTGTTTTGTGTCCTTGCCAGGATTTATCCTATGATCTCACTATTTAGGACTTTCTCCTTCAAAAAAATTGCCAATACCATGGATAGTGGTTTGCCTATCCTCATAAAGTGTAGCTCCCTTTAATCTGGGGTACTCCTTTATCCATACACCATTGGAAGAAGCAGTTTTTTTTTATAAGATACCGGATGTCAGTAACTAGGGTTTCATATAGTGGGATGTCTAATCTCGATAATTGATTTGTCCTGCCCTTTTATCCGAAGAGGAGGGATGGGTCAGTGTTCTTTGACAATTTCAAGTCCCTAGATTGAAAGTCTTGCTATCTGAGGGGACCCTTTTCAAGATGGGGTTTAGCCATGCATAGCCAAAAGGTGAGAAGAATCCCGATCCATTCCTTCAACTTTTTTGATTCGGTCATTATTTTCTATAATTATTCTTTTTTTTTATTTTTGACATGGATCCCTTAAAAGCCTGAGCTTTGAGGAAGGCAATCCTAGAGAAGAAGAAGGCCAATATGGCACTTGTCGTTAGAGAGCCTTCAAAGGTTTAGGCCATGGTCGCTCCCAAGCCTAAGGTTATCCTATTTGATGTTGAAAAACTATGATAGGATTTCATGTAAGATTTTTTATTTTTTTTAAATTGATAAAAGCATATTAGATTAAAGCACTTTTAATCATGAAATCATGCATTATAACAATTTTAAAAACCTATCTTATAGTATTGAGAAAAGATATGAATAGAATATAGATGCTAAAAATAAAATCAGCAAGCATCAATCTAACCGATGCATGCTATAGATTTAATTTACAAACATATATGGCAATGGATCCCATACCAAGTCACATGTCAATAAACACCATAGCTGATGGTGTGTGGTAGATAATCTGGATGTCACCCGCAACCACACAAGATGTTCGGCCTCTATGAATAGTCCACATAAACTCCTGAGGGATCACCTTTCCTAGAGTGCTTGCTCCATGTAAAGGCTGCGGATGGCCAATCTAAAAACCTTCTTCAAATTTTCTCGAACCCTCCATGAAGATGAAGAGATGGAGTACGAGGAGGATTAGATGTAGAATAAAAGAAAAACCCAAGATATTTTTTTCCTTAGTTTCTTTCTCTCTCTTTCTGTCTTCTTCCTTGCACCAAGAAGGAACTTCTCATGCCCCAAACATTTTCCATGCAAAATCACTCTCTATATTTTTTTAATGGCCTCCTCCCTTTTTTTTCATTGTAATTCTCTCTTAGTTGTTGCACAAAATCAGAATTTTTTGGCATGGAGATGGAGAGAAATAGGATAGGTTAGGAGTCCTATCTATATTAGGATAAGGCCTAATGTTTAAATCCAATTCAAACTCTAAACCATTTATACTTAAAACACCTTTTAAATTTAAATGACCATAATCCTAATCAGAGTAGGAAGGTGGGAGGGTGCAAAACACAATTTGGCTTGCAGATTCATCATGCAAAAAATATTTGGCATAAGGAATGTTGTAGTGCTAGATAGGATTTTGACTTGGTCATAATGGATCCTAATCCCAATTAAAACTTGATTAAAAAATTAACTTGCCTTAATCCTAATTCAAGTAGGAAGTATGGGAGGCACTAATAAAGATTTGGCATAGAGTATCTTCACACAAAAATCAAATTGCATGAGGAAGGGCAAGATAAAGATCAAGGGGCACTAGGTAAGTTTCTTAGTCTGACTTGATCAAAATTAATTTTAATTTCAATTTAATTTGGTTTAATATATTTAAATAGCTTGAACATAATCTAATTAGACTTTAATTAAACTTAATTAATCAAAAATTAATTAAGTCCAAATCAAAATTTAAATTAAGATTTAAATTTTTTAGTGATTAGATCATTGAATAACCTACTCGGGTAAAATCTAATTGAACCAAATTCAATTAGACTTGTCCAAATCCTCTTTACTCAATCAAATAAGCCAATTAGCAATCCAATTACTAATTAATCTCCTAAAATTAATTAATAATTAATTAATTAATTATTTATAATATTTCTATAAGGTAAATTGTTAATCATATTTATAATTTTGCCATGAATGATTCTCAATCATCAATCAATCATCATGATCAATTGAAAACTTCAATTATATGTGACCTCATAGGCTTGAATCCTAAGCTAGTAGTTCAAGAATAATTTTTTAAACTAATCAATACGACCATCTAGCAATGGTATCTGATGTCTGAATAGGTCAAATAATGGTAAAGCAACATTCAAGAACCAAGGCTATGGTTATTGTATAATTCATCCCTTTATACTAAGGATGACTTTAGAGTCAACTGCCAGCTCTTAATTAGTACATCCGAATATATCTCAACCTGCTAAATCCTATAACTCTTCACCAGGATTATCTAGGCCTAGGTTTTGCTAAATTGAAATACTATCGAGCATTTACTCTAGAACTTGGAGTAGTCAATCCCTTCTTGACTCAATATTGACTTAACAAAGACTTGACTATATCCAAAAATCTTCTTGTTGCCCAAGTGGCTTACCCAAGAGGGGGGGTGAATTGGGTATTTAAAATTTTTGACAAGTATGTGCTCCTTTTCAAATAACTTTCTGTAACGAGTGACGTGAACTAAGCAAGAGATGCGGAAGCAATTCAAAAGTACAATCAAACAAGCATAAACATAAGCAAATTTAGAGTGGTTTGGAATAACCTCGCTCCTACATCCACTACCTAAGATACCAAAAATCCAATACACTGTTAGTTTTCTCAGGATCTCTAACAACCCACTCTTGATTTTCAAAGGCTCACCAAGCCTAAGTAACAACCCCTGTTGTACTTGAAACAACTCAAATAAAGAGTTTAAAAAATAGAGCAACATTATGACAAACCAAACATTATCAGGTGGTTGCAGTTGTAGCTTTTGAGAAGCCCTCTTGATTGCTCTCTAAATGCTCTTCAAGGCTTCTTATCTTCCTAAATAAATGCCTCAAGAATCTAATGAGAGTTGGTGAAGTCTTGACTGCTTGCTTGAAGGCTCTCTTGAATACTCTCTCAAATGTTCATTAAAAGCTCATTAACTTGTTCAAAAGATGTTAAAATCCTTATAAATAGTCCTTTTAACTGATTTCAAGTCAGTATAGTCATTGTAGAATGTTGGGATTTGAAGTATGGCCGTTGGAGAACTTTTTGAACTCAAAAAAGTAGTTCTGGAACTAGCCATTGCAAACTTGGAACAGTTGCTCGAGTTGGCATGGATGCTTCGAGTCGGCTTGGTTCCTCAAAACTTCTGAATCTTCACTCTGCTCGAGTCGGCTCTTCTCAGTTGAGTCAACTCAAGTTCTCAAAACTTCTTAAGGAGAACTCTGCTTGAGTAAACGTTTCTTCAATGAGTCAACTTGCCTGGCCGAACTTTCTCAGAATTGATTTTTCTCACTCTAGAGTCGGCTTAGTGAACTATTGAGTCGGCTTGATTGTCTGACCCAAGTCTGAGTCGGCTCGGATATCAGTTGGGTCAGCTCGCCTGTCTGACAATGGAAATGAAGCACTGGATGAGTTAGCTCTTCATTCTTTGAGTCGGCTCTAATGTCTGCATGCTAGAAACCCTAATGTCGTGCCATACTTCGAGTCAGCTCTTCTACTTTGAGTCAGCTCGAGTGACTTTCACCAAAGACCTTCAGAACTTCTCCATATTTCATCCAAAAGCTTCCAACCAACTTTAAAGCCTTCCAAACTTTTTTAAAGTCTATTCAAAGAAATTTAAACTAGAAAAATATATTGAATTGGCCCATTTTCATGAATACATAGGTATTTTTTTTTTGGGCACTTGATTACATGATACTTATATCAAAATAAACTTGACTTATACTAGAATTGTACGTAGAGTGTTTGTACATTAAAATCATCCTACAAAAACTTGTAAAACACTTGAGAATGGTTTGTAATCAAATGCATGCTTCAATATTTTATTATCATCAAAATCATTCCAAGGGTCAACAATCTATCCCTTTTTGATGATGACAAAACACTGGACATGGAAAAGCTTTATAGTTAAAAGTTATTGCGTTCGGGGACCAGTGCGGAAGCGTGGATTTCAAAAATTTATGAAATCAGGTCCGAACCCTAATCCCAAAATCTCCTTATTAGCAATTAAAACTGTGACTACATGCATGTCCAAATTTAAACATTGTTTAAATACTAACCTCAGATAGCTATTACCAGTCTGATGCAGAAATGAACTCCAAATTGAGTAGCCTCTTGAACACACCAGGCATCCACTTGTCCGCCCTCCGATGGTGATCCACACGGGCAGATGATCAAGACACTGACTCCTTAATTGGGTTCCTTCCAATCAAGTTCTATCCTAAGAACTTGATATATGGGCTATTGGCTAGGACTCCTCTAGCCAAACTGGGACTAAACCTTCTCTCTTACCCTTCTCCTCGTCTTCTAGCAACTTTGGCCCCTTAAGACACTCTTGTCTTAAGAATAAACCCTTGTCCTAAAATGGGACAAGGCTTGTCTTGGAGGGAGAAGAAATTTAAGACAAGATTGTCTTAATGTAAGAAAGAAAGGAGAGGCGCCTTCTTCCTTTACCGTCGAAGAGTTTCTCTCTGACTCTCCTTCTGTTCTGAGATTCGACAGAGCCTAGGCTCTGTAAAGGAATCAAAGAGGAAAGAGAGGAGGGGGAAACAATATTCTAGAGAGGGAGAAGGAAAAAGAAGCAAGGCTTCACCGTAGAAAATCTGGAATAATTTTTACGGTGAAGTCTTCTCCTTAAATAGGCGACAGAGAGGCGCCTTCTCATCTGTAATCATCCTCTCACGTCCCTCTCTCCCTTCTCACGTCCTTTCCCTTTATCTCACGACCCTTGGGATTAATCTCACGGCCTTTGGGATGGGAAGACGCAAGGAAGAATCGCGAAAAACACAGAAGGGCGCGCGCAGAAAGAAGAGTCGCGCCCCTTCGGTGTTTTTTTTTTTTCTTTTTCACAGTAATTCCATTTTTTTTTGAAGAGTCCACGCCTAGGTGGACTCTCTTCCATGCCTCTTCAGCCAAAAACGCCGACTTCCTTTCTTTTCTCACGCAGAAACGCCGCTTGGAGAGAGTCCACGCGCGCGTGGACTCTTCTCCTTGCGTGCGCGCGTGGGAAAAGAGGGGAAAGGGCTTAGGCGATGTGGGAAAGGGGTTTAGCCTCTTAGGTTAGCCCAATTGCTAGCCTACTATTAGCCCAATGTCTTGAATCTTCAATTAGATTCAAACCGGAATGAATTTGGATCTAAAAAAGACCAAATCGGAACCCTAACTCGAATCCGATTCAAGTAGAAGCCATGGTTTGCAACACATACTAGTGTGTTCATCTGCAAACGAGATTTAATTCCAAATTAAAATCTTGATTATCTATCCTAAGTGTGTGACCCATTGGGTTCCATACTTAGCCAGCAGTCGGTCCGAGTGCAAGTTGACCTAATTTGATCAGAACTCATTCTAATCGATTTAGGTCAAATCGAGCTAACTCGAGTCAGTCAATTAGGACTCCTCCTAATTAGTGATCCAATTAAACCATTTAGTTTGATCAACCCACAAGACAAGATTGACGTCTAGCAACGTGTCATGTCTACTCGGAAGATATGGAAATTCTGGTGAAATTCCAAAACTACCCTTCAGTGGAAAGTTCCCGTACAATTCGATCCTTCAATCATCTTGCATCCTGAATATAACTATGGATATGGAATCATGTCAAATCTAGTTTATACTCATTCCCAGCTCAGTCATACACTAATGATTCAATTAATTCGATATTAGAAATCATTTCTAATATCTGTACTTTGATCAAAGATTTCCTGAATCATCATCTGACCTAATTTGGCTGGATGCAATCTCCTCCTACTAGGAGTGATCAATTCCTTGTTGACCTACTCATTTCCTTCATATACAATTCACCACACCCAGCATCAACCTTGTGCATGACCCAGTGTCATGAATGAGATTGAACCAAAGCATGGGTTCATGTACATAAGGTATTATGGCAGTCTCAGGTCATAGGACTACTTGTACAACTCCCACTATGAGAAACATCTATTGACATGCAGCTAAGGCTCCATTAGATGTTCTCAAACTGGATCTATTCAGTGAACTCATTCACTAATGAGCACCCACATCCTTGTATTAGTATCCTATATAAGTGGCTGTGAGAGCAGTCACCCTTTTCAGCATACATAGGATGTGCCAGTCTTACCGGAAACCCTGATCCCCAACTCAGGGTTCCTATGACTAGGAATATTCTAGATTAGGGTTTTAAGGCCTTAGATCTCACTGGTATGATCTCATCATAGCCCTAGGACCATAGCCCTAACCTATGGGGTTCATCATATAATGACACAGCGAATGATGAAAAATATTGCCTTTATTAACTTGTCAATTTACAATGGTCTGGGAGATACAAATATTGGCTTATAGGGCATAATCCTTTCAATCTCCCACTTGCACTAAAGCCAATCTCTCTTATTCTTTAACCCCATACAATCGAGGTGGCGATCAAACTCCCGCTGTGGTAGAGCCTTAGTGAACGGGTCTGCTATGTTGTTCTTTGTATCCACTCTGTTGATGCAGACTTCTTGTCTCTCGATTATCTCTCAGACAAGTTGGAAGCGTCTCAGATTGTGCTTGGACTTGTGATGTTCTCTCGGTTCCTTAGCTTGAGCAACTGCTCCAGTGTTATCACAATAGAGTGGCACCGGGCTCTCAATCTCAGGAACTACTCCCAACTTTGTGATGAATTTCTTCATCCAGACAGCTTCCTTGGCGGCTTCACTGACAGCTATGTACTCTGCCTCGGTAGTTGAGTCAGCTACAGTCTGCTGTTTAGTGCTTTCCAACTTACTGCTCCACCATTCAAGGTAAAGACATACCCTGAAATGGATTTACTATCATCTGGGTCTGATTGAAAACTAGAGTCTGAATAGGCTTCTAGTTTAAGATCAGATCCTCCGTATATAAGAAAAATATCCTTAGTCCTTCTCAGGTACTTAAGAATATTTTTCACAGCCTTCCAATGATCCTCTCCTGGATTAGCCTGAAATCTACTGGCTACACCCAAGGCATATGCCACATCAGGCCTGGTACATAACATAGCATACATAATCGACCCTATAGCCGAAGCATAAGGTATAGAACTCATTCTATTTCTTTCTTCAGGTGTCTTTGGAGACATCCTCTTAGAAAGACGTATGCCATGACCAATAGGTAAGTAACCTCTTTTACTTTCCTCCATGCTAAATCTCTTTAGCACCTGGTCAATATACCTAGACTGGGATAAACCTAGCATCCTTCTTGATCTTTCTCTATAGATCTTTATACCTAGTATATAGGATGCTTCTCCCAAGTCTTTCATGGAAAACTGTTTCGATAACCACACTTTGACTAATTGTAACATTGGGATATCATTCCCAATAAGAATTATATCATCAACATATAGAACTAAGAAAACTATGGCACTCTCACTAGTCTTCTTGTACACACAAGGTTCATCCTCATTTTTGAAAAAATCAAATTCTTTGACTGTTTTATCAAATCGGATGTTCCAACTCCTGGATGCTTGCTTTAATCCATAAATGGATTTCTTTAGCCTACATACCTGATTAGGTTTAGTCTCCAAGACAAAACCTTCTGGCTGTGACATATAAACCTCTTCCTCAAGGAAACCATTGAGGAATGCAGTTTTTACATCCATTTGCCAGATCTCATAATCATGATATGCTGCTATGGCAAGCATAATCCGAATAGATTTGAGCATGGCAACAAGGGAAAATGTTTCATCATAATCTATTCCCTGTTTTTGTCTGAAACCCTTAGCCACCAATCTGGCTTTATAAGTTTCAACTTGGCCATCTACCCCAATCTTCCTTTTATAGACCCATTTACACCCAATGGGGTTAATACCCTCTGGTGCATCAACCAAAGACCATACTTGGTTGACATACATGGAGTCCATCTCGGATCTCATGGCTTCCAGCCATCTGTCTGAGTCTCTACTCATGACTGCTTCCGTATAGGTTAGAGGCTCATCATTTTGAATGATTTGGGCTTCATTATTTTCAATTATGAACCCATACCTCTCAGGTTCCTGTCGCACCCTATCAGACCTACGGATAGGAGTGTGTTCAGGTTCTATATTAACTATGTTGTTACTTGACTGAGATGTGTCTATTTGTTGAATTTCATTAAGTTCGATATTTCTACCAGTGCCCTTTTGTAGGATGAATTCTTTTTCCATAAAAGTGGCATGCCTACTGACCAAAACCTTTTGCTCAGTAGGGTGGTAGAACAGATATCCTATACTATCTCTAGGATATCCGATAAATAGACATTTGTCTACTCTAGCATCTAGTTTATGTCCAAAATTTCTTTTTACATAGGCTGGACATCCCCATATCTTAATATACTTAAGATTGGGCTTCTTACCTCTCCATAATTCATATGGAGTGCTAGAGACAGTTTTAGATGGTACTCTATTCAAGATATAAGTTGCTATTTCCAAAGCATATCCCCAGAAAGAAAAAGGTAACTCCGTGAAGCACATCATGGACCGTACCAAATCCAATAAAGTACAATTCCTCCTTTCAGCAACACCATTAAATTGTGGTGTGTAAGGAGGAGTCCATTCAGAGATGATCCCCTTATCTTTAAGGTGATCAAGAAACTCAGTGGATAAGTACTCACCTCCTCTATCTGATCGGAGGATCTTTATACTTTTTCCTGTCTGTTTCTCTACCATACTTTGATACTCTAAAAATTTTTCAAAAGCATCGGACTTATGTTTCATTAGATACACAAATCCATACCTTGAAAAATCATCAGTAAATGTGATGAAGTATGAGTATCCACCATAGGCTTGAGTTGTCATAGGCCCACATATATCTGTGTGTATGAGTCCCAATAACTTTTTTGTCCTTTCTCCATGTCTACTAAATGGAGTCTTGGTCATCTTACCCATGAGACATGATTCACAAGTTCCTAATGACTCATAGTCATAAGGATCAAAGAAGTTTTCTTTGTATAACTTGTTAATCCTAGTCTCACTAATATGTCCAAGTCGACAATGCCAAAGTAAGGTATTGTTTACATCATCTCTTTTCCGTTTGTTAGAAACATGAAAAATATTGTCATTAGTGGAAAGAGTTAATAGACCATTGCCATAACATATAATTTCATTAGATAAAGAAATTGAGCAGCCACTGCTCATTACATTCATAGTATATCCTTGTTTAAGTAACAAGGGTACAGATATGATATTTCTAATGATTTTTGGCATATAGTAACAATTCCTTAGCTCCAAGATCTTTCCTGAAGGTAACTTCAAAACATAAGTCCCTACAGCTTTTGCTTGGATGGGGTCCCCTCCAGCACCGTAGAGCTCAAAGTTACCTTCCTTCAATACTTTAAGCCCCTGAAGTCCCTGCAATGATTTGCAGATGTTATGACCACAGGCGGTATCCAACACCCAAGTATTTGAAATGGAAGAATCCAATGACAAAATAGTATGAACTTCTTTCATACCTTTTGGTGCCTCTGATGCACCAGGCTTCACACTTGCAAGGTAAACCTTGCAGTTCCTTTTCCAATGACCCGGCTTGCCACAATGAAAGCAGGTCATCTGTCCGGAGGCCTTCTTTCCTTTCTTCTTCTTAATGCCCCCTTTGGGATTCATCCTCTTACTGGAACCCTTTTTGCCTGTCTTCTTCTTATCCACAAGAAGAACTGGAGCCTTATTTTTCTTTACATGGCTCTCTGCTGTCTTCAACATATTCAACAGCTCAGGCAAGGAAGAATTAAGTTTGTTCATATGGTAATTAAGAACAAACTGTGAAAATGACTCTAGGAGTGATTGCAAGATCAAGTCTTGATTCAACTCCCCATCCATTACAAAACCTAATTGACCTAATCGAGTGATTAGATCAATTATCTTTAATACATGGTCTTGTACTGATGTACCTTCTGTCATCCTTACACGGAACAACTGCTTAGATATTTCATATCTAGCAGTTCTACTGTGTTCTCCATAAAGCTCTTTTAAATTAAGCAGTATGGAGTTAGTATCCATGCTATCATGCTGCCTCTGCAACTCATTAGTCATAGAGGCAAGCATAACACACTTGACAGTAAGTGAGTCATTTTGCCACATATTATATGTGGTCTTCTCCTCTTGCGAGGCATCTTCCCTTGGTGGTTCCAAAATTGGGGTATCAAGAATGTAGGAAATTCTTTCTTGACTGAGTACTATTTTTAAATTTCTCAGCCAATCAACATAATTAGGCCCAGTCAATTTGTTGGCATCTAAAATACTACGGAGTGAGAGTGAAGAGGCCATTTATCTACATTTAAACAAAGAACAATACATAAGCAAACAACCATGAAATGACAATACATAATTAAATTAGGACTTTAATTTAATTATGTCTCCCACTATTTTATCGAGCATCATAACCCTCTATACGATGATCGAGAAAACCCTAATTAGTTTTTCTTAGTGGGGTTAAGATCCCAATCCCTTATAAAAGATCTTGTGTGTACACAACAAATCTTATATAAGTTCATAGGTAGGAAATCTCTCTCCAATTGTAACCCGTACAATTCTCAACTTATCCCGGCCTCTAAAATATTAATAGCCTTGTGTATACACAACAAACTATAATATTTCAGTTAAGTAAGACCCTTCATAGCCATATAGTCATGACTTTAATAGTAATACCCTTGTGTGTACACAACAAAATATTACATTAAATCATGCCATAAATAAATAATTGTATTAGGCCAAAAATTGTGTTAGTCACCATATTAGGTCTTGTGTGTACACAACAAACCTAGTATAGATCGTAACACAATAATGACCTATCATGAAGGAAGGCCAATAATAGTATTTTAACACCAAGCATGTTAGTCAAGAATTAAATCAATCAGATCGGCCAGGCTAGTGGAAGAGATGTGGGGGTCCCCCCGTTGCTTTCCTAGACACCAATTTAAAAATTGGCTAGGTCAGACAACGGAACCAATTAAAAACCACGATTCCCTTTACCTTCCCAGAACCACCTTTCTAGACACCGAAATGACTAATTATCCATCATGACTAATAATGCTTATCGGTTAACTATACTACCACTTAATATAATTTAAAGAGGGATTTATGCAATGCCAGCACATTCAATTAAAAGCTATCACATATATTAATACATGCTTTAAACTAAGCAAATATGTGAAATGTGTGCCATCATACTAGGACAACCATTTACCACATAATGGATACACCATTATGCCAGGGCAACCTTATTTCAGTATGATGGCTCCAGGGCTAATCATATCTCTAAGACAATTAGGATTTGAGTAGAAAACCCTAACTGGTGGCAATCATCAAACTCATGTTCAATCAAAGACATGCATTATGCATCAATAAAGACTTTATCATGATACTACATCATTCAATAAAACATGAATTGAATTGTATAAGTTTTAATCCTAATAAGGATGCTCTGATACCACTATTGCGTTCGGGGACCAGTGCGGAAGCGTGGATTTCAAAATTTATGAAATCAGGTCCGAACCCTAATCCCAAAATCTCATTATTAGCAATTAAAACTGTGACTACATGCATGTCCAAATTTAAACATTGTTTAAATACTAACCTCAGATAGCTATTACCAGTCTGATGCAGAAATGAACTCCAAATTGAGTAGCCTCTTGAACACACCAGGCATCCACTTGTCCGCCCTCCAATGGTGATCCACACGGGCAGATGATCAAGACACTGACTCCTTAATTGGGTTCCTTCCAATCAAGTTCTATCCTAAGAACTTGATATATGCGCTATTGGCTAGGACTCCTCTAGCCAAACTGGGACTAAACCTTCTCTCTTACCCTTCTCCTCGTCTTCTAGCAACTTTGGCCCCTTAAGACACTCTTGTCTTAAGAATAAACCCTTGTCCTAAAATGGGACAAGGCTTGTCTTGGAGGGAGAAGAAATTTAAGACAAGATTGTCTTAATGTAAGAAAGAAAGGAGAGGCGCCTTCTTCCTTTACCGTCGAAGAGTTTCTCTCTGACTCTCCTTCTGTTCTGAGATTCGACAGAGCCTAGGCTCTGTAAAGGAATCAAAGAGGAAAGAGAGGAGGGGGAAACAATCTTTTGGAGAGGGAGAAGGAAAAAGAAGCAAGGCTTCACCGTAGAAAATCTGGAATAATTTTTACGGTGAAGTCTTCTCCTTAAATAGGCGACAGAGAGGCGCCTTCTCATCTGTAATCATCCTCTCACGTCCCTCTCTCCCTTCTCATGTCCTTTCCCTTTATCTCACGGCCCTTGGGATTAATCTCATGGCCTTTGGGATGGGAAGACGCAAGGAAGAATCGCGAAAAACACAGAAGGGCGCGCGCAGAAAGAAGAGTCACGCCCCTTCGGTGTTTTTTTTTTTCTTTTTCACAGTAATTCCATTTTTTTTTGAAGAGTCCACGCCTAGGTGGACTCTCTTCCACGCCTCTTCAGCCAAAAACGCCGACTTCCTTTCTTTTCGCACGCAGAAACGCCACTTGGAGAGAGTCCACGCGCGCGTGGACTCTTCTCCTTGCGCGCGCGCGTGGGAAAAGAGGGGAAAGGGCTTAGGCGATGTGGGAAAGGGGTTTAGCCTCTTAGGTTAGCCCAATTGCTAGCCTACTATTAGCCCAATGTCTTGAATCTTCAATTAGATTCAAACCGGAATGAATTTGGATCTAAAAAAGACCAAATCGGAACCCTAACTCGAATCCGATTCAAGTAGAAGCCATGGTTTGCAACACATACTAGTGTGTTCATCTGCAAACGAGATTTAATTCCAAATTAAAATCTTGATTATCTATCCTAAGTGTGTGACCCATTGGGTTCTATACTTAGCTAGCAGTGGGTCCGAGTTCAAGTTGACCTAATTTGATCAGAACTCATTCTAATCAATTTAGGTCAAATCGAGCTAACTCGAGTCAGTCAATTAGGACTCCTCCTAATTAGTGATCCAATTAAACCATTTAGTTTGATCAACCCACAAGACAAGATTGACGTCTAGCAACGTGTCATGTCTACCCGGAAGATATGGAAATTCTGGTGAAATTCCAAAACTACCCTTCAGTGGAAAGTTCCCGTACAATTCGATCCTTCAATCATCTTGCATCCCGAATATAACTATGGATATGGAATCATGTCAAATCCAGTTTATACTCATTCCCAGCTCAGTCATACACTAATGACTCAATTAATTCGATATTAGAAATCATTTCTAATATCTGTACTTTGATCAAAGATTTCCTGAATCATCATCTGACCTAATTTGGCTGGATGCAATCTCCTCCTACTAGGAGTGATCAATTCCTTGTTTACCTACTCATTTCCTTCATATACAATTCACCACACCCAGCATCAACCTTGTGCATGACCCAGTGTCATGAATGAGATTGAACCAAAGCATGGGTTCATGTACATAAGGTATTATGGCAGTCTCAGGTCATAGAACTACTTGTACAACTCCCACTATGAGAAACATCTATTGACATGCAGCTAAGGCTCCATTAGATGTTCTCAAACTGGATCTATTCAGTGAACTCATTCGCTAATGAGCACCCACATCCTTGTATTAGTGTCCTACACAAGTGACTGTGAGAGCAGTCACCCTTTTCAGCATACATAGGATGTGCCAGTCTTACCGGAAACCCTGATCCCCAACTCAGGGTTCCTATGACTAGGAATATTCTAGATTAGGGTTTTAAGGCCTTAGATCTCACTGGTATGATCTCATCATAGCCCTAGGACCATAGCCCTAACCTATGGGGTTCATCATATAATGACATAGCGAATGATGAAAAATATTGCCTTTATTAACTTGTCAATTTACAATGGTCTGGGAGATACAAATATTGGCTTATAGGGCATAATCCTTTCAAAAGTATATAAACACTTAAACATATCAGGATAACATGTGTATGAATTAAAACTTATGTATATCTACATGTATCAACATGTGTCAAGAATGTATCGAAAAGTATCAGAGTTTATCAAAAAGTATTAGAGCTTTTGAAGTAGATCCAATATGTATCATAGTTAATGATTATCAAAAGCTACTCAATGAAGCATCAAGTTGGCAAAATGTATCAAAGCTATTGAAATCACTGATGGTGCAAACTGTTTCAGAAATAATGAAGTGTATCAAAGCTAATTTCCATTTAGTATCAAGAGGTATCAGGGTTAATTGAGCATTCAAAAATATTAGAGTTAAAAAAAAAATTCTTTGATTTCCATGTACATCATTAATATCACTTCTCCTTTTTCATTCATTTTCTAGTTTTCCTTGCATCATACTATTACTCCCCCTTTTAGTCATTAATAAAAAAGGTTAAAAAAACATTCAATGATTTTTGAAATAGAATGGAAAATATTAACATTGTTTGAGATAATTTCACCTTTTCATAGAATTTTTCAAATTAAAATTCTTCATTAAAATTCTCTTGAAGTTGTACTCCCCCTTTTTAGGTTAATTAAAGAGATTATGCATAGAAACAACAAAGATATAGTAACAAGGAAGCAATGTACACATTGATTTGAAAGAAAACATTTCATTACTTTGATAAGAAGTACAAAATAACATTCCAGTACAATTGGAACCAAAATATATCAAAATGTAATACAAGAAATCATGAAATATACTCTCCCTCACTACTAGATCCTACATCTAGGGGAGGCTCAAGTGCATATGTCCTAGAAGTTCTGATAGGAGGAGGGGGTCCTATAGCATTTCTGGTCCTGGAAGCTAGACCAATCCTAGGCCTATGATGTGGTGGAGGCTATCTAGGAGGTGATGCTCTAGGCTCAGGAGTGTTCTGAGGTGGAGAGGGTGCAGAAGATGAAGCTTCAAAAAGGTGGAAAAGTATGGTGCTCTTCCCAGACTGAAGCCTCTGAACTCCCTCCTGAATGTGCTAAAGGGTTGCAGTCTGTTGAGCAATGAAAGTCTCCCCTGCTCCTTTAAGTTTACCAATATCTGATCGAAGGTCTGTAAAATCTAAGTGAAGCTCATCCTGCCCTGTCTGTTGCCTCTTGACTGTCTCGACTCTGGATATCAGCTCTCATAGCTCTGTCCTGAGCTCCTGAAGTCCTGTCTCGACTGTTTGATGAAGATCGCCAAACATCGATCGAAAGGAACTCGTCAGAGCTTCAAAAAACTGAGAGAGCTGCTCTGTAATGGATACCTAAGCTATAGTTGGGGTTGTTGGAGAGAAGTCCTAGATGTGCAGGTGCATCTGATGGTACAAGTGCTGAGTGTGCTGGTGGAGTCCTAAGGCTGCTGGTCTGGTTAGCCTATCCATGAAACTCTTCATCAAAAGAATCTCCATCAAAATCACTTGAGTCACTACTACTCTCATCACCAGACTCCTCTCGGGTAGTCTTAGTATCTACAATGTGGTGCTCTACCTCCTCATCCTCATCAGATGACTGGTGAACCACTCTCTGACCTGATACTTTCTTCGTCCAGACTCCCTCAACCTGATGGTAGTCATCCTCTATAGGGACTTCACTGAATAAGTGTTAGTGTGGTGCAACAGTCTATTGTCCTCTCCCTCTAAATCAACTCTTAAATCACTGAATAGAAGGGTGAATGCCATACTGTAAGGTAAGCAGGCCTCAGCCTTTCAGGCTATGTCCCACATATGTGCAAGCATAATGGATGGCACATTGAGGGCCTCCCCCTCAATCATATGTCTCATGAAGACCATATCATGCTCACTGACATAGTCGAAGTGCCCGATCCTCGATAAAAATATCATGTTGATCAAATTATGTAACAATCTCATTTTCAATGATAAAACATTAGCCTGAATAGTTAAGATTTCATTAACATTTCTCCTCTCTAATATCATCCTCAGGGTTCTCTATTCGTCCTTTAAAACCAAGTGATTTCTCCCTTTAATAGGTGTTGCCCAGAAATGGAGCCCAAGAGGGACTAGTGGTGCTTGTGAACAATGATGAATTCAATGCAAGATATTTAAAGCAGTAGCAATAATTAAAGAGCAAGAGAGGAAGAGAGCAATCACACACAAACACAAGGTTTATAGTGGTTCGGTGCAAATCTAGCACCTACATTCACTCTCCAAGCAATCCTTGGGAATTTCACTATAATCCAAACTAGATTACAGTTGACTTATTTTTCACAAGGATCACAAGTCAAAACCTAAGTTGGTTTTATCACTTAGGTTTACCAAAAAACCTTAACACTTGTTTTGTCTTCGGGCTCACAAGTTAACCCTAATTGGTTTTATCCCTTTGGCTCACCAACAAACCATAATAACCTTCTTTCAAGACACCCTTGAAAGCAAGGTCAAATCACAATGTAAAAATAGATATACAATTTAAAACTAAAACAAACTCTCTTCAAGAGTAGATTGGAATCTTTGAAGCTCAAGTAGATGCTTTGTCTTCACTCTTTCCTGGAATCTCCTTCAAAGTGCCTCTTTTGGAATGAAGTAAGGATGAGCTTGTAGGCTTTTCAAGGAATCAAACTATAAGAGGCTTTTGATGTGAAGTATTTGAGAGAATATTGGCTTTTTGGCTTTTGAGTAGACTTGAATGCACTTCAATACACTTCCTTGTCTTTAAAATGAGGTTGGTGGAGGTTAAATACACCAAGAACCTTCCAAAAAATGGTTTGTGACCATTGGAACCTCGAAAATAGCCATTTAGAGCTTGAAAAGCAAGTTCTGCAAGCTAGAAAAATAGATCTGTTAGAGTTGTCAAGCTGCAAGTGTCGACACTTGGCTGTCAGGTGTCGACACTTGGCTGTCAAGTGTCGACACTTGAACTTTCAAGTGTCGACACTTGACACAAAAATCCTCAAATTACAAAGTTCTGTATTTTCAAAATTCTCAGGCCTTGAGTCGACACTTGGAAACCTAAGTGTCGACACTTGGTGTCGACACTTGGTTGTAGGTGTCGACACTTAGCATGCCAAGGATTTTTGTCTATGCCAAATACTGAAGTATCGATACTTGACTGTCCAGGTGTCGACACTTGAGACTGAAAAATATCAGATTCAAGTGTAAATACCTCGAAAACATAAATATAATTCTTGAAAACATAAACACATAATATTTAAACATTTAGATGCCTTTTTTCAATGAAGAGGATGTCCGGATTCGTAAAAAATGCTCTGTGCCATTACGTGCCATAAATCATAAGTTTTTGAGATTTTGAGATGCTTTCTTCCTGAAAACTCATAACTTGAAATCCTCATTAGTATACAATATGCACTCAATGTTTTGTTATTCATCAAAATCACTGGGTGGAGCCAACAATCTCTCCCTTTTTGATAATGACAAAACCTTGAGTAAAAAGGCAATACATTTCAGACTTTAACTATTATAATTTATAAATATGAATTTAAGTCTATAAGAGAGGCAAAAACTTCATATTTAGGAAAAATCAATCTCCTCCTTAATTAGATACTTCTTATTAATGTAAACTTTAAAGATTCTTACAAGGTGAAACCACAATCAATACTTTTTCTCAACAAATTTATGCATCTATATAATCAATAAAATCAATACAATTTCTCTCCCTTTTTGTCAATCATTAGAAAGGGGAATAACCTCCCCCTCACAATGAGCATGGAGACAAAAAGATGGTAGAGAATCAAATAAGATAGAAGTTAGAGCAAAAATTATACCAATATAAAAGAGTATCAGAGCTAAAAAATATATCAAGATAAAAGAGTATCAGAGCCAAAAATAATAAATTAAACCATTTCAAACACAAATAATGAGCATTGAACTGAAATATATATAATAGATAAGTTTTCAGTACAAAATTTGCTGAGCCATCAACAAGAGCTGAAACATACAGATATCATCAGAGTCATATAAATATCAGACATACAACATATGAGCTATAGCAGACATCTGTGAGGCTAATCCTCATCAGATGGAACCTCAAGACTGAATGGAGCACAGATCCTAGATCTAGTGGCTAATTCCCTAGGAGGTGCTAAAGCTCGACGACTCCTAGTATGGCCAGAAGGACCAAAGGCGGGTACAACCCTAAATGATCTAGTGGAAGGGGGGGAAAGAAGATCTGCTGGTATAACAAGGTCCGGTGTGGAATCAGCCAAGGCAGTAGTAGGAGCTGGTGTAGTGGGAGGATCGCGACTGACCACCTTAAAATCATCAGCACTGCCATCACTATCACTGTCACCACCCATAACCTCTATAGCTCGGTCGTCATCCCGATCACCACCCTCAACAGAATCAGCATGGTCGCTCTGGTGATCGCTACCATCATCATCATCATCATCTGATCGTACAACTATAGGGGCTGTAGGAGGTATAAGGGATCTCAACAGATCCTCAATACGAGAGAATCCCTCCTCCATAGATCTGCGAGTCTCAGCATACTCCGAGGTAGTATGTGCTCGAAGAAGCTCAACCTCGCTACATAGCTGAGTCATCTCACCCCTGATCTCTGTGAACTGCTCTCTAGCATGCTCCTCAAAAGATAGTCCAGTAGAATGTGGCGGAGGAGCTGAAGTGTCAGGAGACAAATGCTTTGCCTGTGTTGATGGGATATCTATTGGAGTAAAAGCTGCTGGCTTAGATGGTCCAGCCTCTACCTCTCGAATCTTGTCCTCCTCATCTGGCTCCTGGCCAGACTCTCTGCGAACCCATCGACCTCCAACTAATCTGTATCCCATGCGATGCAAAAACCTCTCGTCATACACATCTGTGTGTAGTATCTCCTTGGGGATCTCCCCCTCCAGTGATACTCCACATGCTCTGAATAGTCTGGTCAGTGCCATGCCGTACGGTAAACAGTGACGGTGCTGTGTCGCAGCATCATGCATCTGAGTAAGCATCAGGGATAGAAGATCAATCTGTCTTTTCTCAATCAGGCTCGTCATCACCATCAACTCCCTCTCAGTGATGAAGTCAAATCTCCCGGTCTTTGGTAGAAGTATGCGTGCTATGATGTGGTGCAATAGGTGCATCTCCAATGACAACTGGTTCGTGTTAACTACGGATATACCGCGAACATCCTCTCTCTCAAGAATGCACCTAAACGCAGCCTCTCTATCATCTACCGAAAAGATACAAACTCCCCTACGGGGGATCTCCCATACTCTGCCCAAAAGCTCATCTGTCAGTGAAATCTGAATGCCCCTGACTGAAGTAGTCCACAGAAGTCATCGACAATCTAATGCACCATAAAACTCTCTCACTAGGTGAGGATAGTACCTCTCCTGCATAGTGCAGAATGGTACTAATCCTGCATCAGTGAGTACCTGTCGAATACCAAAATGGTGCCTGTCGAAACACTCTAAGTCGACTCTCCTCCCTGAGGCTACTAACTTCCCTGCCATCCTCTTTGCAGGGGGGATCTCGGTGTGGCTGAACTGCTAGGCTGTGCTATGTCAAATCTGGCCTTTGACCTCCTCTCAATACCATGACTGGGCCTCTCCCTAACTCCAAGTCTCTTCTTGGGACCCATTACAGCAAGCTGACTAGGGAAGAAGGAAGATAGGTTTAGAACTAAGGGACTGGCTACAGGCTGAGATAAGGAGAGTTTCATTTCTTAGATAGGTTTTGAAAACCAGTATTAAACCAATTTTGGGTTGTAAAATACCTCAAACAACATTTGAAAAACTATCAATTAATTTAAGGTGAGATTTTTACAACTTATACTTTGATTAAATGACAATATTCAGAACATATATTTATAGAAAATATTTTTTTCGTTAAAACACATTTGAATCTTTGGAAAATAATTTTTGTAAGTCCTAAAAATCAAACCCATGGAATTTGGGTCTAAACACTTAGGGTTTTAGCAAATAGGTGAAAATGTCGCAAATATAATATGAAAAACCTTTCCAAAACAATAATAAATGGATTTAGCATACTTAATTGAGATGAAAACCCAAATAATTTCGGCCAAAAATCAATAGAACAGTGTTTTTCCGAAAAATGGGTGAAATAAGTGTGAAAACGACCAACAAATGAGGAAAATTCGAGGAAAATACATTTAAATCACTATTCCCTCAAATGGAGTTTTAGAAATCCACTAAAATACGTAAAAATCCAGTTAGAATCTTGAAAAATATCCGGAAAAACCCTATTCACTGTTGCACTGTTTGAAAACGTCAAAAATAGAGCGAAAAAGAGGGAAAATAAAATAAAAATGGAAGGGGGAAATACCTGATTTGTGATGGATTAAAGGGTAAATGGGCGGATTTGGACAGAGGGGACCACTGTTGCAAGAAATCAACGAGGGAAGAAAATAACAAAAACCCTCGTTCGGCCTTTTTAAAAACTGTTTTAGCTTCGCAAGTGTCGACACTTAGAATGTGTCAAGTGTCGACACTTGGTCAGGTGTCGACACTTGACAATTTCCAAGTGTCAACACTTGGCCAAAAAATTTGATAAAATCCAAAAAATTCTTAGAAAAAATAGGAAATAATTCAATCAGATTTTTGGGACTTTTAGGAAGTGGTTTTGAGCTCTAAAATTTAGGTATAATTAAAACTAAAAGAGTTCTAGGAGAATGGATCAATGACACCTAACTCTCTTCTAATCAGACAGAACCTATCCTCACTAAAAGGCTTGGTAAACACATCTTCTAGCTAATCATCAGTACATACAAAATCAAGAATAACATTAGAGTTTTGTACATGATCTCTTATGAAATGATGTCTTAATTCAATGTGTTTACTTCTTGAATGTTGCACAAGATTTTTAGATAGATTGATTGCACTAGTATTGTCACATCTTATGGGTGTCTTAGTTAGTTTAATACCAAAATCTTTGAGTTGTTGTTTGATCCAGAGGATTTGAGCACAACAGCTTCTAGCTGCTATATATTCGGCTTCCGCCGTAGATAAAGCAACTGAGTTCTATTTTTTTCTACTCCAAGAGATCAAATTTACTCCAAGAAACTGACAGGTTCTACTAGTACTTTTACGATCAAGTTTACACCCAGCAAAGTCAGCATCAGAATAAGCAATCAATTCAAATAAAGAATCTCTAGAGTATCATAAACCAATTTCGATTGAACCAGATAGATATCTAACTATGCGTTTAACAACCAAATGATGAGACTCTTTAGGATTAGACTGATATCTAGCACACATACAGACGCTAAACATGATATATGGCCAACTGGCAATAAGATATAACAATGAACCGATCATGCCATGATATAATTTTTGGTCTATAGACTTACCTGATTCATCCTTGTCAAGTCTACAAGTAGAGCTCATAGGGGTACCTAAAGGCTTAGTGTTCTCCATCCCAAACTTCTTGAGTATTTCTTTTGTGTATTTCGTTTGGTAGATGAAGATCCCTTCTTTGGTTTGCTTTATTTGGAGTCCGAGGAAAAAATTCAGTTCTCCCATCATGCTCATCTCGAACTCACCCTGCATTAACTTTTCAAAATCTTGATAAAGAGATTCATTAGTAGCACCAAATATTATATCATCTACATAGATTTGTACTACTAAGAGATCATCATTCTTTTTCTTTAAAAATAAAGTTTTATCTACATTACCTCTAGTAAAATCATTTTTGAGCAAAAAGGAGCTTAAATGATCATACCAAGCTCTTGGAGCTTGTTTCAAACCATATAAAGCTTTATGAAGTTTGTAAACATGATTTGGAAATTCAGAATTTTCAAAACCAGGAGATTGCTCAATGTAAACTTCTTCAATTAAACCATTTAAAAAGGCACTTTTAACGTCCATTTGATATAGTTTAAAATTCATGAAGCAAGCAAAAGCCAATAATAGCCTAATTGCCTCAAGTCTAGCCACAGGAGAAAAGGTTTAATCAAAATCTATTCCTTCCTCCTGATTGTATCCTTTGGCAACTAGTCTAGCCTTATTTATAGTTACTACTCCATTTTCATCAAGTTTATTTCGAAAAACCCATTTTGTACCAATAATTGAAGTGTTTGAAGGCCTATCTACTAAAGTCCAAACATTGTTCCTTTTAAATTGATTAAGTTCATCTTGCATAGCATTTATCCAATTACTATCACATTCAGCTTCCTCAATAGTTTTAGGTTTAATTTAAGACACAAAAGCTAAGTAATCATAGATATTTCTAAGGGATGATCGAGTACTTACACCTTTAGATGGTTCACCGATAATTAGTTCTTTTGGGTGTCCATGAGCATACCTCCATTCTTTTGGTAATGGATCAACAGTTGATGTATTTTCATTACCTTGTGCTTGATCTCCTTTAGTGTTTTGATCATCGTTCTGTTCCTTGGTAAGCCCTTCATTGTTGTTTATTTCTTCAGTTTTCTTGCTACCTATTTTATCAGAGAGTACATCTTCTTTTCTTGAAGATTTTTGGTTAGTTTCATCAAATACCATATGTATGGATTCTTCAACAACAAGTATTCTTCTGTTGAAGACCCTGTATGCCTTACTAGATGTGGAGTAGCCTAGAAAGACTCCTTCATCTGATTTGGCATCAAATTTACTTAAATTATCTTTACCATTGTTTAAGATGAAACAACGGCATCCAAAAATATGAAAATAACGAATTGAGGGTTTTCTACCCTTCCAAAGCTCATAAGGTGTTTTCTTTAAAATCGGTCGAATTAAAACTCGATTTAAAATATAGCATGCAGTATTTATGGCTTTCACCCAAAAATATCTAGGTAAATCATTTTCACAAAGCATGGTGCATGCCATTTCTTCAAGAATTCTATTTTTTCTTTCTACTACCTCATTTTGTTGAGGTGTCCTAGGTGCAGAAAAATTATGATGAATTCCATTTTCAATACAAAATTTATCAAAATCAGCATTTTCAAATTCGGTTCCATGATCACTTCTCAAAGATACTACTGAAATACCTTTTTCATTCAAAACTCTTTTATGAAATCTAATGAATTCAGAAAAAGTTTCATCTTTATGTGCTAAAACCATGACCCATGTAAATCGTGAGAAATCATCTACAATGACTAGACCATACTTCTTACCTCCCAAACAAGATGTTCTAGTTGGCCCAAAGAGGTCCATGTGAAGCAATTCCAAAGGTCTAGATGTAGAGATTACTCCTTTTAGTTTGAAAAAGGATTTTGTTTGTTTTCCAAGTTGACATGCACTGCAAATCTTATCTTTTTCAAAATTAAGTTTAGGCAAATCCTTTACCAAGTTCTTTTTGCTAAGTTTTGAAATTAAATGCATGCTTGCATGTCCTAGTCTACGATGCTAAAGCCAGCTAGTTTCATCGATCTTGGCTTCCATTGCCACTAGGCATTGACCTTTTTGAATAGGGAGATCATCAAGATCAACCATATAAATATTGCCATGCCTATGACCAATGAACTTAATGCCATTGTCATCTAGACTAGAAACAATGCACAAAGAAGATTCAAAAACAACTTTAAAATTTTTGTCATAAAATTGATTAATGCTAAGCAAGTTATGTTTTAAACCAGCAACATATAATACATTATCAATATAAGAGGTAGGGGTGATATGGACTTTACCAATACCGATAATTTTGCCCTTTCCATTATCACCAAAAGTTACATTGCCACCATTTTGATATATGAGTGATGAGAACTACTCCATATCTCCTGTCATATGCCTTGAGCAACCGCTATCAAGGTACCACATCCTTTTCTTATTGGTTGCAAGGCATACCTGCAATAAAGATCTAGTGAAGACTTTAGGTACCCAAGCCATCTTGGATCCTTTTTGGTTAGTGGCATTGATTCCTTTCGGAACCCAAACTTTCTTAGTGTTATTTAACTTTCTTTTGTTGCACATATAAGATTTGTGTCCTTTGATACCACAAGTATAGCAAGTAATGGATGAAGATGCAGGCACAAAGAAATTTTTAAAGAGTTTTTGTTTCTTATGAGTTCTGAATCCTAAACCTGCTTTGTGAAATACTGTTCTTTGGTTATTTAAGAGTAAATTCAATTTTTCAGAACTGTAAGTAAATTTTTCTACAAAAGGCTTTAGTTTTTTAATTTTTTCTTTATATCTTTTGTTTTCATTTAAAACTTCTTTGCTTTGTTTTGACAAATTTTCATTTAAAAGTAAGTCACTTTTCTTTTTAAAGACATCCTTTTCTTTTTCAAGTGCCATAATCTTATCATTTAATTTTTTATTTTGAATAAGAAGGCATTCATTTTCATTTGAAAGCTTGTTATTTGTTTTGGCTAGATCCAAATTTTGCTTCTTTAAATCTTTATGTTTTGATTTTAACTTTTGAAATTCTATGACTAATTCATCAAAAACTTCATGAAGCTCATCAAAAGTAAATTCATTTTTGGTTTCGGAACATACCTCATCATGATCGGCCATCAGACAGAAGTTTGCTACCTCCTGCTGTTCTTCCTCAGAACTGGAGTCTTTACTTTCACTCCAGGTTGCCATCATGGCTTTCTTTCTCAGCTTTCTTCTGCTTTTCTTTAATAAGGGGCAGTCTACCTTGAAATGCCCGGGTTTTTTGCACTCAAAATACGTAGGCTGCTTCTTCTCCTTTTCTTTGTCCTTCTCTTTACTCGGCTCACTTTTCAGAGGTTTCTTTTTGTAATTAAACTTTTTCTTTCTCATGAACCTTCTGAATTTTCTTACTAATAGAGCCGTCTCATCTTCTTCATTATCTTCTTCTGAGTCTTCGCTTGAGTCCTCTCTAGCAGTAGATTTGAACGCGATTGCCTTCTTCTTTTTGTCGACCTCTCCATTCTTTTGTTTGAGGGAGAGTTCATAGGTCATTAAAGAACCTAATAGTTATTCCAGCGGGAGAGTGTTGACATCCTTAGCTTCTTCAATAGCTATGACTTTTGCATCCCTCGAAGCTGGTAGAGACCTGAGAAGTTTATTCACAAGTTCACCGTTAGAAATAATTTTTCCTAGGCTTCTCATGCCATTCACAATATTTGTGAACCTAGTGTACATCTCACTAATAGACTCAGTATGTTCCATTTTAAACATTTCATATGTGTGAATAAGCATGTTGACCTTGGTGGTTTTCACTTGGTGTGTACTGTCATGGGTAACCTCAAGTGTATCCCAAATCTCCTTGGCGGAGAGACAATTAGATATTCTATTAAACTCACTTTGATCAAGAGAATAAAATTGAAAGGGATATGCCCTACAAGCCAATCTATGTTATATCTCCCAAACTATTGTAACTGACAATATTCTAATAAAGGCATTATTTTTCATCATACGCTGTGTTTATATTATATGATGAACCCCATAGATTAGGGCTAAGATTTTAGGGTTATGATGAGATCATACCAGTGAGACCTAAAGTCTTAAAACCTTAATCTAAAATATTCCTAGTCAAAGGAACCCTTCGTGGGGATCAGGGTTTTTCTAATAAGACTAGCACATCCTATGTATACTAGAGAGGGTGACTGCTCTCACAGTCACTTGTGTATGACACTACTACTAGGATGTGGGTGCTCATTAGAGAATGAGTTCACTGATATGATCCAACTTGAGAATATCTAATGGAGTCTTAGCTACATGTCAATAGAAGGTTCTCATAGTGGGAGTGGTACAAGTAATCCTTTGACCTGAGACTGCCATAAGTACCTTATATACATGAACCCATGCTTTGGTTCAATTCTAATCATGACATTGAGTCATGCACAGGATTGATACTGGGAATGGTGAATTGAATATGAAGGTAATGAGTAGGTCAACAAGGAATCGATCACTCTTAGTAAGAGGAGATTGCATCCAGCTAGTTATCAATCGGATGATGATTCAGGGAATCTTTGATCAAAGAAAAGATATTAGAGATGATTTCTAATATCAAGATAATTGAATCATCAATATAAGATTGAGCTAGAAATGAATGTAAAATTAGAATTGACATATATCCATATCCATAATTATATTCTGGGTGCAGGCTGATCGAAGGATTTAATTGTACGGTAACTTTCTACTGAAGGGTATTTTTGGTATTTCACTAGAATTTCCATATCTTCCGGGTGGACATGACACGTTGCTAGACGTCAATCTTGTCTTGTGGGTTGATTAAATTGAATGATCACTTATTGGGAATAATCCTAATTGATCATAATCGGGTAAGCCCGGTTTGACCTAAATCGATTAAAAAGAGTTCTAATCAAATTAGGTCAACTTGTATTCGAACCCACTGCTGGCTAGATATGGAACCCAATGGGTCACACACTTAAGAGAATTGATCAAGGGTTTAATTTTTGTAATTAAATCATTTTGCATGATGACACTCTAGCAGGTGTTGCAAATCTTATCTTCTATTCGAATTAGATTCGAATTAGGATTCTAGATTGGTTCAATTTGGGTTCTAATTGGATCTAATTAGACCCTAATTGAGTTTATAAGGATTATGGCTGACCCTATTGGCTAACCAAGTATTTAGGCTAGCCCCTCCACCCACTCCATTGAGTTTTCATGCCAAAATGCCAAGAGTCCATGAGCTAATGGACTCTTGGCACGCCATTTGGAGGAGTCCATGGGCGCATGGACTCTTGGCGCGCCCACTTAATTCTCCGATGAATTAAGATGGGGCGGCCTTTATTTCTCACCTTAGCGCCTCACTTGTCCTCCCTTGGATGGAAATCTAATGGGTGGTGGGGTTTTAAGAAAGAAAGAAAGCGCTGTTGCTTCCCGATCGCGCGAAATAACATCTTTTCAGAGATTTAAATTCGCGACTCCTTTCTTTTTAAAACATCGTGACTTTTCCTTTAAGAAAGGCCGTGGGATTTAATCTAGAAGGCCGTGGGAAGGAGGGAAGGGGCGTGAGAAAATGAGAAGGGCGTGAGAAAGAGTTTACGGAGAGTTGTGTGGGCGCCTCTTTGAAATCTATTTAAGGGGTCAGGAAAATCAGAACTCGGTGATTGTAATCTGATGTGCTTTTATTTTTCTTCTTCCTCTCCAAAAGACTCCTTCCCTCTTTTCTTGTTTTACATTGTTTCCTTTATAGAGGACTCCTCTGTCGAAACTCTGTTGCTGAACAAGAATAAAAGAGAAGGTCTCCGACGGTAAAGGAAAGGAGTTCTGATTTTCTTTCCTTTCTTTCTTACATTAAGACATTCTTGTCTTAATTTCTCCTCCAATTTAAGACAAGCCTATATCCTCTTAGGACAAGGTCTTATCTTCAAGACAAGGGTGTCTTAAAGGGCCAAGGTCTTAGTGGATGGAGGAGAAGAGATCAAAGAAAGGGAGGCAACCTCTTGTGTGGAAGAATTCCAGCCATAATCCAAAGAATTGAGTTCTAGGAAGAAGAACTCAATAGGAGGAACCATTGGACAAGAAGATAGTGTTCTTGATCATTGCTTTATGTGGATCACCATTGGAGGGCAGACACCTGGATGCCTGGTGAATTTAGTTAGCCCCTTCAACTTCAAGTTTGTTGGAATAAGCGATTACAGGTTGGTACCCTAATCCTAATTTGCATAGATATGCTTGTCAAATATTCTAGTCTTATTTAAAAAGTTCCTGGTTTAGGATTTTTGGTATGAATTTAGTTTCAATTTTGAAATTACCCTTCCACTGCGTTGCACCGGATCCCTACAAAAATAAAAGGTTCATAGTCTTAGCATTAAGCTCGATTTGCTTAATGTCATTCTCATCCCAATCATCTTCCATCTTTGGAGTGAGAATGCCATTAATCAACATAGTAGGCTGATGAGGACCTTTTACAATTGTCCTCCATAAATTATAGTCAAGAGCTTGAATAAATATGCACATGCGTGTCTTCCAGTATGTATAATTTATGCCATTAAAAAGTGGGGGACGATTAGAAGCTTGACCTTCAACAATACCCATTCCTATTGGGGCTGCCATGATCTTTTACTCAAGATCCTTAGACCTACAAGAGAGTACCGGTGCTCTGATACCACTTGTTGCCCAGAAATGGAGCCCAAGAGGGGGGGTGAATTGGGTCTTTTAAAAAATTTAAAACAATAATGTGAGGGACTAGTGGTGCTTGTGAACAATGATGAATTCAATGCAAGATATTTAAAGCGGTAGCAATAATTAAAGAGCAAGAGAGGAAGAGAGCAATCACACACAAATACAAGGTTTATAGTGGTTCGGTACAAATCTAGCACCTACATCCACTCCCCAAGCCACCCTTAGGAATTTCACTATAATCCAAACTAGATTACAGTTGACTTGTTTTTCACAAGGCTCACAAGTCAAAACCTAAGTTGGTTTTATCACTTAGGCTTACCAACAAACCTTAACATTTGTTTTGTCTTCGGGCTCACGAGTTAACCCTAGTTGGTTTTATCCCTTTGGCTCACCAACAAACCACAATAATCTTCTTTCAAGACACCCTTGAAAGCAATGTCAAATCACAATGTAAAAAAAGATATATAATTTAAAACTAAAACAAACTCTCTTCAAGAGTAGATTTGAATCTTTGAAGCTCAAGTAGATGCTTTGTCTTCACTCTTCCTTGGAATCTCCTTCAAAGTGCCTCTTTTGGAATGAAGAAAGGATGAGCTTGTAGGCTTTTCAAGGAATCAAACTATAAGAGGCTTTTGATGTGAAGTATTTGAGAGAATATTTGCTTTTTGGCTTTTGAGTAGACTTGAATGCACTTCAATACACTTCCTTGTCTTTAAAATGAGGTTGGTGGAGGTTAAATATACCAAGAACCTTCCAAAAAATGGTTTATGACTGTTGGAACCTCGAAAATAGCCGTTTAGAGCTTGAAAAGCAAGTTCTGCAAGCCAGAAAAATAGATCCGTTAGAGCTGTTAGGCTGCAAGTGTCGACACTTGGCTGTCAGGTGTCGACACTTGGCTATCAAGTGTCGACACTTGATCTCTAGGTGTCGATACTTGAACTTTCAAGTGTCGACACTTGATGCATAAGTATCGACACTTGACACAAAAATTCTCAAATTACAAATTTCTGTATTTTCAAAATTCTCAGGCCTTGAGTCGACACTTGGAAACCTAAGTGTCGACACTTGGTGTCGACACTTGGTTGTAGGTGTCGACACTTGGCGTGCCAAGGATTTTTGTCTATGCCAAATGCTGAAGTGTTGATACTTGACTGTCTAGGTGTCGACACTTGAGACTGAAAAATCTCAGATTCAAGTGTAAATGCCTCGAAAACATAAATATAATTCTTGAAAACATAAACACATAATATTTAAATATTTAGATGCCCTTTTTCAATGAATAGGATGTCCGGGTTCGTGAGAAATGCTCCATGCCATTATGTGCCATAAACCATATATTTTTGAGATTTTGAGGTGCTTTCTTTCTGAAAACTCACAACTTGAAATCCTCATTAGTATACAATATGCACTCAATGTTTTGTTATTCATCAAAATCACTTGGTGGAGCCAACAATAGGCATTCTCAAAACACTGCTAATCACTTCTTCATTCAAAACAATTCTTGTTCCTTTAACCATTGATTCAATATTGTTTTCACCAAATGACAGATTTTCAAAAAAGTTTCTAACAAGACTTGGGTAGGTTGGTATATCTAAGGAACAAAAATAATCCCAGCCTTGTCCTTCAATCCAATCACCAATTCTTAGCCCTGAATTCTCAAGAAAACTAAAATTAATCTTCCTTCTAGTGGTAACGGGCCGATTACCCATGAAAATTACCTATTTTGGTGGCTATGGAGACAAATTTCCTTCCTCTTCATGTTGTTGAGCTTGAGTCCACTCCTCTTCTCTTCTTTTGGTCCTTCTCTTCCTTTGTGGGCAAGTTTCCACTTGTCTGGGCCTTTTAGCAATCGCTCTTTTTGGTGCCATCTAGAGCAAATCGATGGTGTGGAACAGGGATTGAGAAAATCTTAAGGAATGTGGGGTGGAGAAGTGGTCCCTAGGTTTTGGAAAGGTTTTTCTCTAGTTCGGGGTTGGGTTTAAAAGGATATATAAGCCCAAAGTTGATCCTACGGCTTATATATAAAAACTACTATCCCGATATTCGAGTTGGCTCGGCCAAAGCCTTGTCTGTTCGAGTTGGCTCGAGTAAAAATCAACAAAAAGGCTCTAAAACTTTAATAAAAGGATGCCTAGCTCTAAGAACACTTTATATAAGGTGTATCTACTTCAATTTGATTGTGGAGGTCTTCTAGATAATTTTCCTTAAATTAGAAGAAATTAGGTCAAAATCTAAAATGGGTCACATAAACCTAATTCTCCTTTAATCAATTGAAATATTTCTTTATTAAGTGGCTTCGTAAAGATGTCAGTAAGTTGATTTTCAGTTGGAACAAATTCAAGTTCAATATTTTCTCATTTTGTACATGATCCCTAAAAAAGTGATGTCTAATTTTTATATATTTTGTTCTTAAATGCTGAATTGGGTTCTTTGTTAAATTAATAGCACTTGTATTATCACATTTGATAAGAATTTTTGTTTGAAAAATATCAAAGTTTTTTAATTGTTGCTTAACCCAAAGTACTTGTGCATAACAACTCCCTATAGCTACCTACTCTGCCTTAACAGTAGACAGTGCTACAGAGTTTTGTTTCTTACAGTGCCATGAAATTAAGTTCAACCCTAGAAATTGACAAGTACTGCTTGTAATTTTTCAATCAATTTTACATCCACCATAATCAGCATCAGAAAATCTAATTAAATTTAATGAAGATTTCTTAGAATACCATAAACCCAATTACTTGTTCCTTTTAGATATCTTATAATTCTTTTAATAGCTAGTATATGTGATTCTTTAGGATTTGATTGAAATTTAGCATAAATATATACACTGAACAAGATATCAGGCCTACTTGCAGTTAAATACAATAGTGATCTAATCATACCTCGATAAAGCTTTTGATCAATGTTGTGGCCATCCTCATCTTTGTCTTGTATGCAGGAGGGGCTCATGGGTGTGTTCATTTTTTGGATGACTCCATACCAAACTTATTAATGATCTCCTTGATGTACTTTGCTTGGTTGATAAAAACTCCTTCCTTTGTTTGATTAATTTGGAGTCCGAGAAAATAGGTCAGTTCACCTATCAAGCCATTTCAAATTCACCCTGCATGAGCTCAGCAAATCCTTTATACAAATTTTTATTAGTTGTACCAAAAATAATATCATCTATATAAATCTATACAACTAACATATCATTTTTTTTTTTATTAATAAATAATGTTGTATCTACATTGCCTCTAATAAAATTATTTTCAAGTAAAAATTTGCTCAATCTATCATACTATGCTCTAGGTGCCTGTTTTAATCCATACAATGCTTTGTTAAGTTTGAAAACATGATTTGGAAAAGTATGATTTTCAAAACCTGGTGGTTGTTCTACAAAAACTTCTTCTGAAATAAAATCATTTAGAAATGCACTTTTTACATCCATTTAAAATAATTTAAAATTCATGTAGTAAGCAAATGCAAGTAATAATCTTATGGCTTCTCGTCTTGCTACGGGTGCATAGGTTTTATCAAAATCTATTTCTTCTTCTTGATTATAACCTTTAGCCACTAATCTTGCCTTATTTCTAATTACATTTACTTTTTCATCTAGCTTATTTCTATAAACCCATTTAGTTCCTATAACAGGATGGTTTGATGGTCTATTCACTAAGGTCCATACATTATTTCTTTCAAATTGGTTAAGTTCTTCATACATGGCCATCATCCAATTAGGATCATTTTTAGTTTCTTCTATACTATGTGGTTTTACATGTGAAACAAATGCTAGGTAATCATGTGCTTCTCTAAGTGATGACCTAGTCCTAACACCTTATGAGGGATCACCTATAATCAAATCTTTAGGGTGTGAAGTTACATACCTCCATTCTCTTGGTAGATCTCTATGATCTTGACTTGCCATTTCTTCTCCTTCTTGAGTTGGTTTTCCTTTAGACTCATGTCATCCATAGCTTTGTCAATTGCACCTGTATCATTGTCAATGCACTCTTCTTTTCTAGAAGGTAAGGGATTAGATTCATCAAAAATAATATGAACAGATTCTTCTACTGTTAATGTTCTTTTGTTAAATACTCTATAAGCTTTGCTATTGATTGAATAACCAAGAAAAATTACTTCATCAAATTTAGCATCAAACTTTTCTAAGTTATCCTTTCCATTATTTAACACTAAGCATTTACAACCAAATACATGAAAATAATGAATGCTTGGTTTTTTATCATTCCAAAGTTTATAGGGATTTTCTTTAAAATTGGCCTTATCAAAACACGGTTCAAAATATAGCAAGCAATGTTTATAGCTTCTACCCAAAAGTACCTTGGAAGATTGCCTTCACATAACATTGTTTGGGCCATTTCTTCCAAAATCCTATTCTTCCTCTCTACAACACCATTTTGCTATGGTGTTATAGGAGTGGAGAAATTGGGATCAATACCATGCTCAGTGCAATATTCATCAAAATACTGATTTTCAAATTCTATGACATGATCACTTCTAATAGAAATAACTGAAAGATTTTTCTGGTTTGAAACTTTCTTGTAAAATTTTTGAAAAACTTTAAAAGCTTCATCTTTGTTTGCAATGAATAAAATCCAAGTAAATCTCTCACAAGTCCAAATTTCATACCACCTAGGCTTGTGGTCCAAGTTGGTCCAAATAGGTCCATATGTAGTAGCTCTAGAGGTATAGAATTGAAAATCATATTTTTTTGATTTAAAACATCCCCTAATTTGTTTACCTAGTTGGCATGCATCACAAACATGTTCAAAATCAACTTTGAATTTTGGTAAAGCTCTAACTAGATCTTTGAAAATTAATTTAGCAATTATATGCATGCTAGCATGACCTAATCTCCTATGCCAAAGTAAGTTAGACTCTTTGGTTTTAACATTCATTACCACTAGACTTGTACTACTAGATATAACTAGATCATTCAAATCTATCACATATATGTTTCCAAGTCTATGGCCAATGAGCTTAGTGTTAGAATCAAGTGAGTTAGTTATAATACACATCGAAAATTCAAAGACAACCTTGAAGCCTCTATCACATAATTGACTTATACTTAGTAAATCATGCTTCAATTTATCGATTAGCAATGCATTTTCAATGAATGTAGAAGGGATTATTCTAATCTTACCGATACCAATTATTTTTTTCTTACCATTGTCACCGAAAGTGACCATTCCTTCATCCTTCATCTCTAGGGTGATGAATTGTTTCTTGTCACCCATCATATGTCTTGAATAGCCGCTATCTAGATATCATCTTTTCTTTGTATTCTGGGTTGCAAGACATTCCTGCAAAATAATCAAGTAGTTTTTTTAGGTACCTAAGCTTTCTTGGATCCTTGCAGGTCAGTAGGATTTGTTCCTTTGGGAACCCAAATCTTTCTAATTTTACTTCTAACATTTCTTTTGAAATTGCATTCAAATGCTTTGTGACCAACCTCATTACATAAATAACAAACAACTCTTGATGCACATATTGAAGCTCTAGATGCAAAGGGTTTTGATTTAAAAAATTTTGATGCATGAAATTTAGGTGCTGAAAACTTTGATACATATGATTTTGAGGATATAAATATTGTAGCTAAAACTCTATTAGTATTCAAAGGGTTATAACCAATCTAGCTTTGTTCTTTAAATCCCTTTAATCTTTTAAAATTAGCTCAAGCTTGTTCAAACTTAATGTTAACTTTTCAACCAATGGCTTGAGTTTTTCAACTTGCTTTTGCAAACCAATGTTTTCTTCAAGTAAACCTTTATTCTATTCAAGATAATTATTCTTTTCAACTTGTAAAGCCTTATGTTTTCAGAAAATCTCTTTAGTTCATTTTACAAAATCTTATTCTTTTTTGAAATTTCATCTCTTTCTTTCAATAAAATGTCATTGCTATTTTTCAAAGCTTTAATTTTTGGACTCGTCTTTTTGTATTCAGATAATAGCTCATGAAATGCAGTATTTAATTCATCAAATATAAATTCATCTTAAGGTTTGGGAGACATTACCTCATCTTCGAGACCCATTAGACATATGTTAGCTATTTTTGTGGTCGCTTCTTCTTCATTTGAAGTGACTCCTCACTATTGCTCCAAGTTGCAACCATTGTTTTCTTCTTCTTCTTTTTGTATGCTTTCTTCAAATTGGGACAATATGATCGGAAATGCCCTGATTTCTTACATTCGTAGTAAATGGGCTATTGCTCTTTATCTTTATCTTTCTCTTTTTCCTTGTCTTTGCTATATTCTCTTTTTATAAACTTTTTAAATCTCCTTACTATAAGTGAGATATCATCATCTTTGAGTTCATCTTCGGAGGAGGGCTTTGTTCATCTATTTCTTCCTCTTGTCTCATCAATTATGCTACAGCTTTGAAGGCAATTGATTTCTTCTTCTTTATATCATTTTCACTTCTATGCTGCATGGTCAGCTCATGAGTAATCAAGGAACCCAATAGCTCATTTAGTGGTAATGTGTTGAGGTCCTTGGCCTCTTGAATTGCAGTCACTTTCGGGTCTCATTTTTCTAGAAGAGATCTCATAATCTTTTGCACAAGGTCTACATTTGAATATGTCCTGCCAAGACTCTTGATGGGGACATTGGCAAGAAGAAGAAGTTGTAAGCTAACAATCTCTGATTTTGTAGCTAGTCCAATTTTTTTCAGGTTCCACTCAAAATTATGGAGATGAAACCCAACCTCATGAAGCATCTTGAAGGCTCCTAGTTCCACCCATTTAAGAAGAACAACCCCTATTGTATGAAGCAAGTCAAGACTATTTCCATTTGAGACAAGCAAGCCAAAGAAATTTAACTAATGAAGACCTTTCTTTCCAAAATTCTAAGCAATCCATTTGGGCTAGCCAACCTATGATTTGATTCACCTAATTTGAAGCATATTTGAAGACTAAATCTTAAAAGACACATGGAAGGCTTTTGATGAGGACCCTTGGTGAAATAGGATGGCGCTACATGATGATTCTAGTTTCTTCTCTTGTTAGGATTAGTTACCTAGAAGCTTCTCAATGTAATTAGTTGCCAACTAAACATGGATTAGTTTGCACTTAATCCTCCCTTTTGCCACCACTTCTGGGTTCTCTTGTCCTATAAATAAGACCAAGGCCCCCTTATGTAAAGCAATTGAAAAAGCCTATGAATGAATGAAAGCTTAGTTTGGTTCTTTTTTCACCTTATCGAGTTCCATTGTTTTCTCTATGAGTTTGAGTGTTAGTTCCTTAGCCATTAGAGCTAGGTCACTCCTTTAGGTAGAGGGTGAGAGGCCCAAAGTTCCATTCCTAAGCCATTCTACCAAGGTTCCAAGGAGATCAAGAAGAAGAAGAAGTGCTGTCTAAAAACTCAGCAACCTTCTTCAAATCCCTTCACTTTCCTTTGTTGAATCCTTCATTTTCTTTCAATTCTTTATCACCATATCCTTGCTTTGGATTATTTGTAGGTTTTTCTTGATGGTTTGAAGCTGATGATGAAGGCTCCATGCTAAGAACCAAGCTCCAAAAGTAAGTTCTATGTAGGGAGTGTAGATCTTGTCTCTAGACTTTAATTCTTAAGTGATGAGTGCTACCTTCCATTTTAAGCTTTGATCCTCTTCATTGTTGGAAAGAAGACCCTCTTGATCCATGGATATGAGGTTCTTAAAGGTAGCTTAACCTAGTTTGAGGAATTCTATGCCCTTAGACCCTACTTTTTATTTTCTTGAAAGAAAGCTTGCACAAGGGTGTTCAGAATTCTACTCACTTAGTTTTTAGATTGAAGTTCTTCATCCCTTCTATGCATAATTTTGACCATAGCTAGAGCTCAAATTCTTGTATGATGATGCTAAGTGAGTAGATCACACCTCTACACACTCATTTCATCAAATTCATCCCCCATCAACTCTTTAAACCATTAATAATATTTGTAAAATGTGAGAACATGGCAGATATAGTCTCATTTGATTCCATCTTAAATAATTCATAATTGTGTACAAGAAGATTCATCATAGATGTTTTGACTTGAGAGGTTCCTTCATGGGTTACTTCATGTTTATCCCAAATTTCTTTTGCTAAATTACAAGTAGAAATTCAGTTAAACTTGTTGGCATCCAAAGCATAATATAAGACATTCGTTGCTTTGGTGTTCAACTCACCCATTTTCATGTCATGTTCATGCCATTCCTCTTCAGGTTTTGGGATGTCCATGTCATCAACCTTCTTTGTGGGTGTGTGAGGTCCTTTCATAATTGAAAATCTACTACTTGAATGTAAATTTTTATTCGGGCTTTCCAGAAGGTGTAGTTAGAGCCTGTGAATAGTGGAGGTCTATTTGTGCATTAGCCTTCGGCCAAATAGGTACTTAAGGGATTTGCCATTAATCTTTACTTTAAGTATAATTCAGAGACACTACTTGGATACTAGTTGTTGCCCAGGTGGCTTATCTAAGAGGGGGGTGAATTGGATATTTAAACTTTTTAACAAGTATGTGCTCCTTTTAAAATAACTTTGTGTAGTAAGTGATGTGAACTAAGCAAGAGATGTGGAAGCAATTCAAAAGCACAATCTCACAAGCACAAATACAATCAGATTTAGAGTGGTTCGGAGCAACCTTGCTCCAACATCCATTATCCAAGATACCACTTAGGATTGCCACTATATTCACCCTCGGAATACAGCCGAATTGTTTTCATGGGCTCACAATCCAAAGCCCCAAACTTGGTTTTAAACCGAGATCACCAAAAATCCTATACACTGTTAGTTTTCTCAGGATCACTAACAACCCACTCTTGATTTTCAAAGGCCCACCAAAAACCTTTACAAGCTCAAGTAATAGCACATGCTGTAATTGAAACAACTCAAATAAAGAGTTTAAATAATAGAGCAACACTATGACAAATCGAACATTGTCGGATGGTTGTAGTTGTAGCTCTTAAGAAGCCCTCTTGATTACTCTTTAAATGCTCTTCAAGGCATCTTATCTTCCTTAGTGAATGCCTCAAGAATCTGATAAGAGTTGGTGAAGTCTTGAGTACTTGCTTGAAGGCTCTCTTGAATACTCTCTCAAATGTTCATTAAAAGCTCATTAACTTGTTCAAAAGATGTTCAAATCCCTTATAATTAGTCCCTTTAACTAATTTCAAGTCAGTATAGCTATTGTAGAACGTTGGGATTTGAAATATAGCCATTGGAGTACTTTTTGAACTAAAAAAAGTAGTTCTAGAACTAGCCATTATGAACCTAGAACAGTTGCTCGAGTCAGCTCAGATGCTTCGAGTTGGCTCGGTTCCATAGAACTTTTGAATTTTCGCTCTGCTTGAGTCAGCTCTTCTTAGTCGAGTCAGCTATGGTTCTCAGAACTTCTAAAAGAGAACTCTACTCGAGTAAGCTCTTCTTCAATGAGTCGGCTCACCTGGCTGAACTTTCTCAGAACTGATTTTTCTTACTCTAGACGAGTCGACTCGATGAACTATTGAGTCGGCTCGGTTGTCTGACTCAAAGTCTGAGTCAGCTTGGATATCAGTTGGGTCAGCTCACCTGTCTGACTGTGGAAATGAAGCACTGGATGAGTCGGCTCTTCATTCTTTGAGTCGGCTCAGATGTCTAGATGGCAAAAACCTTAGTGCCATGCCATACTTCGAGTCAGCTCTTCTGCTTTAAGTCTGCTCGAGTGACTTTCACCAAAGACCTTCATAACTTCTCTAGATTTCATCCAAAAGCTTCCAACCAACTTTATAGCCTTCCAAACTTTTTTAAAGTCTATTCAAAGAAATTTAAACTAGGAAAATATGTTGAATTGGCCCATTTTCATGAATACATAGGTAATTTTTTTTTGGGCCCTTGATTACATGATACGTATGTCAAAATAAAGTTGACTTACACTAGAATTGTAGGTAGAGTGTTTGTACATTAAAATCATCCTACAAAAACTTATAAAATACTTGAGAATTGTTAGTAATCAAATGCATGCTCCAGTATTTTGTTATCATCTAAATCTTTCCAAGGGTCAACACTTCTATCATTAGATTAAAAATCTAGATAGTCCAATACTAAAGTATAATGAGTTTCTTATCGAGTCAACATGATATTCTCAAGTCAAAGGGACACTTATATCCATACACTTTTTGTGAGATATTTTTGATAGTAGAGTACTCCATAGAGTTAATCACTGTTCAATGAGATGTATTCCTACACTTACTTGCATGCCATACTAGTATCTCCACACTCCTTGGTTAAGAGGACAACCAACCTATATGGCACACAATGATCTACTCTCAATAAATGTTATTATCATAGGTAATAACATATCATTTGGTCTTGAACCGATTTAAGAAGTACTCGATAAATGCTTCTTTATTGAATCAATATAGTTCTAAAGACTTCAACACATTATAGTTTATAGGAAGATGGCAAATAGTGTTGAGCAACCAAAAATAATATTTATTTTATTTGTAAGTCATATACATTTACAAGATAGATCAACCATCTATAATTTATATGATTGACTTTATGACACTTTTTCCAACAACTCCTAGTTAGACTAGAGCCAATCAGAATAGTATCATACATCCATCTTTCACTTGTAATTATCAAACTCTATAAATTTTTAGGGCTTTAGTAAATGGATCAGCCAGGTTCTCTTTTTTATTGACCTCATTTCATAATCTCTCAAACAAGATGGTAGCGATGCAGAACGTGCTTAATCTATTGATGTGCCTTCTGTTCTTTCACTTGAGCAATGGCTCTAGTGTTATCATAATATGGAACAACTAGACCATGAACGGAGGGTGCCACTCCAAGCTTGGTGATGAACTTTTATAACCATCCAACTTTCTTTGTAGTATTAGATGCTGCAATATACTTCGCTTTCAATATTGAATCTGCCATAGTATATTGCTTGGAACTTTTCTTGCAAATAGCTCCTCCATTATGGGTAAAAATATAACCTGGTATACTTTTGCTATCATCCTAGTCTGACAAGAAAATGAAGCTAGTATAACCAGCTAGTTTCAAGTCAGAATCTCCATAAACTAACCATTGGTCCTTAGTATTTCTTAAATACTTAAGGATAGTTTTTATGACCTTCTAATGGTTCTTTCCTGGATCAAATTGGTATCTTATCACAACTCATAGTGAGTATGCCACATCTGGTCATGTATATATCATGGCATACATAATGAATCCCACTATTGAGGTATATAAAATCCTGCTCATACGCTCTCTCTTGAGGAGTTGTTAGACAATCCTTAGAAAGAGTAATTCTATGGCTTATCAAAAGATAGGTTTTTTGGAATTCACCATGTTGAACTACTTCAGCACAGTATCAATATACATCGACTGGGATAACCTTAGAACCATTTAGATCTATCCCTATACATCTTCATTCCAAGAATGTAGGTTTCTTCTCCCAGGTCCTTCATAGAAAGTTAGGATGACAGCTAAACCTTTATTTCCAGCATTGCAGGAATGTCATCCCTATTAAGAGAATGTCATCCATATACAAAATAAGAAATAAATTACTAAAGCATTAGTTCATTTGTATATGCAGGGCTCTTTTGCATTCTTAACAAAGCTATATGTTCTGATCACCTTATCAAAATGCATGTTCTAACTTTGAGATTCTTGCTTCAATCCATAAATAGATCTTTGAAACTTGCACATATTTGATTTATTAATGCATGTGAATATGAACCCTTTATTTTGTATCATATACACCTTTTCTTCTAACTCTCTTTTTAGGAAAGCGATATTGACATCAATTTGCCAAATCTCAAAAATCAAGATATGTCGCTATTGCAAGCATAATCCAAGTGACTTGTGCATTGCCACAGGTAAAAGTGTCTCATCATAGTCAATACCAAAATGTTGACGATAACCTTTGGCAACTAGATAGGCTTTATAGGTCTCTACCATCCCATTTGTGCCCATTTTCTTTTTGAAATTCCATTTACATCCTATGAGTTTGACTCCTTCAAGTGGGTCGACGAGAGTCCATACATCAACGACTTTAATGGACTCCATTTTAAATTTCATGGTTTCAAGCCATTTCTTAGAGTTGGAATACTGCATCACATCCATATGGTGATTGGATCCTCATTATTTTCATCAAGTTCAATAAGATCCATATCCTAATTAAGAAATCATAGTATCTATCTGCCTGATGTGATACTCTACTAGATCTCCTTAAGGTTGGCTCTACAACAAGCTTTGGATTTGATCTAATGAAATCTAATCGAATTGGTTCAATAATTATGTTGATTCTTCTATTTAGCAAACTTCTTCAAGTTCAACCTTAAAGACATTAGTTCCTTCCGCGTGGAACTCTCTTAATAAAAAGCTACCTTACTACTAACGAATATTTCATGTTCATCAGTATGGTAGAAGAAATAACCCTTAGTTTCCTTTAAGTACCCTATAAATGTACACCTATCAGACCTAAGCCCAAGCTTGTCCATTTTTAAATGTTTAATATAAGTTGGACATTTCCAGATCCTAAGGTGTGAGAGTATCGACTTATGTTCTGTCCATATCTCAAATAACATTTTATTTATAGACTTGCTAGGAACTATATTTAGAATGTAACAAGCCGATTCTAGTGCATATTCCCAAAAGGAGATAAGCAAACTCGCAAACCCCATCATGAACAGAACCATGTATAATAGGATTCGATTCCTCCTTTTAGATATTCCATTATGTTGAGGTGTCTCGAGAGGTATCCATTATGAAAGAATCCTATTCTCTTCTAAATATGTCATAAATTTAATGGTAAGATATTCACCTTCTCTATTAGATCAAAGAGTTTTGATATACTTGCTAATTTATTTCTTTACTTCATTACGAAATTGTTTAAACATTTTAAATGACTCAGACTTATATCTCATTAAGTAGACATACACATACCTTGATAGGTCATTAGTAAATGTGATGAAGTAGTGATATCCATTTATGGATGAAGTGTTCATGAGTCTATATATATTAATATATGATATGGTAGGATCGCTGACGTGGGATCTCAGTCGGACGACATGTCAGATAAAGCTGCCATGTGGCATGTCCCAGCCCAGACTCCTTCGCCAGGCTGCGCTCCCTTTGGGTCGAGACATCGAGGTCGAAGCCGAGCTCCACCCTCTTTCATCCGGCTGCACTCCCTTCAGGTCGAGACGCGTAGGTCGAAGCCAACCTCTGCCCTCCTTCGCCCGGCCATGTTCCCTTCGGGTCGAGACACCGAGGCCAAAGTCGACCTTTGCCCTCATTCACCTGGCTGTGCTCTCTTCGAGTCGAGATGTCGAGGTTGAAGCCGAGCTCTGCCCTCCTTCGCACAACTGCACTCCCTTCGGGTCAAGACGCCGAGGCCGAAGTCGAGCTCTGCCCTCCTTCACCCGGCCGCGCTCCCTTCGGGTCGAGATGCCGAGGTCAAAGTCGAGCTCTGCCTCTCCAGATCGGCTCCATCGTGGACAATGAGATATGCTGCTAAAGGAGGTGGCCGCTCTCCCAGGATGATGGCCCGATGATCGAGGACCACAAAAGGATGCCTGCCAGGCCATGATGGTGATCCAAGCAGCCACTTGCACCAGAATATAAGGAATCCTCCGATCGAGGCTCTATATTCTGCACCAACCGTCTGTAACCTCCGAAATTGGAAGTCAACCAATAGATCCAAATCCAGGAGGCGGTGGCCCGCCAATCGAGATCCTGCAAAGTTGTCCAAAAGGGAGTGACCAAAAGGAATGTCAGCATGAACAGTAGCTTCCATGTCACCAGAATGGAAAGACAACCCAACCACGACATGAAACATCACCGCACGCACCCATAAGCATGGGGAAGATCTCAAGGTAAGCGATGGGTAACGCCTTAGCAAAAATGGATCTCCTAGATTCAATCAAGGTAAGAAGATGCATGCACATATTCAAGCTAAGTTTCAGATGAGTGAGGTCAAATGAGCAAGAAGGGGGCAGTGCATAGGAAGATAACGCTCGAGGCTACTGCAAAACTCCCAGGAGGGGTCAAGACGGACACAGCAACCCAGTTCGAGCTTTCCTCTGCAGTCACTCCTGTAATTTGTGCTCGGCCCGCTTGCACTCTTTCATTTCATAACTTCTCCTCCTAGCGTGGAGTCCATGCTCAAGGCTCAACCAGGAGGATCTGTTCCCCTAGATCGTTACTGACTTGAGTATCGAAGTGCCCCTGCCAGAATCCCCGACCCTGGTCATTGACTCTGTTTTACAGGATCGGGCGATCGAGCAGGATCACGTAAGACGGTGGTGAGTTCTGACCTCGACCTCAGCTACGGGCCCCAATGATCTTGGCAGTAACAGATTGGCATGCCTGGTAGGGGGTGACAGGATGCACTTTGTCCAACCCAAACCCCTTGCAAGTAGCTTATCGAGAGGATGGTGACGACGTGGGCAAGAGAAGTCACCACCAGCCATGCGAGAGATCCCCCTTCCCATGGGGACTTGCACAGTTCAGAAGGGGAGCTCCTTGCCTCATCTCAACCACCTCCGATGGACGTCCAACTAGCTGCACTCGCCTAGCAGATACAGATCCTCACTATGGCAGTGCGCTAGCTCCAGCATCAACACCAGTCCTTGGCTACCAACCAACAACCAGGGACCCTCGCGACCCTTGCCGTAGCACCCCACGATAGCCTGCGTTCCTTTCAAGGAAGGCTGTCGCAGTCGTGGGCCATCACCGACCATCGGGGTAGTCACCGGACTCCAACAAAGAGACAATGGGCTGGATCTGCCGATCAGGAGAGCCGGTCCCAGATCCTCAAGCAGGAAATAGCTAGAGCCCGCTGAGGTCGAAAAGGCAAGACCCCCCATCATGGACACTATCCCACGTCACCTTCTCCATCTCCTTCAGCCTCCACAGAGGGTTCCACCGATGAGGCCATCAGGTACATGGTAAAGAAGTGCCAGGAGGAGCAGGAGTGCAAGCTGGTAGAGCTTACCTGCCAGTTTGCAAACATACAGGGCTCTGCTAGCGAGCCGGTGGGCTATGACGCCCATCCCCCTTTCTCCCGAGAAGTCCAAGAGGAGGCAGTTCCGAGCCGGTTCTGCATGCCGCAGGTGGATCCCTACGATGGGACCACCAACCCCTTGGATCATCTTGAGAGCAACAAAGCCCTTATGAGAGTCCAGGGGGTGACCAATGCTCTCCTCTGCATCACCTTTCCTGCTATCTCCATAAAGTAGCTCGGGTGTGGTTCACCCACCTAGAGCCGAAGAGCATCAGTTACTTCGCTCAATTGGAGCGAAAGTTCATGGCTCATTTCGATGCCTACCGAAAGGTGCCATGAGAGGTGGACAGCCTCTTCTCTATTAGGCAGCAGGACCGCGAGCTCCTACAAGACTATGTGGCCTACTTCAAGGTTGCTACACTGGAGATCTACAACCTTGATGAGCCAGTCACCATGCTGGCACTGAAGAGAGGGCTCAAGACTCCTCGCCTGACCTACTCTCTTGACAAAAAGCCCTCGAAGACTTACTCTGAGCTCCTCCTTCGAGTCCAGAAGTACATCCTTGTCGAGGAGGCGGATCGAACGAGGAGGGAGATGGACGGAATGCCTCCAAAGAAGCCATCTCTCGGGGAGACCTCCGGGACGTGGAAGCCTAGACCAGCCATGTTGAACTCCCACCATAGGTCGAAGCTGAGAAGAGACCCCATCCTGGAAGGGAGCTTCACTCCTCTCCTCACCCCGAGAGCAAAGATCCTTATGGAGATCGAGGGCAAACATTACCTGAGGCACCCACCTCCACTGAAGCCGTCCAGTGGCCATGACAGGACAAAGTACTGCAACTTCCACCACGACTACGGTCATGACACCCAGGAGTGCCGCAACCTCAAGAGGGAAATTGAAGAACTCATAAAGAGGGGTTACCTCGAAAGATTCATGGAGGGCAGAACCCCAACAAAATCCCAGGCACTCATCACACTCCCTTCAGTCCATGCCATCGACAATTTCTCTACCGAGAAGCCGGTGGGGATGATATGCTTGGGAGCCGAGTGCGCTTCCAAGAAGTCTCGGGGTGGGCAAAATTTTGAGAATGTACTTTCCTTTGCGAGGGAAGGAGGGGATGAAAATAAGAATATAAACAATGATGCTGTGGTCGTCGAGATGACAATCACAAAATATCCTGTAAAACACATCATGGTTGATAGTGGAAGCTCCACGAATGTGGTTTTTTATGATGCTTTCTCCAGGATGAATCTTTTCTTTGCTCAGCTCAGACCCATGCACATGCCCCTTGTTGGCTTCACGGGTGACTCCGTATGAGTCAAGGAAAAGATTACCCTCCCCGTTACTACCGAGACACCACCTCGATAGAGTACCATCATGATGACATTCATGGTTATTAGGCTCCCTTTAGCCTATAACGTGATCCTTGGCTGACCCAGGCTTAACCTGCTCGACATAGTTATCTCCATAAAATGGCTGTTGGTGCAGTTCCAAACTCCCTATGGTGTCGGGAAGTTGAGGGGGGCACCTTAACATGTTCAACATTTCCTCCAAACCATCCCCGGGGGTCGGGCTCAACCTGCTCGACACAGTCATCTCCATAAAGTGGCTGTTGGTGCAGTTCCTAACTCCCTATGGTGTCAAAGAGATGAGGGGGGCACCTTAGCCAATTCAACATTGCCTGCAAACCATCCTGGGGCCAAGGCTGTCGAGGATGACCCCAGCACAAATGACCTTGACCAAAGGGTGTGGGATCCTAGAGGTGGCTTAGTCGAGAGCCTGCTGTCATATCCCTCAGAATCGACCCGACGAAGATGGTGTATATTGGGGTGCAGCTATAAGATGATGAATGGGCCCACCTTCTAGAGTTCCTCCAGGTGAATGCTGACATGTTTGCTTGGACAGCGATCGACATGCCAGGGATCCTACCAGAGATCATAACCCACAAGCTAAGCATCGACCCGAAGTACCACCCTATCTAGCAGAAGAAGAGAAGTTTTGCACCAGAGAGGCAAAGGGCGATTAATGAGGTGATGGACAAACTCCTCACAGTCGGCTTTATTCGGGAAGTGCAGTATCTAAGCTGGCTGGCAAATGTGGTCATGGTGAAGAAGAATAATGGGAAGTGAAGGATCTGTGTAGACTACACCGACCTCAACCGAGCTTGTCCAAAGGATAGCTTCCCTCTACCGAAGATCGACCAGCTAGTGGATGCCACCTCGGGGCACCGCTTGCTCTCCTTTATGGATGCATTCTTCGAATACAACCAAATTCGGATGCATCCAAGGGATGAGGAGCACACCACCTTCATCACCGATCGAGAGACATACTACTATCGGATGATTCCATTTGGCTTGAAAAATATTAGAGCCACATACCAGCGCCTGATCCACTGGGTCTTCAGAGACCAGATCGACAGGAATGTGCAAGTCTATGTAGGTGACATGCTCGTCATGAGCAAGCCGAGTTTGGACCATGTAGCCGACCTCGCAGAAGCCTTCCACAACCTCTGAGAACACAAGATGAATCTGAACTCGGCAAAGTATGCCTTCGAAGTAGCAGTGGGGAAGTTCCTCGGCTTCATGGTGACCCAAAGGGGGATTGAGGCGAACCCAGAGAAGGTCCAGAAGATCATCGACATAGAGCATCCAACTTTGAAGAAGCAGGTCCAATGCCTGATGGGTCGGATCGCCGCATTAAGCCGATTCATCTCAAGGTCGACGGACCATTGCCTTCCCTTCTTCAAGGTGCTGCGTAAGATGAGTGACTTCACCTAGATGGAAGAGTGCAAGATGACCTTCAAAGAGCTTAAAGACTTCCTGGCATCACCACCACTGCTCTCCAGGCTGGAGACAAGAGAGGATAGCAAGAACGGAGCTCTATACAAAAATATATGATCATTTAACGGTGCCAGCTGGAGGTAGTTTTATGGGGTTCTCGATCACATGGGGCTGAAGTATATATATTGGACCTTCATAGAGAACATCGGTGGTTGGAGAACGAACTCTTCTTGAGAATAAAAAAAAAAGGAAAGAAAAATAGCTGAGGAGAAGAAATGAAAAAAGGAGCTGGGCTGTGCTGAAAAAGAAGATATTATGCAGAATTCAGAAATGAGAGATGATGCTGAAATTGCTATTGATGAGAGCTGAGGGTGTGGTTACTAGATTCAGCTTTAAAGATTGAAGAGATGATTTCCATTGATTTAGAAGGGATGCTTCAGTGAGGAGCAGATTAACGAAAATCTTTGGTGATTGCAAATCTATTTCAGCAACAGCACGTGTGTGGTATTCTTTTAGCAGTGATATGAAATTGGTAGGATCCCCTTCATTCATTTCTTTACAGTTCATTGGTTATGGGTTGAATTATGTTGTTTGATCTATGAGATCAAAGGGGGATATCTTGTTCTTGATTCTTGATCTGTCTTGAACAATGTTTCAATTGGTAAGACCTCAAATAAGAGGCAACTGTGTATGTATCAATGAGAAGTAAACTCTGTAAGATCAGTGAGATCAAAAAAACTCTAGTGAAGAGTAGATCTTGAAGATCATGAGCTTCAGTGAGGAGCAGATCTTCTAGATCATTTTTTTTGCTCAGTGAGAGCCACCCAGTGAGGGTGATCGTTTGTGGACGTAGGCTACGGCCAAACCATGATAAAATTTTTGTTTGTATTGTGATTGATCTATATTTGGAGATATGTTGTGTTATGGAGAGCCTACTAGGTTGACTTCGCTTTCCTGAGATCAGTACAGGGAAGAGCAGAGGAGTGGTAGTGCTGTTGCTTGTAGGTTGTACAGTTTTTGTTACAGGTTCAGCAGTTATAATTTGATAAAAAGATTTGGAAGTCACTGATTCACCCCCCCTCTTAGTGCCCTGGGAATTTCAATTGGTATCAGAGCCAGTTTACCCAGAATTGATTTGACAGTCATGGTTACTACATTAGAGAGGTTTAGATGGCTCACTCCAGCAAGATCCCATACTTTGAAGGAACAGATTATCATGGATGGAGTAGCAGGATGGATCAATATTTGATGTCTCTTGGATATTCAGTTTGGAATATGATTAATGTTCAATTCATTCCATCCTTGACTGAAGTAAATGATGAAAGAGAAATGAAGCAGCATGAAAACAATGCCAAGGCAGCCAATGCTTTATTGAGCGCTCTTTCTCCATATGAATACACACGTGTGATGAACTTGAAATCAGCCAAACAGATTTGGGACAAACTCAGAAGTTTTCATGAAGGAGATGTTAAGATCAGAGAAGCCAAACTTCAAGTACATCATAGTGAATATGAAGCTTTGAGAATGTCTAGTAATGAGAACTTTGAAGGCTACATGAACAGAGTGTTTAAGGTAGTAAATGCTATTGAAAGCCTTGGTGAGGATCTTCCAGAGATAATTATTGTAAATAAGATTCTTAGATCTTTACCTCCTATATACAATCCAAAGGTTTCAGTGTTGGAAGACAAGGACTTGAGTACAGTTAGTCTTGATGAATTGCAAAGTACCATGGTAGCATATGAGATGTGCATGGAGATGCCTAGTTCAATTACATCTAACAAGGAGGTGGCATTTCAAACCATGGAGAAGTTAAAGTTGTCTGATGAGGACGATTATGATTCTGATGATGAGAGAAGAATTTCTAGCATATATCTCAAAAGGTTTGAAGAAAGGAAAAGGAAAGTTCAATGGTACTTTGCCCTTAATTTGTTTTAGATGTGGTGATATAGGCCATTTTGCTGCTAAGTGCAAAAAGAAGAAGAAAGGTGATAATTCAGATGATGATGATAAGAAAAGGAAGAAATCTTTCAATGATAAGAATAAAAAATTCTCTAAGTTGAAGAAGATTGAAAAGTACAGAAAGAAAAACTTAATGTCAATGGAGAATGATGATTCTTCAAATGAAGATTTTTCAAGTGATGATAAAATTTCAGATGAAGATAGTATGATGTCCGAAAAGAAAATTGGAAAGAACAAGTCTTCTAGGGAGCAATATGCCTTTATGGCAAAGAACTCTTCACGCAAAAAGAGTGTTAAACAAAAGAGTATGTTGAAGAAGTGACTAGTGATGATAAGTCTAATGCTTAAGGAGTAATTGACTATGAGAAAGAACTAGTTGTGGCTCTTGATTACCTTGATAAGGAGACAAAGAAGAGAAAGGAGTTTGCAAAGCTCCTAAAGCAAACTGAGAAACAAGTTATTGAATTAAAAGAGCAACTAAGAAATGTTGAAAACTTGTTAAGTGAAAAAGATGAATGCCTTCTAGACAAGGTAAAGGAAATGGAACATTTGAAAAGCCTTGACACAGCAAGTGAAATAAGCATGGACTATGTCAAACAGTTGAAAGTTTCAGAAGATCAAGTAATTCATTTGAAGACTAGTTTGGAGGAAATGAAGATAATTATTGAAGAAAAGGATATTGCTTATGCCGAAAGTTCTAGTCAGATTCAGGAGCTTGAAAATCGGGTAGTGTTTCTACGAGCAGAAGTTGATAGAGTACATGAGATTCTTGAAGAAGAACCTTCAGCATCTTCAAATGTGAAAGAATGTTTGAATTGTGCCAAGATGCAAGAATCACAGAAGAACCTTGGAATACTCATTGAATCACAAAATGCTCATAAAGGAAAAGCTGGCCTTGGATATTGCCCTAGTATTGAAAAAGCTAAGGGTAAGGGTATAGTAGAAGAGCTTAAAGTAAATGAAAAGAAGAAGAGCTCATCTCAAATAAAAAATGTCCAGAAAAAGAACATTCAACAAAAGTTTCAACAGAAAATTAGAATGCAGAGGTTCAATGGTTATTGCTTGAAGTGCAATACTGATGGTCACAAAGCATCTAACTACAGGGTGATCAAGAAAATTGAAGGAATATCTACAAATAATAGATTTGCAGTTCTTGAGAACAAAGAAGTTGAATGCTTTCGATGTGGCATGATTGGACATATAGCAAGGAAGTGTATGGAAAATATCAGCATAGGATATTTTAAATGCAGAAAATTGGGACACTATGCTTGGAATTGTATGCAGCAAAATTGGATAGAATGTTATAGATGTCATATCTTTGGACACATTGCTAGAGATTGCATGACTATATTGCCTTCACAGAAAATTCAGAAGAAGATTCCTCTCAAAAAAGTTGCAAAGAAAATCAAAGATAAACAAAGAAATCAGATTGTTGATAGACAAAGTCTACCTAAGCCCATGACAATTGCAAAAAAGGCTGTTTGGAGAGTGAAAAGTAAATCTTTGTTGGTGCAAGCTGCTTTGAAAGTGCTAACAAAGAAAACATCTTGGATTCTTGATAGTGGATGCACATCGCATATGACAGGGGACAAGACCAAATTGAGTGACATGAATAATTTCAATGGGGGGTTGGTCAAGTTTGGCAACAATGATGATGCTAAGATTGTGGGAAAAGGATATGTGAGTTTAAATGGTGGCAAAGTCCTATGTGATAATGTGCTTTATGTTGAGGGTCTGAAGCACAATCTGTTGAGTGTAAGCCAATTGTGTAAAGATGGTCACAATGTGGTATTTTTAAATAAAGGCTGTGTTATCAGAAATATTGAAATAGGCAAGCAGATTGGTAAGGGAAAGAGAACTTCCAATAATTTGTATGTGCTGAATGAAAAGAACAATAATGAATGTTTGCTAACAAAGGATGATGAAGCAAAGCTATGGCATAAGAGGTTGGGTCATATTTGTGACAAGAATTTAGCCAAGCTATGTAATTTCCATTGATTGAGAAGAGATACTTCAGTGAGAAGCAGATCAACGGAAATCTTTGGTGATTGCAAATATGTTTCAGCAACAGCAAGTGTGTGGTATTCTTTCAGCAGTGATCTTAAATTGGTAAGATCCCCTTCATCCATTTCTTTACAGTTCATTGGTTATGGGATGAATTATGTTGTTTGATCTGTGAGATCAAAGGGGGATATCTTGTTCTTGATTCTTAATCTGTCTTGAACGGTGTTTCAATTGGTAAGACCTCAAATAAGAGGCAACTGTGTATGTATCAATGAGATGTAAACTCTGTAAGATCAATGAGATCAAAAGAACTCTAGTAAAGAGTAGATCTTGAAGATCATGTGCTTCAGTGAGGAGCAAATCTTCTAGATCATTTTTTTTTGCTCAGTGAGAGCCACCTAGTGAGGGTGATCGTTTGTGGACGTAGGCTACGGCCGAACACGATAAAATTTTTGTTTGTATTGTGATTGATCTATATCTGGAGATATGTTGTACTGTGGAGAGCCTACCTGGTTGACTCCGCTTTCCTAAGATCAGTACAGGGAAGAGCAGAGGAGTGGTAGTGCTATTGCTTGCAGGTTGTACAGTTTTTGTTACAGGTTCAGCAGTTATAATTTGATAAAAAGATTTGGGAGTCACTGATTCACGCCCCCCGTCTTAGTGCTCTGGGAATTTCACCAGCACTCAAGCCTGGAGTCCAGCTCTCTAGCACTCAAGCCCGGAGCCCAGCCCTCCGGTACTGAAGCTTTGAGCCCAGTTCTCAGGTAGCAAAGCCCGGAGCCCAGCTCTCTAGTACTGAAGCTTTGAGCCCAGTTCTAAGGTAGCAAAGCCTGAAACCCAGCTCTCCAGCACTAAAAATTTGAGCCCAGCTCTCAAGCACTGAAGACTGGAAGCCCAGCTCCCTAGCATTCAAGCCTGGAAGCCTAGCTCTCTAGCACTCAAACCTGGAGCCCGGCTCTTCGGCTCTGAAGCTTCGAGCCCAGCACTTCGACACTTAGAAGCATTCATCCACTCCCGAAACATTTAAGAACAAAGTGGAAGCAACTCAGCAAACTGAAGGACCTTTCTCTAACTTCATCACATGTTCAAAAAAAAAAAAAAAAAGAAGAGAGAAATGAAAAGAAGTTTCAAGCCGAGGTGACTTGGGCAGCCCCTTCCTGTGACCGTGCTACGCCGGGATGTCATCCTTTGGGGCCTCAGGCTATGCAGCTTCAGCCTCAATGGCCATTACTGGTGGAGCGGTTCGGACTCTGCAGCCGACTCCTCAGTAGTGCCCGATTCCGGGGCTGGCTCCATGTCCGAAGCTATGGGGTAGCGGAGGAAGCTTCGACCCTTGTCTGTGACGAAGTCCTCCACTTTGGAGCGGAGATACATGAAGCCTTTTTAAAAGGAGTCTGACATCGTCTCATGGAACTCGGTGGTGAACTCCTCCGAGGCCCTGCACTTTGCCACGGTCTCCTCAGCCTCCTTCTTTGCCTTGGCGGCTTGCTTCTTCGCCACATCTGCCGACTCGGCCATCGCTGCTGCCTCCTTCTTAGTAGCGATGACCCTCTTCTTAGCGACCATCAACCTCTCCCTGGCCACCTCCAGCTCGGCCTGGAGAGACTAGGCACGCCCCTTCTACCAGATGGCCTCTGCATTGAACTCAGTAAGCCTTTTCTCAGTGGCTGTGAGCTCCTCGGCCTTGCTCCTTGACCGGCTTTGGTCACGGTCCAGACTCTCTTGAAGCTCTTTCAAGTACCTATAAGAACTTGTAAGTTCTTTCTAGAGCTCCTTGTTCTTCAAACTAAGCTCCCAGAAGACATCATCCTTCTCTCTCAACTTGATCTTTAGAGACTTGAGCTCCGCTGCTCGTTGTCGGTCCTTCTTCAACCAATTCTTGCAACAATCTCTGATTAAAAGGAGATCAGCACCGAGCTGCACCAAAGGAAATCCTAGCAATCAGTACAAGAAAGAAGGAAGAAGTCAAGAAGATGAAGTCACTTACCGAGAAGAGCAGGGGAAATATGCTTCCAATCACATCCTCGAGTAGCTTGTCGGCCTTCTCTTGCCGGTCGCATAACTGGATCACAAAATTCATCATGCGCTCTGCCATACCCTAGTCTTGAACCAGGGAGATATTGGGCCCCAGCTTGAACGGGACTTTGCAGTAGTCCCTCTCTCTTCTACTCGCCCTGGATGCTGCATCGCCTGTTCCACCGGCAGAAGAAGCCTTAGGTGCATGGGGGGATCTCGTTACCTCCCCGGACGGTGCCTCTGGCACCGCCTCTATTCCCACTTGTCCCTCCTCCTCCTTGATGACAATGACTTCCGGGGGAGGAGGAGACATTATAGTGATGGCTGCAGTAGCAGCCCTGGCCCAAATGACCACCTTAGGCTCTGGGGCCGGGACTGGCTCTCGCCATCTCGGCCACTCTAGCACGGGCTCAACCACCCTCTGGCACATCTCGGGCTACCCCTCGACTACCCCCCTTCATTGTTCGAGGACGGACTTAGCCTCTCTCTTCCTCTGCTCAGTCATCACGACGAGAGCGGCCGCCACCACGCTCTCATCTCGAGCCCTCTTTCGAGGAGGATTCTTCAACCAGCTCCAACGGAGGTCTCCTCCTCATGATCGAGAGCAGGTCATCCACTGAGAACTTCATACCTTCATACAGAAGAGGCAATGTCAGTCCCAAGTCTAGAGAAATAGAGTAAGAAGCACAAGGAGAAAAGTTCGAGCCGAACTCACCCAACTCTCTCGTTGGTTCGGCCCTGGCCTCGAAAAGGTTCTGCTCTGACAACAGAACCTCGAGAGAAGGAATCTGGGTGGTGCGGAGCTCCTCATAGATATCTAGGTCAGCCACTTTGACCGCGAAGTTTTGATTAGGGGACCGATCTGGGTCGCTCCATACCCAGTCGACCCCCTCAATGGTTACAAACAAAAATTTGCTCTTCCACCCTTTGATGGAAGAGGGGAGTTCAAATTTAATGTCCTTTGGATGAAAAAAGATGGACCACCACCCCTCCTCGGAAGGGTGGCATTTCAGGGTGAAAAATATCCTGAACAGGGAAACACGGGCTACAATACCGTGGAAATGGTAGAGTACTATGAAGCAAAAGATGGTCCTTATGGCATTCGGGGTGAGTTGTGCAGGGATGAGATGGTAATTACTCAGGATCGAAAGAAAGAAAGGGTGAAAGGGAAACTGAAGTCCCCTTGCAAAAGTCTCCTCATAGAAGATGATCTGGCCCAGGCTACTGGAGGTAACCTAGTTCCCTGGTCAGGGTATCAAGAGCCAGATGGAGTGCAGGATGCCATAGACATCCCAGATGGTCCCCAGTTCCTCAGCAGAGATTGTCAAAGCAATCCTGTCGGGACCTGTTGACCGGGCAAGTTCGGGGATGGGTTCAGTTGGAGGAGGAGTGCTAGACCTGGGCTCCATAATAACTATCCTGCTAGGGGGACGCCTCCTACTAAACTTGAAATGCTCTTCTTCTCTCTCCCTATCGGAAGAAGAAGAAGGTGGCCTTGGCCTAGAAGACCCCACCTCGGCCTGGTTATTCGAGGGATGGAAGTTGGGACTGAAACAAGACATCTAAAAAGATGAAGAAGATGAAAGCTCAAGCAGAGGAGGAAGACGGACTGCATCGGAGAAGACCCTAAACTCAAAAAAAAACTCTGCTCTGCTGGGAGATGGAGGAAGAAAGAGATGAACCTGGTTCCTCGGGGAGTCTAAGATGGCTGGGGGAGATGGAAGACTTGGGTACAATGGTGGTCACGCGAGATTTGAAATAGTAGATGTTTTGAAAAAAATCAGCCCTTCATTTCAAAGTGACTCAATGCTAACCATACTATTACAGCATCTCCACTGAAAGATTAGCACCACGTGTCAACTATCGATGAGTGGGACTTCTTGATTCTACCATGGCTACTCTCAATTCTGTGCCAGCAATAACTGCTCCTCGGACATGGCCACATGGCTCTTTCGCACTGGCTTGAAGAAACTGCCTCGCGAACACCAGTGATTGTGGTCATTATTGCATCGGATCTTTGCCTTTCCATGTCAGCACCACAATTACTCCCTTTGTCTCGAGCACCGCATGCCAACGGGCCTCGGGAGTCGGGGGTAAATGATGTGATGGGATCACTGATGTGGGATCTCAGTTGGATGACACATCGGATAAAGTTGCCACGTGGCACATCCCAGCCCGGACTCCTTTGCCCGACCGCACTCCCTTCGGGTCGAGATGCCGAGGTCGAAGCCAAGCTCTGCCCTCCTTCATTCAGCCATGCTCCCTTCGGGTTGAGATGCCGAGGTCGAAGTCGAGCTCTACCCTCCTTCGCACAGCCATGCTCCCTTCGGTCGAGATGCCAAGGCCGAAGTTGAGCTCCACCCTCTTTTGCTCGGCCACTCTCCCTTTGGGTCGAGACACCAAGGTCAAAGTCGAACTCCGCCCTCCCTCGCCCGGCTGTGCTCCCTTCGAGTCGAGATGCCAAGGCCGAAGTCATGCTTCGCCCTCCTTCACCCGGCTGCGCTCCCTTCTAGTTGAGATGCCAAGGTCGAAGTCGAGCTCTGCCCTCCTTCACCCGGCCACGCTCCCTTCAGGCTGAGACACTAAGGCCAAAGTCGAGCTCCACCTCTCCAGATCGGTTCCACCTCGGACAAAGAGATCTATTGCTAGAGGAGGTCGCCGCTCTTTCAGGATGATGGCTTGATGCTTGAGGACCACGAAAAGATGCCTGCTAGGTCGTGATAGTGACCCAAGCGGCCACTTGCACCAGAATAGAAGGAATTCTCCAATCGAGGCTCTGCATTCTCCACCAACCATCTGCATCCTTCGAAATTGGAAGTCAACCAATAGATCCGAATCCAGGAGGTGGTGGCTCGCTAATTGAGATCTTGCATAGTTGCCCAAAAGGGATTGACCAAAAGGAATGTCAGCACGAACGGTAGCTTCCACGTCACCAGAATGAAAAGACAACTCGTCCATGGCACGAAACATCATCGCACGTGACTATAAGCATGGGGAAGATCCAGAGGTAAGTGACGAGCAACCCCCCAGCAAAAAGGGGTCTCCTAAATTCAAACAGGGTAAGAAGAGCATGCACACATTCAAGCTAAGTTTCAAACAAGTGAGGAATTAGGGTTTGTCTAGAGGAAGAAAGAGAGGGTGAAGGATAACTGGGGTTCACACAGATTCCTCGTCGAGGACAAGCACACAACAAAGGGCTCACATAGATGCCCTAGGGATCACATAGAAACCCTGAAAAGTTCACACAGAACTAAAGAAATCATATTCATTCATCATCATGAGAAAATACAAGAGGGGGTGGGGTATTTATAGATTCATCCCAGGGTACATGACTTGAGGGCTAAGAAACCCTAACTTGTGGACCAAGAAACCCTGGTGGACTTGGTCAACAGTGGGCCTTCATCTTGGACTGGAGCTCTCTATAGTATGCCTGGCAGCATGAAAGGGCCTAGGTGCATGAAGTCCAGCTCTGGTTAGGGGGCCTGGTGAATCTCCAGGTCTGTGGACTCTCCTGTTGAACATGACTTGAATGAAAACTACATGGACTCGATTGGACTCGACTGGACTGAAAATAACTGGATCTAACTAAGTGGACTCAATTGGACTGAATTGTCTCACTTTATTATAGGACTAATGGACTCAAATAAAATAAAATGAAATATACTTTTGGTCCCCATCACTCTCCTGGAGTGGGGAGAACTCGACTTCATCGAGTCAGGCTTAGCGGGTTAATGGAACTGAAACTAAGCAAATCAAAGCAAAGAGGCTAGTTTCATTTTTTTTTACGTTTCTTTATTCTTTTCTTACATTTCTTTCTTCTTCTTTTTTTCTCTAAATTTTTTCACTGATTTTCTTTTTTTATTGGCTGCTCTGAGATTAGTGCTACTCCAGAAAGCATGCTGCACCAAAAATCGTGTGCTGAAGTTGGCAATAGTGAAGGCATTTGCCTTCACATTCATGCAGGCTCCTTCCTTCTTCTCCATTGACCGAAGGTTGGAACAGGGGAGGTCCTCCGTCAGCAAAATCTAGTACACCTTCACAAGCGATGGTAAGGGAAGGAAGGTGGCGGCACGGTATTCCAGACGGGTGGGAGGAGGTGGAGTTGGAAAGGTGTGCTCAGGTTCGGGCGGTGTGTCAGTGATGACGAACGTGGTGATCAGCTGGATGGCAAGAGGTGGCACGGTCGACGCTATTGGCAGCAGCGGGCAAAGAAAAGGGATGGCGACATTCGTCGGCATCGTCGGCAGCAGGAGAAGCTGAACTCGTGGAAGGGAGTGATGGTCTGCCCGTCGAATAGGATTTCTATGCCCCGGATCTTCGCCATCAATGGCTGGAAGGAGGCCCAGAGCGCCACCGCAAGGAGGAGGATGAGGTGAAGGAGGGCCATCATCGCCACCACCTGCTCCGAGGTCTCCATACCTTAATCTCTTGATTTGGCTGGAGGTGCCAATCAGATTTGGGCACCTCAGTTGTAGGGCTTCTTCATGCTATCGATGGCCGGGGCCAATTTCCGTGCGGCCTTCATGATGGGGGCGGCGATGAAGATCGGGTGGAGGTCTTGATGGCATCGGTGAGGACGAGGATGAGCCGGTGGTCATTGATCCGGTGGGATAAGCATCATGATGCCATGGGCATGACATGGCTACAGGCCCGGTGGTTTGGTGGCACAGTCCTTCGACATGGTGTTGTGGTGACAGGGAGATAGGACGATGTCGAAAGCAGGAACTTCTAGATTGATGTCGATGGAGGCGTGATTGGTGGCGTTCCCAATTGTAGGCGATGTGGAGTCGGGCTTCATGGGCAATGGCAGCAGGGGGTGTGGGCATAGAGAGAGTCGGGAAGAAGAAACGTACCCTAATTCGTCTGGGCTCTGATACCATTTGATGCGGGACAGATGCGTGGGGTAGGATCGCTGGCGAGCGTAGAAGTCACAAGGAAATTAGGATTTGTCTGGAGGAGAAAGATAGGGTAAAGGATAATTAGGGTTCACACAGATTCCCCATGGAGGATAAGCACACAGTAAAAGGCTCACACAGATGCCCTAGGGATCATATAGAAACCTTGAAATGTTCACACAGAACAAAAGAAATCATATTCATTCCTCATCATGAAAAAATACAAAAGGGGGTGGGGTGTTTATAGATTCACCCCAGGGTACATGACTTGAGGGCTAAGAAATCCTGACTTGTGGGCCAAGAAATCCTGGTGGACCTGGTCAATAGCAGGCCTTCGTCTTGGACTGGAGATCTCTTAAGTGGGCCTAGCGGCATGAAAGGGCCTAGGTGCATGAAGTCCAGCTTTGGTTAGGGGGCCTGGTGAATCTCTGGGTCTGCGGACTCTCCTGTTGAACATGACTTGAATGAAAACTACATGGACTTGATTGGACTCGACTAGACTGAAAATAACTAGACCTGACTAAGTGGACTCAACTGGACTCAAATAAAATAAAATAAAATAGACTTTTGGTCCCCATCAGCAGCGCACAGGAAGATAACGCTCGAAGATTTCGACCTCTACTTCAGCTACGGGCCACAACGATCTTGGTGGCAACATTATGTATTAGACTCAAAATCTTAGTGGCTCTTTCATTTTTTCTAGTAAAAGGTCACTTAGTCATCTTCTCAAGAAGATAGGATTCATAAGTCAGCAATAATTCAAAATTATTAACCTTGAAGATTCTCTCTTTAGATAACCTATTCATCCTATTCTTATTGATATGACTTAGCCTATAATGCCAAAGATAAACATCAAATATATTTTCTATCCTATGGCATTTATTAGGCATGCATATTATATTTATAGGCTATGGTAATACATAAATATCATTCTTCAATTATTCATACATTATAGTAATACCATTTATAATGATATCACAATAACTACCTTTTATTGATAAATAATAACCATTTTGGCTCAAAAGGCCTACAAAGATTATATTCATCTAAAATTTAGAACAATAGTGACAATCACCTAAAATAATGATACAAGTATCAAAAATAAGCTTAACTATTCCTATAACTAGAATTGAAATGGATCTTCCATCTTAAACATTTAGAAATTTCCACCATCTTCGACTATTCTACTAACCTGAAATCCCTATAATAAATTACAAATATTAATAAGGCTTCTAATATCTAAAACTCAGGTAGTAGTATCACAAATAAAAAATTTATAAGGTAATATCATATAAGTACTTATCTAGCAATGCCTTGCTGATTCTTCTTCTTTCTAGGCCTATTCAGGTCTAGTGAGGTAATGTAAAGAGGATAATTTCTCTTCCAGTGTCCTTGCTTCTTACAATAGAAGTATTCAGTTTGAGTCTAGTCGGTCTTGAACTTCTTAATCTGACTTAGCTTTATCTCTGGAGCACTTTGCACTTTTTTTTATTTTTCTTCTTCCCTTTCTTAAAAGGATGATGTCCTGTCAAAACTCCTATTACATTCACCAAGCCCTTATGGAGTTGATGATCCTTCTCAAAAGTCTACAGTAATCCCAATTGACCATTGTAGTTTTCTGTAGGCCTAGTGATTCTATAATGATAAAGGAAGTCAATGTAGGACTTCAATAAAGAATTAAGAATCACATCTTCCTAGCTATTCATGTAACGAAAACCCAAGTTTGCTTAGGTACTTAATCAGTTCAATTATGTATAATATATGATCAATGATCGATGGGCTTTCCTCATCCTAGTATTGAAAATGGCAAAATTAATGTTGTTGGGAGTGTCGAAGGATTCTTTCAACACTTGATGTCCTTCAGCTAAGCATCCTTAAATTTGTACTTTAGTTCATCATTCATGGATGCTCGCATAACACAACAGACCATGGTTCAGTCACAGAGCTACTCCAGTAAGTGTCTCAGGCCACACCATGAACATTTTGATCAAGCTTCTCAAGTATCAGATCTGTCAGCACGTACAAGATCAATTTATGCTCCAAGACTATTTTTAGCTTTTAATACCAACTATCAAAGTTGGATCTTATTAATTTTTCACTATCTAATAATGAATGGAGTAGTAAAGTGGTGGCCATATTAATCTTAAAGAGAACAAGACTTAATTAGTGTATGAATCATTTAATCCTAAAGACTTGGACTTTAGTCTAAAGGTTCTTCCATTATTTTGATCAAGTTGGTAGCCTCTACCTTTATTTTGAGAAATTTTATCAATTTTATAGTGGGTACCAGAATATAATAGACTATATATGAGCTTGACTTTGGCTGGCTCATCCAAGTATATCTAAAGATAGGTTCTTAATTAATTATTTCTCTAAAAAATTTTTGGTAATAATTATTGAAAAAGTATCCTAAAGCCAATTATTTGGTTGTAGATGGTCGAGTTATCTTGTAAATGTATATGAATTATAAATAAAATAAATATTTTTTTTTGTAGCTTAATATTATTTTTTATCTTCCTATGAATTTTAATGTGTTGAAGTTTTTAAGACTACTTTGATTTGATAAATGAAGATTTATCGAGTGGTTCTTAAATCAGTTTATGGTAAAATGATATGTTGTTACCTAGGATGACAACGTTTATCGATAATAAGTCATTATGTGCTATATAGATTGGTTGTCCTTTTAACCAAAAATATGAAGATACTGGTGTAGGAGTACATCTCACTTAACAATTACAAACTCTATGGAGTACTCTACTTTCAAGAGTATCTCAGAAAAAGGGTCTGGATATAAGTATCCCTTGACCTAAGACTACCATGGTGATTTGGTAAGGAACTCACTATGCTTTGGTGCCAGACTACCTGAATTTTTAATCTTGTGATAAAAATTTTTGGATGCAATCAAGAACTTATTAAGTCAGTGTTGAGTTAAGAAGGGATTGACCACTCCAAGTTATTGGAGTAAATACACAATAGTATTTCAATTTAGCAAAACTTAGGCCTAGGTAATCCTGGTGAAGAGTCACAGGATTTAGCAGGTCGAGACACATTCGGATGTACTGATTAAGAGTTAGCAATTGACTCTAAAATTATCCCAAGTATTAGATTAAAGGATGAATTATATGGTAACTATAGCTTTGTTCTTGAATGTTGCTTTGCCATCATTTGACCTATTTGGATATTGGGTACCATTATTAGATGATTGCATCAATTAGTTCAAAAAACTGTTCTTGAGCTACTGACTTAGGGTTCAAACCTATGAGATCACATATAATAAAAGTTTTTGACTGGTCATGATAGCTGATCAACGATTGAGAATCATTTCAATGATAAAATTATAAATATGATTAACAATTTACCATAATAAATATTATAAATAAATAAATTATTAATTAATTTTAGAAGGATTAGTTGGTAATTGGATTGCTAATTGGCTCAATTTGATTGAGCAAAGAGGATTTGGTCAAGTCTAATTGAATTTGATTTAATTAGATTTCACTGGATTAGATATTTGATGACTTAATTGCTAAAAAATTTTGATCTTGATTTAAATTTAAATTTGGACTTGATTAATTTGTGATTAATTAAGTTTAACTAGAGTCCAATTAGATTAGTTTCAAGCTATTTAAATAGATCAAATCAAATTAAATTGAGATTAGAATTTATTTTGATTAAGTCAAACTAAGAAATTCCCCTAACGCCCCTTAATGTTTATCTCTCCCTTCCTCATGAAATTTAATTTTTTGCATGAAGATATTCCATGCAAAATCCTAATTAGTGCCTCCCCTAATTTCTATTCAGATTAGGATTAAGGCAAGTTAAATTTTAGAAGGAGTTTTATTTGGAATTAGGATTCAGTTTGACCAAGTCAAAATCCTATCTAGCACCACAACATTCCTCATGCCAAATAATTTTTCCATGATGAATCTCCATGCCAAATTATGTTTTGCACCCTCCCACATTCCTATTTTGATTAGGATTAAGATCATGTAAAATTAAAAGGAGTTTAAAGTTAAATGGTTTAGAGTTTTAATTGGATTTAAACATTAGGCCTTATCCTAATCTAGATAGGACTCCTAACCTATCCTTTTCTCTCCTCCATGCCAATTTTAAATAAAGTTTTTTCTGATTTTGTGTGACAACTAAGAGAGGAATACCATGAGAAAAAAAGAAGGGGGCCACTAAAAAAAATAAGGAGTGATTTTGCATGGAAAAGGTTTGGGGCATGAGAAGTTCCTTCTTGGTGCTAGGGAGAAGAGAGAGAAGAAGATTGAAAATAAGGAAAAATTTGTTTTGGATTTTTTTCTTTTCTTCTACATGTGATCCTCCTCATACTCGATCTCCTCATCTTCTTGGAGGGCTTAAGAAAATTTGAAGAAGGTCTTCATATCAGCTATCCATAGCTTTATACGGAGCTAGCACTTTAAGAATGGTGATCTCTCAGGACTTTGTGTAGACTATTAATAGAGGTTGGACATCCTATGTGGCTATGAGACGAAGTCCAGACCACCTACCACATACCATCAATACTGGCGTTCATCAACCCATGACTAGGTATGGGACCCGATGCCGTATATATTTGTAGATTAGATCTTAGCATGCATCTATTAGATCGATGCATGCTGATTTTATTTTCAGTATTTCTATTCTATTCATATCTTGTCTCAATCTTGTAGGGTAGGTTTTTAGAATTATTTTAATGCATGATTTCTTGATTAAAAGTGCTTTAATATTATATGCTTCTATTAAGTTTTCTAAAAAATAAAAATTCATGCATGAAATCCTATCCTAGTTTTCTAACAATAATTTTGCCTAGGAACTATCAGTAAGCCTTTGGGCTATCACTGGAAGTCTAGGTTAGGTCCAACCTTTAACATAATAGGACTGAGTGCTTCTAGCCAACGATGGCTAAGCTTGACTTTGGTTGGCCCACTTGACTATCGTTTAAAAAGAAGTACTAAGTCATCATAATATGAATATTAATTTCAATAGCCAGATGAGCACCAGGTCTTTGGATCTCTAATGATCATCTTAACTATTGGACTCATTACCACTCTCTTAATGGGAGGCTATGACTTAATTGTCTCCATAATTTTATCACTTAAAGGACCTAATAATTGTAGAGGGTTAAATTATATTAAATAAAAAAAAGAGAAGAAGACATTGAGCAATCAACAATCCTCCCACTAACTTTATCAAATGATGAGTATCGAATCACATTAGTCTAAGAGCACCCAGATTAGTCAAACTGATCTTCCTTACTGGCATGGGTTTGCTCGAATCGATGAGCTCTCTAATCAAAATTTGATTAACCAAATTAGCAAGGTAAGTGAGATCGATGGAAGGGTTCTGCCATTGACCTCTTCCTCAGACACCAACATAGTTGGCTAGACAAGAGGTGGCCCCAATTAATGACCACCATCAAATGCCAAACTTATCTTAGACACCAATTGGTTTATTAATTTCAATAAGACTAGCCTAGGGACTCGGGTTTGATCATTAGCCAAAATCTGGACCATTTGATAATATGGACTTGATCAGCCTATCACCACAGAATTGATGTAGAGGTACTTTGACCAAATCCTAATCAACTTTTAGTTAATTTAAATCAACTTTTCTAAGATCCATATTAATCAAATTCTAATCCTAAGCCTAACCTGATTATTTAACCTAATTCGAGCTAACCCAAAAGTTCAATTTTTTATGAATTAACTTTTGATCTTTAATTCATAATTCAGGATCTAATCAACTCTTATTTTTAGTAATTAATATGTTGGATTATGGTTGTGCAGTGGAAGATCAGATTCCAAAAAATTAATCCTTGAAACCTTAGACAACTAAAATCCTAGACCTAGGACTACCTTGATTATAAAAATTAACAAGATAAAATAATAAAAAATAGAAGAATACCTGTGATGCTAATATCCCTTATTCTACTAAGCACATAAGTGTATGCCCTTTAGAGGTGATCCACATAGGATTTTGGATCAAGGAAACACTCTTTTTTCTTGTTTAACTTTTTCTGGTAGCCTTTCTTCCTTCAGTAGTCTTTCTTCTCTTCTAGGATCTTTTTTCTTTCGAAGAGTACTTTAAAATCTCTCCAAAAATTCTCTTACTATCCTATTATCCTTTCAAATTTTCTTCCAAAGTCTTTGTCTTAAAATGACAGACTTGTCTTAAAATAAAAGACTTGTCTTAAAATAAAAGACTTGTCCTAACAAGGGAAGGAAGTGAGTTGTCAGGACAAACTTCAGATGCTTTGTTTTCAATCATCGAAGCCTTTAAATAGGAAAGAGGAGGCACCTAATATATACTTTCATCAGCCACTAATATGATATTTAAGATATTAGATAAGCCCCTTCAAACATAAGGAATTTTTTGGCAAAAAGGTGCAAAGTGAAACGTTGTTTCACTAACATTTTTGTGTAGAGTTTCTTATCGCAACTCTTCAAGAAAAACCAATAATTAGTTTTTAATTATAGAATTAAAGACTTGGTCCAACATCCTAATAGGCATATAAATTAGAAAGGCTAGAAAAAGGTGATTGATAAGCAGAAGGACTCTAGCCCATCCCATGCACCATATTATCCAAGTATTGCATCCCTTCATGAATTCATGCCCATTATTACATATTTTGACCGATCAAATCCAATCTAAATGGGCACCTATTAGAAATGATAGGGGATAAGACTTATCACCAAAATGGTGATTTAATTGTAGAAGGACTCTTGGTCCTTCTGCTGGGGTCCTTTTGTGCCCCTTAAAACATGTGTACACCAATATGAGTGCCAAGAGTCCCAAGCCCTTGGGACTCTTGGTTAAATCAATGGATAAAGGCTATAAAATTAGGAAAAATCCGAATTTGGCTGCCCCACTTAAGGCTCAGCCCAATTTAAGTCCCACTCAAATTTGTTAGTCTAAATAGTAAGCATTTAAATCCAATCTAATTAGGTTAAGATTTAGGCTAGACAACTATGCTAGTATGTTAATTACTTAGCCAATTTGGATCTTATAAAATTGAGATAAATCCCAATTTGACTTCTTTGATGAATTCCTTAATGTAAATGATCCTTTTGGCTCCTCATCTAGCTAGCAATAGGTCAAAGTTCATGTCAATTTAGTTCAATTAGAAATCAATTAATCGAATTGAATCAAATCGAACTAACCCTAGCTGCCAATTTGAACCATCAATCAAATTGAGTCATGAATTCAATCAATTTAATTCATGATAACCTACAAGACATAATTGACTTCTAGCAATGTGTCATGCCTACCTAGAAGATGAGAAATTTGATAAAAATTATCATAATATCCTTCAGTGACAAGTTACCATGCAATTCAATCCTTCGATCTTTCTTTATCCCAAATAAGTGATGGGTATGAAAAATTATCAAACCCTCACACTTTATTCATTCAAATCTCAAATTACTAATGAAGACTCCATCAATGAAACATTAGAAATTCTTTTTTAATTACATCCTATTTTGATCAAAGACTTCTTGAGTCATCATTTGATGAGATTGCATAGGATAAATACTTTTCTTACTAGGAGTGATCGATTCCTTGTTGACCTACTCATAACATTCATACACAATTCAACATATCCATGAATATCCCATATATGACTAAGTCATGAATGAGTATGAACTAAAACATAGATTCATGTGTGTAAGATACCATGGTGATCTCAAATCTAAGGATCACTTGCACAACTTTTACTAAGAGAATCATCTTTTGACAAGTAAGTAAGACTTCCATAAGTTGTTCTTATAATGGATCAATTCAATAAACTCATACCTTGATGAGATCCACATCCTTGTATTAGTGTCCTTACAGAAGTGGTCGTGAGACCAACCACTCTCTTTATCGAGCATACATAGAATGTGCTAGTCTTTCCGATAATATCGATCCCCAACTCGATGATCCTATAATTAGTAATATTTTAGATTAGGATTTATATGATCTTAGATCTCACTATTATGAACTCCATTATAACTCTAAAATCATTACCCTAATTTATAGGATTCATCATAATCTTAAAATAACAAAGTATAAGATACTCCATATGATTAAACAAAATACCTTTTATTAATATCATACTTGAGTCAGGAAAATTTTGTAGATAAGCCCTTCTTTCATAAGAAATATGATTTCCTTGTAGGACACTATTCTTTCATAATCATGATTTATTTTGTTAAAATAAAACCTAAATATTTTTATATGTATCATATATACATAAATTAATTTTAGATCTAGACTACACTTTATGGTGTAATTACTGAAATTAAATTTATAATTTATGTTCTAAACATAAAACCTGATATAAATAACTTAATTTTAGATTAATAATATCTAAATAATCAAGATTAAATTATTAAAAATTAGATCTAAATTATCTAAATAATTTTAATAAAATTATCCTTTCACCTGACTTGTTCATGGGATATAATTACAAGTGGTATCTCTATATGCTATAGCAGATTCCACGGAATAGAAAGAGAGACCCTTTAAACCCTACTTCTCTCTTATGATCAGATAGCCATGGTGGTCAACCCAAATCGAAGTAGTTACTCAAATCAAGATTTAGATCTACATCTAATAAAATCATGTTAAGAACCTGGGACTCTGATACCACTATTAAAAAGCTAAGGTAGGATTTCATGCATGATTTTTATTTTTTTAAAATTAGCTGAAGTATATGAGCTCGACTTTGGCTAGCCAACTCAAATGCATCTAAAGGTAGGTACAATACCAATTGCTTCTCTAAACAACTCCTAGTAATCATTTTGCCCCAGGGGTCCTCACAATCGGCCTTTGGGCTTCATATTGAAGGTCCTGGTTAGGTCTAAGCATTAATATGATCAAATTGAATGCTTCTAATTAACCCATGATCAAGCTCGACTTGGCTGGCCCACCTGACCATGTGTTAAGATAGTCCTACTAAGCCATCATATGTTGAATGGCAATCCCACTTGCCTGATGACCACCCGTTCTTTGGAACTGTCGATGATCATCCAACTTATGAACTCATTGCGAATCCAACTTAATGGGAGGCTAATACTTAGGCAATCATATAACTTAGTCTTTTCATGGACCTAATAATTTAGAGGATTTCAATTTTGTGACATTTGAAATGAAGACATGGACCTTGATCAAGAAAACTTCCACCAAATACTTAGAGGGTTTCTAGATCAATTTGGTCCATGGGCACCTATAAACCAGTCAACTGATTAACCTTAGTTGATATAGGTCAACTCGAATCAATAGATAGTCTAATCTGATCTGATTCACCACATTAGCTAGGTATGTAAGTGGTGTGGGCACCAGAATCAGTAAGAGACTCCAACCAATTCAAGTCAAATCCGAGTCCTTATGGTTGGATGAGTAAAAGAAAGTCCTGTAATTTTTTTCTCTTTCTTTAATTTTGAGTCCAAATAATTATGTAATTCGAGTCCATTTCAATTTTATGTTGGGACTAGTCCAGCCTGATTAACCTTGTATTTGAGAGTTGGGTCCAAATGAGTCAAGTCCAATCCATGAAGAATCAAACCAAACCACATTTGAAGACTAAAGAAGACTCAAGACTTATACTCCATAGAAAGACCAAAGCCACCTCAAGTGGGGACCACATGCCACATGACACATGCCACCTCATCATCCAAGGTTGCTGCCACATCACACATGCCACCTCAACATCCAAGGTTGCTGCCACATCACACATGCCACCTCACCATCCAAGGTTGCCGCCCAAGGGAAGAAAAGGGGAATTTGAATTTGAATTGGCTATAACCTCCTCCATAACTTCCACCACTCCTCATGGGATGCCCCATATTTTTCTCCACAAATTTTTCTCCATGATATTTGGTGTAGTTTGAACTCAAAATTGCTTAATAGTCTATAAAAGACTCTTAGTCTTCTTGTAAAAAAAAGTAAAGAAAGGAAATGAAAAAAAAAATAAAAGTTTCTTCTATGTGAGTTCTATGTGCCTTGGTGGTAGTTCTAAATTCTTCTCCCTATCCCATGCCAACCCTACTTTCTCCTCCTCCATCTCCAACACCTAAGACACTCTCCTTCTTCTCCAATCTCAAGCTAGCCCTTCAATATTCAAGGTTGATCAAGAAGACCATCACAAGGAGGCTGGCATAATCCATTTCAAGTGATCTACCATGGCGCCAAGATTATTCTTCAACAATGCTTCATCGATTCTTCTTTAGTTTCTCCATTTCATGACTAACGTATCTTACCAAGTTCCTAATATCGAGGTTTCTTTGTTGTAGGGTTCTCCGGGATTCTGAATTGAAGAGGAAGGAATTACTTGCCACAATCCAGAAAACAAGAAGGGCCCTCAATTTGTAGTATGGTCTTGTCATTTGGGAGGTCTCTTCATGAGTGATCTTGACCTACTTGAAAGATTAATGCCAGGTATGTTCTAGTGTCGATTAGGTATGAAATATTAAATTTGCCTAGCTTAACTTCTATGGTTCGAATCTTATTCCTATTTCTTTGTTATTTTGATAGTCTCATTAATTAGGTTTACGTTTGATCGTTCGAGTTCTCTTCATTAGACCTCCTTTAATATTATATGCTGAATTAATCATATGCAAATAAGAAATTGCTAAGTTAATCTTTGCAAATCTCCTTTAGGGTTGCATAGTTGCATTCTCATCTTGCATGTCCTCACTAGTAAGATCAAGGGTGATGCGGGACAAAAAATCGATGTAACTTGGTTATTTGAAAATAGTAAGAGTTAGCCTCTTGCCTTAGACACTAACCATGAGTTAGCCATGTAAGAGTTTGCCCCAAAGAACCTTGACCACAAATGTAAAACTTACCTTAGACATTAAGTGGTTCACCAGACTCAATCAAACTGACCTAAAGACCCGGGCTCACCACGAAGCCATGAATCAAGTCCATTTAAATATATGGACTGATCTAACTAACTATTAGAGAGATCTATAGAGGAGAGACCTAATTCAAATTTTGATTAGTCTTTTCTCTATTTAATTTATTCATTTTAACCTAGGTCAACCCATTTAAGGACCCAATTCTAGCTAACCCAATCAACCCATGGTTTATCAATCATGACTTAAGATTAGAATCATATCCTAAATCTTAAAATTATACAACTTAATTCTTAATTAAGTGTATCACACAAATTAAAACATTTTCAAAATTAAGTGAAATAATTTCATAAAGAACTGAAGCTTAAAATTACTGTTTCATAGTTTTCTGGTTGAGTCAGCTCTTCTACTCGAATCAGCTCATCTAGAACACACTGTTTCACAGTTTTCTGGTCGAGTCAGCTCTTTTGGTCGAGTCTGCTCTTCCAGAACATAGGTTTTGATCGAGTCAGCTCTTCCAGGTCGAGTCAGCTCTTCCAGAATGCAGTAACTTCAAATTTTAGTTATTTTCACTTGAACTTTTCAAAATTTTAGATCAAACATCTTTTAGATCTCATCTAAACATAGTTATGATCTATTAACCATAGATTAAAAGCATTTTAATCTATCAAATTTATCACTTTCTTCTTCATAAGGTTGTGATGTAGTGGCACCCTAACACGTCATAGGAGAACCGCTTGGAATGGAAAGAGATGGTCTTTAAACCATGCTTATCTCCTATGATCGGATGGCCATGGCGAATCCACCTTAATCCAAGTAGTTTGTGAAGGAAATAATATGATTTTATATGAAAACATTAAACTATATATGCATCCAACCTGGATGCTCTGATACTACTATTGGGGAACCAAGGAAATGGGAACCGTGTGGCACGGCCCGAGACATGCAATTTAAAATCTTTTACTAGACTACATGATATAGCGGAAGAAGATAAACAATTTATCTAATAATGTTAATCTAATTAACATAGGTTCCCTGTACAGATCTTGATGCATATATAGAATAATGTATGTACGAAATCAAGCATCCATTGAATGAAAATCAGAACTATTATAGATTCACACAATGATGCAATAGATTATAATATATCAAACACATAATCTAAACCCATACCTCAGTAACGATCACTTGGGACTGCAATAATCTATGGGAAGAGCTCTGGGTCTACCTGCAAGGAAAAAGATCAGGCTCTACGAACATTGCATGCGCACTGCCTCTCCGGGTGATTCATAACATGTAGCATGATTTCTTCTCCTTCATTCGAGGTACTAGCCCCTCCGGAAACACTAATGGCAGCAGCGATTCCTTCTTCAACTTCTTGAAGATGTGTGGACTCCTTCAACTCCTTGAAGGGCTGTTGCTGTAGTGGTGCTAGAACAATGATGCTTGAGAACCCTTTCCCAATGCTCTGTTCCAAACCTTCAACAGAAGGTATACACACAGGAATCCCAAAATCCATGCTCACTCTATCCCGGAGATCAAATCTCGTAATCTCTCAAGGATCAAGCAAGATATCTATCTTAGAAATTTTTTGGGCAAAGTCTCAACTTTGATCCAAATCTGGAGTGGGGAACGTTGAACATGAACTATTCACCTTCTCCAGCCCTTGCTTTTATAATAGTATCCCTCAAAACAATTAAGAGGACACAAGAGAGATTAATGAGCAGTTTGGGGTCTCTTGAGATTCCAGGGAGGTTATGAAGTCCCTTGGTATTCAGCAATAGCAACTATTAAAAACTCAAAATGCCCATCATTAAACCCAAAAAGCATTACAGTATTTAATGAAGCATTCTCAAATTTTAGCATTCAGTCAAACAAGTCGACTCAACCATTCAAGTCGACTCGACTCGAGTCGACTCATCCAAATGAGTCGGCTCGAACACAGGTTTGACAACACCTTACCAAATGAGTCTGGAATGATTCCCAATCATTCGCATGTGATGGGGCACGGGATAGGGATAAGATCGTCGGTGAGCTAAGAAGTCGCCGAAGATTAGGGTATCCTATTTTTTTTCTATTTTCTGATTTCTTTATGGTGGTGACGAAGGAAAAAATAGGGATGGAGGATAACGAGGATGGACTACCACGAACCCTAAAACCCACTCTCATAGAGAGACTTCACACCTCTAGGGCATTATACCTACCACCCACCTCACTACATGCAGTCTAGGGTATCTCACCTACCACCCATCTCATTACATGCAGAGCCCAGGGTATTTCACCTGCCACCAGGTCACTCCTGGAGCCATGAGGGGGATTTCAAAGAACGTGGAGGAAAACGAAGATGGGGGGATAACTAGGGCATCATGCCCCTACGATGTCCCGAAGGACAAAGACAACATCAACACCGCAGGTGAAGACATAATGGGCCATAGCCCTGAACAACAACAGCCAAACCAACTAACAAACCAAATCCCAAAAATTTAATTTCTTCTACCTTTTTACAATAGGAATGAGGGGTTATTTATAAGCTCCATAACCCTCATTTGAATTTGAATACAGGATAGGGATAACTCAAATTTAAATACAAGATAGGATAAGATAAGCCTATCCATATCTCAATCCTAACCAACAAAATCCTAATTTAAATTTCAAATAAAAGATAAATCCTAAATTTATTTTCAAATTTATTTGCTGCTCCAAAATTTGTGCTGCTCCGAGATTCGTGCAGGCTGATGTCCCCATCATTCCCCTGAGGTGGGGAAAAAACTCGACTCCGTCGAGTCAGGCTAGCTCAGGCTCAAGATGCACATGACTTGTAGAAAGATTTTATTTTTTTTCTGAATTTTTTTTGTCTTTTTTTTCACTGATTTTTTTTTTTTTTCCTTTTTTTCTCACGGCTGGTGTTTTTTTTTTCCTACGCTTGAAGTCGGCTGCCAATGCCGGTTATGCCTTCACGATCGTGCGAGGCCTCTCCCAATGCTTTAACGGTCGTGCGAGAACGTGGGAAGGTCCCGGATGTGGAGATCCAGCGAGCTTCCTCGGTGACGGGGTTGAGGACGAGGACGACGGCCCGGGGAATGGTGGCGCGGCCTCTCCAGCAGGCGGCAGGTGTCATGGCAGCAGGGAATCAGGCGGGTGTTCGTGAGGCATCGCGGGCGGAGATGGGGAGTCGAGCAGGTTTCGGTGGCTCTCCAGCGTCGGGCGAATCTGCAACACAGGCGTGCGGTGGCGAGCGTGTAGCAATGGTCTTCCGGCCTGAGACTTCGGGGCTGCATGGGGGTGCCGGCTCGAGGGCGTTGTTGGCGGCACGGGTGTACTGGCTCGGGGGTGACGCGAGCCTTGCTTCCGGCGGCTGGTGATGGTGGAAGGGGCCCACATGGTAGACGACATCTCAGGCGGCGGGAGGGGCTTCATGGAGGGGTTCGGCTGCAGCGACAATGGTGATGCATGGGGGCCCGATTCCGATGATTGACAGCGGACAAGGGAGGAGCCTGGCGGATCCGGTGTCTTGCTAGCGGAGATGGGAGCGGAGGAGTCCTTCGGTGGGATCGACTGTGACGGAAACAGGGGATCGAAAAGGGTTTGCTGGAAATGGTGTGCTTGGGAGAATTATTCACAGGATGTTTTGAATGACAGAGATTAAGAGGAAGAAGAAGGAAAGTTAGAGGAGGAAGAGGAAAAGAAGAATCTTAGAAGAGACGGAGAGGGGGATCATGGGATGGAGGCGGAGGGGAGGCTTGATCGGAGGGGTTTGGGCGTGAACTTCTGGATTGGCTGCAGGCGATGGAGACGGTCTTCACGAGCGATGGTAGCAGGGGGTGTCAACACAGAAATGAGTTGGGAAGAAGAAATGTACCCTAATCCGTCTGGGCTCTGATACCAAATTGATGGGGCACAGGATAGGGATAAGATCGTCGGCGAGCTAAGAAGTCGCCGAAGATTAGGGTATCCTATTTTTTTCTATTTTCTGATTTCTTTATGGTGGTGACGAAGGAAAAAATAGGGATGGAGGATAACGAGGATGGACTACCACGAACCCTGAAACCCACTCTCACAGAGAGACTTCACACCTCTAGGGCATTATACCTACCACCCACCTTACTACATGCAGTCTAGGGTATCTCACCTACCACCTATCTCACTACACGCGGAGCCCAGGGTATTTCACCTGCCACCCAGGTCACTCCTGGAGCCATGAGGGGGATTTCAAAGAACGTGGAGGAAAACGAAGATGGGGGATAACTAGGGCATCACGCCCCTACGATGTCCCGAAGGACAAAGACAACATCAACACCCGCAGGTGAAGACATAATGGGCCATAGCCCTGAACAACAACAGCCAAACCAACTAACAAACCAAATCCCAAAAATTTAATTTCTTCTACCTTTTTATAATAGGAATGAGGGGTTATTTATAAGCTCCATAACCCTCATTTGAATTTGAATACAGGATAGGGATAACTCAAATTAAATACAAGATAGGATAAGATAAGCCTATCCATATCTCAATCCTAACCAACAAAATCCTAATTTAAATTTCAAATAAAAGATAAATCCTAAATTTATTTTTCAAATTTATTTACTGCTCCAAAATTTATGCTGCTCCGAGATTCGTGCAGGCTGATGTCCCCATCAGCATGCCAACAAATTAAGAAGAAACTCTCGGTGTGTGATCCCATAGGTTCAAACACTAAATCGGTAGCATGGTAACATTTCTAGTACCAGCCAAAGTCGCCATCTAGCAATGACACCCAGCATCCGGATAGGTTGAAGGTTGTAGAGCAACATGAACCTGTCGAATATGGAATATCAATGAACTTATCCTTTAATCTCCTAATGCTCCGGATGGCTTAGGGTTAAACTACCCAACCCTAATCAATCCATCTTAATATGTCTCAAACAAAGAATCCTTGCAACTCCTTACAAGGAATGCCCTGGCTAAGGTCTTTCTCAATTGAGGCGTACTAAGCATTCAATCCAAACCATTTAGAGAGATCAATTCTATATCGATCCTACTACCGCTACACAAGTACTTGACTATACCCAGCAACCTTCTATCATCATATTAGAAATTCGGGTAGTCTGGCACCTAAGCACAGTGAGTTGCTTGCAAGTTGCCATAGTGATCTTAAGTCAGAGGAATAATTCATGTCCACATTCTAATGCAAGCTCCTCTTTGGTATAAAGAGAATCTTGCATGAGGGTCACATTCAGTGAAGTGTCGAACACAACACCTGATGTCATACCAGCATCTCCATGCTACTTGGTTAAGATGATAACCAATAGATATGACATGAATGACCTACTCTCGATACAGCATCCTCCTGAAAATAGCGTATCCTTTGGTCGCGAACCAATTTATGAACTACACGATGCCTCCTCTCTACATCGCATACAAGGTAGCTCAAAGTACATCATCACACAAGAGTTCAATTTGGAAGATGACATCTGATGACCAACCAGAATAAACCTTTTATTCCATTCAATAATTCATATACATATATATGAGTCGCACAACCATCTACAGCCTAGATGATTGGCTTTGAGACATAATTTCCAACAACTCCGACTTGGACTAAAGCTAATTAGAACAGAATCTAATTCTCATTTTTTATTTACAGTCATCAAACTCTTGAATTCCAATGACTTTAGTAAAGGGGTCAGCCAGGTTCTCCTTACCATCGATCTTCAGAAGCTTGATGTCACCTCATTCAATAATCTCTCGGACAAGGTGATAACGATGTAGAATATGCTTGGTCCACTGATGTGATTTTGGCTTTTTGGCTTGAGCTATGGTTCTAGTGCTATCACAGTACACCAGAATAGAACCATTTATGGAAGGTGCCACTCCCAGCTCACATAGGAACTTCTGCAACCACATAGCCTCTTTTGCTGCATCCTATGCTACAATGTACTCTGCCTCGCAAACAGAATCAGCCACTGTATGCTGCTTGGAACTTTTCCAGCATACAGCTCCACCTAAAGGATAAATACAAAACCAGATACACTCTTGTTATCATCTCTATCTGACTGAAAACTGGAGTCAGTGTACCCCACAAGTTTTAAGTCAGAATCTCCATAAATAAGCCATTGGTCCTTAGTATTTCTCAAATAGTTAAGGATGTTCTGAACAACTTTCCAATGAGCTTCACCTAGATCAGACTGGTATCTACTCACTACCCCTAGTGAGTATGCCATGTCTGGTCTAGTACATAGCATAACATACATAATAGAACCCACTGCCGAAGCATATGAAATCCTATTCATACGCTCTCTTTCCTCAGGAGTTGTTGCACAATCTTTCTTGGAAAGGATAATTCCATGACCTATTGGAAGATAGCCTCTTTTGTAATTCTCTATGCTGAACCACTTCAACATAGTATCTATGTACATAGATTGGGACAATCCTAGAAACCTCATAGATCTATCTCTATAGACTTTCATACCCAGTATGAATGAGGCTTCATCTAAGTCTTTCATAGAGAATTGAGATAAAAGCCAGACATTTATTTCTTGTATTGTTGGAATGTCATTCCCAATTAGGAGAATGTCATCCACATACAAAATAAGAAATACAACTACAGAACCATTTGCCCACTTATATATACAAGGTTCCTCTCCATTCCTAACGAAGCCATACGTCTTAATACACTTATCAAAGCGCATATTCTAACTCTGAGAAGCCTGCTTCAGTCCATAAATGGACCTCTAAAGCTTGCACACTTTAGATTCATCTATGGATATGAACCCTTCAGGCTACATCATATACACCTCCTCTTATAGCTCACCATTAAGAAAAGCTGTTCGGACATCCATTTGTCAGATTTCATAATCTAAATGTGCTACTATAGCAAGCATAATCCGAATAGACTTGAGCATTGCGACAAGGGAGAACATCTTGTCATAGTCAATACTATAATGCTGACGATACCCTTTGGCTTCCAGACGGGCTTTATAGGTCTCCACCAGCCTATCTGCACCCCGCTTCCACTTGAAGAACCATTTACATCAAATGGATTTTATCCCTTCAAGTGGATCAACCAATGTCCATACATTGTTGACTTCCATGGATTCCATTTCAAATTTCATAGCTCTCAGCCATGACTCAGAATCAGACCTTGAAATTTCATCCATTTAGGTGATCGAATCCTCATCATTCTTATCGAGCTCAACAGGATCACCATCCTGGACCAAGAAATCATAGTATCTATCTGGTTGACGGGGTACTCTACCAGATCTCCTTAATGGTTGCAGCATGGGCTCTGGATCTGATCTAATCAAATTCGATTCTATAGTGGCCTTAGAGTGAGAAGGTTTTTCTATCTGTTGAACTTCTCCAAGTTCAACCTCAGTAGCTTGAGTGCCTTCACTAAGGTACTCCCTTTCTAAAAAGGTTGCCCTAAGACTGACGAACAACTTTTGTTCCTTAGGTAGATAGAAAAAATACCCTTTGGATTCTTTAGGATACCCAACAAAAAGACACTTATTAGACTTAGGTCCTAGTTTATACATCTCTAAACATTTGACATAAGCTGAACACTCCTAAACCCGAAGGTGAGAGAGAGTTGGCTTGCATCTAGTCCATATCTCATATGGGTTTATCGACGGACTTACTTGGAACTCTATTCAGAAGGTAGGATGCTGACTCAAGAGCAAATCCCCAAAAGGATTTAGGCAGACTAGCTAAGCTCATCATGGATCAAACCATGTCCAACAAAGTTCGATTCCTCCTTTCAGACACCGTTTAACTGAGGTGTCTCTGGAGGGGTCCGTTGAGAAAGAATTCCATTCTTCTCAAAATAAGTTAGAAACTCACTAGAAAGATATTCACCATCTCGATCTGATCGAAGGATTTTAATAAACTTCTCAGTTTGTTTTCCAACTTCATTATGATAATGTTTGAACATTTCAAATGCATCAGATTTATGTCTCATAAGGTAGACATAACCGTTTCTTGAAAGATCGTCAGTAAATGTAATGAAATAACTATATCTACCTCTTGCACTGATATTCATAGGTCCACATACATCAGTATGTACTAGACTTAGAATATCACTGGCTCTTTCACCCTTTCCAATAAAGGTGACTTGGTCATTTTTCCAAGTAAACAAGATTCACACGTTGGTAAAGATTCACTCTCAGTGATATCTAGGAGACCTTCTCTCACCAACTTATTTATCCTGTTCTTGTTTATATGACCTAGCCTACAGTGCCAAAGATAAATATCACTGACCTTATCTAACCTAGGGCATTTATTAGCAGTGTACAATACAATAATAGGCTATGATAGTACATATATGCCATTCTTTAATTACCCATTCATCACATTAGAACCATTCAAAGTGATGTAGCAAATATCTTTCTTTATTGATAATTCATAACCATCATTGGCCAACAGGCCTATAGAAATGATATTATCAAAAAGGAAGAACAAAAATGATATTCATTAAGAATGACAGTACATAACTCAAAAAACAAAGAAATAGTTTCCAATGCTAAAACTGGAGCTTGACTTCCATTCCCAACATTCAGGAACCTTTCACCGATTTCGAATCTCCTACTAACTTGAAGTCCCTGCAAAGAATTGCAAATGTGGTAAGGACCTCCGATATCCAATACCCAGCTAGTATATCATAAACAAAGAATCTACAAGGATTTATCATATAAATACCTTGACCAACAATACCTTGCTGCTTTTCCTTCCTTGGCCTATTCGGGTCCAGAGTAGCAAGGTAAGCAGAACAGTTCTGCTTCCAGTGACCCAGCTTCTTGCAGAAGAAGCACTCTTCCTTACTCTTGTCAGCCTTTACCCTCTTAGTCTGACTAGGTTGAGCACTTTGCACCTTCTTATTCTTTTTCTTCTTCTTCCCTTTCCTGAAGGGACAACATCCTGCTCCAGAACCTCCAACCGGATTCACAACCCCTTGTTGAGGTTGTGGTCTCTCTCATAAGTTTGCAGTAATTCTAACATCTCGTGATAGTTTACTACAAGCCTATTCATTCTAAAATTATCAAGAAAGACCTGGTAGCAAGGGAGCAGAGAATTCAGTATCAATCCTTACCGAGCTGATCATGTAAAGGACATCCGAGTTTGCCCAAATGTTCAAATAACTCAATCATGTACATTACATGATTAGTCACTGAATCTCCATCATGCATACATGTGTTGTAGATGGTGGAAGAGATCCAGTATCTCTCCATATCATCCAGAGTGCCTAAAGATTCCTTTAGCATTTGAAGAATCTCCTCTAGCAAGGCCTCCTCAAACTTGCGACTAAACTCATCGTTCATCACAAACCAACACTATGCAATGCACCATGGTGCGGTCAGAGATCCACTTTTGGTAAGTGTCCCTGATAGTTCCTTGAGCGTTGGGGGCTGGGATTTCAGGTGTCGGATTGGTTATCACATAAAGGATCTGCTCATGCTCTAGGACAATCCTGAGTTTTTGATACCAGCTATCGAAAATGGGTCCAGAAAGTTTGTCATTATCTAATAATGACCAGAGCAACAGAGTGGTCGACATTATCTGAAAAGGGAGAACAAGGCCTATCATTATATGAATTACTAAAAATCATAAAGATAGATTTTTGTCTAAAGGTTTCTCCTGCTATTTTATTCAGACTGGTAGCCTCTACACTCCAATCCGAAGAACAACAATTATCTTTTAGCAGGAACTAGGATCCAATAGACTACATACAAGCCCAACTTTGGTAGGCCAACTCAAATGCATCTGAAGGTAGGTATAATACCACATGCTTCTCTGAACAATTCCTAGTAATCATTTTGCCTAGGGGTCCTCACAATCGACCTTTGGGCCTCCTATTGAAGGTCTTAGTTAGGTCTAACCATTAACATGATCAAATTCAATGCTTCTAATTAACCCATGATCAAGCCCGACTTTGGCCGGCCCACCTGACCATGTGTTAAGATAGTCGCACTAAGCCATCATATGTTGAATGGCAATCCCACTTGCCTGATGACCACCCATTCTTTGGAACTGCCGATGATCACCCAACTATGGACTCATTGCGAATTCAACTTAATGGGAGGCTAAGACTTAGGCAATCACATAACTTAGTCTTTTAATGGACCTAATAATTTAGAGGATTTCAATTTTGTGACATTTGAAATGAAGACATGGACCTTGATCAAGAAAACTCCCACCAAACATTTAAAGGGTTTCTAGATCAATTTGGTCCATGGGCACCTATAAACCAGTCATACTGATTAACCTTAGTTGATATAGGTCAACTCGAATCAATAGATAGTCTAATCAGATCTGGTTCACCACATTAGCTAGGTAAGTAAGATCAAGGGATGGGTTAAGCAAGGTAAGCCTCTTGCCTTAGACACCAATCATGAGTTGGCCATGTAAGAGTTAGCCCCAAAGAACCTTCACCACAACCGTCAAACTTACCTTAGACATTAAGTGGTTTATCAGACTCAATCAAACTGACCTAAAGACCTGAGCTCACCACGAAGCCATGAATCAAGTCCATTTAAATGTATGGATTGATCTACCTAACTATTAGAGCGATCTATAGAGGAGAGACCTAATTCAAATTTGATTAGTCTTTTCTCTATTTAATCCATTCATCTAAACCAAGGTCAACCCATTTAAGGACCCAATTCTAGCTAACCCAATCAATCCATGGTTTATCAATCATGACTAAGATTAGAATCATATTCTAAATCTTAAAAATATATAACTTAATTCCCAATTAAGTGTATCACACTTATTAAAACATTTTCAAAATTAAGTGAAATAATTTCATAAAGATTTGAAGCTTAAAATTACTATTTCATAGTTTTCTGGTCGAGTCAGCTCTTCCAGAATACACTGTTTCATAGTTTTTTGGTCGAGTCAGCTCTTCTGCTTGAGTTAGCTCTTCTAGAACATAGTTTTCTGGTCGAGTCAGCTCTTCCAGGTCGAGTCTGCTCTTCCAGAACATAGTAACTTTAAATTTCAATTATTTTCACTTGAACTTTTTAAAATTTTAGATCAAACATATTTTAGATCTCATCTAAACATAGTTATAATCTATTAACCATTGATTAAAATCATTTTAATCTATCAAATTCCTCACTTTCTTTTTCATAAGGTCGTGATGTAGCGGCACCCCAACATGTCAAAGGAGAACCCTTTGGAATGGAAAGAGATGGTCTTTAAACCATGCTTATCTCCTATGGCCGGGTGGCCATGGTGAATCCACCTTAATTGAAGTACTATATGAAGGAAATAATCCGATTTCATACGAAAACATTAAACTATATGTGCATCCAACTTGGATGCTCTAATACCACTATTGGGGAACCAGGAAATGGGAACCGTGTGGCACGGCCCGAGACATGTATTTAAAAACTTTTTCTAGATTACATGATACATTGGAAGCAGATAAATAATTTATCTAAGCATGTTAATCTAATTAACATAGGTTCCCTATGCAGATCTTGTTGCATATATAGAATAATGTATGTATGAAATCAAGCATCCTTTAAATAAAAATCAAAACTATTCTAGATTCACATAATGATGCATTAGATTATAATATATCAAACATATAATCTAAAGCCGTACCTCAAAGACGATCACTTGGGATTGTAGCAATCTATGAGAAGAGCTCTGGGTCTACCTGCAAGGAACAAGATCAGGCTCCACGAGCGATGCACGTGCACTGCCTCTATGGGTGATTCACATCATGTAGCACAGTTTTTTCTCATTCCTTCGAGGTGCTAGCCCCTCTTGAAACACTGATGGCAACAGTGACTCCTTCAACTCTTTGAAGATGTGTAGACTCCTTCAACTCCTTGAATGGTTGTTGCTGTAGTGGTGCTGGAACGAAGATGCTTGAGAACCCTTTCCGATTGCTTTATTCAAACCTTCAACAGAAGGTATACACACAGGAATCCCAAAACCCAAGCTCACTCTATCCTAGAGATCAAATCTTGCACTCTTTCAAGGATCAAGCAAGATCTTTATCTCAAAAATTTTTTGGGCAGAGTCTCAACTTTGATCCAAATCTAGAGTGGAGAACATTGAACATGAACCATTCACCTTCTTTAGCCCTTGCTTTTATAACAGTAGCCCTCAAAATAATTAAGAGGACACAAGAGAGATTAATGGGCAGTTTGTGATCTCTTAAGATTCTAGAAAGGTTATGAAGTCCCTTGGAATTCAGCAACAGCAACTATTAAAAACTTGAAATGCCCATCATTAAACCGCATAACCATTACAGCATTTAATGAAGCATTCTCAAATTTCAGCAGTCCATCAACGAGTTGATCGACCATTAAAGTCGGCTCGACTTGAGTCGACTCACCAGATGAGTCGGCTCAAGCACAGGTTTGACAATACCTTATCAAATGAGTCTGGAATGATTTCCAATCATTCGCATGCAAACAAAGCAAGAAGAAACTCTCGGTGTGTAACCTTATAGGTTCAAACACTAAACTGGTAGCACGGGAACATTTCTAGTACAGCCAAAGTCGCCATCTAGCAATGACACCCGACGTTCGGATAGGTTGAAGGTTGCAGAGCAACATGAACCTATCGAATATGGAATATCAGCAAACTTATTCCTTTAATATCCTAATGCTCTAGATGGCTTAGGATTAAACGGCCCAACCCTAATCAGACCATCTCAATATATCTCAAACAAAGAATCCTTGCAACTCCTTACAAGGAATACCCTGCTAAGGTTTTTCTAATTGAGGCATACAAGCATTCAATCTAAACCATTTAGAGAGGTTAATCCTATCTCGATCTTACTATCGCTATACAAGTACTTGATTGTATCCAGCAACCTTCAATCACCATATAGAAATCTGGGTAGTCGGCACTAAGCATAGTGAGTTACTTGCAAGCTGCCATAGTGATCTCAAGTCAGAGGAATAATTGATGTCCACATCTAATGCAAGACTCCTCTTTGGTAAAATAGAATCTTGCATGAGGGTCTTGTTCAATGAAAGTGTCAAACACCAACACCTGATGTCATACTAGCATCTCCATGCTACCTAGTTAAGAGGACAAAATAACAGATATGACATCAACAACCTACTCTTGATACACCATCATCCTGAAATATCACATCCTTGATCGCGAACCAATTTATGAAACTAACGAGGTGTCTCTTTACGTTGCATACAAGGTAGCTCAAAGGACATCATCATACAAGAGTTCAATTAGTAAGATTACATGTGATGAATAACCAGAATAAATCTTTTATTCAATTCAATAATTTATATACATATACATGAGTCGCACAAATATTTATAGCCTAGATGATTGACTTTGGGATATAATTCCCAACACATAGGATGTCCAACCTCTGTGAATAGTCTACACGAAGCCACGAGGGATCACCTTGCTTATAGCGCTAGCTCCATATGAAAGCTATGGATGGCGATCTAAAAACATTCTTGAATTTTCTCAAACCTTAAGAAGACGAGGAGATGGAGTATGAGGAGGATCAGATGTGGAGGAACAGAAAAAGCCCAGAATAAATTTTCCTTATTTTTTCTTCCTCTCTTTCTCTCTTCTCCCTAGTGCCAAGAAGGAACTTCTCACACCCCAAATCTTTTCCATGCAAAATCACTCTCACATTTTTAGGTGGCCTCCTTTCCTTTTCTCACTATAATCTTCTCTTACCTGTCACACAAAAGTAGAAAAACATCTATTTAAAATGGCATGGGGAAGGAGAGAAATAGGATAGGTTAGGAGTCCTTTCTAGATAGGATAAGGCCTAGTGTAAAATCCAATTCAAACTCTAAAAATTGAACATAAAAAATTTTAAATTTAAATGACCTAATCTTATTTAATAGGAAGGAGGGAGGGCACAAACACATAATTGTCTTGGAGATTCATCATGTAAAAATTATTTGGCATGAATATTCTGGCATGGATACGATTTTGACTTGGTCAAAATGGATCATAATCATAATTAAAAACTCATTTTAAAAGTTAACTTGCCTTAATCCTAATCTAAATGGGAGTAGGGGAGGTGATATTAGGATTGGTGTGGAGTATGTTCATGCAAAAAATCAATTGCATGAGGAAGGGCAAGATAAACATCAAGGGGCACTAGGTGAGTTCTTAGTTTGACTTGGTCAAAACTAATTCTAATTCTAATTTAGTTCAGTTTGATCTATTTAAATAGCTTGAACCTAATCTAATTAAGCTCAATTAAACTTAATTAATCAAAAATTAATTAAGTTAATGTAAATTAAATTAAGATCAAAATGTTTAGAGATTAGGTCATCCAATAACTTAAGCGAGTAAAATCTAATTGAACCAAATTCATTAGACCTGGCCAAATCCTTTTTGCTCAATCAAATTGATTCAATTAGTAATCCAATTACTAATTATCCATCTAAAATTATAATAATTAATATTTATTTATTTAAATTTTCATAAGGTAAATTATTAATATATTTATAATTTATTACTAAATGATAATCATCGCAATCAGCTATCATGATAATCAAAATTCTATTGTGGTTTGACCTTGTAGGTTCAAATTAAGCTAGAACTCAAGAATAATTTTTTATACTAATCGATGTGATGATGGCAAAGCAACATTCAAGACCGGGCATTGGTATCATATAATTTATCCCTTTTACAATACATGATAACTTAGGAGTCACCTACTAACTCTTAATTAGTATACTGAATATGTTTCAACTTTCTAAATCCATGATCCTCACCAAGATTATCCAAGCATAAGTTTTCTAAATTGAAACACTATCGAGTATTTACTCCAGTAACTTGGAGTGGTCAATCACTTCTTGACTCAACACAAACTTAACAAATACTTGATTGTACCTTGAAACCATTCATCTTGGATTAGAAATCCAAGTAGTCAGGCACTAAAGTATGGTGAGTGAGTTATTTGCCATGTCACTGTGATAATCTCAAGTTGGAGGGACACTTATACCCATACCCTTTCTACAAGATACATTTAATATCATAGTACTCCATAGAATGGTCATTGTTTAGTGAAATGTACTCTTATACTCACTTGCATACTATACCAGTATCTCCACACTCCTTAGTTAAGAGGACAACCAACCTATATGGTATACAATGACCTATTCTTGATAAATATCATCATCTTAGGTAACAATGTATCATTTGATAATGAACTTATTTAAGAACCACTCAATAAATTCTCCTTTATCGAACAATGTAGCTCTAAGGTCTTCAACACATTAGAGTTTATAGGAAAATGATAAATAATGTTGAACTACCAAAAATAATATTTATTATATTTATAATTCATACACATTTACAAGATAACTCAATTGTCCACTATCCATATGATAGGCTTTAGGATACTTTTCCTAAAATTGATGCTTTGGAGGTTTCTCCTTCGATTACTGCAAAATACTCTCGATCATCCAAGGGTAGGGCTTCTTCCTGCTCTCCTTGATCGATCACTTTTGAAGGGGTCCGAGTGACAAATCTCTAGAGTCTGAAGTTTGGGAGAGGGGAACCACTAGCATCAGAAAGATGCAATTTGGAGAAATATAAAGTCAATTCTCCCTTTCTTTTTGATTTGATTTTTGTTATTCAGTAACTTCTGGTTAAATTTGCTACTTCATAGATGTGCCACTTTATTATGGACTATTACAACTTGAGAGGTCACTAGGTGACTGAAGAGAGAAAGGAGAATAATCTAGCGGCATGCTTGAAGGAGGTAGAAGCCGATCAGAAAATAACCAAAGCCAGCCTCAAGTGCATTGGGGCTGAGAAAGATCAACTCCTAAAGGAGCCCTCTCAAAAAAAGGAGGCTCTAAAGGTTCCACAACAGAAGATCATGAGCCTAAAAGCCTAGATGGTGATGGAAGCTTACAAAGCTTTTAAAGAGTGCTACCAAGAGAAGCTGCTCTTCGTCTAGCTGACCTTTATAGAGGGCATGGATGACACCCAGAGGTAGATCCTCGAGCATTACTCAGACCTCAACTTGGATTTCATGGATGAGGATGAGTTGGATGATGAAGCCTTTGCTGAATGTGTGCTAGCCTCTGGTAGAAGTGGTTAAGATCGAAGGAACCGTTGGCCCCTCGTTTGCTTGAAGCATGCCTTTTATTTTTTACTTTTTTACTGTTGTAAACTCTTTGGCCTATCTTATAAGTTAGCCACCTTTATCAAACTATTGGGTTCCTTTAATTACATTATCAATGAAATAGTTTTCAATTTTTGGTTAAGTACGGTGGTTCGGTATACATAGCTATAATGCTTTCAGGTTCTATGTTCAATATGGAATTACAAACTTACTGGCCATTGATAAGGGCTTGATGTCACTATTGTCATGCTATGAGCTTGGCATGGCCTCTTTGATAAAACATGATGCCCCCACTGCCTTCAGGTAATGACACATGCTGCGATATAGGTGAGCCTTGATGGGGATGAGTTGCTCTATATCAGATGTTCACTGATCTAGGGACTTCTCACTATAGAGCTTGAAATGATTTAGTATGGATTTGGCTAGGAAGTTGGGCATATCCGATATCATTCTCATTCGGTTGTCGATCCATCGACATTGTCATGGTTCTTGAGTTGGGACTGTAATGTTGGGTGTTCTATTACAGGCTCTCCAAGGCCAAGTAGAAGATTTAGGTACTAGAATTTAGGTGCTCGCTAATGTTGTCTTAGTAGGAGGTACTTAGGAGTTGGGCATTGTGCTAAAGACTTTCCAATGTTGGCTCAACAAAAGCTTTTAGGTGTTGGTTCTTCTCTTTGGCCAGAGGTTTCTGGGAGTTGAGCATCAAGCCAAAGCCTTTCTAATTCTATCTCGACCAAAGGCTTTCAACCTATCTGATGCGGATATCGAGATGAATATTGAACCTGATCAGCTGACTCATATATCAGGACAGACTAGTGATAGTTCAGCGAAGCCAACCCAGATATTTCGGTTCAGCTTCCGGCCCATGACGATTTTAGGCAGCCAGCCTCACCAGCAGGAAATGTGCGCAGGTCCAGAAGCCTTCAAGGGAAGCAAGTTTCAAATCTGACCCGTTTATGGGATGAAAACAATTAATTGGGAATTGGGCTGAAGGCCAATACACTATTAGCGCCCGTGGAGTTTCAGATCCGGGAAAACACTAGAGTCTTTAGTCTTATTATTATTATTATAATTTTATTAGTGGTGTGATCTCTTGATCGGTTGTATTGATTCTTTAAATACCGAACCAAGGAAAAAAAAAAAGGAGAGCATTTTGGAATTTTATTTTGACGGTGCTTTGGTGTTTTCGTGGAAGGCCGTCCGACTTTCTTTTCCCCCTTGCGCACACCAGGTCGAAAGCCTGGTTGGGAGAGGATGATTCCGTGAGGAATCTCTTCCTCCATTCCAAGTTCTTGTAAAAAAAAAAAACATAGGGACCACGGTGAGAAACCCATCGTTCGTCCCTTCCTTTCGTGAAGACCCGGATTGAAATCCGGTAGAGGGTTGGCAACGTGAGGAATCATGCTGCCCTTCCAGCACTTGATCGTTACAGGTTTCAAAGGATCTTCCCCATCTTGCTCGATCCTAGCATCCAAGAATTCTAAGAACCCTTTCTCGCTGAGATGGGGTTTTGGTCGCTGCAGGCATTTGACAACCGCCCTGCACCAGCTTGGTATCAGAGACAGGTTCCGTTCTTGATCAGGGCCTTGATCCGTTCTTGATCTGTCCTTGATCCATTCTTGATCAGAGCCTTGATCCGTTCTTGATCAGGGCCTTGATCCATTCTTGATCTGTCCTTGATCCGTTCTTGATCTGTCCTTGATCCGTTCTTGATTAAAAAAAAAAAAAAATTCTGTCAGCAACCATGGAGCGGAACAACGAGGAGCCTTCTCTTCGTGACGTTGTGGTGACCCAGCAGCAGATGATGGCTATTTGCAAGCAATGATGGCTCAGTTGGAGACACAAGATCGTGCTATACCTCATCAAGATCGTAATGTACCTGATGAACATCGAGAAGGTGATGCCGACCCTTTCCAGAATATTGAAGATCCACCACCATTATAAAGAGGGCAGCAACCACGGCATGATGTAGCGCTTCCCAGGGATTTCGGACCGCCGCCTGTGCATGACAATTAGACTCATTGGGAGTCCGGATTTCGGATTGAGATACCGGAGTTCAGAGGTGGTTTGAATCATAATGAGTATATGAATTGGACCCTGCAGGTTGATGATGTTTTTCAACTGAAAGAAGTGCTTTGGACAAGCAAGTGCCGCTTATCAGAATCCAATTCCGAGATCGAGCAGCGACTTGGTGGCATGCACAGCACTACCGGAGGTATATGGATGGGAGGCCACCAATTGCATCATGGGCAGCCTTGAAGCAGGAGATGAATCGGGAGTTCCTTCCTCAGAACCATGAATAGGTCCTTTATTCTAAATTGCATGGTTTAACACAAGAAAATCGAAGCGTGGAAAGATTATACTACAGAGTTCTACCGACTGGTGGCTCGAAATAGATTGATGGAGTCAGAACCGAGGTTTGTAGCTATGTATTTGCTTGGACTGCGATTCCCGATCCAGGATACGCTGGCTCTGCACTGGATTGACAGTGTTGGTGATGTGCACATGCAAGAGCAAGCAGTGGAGCGGAGCCTGATGCGGAATAGAGGGTTCCAGAGTAGAGGAAAATTATCTGGTCAGTCTTCGGGGCAGAGTTCTGGTAGTAGGAGTGCACCTCTTGTGGTGAGGCAACAAACTTCGGTAGTTCCTCCGAGATCTACAGTGTCGAGTGGGGCTTCAGGTCCCCAGGAGAGGGTGGGCAGCAATCGAGCCAATATTCGCTGCCATCGGTGTCATGACCTAGGACATTATGCTAATGAGTGCCCCAAGGCGCATACCCAGTTACTTATGGAGGAGGAGCAGGAAGTTGAATTTCCTGAGGATGAGGAGTTTGAGGATGAGATGTATGTGATTGACCTAGACCACATCCAGGGAGAGAGTTTGATCATTAGGAGGATGTGTCTTGCACCAAGAGCTGGTAGAGATTGGCATCGGCACGATATTTTCTCAACAAAGTGCACTGTAGTTAGTAAAACTTGCAAGGTAATTATTGATTTGGAAGTTGGGAGAATGTGATTGCTGAGGAAGTTGTGAAGAAATTGGGGTTGATGACTGAGCCCCATCCTCAACCATACAAGCTCGGCTGGGTGAATCGGGAGGCAGATATTCAGGTCAGTCTGTTGTAGGTTGGCCTTGTCTTTTGGTCCTCAGCTTGAGACGTAAATAGTAGCTGAGGATGCGACACACATCATTTTGGGATGACCTTGGAAGTTTGATATAAAAACAGTGTATAATGGTTACACTCATACTTATATGCTACGACTAGATGGGAGAAAAGTGATCTTGAAACCGCTACAGGACATGGCTGAACAGAAGGTAGTAATTGTTTGCCAAGCAAGGAGTTTGAGGCCGAGTTTAGAGGGAGAGATTTCTATTTGGCCTTGGTTAGTAAGCCAGGAATGGTTTGGCCAGAATGGGGGAGCAGAGCTACAGGTTTCCTGAGGGAGTTGGTTCAGTTTTGGAGGAATTTTGGGATGTTTGTATGGAGTGAAGTGACTTCCTGCGGGTTTGCCACCACTTCGAGATATTCAGCATGAGATTGATCTGATTCCAGGTTCTGTGTTGCGAATAAGGCTCATTATCGAATTACCCCGCAGCAGCATGAGGAGCTGAAGAGGCAGGTTCAAGATCTTTTAGACAAAGGCTTTGTACGGGAAAGCATTAGCCCGTGCGCGTGTACCATCATTTGGTGCCGAAAAAGAATGGTTCATGGTGTATGTGTGTTGACAGCCGAGTAATAATAGAATTACTGTGAAGTATAGATTTCCAATACTGAGGCTGGATGATATGCTAGATCAGTTGAGTGGTGCCGGGTTCTTTACTAAGATTGATTTGAAAAGGGGTATCATCAGATCAGAATGAAGCCAGGTGATGAATGGAAGATAGCCTTCAAGACAAAGGAAGGCCTGTATGAATGGTTGGTGATGCCATTCGGGCTACTAATGCGCTAGTACATTTATGCGAGTAATGAACCAGATTTTGCATCCATTCCTTAGTTCTTTTGTTGTTGCATACTTTGATGATATATTGAATATAGTAAGACAGCACAAGAGCATGTTGAGCATGTTTCACAGTTCTAACATTATTACGTGAAAACCAGCTTTTTGCTAACTAGAGAAGTGTATTTGGATGGTAGACAAATTAATTTTTCTGGGATATGTTGTTACTAGTGATGGGATTCTTCTAGATGAAAGTAAGGTGCGAGCAATAGTGGACTGGCTAGCACCTACAACTTTGACTGAATTGAGATCCTTTTTGGGTCTTGCAAGTTTTTACAGAAGGTTTGTGAAGAGGTATAGTGAGATTGCTGTACCCTTAACAGACTTGTTGAAATTAAATCAGTTTGGATGGAATGACACTGCTCAGGCAGCATTTGATGAGATGAAAGTCAGTTGACACAAGCGCCACTGTTGGTTCTTCCAGATTTTGACAAGGTATTCGAAGTGGATTGTGATGCTTCGAAGACTAGGATTGGCGTAGTACTCAGCCAAGATGGGAGACCCGTTGCTTTCTACAGTGAAAGCTTGGAGGTGCCAAACTGATGTATTCGGTTATGATTTGGAGCTATACTCCATTGTGAGGTCATTGCATCATTGGCGACATTACTTGATCCAGCGAGAATTTGTGCTGTACTCAGATCATCAAGCATTAAATTTCTACTAGGACAGCATAAGTTGAGCTCCAGACATGCAAAATGGGTAAGTACTCTGCAGGAGTATACTTTCAGCATCAAGCATAAGTCAGGCACTTTGAACAAAGTGGCAGATGCTTTAAGTAGATGGAGTTTATGATTGGTGCTATGCAAGTATATACCCTTGGGTTTGAAAGAATGAAGGATGATATCCATGCAGATAAGCATTTCTAGAGCATTGTGACTGAATTGGAAGCTGGAGGTCGATCTGACTTCGTCCTACATGATGGATATTTGTTCTGTGGTAATTGTCTCTGTATTCCTAACACTTCACTGCGTGTATTGATATTCAGGAGCTGCATAATCAAGGACATTTGGAAGAGACAAAATTGCATGGTTAATTCGTCAACAGTTTTATTGGCCTGGGCTTGACGAGATGTCAAAGCCTTTGTGAAGAGATGTCGTTTGTGTCTGGAATCCAAAGGATCATATAAAATCAAGGTTTATATACCCCTTTACCGATTCCAGATGAGCCGTGGTGAGAGGTATCTATGGATTTTGTTGTAGGTTTACCACGGACAGTGAGAGGTCTAGACTCAATTATGGAAGTCATAGATTGGTTCAGCAAGATGGCTTATTCTTGCCATGCAAAATGATATTTGATGCGTCGAAAGTAGCTGATCTATTTTTCTGCAGTTTGTTCGACATTATGGGTTACCTGTTGGGAATCCGGTGCACCATTGTAAAAATAATTTCAAAAATGATGAAATTTGCACCATAAACCCTTAGCCAAGATCTCCTTATTCAGGATTAAAACATATATTAAACATGCAAACTTACATTGTTAGAATTAGGGCACCAACCTGTTAACGCTAAATCCAATTTTGATGTAGAATCAAAACTTGAAGTTGAATGCCCCTTTTGAATTCAGGCGTCCAAATGTCCACCCTCCAATGGTGATCCACAAGAAGATTGATCAAGATGCTAGCTTCATCAAAATTCCTTCACTTGAATTCTTATCCTAGAACTCAAGAGGACTATGGCTTTAAAACTCCACGGTAGGGACTCCTTACTTCCTTTCTTTCTTCTTCCTCTCCCTTTCTTAAGACCTTGTCCTAAGAATAAAACTCTTGTCTTGAAGGAGGAAGAGGATTTAAGACACTAATGTCTTAATGTAAAGGAAATAGAAACAGAGTAGTAATTCTTTTCTTTTATCGATCGAGAGATTCTTCCTATCTCTTGTTTAGACTTAAGTTTCAACAGAGAAGAGAACTCTGTAAAAGGGAAACTCTCTGTGTCCTAAACAAGCTAAGGAGGAATCAGTCTCCTGGAAAGAAAAGAAAAATAAAACCTCTGTCGTACATTATTTTTTCATCCGAAGTCTCTGTTCCTTAAATAGATTACAAAAAGGTGCCTTTTCAAAAGAACACAACTCTCCGTAAAATATTTCTCATGGTCTTCCATATTTCTCACGCCCCATTCCCTCCTTCTCACGTGCTTCCATATTAAAACTCATGGCTTTTCCTAAAAAAAAAGTCGTGAAATTCTAGAAGAAGGGAATCACGATATTTCGGTCTCCGAGAGAGACGTTATTTCGCGCAACCGGGAAGAGTCAGCGCCTTTTGTCTTTCTTAAAAATCTTCCAGCCGTTGGATTCCCATCCAAGGGGAGACAAGTGGAGCGCTAACTTAAGAAAGGAGGTCGCCCCATCTAATTCATCGGAGAATTAAGTGGGGCGCACCAAAAGTACATGCACCATGGACTCTTCCAAATGGCGCGCCAAGAGTCCATTAGCACATGGACTCTTGGTATTTTGGCGTGAAAAGAATAAGGAGCGGGTTGGGGGCTAGCCTAGGTGCATGGTTAGCCAATAGGGTTAGCCATAATCTCTATTTTCATAATTAGGGTCTAATTAGATCTAATTAGAACCCAAATTGAACCAATCCGGAACCCTAATTCGAATCCGATTCGAATAGAAGCTAGGGTTTGCAACACCTGCTAGAGTGTTATCCTGCAAAGATGATTTAATCACAAATTAAACTCTTGATCAATCCTCTTAAGTGTGTGACCCATTGGGTTCCACATCTAGCCAGCAGTGGGTTCGAATACAAATTGACCTAATTGATTAGAACTCTTTCTAATCGATTTAGGTCAAACCGGGCTTACCCGATTTGATCAATTAGGACTCTTCCTAATAAGTGATCTTTGAATTTGATCAACCCACAAGACAAGATTGACGTCTAGCAACGTGTCATGTCTACCCGGAAGATATGAAAATTCTGGTGAAATACCAAAATTACCCTTCAGTAGAGAGTTACCATACAATTAAATCTTTCGATCAGCCTGCACCCAAAATATAACTATGGATATGGATATATGTCAAATCCAATATTATATTATTTCTAGCTCAATCCTATATTGATGATTCTATTATCTTGATATTAGAAACCATCTCTAATATCTTTACTTTGATCAAAGATTCCCTGAATCATCATCCAATGTTAACTAGCTGGATGCAATATTCTCTTACCAAGAGTGATTGATTCTTTGTTGACCTACTCATTACCTTCATATCCAATTCACCATTCCCAGTATCAATCCTGTGCATGACTCAGTGTCATGATTAGGATTGAACCAAAGCATGGGTTCATGTAGATAAGGTACTTATGGCAGTCTCAGGTCAAAGGATTACTTGTACCACTCCCACTATGAGAACCTTCTATTGACATGTAGCTAAGACTCCATTAGATGTTCTCAAGTTCGATCATATCAGTGAACTCATTCTCCAATGAGCACCCACATCCCTGTATTAGTGTCATACACAAGTGACTGTGAGAGCAGTCACCCTCTCCAGTATACATTGGATGTGCTAGTCTTACCGGAAAATCCTGATCCCCTACTCAGGGTTCCTTTGACCAGGAATATTTTAGATTAAGGTTTTAAGATTTTAGGTCTCACTGGTATGATCTCATCATAACCCTAAAATCATAGCCTAATCTATGGGGTTCATCATATAATATAAACACAGCGTATGATGAAAAATAATGCCTTTATTTAGAATATTGTCAATTACAATGGTTTGGGTGATACAACATAGATTGGCTGTAGGGCATATCCCTTTCAATCTCCCACTTGCACTAAAGCCAATCGCCTTTAAATCTTAATCCCATATACTCGAGGTGGCGATCAAACTTTCACTGTGGTAGAGCCTTAGTGAACGGGTCTGCTACATTATTCTTTGTATCAACTCTATTTATGTAGATATCTTGTCTTTCTACTATTTCTCGGACGAGATGGAAGCGTCTCAGAATGTGCTTGGACTTATGATGAGCTCTTGGTTCCTTAGCTTGAACAACAGCCCCAGTGTTGTCACAGTAAAGTGGCACTGGGTTTTCAATCTCAGGAACACACCCAACTCTGTGATGAACTTCTTCATCCAGACTGCTTCCTTGGCGGCTTCACTGACAGCTATGTATTCTGCCTCTGTGGTTGAGTCAGCTACAGTCTACTGTTGGTACTCTTCCAACTCATTGCTCCACCGTTTAGGGTAAAAACATATCCCGAAATGGATTTTCTATCATTAGGGTCTGATTGAAAACTAGAATCAGAATAAGCTTCTAGTTTAAGATCAGAACCACCATAAACCAGAAAAATATCCTTTGTCCTTCTTAGGTACTTAAGAATATTTTTAACTGCTTTCCAATGATTCTCTCCTGGATCAGCCTGAAACCTACTGACAATGCCTAAAGCATATGCCACATCAGGCCTGGTACATAACATGGCATACATTATGGACCCTATTACCGAAGCATAGGGTATAGAATTCATTCTATTTCTTTCTTCAGGTGTCTTAGGAGACATCCTTTTAGAAAGATGTATGCCTTGACTCATAGGAAGATAACCTCTTTTACTTCCATCCATGCTGAATCTTTTCAGTACTAAGTCAATGTACCTAGATTGGGATAAACCTAGCATCCTCTTCGATCTATCTTTATAGATCATACCTAGTATATAGGATGCTTCTCCCAAATCTTTCATGGAAAACTGGTTTGATAGCCAAACCTTGACTGATTGCAACATTGGGATATCATTTCCAATGAGGAGTATGTCATCTACATACAGAACCAAGAAGACTATGGCACTCCCACTAGTCTTCTTATAAAAACAGGGTTCATCCACATTTTTGATAAAATCAAACCTTTTAATAGTTTCATCAAAGTGGATGTTCCAACTCCTGGAAGCTTGCTTAATCCATAAATGGATTTCTTTAGCTTGCATACTTGATTAGGTTTATTCTTTGAAATAAAACCTTCTGGCTGTGACATGTAGACTTCTTCCTCAAGGAAACCATTGAGGAATGCAGTCTTCACATCCATCTGCCAGATCTCATAATCGTAGTACGCTGCTATAACAAGTAAAATCCGAATTGATTTGAGCATGGCAATAGGTGAGAATGTTTCATCATAATCTATCCCTGTTTTTGTCTAAAACCTTTTACTACTAATCTGGCTTTATAGGTTTCAATTTGGCCATCAGCCCCAATCTTTTTCTTATAGACCCATTTGCACAATAGGATTAACACCCTCTTGTGCATCGACCAAAGACCATACTTGGTTTACATTCATAGAGTCTATCTCGGATTCCATGGCTTCTTGCCATCTATCTGAATCAGTATTCAAGATAGCTTCCGTATAGGTCAGAGGTTCATCATTTTGAATGACTTGGGCTTCATTATTTTCAATAATAAACCCATACCTCTCAGGTGCCCGTGGCACTCTATCAGACCTACGGGGGGAGTTTTGTGTTCTGGTTCTGTCCTAACTATATGTTCTAATGGTTGAGAACTGTCTATCTGTATTTCTTGTACTTCTCCAAGTTCAGCAGTTCTACCATTGCCCTTTTCTAAAATAAACTCTTTTTCTAGAAAAGTGGCATGCCTGCTGACAAAAATCTTTTGTTCAGTAGGATGGTAAAACAGATATCCTCTACCCTCTCTAGGATATCCTACAAATAGACATTTATCCGCTCTAGGTTCCAACTTATGTCCAAAATTTCTTTTAACATAAGCTGGACATCCCCATACCTTAAATATTTAAGATACGGTTTCTTTCCACTCCAAATTTCATATGGAGTACAAACAACGGATTTAAAAGGTACCTTGTTCAGAATGTAAACAACAGTTTCTAGGGCATGACCCCAGAAAGAAATGGGTAAATTTATGAAGCACATCATGGATCGTACCATATCTAATAAGGTATGATTCCTCCTTTCAGCTATACCATTTAGCTGTGGTGTATAAGGAGGGGTCCATTCTGAAAGAATTCCATTAACTTTAAGATAGTCTAAAAACTCCGTGGATAAGTATTCTCCTCCTCGATGAGAATGAAGAACTTTAATACTTTTCCTGGTTTGTTTTTCGACCATACTTTGATACTCCTTAATTTATCAAAGGCTTCAGATTTATGTTTCATAAGATACACACATCCGAACCTAGATAAATCATCTGTAAAAGTGATAAAATATGAGTATCCACCTTTGGCCTGAATTGTCATTTGACCACATACATCAGTATGTATAAGTCTTAATAACTCAGTTGACCTTTCTCCATGTCCAGTAAATGGAGTCTTGGTCATCTTACCCATGAGACATGATTCGCAAGTTCCTAATGATTCATACTCATAAGGATCAAGAAATTTTTTCTTGTATAACTTGCTTATCCTAGACTCATTAACATGACCAAGTCGATGATGCCAAAGTAAAGTATCATTAAAGTCTTTTCTTTTTCTTTTATTATTGACATGAAAAACACTATCATTGGAAGAAAGAGTTAAGAGGCCATTACTAAATATGGCAGAAAAAATAACTTTATTAGACAACATTATCGAGCAACCAGTGATCGTTACATCCATTACATATCCTTGTTTAATAACAAAGGAATAGATATAATGTTCCTAATAATCTTTGGCATATTGTAACAATTTCTAACTCCAAGATCTTCCCTGAAGGCAACTTCAGAATATAGGTCCCTACAGCTTCTGCTTGGATGATATCACCACTAGCACCGTAGAGATTGAAGTCACCTTCCTTCAATACTTTAAGCTTATGGAGGTCCTGCAAAGATTTGCATATATGGTAACCACAAGCGGTATCCAATACCCAAGTATTTGATATAGACGAATTTAATGTCAATATAGCATGTATCTCATACATACCTTTTGGTGCATCTACCGCACCAGGCTTCACAGTTGCAAGGTAAGCCTTGCAATTGCTTTCCAATGTCCCGCTTTGCCGCAAAAGAAGCAGGTTGATGTTTTGAGGCCTTCTTTCCTTTTTTATCTTCTTATTGATGCCACCCTTAGGGTTTAGCCTCCTATTAAAACCCTTTTTGCTTGATTTTCTTCTTATTGCTCTGATCACAAGAAGAAGTGGAGCCTTTCGTTCTAACGTGGCTCTCTACTATTTTAACATATTTAACAGCTCAGCAAGGAAGTGTTCAGTTTGTTCATGTGATAATTCAAGACAAACTGAGAAAATGACTATGGGAGTGATTGTAGGATTAAATCCTGATTCAATCCCCATCCCATAATAAAACCTAATTGACCCAATCTGGTGATTAAGTCAATTACCTTTAGAACATGATCCTGAATAGATGTTCCCTCTGTCATCCTAGCACGGAATAACTGCTTAGATATTTCGTATCTAGCAGTTCTGCTTGTTCTCCTTAAAGCTCTTTTAAATTGAGCATTATGGATTGAGTATCCATGCTTTCATGCTGTCTCTGTAAAGTATTGGTTCATAGAGGCTAGTAAGATACACTTGATAGTGAGGGGAGTCATTCTGCCACATTCTGTATGTGGCCATATTTCCTGTGTGGCACATCCCCTAGTGGATAAGACTAGGGTATCAAGAATATAAGAAAGTTTTTCTGAACTCAGCAAATCTTTAAATTCTCAACAGTACCACATAGTTTGGACCAGTCAGTTTGTGGTATCTAAGATACTTCACAAGTGATATGAAGATGCCATTTATCTACATTTAATAAAGATATTACATAAGAAAACAACCATGAAATGACTTACATAATAAATTAGGTCTTCAATTTAATTATATCTCCCACTATTTTATCAAAAAATCATAGCCCTCACTATGATAATCGAGGAAGAACTGATCGATTTTTTCTTAGTGAGATTGAGATCCTAATAACTTATAAAAGATCTTGTAGAAAACACAACAAATCTTTTATAAGCTCAAAGGTAGGAAACTCTTCCAATTATATCTCATATAATTCTTAAAAATAACTCGGCCTCTAGAACATTATAGTCTTGCAGAAAAACACAACAAACCATAATGTTCTAGTTAAGTCAAGACCTTTCATTTCTATACAGTCAGAACTCAAATATAATGCCCTTGTAGATAACACAACAAAGCATTATACTGAATATACTGTAAGCATGTCTGTGCACTAGACTAGTATTATGTCAATCACCATATTTGGTCTTGCAGATAACCAACAAACCTAATGTGGTTCATAACACAATAATGATCCAGCATGAAGGAAGGCCAATATATAGTATTTTTAACACTAAGCATTTAGTCAAGATTTAAATATAATCAAATCGGCAAGGCAAGTGGAAGAGATGTGGGAGTCCCCCCGTTGCTTCGTAGACACCAATAAAAACTGGCTAGGTCAGTCAACGGAACCAATTAAAAACCACAATTCTCTTTACCTTCCCAGAACCACCTTTCTATACACAAATGATCAATTGTTCATCATGACTAGTGATGCTATTAGTTAAATATATTATGACTTAATATAATTTTTTAAGAGGAGGGTTTTATAAATTGCCAGCACATTCTTTATAGAACATATCTCAATCATATATCTCTGATAAACCAATATGTTCTAAGTGTGTCATCATACTAGGATAACCATTTACCACATAATGGATCCACATTATGCCAGGGCAACCTTATTTCAGTATGATGACTTAAAAACTAATCATATCTTTATAATAATTAGGGTTTGAATGAAAAACCCTAACTAGTGGCATACATCAAAACATAAATTATCATACATGCATCCCATAAATATGCTAAGTGTATCAGCATTCAGGGTTAAAACCCTAACATGCGACACTACAACAAAAACATATAGAAATAATTTTCATATATTTTAACTGTAATAAGGGCGGCTCTGATATCACTGTTGGGAATCCGGTGCACCATTGTAAAAATAATTTCAAAAATGATGATAATTTGCACCATAAACCCTTAGCCAAGATCTTCTTATTCAGGATTAAAACATATATTAAACATGCAAACTTACATTGTTAGAATTAGGGCACCAACCTGTTAACGCTAAATCCAATTTTGATGTAGAATCAAAACTTGAAGTTGAATGCCCTTTTGAATTCACAAGGCGTCCAAATGTCCACCCTCCAATGGTGATCCACAAGAAGATGATCAAGATGCTAGCTTCATAAAATTCCTTCACTTGAATTCTTATCCAGAACTCAAGAGGACTATGGCTTTTAAAACTCCACGGTAGGGACTCTTACTTCCTTTCTTTCTTCTTTTCTCTCCCTTTCTTAAGACCTTGTCCTAAGAATAAAACTCTTGTCTTGAAAGGAGGAAGAGGATTTAAGACACTAATGTCTTAACGTAAAGGAAATAGAAACAGAGAGTTAGTAATTCTTTTCTTTTACTGATCGAGAGATTCTTCCTATCTCTTGTTTTAGACTTGAGTTTCAATAGAGAAGAGAACTCTGTAAAAGGGAAATTCTCTGTGTCCTAAACAGTAAGGAGGATTCAATCTCCTGGAAAGAAAAGAAAAATAAAAACCTCTGTCGTACATTATTTTTTCATCCGAAGTCTCTGTTCCTTAAATAGATTACAAAAGGTGCCTTTTCAAAAGACACAACTCTCCGTAAAATATTTCTCATGGTCTTCCATATATTCTCACACCCCCTTCCCTCCTTCTCACGCCCTTCAAGATTAAAACTCATGGCTTTTCCTAAAAGAAAAGTCATGAAATTCTAGAAGAAGGGAATCGCGATGTTTCGGTCTCCGAAGAGATGTTTTTTTCGGCAACCGGGAAGAGTCAGCGCCTTTTGTCTTTCTTAAAATCTTCCAGCCGTTGGATTCCCATCCAAGGGGAGACAAGTGGAGCGCTAACTTTAAGAAAGGAGGCCACCCCATCTTAATTCATCGGAGAATTAAGTGGGGCCACACCAATTGTCCATGCGCCATGGACTCTTCCAAATGGCGCACCAAGAGTCCATGAGCGCATGGACTCTTGTATTTTGGCATGAAAGAATAAGGAGTGGGTTGGGGGCTTAGCTAGGTGCTGCATGTTAGCCAATAGGGTAGCCATAATCTCTATTTTCATAATTAGGGTCTAATTAGATCCAATTAGATCCTAATTGCACCAATCCGGAACACCTAATTCGAATCCGATTCGAATAGAAGCTAGGGTTTGCAACATCTGCTAGAGTGTTATCCTGCAAGATGATTTAATCACAATTAAACCTCTTGATCATCCTCTTAAGTGTGATGTCCCATTGGGTTCCACATCTAGCCAGCAGTGGGTTCGAATACAAGTGACCTAATTTGATTAGAACTATTTCTATATCGATTTGGTCAAACGGGGGCTTACCCGATTTGATCAATTAAAACTCTTCCTAATAAGTGATCTTTGAATTTGATCAACCCACAAGACAAGATTGACGTCTAGCAACGTGTCATGTCTACCCGGAAGATATGGAAATCTAGTGAAATACCAAAATTATCCTTCAGTAGAGAGTTACGTACAATTAAATCTTTCGTCAGCCTGCAACCCAAAATAAACTATGGATATGGACATATGTCAAATCCAATATTATATTTATTTCTAGCTCAATCTATATTGGATTCTATTATCTTGATTTTAGAAACCATCTCTAATATCTTTACTTTGATCAAAGATTCCCTGAATCATCATCCGATGTTAACTAGCTGGATGCAATCTCCTCTTACCAAGAGTGATCGATCCTTGTTGACCTACTCATTACCTTCATATCCAATCACCATTCTCAGTATCAATCATGTGCATGACTCAGTGTCATGATTAGGATTGAACCCAAAGCATGGATTCATGTACATAAGGTACTTAGGCAGTCTCAGGTCAATGGATTACTTGTACCACTCCCACTATGAGAACCTTCTATTGACATGTAGCTAAGACTCCATTAGATGTTCTCAAGTTGGATCATATCAGTGAACTCTTTCTCCAATGAGCACCCACATCCCAGTATTAGTGTCATACACAAGTGACTGTGAGAGAAGTCACCCTCTCCAATATACATGGGATGTGCTAGTCTTACCGGGAAAACACTGATCCCCTACTCAGGGTTCCTTTGACTAGGAATATTTTAGATTAAGGTTTTAAGATTTTTAGGTCTCACTGGTATGATCTCATCATAACCCTAAATCATAGCCCTAATCTATGGGTTCATCATATAATATAACACAGCGTATGACAAAAATAAGCCTTTATTTAGAATATTGTCAATTACAATGGTTTGGGAGATACAACATAGTGGCTTGTAGGGCATAGCCTTTCATTACCATCATCGATAGTTTCAGACCGAGATAGCAAGTTTATGGGGCATTTCTGGCATTTATGGAATTATGGAGAAAATGGTTACAAAATTAAAATTCAGTAGTCCCTATTATCCTTAGATCGATGGGCAAACCAAGACTGTCAACCGAAGTCTTGGTAACTTGTTAAGAGCCAATGTACAAGAATTTAAAAACTGGGATGTAGTTTGCCGAAGATTGAGTTGAGTACAATTCTTCGGTGAACCATTCTTAGGGTTTTGCACCCTTTCAGTATTGTATGGATTTCTGCCAAGAGGACCACTTGATATTTTACCGGTTGATGTGCCAAACAAAATCAAGTAAGAAGATAGAAGATCGGGTGGCTGATCTACGTGAGGTGCACGAACTGTTAAAGCCCATCTAGAGCAAAATTATGCCAAGTATAAGGCTAAGGCTGATCAGACGCATCAATAGCAGACTTTGAGGTTGGGGATTTGGTATGGGTCTTCTTGCCAAGAGAATGATATCCACAGGGTCCTTTAATTACATTATCAATGAAATAGTTTTCAATTTTGTGGTAGTAGGTGGTTCGGTAGAATAGCTATAAATGCTTTCAGGTTCTATGTTCAATATGGAATTAGAAAACTTACTGGCCAGTGATAAGGGCTTGATTCACTATGTCATGCTATGTATGAGCTTGGCATGGCCTCTTTGATAAAACATGATTCCCCTACTACCTTCAGGTAATGACACATGCTGCTATATAGGTGAGCCTTGATGGGGATGAGTTGCTCTATATCAGATGTTCACTGATCTAGGGACTTCTCACTATAGAGATTGAAATGATTTAGTATGAGATTGGCTAGGAAGTTGGGCATATCCGATATCATTCTCATTCGGTTGTCGATCCATCGACATTGTCATGGTTCTTGAGTTGGGACTGTAAGGTTGGTGTTCTATTACAGGCTCTCCAAGGCCAAGAGAGTTAGGTACTGGAATTTAGGTGCTCGCGAATGTTGTCTTAGTAGGAGGTACTTAGGAGTTGGGCATTGTGCTAAAGACTTTCTAATGTTGGCTCGACAAAAGCTTTTTGGTGTTGGTTCTTCTCATCGTGGCCAGAGGTTTCTGGGAGTTGAGCATCAAGCCAAAGCCTTTCTAATTCTATCTCGACCAAAGGCTTTCAACCTATCTAATACGGATATCGAGATGAATATTGAACCTGATCAGCTGACTCATATATCAGGACAGACCGGTGATAGTTCAGCGAAGCCCAACCAGACATTCGGTTCAGCTTCCGGCCCATGACGATTTGAGGCAGCCAGCCTCGCTAGCAGGAAACGTGCGTAGGTCCAGAAGCCTTCAAGGGAAGCAAGTTTCAAATCTGACCCATTTATGGGATGAAAACAATTAATAGGAATTGGGCTGAAGGCCAATACACTATTAGCGCCCGTGGAGTTTCAGATCGGGAAAACACCAGAGTCTTTAGTTAGTCTTATTATTATTATAATTTATTAGTGGCGTGATCTCTTGATCAGTTGTATTGATTCTTTAAATACCGAACCAAGGAATAAAAAAAAGGAGAGCATTTTGGAATTTATTTTGACGGTGCTTTGGTGTTTTCGTGGAAGGCCGTCCGGCTTTCTTTTCCCCCTTGCGCACACCAGGTCGAAAGCCTGGTTGGGAGAGGATGATTCCGTGAGGAATCCTTCCTCCGTTCCAAGTTCTTGTGAAAAAAAAAAAAAAAACAGGGACTCACGGTGAGAAACCATCATTCGTCCCTTCCATTCGTGAATGAAACTGGATTGAAATCCGGTAGAGGGTTGGCAACGGGAGGATCACGCTGCCCTTCCAAGCACTTGATCGTTGCAGGTTTCAAAGGATCTTCCCCATCTTGCTCAATCCTAGCATCCAAGAATTCTAAGAACCCGTTCTCGCTGAGACGGGGTTTGGTCGCTGCAGGCATTTGATAACCGCCCTGCACCACTATCCCAGCTAAAGGCTTTTGGATGTTGAGCATCAGGCCAAAGGCTTTCCAATATTGGCCTAGTCTAAGACTTTCGGGTATTGATTCTTCCTATCTCGACCAAAGACTTTCGAGAGTTGCACATTAGGCCAAAGGCTTTTCAATAATAGTCCAGCCAAAGGCTTTAGGAATTGATTCTTCTTATCCCGGTCAAAGGCTTTCAGGAGTTGATCATCAGGTAAAGACTTTCCAATGCTTGCTTGGCTAAAGACTTTTAGGCATCGTTTCTTTCTATTTTGACAAAGGATCTTGGGTGTTGAGCATCAAGCCAAAGGCTTCCAACACTAGCTCGAATCTTTGTTTCATGAATATTGGTGAGAGCTCTCCATTTTACCCTCGGGGCTTGGGTTTTGGTAGTTGCTTCAACTTTTTGGATTACTTGCCAAGCTAAGGCAGGGGTGTGCCATCCAGCTATGTTAGGCAATAAGTGCAGGTCGAATGACTTTCTGACCTAGTATGGTCCCTTCCATTTGAAGAGAGTTTCCCTTGGTGAGTGGTTTGGAATCTTTAGCTCACTGTTGAGTCTCAGTGTGGTGCTCCCAAGATCCAGGGGCGTGGGCCAAGGTTCAGGTTGGTCCAGTTTATCATAGTCACACATAATGTTTAGGCTAGCAATGAGTCTGGGATGAGTCCTAGATGTTAGACCAAGTTTTGGTCAGTTTGGGTATTAGAGCTGGCTTATTCTGGTCATAGTCACTATAATAATTGGCATGGCATGGATGTAGGGAGGAGTTTTGCTGAGAGTTTGCTCGGATTGCTAGGAGTCGGCTCGGACTGCTAGAGTCGACTCGAACAGTGGGGTAGATCAGATCAGTTTCGCAGAACATGTAAATAGCGATCTGAACGAGTCAACTCGAGGGGTTCGAGCTGACTCATCCAGAGTACTCTCTGCAGCATGGAGCCAACTTGAGGGGATCGAGCCAACTCAGATGATGGGATCTTTTGAATCACGTGTTGCCACACCAGGAAAGTTCTGGAGGGCTAGGCCCTTTGCGATCTAGGTATATATATATATAGTTGGGATGTTATGAGTGAGAGAAGAGAGAGAGGTCATTTGTAACAATTCCAAGGGAAACAACTGAAATCAAGAAACCCCTCTGTTTCTTCTCGATCTCGTTTTTTCTCCTCTTCACTTCTCGATCAATCCAAGAGATCAATTGATCTTTGTTTGACCTGTATCCTACCGTGATTATTATGGATCGCTAGCAAAGGATCTTTCACACACCTGGATCGCTTTTGCTGGGCGTGGACTCTTCGAATTATCTCCTTCAATTGGTATCAGAGCGAGGTTGCATGAAGAAGGGAAGATCTCTACATCCAATAAGTGTTCGAAGGAAGAGATCTAGTACATATTGATTCTACTTGATGTGGTAATGGCATCAAGTAGTTCAAGGTGGATTTCGAGAAGTATGATGGCAAGGAGATTTTATTCTATGGCAACAAGGGTAAAAGAGTGCTAGTTCAACAGAGGATCTACAAGGTCTTGGTTAGAGAGATTGAAAAAGATCAGTGTTGATGATTGGGAAGAGTTAAAAGAGATAGTATTCAGCACCATCAGGATGTGTTTGGGCCGATCGAGTTTTGCTGGAGGTGTGTATCAGACTACGGTAAAGGGTCTTTGGCTAAGATAGAGAGAACACATATATAGGCAAGAATATGATAAACAAGCTATGGTGAAGAAGCAACTGTATAGTCTGAGAATGCCTGAAGGAGAAGACCTCGTTGCTCACATTCAGAGGTTCAACCAGGTATGTTCTGAGGTGATGAGTCTGGAAGTGAAAATCGATGAGGAGGATCAGGCATTGTTGCTATTGTGTTCTCTCCCGGGATCATACGATGGTCTAAAAATAACCTTGGTGTATGGAAAGGAAACATGATGTACGAAGAGGTGTTGGAGTGCTCAGGTCAAATGAGCAAAGGGAGAGAATATTCAAAGAAAATCCTAACTCGAAGGTTCTTGGTATGAATGAAAGGCAAGGAAGATCAAAGGAAAGGGTTAGGGGAAATCAAAGGGCAGATCATAGTTCAAGGTAGTAAGAAGGGTTTGAAGTATTTCAAATGTCATCAGTTGGTCACTGCAAAAGAAATTGCCCTCTTTGGAAGACCGAGAAAGGGAAGGCCAACACTAATGGTGCTAGTGTATCTGAGGTAGTAGAGAATATGTTCTAATAGCTTCAGATGGATTTGTTGATTAGGATAATACTTGGATGTTGGATTTAGCATGCTCTCATCATTATACCTCACATCGGGAGTGGTTTGATACCTATGAAAGTTCTGATGGAGGTAATGTAAGCCTTGTGTGATGATCACCCTTGTCCGGTGGCTAAAGTTGGCACCATTAGGATGACGATGTATGATGGAGTGATAAGGACTCTGTCAAATATCAATCATGTACCAGAATTAAAGAAAAAATTGATTTCTTTGGGATACTTGGAAGAGCAGGGTTATGCCTTCAGTTGCCGGGCTGGTAGTGGATGTTTGAGGATAACCCAAGTGAGCTTTGGTGGTGATGAGAGGGAGAAGACTGAGCAATATCTGTACAAGATGGAAGGCTCAGTGGTGAATGATAGTGTGGAGGTGCTTGTAGCGGAATAGGAGGAGAAGCTCTCCTATCAATTATAGAACTATCGGATGGATCATTGAGTGATCGAGGGCTTACTGAATAAGTAGAAAAGGAAACCTTCTAGCACTGAAGAAGGGTGGAAATCGCCTGTGTGATCCCTGTATTTATGGCACACATCATAGGGTAAAGTTTGCCAGTTGTACCAAGCAGAGTGAGGATGTTTTAGAACTAATTCACTCGGATATATAGGGATCGGCACCTGTTTTATCCAAGGTGGAGCAAGGTATTTTGTTACTTCATTGATGACTTCTCTAGAAATTATGGATGTATCTGGTGAGAAAAAAAATTAGAGGTATTTGCCCGATTCAAAGCCTGGAGGGCTGTAGGTAGAGAAGGAGACTGGAAAACATGTGAAGTGCTTCGATCAGATAATGGTGGGGAGTACTCTAGTAAAGAGTTCAGGAGTTACTATGAGAAAAATGGGATCAAATGCCATTACATAGTAAAGATGACCCCATAGCAGAATGGTGTTTTGGAAAGGATGAACTGGACACTATTGAGAAGGCAAGGAGTATGAGGCTGTAGTCATCACTATCGAAACCTTTTGGGGTGATGCTATTACTCTATCATGTTTTCTCGTAAACAGGTGCCCTCATTCAAGCTTGATGGAGGACTCCAGAGAAAGCTTGGAGTAGGAAGAAGGTAGAGCTTGGTCACCTGAAGGTGTTGGTTGCCCGGCCTATGCACATATGGAGGTAATTGAACGAAGTAAGTTGGACCCTAAGTTAAAGAAGATGATCTTCATTGGTATCCACGGGGAGTCAAGGGTTACCTACTGTGAGATCCACAATCTCAAAAGGCAGTGAGTGTTGGTAGGGATGTCATATTTGATGAGAGGAGCAACTTAGAGAAATTGGGGAGTATGGATGAGTTTGCAGCTTCAAAGGTGAATAGCAGTGACTATCCTTCACAGGTGGAGGATAGGCCATCTACATCAACTGGTAAGGGTGTTTAGTTGAGGTGGAGTTAGGTGGGAACGGTCCTCTAGTGATGAAGGATCAGAAAGGAAAATCAGTGTTTAAAGTGAAGTGCAGGAACAGCCATAAATAGAAGACTTGCAGGATAGTACAAGGGGAGTGGCATTGCATAAACCTTAGTGCATAATCCGGAAGCTGATAAGATATGGCATGATGAGAAATATATCTTATGATCTCATGTTTGTGATGGAGATCCAAAACATTCAAAGAGGCCATCAAAACTTTTGATAAAGAATCATGGATTCAAGGCATGATGGAAGAGATGAAATCTCTCAGAAGGAACAAGACATGGCAATTGATGGATCTACCTAAAGATGCTCATGCAATTGCTCCAGATGGGTGTTCACAAAGAAAATAGTACCTTCAGAGCAAGGTGGAGTGAGATTCAAAGCAAGACTGGTAGCAAAAGGATACTCACAAAGGGAAGGAGTTGACTATACCAAGATATTTTCTCCTGTGGTATGCCATACTTCAATTGGGTGTTGCTATCATTAGTGGCAGAACATGGTATGAAAATGGTGCAGATGGATATGAAGATAGTGATGAGGGACGGATTCTAATATGATGCAGGATAATATGCAAGGGATGAACATGAAGAAAATCATATTAAAGTAAGCTAATATTCTTAGATTTTCTTATGGTTTTATTCTCGAAACTAGGCAAGATTAGGCTAGGGTTATCCTGTATCAATTAGCATCCTACCTACATGCTAGTTCACTCAAAAAAAAAAGAAAATTAGGATCCTAGGTCTAAGAAGGCCTATTAGGAGCTTGTTCAATCTTCAAAATCAGACAAAAAGAGATGGGAATTAGGTTTAACATACCAGGCAATGATTTCTAGTTGCTGTAGAAAAGATCGCTCCACTCAGGTTGGTGCCTGGATGATCTGGTCACTTTCCCACAAATCTGTCAGCTTTTTATCAGCTTCATTGAGGGCAAAGAAGAATTCATTCGAGGAATGTAGCACTGGAGGGATCTTGCAAATGTCAAAGGTAGAGGCAAGCAAGAAGGAAAAAATAAGAAACTTGAGATCGGGTTGAAGGATGATTGGAAGATGGAGTTGCAGGGGGTTAGCGGCATTGGAGGAAGCTTTTAGGCACCTGGATCTTGGAGAGGGCTGATGGTGGGCATCTTAGGGCTCTTGCTTGGAGGGCAATGGCTAGGGTTTAGTAAGAAAAAATGGAACAAGTCTCACACACCACTTCCAAAGAATACAAATTATCATAAGAAAAATTTACCAGAGTTTTAATTCATGAAAAGAGATTAGTTTATAAGAGGGGGAGGGTGGGGTATTTATAGATTCACCTATGGCCCTTTCCCTATCAAAATTGGATTTCAAGTTTGTATAGGACAAGGAGTACAAGGTTTAACTAGAATTAGGAGTACAAGGTTGATTGAAATTAGGAGGCCTAAATTCTAGTAGGACTTGGTCATTGGACTCTTTGTAGAACTTGGAAGCTTTGACTTTTCTCTAGGGCTTGGGCTGTGATGAAATCCTCTGGGCTGCTTTGACTTTTCCACTCCCTGGTGGGCTTGGATGAAATCTTCTTTGACTGGGTCAAAGACTGGGCATCTTGGACTGGGTGAAAGGCTTGGGCACCAATTGTAATGGGCCTGGGAGGGGAGGGTGCCATGGGCTTGAGGGCTTGGACCTGGGCACCACTTTTTTGGGGATCTAGACTTGCGCCATTCATCCTGTGAGCTTATGGGCTTGAGGCTCCTAGGGCCTGGTATGATAGGGGGCTATCTCCTGGAGGGCTTGGGTGGCTTGAAGGGAGTCTAGAGTTGGGCTAGTGACTTGAGTGTGGGTCTACTAGTTCCTCCTCTTGAATGAAACATACACACTCTTGACTAAACTAAAGCAACTGAACTCAAATGATAGGACTCAATGGACTTAGTGAATCCAACTAACTCACTTTATTAGAGGACTCAAAAATAAATTCTATTACAGGACTCAAATTGATCATCACATGACTTAGAGAATAAAATGAAGCTTGAAGCCTATGTCTGATCTGATGTCCACATCATTATCCTGGGATGGGAGGAACTCATCCCTGTCGAGTAAGAAGGTCGATGGCTCAAGTACTACTATGATAGGTTTGGTTTGAGGCATGCAGAGATCCTCTCAAGTGATCCACGAATCCTTAGATCTCAGTCGACCTTACCAACGAACCAAGTGACTGGTAGCCTTTGATTTTGGTACTAGTGGCTTGGTCATTCAGGATATGCTCAATCTTTCCTCTCACAAGCTAAATTGATGTGGACACTCAGGGTTGGGTTTGATCTCAAAGAAAGGGTTAGGCTCAAACTCACTGGTATCATTGCTGGCTCCCTATACTCTACTAAGTCTATGATATTGAAGGTTGAGCTTATTACCTAATTAGGTGGTAACTCAGCTACTAGGTCCAATCTTCTTTATCACTTTAATGGATCCAGCTCACAGGTATATAGCCTAATCATTACAAGATTTTCTTAGCAAACTCTTAGACTCTTTTTGGAATTAACCACGTTCTTATAAAGATCATTACTTACAGTAATCTTATGATTAATTCATTATGCAAATCTCTAATCATGTAGTGCAAAAACTCATAACAACACCTAATGACATGCAGACAAAACACCTAATGCAGGCAAAATAACTCATTCCAACATATTGATATATAGACTCGATTAACCCTAAACTACAACTGGGGGTTTAACCCTTTGTCAGGAGGGTGACATGCAGATAAAAATGGTGCATGGACTCCTACTAGGTGCCATACCATAGGGTCCTCCAAAAGTAAGATGCAAACATGACATGCTCAATGAATGAATGCAGTATGCTTACTTCTATAAAATGCAATTGAATGGTTTTAGAAATGCTTGAAGTATCTAGAAAAGGCAAGAAATAAGAGGTGGGTTCAGGGTAGTCTGGTGGGGTAGAAAGTAAGAAGAAGGTTCAGGGTTGATTGGGTAGAACTGGATATAAGAAGGGGTTTCAAGGATGAGTCCTAGACTAATGAGGTTGATCTTATGGGGTTGAGGTATACCTAAAGGATTTGCGTAATGGAAGAATGGGTCACTAATCTCAGGGAAGAGATCTTCAATAGGAACTATAGGAGGGGATTCATCCTGAGGGTACTGATAAGCCAAATTCTCAATAAAGTCTTATGGTTCATGAAAATTTAGGACTGGGCTCTATAATTGGGCTTTTCTAGAGGCTCCTCAGGTAAGATTTTAACAGTAGTATCTGGGTTCTTTTCCTCTAACTAGTCTTCCACTACAAGTTCAGTTTCGGGTGGTCGGGTCAACTAACTTTGGGTTGGCTTCTATCTGGGTATGGTCAGGGTCAACTAACTATGGGTTGGCATTTAGGGGTAGGGTCAGGGTCAACTAATTTTGGATTTGCTTCAGTACGGGATCTACTGGATCAACTAATTCTAGATTGGTTTCAGTTTGGGTATGATCATGGTCAACTTGTTCTAGGTCATCTATAGGTAACTCTTCTTCTTCTTCCTCATACTCATCCACTAAGCTCACATCAGCTTCATATATCTTCTCTTCAAGGTCATCCGGTGAAACCATGGGATGGTAAGAGGGGTTGGTTAAGGAAAAATTTACTAATATCTAGGATAGTAGGGGTGGGTCGACTAAGGGGTACCTAACTAATACTTAGTTCATCTCTAGGGTTACTAATCCTATGGGTTCAGGTTGACTAGGGTTGACTTGGCTCGGGCTGGATTGGCTCAGACATACTTGACTAGGTTCTAGGGTCTGGCTAGGGGGAATGGGACTGTGCTGGTCTAAAGGAAGTTGGATAGGTCTGGGCTTGGATTCAGGAGGGTACTCTTGTTGGGACTTAGATTGACTGATCATGAGTTCCCTCTAATTTGACTTGAATTCCCTAGCTATGTGATAGGCTTCCTCTAGGGCCTGAATTTTCCATTGAAATAGTTCCCACTAGATGTCTCTATGTAGGCAACTCAAAACCTCGATATGATCTTAGACTTAGGTTCAACTGTGTTACATCTCCTAATAAACTCATTAAATTTGGTCAAGTATCCAGACAGTTTTATTATCCTGTCTAAATCATACCATTGTTCTAAAAGTTTGTGTTCATAGGACAAGGTTCAGCTCTATGGGTCTTGGGTTTTAATGAGCTTATAGGATGTGGGTGCATAGGAGCTAGATTCATGGGATTGGGGTAGGTACTTCTCTCTAAGTTCAAGTTTGATATCACTCCAGGAAGTTATGGGCATTTCTCTTTTTAGTTTAGACATTTCCTCAAACATATCCCAATCTATCTTAGCTTGGTGAAACTAACTTACATTTAGCAAATTCGAACTGACGTGATGGGGGACTAATATGCATGCAATTTTTTTGTATGTTTTACATGTTGAGTTAGATGATTAATCCCAAATTTCAGATCAAAATTATTTGTAGGAAATTTGTATGAATTTTGAAGATCAACATGCAGATTAGGACCTAGAAAAGTAGCAAAGAAGGACCGCGGGGCTGAGAAGCCTCGGTTAGGGCAGTTCTCCTACAATAAAAACTACGAGGTAGAGGGGTGTACCTGACAACGTCTGTGAAGATCGCAGCGAAGGGGTCTCTCGTTCCTCGATGGATGCGGCCTGGAAAACTGAGCCAAAGACCGCGGATACCCGGCTTTCTGCTCGGGATCCGATTGAGGCTTGGCTGGAGTCGTTGGATTCGTTGTAGGAACTTAGGGACCTACAAACGACCTGTCAGGGTTAGAAAGCTCACAAAGGAATAAGAAAACAAAGTAAAAACAGCAAGGGAAGGTTCTTTTGGAGTGGGCGTCCAGGGATCTGGAGGGTTTGTTGGCAGCAGGAAGATGATTGCAAAACACTGGAAGAACTCTCACAAACCCCTTTATGCACACAGCAGGGTATCACACCACTCAATAGAAGAACTCAAGGTTTTCATTCATCAAAAATTCCCCTTCATACAAGAGGCTAGGGTCCCTTAAATAGACCCTTACCTTGGGCTCCAAGTAAGGGTACATAAGTCTTTACATAAGAATCCTTTTCCCTCTCAAACCCTAGCTAGAAAATAAGGAAATATTAGGTAGAAAAATCCCTAAAACTTTTCTTGACTTGGTCAAGACTCCAAGGACGCCTAGGGGGGCGTGTTGGGCTTCTAGGAGCAGCAAAAGGCTGGCCCAAAGGGGCTCGGGTGCATGGGTTTGGGCCTCTGGAAGCTGGGTGGCCTGGTAGCCAGGTAGCAGGAATATTTCCTGGTATCTTGCTTCTTAGGGGCTTGGGCTTGGCACCTGGGCTTGATTTCTTTGGGCTAGGATGCAGATGGACCTTGGAATCATGGATGCCCTTATCTATGAGTATACTTTGGCATCTGGAAGGGAATCTGGGCATCTGGAGGGCATCTGCAAGAAATCAGGGTTTTCTGAATTTTCCTCCTGGGGTCTTCAAATCTTCAAGCTAGGTTGGACTTGGGCTATACTTCCATGTCTTCAATCTAGTTGGACTTGGTCTTCACTTGTATGATATAGTTTGAGTCTTCAGTATGCTTGGACAGGACTCAAAAAAATAAAATTAGCTCAACATGAGCTGACTAGCATTGGACTGAACTAGCTCAACATGAGCTGACAAGTACCGAACTGAAATAACAACTCAAAATACTCAAATAATAACTAAAATAGACTCAGATGAGCTAAGCCCTTATTACAGATGGACTCATAAATTATTGATCAATTCACAGAGGATTGAAAAGCCACTATCTTATTCTGGTGCCTCCGGTGTCCCCACCATGACGTCTCCCATACATTTTCTCCTGCTTAAAATATAGATCCATGTCACCTTCCCAAGCAAGATAATCCTCAAAATCAAGATCACCACCAAAGTTAGGTATATATATCCCAATGTACTTAATGGCTCTCTCATTCGGGTCTATGAAATCATAATTGGGTCTCCTATGATTGGACTTCTGGTATGGGTCAGAGTATTGGGTTCTCCTAGGGTTGGGCTCCAAGTATGGGTCATGGTATGGGGTTCTCCTAGGGTTGGGCTTGCAGTATGGGTCAGAGTATGGGCTCTCCTAGGGTGGGCTCCACGGTCACACTAGGTTGGGTTGGGTTGGGGCTATTGGTATTGGGCTTCTAATTTAACGGTCATGCAATCAAACACACAAGGGTTATGATGCAACCAAGCACACACAGGTTAATCATTCTAGGGTTTACTAGACCTAGAGCCAAAATCAAGTGAGTCAACTCAACTTACACTCAACACAGCACCTAATCCTTCCACTGGCTAGGTAAGAGGTGTTGGGAATTGTGTCCCAAAGCCAATCGTCTAGGCTATAGATGGCTGTGCTATCTTTGTATTTGTATATGAATTCTTTTAATAAATAAAAGTTATTTATTTTGGATGTCCATCATATTTACATTTTCCTATAAAGAACTCTTGTGTGATGGAGCTCTTAGAACTACATTGTTTGATATAAGAGGATATATCAGGTAGTTCTTAAACTGGTTCACAACCAAAGGATACATTGTTATAGGATGATGATATATCAAGTATAGGTTGTTGTATGTCACATTTGTGGGTTATCCTCTTAACCAAATAGTGTGGAGATACTAGTGTGACATGTAAGTGAAATGTATGACATTCACTGAATATGACCATCTATGGAGCTCCCTTCTGCCAAAGGGTTGCTCGTGAAAGGATATGGATATATGTGTCCCTTAGACCTGAGGTCACCATGGTAGCTTGCAAGCACTCACTATACTTTGGTACTGGACTACCTGGATTTCTAATCCAGCGATGGAATATTTTGGATGCAGTCAAGTACTTGTAGAGTGGTGGTGGATCAAGATAGAATTGACCTCTCTAAATAGTTTGGAGTGAATGACTCACTATGTCTCAATTCAGCAAAATCTTAGCAAGTGTAATTTTTGTGAGGAGTCACAGAAATTATGAGGTTGAGACTTGATCTGGATAAACCAAATTAGGATTGGCAGTCTAATCCTAGGTCATCTTGAGCATTGTGAGATCAAAGAGATAAATTATACTGCAACCATATGCAGAGGTTCTTATGAGGTGCTCTGTATCATTGACCTATTCGAACATCGGGTATCATTACTAGATGAGGACTTTGACTGGTACTGAAAATGTTCCAGTGCTACTGGCTTAGTGTTCGAACCTATGGGGTCACACACATAGAAGATTTCTATTGATCTTTTGGCTAATCGATGATTGAGAATCATTTGACATCACCAGAGGTCAACTTGATTGACCATGTTCCAAGTATTGACACTTGGAATTTACAGGTGTTGACACTTGGTGAAGTGTCGACACATGGTAATTTTCGAGGGTCGACACTTCCTGTGACGAACAGATTTCTATGAGGATTTCGTGGAGAATTTTTGGGGCAAGTTTTGACCTGGTTTTAATTTCAAATTCAATCCAGTTTTTGGCTCCAAGGCTTTATGGTATGAAAGTCATACTTACCTTAATGGGTTGGACCCTTTGGAATGGCCTTGATCCTCTCCCCCTTTCTCTCCTCTCATCTTCTCCTTCCTTCTTCTCATTCTCATGGCTGCACCTATAAATGAGGGTCATTCTATAGGCTGTAGAGGTTACAAACAACAGAAAAGAAAACTTTGAGAGAGATAGAGAAGGGTTGTGAGAGTTTTAGGGATTGGGTGTGAGCTACCTAGCACTCTAGCTAGGTCTTGGGAAGAGAGTTTTGGGTAGGGGTTCCTGCTCTCTTCCTAGTCTTCCTGGAAGAAGAGGATTAGCCAAGGATCCCGAATAGCTAGAACTCCGAGGGAGTTGATCAGAGTCGAGGCTAGGTGTGGATTTTCTGTAGAGGCCAGATGCATGTGTGGCTCGAGCATCTCCTCCTCCTCACAGCACTTCCACTGCTTTTCTCTTGGTATAAAGGCATGGTACTTTTATATTTATGTTCCTCTCTTATTTTGATGTTATGCATGCTAGATCTTTATGCTGTTCCTGTGCGGGCAGATCGATAGATCATTTAGATCTGTCTACCCAGCTTCCATTGTGCATGCATTAAAAAATTTTAAAATGCATATCTTTCTACCCTATTTTCTTGAATATTGTATGCTAGGTGTAGATGTTTTTCACCTATAATGGTATCAGAGCAACAGGTTCCTTTTTTATAGTATAATGATGCTAGCATGCTAATAACATCTCCTTTCTTTCTTAAGTACTTGGATCTGTGCTTCACCATAACCGTCCAGTCATAAGAGAGAAGTAAGGCTGCAAGACCCTCTCTTTCCATTCAATGGGGGTGCTATGGCATGTAGGGGTGCCGTTGTGATCGACTCTTGAAAAGGAAAATAAGAAGAAAAAAAATTGTAGATTAAAAATGTTTTAATCTAATGTAATGATCATAAAATAACTTTAGATAAGATCTAAGAGTTTTTATTGATCGATTTTGATTGTATGTTTAGAGAAACATTGAATTTGAATCATTATTTTTTCATTGTCTCAGGCTGTAAGTCGACACTTGGCTTTTGAAGGTCGACTCATGAAAAAATTTCTTGAGATCTGGTTTCTGTTTTTCTTCTGAGATAGGTTGAAGTGTCGACACTTGACCCTGAAGTGTCGACACTTGACACTGAAGTGTCAACACTTGACCTTTGAAGTGTCGACACTTGAGTGCATGCCAAAAAAACATGTTATTTTGTTTTCTGTTCCCTGTCTCAGGCCTTGAGTCGACACTTGCTCCTGAAGTATCGACACTTTGGTTAAAAAATTCTAAAATACAGTGAATTCAAATTTTGATTTTTGTAAAATTATTCTACATTTATTAATTAAAATTATTTTAATTAATTTAAGGTTATTGAACTTAATTTTGAATTAAGAATGACTAAGAACTCTAGGAATGCGATTCAAAGATGTTAAGTCATTTCAATAAGCCTTAAGGGTCATGGGTTAGCTTCTATTAGGTCCTTAATTGGGTTAGACCTAAGTTAGATGCATTGGACTAATTAGAGAACTAATCTAATAAAATATTGAGTTAGGACTTCTTCTCTAGATCTATCTAATAGTTAGGTGATTAGTCCATAATCTAAATAGATCTAATTTATGGCTCAGTGAAAAGCCTGAGTCTTTAGGGTAGTCTAATCGAGTCTGATGAACTGATTGGTGTTGAGATAAGTTTGGCATTGTGATCATGGTTCTTTGGGGCTACCTCTTACATGGCCAACTTTGTTGGTGTCTAAGGCAAGACGGTTAATGGCAGAACCCAACCCATGATCTCACTTGGCCAATATGGTCGATCAAGATTGATTGGATAGCTCATTGACTCGTGTTAACCCTTGTCACCAAAGGTTAATCAATCTTGACTGATTTAGGTGCCCATGGATCATTAGTTTTGTGTAACCATAGATTGCTGATGTGGTCGGTGGGAGGTTGATCCATGTCTTCTCATCTTTTCATCTATCACATTAACTAAAAACCCTCTAAATTATTAGATCCTTAAAAGGACAAAGTTATAGGGATAACCAAGTCCTGGCCTCCCATTAAGTGGGATAGTAATGTGTCTAGTAGTTTGGTGTTCATTGGTAGATCCAAATATCGGGTATTCATCGGCTATTGGAATTACTGTTTCTAATATGATGCATCAGTGCGACTTTCTTAACTGGTGGTCAGGTGAGCTAGCCAAAGTCGGGCATGACTATTTGTTAGTTAGAAGCATTGAATTTTATCATGTTAATGGTTATACCTAATTAGGACCTTCAATAGGAGGCCTAAAGGCCGATTGAAGTGCTCCTTGGGGCAAAACCCAATTACTAGGGTTACTGGAGACGTAATCGGTTAAAGAACCTACCTTTAGACATGCATGGGTGGGTCGGCCAAAGTCGGGCTCATGTGTTGTCTATTGGACTCTAGTACCTGCTAAAGAATTAAGGTAATTCCTCGGATTGGAGGTAGAGGCTACCAATCTGTGCAAAATATTGGGAGGGACCTTTAAACTAAAGTCCATCTCTTTAGGTTAAAAATTTACACACTAATTAGTTTTGGTTTTCCTTTTAGATGTCTTCCAACCTGTCACTCCGATCTCTTCTCGATAACGAGAAGCTCAATGGACCCAACTTTGATAGCTGGTATCGAAGGCTCAGGATTGTCCTAGAGCATGAACGGATCCTGTATATGATATCGGATCCGGTACCTGAGATCCTTGCTGCCAATCTCGAGGTTCGGTCAGAGAAACTTATCAAAGTGGCTCTTTAACAGGACCACTATCCAATGCATCATGTTAGCAGCGATGAACGACAAGTTCAGTTGCAAATTCCAGGAAGTCCAACCGGAAGAAATCCTTCAAAGGTTGAAGGGGTCTTTTGGAACACCAGATGACATTGAGAGGTACAGGGTCTCCTGTGCTATCTACAACATGCGGATGCATGATGGGGCCTCTATCATTGATCATGTACTGTACATGATCGAGATGATTGAGCGCCTGGACAAGCTCGGCTGTCCCTTGCATGAACAGCTTGCGAAAGATGCGATTTTGAATTCTCTCCCTTCCTCCTATCTAGAGTTTCTCAATCATTATAGAATGAATAAGCATGCAGTCAACTACCATGGTCTATTGGGATTGCTGCAGACTTATGAGAAAGCCCACCAGTTGAATAAAGGGGTGGTGAATCTAGTGGGTGTTCTTCAGGAGGGCGTTGTCCCTTTAAGAAAGGAAGAAAAAAAAATAATAAAGGGAAAAGGTGCTTAGTGCTTCTGGGCCCAGTCAGGCCAAGAAAGTGAAGGCTGATCAGAGTCATGTAGAATGCTTCTTCTGCAAGAAGCAGGGACACTGGAAGAGGAACTATCCTCTTTACATTACATCCCTTGATCCGAACAGGTCAAGAAGAGAAAGGTGCAGGATGGTCTTGGACAAGGTATTTATATGATAACACCTTGTAGTTTCTTTGTTTGCGATACTACTAACTGGGTATTGGATACAGGAAGTCCAATTCACATTTGCAATTCTTTGTAGGGACTTCAAGTTAGTAGATGATTCGATGACGGTGAGAGTTCTTGAACGTGGGAAATGGAAGTCGAGTTCCAGTTCTGGCATTGGGAGTCCTTAAACTTGTTTTCGAGTCCTGTACTATCATTTTGAATGAGTGTCATTTTTATCCTTCTTTTTTTTTAAATGTCATTTCTGTAGGCTAGTTGGCCATGTATAGTTATGAATTATTAATAAAGAATGATATTTTCAAAATCATTTGGAATGATTCTGTAGTTTTGAATGGATAAATGCGTGATGGTATCTACGTACTATCGTGACCTGTTAGTTTAATGTACACATCTTGCAAATGCCTTAGGATTGATAATGTCAGTGATGATGCATACCTATGGCATTGTAGGCTAGGTCATATTAATAGGTATAGGATAAACAGGTTGAAAACTGAGGGTCTCCTCGATTTTAGTGAAGATAGTTCACTTCCAACCTATGCATCCTGTCTTCTTAGAAAAATGACAAAGTCACCTTTTGCTGGAAAAGGTGAACGAGCCAATGAGATTCTAGGTCTGATACATACTGATGTATGCAGACTTATGAATGTTAGTGCCAGGGAGGGTATGGTTATTTCATTACTTTTACGGATGACCTTTCGAGGATGGTTATGTCTTTTTGATGAGACATAAATCTGAATCATTTGAAATGTTCAAATGATATCATATGAAGTAAAAAAATAAACTGAAAAGTGTATCAAAACCCTTCTATCCAATCGAGTGGTGAAAACCTTTCCGGCGAGTTTCTAACATATCTCGAGGAGAATGGGATTCTCTCTCAATGGACACCTCTAGGGACATATCAATTAAATGGAGTGTTTGAGAGGAGCAATCGAACTCTGTTAGACATGGTTCAGTCCATGATGGTCTTTGCTTCTCTGTTGATATCCTTTGGTGATAAGCTTTAGAATCTGCATGTTAACTTCTGAATAGGTCTCTAAGTAAGTCCATTAGCAAAATACCATATGAGATATGGACTGGATGTAAGCCAACACTTTCACACCTTCGGGTTGGGGATGCCCGGTTTATGTAAAACGTTTGGAAATGGACAAACTTGGACCTAGGTTTGACTGGTACCTATTTGTTGGGTATCCAAAGGAGTCTAAGGGATATTACTTTTACTTAGCTAAGAAACAAAAGTTGTTCGTCTGTCTTAGGGCTATCATTTTGGAAAAGGAGTTCCTTGGTGAAGGAACTGTAGCCACTAAGATTGAACTTAGTGAAGTTCAACAAGTAGAAGAACCGGCAAACTTATGGGATAACATAGAACCGGCTGTGATTAGATCACATGCAGAGTCCATACAGGAACCATTAAGGAGATCCGGTAGAGTAGCAAGCCGACTGGACAGATACTACAGTTTCTTGGTCCGACGGTCATCCCATTGAACTCGATGAGAACAATGAGGATCCGATCACCTATATGGATGCGTTGTAGAGGTCCGACTCTGAGAAATATCTAGGAGCCATGAAATCCGAAATGGAGTCCATGGAGATCAACAATGTATGGACATTAGTTGATCCACTTGAAAGGGAAAAACCCATTGGGTGCAAATGGATTTCCAAGAGAAAAAGGGTCGCAGACGGGCAGGTGGAGACCTATAAAGTCTATCTGGTTGCCAAGGGATATTGTCAACATTATGGTATTGACTATGATGAGACGTTCTCTCTTGTGGAAATTCTTAAATCCATTCGGATTATGCTTGCTTTAGCAGCACACTTTGACTATGAAATCTAGCAAATGGTTATCTGAACAGCTTTCTTGAATGGTAAGCTAGAAGAGGAGGTGTATATGATACAACCTAAAGGGTTCACATCCACAGATGAGTCAAAGGTGTGCAAACTTCATAAGTCCATCTACGGACTGAAGCAAGCATCAAGGAGTTGGAACATGCGATTTGATAAATGTATCAAGTCGTATGGCTTCGTTAGGAATGGAGAAGAACCTTGCATTTACAAGTGGGCTAATGGTTCTGTGATTGTATTCCTTGTACTGTATGTGGATGATATTCTTTTAATCCGGAATGACATCTCAGCACTACAAGGAATAAAGGTCTGGTTATCATCTCGGTTCTCTATGAAGGACTTGGGTGAAGCCTCTTACATACTAGGTATGAAGATCTATAGAGATAAATTAAGAGGCTTCTGGGACTGTCCCAGTCTATGTACATCGACACCGTGCTGAAATGGTTCAGCATGAAAAATCTCAAGAAGGGCTATCTCCCGATAGGCACTGGAATTGATCTCTCCAAAAGTAATTGTGCGACAACTCTTGAGGAGAGAGAGTGCATGAGTAGAATCCCATATGCTTCGGTAATGGGTTCTATCATATACGCCATGACATGTACTAGACTAGACATGGCATACTCACTAGGTGTAGTAAGCAGATACCAGTCTGACCCAGGTGAAGCTCATTGGAAAGTGATTAAAACCATCCTTAAGTATTTATGAAATACTGAGGACCAATGGCTCATTTATGGAGAATCTGACTTGAAACATATGGGGTATACTAACTCCAGTTTCCATTTAGATAAAGATGATAGCAATAGTGTGTCAAGTTTTGTCTTTACCATGAATGGAGGAGCTGTCTACTGAAAAATTTCCAAGCAGCCTACTATGGTGGACTTAATGTGCGAAGCAGAGTACATTGCAGCATCAGATGCAGCGAAGGAAGCTGTGTGGTTGCAGAAGTTTCGTGGCGAGCTGGGAGTGGCACCTTCCCTTAATGGTCCTATTCTGGTGTACTGTGATAACACTGGAGCCATTGCTCAGGCCAAAGAGCCAAATCACATCACCGCACAAAGCATATTCTGCGGTGCTATCACTTGTATGTGAGATCATGGAACAAGGTGACATCGACCTTCAGAAGATTGATGGAAAGGAGAACTTGGCTGATCCCTTCACTAAAGCCATCAGAGTTCAAGAGTTCGACTATTGTAAACGGAAAATGGGAATGAGATTCTGTACTGGTTGGCTTTGTCCAAGTGGGAGTTGTTGGAAATTATATCCCAAAGCCAATCGTTTAGGCTGTAGACCGTTGTGCTATCTTTGTATTTGTATATGAATTCTTTTTAATATAATAAAAGTTATTTATTTTGGCTATCTATCATATCTACATTTTCTTGTAAAGAAAACTTGTGTGATGGAGTCCTTAGAACTACATTATTTGATATAGAGAGGATATATCAGGTAGTTTTAAACTGGTTCACAACCAAAGGATACATTGTTATAGGATGGCGATGTATCAAGTATAGGTTATTGTATGTGATTTGTTGGTTGTCCTCTTAACCAAGGAGTGTGGAGACACGGGTGTGACATGCAAGTGAAATGTATGACATTTCACTAAACGTGACCATCTACGGAGCTCCCTTCTGTCAAAGGGTTGCTCACGAAGGGATATGGGTATATGTAACCCTCAGACCTGAGGTCACCATGGCAGCTTGCAAGGAACTCACTGTACTTGGGTACCAGACTACTTGGATTTCTAATCCAGTGATGGAAGGGTTCTGGGTGCAGTCAAGTACTTGTAGAGCGGTGGTGGATCAAGATGGAATTGACCTCTCAAAATAGTTTGGAGTGAATGACTCACTATATCTCAATTCAGCAAAACTTTGGCCAGGGTAATTCTTATAAAGAGTCACAGAACTTATGAGGTTGAGACATGATCTGGATAAACCAAATTAGGGTTTGCAGTCTAACCCTAAGTCACCCTGAGCATTGTGAGGTCAAAGGGATGAATTATACGGCAACCATATGCCAGAGGTTCTTATGAGGTGCTCTGCATCTTCAACCTATCGGATCTGGTATCATTACTAGATGAGGAATTTGACTAGTACTGAAAATGTTCTAGTGCTACCGGCTTAGTGTTCGAACCTATGGGGTCACACACCATAGAAGATTTCTATCTGATCTTTTGGCTAATCGATGATTGAGAATCATTTGACATCACCAGAGGTCAATTTGATTGACCAGGTTCCAAGTGTCGACACTTGGATTTTGTAGGTGTCGACACTTGGTGAATTGTCGACACTTGGCAATTTTTGAGTGTCGACACTTTCTGTGATGAACAGATTTCTTGGAGGATTTCATGGAGAATTTTTTGGGCAGGTTTTGACCTGGTTTGAATTTTGAATTCAAACAACTTTGGCTCCAAGGCTTTATGATATGAAAGTCATATTTACCTTAATGGGTTGGACCCATTTGTAATGGCCTTGATCCTCTCTCCCTTTCTCTCCCCTCATCTCTCCTCCTTCCTTCTTCTCCCTCTCATAGCTGCACCTATAAGTGAGGGTCATTCTATAGGCTGCAGAGGTTATAAACAATAGAAAAAGAAAACTTGAGAAAGATAAAGAAGGGTTGTGAGGGTTCTAGGGATTGGGTATGAGCTACCTAGCACTCTAGCTAGGCTTGGGAAGGGGTTCCTACTCTCCTCCTAGTCTTCCTGGAAGAAGAATATCGACCAAGGATCCCGAAGAGCTAGCTCTCCGAGGGAGTTGATCAGAGTTGAGCCCAGGTGTGGATTTCCTGTAGAGGCTAGATGCGTGTGTGGCTCGAGCATCATCCTCCTCCTCATAGCACTTCCACTGCTTCTCTCTTGGTATAAAGGTATGGTACTTTTATATTTATGTTCCTCTCTTTTTTTAATGTTATATGCATGCTAGATCTTTATGCTAGTTCCTGTTTCTGGCATATCAGTAGATCATTTAGATCTATCTACCGAGCCTTCCGCTGTGCATGCCATAAAAATATTTTAAAATGCATATCTTTCTGCCCTGTTTTCTTGCATATTGTATGCTAGGTGTAGGTGCTTTTTCCTTCAAGAGGTGGGGTGGTGGGAGGCTTGCCCTGCTTGTGACAGGGTCCTAATTAAAAACCATCAGTACACTTAGGGTGTTTGCCTCTGGACCTCTAGTCTTAGATACCAGTTTCAGTAATAGTTGGAGAATTGAATGCTCTAGTTTATCCACACAACTCGGACCCGACTTGTGGTATCCCTAGCTCACTAGAGCAAATTAGATCTAATTAATTTTAATTAGGTTGGGTTCTGATGCTGGGTGGTTATTTTAGGCCAAGATAGCTGATGAAATCCTATCCTGATTTGAGATAGTGAGAGTGCCCTTAAGATTAGTTTAATGATGTGATGCACAATCGATGATCCTGATGTAGTCTAAAAACCAAATAGAAAATAAATTTTTTTTGTCTTTCTATGAAGTTGCAAATTAAATTTAAGTTGGTTAAGCTATCAAACAAAATTGGCTTGGGCTGGGAGGGGTTTGGTAGTTGATTAGTTTGGATTAAGTCAAGTATGCAGAAATCACATAAATTGAAATTAGGATTTTTTTTTTGACACAGAAGTTAGCATGGATTTCAGGTAGAAAAATTAAAAAAATATATATAAAATAGAATGACATGTGAGGATTCTTCCTACCAAATTTTATGCAAAACAAAAGTGGTATGATGATGCAAAACCTAGGGTTTCTGACTGGATACAAAAAACATAGAATTTTGGTTAGGGTTTCTTGGATGCAGATTTTCTCTTTTTTAGATAAGAAAAAAAATCTCAAAAAATCATAGAAAAATAGAAAACAAAATAGATATCAAATGATGTGAAAATTAGAGAAAAACAAAAATATTTGATGTGGGAAATAGTCTTATGTTTTGAGGGGTTATGTAGAATTCAGGATGCAGAAATCTAAACTAGGATGAAAGAACATGCCCTAAACTGTGCTCTGATACAAAAAATGATGAGGGATGGGATTCTAATATGATGCAGGATGATATGGGAGGGATGAACATGATGAAAATCAGATTAATGTAAGCAAATATTTTTAGATTTTTCTTATGATTTTATTCCCGAAACTAGGCAAGATTGGCTAGGGTTATCCTGTATTAGCATTACCCACATGCTAGTTCAATAAAAGGAAAAGAAAATCAGGATCCTTGGTCTAAGAAGGCATATTAGGAGCATGCTCAATCTTCAAAAATTAGACAAAGAGATAGGAATTAGGTTTAACATACCAGGCAATGATTTCTAGTTGTGTAGAAGAGATTGCTCCACTCAGATCGGGTTTCGATGATCTGATCACTTTTCATGAATCCGCTGACTTTTTATCAGCTCTGTTCGAGGGCAAAGAAGAATTCATCCGAGGAATGTAGCACTGGAGGGATCCTACAAACATCAAAGGTTAGAGGCAAGCAAGAAGAGAAAAAAATAAAACTAGAGATCAGGTTGAAGGATGATTGAAAGATGGAGTTGCAGGGGGTTGGCAGCCTTGGAGGAAGCTTTTGGGCATCTGGATCTTAGAGAGGGCTGATGGTGGGCATGTTAGGGCTCTTGCTTAGATGGGCAATGACTAGGGTTTAGTAAGTAGAAAAAGGAACAAGTCTCACACACACTTCCAAAGAATGCAAATTGTCATAAAAAAAAACACACCAGGTTTTTAAATCATGGAAAGAGATCAGTTTACAAGAGGGGGAGGGGTGGGGTATTTATGGATTCACCCAGGGCCCTTTCCTAATCAAAATTGGATTATAAGTTTGTATAGGACAAGGAGTACATGGTTTAACTTGAATTAGGAGTACAAAGTTTGATTGAAATTAGGTGCCTAAATTCTAGTAGGACTTGGAAATTGGACTCCTTGTAGAATTGGAAGCTTTGACTTTTTTCCATGGGCTTGGGCAGGGATGAAATCCTCTGGGCTACTTTGACTTTTCAACTCCCTGGTGGGCTTGGATGAAATCTTCTTTGACAAGTCAAAGCCTGGGCATCTTGGACTGGGTCAAAGGCTTGGGCGCCAATTGCAGTGGGCTTGGGAGGGGAGGGCACCATGGGCTTGAGGGCTTGGACCTAGGCACCAGTTCCTTGGGAATCTAGACTGGGTGCCATTCATCTTGTGAGCTTTGGGCTTAAGGCACCTAGGGCCTGGTATGCTAGGGGGCCATTTCCTGGATGGCTTGGGCGGCATAAAGGGAGTCCAGATGTCGGGCCAATGACTTGAGTGTAGGTCCACTAGTTCCTCCTCTTGAATGAAATACACGCAACTCTTGACTAAACTAAAACAACTGAACTCAAATGAAAGGACTCAATGCACTTAGTGAATCCAATTGACTCACTTTATTATAGGCTCAGAAATAAATTCTATTACATGACTCAAAATTAACCAACACTTGACTTAGAGAACAAATGAAGCTTGAAGCCTATGTCTGATCTGATGTCCCCATCAGATAGCCTTTCTACATGGAAGTCTGGATGAGAAGATCTATATGAAACAACCTGATAGCTTCATAGAAATTGGACAGGAGAATAAGGTATGTTTACTCTAGAGGTCATTGTATGGTTTGAAACAATCACCTCGCTAGTGGTATCGGAGATTTGATACTTTTATTTTAAGCCTTGGGTTTCTCGGATGTGAACATGACTGCTGTGTTGTGTCAAGGATGTGGATAATGATATTGCTTTGGATGTACTTCTATATGTGGATGATATGTTGATAGCCAGCAGAAGTATAAGTGATGTAAATTAGTTGAAGAAAGCATTATCTAAAGAATTTGAGATGAAGGATTTGGGTCCAGCTTAGAAAATTTGGAATGGAGATTTGCAGAGATAGATGCAAGGAGATTCTCCATTTATCACAATGAAATTATATTAAGAAGATTCTTGAGAGGTTTAGGATGGAGAAGGCCAGACTAGTAAAGACACCATTACCCGGACACATATCTCTCTTAAGGATTCAAAGCCCCCAGATGGATGAGGAGAAAGAGTACATGGAGAGAGTTCCATATGTAAATATTGTAGGTAGTGTTATGTATGCTATGGTATGTTGCAGGCCAGACATAGCATATGATATAAGCCAGGTAAGCAGGTATATGGCAAATCTTGGGAAGGAACACTAAAAAGTATTGAAGTAGATTTTGAGGTCTCTACAGGGAACTCAAAGCATGGACTGGTATTTGGTGGGTAGCTAGAAGGACAAGGAAGGAACTTGGGAAGTTATATGGAGGTTTGGGTCCTTTGGAATGGTATGTAGATGCAAGTTATGCACGTGATCTTGATACAAGAAGGTCCACTATAGGTTATATCTTCTGCTTACATGGTCGAGCGGTTTTTGGAGATCTACCCTTCAACCTATCACTGCTCTATCTATAATAGAGACTGAGTATATAGGTATCACAGTGGCTGGCAAAGGAAGCTCTATGGCTGAGGAGGCTAAAGATAGGGTGGAACAGTGTATGGTGGTCTTACATAGTGATAGCTAGAGTGCCATGCATTTGACTTAGTCTATCATGCGCATACAAAGCATATAGATATGAGGTACTCAGGATCAGAGAGCTAGTGGAGGAAGGAGAAGTGGCAAGTGAAAGTCCATATAAAGGAGAACCAGGCTGATACACTTACAAAGGCTCTACCAGGAGAAAGCTTTCGTTCATGTATATGGTTGATGGGTCTGAGGTGTATGGTGTAATAACCTATAATCTTGGAGCACCAAGGTGGAGATTGTTGAGTCTCAGGTGGTGCATCCAAGATTCCACGGGGGTGGTCCAAGGTTCAGGTTGGTCTGATTTATCATGGTCACACATGATGTATCTAGGGCAAGGAGTGAGTCCGAGATGATTCCTAGTTGTTAGACTGACTTTTGGTTAGTCTGGGCATTAGATTCGGCTCGGTTCTAGTCAGAGTCGACTCTAACAGTTGGCACGACATGGATGCAGGGAGGAGTTTTGCTGAGAGCTAGCTTGAATTGCTAGGAGTCAGCATGGTTCTGCTGAGAGTCGGCTCGAATAGCTGGGAGTCAGCTCGATTCTACAGAATATGTAAATAGCAGTCTGGATGAGTCGACTTAAGGGGTTCGAGCTGACTCATCCAGAGTGCTCTCTGCATCATGGAGTCGACTTGAGGTGATCTAGCCGACTTAGATGATCTGATCTTTTAAATCACGTGTTGCCATGCTAGGAAAGATCTAGAGGGCTAGGTCCTTTGTGATCTAGGTATATATATATATGTAAGTTGGGACGGTTTTGAGTGAAGAGAAGAGAGAGAAGGTCATTTGTAACAAGTCCAAGGAAATAACCAGAATCAAAAAACCCCTTCGTTTCTTCCAGATCTCATTCTTTTTTCCCCCTCTTCTTCACTTCTCGATCAATCCAAGTGATCAATTGATCTTCGTTTGACCTGTATCCTCCTGTGATCATTATGGATCACTGGCAGAGGGTCTTTCATGCACCTAGATCGCTTCCGCTGGATATGGATTCATGATATTTTTTTCTTTCACTCACCTCAAGACTAGGTCTCGACTTTAAAATATTTTCCTCAAAGCCAAGCATTGTGATATTAGATGACTCTTCTTTGATAAGCAGCTATCCTTATGGCTGCACACTCCCAAACTTCCTCTAACAAGTCTAGGTTTCCCTGAAGTCATTCAAGATTTCTTCCTTCATCAAAACTTTCCACCCTTGGTGATGGGAGTTTGACTTCCAAAGGGATGATAGCTTTGGTCCCAAAGGCAAGGTTAAGAGGAGTTTCTCCTATCGAGGTTTTCTATATGGTCTGGTAGGCTTAGAGGGCAGGATATAGTTTGTTCACCCACTATTCTCTAATTTGATCCAGGTGCATCTTTAGCCCCTACAAGAAAATCTAGTTAGCAACTTCGGCCTCCCAGTTAGCTTGGAGATGGCCGACAAAAGTGAAACATTAGGACACGCCCAAGCCTTGGTAGAATTCAGCGAGTTTAAAACCATTAAATTACCGACCATTGTCTATGATGATGGTTAGGATAGTCCAAAGTGATAAATTATAGATTTCTAGATGAAGTTCTTTACTTTGACATCGGTACTCTTGGTAAGTATTTCAGCCTTTATCCACTTGGTGAAATAATCAACTACCATAAGCACGAGTTTCCATCTCCCAGCAGCTAGAAGAAAAGATCCAAATATATCCATGCCCTGCCAAGAAAAAGGCAATGGCATGCTAATTAGGGCCAAGATTCTAATATGATGCAGGATGATTTGCAAGGGATGAAGATGAAGGAAATTAGATTAAAGAAAGCAAGTATTTTTGGATTCTTTTTTATGGTTTTGATTCCTAAAACTAGCCTAGATTAGGTTAGGGTTATCCTGTATCAATTAGCATCCAATCACATGCTAGTTCAATCAAAAAGAAAAGAAAATTAGGATCCTAGGTATAAGAAGGCCTATTAGGAGCATGTTCACCTTCAAGAAATTAGACAAAAAGAGATGGAAATTAGGTTAACATACCAGGCAATGATTTCTAGTTGCTGTAGAAGTGATCCTTTGCTAGATCGGTGCTTGGATGATCTGGTCAATTTTCCAAGATCTGCTAGCTTTTTATCAGCTTTGTTCAGAGGCAAAGAAGACTTCATCCGAGGATGGTTTCACTGGAGGGATCTTGCAAACATCAGCGTTTAGGGCCATAGATGATGAGAAAAATAATAAACTAGAAGAAGATGGAAGAGGGAAAAGGAAGGGCTGTGGAGAGGCTGGCAGCCTGCTTGAGAAGATGGAGGACATCTAGCTTGGAGGAAGTTGGGGCATCCTTGGGGCTTCAGCTGGTATGTTGGTCAGCTAGGGTTTGGTGGATGAAAGAAGGATGGCTGGCGGTTAGGGTTGCTCACAAGAACACAAGTTTCACACCACATAATTTGATAGAGTAACTTTAGATCGTATTCATGAAAAAGAGATTAGATTACAAGAGGGGGAGGGATGGGGTATTTATAGATTCACCTAGGACCTTTCTCTATCAAAATTGGATTACAAGCTTATATAGGACAAGGAGTATAAGGTTTAACTAGAATTAGGAGTACAAAGTTTGATTGAAACTAGGAGGCCTAAATTCTAGTAGGACTTGGACATTGGACTCCTTGTAGAACTTGGAAGCTTTAACTTTTCTCCATGGGCTTGTGCTGGGATGAAATCCTCTTGGGCTGCTTTGACTTTTCCACTTCTTGCTGGGCTTGGATTTGGGTGCCAACCTTGTTTGGCTGGGCTTGGAGGGGTGCCATTTTGATGGAGATACGAGAGAGCCCAGCCACTTCAGCAGCCACATGGGATCCCAGTCATGGTAAGAGCCATCTTTCAATCAAGGCAGTCTAGATTTTCTTGAAGTCATCTAAGCATAAAAGGAAGCAAATCAGCACCCCTAATGGTCGATATTGGCCTTCCAAGAAAAATGGAAGGAATTATATGGCATCTCATATTTTATATGGTGCCCCTTATTTCATGCAAGCCAAAAGAGGAAGAAACTTGGTGCCCAGCTTTGAAGCGGTCCCTATCCTTATTTTATGCAATCATTCCAGTAAAAGGAAGCAAGTAAGCACAAGTCCCAGATTTTCTTCTCCCTTTATTTCTATGTATAACCACAAATATAGAAATTTTGTGTCTCCTCCCTTTCATGCAAATCCCCATAAGGCAGCATGTTACTGCCCCCTCTCTTTGCTTTTCATTCCATGTAATCCAAGGGCTAGGGTCAATTATAAATGGACACCTTTTATGTATGAAGAATAATGATGGATGAATAAAATCTCTTGAGTTCTATATGAAGGATTTGTGTGATCCCAGGGAATTTGTGTGATCCCTGATTTACTGTGTGAGGGCATCTATGTGAGCTAGGGTAACTATGTGATCCCTACTATTCCTAAGGGTATCTATGTGATCCCTTCCCCCTTTTTTTACGGTATCTATGTGATCCCTATGGCATCCGTGTGAGCCCTTTGCTTTGTGCTTGTCCTCCTAGGAGAATTTGTCTGAACCCCAGTATCTTTCTAACCCTTCACCCTCTTCTTTCTTCTTCTAGACAAGCCCTAATCCCTTGGTGACTTTTCAGCTCGCCATCGATCCAACCCTGATCTGTCTCGCATCAACTTGGTATCAAAGCTAGAGGATTAGGGTTTTTTTCTTCTCCTCCTCGATTCCACTTCCATCCTCCCAGCCAGATCCCCCTCCTCACCATCCCCACTATTCTATTTCTCCCGTGTTTCAAATTCCGTCACGGATCCTTCCCCAACATCAACACCGGACCACCCGCACTCCAGCCGGTCACCCACCACCATTCTTCCCTTCCAGCCCTCACCCCTGTTTTTCGCTTCATCCTTGCCAACCTCTCCAGGAACTATCGACAGCCCCTACACCCATGACTGGATCAACTGGAAGCAGGTCTCCCTCCTCGGCGACATCATCCACTGCTATGCCACCGAAACCCTGCTCCTAGTCGATCAACACCCGGCAGCCGATGGAAACCCCGCACCGTAGATCAGGCTACCTGTGGCGCCCCCACTAGAAGGTCCCCCTCCATCTTGCTCGCCTCCAGCCATCTCATCCACCTCCACCCGAGCCATCCACTAGAAGACCCATCTCCATCAGCCTCCTCCCAAACCGATCACTTTCCTCTCTGCCTCACCGATGCCCCATCCTCCATCCGTGAAGTTTCCTATCGATCGGACACCCTAGAAGACTTAGTGATGTAGCCTCCCACCGGACATCTTTTCCTCTGGTGAATAGCCACCAACCATCCCTGTGCCATTGCCATCCTTAACTCTAGATTGTGTCCGCCTCCTCCCTTTCGCCCAGAGCCCCACAACCACTCCATGAAAGAATCTGATCTGCTGGCCTCATCAGAGAGATCACCTTTGAGCCCACTGATGGTCATCTTCTCCTCTCCGTTGATGACATCTCCACTGCCTGCAGCTGATGACCCCGATGCCTAATTCATCATCACCCTCAGGCTTTAGATTGAAAGCTCCATCGGATCGCTTCCCTGCTCTCCACTGGCTAGCTGCCTTCCTCCACCATGGCTGCCACCATCATTCCGGTACCATAGCCGGTGAACACTCCTTCCGGGCTGCCCTCCATTGCGCCCAGCACTTGGTCCATGGAGAAGAAGGCACCAAGGTGATTGCATGAACGTGAATGCATTCCCTTACCTGCTACCTACTTCAGGTTATGCACAGATCTCAAAGTAGAACCTCATGGATCTTAAAGCTGCACCCTCTCCAGAGCAGCATGGGTTTCAGCACCGCATGGCTTCCAAAGTTGTGTGGCTTTTAGAGCAGGGATGAATAAAAAAAAAAAAAAGAAGGTGAAAAAAAATTGAACCTAGCCTCTTTTGCTTTGATTTGATTAGTTTCAGTTCAATCAAGCCCCTACTAAACTAGACTCGACATAGTCGAGTTCTCCCCGCTCCAGGGGAATGATGGGGATTGGAGAGCAAGCCACTTTAGTAGCCACATGGGATCCCAATCACAGTAAGCACCATCTTTCAACCAAGACAGTCCAGAATTTTCTTGAAGTCATCTAAGCACGAAAGGAAGCAGATCAGCACCCTTATGGTAGATATTGGCTGCCCATAAAAAATGGAAGGAATTATATGGCATCTCATGTCTCATATGGTGCCCCCTGTTTCATGCAAGCCAGAAGAATAAGAAACTTGGTGCCCAGCTTTGAAGTGGCCCCCATCCCTATTTTATGCAATCATTCCAGGCAAAAAAAGCAAGGAAGCATGAGTCCCAGATTTTCTTCTCCCTTTATTGCTATGTATAACCCATAAATATGGAAAATTTGTGGTGCCTCCCTTTCATGCAAATCCACCCATAAGGCAGCATGTTATTGCCCCCTCTTTGTTTTTCATTCCATGTAATCCAAGGGCTAGGGTTAATTATAAAAGGACCCCTTTATGTATGAAGAATAATGATGGATGAATAAAATTTTGAGTTCTATGTGAAGGATCTGTGTGATCCAAGATATTTGTGTGATCCTTGATTTACTATGTGAGGGCATCTGTGTGAGCCCAGGGTATTTATGTGATCCCTGATTTACTGTGTGAGAGCATCTGTGTAAGCCCAGGGTATTTGTGTGATCCCTATTATTCTTAAGGATATCTGTGTGATCCCTCCCCCTTCTTTTTAGGGTATCTATGTGATCCCTAATGCATCTGTTTGAGCCCTTTGCTTTGTGCTTGTACTCCTAGGAGAATCTGTGTGAACCACAGTTATCTTTCTAAATCCTTTGCCCTCTTCTTTCTTCTTCCAGACAAATTCTAATCCCCTGGTGACTTCTCAGCTCGCCAGTGATCCAACCCCGATCTATCTCGCATCATATTCCTTGGTGGACCTGGATTGGGATGGGTGCCAACTCTTGGGCTTGATTGGGCTGGGGCACCAAATGCAAGAATGGGCTTAAGGGGCGCCCTTATTTGTAAGGCATGGGGTGCCAGGGCATGAAGACATCTGGGAGTCCTGATGCTGGGTTGGAGACTTGAGTGTGGGTCCAATGGTTCCTCCTCTTGAATGAAGTACACACAACTCTTGACTAAACTAAAACAACTGAACTCAAATGACAAGACTCAATGGACTTAGTGAATCGAACTGACTAACTTTATTATAGGACTTAAAATTAAATTCTATTATAGGACTCAAAATTGACCAACACATGACTTGGAGAATAAAATTGGAGCTTGAAATCTTTAACTGATCTGATGTCCTCATCAATTCTCCCGGGATGGGAGGAACTCAACCCTATCAAGTAAGAAGGTCGATCTGGCTCAGGTACTACTCTGACATGTCTGGGTTGAGGCATTGCGGATCCTCTTGAGTGATCCATGAAATCTCAGATCTCGGTCAACTTGCCAACGAATCAAGTGACATGGAAACCTTTGATACGAGTACTAGTGGCTTGGTCATCCAGGAAATGCTCAATTGTTCCTCTCACAGGCTAATTTGGTGGGGGCACCAGGATCAGACATAGATTACTGGGCCCTATCTAGTTAGCCATGTTTAATTTTGTAATCAAGTAAGATTGAGTCTTGTAATAAGTTGAGGCTAGTTGATCTGCCTCAATCCTGATCCAGTCATTGAGTCTTGTACTTTTGTATTAGTCCAGTACCAATCCAATTTTTATACAAAAGAAGAGGTTTCACAGTTTTGGAGTTCCATTAAGCCTTATCTAGGAGCCAGAGGCCTTCACATCATCTTATTGGGCTTTGTTTGCCACCCTAGGGTCCAAGATTCCTTCCAGATGACTTGATACCCTCCGAATGCCAAAAAATATTCCCAGATTAGGGTACCTCATGATTCCAAGAATATTCCAGCACCCAGGCTAAGAGATTCCAAGCCCAGAGTCAAGCCCATGAGCCCTAGAACCAAGATTCCAAGGAATATGCTGATACCAGGGCACCCTAGTTTCCATGGCCCAAAGCCCATGCGCCAACCCAAAGCAGGCACCCACCCTTGCTGCCCTTGAAGCTCACACGCTCAAGACCAAAGCCCTTGGCATCCTAGCCCAAATGGAAGACTCTTTTCCAAGTCAAAAGAGGAGAAGGAATCCAAGTAGAATTAGGAGAACTAGTTTCATTCAAAGTGTATTCTCCTAATCTTAATCAAACATGTAATCCTTTTTCCTTTCAACTTTGTATTCTATCCTATCTAGGAGAGGACTTGGGGAACATCTATAAAAACTCCACCCCTCCCCTTCTTGTAAGTAATATTTCATGAAATAAAACCTTGTTGAAATTTTGAGTGAACTTGTGTTCTTGTGTGTTCATGGTTGGGTTGTGTGATAGTTGTTTGAGAGCCCTAGCCTTCCAAGCCTTGGTCAACCAAGCACCATCATTCAAGCCCTAAGACACCAAAGGAGAAGTAGCCATCAGCCGTCCAAAGCAAAGAGCCTAGTTTCCCCTCCCGACACCATCAACCGAAACCCTAATCCCTTCTTTCTCTTCATACCCTATTTCTTTTCTTTGATTATTATTTCTTGCCTAACCTTAATGCATGCAGGATCGAGAGATTTTTCCTTCAAAAGAGGAGGCCTTCTTTGCCTTCTGGATTGATCCAGATTGTATTCTGATTCAGGAAACCAAGGCTTGTCTCCCAGATGCCATCCAGAGTGCTGAGAGAACTCTTTATTAAGTAGATCTTCAATCTCTACTTGGTACAAACCTTCCCCGTCTTGACTTCTGACTTGTTGAAGGTATGCTATCCCCAATCAAGGGTTTCTCAATTCTGAGATCCAATCTTTTTTTATTTTGCATGTGTCTTTTTGTGGGTATGATAGTTTCTTTCATTACATGTTTGCCTGCAATTCTTACTTGCTTTCGGGTTATTAGCCTACAATTAAAATTCTAAAAAAAATAGCTTTTATTTTCCTTTAATCATGGTAGTCCTAGGATCATACCACATCAAATTTAATGATGGACACTCAAGGTTGTGTTCGCTCTTAAAGAAAAGGGTTTGGCTCAAAACTTACTGGGTATCATTGCTGGCTCCCTATACTCAACTAAGTCTGAGATATTGAAGGTTGAGCTTAATACCTAATTAGGTAACTCAGGCACTACGTTCAACTTTTTTTATCACTTTGATGGATCCACCTTTACAAGTCTATAGACTAATCACCACAAGATTTCCCTAGCAAACTCTTAGACTCTTTTGGGAATTAACCATGTTCTTATAAAAATCATTGCTTAAAATAATCTTATGATTAATTCCTCATGCAGTGCAAACTCATAACACCTAGTGACATGCAGGCAAACACCTAATACCAACCCCTAATGCAGGCAAATAAATGACTAAATCCTGAACTACAACTGTGGGTTTAACCCTTTATCAAGAGGGTGACATGCAGATGAGAACTTGGCATGCACTCCTAACAGATGCCATAGGGTCCTCCAAAAGTAAATGCAAACATGACATGCTCAATGAATGAATGTAGTATGCAAACCTCTACAAAATAATGATTAATGGTTGAAGAAACATAAGAAGATTCAAGAAAAGGCAGAAATATGAAGTGGGTTCAGGGTTAGTCTGGTAGGGTAGAAAATGAGAAGGGGTTTGGGATTGATTGGATAGAATAGGATACAGGAAGGGGTGTCAGGGATTAGTCCTAGACTAATAAGGTTGACCTTATGGGTTGGTGTATACCTATAGGGTCTACATAATGGAAGAATGGGTCACCAATCTCAAGGAAGAGATCTTCAATTGGGATCAAAGAAGTGACTTCATCCTAAGGGTACTGTGTTAAATAAGCTAAATCCTCAATAAACTCTTCTGGCTCATGAAATTCAGGACTAGGCTCCACAATTGGGTTCTCTTCCAAAGTCTCCTTAGGAAGTGCTCTAGTAGCAGTATCTGTGATGCAGGACCTAGGATGCATGCAGGTGATTTCCTTTTGTTTTTATGTTTTAATGGATTTACCGATTCCCAAACTCAAACTAAGAATAGATCTAGAGATTTGTATAATGATAAGAAACTCTAGCATGCAAACATGGATCCTAAATTATGATAAAAAAGGATCCCGGGATTGAGAAACCCTGGTAGGACTTAGCTCTAAATCAATACCCGACTTAGAAGACTAGGGAGTGCAAACCTATCAAAGATTTGAAGCGCCCAATGCCGAGTTCGCTCACACTCACGGATGCAGCCTGGAAGATCGAGCCCTTGACCCCATGGATTCGTTAGCTTTCTATCAGATGGTCTTGGAGGCAAGGGGGCCGACTCCTTTGTCCATAGTACCTGAAGGACCTGTGAGCAACCTAGAGATGAGTTAGAAAAACAACAAGAAGGCATAAGTAGGTAAAGAAAAGAAGGTGAAAGAGGTTGAGGGTGGCGGTTAAGAGGGACTCTTCTTGTTGGGCATCCAAGAAGAGCTTCTAGTGGGGCATCCCAGCTTGGGTGGTGGATCGCTAGCTTGTGTAGGATGAAGATACTCAAGGCCTCACACCCCTCGATGTCCCAAAGGACAAAGGTACACACTCTCATAGAGTTCCAAGTCAAAAGAGAAGGGCTAGAGGAAAGAAGATTTTTGAATTTTCTTTTGATTAATCAATTCTCTTTTACAAAAGGATTAGGGCCTTTTTTATAAGCTCCCAAGTCCTCATTTGAATTCAAATGAAAGGAGTTATAGAACATGATTTGAGGATGAATCAAGGGGGCACCTAATTTTGAATTTGAACTTCATTCCAAAGGCATCCAACTTGAAATTTGAAACTCTCTTTTCATGAAACTTGGCCAACCTTGACTTGGTTTGTTCTTTGGTAAAATGGCTTGATTTGGGGGAGTGGAGTGGGGATGTGGTCGGCTTGGATCAAGGGAGGTTAATGAGCATCAACATGGCTTTTGAAATTGAAATTTCAGCTTGAACTTGGCCATGAAAGGTGCTTGGTGAAGTGGCGCCTCCTATGCCAAGTGGCATTGATGATGAGGTACTCCATGAGCTGAAGTGGCACCTCCTATTCCATGTGGTATTGATGATGTGGCACTCCATGAGTTGGCACTCCTACTTGGCAAGGAGGAGAGGTGGATTGACTCATCTTCAATTTGGCTTGACTTGATTGCCACTTATGGACCCATCTTTAATCTAGCTTGAGCCCATCATCAAATTGACTTGAACTTGAGAACCAATTTGGCTAATTACAAAACCAAATGATCCTAACTTGACCAAATTTGCCAAATTACAAGACCAAACCAAAAATTAAAACAACTAGATACTAATTACATGACTCAAAAGCAAATTTCTCAAGCTTTAAGCCTTATTATAGGACCCAAAAGACTTAGAATCCTAATCAAAAATCCATAGAGGGTTGAAGTGCCTCTGTTTAATATTGGTGAATGCACCAATTCTCCCGGGGTGGGAGGAATTCGACCCTGTCGAGTAAGGGTTGATCTGGCTTTGGTATTTCTCAAGAAGATCGGGGTCGAGGCACTGCAATTCCTCTTGGGTAATCCATGAATCATCGGATTCCGATCGACCTTGCCAACAGACCAAGTAACACTGATAGCCTTTGCCCCGGGTTGTGATAGCTTGATCATCCAGGACATGCTCGATCCATTCTCCTCTCTTTGGTAAAATTGGAGGTGGACACTCAGGGTTGGGTTCACTCTCGAAGGATAGATCAGGCCCAAATGGTTCACTGGGTATTGTTGCTGGCTCCCTATACTTGACCAAGTCTGAGATATTGAAAGTCGAGGTAATGCCATAAATGGGGGTAGCTCAAGCACATAGGCATTAGGGCGAACTCTCCTTATCACTATAAAAGTGCCAGCTCCACGAGCTGTAGTTTCTTAATAGTCCCTGGTGGGAACGTTCAGGCCTAAGCCTAATCATTACAAAATCCCCTATTTCAAATTCTTTGGCTCGCTTTCTGGAATCAATCAATTTCTTGTATGTATTATTACTTAGATTGATTTTTGGCTAATCTTTTTATGCATGCTGTGCAAATGACTTTGCGGACTCTGAGACTGGTACTGACACCTAATAAATTGCAGACTTAAACTATGCATTCCTATTAAGAGAAATTTTATTAGACTCTTTGGGCCTAAACCTAACAAACTATAGACTCTTTAGGTTTGACCCTGGTTTGGTATGTACATGAAAATTTATAATGGATTCCTAGCAAATGCCATAAAGTATATCAGAAGTAAGATGCAAATCTAACATGCACAATGAATGTATGCATTATGCTTACTTCTTCGTAATGTAATGTATTAGTCAGAGAAGCATAAGAAGTTTTAGAAAAGGGCAGGAAGTAAGAGGTGGATTCAGTGTTAGTCCGGTAGGATAGAAAATAAGAAAAGGGTTCGGGGTTGATTGGAAAGAACAAGATACAAGAAGGGGTTTCAAAGATTATTCTTAGACTAATGAGGTTGACCTTATGGGATTGAGGTATATCTAAAGGTTTTGCATAATAGAAGAATGGGTCAACAATTTCTGGGAAGAGATCTTGAATTGGGATTGAAGGGGTGAGCTCCTCTTGAGGGAACCGAATAAAAGAGACCATATCCTCAATAATTTCCTCTTAGATTTTAGGACTAGGCTTGATAATTGGATTCTCTTTTAGTGTCTCCTCAGGTAAAGCCATTGTAGTATCAGACTCATGGCTTTCTCCTTCTAACTGTTCTTCATATTCATCCACTAAGTGTGCTTCAGCTTCATACACTTCTACTTTAGGCTCACTAGTGGGTTTAGGATCTTCTTCTAAGTGTCCTTCCAATATAGCTTCAGTCTGGATGTTTCTAGGTCAACCATTTTCAGTTTTGCAATATATTCCTCCTCTTTAATGTCATCCTGGTGAACACATAGGGTAGCAGGAGTGGGTCGACTCGGGTTAGGGTTGGGTCGACTTGGGTTAGGGTTGGGTTTGGGTTCAGAGGTACTAATCATGCTGGGTTGAACTCGATAGTTCATGGGTTCCCTCTGACTTGACTTGAATTTCATAGCAAGTCGATAGGCATCATCAAAGTCATAAATTCTTCATTGGAATAGTCCCACTAGATATCCACATGTAGGCCATCTCGAAATCTATCTATGACCTTAGACTCAGGTTCAGCTGTGTTACATCTCTTAATAAACTCATTAAATTCCTCTATATACTCAGACATAGTTTTATTGCCCTGTCTTAATTTGTACCATTGGTCTAAAAGTTTGTGCTCATAAAATCTACCTGGTACTTTTCTCTTAGTCTACTTCTCATGGATCTCCAAATAGGTATTTTATCTCCTCCTCGATAACTTTCATGCTCAATAACTCCCAATGCCACTTATCATGTCGGGTTAACCTACGTTTGGCCAATCTAACTTTTTCTAACTTTGACATCTTAGTGTACTCAAAATACTAATCCATTCTCTCCTCCCAATCAATATATACCTCAGGATCTAGGCTTCCATCAAAAGTGGGTGCATAAGTTGGGTGCTCTTAATGGGTCTTTTTCGAAGTCAACCAAGTATGGGTATGGACATCTAGGGTTAGACTCAGGGGCAAGATCGTGATAATAGGCTCTTGGATCAAGGGAATTGGGCCTAGATGATTTACATTTAGCATCGGCCATATGGGCTTCTACCCTTGTTTCAACTCTATCAAATCTTTGGGTCAACTGGGTAATCTGCCTAGTGAGAGTCCTATTTTGATTTTCGAGGTTGTTCTCCATGGATTCACCTGACTGAGAGTAATGTTGGTGATACTGAACTCCTGACCTAGTTGACATGCAACACACAAAGGAAGGTACTATGATTTTGCTAAACCTATGAGTTCAAATAGAATGGGTTAACTCAGACTACACATAGAACAACAACCAATACTTTCACTAGCCAGGTAAAGGTGAGAGTGTGGAAGGCCCCCCTGCTATTCATAGGGACTTAATTAAGGAACCACAACACCACTTAGGTCGTTTGACACTAGACCTCTTTCCTTAGACACCAGCTTCCCAGTGCTAATTAAAGGGTTGTATGCACTAGTTCCCCACAATGGTTAAACTCGACTCGTTGATGTCCCTAAGCTTTTTGGTTGCTAATAGATTTTAAGTTAGGCTTTGTTTCGAAATGCAAAGGTGGTAGTTTTCAGGCCAAGGAAAGGTAATGACCTCCTTCCCTTATCTTATGATATTATCACCTTTAAGGTAAGTTATGCATATGATGGCATATACTGAAACCTAAAGAAGTGCACTAAAGTTTTTTCTGTGTTTTGATGTATATAGGCAGAAATATGAGTTGCTGAAAATTAAATGAGATGAACCTAAGTGCAGAAATTAAATTATGTAGAAATCAATAATTAACTTCTAAGTATGCAAAAATGAAAGCATGCTGAAATCTATAAAGCTGAAAACTATACGCAGAAATTTAAATAGGCTGAAATAACCTAAAGATGCAGAAATCTAATTAATCAGAAATTAACATGATGATACAGAAATCTAATGTTGTAGAATTTAATTATGCAAAACTTTCTTTAGGACCTAAGATACCTATCTCCATGTTTTCTTCTTTGAGGGTCAATCACATCGACACCCCTACATGCCATAGGAAATCCCCTTTGAATGGGATGTGAGGGTCTTATAGCCCTACTTTTTTCTATGACCGAATGACCATGGTGAAACCCTGATCCGAGTACTTAAAGAGAAACTAAGTCCTAACCATGCTTTGATACCAAACAAGATGTGGGACCTAGGATGCATGCAGGTGATTTCTTTTATTTTTATATTTTAGTGGATTTACCGATTTCCAAACTCAAACTAAGAATAGACTAGAGATTCGTATAATGACAAGAAACTCTAGCATGCAAACATGAACCCTAAATAGTGACAAAGAAGGAACTCGGATTGAGAAATCCTGGTAGGACTTAGCTCTAAATGAATACCCGACTTAGAAGATTAGGGAGTACAAACCTCTCGAAGCTCTAAAGTGCCCGATGCCAAGTTCACTCACACTCATGGATGCAGCTTGGAAGATCGAGCCCTCAACCCCACAGATTCGTTGGCATTCTGTTAGATGGTCCTGGAGGCAAGGGGATCGACTCCTTTGTCTGTGGTACCTGAAGGACCTGCGAGCTACCTAGAGATGAGTTAGAAAAACAACAAGAAGGCATAAGTAGGTAAAGAAAGGAAGGGGAAAGAGGTTAAGGGTGGCGGTCAAGAGGGTCTATTCTTGTTGGGCGTCTAAGAACAGCTTCCAGTGGGGCATCCCAGCTTGGGTGGTGGATTTGCTGGCTTGCATAGGATGAAAATACTCAGGGCCTCACACCCCTCGATCTCCCGAAGGACAAAGGCATACTCTCTCACAGAGTTCCAAGTCAAGAGACAAGGGCTAGAGGAAAGAAATTTCTATTTTTTGTTTGATTCATCAATTCTCTTTTACAAGAGGGTTAGGGCCTTATTTATAAGCTCCCAAGTCCTCATTTGAATTCAAATGAAAGGAGTTACAAAACATGATTTGAGGATGAATCAAGGGGGTGCCTAATTTTAATTTGAACTCTCATTCCAAGGGGCGTCCAACTTGAAATTTGAAACTCTCTTTTCATGAAACTTGGCCAACCTTGACTTGGTTTGTTCTTTGGTGGAATGGCTTGATTTGGGGGAGTGGAGTGGGGATGTGGTTGACTTGGATCAAGGTGAGGTTAATGGGTATCAACATGGCTTTTGAATTTGAAATCTCAGCTTGAACTTTTCCACCCAAGGTGCTTGGTGAAGTGGCACCTCCCATGCCATGTGGCATTGATGATGTGGCACTCCATAAGATGAAGTGGCACCTCCCATGCCATGTGGCTATGATGAGTGGCACTCCATGAGTTGGCACTCCTACTTGGCATGGAGGAGAGGTGGCTTGACTTATGTTCAATTGGGTTTGACTTGATTGCCCACTTGTGGACCCATCTTCAAACTAGCTTGAGCCCATCTTTAAATTGACTTGAGCTGAAAATCAATTTGGCTAATTACAGGACCAATTGATCCTAACTTGTCCAATTTGGCCAAATTACAAGACCAAACCAAAAATTGAAACCAACTATATACTAATTACATAACTCGAAAGCAAATTACTCAGGCTTTAAGCCTTATTACAGGACCCAAAAAACTTAGAACCCTAATCAGAAATCCATAGAGGGTTGAGGTGCCTCTGTCTAATCCTGGTGGCTGCACCAATCTGGGTTCTCTTCCTTTAACTAGTCTTCCACTACAGGTTTAGTTGGGTGTGGTCAGGGTCAGCTAACTTTGGATGGGCTTCTATCTGGATATGGTCAGGGTCAATTAACTCTGGGTTGGCTTTAATATGGGTAGGGTCAGGGTCAACTAATTCTGGGTTGGCTTTAGTATGGGTAGGATCAGGGTCAACTAATTATGGGTTGGCTTTAGTCTGGGTATCTACTAGGTCTACTAATTATAGGTCTTCTATAGGTATCTCTTCTTTTTGCTTAAGCTCATTGGTGTGGGCACCAGGATCCGACAGAGGCTCCTCAACCCTCTATGGATCTCAGATTAGGGTTCCCCCTTTCTATGAGTCCTATAATAAGGCCTTGAGCCCAAAGCATTGTAATAATTTCTTATCAAAGTTTGTTTAGTCCTGTACCTTGATCAATTTCGGTCAAGTTAGGTCATGAGACCTGTATTTGTTCGAGTCAGAGTTTGGACTGGGCCCAAGCCCAATTGAATTCACTCTGGTTTTCTTCACCAAATCAAGTTCTAGTGGGCCAACCAACCCCTTCTACTTGGGATAATGCCAACTCAGGTGCCACCTTAGCTACCTACGTGGTGCCACATCAGCTGCCACTTGGGCATCCAAGAAGGGAAACAAAGTGGCATCCTCATGCTTTCCACACGCCTTGGACAACATCCCCCTCTTCCCTCCCACACATCATGCCTTGTTCCATCAAAAGAGGGCGTTGAAGATCCTTGAAGGAACCAAGCCTCAAAGCAAGCCTCCTCCCAAGCTTTCTTCCCAAAGTGATCTTGCAAGGAAGGAAGGTCAAAAGACACACTCCCCTCTTCAAGCCCTCAACCATGCAATGCCCATGGAGTTCTCCCTTGGTCAGCCAAGAATCAATCCTAGAAGATGGCGTGAAGAGCCCAAGGGAACACATCCCTCCAAGCAAGCCATGCCCCACTCCTTCTTCCCAAAATAAGCATGCTAAGGAAGGAAGTCAAGGGACCAATCCCCCTCTCCAAGCCTTTGCTCATTCCATCCATCTCCGAATTATTTGGTCGGCCAAAGAGATGGGATGTGGAAAATTTTTGGGTGCCACCATGAATCTTGTAATTTGAATTTCAAAAGGGCCTTGGGTGCCTATTTAATGGACCCAATCCCTCCCTTGTAGAACTAATGAATGAATGAATGAATGAATGAATGATTGAGTGATTAATGAAAGTTTGAGTTTCTTCCACCCTCCAACCATTGTCTCTTAGACTAGGTTTGAGTGGAATTGCCTTCGTCCCCAGGGACGTCGAGTGGTGTGAGGCCACCTGTCCGTCATCCCAGGGCATCGCGAATCCTTCATCCTCCAGGACATCGCGTGGTGTGAGGCCACATTCCTTCGTCCTCCGGGATGTCACGGGGTGTGAGGCCCCAAGTTATCTCCAACTTCGACTTCAGAATCTAGCTGGACACCGGGCTCGAAACCCCTTCCCAACTCCAGTTCAAATCCTTTCCGTGCATCTCCACATTCTGCTGACCTTTCTTTTGTTTGCCTACAGGTCCTCCCTAGCATCTCAAGCATTGGAGACAGTCAGCTTTGCCATCGTGACCTCCCGACTCAAAGCCTGTGCTCCCACAGGTTCGACTACTCGGGCATCCAGGCCGCATCCGTTGAGTTGAGCGATCTCTGCACCGGGTGCTTCAGAACTTTGAGGTTTGCCTTCTGATGCAGAACAAAGAACAAAGAAGCGTATGCGAAGTAAAATTAAGATTAATTCTTTTTTTTTTTTTATATTTCAGAAATTGACGTTGACTCAAAGTAAAGTTAAACTAAGTTGATGGAAACTAGGTAAGGATTGAAAGCACAATTTAGAAGAAGCTAAGTTATCAGAGTAGTTCAGAAGTAACGGATCGCTGGGGGTTGAGAAACTCCCAGACCTAGGGTTTCGCTCTGAACTTTCAACAGGATTGAAATAAAGAGAAGAGATGGTTTACCAACCAGACAGTGATCTTCACAGAATTTGGGTGGAAGAACTCTCTCGAACAGATTGTTGGATCCTCGGTTTCGGCTATCTTCATAATGGATCCTCCAATACTGGTCTCGTGGCTGGGTCGGCTTCTCCTGAACTCAAGATCTGGGAAGAAGAAAAACAAGTGATGGATTCAGAGACTCAGGGAGGATTTTTCAGTTCGAAGAACTTGAAGGCTGATGTCACAGGGATCCGGATTCTCTTGAAGGCTGATTCGACTCCCTCTGAAAAGAGCTATGGATCTGAAGTATCCGGACTGGAGCTGGATGCTGGTGGTCGGCCTGGACTTGGAGAGAGAGGCCGTGGGAGGTGGGATAGGCTAGGGTTTGGTGGATTGAAGTGGATGATGGGCGGCTAGGGTTTGGAGTAGAAGTGGCTAACCTAGGGTTTGGGATTTGGAGATCTCACACCTCCTCAAGGTTCCTGGGGAACCCGGATTTACTCCCTCACGGAGCTCAACACCTAGATGCAAGTACGGAAGAGAGAAAACACAGAGTTTGCCACACAAAAAATAGTTGGCTTCATTCATCAGATTGATTAAAACTTACAAGAGGGGTTTAATTTATAGGACTTTACAAGAGAGTAGGTTTTACATCTTCCCATGTGGGACTAAAGGAGGGGATCTACAAATCAGGATAATCCATACACATATGGCTGGCCAAGGTTCCAAAAAAACTGATTTGGGTTTTAAAAGGAAGGTAGATGGCGCCTTCATGCTTGGTTCTTCAAGAGAGGATTTCTTTCCTTCCATGGCTCAACTCTTTTGGACTCCTCCTTTTCTTTCTCCCTAAGTCAAGGTCCTTCCCATCTTTGTTTTGAGTATTTTTGGCAGGGAATAGGCGCCTCCTTGAAGTTCTTTCCAAGAAAATTTCTTCCCTTTCATAGTTTGGTTCTTTTGGGAATGTCTTGGGCTGCCCCCTTGATTTGTGGATTCCGGATTGCTCTCTACTTAAATGGCGCATGAGAGAAGGGACCTGCTATCCTGTGGTGTGGGGACCAAAGCCTGCTGGATGGAGATGTGGCACCCCCTGGACTCAGGCGTATGGCTGGGAGTGTGGCGCCCACTTGCTTGGCCTTGGGAGAAAATTTAACATCCCAGGTTGCAGCCCTAGACCACTACTAAGTCAACATGACTCAACAAAATAAAAATGCAAGTAATACAGACTCAAGCTAAAATTGAGTTGATCAAGTCAACCCTTATTACAAGCCAAAAAACCCTAATTCTTCGGGCAAGGTTAATCAGAGATCCAGATGGAGCTCTGAAGTCTTCTTCTGAGTCTGGTGCCCGCACCAATTCTCCTAGGGTGGGAGGAACTCGACCCTGTCGGTATGGATCAAGTTGGCTCTGGTATCTCTCCAAGAGGTCTAGGTCCAATTCTTGTAATTCTTCTCGGGAGATCCAAGAGTCATCAGAATCTGGCCTTCCTTGCCAGCGGACCAGGTATCTTTGGTATCCTCGATTATGAGTAGAGATAACCTGATCATCCAGGATCTTTTCAATCTGCTCTTTCCTCACAGGCCAGTTTGTTGGTGGACACACAGGGTTGGGTTCACTCTCAAGAGCAGGATTAGGCTCAAAAGGCTCATTGGGAATCACAGCTGGCTCTCTATACTCTACTAGGTCTGTAATGTTGAAAGTGGAGCTAATGCCTAGTTTTGGAGGTAACTCGAGCACATAGGCATTGGATCCTACTCTCTTCACCACTCTAAATGGTCCAGCTCCTCTAGCATGTAACTTTCTAACGGTTCCAGGAGGAAACCGTTCAGGCCTTAACCTAGTCATTACATAGTCTCCCAAACAAAAGTTTTGACTCGCCTTTGAGAATCAGCCAACTTCTTATAAGTTTCATTACTTAAATTTATTTTGGCATGAATTTCTTTATGCAAGTCTTTTATATGCTGTGCAAAAACTTCAGCAGACTCGGAGACTTGTGTGTGTGGGCTAATAGTGAAATCAGATCAAGTGGTGTGTTAGGCTTGTATCCAAGAACAATTTCAAAGGGACTCTAGCCTATAGACCTATTGATCGAAACATTGAATGCAATTTCAGCCCTGGACAAAATACAAATCCTAATTCCTGGTGCTCTCAATCAAACAAAATCTGAGCCAAAGCCTAGTAAAGGGTCAAGAAAAACTAAACTAGACTGACGATGCACTCCTAAAGAATGGACTTTATTCCAAAGGAACCCTAGGTCTAAACCTAACAAACTAAGGCTCTCTAGGTTTGACCTTGGGTCGGAGGAGGGCATACAGAGCATGAAAACTTATTATGGATGCCTAGTAGGTGCCATAAGGTCTTCCAGAAGTAAGTGGCAAACCTAATAGGTTCTGACACGTGGTTCACTCTAAAGGCTTCGACAAAGTATACTTGGATGTTGTAAGAAGCATTGGAAGTCCTAGAGAAAGAGAGGAGATATGAGGTGGAGTCGAATTACCTGTTGACTAAAGGTGGTGACCTGAAGGTTTGAATGGTGATCTATGAGTGTCAACTGGTCATCCTTACGAAAGGAAAAGTTTGCTATCCCAGGAATGGATCAAGAGATGGTTCAGGAAGTAGCCTAGGACATGTGATTGCAATAGTTAGGTTTGTTCTCTAAGCAAAAAATGATCCACTTTCTCAAGAACTGGATTAGAAAATGATTCACGGGAGGGCCTACGGATGATGACCTCAAGACTTGAAATTTGACCTATGGGTGCGGAAAGGTATACTCTATAGAAGGGTAGGTCAGTCATGCGAAGGAAAGGGTCTGGGGCCATAAGGAGGACTTCTACAGGACATAGTGAATCAATCCGCTCAAGACAAGGATGTTCAACTGAGATTACGGGAGAGACCTTAGTGGCTGGGCATGGGACAAGGTCCAATTGTAAGAGGCTTGATTCAGTCATCCTAAGGAGAGGATCTACCATAGGGGGGCAAACTTAAACAGTTCAGTGCAAAGATCTTCAATTGGTACTTGGGGAATGACTGTCATTAGGGGGTACGAACTGATAGCTCGGGCTAACACTATGAGTTCTTCCTAGGGGTATTTGACTAAGGAACCTGATTCTCACAATCTCTTGAATTTCTGAACTAGGTCCTACCACTTGGTTGCTCTCCAAGGTCTCCTCAGGTAAGGAACCAATAGTATCAATGTCACATTCTTCAAGTTCTTCCCCTCATATTCATCAACTAGACTCAAGCCAGCATCATATACTTCCTCGATGCAATCTTCAATGGGTTTTGGGTCAGTGGTAATCGGGTCAACTGATTCTAGGCTTGTCATACCTAACCTTTCTTCCTCATTGGTAGGCTTGGGTTTTTTCCCTCATTAATGTCATCCTTAGGATTCTTACCACTTAGCTATGCATAAGCAATCCTATGCATGGGCACTGACTGATTTATGGCCTCTTTCTCCACAAAACAAACATTCTTGCGATATAGGAACCTGGGTCACACTGGGTTTCAAGTTAGTAGAGACCTTACTTGGGCATGGTTGTGGATCTAAATGGTTTGATCTAGAAGACTTGGGTTGTTGAGTGACTGGTCTAGAATATTGTAAGGACCTCTCATAGACACGAACCACACTATAGATATCATGGTTAGGATTCCTAAGGTTATGCTCGGGATCACGGTATAAGGTCCTCCTAGGCTCCTGGCATGGATGAGGTTGGGTCCTATTAAATTTTGGATCAGGGATCCCATTTTGATGTCTACGTTTCTCAAGTACTTGGACTTGATTCCTAAGCTGGGTAAAATTCTCATGGACTTGCTCTTTACACTAGGTAACAGTAGCAGTCAAATCCTGGCTCAATTTGTTCATACTTTTAGTAAGAGCTCTAACCATGGCCTCTAAATCAGGTTGGGTTTGACCAGGTTGGTAGGGTACTCCATTCCGGGTAGACATGATGATGCAAGCAAACACACAAAATGAGACTCAACTGAACGACTACGGGCTAACTAGACCTAGAGCCCAAACTAGATGCCCAATCAGACTGGCAAGCTAGCCTGTAGTAACTTGGGACTCAGCCAGGCAGGTGTAAGGGGAGTGTTAGGTCCCTAATTGCCAATCCTAGATACCAATCAGTGATTGGCCAGGTAGGTGGACCAGCATACAAGACCTTCGGGACGTAGTCCCTGAACCACCGTTCTAGACACTGAGTACAAAGCACACACAGAGTAACTATATAAACTGACTCAACACGCCTTGACTCGATTTGTTGATGTCCCTAGCCCACTAGGGCAAATTAAGTCTAATAAATTTTAAAGTCAGGCTTAGGATCGAATGAGTGGGTGGTGGTTTTGGGCTAAGGAGAGGTTATCAACTCCTCCCCTTATCTTAGATGCTCAAATGCCCTTAAGATGAATTAAGAGATGATCACTCAAAATTAATTGAATTGCAGAAACACAAAAAAAATAGAGTTGCAGTAATTTAACTCTCAAAAATTTCACGAAAACCAAAAATCACAGGAAAATTATTTAAAATATATTCAATTATACTGGTTCCAGTAAAATAAAAATCATGCAATTTGGAGTACCTGTAGTGAGAAACAATTTCTGCAACAGGGCAGTTATGGACTAAAAACAGAGTACTTCCCCGTTTACAATCCTACTATGAAGTTGTAACCCAACGGATCCCCTACATGCCCTAGGAACACCCCATGGAATGGGAAGAGGAGGTTTGCACCTCGCTTCATTCCAAGGACGGATGCCCTGGGGAGTCTACTTCGAGCAGACAAAGTAAAAAGAGAGAGACTCAAACAAGCAATCAAAACAGAAACCCTAGACAGGACTCTGATACCAAAAATGATGTAGAACGAAAGCTCTGATACCAAAAATGATGCAGAACAAAGAACAAAGAAGTGTATGCGGAAGTAAAATTAAGAATAATTCTTTTTTTTTTTTATATTTCAGAAATTGGCTTTGACTCAAAGTAAAGTTAAACTAAGTTGATGGAAACTAGGTAAGGATTGAAAGCACAATTTAGAAGAAGCTAAGTTATCAGAGTAGTTCAGCAAGTAACGGATTGCTGGGGGTTGAAGAAACTCCCAGACCATAGGTTTCACTCTGAACTTTCACATGACAGAAATAAAAGAAAGATGGTTTTACCAACCAGACAGTGATCTTCACAGAATTTGGGTGGAAGACTCTCTCAAACAGATTGTTGGATCCTCGGATTGGCTATCTTCGCAATGGATCCTCCAATACTGGTCTCATGGCTGGGTCGGCTTCTCCTGAACTCAAGATCTGGGAAGAAGAAAAACAGTGAATGGATTCAGAGACGCAGGGAAGGATTACCAGTTCGAAGAACTTGAAGGCTGATGTCGCAGGATCCGGATTCTCTTGATGGCTGATTCGACTCCCTCTGAAAGAGCTATGGATCTGAAGTATCCAGACTGGAGCTGGATGCTGGTGGTCGGCTGGACTTGGAGAGAGAGGCCGTGGGAGGTGAGATAGGCTAGGGTATGGTGGATTGAAGTGGATGATGGGCGGCTAGGGTTTTGAGTAGAAGTGGCTAACCTAGGGTTTGGGTTTGGAGATCTCACACCTCCTCAAGGTTCCTGGGGAACCCGGATTTACTCCCTCACGGAGCTCAATACCTGGATGCAAGTACGGAAGAGAGAAAACACAGAGTTTGCTCACAAAATAAAGTTGGCTTCATTCATCAGATTGATTAAAACTTACAAGAGGGGTTTAATTTTAGGACTTTACAAGAGAGTAGGGTTTTACATCTTCCCATGTGGGACTAAAGGAGGGGATCTACTACAAATCAGGATAATCCATACACATATGGCCAGCCAAGTTCCAAAAAAAATTGATTTGGGTTTTAAAAGGAAGGTTGATGGCGCCTTCATGCTTGGTTCTTCAAGAGAGGATTTCTTTCCTTCCATGGCTCAACTCTTTTGGACTCCTCCTTTTCTTTCTCCCTATGTCAAGGTCCTTCCCATCTTTGTTTTGAGTATTTTTGGCAGGAATAGGTGCCTCCTTGAAGTTCTTTCCAAGAAAATTTTTCCCTTTCATAGTTTGGTTCTTTTGGGAATGTCTTGGGCCGCCCCCTTGATTTGTGGATCCCTGATTGCTCTCTACTTAAATGGCGCATGAGAGAGAAGGACCTGCTATCCTGTGGTGTGGGGACCAAAGCCTGCTGGATGGAGATGTGGCGCCCCCTGGACTCGGTGTATGGCTGAGAGTATGGCTGGGAGTGTGGCGCCCACTTGCTTGGCCTTGGGAGAAATGTAACACCCCAGGTTGAAGCCCTAGACCACTACTGAGTCAACATGACTCAACAAAATAAAAATGCAGGTAATACAGACTCAAGCTAAAATGAGTTGATCAGTCAACCCTTATTACAAGCCAAAAAACCCTAATTCTTCGGGCAAGGTTAATCAGAGATCCTGATGGAGCTCTGAAGTCTTCTTCTAAGTCTGGTGCCCGCACCATCTTCTCTTTATCTCCTAAGTAGATATTGTAGGTCGAGCTAGTCCTACCGGGGTTTCTTAATCCCGGGGTCATGTTCTCGTTCTTAATTTTAGGGCTTTGAATTGCTAGCATAAGCTTCCATTACTGTTCTTCGTATTTCTTATCTTTGCTTGTGATCGGGAATCGAAACCCTAAAACAACGAAGAAGAACAACAAGAAACATAAAAAAAAAAAAAATCATCAACCCTAAAAAAGAATTCCTTTGCATCGTAAGCATCCTTATTAGCATCCAGCATCCCTAACCCTAACTCCCCTTGTTCCACATCATTTCTGGTATCAGAGCAAGGCTCGGACTAGTGCATTTGTTTCATTTTCTGCATTCTGGTCAGCCCGTATATGGTCTGATCATTAGATTGTTTCTCCCTGTAGAGACATCCAAATTTCATGATTTCTATTTGTTAGATCGCATTCATTTTCATAGTATTTTTTTGTATTTTCTCAGACTTTATTTCAGTTTGTAGAGTTTCTACAAGCCGAAATACCGCCTAAGAAAATCTCAGGTCTGAAATTTCAGCAGCATCTCATTTTGATACATTCCTCCATCTAGCTAGTTTCTTGCATGTTTTAGTTCTTGCATTTTGTTTAGCATTCACCCATCTAAAAGACACAAAAGAACAAAAAAAAATTTAAGTCATTTCATTAGTCATTCTTGTACTTCATTTATATAATATATGTTAAGGGAGTCAATTTAACATAGGGTCAGGATTTCATTACTTGTCCCTAGCCCAAAACCACCACCCAGCATATCGAACCCTAGCCATTAACTAAATCAATTAGACGCTTAATCTGCTCTAGTGAGCTAGGGACACCCACGAAGTCGGGTCTACCCAAGTGCTGAGCCAAGCTAGATTGCTTGTTGGTGTGTGCTTGTGTGTAGCTGGTATCTAGGCAAGTGGTTCAGGGACTAGAGCCCGAAGAGAAGTGGGTTGGTTTTGCTTACCTGGCCAATTTCTAATTGGTGTCTAGGCAAGCAAAGAGAACCTCCACTCACCTTACACTTACCTGGCCAGTTGCCAAGTTACTACTTCTAGGTTCATCTTCTTGACTTTATATTTGGAGAGATCTTCTAGGTCTAGCAAACCGTAGCATCGTTTTGTTATATGTGCACTAGATCAGGAACCCCTTTTCACCCCCTTCTCCACCCTCTACCGACACCATGGACCAACTGCGAGCAGACATTGGAGCCTTAACCCAATCCATGACCCAGTTGATCAATAGAATGGACCAGATGGAGACCAGACTGAGACACTTAGAGGAAGCTGCTAGGCCCCGACCTGAACCCAGTCCTGAGTCCCCTTACCCAAGGAGGAACCTACCATAAGACCCCACTTTGCTTTAGGATGACTTTGGGAGAGACCCTGACCCCTTTGTTGATACCCTCCTAGAGACCCAATCTAGAGGACCGTGAAGAAAGAGCCCTTAGAGCATCAAGCTTGAGGCACCCACCTTCATGGTAACTTAGATCCCAGGGTGTATGAAGATTGGGAGTCTCCATGGAGCAGTGTTTTGACTGGTACTCTATGTCTGAGAGAACTAAGTTTAAGTTTTCAAAGCTTAGGTTGGTTCACCAAGCTAGGTTGTTCTGGAACAGTGTTGAGAACTACATAGAGCAGAAAGGTCAATTACCACATACCGCTTGGAGGGAGATGAGAGAAAAGCTTAGGAGGAAATACTTACCTGCGTCTTACACCCAGAAACTGTTGGACCAATGGCAGACACAATTAGTAATAGCGGGAATCCGGATGTACATACATCGCCAGTTATGAATATGTTAGCGATGTTAAGGTTGGTTTGAATCACCTGAGGTAACCCTGTCTAGGTTTAGGACTGGCCTACACCCAGACATCCAGAGAGAGCTGTATTTTAGATCAACAGAATCTTGGAAGAGGCTTACCAAGTTGCTAGGCTCTGTGAGCATTTCCAGAGAGCTCCCACCTATAAAGACCTAAGCCCTTTAAAAACCGAGCCATATCTCTGGATCCCCCAAGGTTATATCAAGCTTATCCGAGTTGACAAAACCCAAACTGAACTGATCCAAGTCGACCAAACCCAGCCCACCCAGTCCTAGTCATCCCAGCCTGAACCGACCCCAGTATAGTAGAGAGAGGAAACGGGTAAGCTTGTTGAAGTCCAGAGGAGTACCTAGAGTAAAACTAAATAGTAGGAACTAAACTTGGACATTTTGCTAGCCAGTGCACCGCCTCTGCCACTCTCATAGAAGAAACAGAGACTGAGACTGACTAGACAACACAAACCAACCTATAACAACTGTGAAGAGGACGTCTATGACCCCCGAAACCAATTTTGGAAGGGTAACGAGGATGATATGGAAAGTATATGATCGAGAGACAAGGTGTAGTCCATGAGATCCTAGAAGACCAAATTAGTAGGTATGGTGGACGCACGGAATCATATCCATCTTATGCTTCAAAATAGTACAGGAAGACTGGATAGACCAACATCCTAAGACCCTGATCAAGCTAGGAGATAAGGTTTGTAAGGTCATCATTGATAGTGGAAGCTGTGTTAATGCCCTTTCCTTGAATACAGTTAAATCTTTAGGACTAGCCACAGTACCCCACCCCAAACCTACAAGTGGTCCTGGATAGATTCAACTTCGATCCCTGTAAAGTCTAGGTGCCAGATCAAGATCAAAATGAGTTCCTATGAAGAATCGATATGGTGTGACGTCTTACGCATGGGTGGGGTAGTATCATCCTTGGATGACCCTGGCTTTTCGACCATGATGCCACCTTTTATGGTCGATCCAATACCTGCGTCTTTCTCCACCAAGGAAAAAGATACAATCAACCCAATCCAGCCAAAGGACCCAGTCAAGAAAGGATCAAGTACCCTTAAAGAGAAGAAGCCTGAATTAACCTAATCAAGGATAATGGGTTAGAAAAAGAGATTACTGGGAAAGGACCCTTAAAGAGTTTCAGGGAGAGAAGGATGAACATTTGAGAATTTGAATACAAAAACCCCTGAGCCCATTGAAGACTTTATGGTTGAACCCATTGAAAATCTAGGGAAAGAAACTCCTGAGCCCATTAAAGAATTGAAAGAAAGCATCTATGTGTCAAGTTTAGTAGAAGTTGGGCCCGAGGGTGAAATCATTGAGGAATCCAAGTAAAATGATCCTGACCCTACTACAAAATTTGAAAAGGAAATGACAGAGCAAGGATCACATCTAGTAAATGAACATGAGGATGCACCAGTCTTTTCCACAGGAGTTCAGGAACCACCTTAATGAACCGATCCAAAGAGAACATCCTCAAGAGATGGTTGAAGCTCGTAAAGAAATTGAGGATGAAGTTCTCGATGAGTTACCTGATCAACTTCCACCCTGAGAGACATCCATCAAACTACAGATGTGGCCCCAGGATCCTCTTTAACAGACCTTCCTCACTATGGGATTGACCCTAGCGAGCCCCAAGATCTATCGGAACAAGTGGACCATATGACACCTATAGAACGATGCCCAAATTTTAAGGTCATCCTGAACAACCCAGGTCTGTTTTATGTTTTCCATACCACCCCAAGACTCCGATTCCTATTTCCTACCATTCCTGAACCCTCTCACATTTCTAGAGCCTTGGGGTTACTTGTATTTGAGATTACTAGAATGCGTGACCCCTTAGAGCCCATCCCTTTTGCCCTCTACTTCTGGTATACTTTATGGCATTTGCTAGGGATCATTTTCTCTTGTGCATATCTACTAGGGTCAAACCTAGAGAGTCAAAAGTCTGTTAGGATTAGACCCTAGGAGTCCAATAAAAATTTTTCTCAATAAGATTGCATAGTTGAGTCTGCATTGTGCATCATGTTAGGATTATGCATAAATACAATTTTTAAAATAATTTGGCTGATTCCCGAAAGCAAGCCGAAGAGTTGAAATAAGGGTTTATGTAATGATTAGGCTTCGGCCTGAAAGGTTTCTATCGAGAACCGTTAAGAAGCTTCACGCTCGTGGGCGGGTCCCTTTAAAGTAATTAGAAGAATGGGCCATAACGCCTATGTGCTAGAACTACCTCCGGATTACGGAATTAGCTCGACATTCAATATCTCTGACTTAGTCGAGTATAGAGAACCCGCAAACATACCCAGTGAGCCATTTGGGCTTGATCTCCCTTTTGAGAGTGAACCTGAACCTGAGTATCCACCTCCGAATATACCTGAGCGAGGAGAGCGGATCGAGCGTGTCCTGGATGACCAAGCCATCACTACCCAGGGCAAAGGCTACCAGCATTACCTGGTCTGATGGCAAGGCCGACCCAAATCTGATGACTCGTGGATCACACGGGAGGACTTGCAGCGTATCGACCCCAACATCCTGGAAAGGTATCAAAGCCAAGCTAACCCTTACTCGACAGGGTCGAGTTCCTCCCATCCCGGGAGAACTGGTGTGGGCAACAGGATCCGACAGAGGCTCCTCAACCCTCTATGGATCTCAGATTAGGGTTCCCCCTTTCTATGAGTCCTGTAATAAAGCCTTGAGCCCAAAGCATTGTTATAATTTCTTATCAAAGTTTGTTTAGTCCTGTACCTTGACCATTTGGGTCAAGTTAGGTCATGAGTCCTGTATTTGTTTGAGTCTGAGTTTGGACTGGGCCCAAGCCCAATTGAAGTCACTCTGGTTTTCTTCACCAAATCAAGTTCTGGTGGGCCAACCCATCCCTTCTACTTGGGATAATGCCAACTCAGGTGCCACCTCAGCTACCTACGTGGTGCCACATCAGCTTCCACTTAGGCATCCAAGAAGGGAAACAAAGTGGCATCCTTATGCTTTCCATACACCTTGGACAACATCCCCCTCTTCCCCCCCACATCATGCCTTGTTCCATCAAAAGAGGGCGTTGAAGATCCTTGAAGGAACCAAGCCTCAAAGCAATCCTCCTCCCAAGCTTTCTTCCCAAAGTGATCTTGCAAGGAAGGAAGGTCAAAGGACACACTCCCCTCTTCAAGCCCTTAACCATGCAATGCCCATGGAGTTCTTCCTTGGTCGGCCAAGAATCAATCCTAGAAGATGGCGTGAAGAGCCCAAGGAACACATCCCTCCAAGCAAGCCATGCCCCACTCCTTCTTCCCAAAATAAGCATGCTAAGGAAGGAAGTCAAGGGACCAATCCCCTCTCCAAGCCTTTGCTCATGCCATGCCCAACTCCAAATTATTTGGTCGGCCAAAGAGATGGGATGTGGAAAATTTTGGTTGCCACCATGAATCTTGTAATTTGAATTTCAAAAGGCCTTGGGTGCCTATTTAAAGGACCCAATCCCTCCCTTGTTGAACTAATGAATGAATGAATGAATGAATGAATGATTGAGTGATTAATGAAAGTTTGAGTTTCTTCCACCCTCCAACCATTGTCTCTTAGGCTAGGTTTGAGTGGAATTGCCTTCGTCCCCAGGGACGTCGAGTGGTGTGAGGCCACCTGTCCGTCGCCCCAGGGCATCGTGAATCCTTTGTCCTCCAAGATGTCGCGTGGTGTGAGGCCATATTCCTTCATCCTCCAGGACGTGTCGGGGTGCGAGGCCCAAGTTATCTCTCAACTTCGACTTCGGAATCTAGCCGGACACCGGGCTCGAAGCCCTTCCCAACTCCAGTTCAATTCCTTTCCGTGCATCTCCACATTCTGCTGACCTTTCTTTTGTTTGCCTACAGGTCCTCCCTAGCATCTCGGGCATGGAGACAGTCAGCTTTGCCATCGTGACCTCCCGACTCAAAGCCTGTGCTCCCACGGGTTCGACTGCTCGGGCATCATGCCGCATCCGCCGAGTTGAGCGATCTCTGCACCGAGCACTTCAGAAGTTTGAGGTTCGCCTTCTTTTTATCTCCTAAGTAGATATTGTAGGTCGAGCTAGTCCTACCGAGGTTTCTTAATCCCGGGGTCCTATTCTCGTTCTTAATTTTAGGGCTTTGAACTACTAGCATAAGCTTCCATTACTATTCTTCACATTTCTTATCTTTGCTTGTGATCGGGAATCGAAACCCTAAAACAACGAAGAAGAACAACAAGAAACATAAAAGAAAAAAAAAATCATCAACCCTAAAAAAAGAATTCCTTTGCATCGTAAGCATCCTTATTAGCATCCCGCATCCCTAGCCCTAACCCTCTTGTTCCACATTACTCATCCACAAAGCTCACATCAGCTTCATACACTTCCTCTTCAAGGTCATTCTTGTGAACCAGTGGGGTGGTAGGAGGAGGTCGGCTAAGGAAAAATTGACTAGTACTGGGGTAGCAGGGGTGGATCGACTAAGGGTTCCTGACTAATATTGGGCTCATACCTAGGGATACTATTACTATTGGTTTTGGGTCGAATAAGAGAAATTGGACTAGCATTAGGCTGATAGATAGGGGTACTAATCCTATGGGTTCAGGTCTCCTAGGTGTTATGGGTCCCTTGGGCTCATAGGTCAGGGTTCAGACCTATAGGTTATGGTTTTATACCTAGGTTATGAGTTCAAAAAATTTGGATGCATAAAAACTAGGTTCATAGGATTTGGGCTCAGATCTATAGGTTGTGGATCTCTTGGGCTCCAAGTATGGGTCATGGTGTGAGGCTCTCCTAGGATTGGACTCCAAGTATGGGTCAGAGTATTGGACTGTTGGTGCGGACACCAGAGGCACCAGAATAAGGCAGAGGCTTCTCAACCCTCTGTGGATCGCTTAATTGACATTCGAGTCCACTGTAATAAGCTTAGTCTAGTTGAGTTGCTTTTATTTGTATCCTGTAATTAGTCAGCTCATGTTGAGTAAGTTCAGTCCAGTATTAGTCAGCTCATATCGAGCTAATTTTATTTTTTGAGTCCTGTCCAAGCAAATTGAAGACTCAAGACCACATCATACAAGTGAAGACCAAGTCCAACCTGATTGAAGACATAAAAGTTGGGCCCAAGTCCAACCCAGCTTGAAGACTTGAAGATCCCAATAGGAGAAAATGAAAATAGAACAAACCTGAAGCCCTAGACCAGCTAGAAGCAAACTGGGCCATCCCAGGCCCAGAAAGGAATTAGGGTGCCATTTCTTATGGTGACCTCCTCTTGGTCGGCCACTTATGGTCACCCCCTTGGCCGACCAAGACAAGGAGAGGGAGAGCAATTTGTGTGGGATTTTCTACCTATGTTGCCTTATATTCCTAGTTAGGGTTTGAAAGGGAGGAGTCCTATGTAAAGTCTAAAGTACCCTTACTTGGGGCCCAAGGTTAAGGGTCTATTTAAGAGACCCTTGTCTCTTATGAAACTTGATTTTGATATATGAAATAAACCTTGAGTTCTTCTATTGCTTTGAGTGTTACCCTGCTGCATGCATAAAGGGGTGTTAGATTTTCTTCCGGGTGCTGCAACCATCTTCCTGCCACCAGCCAACCTTCTAGAACCCTGGCCGCCCACTTCAAAAGATACCTTTTATTTCTGTTTTCATTTATTTCTTTGTTCCCTTATGAGTTTTCTAACCCCTGATAGGTTGTTTGCAGGTCCTCGAGTTCCTACGAATCCAAAACTCCAGCCAAGCCTCAATCGGACCACCGAGCAGAAAGTCGGGTATCCGCGGCTCTTTGGCTCAGTTCTCCTGGCCGCATCAATCAGGATGAGAGATCCCTTTGCTGCAATCTTCACAGGGCACTTCAGATGTTGTCAGGTATCACCCTCTACCTCCAGTAATTATATTGTAGGAGAACCTGCCCTAACCGAGGCTTCAGCCCCGGCGATCCTTCTTTAATACTTTTCTAGGTTCTAATCTGCTTGCTTGACTTCAAATTTCATACATAATTCCCTACAACTAATTTTGATCTAAAATTTTGGAATTAATCACCTAACCCCACATATAAAACATACAAAAATAATTGCATGCATATTAGTCCCGCATCATTTGGTATCAGAGATTATATTAGGACATATTTTCTGTAATTTTTTCAGTCCATATATACTCTGTTATTTTAATTATTTCTCTCCTGATCAGAACTCCAAAAATTATGAAATTTGTTTTTTGGATTTACATAATTCATTTTAATTTCAAGAATTTTTTCAGATTTTATTTCATTCTGTGAATTTTTGCAAGCAAAATACAGCCTATAAATGTTTGGCTCTATTTTTTTCAGCAAGACAAGTTTGAAAGTTTTAGGGTTTTATTTAGTATTTTTGTATATCTTTTAATTTTAGTATATTTCCTGCATTTTAGACCATAATTTCAAGTTTTCTTCTATTTAAGAAAATACCAAAATATATAAAAAAATTATATATTCTCCAAAACACCAAAAAAATATCTAAACCCTAATTTGCATCCTCATCTGCATGCCATCATTGCATAATCTACCTTTAAGGGCACTCTTGCTATATCAGATAAGGAGAGGAGTTGATAAACCTCCTTATCCCAAAACCACATCCCTTGCATTCAATCCCAAGCCTTAACCTAAAATTAACTAGACTTAATTTGCCCTAGTGGGCTAGGGATACCAACTAGTCGGGTCCGGGCTAGTGTTAGATCACTGTGTCAAGTTAACCTGTGTGTGCCTTGTACTCAGTATCTAGAATGGTGGTTCAGGGATTCAATCCCGAAGGGCTTGTGTGCTAGTCCACCTACCTGGCCAATCTCTGAATGGTGTCTAGGCTTGGCAATCAGGGACCTAACACTCCCCTTACACCGCCTGCTGAGTATAGGGTTACTATAGGCTAGTTTGCCATCCTGATTGAGCATCTAGTTTGGACTCTAGGTCTAGTCAGCTGTAGTCGGTCTGATTGAGTCTTGCATGAGCACTAGATCAGGGGTTTCATATCACCCACCTCTTCACAAATGGCTGAATCCATGGACCATTTTGATGCCAGAATTGATGCCCTTCGAGAAAGGTTTCCCAAACCCTCAATCTTATGTTTGAGCAAGGAAATGCCCAATTGACCCAGAAGCTTGAACAAATAGATGCCCGACTAGGAACCCTAGAGGAGACACATAGGACCCTGTCTGAGCCTGATCCTGAGTCCCCTCAGCCTAGGAGAACCCTCTCGCATGACCCTTATTATGATCCTGACCCTAGGAGGACCCCAAACCCTGAACCATACCGTGAGGTTGAACCTAGGAGAGCCCCTCATCCTGACCCATAATATAATCCTGGACCTAGGAGGACCCCAAACCCTGATCCATACCGAGAGGTTGAACCTAGGGGAGCCCCTCATCCTGACCCATAATATAATCCTGGACCTAGGAGGACCCCAACCCCTGATCCATACCGAGAGGTTGAACCTAGGGGAGCCCCTTAGCCTGACTCATACTATAATCCTGAGCCTAGGAGGATCCCAAACCCTGATCCATACCTTGAGGCTGAACCTAGGAGAGACCATCGTCCTGACCCAATCCCTGAGGTTCGTCCTAGAAGGCCCAATCAGGATTTATAGACCAGGAGGCAGATCCTATACATGTTAAGCTTGATGCCCCAACTTTTGATGGTTTCTAAATCCTAAGGTCTATATAGATTGGGAGGGAGAGATGGATCAATATTTTGAGTGCTATGAAATGACGGAGGAGCGTAAGTTTAGGTTTGCTAAGCTTAAGTTGGTTCGGGATGCCAGGTTACATTGGGCTAGTGTGAGAAAACCCTTAGTCTAGGAGGGTGTGATCCTATAACCACCTGGTGGGCCATGAAGGGTAAGCTTAGGACAAGATATGTTCCATCTTCATATCGTAGTGATTTACTAGATCTGTGGCAATGATTTAATCAGGGTAACAGGAGTATAGATGAGTACATCACAAAAATTGATGAGTATTCCATGCGATGTGATTTGAGGGAGTCTAAGGATGTTGTCTTATCTAGGTTTAGGGCTGGACTGAGAGATGACATTAAGAAAGAGCTCGATATGAGAGAGGTTAGAGACCTGGACCATGCTTACCAAATTGCTAGGGATCATGAGCATTTTCATAGAGGGCCCGTATACCGTAGACATGAGCCCACTAGATACCCTAGTCAGTATCAGGAGCTAGCCAGCCCCCCAGAGTCGACCCATGCCCAGCCAACCTAGCCTGAGTCGACCCAGTCCTAGTCAGCCAGGCTTGAGTCAACCCAGCCTAGTACTCCCTTGACCCGTAAGGATGATCGAGGAAATCTATAGAGGTCAATAAGAGTTACCCTCCCCAGAAGACCTGTTTTAGATGCAAGAAACCAGGCCACTTTATACACCAATGCCAACCGCCTTCACTTAGGTGAGCTAGTGGAAGAAGAGCCTGAACCTGTAGCTAAACCTGAGGGATAGGTTTATGAGGCTGATGATCAGTTAATAGATGTGTATGAAGGTGAGGAGGAGGAACCTGAGTCTGAGAACCATTTAGGAGTGGTTAGGTGCATCTTAGCCCAAACCCCAGTTATGGAAGATTGGCGTAGGACTAGTATCCTATAGACTTTTGTTAAGGTAGGGAAGGTTCTTAAGATCATCATAGATAGTGGGAGTTGTGTCAATGCCATCTTTGCCAAGACAATTAAATATTTAGGATTGACCCCATTCCCTATCCTAACCTGTACAAAGTTTCTTGATAGATTCCACCTCCATTCAGATTCAAGCTAGGTGCCAAATCTTAATTAGATTGCAAACCTATGAGGAAAAGATTTGGTGTGATGTCATCCCCATTGAAGTAAGTAGTATCATTCTAGGTCGACCTTGGCTTTTTGATCATGATGCAACCCTGTATGGTCGATCCAATGTTTGTGCTTTTAACTACCATGGAATAAGTTGTTATCAATCCAGCTCCCTCTAGAGACCCAATTAAGAGGTTCTAGTAGCCTTAAGGATAAGAAACTTGGAGTTAATTTGATTAAGGCTAGGGAGTTAGAAAAAAAGATTGCTGAGGGTAACCCTGTTTGGATCTTGACCTCCAAGGAAATATGAGCCAACCCAAAGGGAACATCCTAAAGAAATTGTTAAAGCTCTGAAAGAATTTGAGGATGTCTTCCCTGAGGAATTACCTGATCAACTACCACCCCTTAGAGACATCCAGCATGCAATAGACTTAGTTTCAGGAGCCACTTTATCAACCTCCTCACTATAGACTGAATCCCAGTGAGCATCAAGAATATAGAAACAAGTGGGAGAATTGCTTAGGAAGGGTTTTATTCGGGAGAGCCTGAGTCCATGTGCAGTCCCTGCTCAACTGACCCCTAAGAAGGATGGTACCTGGAGGATGTATGTAGATAGTAGAGCTATCACAAGATAACTGTGAAGTATAGGTTTTCCATCCCCCGATTGGATGATATGTTAGACATGATGGCCGGAGCCCGAGTTTTCTCTAAGATAGACCTAAGAGCGGCTATCATCAGGTTAGGATTAGACCCGGGGATGAGTGGAAAACTGCTTTCAAGACTAAGGATGCCTATTGAGTGGGTTGTAATGCCTTTCGGACTTTCCAATGCACCAAGTACTTTTATGAGGATTATGACCCAAGTCCTGAAAAAGTTTACTGGAAAATTCGTTATGGTCTACTTTGATGACATTCTGATTTATATCAGGACTAAGAAGGACCACCTTAGTCATCTAAGATGAGTATGCCAGACCCTTAGGAGAATAGCCTCTATGCTAACTTTAAGAAGTGTGATTTCTTGACACATAGGGTTATCTTCCTAGGTTTATTGTCAACCCTGAGGAGTTTCTGCAGATCCTGAAAAGTTAGGGCAATTGTGAGTGGCCTACACCCTCTAGTGTCCATGATGTGTGCAGTTTCATGGCCTAGCAACCTTTACAGGAGATTTATTAGGGGTTTTATTATAGTCATCGCACCTCATCACTGATTGCATTAGGAAGGGTACATTTGAGTGGACTAAAGCAGCTGATAAGGCTTTCCTAGAGCTTAAGGATAAAATGACCCATGCACCCATCCTTAGATTACCTGACTTCACTAAGGTGTTTGAGGTCACTTGCGATGATTCAGGAGTAGGAATAGGTGGGGTACTAAGTCAAGAGAATCACCCTGTAGCCTTCTTCAGTGAAAAGCTGAATGAGGCTAAACTTAAATACTCTACCTATGACAAGGAATTTTATGCAGTAGTCCAGGCCCTTAGATATTGGAGACATTACTTACTACCACAGGAGTTTGTCTTATTTTCTAACTATGAGGCACTCCGGTTCCTGAAGTCCTACTAAAGAAACTGAACCAACGACGCATGGCAAATAGATTGAGTACATTTAGGCTTACACTTTTTCTGAAGCACCGTGCCCGGCACTGGAAATAAGGTAGCAGATGCCCTGAGCCATAGGTCTCTACTGTTAGGATCATTAGCACCCAAGTCATAGGGTTTGATAGGTTAAAGGATGAATATAGAAACCTACCCAGACTTGGAGATATTTACCAGACCCTCAGCTAGGACCATCCAGTACCCATAGTGAGTATACCCTTCAGGATGGCTACCTTTCCATAACAATCGACTCTGTATGCCCAAAACTTCTCTAGAGAATTCCTAATTTGGGTGACCCTGCTGGAGGTTTAGCTGGTCACTTTGGTAGAAATAAATGACAATCTAGCAATAGAGGACCAGTTCTTTCGGCCAGGATTGAAAAGGCATGTTACACAAATTGTAGCCAGGTGTAGAACTTGTGTTGTTTGTTGCAGAACAGAAGCAGAACACTGGTATTTACACACCTTACCAGGGCCTGATTGCCCTTGGCAGGACCTAAGATGGACTTCGTGTTAGGATTACCTAAGACCTAGAAGAGACATGATTCTATCTTTGTGGTGTCGATAGGATCTCTAAGATGGCTCACTTCATCCCCTATTCCCAGACCTTTGATGCATCTAGAATAGCCAAGCTTTTCTTAGATTATGTGGTTAAACCCCATGGCCTTCCCAAGACCATCATATCTGATAGGGATATTAGGTTCACCAGTTATTTCTGGAAGACCTTATGGCACCTGTTAGGGACCAAGCTTAAGTTTTCTATAGCCTACCACCCTCAAACAGATGGCCAAACTGAAGTGGTGAACCATAGTTTAGGAAACCTCCTTAGATGCCTGGTAGGTGAACATGTTGAAACTTTGGATCTATTATTGCCTAGAGCAGAGTTTGCCTACAATAGTTCAGTAAATAGGACAACGGGTAAGAGTCCTTTTGAGATAGTCCATGGGTACAAGCCTAATCATCCCATTGATCTGATTCCTTTACTTATTCATGCACGAGACTCAGAGTCTACAGAGTCATTTGCACTGCATATGAGAGACTTGCACAAGGACATTAGCCAAAGATAAACATAAGTAATGAAACTTATAAAAAATTGGTTAATTCCTGAAGAAGGATCAAGGAATTTGATGTAGAGGATTCTGTCATGATTAGGCTTAGGCCTGAGCGGTTCCCACCTGGGACTGTTAAGAAGCTTCATGCTCATGGAGCCGGAACTTTTAAAGTGTTAAAAAAGGTTAGATCAAATGCCTATGTGTTAGACTTGCCTTCGGATATGGGCATTAGTTCTACCTTCAATATTACAGACTTGGTTGAGTATAGAAAACCGGCAACGATACCTAGTGAGGCTTTTGGACCTATCCCTTCTGTTAAGAGTGATCCTTACCCAGAGTGTCCACCAATTATTGGCCTGAGAGAGGAGAACAGATCAAGCATATCCTGGATAATCAAGCCATTACGACCCGGGGCTGCGGTTATCAACACTTCCTGGTCCGATGGCAAGACTGGCCAGAGTCGAATGATTTGTGGATTTCTTGAGAGACTTGCAATGCCTCAACCTAGACCTTCTCGAGAGATATGTGAGCCAGTCTAATGTTCACTCGACAAGGTCGAGTTCCTCCCATCCCGGAGAATTAGTGCGAACACCAGAGGCACCAGAATAAGGCAGAGGCTTCTCAACCCTCTGTGGATCACTTAATTAACATTCGAGTCCACTGTAATAAAGCTTAGTCAGCTGAGTTGTTTTTATTTGAGTCCTATAATTAGTCAGCTCATTTTAAGTTAGTTCAGTCCAGTATTAGTCAGCTCATGTCGAGCTAATTTTATTTTTTTGAGTCCTGTTCAAGCAAATTGAAGACTCATGACCACATCATACAAGTGAAGACCAAGTCTAACCTGATTGAAGACATGGAAGATGGGACCAAGTCCAACCTAGCTTGAAGACTTGAAGACCCCAAGAGGAGAAAATGAAAACAAGAACAAACCTGAAGCCCTGGACCAGCCAGAAGCAAACTGGGCCAGCCCAGGCCCAGGAAGGAATTAGGGCACCATTTCTTATGGTGACCCTCCTCTTGGTCGTTCACTTATGGTCACCCCCTTGGCCAATTAAGACTAGGAGAGGGAGAGCAATTTGTGTGGGGTTTTTTCTCTATGTTGCCTTATATTCCAGTTAGGGTTTGAAAGGGAGGAGTCCTATGTAAAGTCTAAAGTACCCTTACTTGGGACCCAAGGTTAAGGTCTATTTAAGGGACCCTAGTCTCTTGTATGAAACTTGATTTTGATATATGAAATAAACTTGAGTTCTTCTATTGCTTTGAGTGTTACCCTACTGTGTGCATAAAGGGGTGTGAGAGTTTTCTTCTTCCCGTGTACTGCAACCCTCTTCCTGCCACAGCCAACCTTCCAGAACCCTGGCCGCCCACTTCAAAAGACACCTTTTCTTTGCTGTTTTTCCTTATTTCTTTGTTCCCTTACGAGTTTTCTAACCCCTGATAGGTCGTTTGTAGGTCCTCGAGTTCCTACGAATCTAACGACTCCAGCTAAGCCTCAATCGGACCACCGAGCGAAAGCCGGGTATCCGCGAGTCTTTGGCTCAGTTTTCCAGGCCGCATCCATCGAGGAATGAGAGATCCCTTCACTACAATCTTCACAGGGTGCTTCAGACATTGTCAGGTACACCCCCTTTACCTCCAGTAATTATATTGTTGAGAACTTGCCCTAACCGAGGCTTCTCAGCCCCGTCTATCCTTCTTTATACTTTTCTAGGTTCTAATCTGCATGCTTGACTTCAAAATTCATACATAATTCACTACAACTAATTTTGATCTGAAATTCTGGAATTAATCACCTAACCCCATATATAAAACATACAAAAATAATTGCATGCATATTAGTCCCGCATCAACTCTCCTAGGGTTGGGATGTGTGGGATGAGGGGACTATGGCTTGGGCTTAGTATGGGGCCTACAGGTACTTTTTAGGGTTCCTAACCGATCATCTAACGGATCAAACCTATGGATTATCTGATCAAATTTATGGTTCATTTGGGTATTCATCTAGGCTATCTGATCAGTAAGGGCTCTCAGTTGGGCACCAAAGTCATTGTCAATGGTTAAGCTGGGTTGGGTTGAGACTTTTGGGGTTACACTCCTAATATAGTGATCAAGCAATCAATCATACAAGGGTTATGCTGCAACCAAGCATACAAAGTTAACACGTACTAGGGTTTGCCAGACCTAGAGCCAAAACTTAATGAGTCAACTCAACTTACACTCAACACAGCACCTAATCCTTCCACTAGCTAGGTAAGAGGTGGGGTGGTGGGAGGCTCCCCCTGCCTATGACAAGATCCTAACTAAAAACCACCAGTCTACTTAGGGCATTTGACATTGGAGCCAGACATCCTCCATCTTCAGGTTCTTGGGATCTTCAAGTATTGGATCTCCTTCTTCAGGTTCTTCTTCGATAATAGTACATTCGGTGAGAAAGTTTGCCAGTACTTGCACCTCAATAGAAGGTCTCAGATGTAATGCCAAATCAAACTCGAAATGTTAAAGAGCCTATTTGGCCATTCTACTCGAGGTGTCAGGTTGGTGCAAAATCATCTGAAGGGGTTGGTCTTTAAGTACTATGACCATATATTTTTGAAAATATGGCCAATTCTTTTTATCGATATCATGCAAACAAAAACGAGCTTTTCTAGTTGGGTGTATCTTGTCTCAGCATTTTTGTAAGACCCAGCAAACAAAATATTGGCTTTTATATCTTGTCTTCTTCTCGTACAAGGATAGATTCAATGGTAGAAGGGGAGACTGCCAAATATAGATATAGCTCCTTGCCTTCTTTTTCCTTGCTGAAAGGTAGAGGAGCACCAAGATTAGCTTTGAGCTTCTTGAATGCCTTCTGGCATTCCTCCGTCCATTCAAAATCCTTTGACTTTTTCAAGGTCTGGAAAAAAGGCAAGAATCATTCAAATAAGTTGGAGATAAATCAACTAAATGCAGTAATCCACCTAGTAAGCCTTTGGATCTTTTATAGTCTTCAATGTAGCCATTTGCATCAGGGTTAGGACTTTCTCTGAGTTGGCCTCAATTCCTGACCAAACACCATAACCCGAGGTACTTCTTAGAGGTGACTCTAAATGCACATTTGGTAGGGTTCAGTTTTATCTGGTTCTGATGCAATGTGGCAAATGTTTTCTCAAGAACTTCCACATGATTCCATGAGACATAGCTCTTAACTAGCATTGACTAGCATGTCATCAACATAAACTTCTAAATTATGACCATTTGGTCTTTAAAGATCTTGTTTACCAATCATTATGTTAGCTTTAGCCCTTGATTTTGATGAATAACAAAATGTTGAGTATATTTTTGTACTAATATTTCAATTGGAGTTGTGAATTCTAGGTTACAGGTATATCAAATTCTCTATACAAAAGCATCAAAGTCATTGACATTAATGCAAGATGAATTTCAAAGTTTTAGAAATCTTCTCACCTTGGAAAGCCATGAAATTGATCACTTTGATCTTTAGGAATAAGAAACTAGAAGTTTATTGGATAATTTTTAGAGTTTTGGTGCTTGGCACACAATTTAGAAATGGCATAGATCAAGTGTCGACCAAGTGTCAACTCAATTATCAACTCATGAAGGCAAGTCTTGACACCTTTGAAGACTAGCACACAAAATTTCTGTCGGTATGCCAAGGTCGACTTAAGTGTTGACTCATAGATCGACTCAAGGCCTGATAATAGAAATGAAAAGAACATGGTTTTAGGACTTCAATGAAGTGTTGACCCAAGTGTCGACTCAAAGGTCGACTTATAATCGACTCATGGCCTGAGACAATAAAGCTACAGAATAGTGTCATTCCTAGATTTTTGTCTAGTGCTGACTCAAGTATCAACTCACAAGTTCAAGTGTCGACTCACAGTTCGACTCGTAGCTTGAGACCAGAAATGAAACAGAACCATGGATCTTAAGAATTACACCTGGTGTTGATCCAAATGTCGACCCAAGTATCAACTCATAGGTTGACTCATAGGTTATGACAGTAGTAATGGCTATATTTTTAGAAGTTCAAAATTGACCCAAATGGTCCAAAATGGCTAGTTTATCTTCTCCAACGGTCACAAATGATTTTTTGGAGCTTTTTGTTGTATTTATCACTCACCAGACTCATTGAAGGCATAATAGAGAAGGAAGAGACACAAGAGACAAAGCTTATCTTTTGAGAAAGCTATTGAAAAGACAATAGTGAGCCAAAAAAAAGATTCCAACTAAAAAAGCCTTCATTCTTGCTGTTGAGCCTTCAAATCAATATCCAAAAGTGTTCATTAAAAACTTCCAAGAAGAAGAAGACAACTCAAGCATTCAAGAAGAGCTTCATCACTTTATTTTTTCTCTTTAAGAGCTTTATTCTTGTGCTTAAATATGTACTTTTGATTTTATTGTTTTGTTACTAGTTTTCAAGGCTATTGAAATTAGGGTTTAGGCCTTTCCAAGCCATGAATTGGAATTCAAGCCAAGCATAGGCGCTTGGGAATGGTTGTTGGTGGGCCTAAGTGAGAAAACCAATAGTGGGTTTGACTTATGAGCCCTTGAAAATAAGTTGGCTGTAATCTTTGATAGATTATAGTGAAATTTCTAAGAGATAACTTGGAGAGTAGATGTAGGTGCTTGGAGTGCACCGAACTACTATAAACTTCTTATGTTTGTGTGTGTGCTTTATCTTCTCATTTCATTTCCTTGCATTGCTGCTTATTCTTTAATGCATAGCATCTAGATTATATTCAGCACACTCACATTATTACACAAATACAATAGTTTAGCACAAACTTGTTTAAAAATTTTAAAAATCAAATTCACCCCCCTTCTTGGATTGCTATGCTAGGCAATAAGTGGTATCAGAGCTTAGTACTCAGTGTATAGGTCTAATGATCTTGAGTCAAAGATCTAATGGCAGCCCAAATTAGTATTAGTATTGTTAATGGTCAAGCCTTAAACCATCCCCCACTTTTTAATGGCACAAATTATACTTACTCAAAGACATACATGCACATCTACATACAAGCCATATATTACAATATTTGGAAGACCATTATTAAATATCTTCATTAGCCTACAGTCTTGAATAATAGCATTCCCACTCCCAAATTAGAAGAAGATTGGGATAAGAATGACATTAGCAAGCTGAGCTTAATACAAAGGTTATGAATTTATTATTTTGTGCATTAGATCCTAGTGAATTTAATAGGATATCTAATTGTTCCTTTACCAAGAAAATATGGGACACACTTGAAGTTACCCATGAGAGTACATCAAGTGAAGACTACCAAAATTAACTTGCTCATCCATACTTATGAGATATTTAGGATGGAACCAAATGAATCAATTAGTGAAATGTACACTAGGTTTACTAATATTGTTAATGGTATAATGAGTTTGGGAAAAGTTTTATTTAATGCCGAACTTGTCAACAAAATCTTCAGGTCTCTTCCATCAACATGGGATCCAAAAGTCATCACTATTGAAGAAGCCAAGGATGTCAACACTCTTCCTCTTGATCAGCTCTTGGGATCACTTAAGACGTATGAGTGTCCTTGAAGCAGAAGGTTGTGGACAATGGCAAGAAAAAAAATTCTATTGCATTCAAGTCCATAAGCAAGGAGGATTCCAGTGATGATTCTGATGAATAAGATGAGAAAGATGAAATGACTTTTATCTTAAGTTTAAGAGATTCATGAGGAGGAAGAATCACACCTACAAGAAGAAGCCACAAAAATGAGAGACCAATAAGGAGAAGGAAAAAGAGAAGGAAAGGGAGCAACCAAAATTTTTTGAGTGTAAAAAGTCGGTTCATTATAAAATGGATTGCCCCACTCTCAAGAAGGCCAAAAAGAAATTCAAAAAGAAAGTGATGATGGCAACTTGGAGTGTGAGTGAAGACTCAAGCTCCGATGAAGAGCAGTAAGTGGTGGCCAACATTTGCTTCATGGCAAATGAAGAATAGTAAGGTCTAAACCCGAAAATGAATTTACCTTTGAAGAATTATGTTTAGGTTTGAACCCAAAAATGAATTTACCTTTGAAAAATTATGTGATGTTTTTGATGAACTTATTGTAGAATCTCAAAAACTTAAAATGAAAAACAAATGAATTGAAAAAGCAAAACTTGGAGCTTTCTAAAATAAATGATAAATTTTTGATAGATAATGATAGTTTACTTCAAGAAAAGAAAAATTGAATGATCATCTTACCTCTTTGAAAAATGAAAAGGATTATCTTTTGAATGAAAAAGAAACATTGAAGAAGGATAAAGTTTTTGTAACAAATTAGAAACTTGTAAACACAACAAAATTTTTTTCAAGAAAATAAGAAATACAAAGAAGAACTTGAAAAAGTGAAACCATTTGTAGAAAAGTTTACTTACAGTTTAGAAAAACTTAACATGCTTTTGAATAGCCAAAGAGCGGTTTTTAACAATGCAGGTATAGGATTTAAACCTCAAAAATAATAGAAGTGTTGACCCCTTGAATGATTTTGATGATAACAAAATATTGCATCATGCATTTGTTTTACTAACAACTCTCCAAGTGCTTTACAAGTTTTTGTAAGATGATTTTATTGCTCAATTACAACTCCTACAATCTAAGTTTTGTCATGAGTTGTGTTGTAAGTATGTCATGTAAAGAAGAGCTCAAAGAAAAAGTAAAGTAAAAATCATGAAAATGGGTAATGTTTGAGTGTGTTTCAAGCTTAAAATTTCTTAGAAATTATTGTTGGAAGAGTTCGAGAGTCTCTTGAATGTTTGCTGGATGATTTCTGAAGAAGAACTAAGAATTCAATGTAAAACTCATCCGAGCCGACTCGAGTAAAGGGAGCCCACTCTTGTTCATGGCATGCATGAAGATTTCGGGCATGCAGATATCCGAGCCGACTCAGAGGAACCGGAGTTGACTCATCCATAGTACCATTTTCTGATTAAGACAGGCAAGCCAACCAGAAGGAAGTCCGAGCTGATTATATCATTCTGCCAGACATCCGAGTCAACTATTCAAAAGTTCAACAGACTCCTCCAATATCCAGAAAGAATAGTTCTGAGACAACGGCCAAGCGAGCCAACTCTTCAAGGGTACAATTTTGAAGACTTGTGAATCTGAGCCGACTCAAACTAAGGTGAGCCGACTTTTTCAGAGTAAAGAATTAGAACACTGTGTAACCGAGCCGACCCGATTGAAATGAGATGACTAGACCAAAACTTCTCTAAGGATCCAAGCCGACTCGAAGGTTGATTCCAGGTAGGTAACAGCTAGTTCCATAACACCATTTTTGAATTTAAAATGTTCTCCAATAATAAAATGTCACATCGCAACGATCTATAATGACTAAAATCAGCTGAAAAGAGTACAAGACTCTATAAATGAGAAATTGAGACAACTTTTGAATGGTTAATGCTTAGTTGAATACTTATTAAGCTTATGAGCAAGAGAGCATCGAAGAGCATTCAAGTCAGTCTTCAAGTCTTCACCAACTCCTATCTAAGGCTTGAAGCATGCTTTGAAGAAGTTGAAGAAACCTTTGAAGTACATTAAAATGCAATTAAGAGGACTTCTCTCGAGCTACAACGGGAACCATCAGACAACATCTATTTGTCACTTTGTTGCTTGTTCTTTTCAATTCCTTTTCTGAATTATTGGGTTATTGGTGAGCCCGATTTAAAAATCAAATAAGTTCTTGGTTAGCCTGAGTAAAACCAAGTTTTGGGTTCTTGAAAATCCTGCTAAAACCAAGTGTTGGGTTTCTTTGGTGAGCCTGATTTAAAAATCAAAGGATGTTGGGTTTGGATTGTGATCTCGGTAAAACAATCCTACTTTATTCTTGTTAGAATATAGTGAAAATTCTAAGTGGTATTTTGCATAGTAGACGTAGGAGCTGGGATGCTTCGAACACTATAAACCTACTGTGTTGCATTGTGATTTTTCTCCTTGCTTCTGCTTTTGCTTTAATTATCTAAATCACAGCACCAAACACATCAAAGATGTTTTTTTTTAAAGAGCATATATCTGTTAAATTTTTCAAATTCCCAATTCACCCCCCTCTTGGGAAAGCCACCTGGGCAATAACTAGTATCAGAGTAGTGTCTCTGAATATAATTAGAGTAAAGATTGATGGCTCATCCCATGAGTACTTCTTTGGCCGAAGGCCAATCTACGAATTAACCTCCACTATTCACAAGCACAAATTACTTATATTAGAAAGCTAGAATGAAGATATACATTCAAGCTATCGATTTTCATATGGAAGGTCATTCTCAAGGGTCTATAAGTATCCATGATAAAAATTGATGGCTTGGATGTCCCAAAGCCTGAAGACGATTGGGATGAACATGACATGAAAATGGGGGAATTGAATGCCAAAGCCATGAACTTATTATACTGTGCTTTGGATGCTAACGAGTTTAATCGAATTTTTACTTGCTCTTCTATAAAGGAAATTTTGGATAAACCCAAAGTGACCCACGAAGGAACTTTTCAAGTGAAGACTTCGAAAATAATCTTTTAGTACATAATTATGAGTTATTTAAAAAGGAACAAAATGAATCTATCTCTATCATGTTTTCTTACTTTACAAAAATTATTAATAGTTTGAAAAGTCTTGGCAGGGTCTACTCAAATGCTGACTTAGTACAGAAGGTCCTTCTTAGATCACTTCCAGACAAGTGGGAACCCAAAGTGATTGCCATCCAGGAAGCAAAAGATATAAATACTTTACCTTTGGATGAACTGATGGGTTCTCTCATCACACATGAATTGGCCATGCAGCGTAGGATTGATGATGATTAGAAGAAGAAGGAAACAATTGCCTTTAAAACTACATTGGATTCAAAGAAACAAGATGAGGAATCAGAAGATGACTGCAGCTCCTTTGAAGATGACTTAGAAGACGAAGACATCGGAATGGTCATGAGGAGATTTAGAAGATTTATGGGAAAGAAAAAAGGAAGGTATTACAAAAAATTTTATAAGAAAGCGGAGTACACTGCAAGGACATGGACAAAGGAAAAGAAAAGAAAAAGATCAAATGCCCATCTACTATGAGTATAAGAAACCTGGGCACATCCATCCTGAATGTCCTCTACTAAAGAAAACCTTCAAGAAGAAGAAAAAGAAGGCGATGGTTGCTAATTGGAGCAATAGTGAGGAGTCAACTTCAACTAAAGAAGAAGAGACCACAAAAACAGCTAACTTGTATCTTACGGGTCTCGAAGATGAGGTATTGTTCGCCGAACCTCAAATTGAATTCACCTTTGATGAATTAAATTATGCATTTCATGACTTATTATCTGAATTTAAAAAGACTGGAGTAAAGATTAGAGCTTTAAAGAATATCAATGACTCTTTACAAAAGGAGAAAGAAGAGATTTCATAAAAGAACAATTTACTACATAAAAGTTTAAGTATCTTTTCTAAAAATAACAAGGCTTTATAAATTGAGAAAATATATATCTTAATAAAAATAAACCTTGACTGTGAAAAATAATGATTTAAAAAAAGAGGTTGAAAAACTCAACCCTTTAGTTGAAAAACTTACTTTATCTTCAAATATGCTTGAGTTAATTTTAAAAGATCAAAGAACTTCTAGAAATAAAGCTAGAATTGGCTTCAATTCTTCTGATTAAAATGGAATTTTAGCAACTATCTTTATGGCATCAAAATCCTATGTTCCAAAATCAATATCTTAATAAGCTTTTGCAACAAATATTTCTGCATTCACTTCTAAAGCTGTAATGTGTGCACCTAAGATTTCAAATAGAAAATCTTTTATGTCAAAAGGTATTGCATCTGCATCTTATGCTTTTACATTTAGATCTACAAAATTTACATCTTTTCAAAATTCTAGAATTGTTTGTTATGCATGTAAAGGGTTAGGACATAAGGCCTTTCAATGCAATATTATTGGAAATGTTAAAAATAAAATAAGAAGATTTGGGTTCCCAAAGGAACCACCTCTGCTAACCTGCAAGGACCCAAGTTAACTTGGGTACCTAAAAGAATTTACTGATTATTTTGCAGGAATGTCTTGTATCCCAGAAATTAAAGAAAATATGGTATCTGGACAGTAGTTTCTCAAGACATATGATGGGTGACAAAGATTAATACATCACCCTAGAGATGAAAGAAGGAGGTATGGTTGCTTTTGGAGATAATGACAAAGAAAAAATAATTGGAATCAGTAAGATCAAAATAACCTCCAATACTTTTATTGAAAATGTATTGCTAGTAGACAAATTGAAGCATAATTTGTTAAGTATTAGTCAATTATATGATAAAGGCTTCAAGGTTGTCTTTGAATCATCTATGTGTATTGTAACAAACTCTCTTGATTCTAGCAACAAATTCATTGGACATAGACTTGGAAATATTTATGTGATGGATCTTAATGATCTAGCCATGTCTAGTGTTCCAGTCTAGTAGCAATGAATGCTAAGACCAAGGAGTCTTGTTTACTTTGGCATAGACGATTACGTCATGCTAGCATGCACACTATTACCAGGTTAATTTCTAAAACTATAGTTAAAGGCATGGCTAAGTTTAAAATATATTTTGATCATGTTTGCGATGCATGTCAAATGAGTAAACAAACTAGGAAGAATTTTAAATCCTAAAATATGATATCAACTTCTAGACCCCTTGAGCTACTTCACATGGACTTATTTGGACTAACTAGGACTACAAGCCTAGGTGGTATGAAATATGCTCTTGTGATAGTAGATGGTTTCTCTAGATTTTCTTGGGTCTTGTTTATTGCTTATAAAGATGAAACTTTTAAAGCTTTTCAAAAATTTCACAAAAAAGTTTCAAAACAGAGAAATCTTTCAATAGTTTTTATTAGAAGTGATCACGACATGGAATTTGAAAATAATTTTTCGATGATTATTGCACAGAAAATGGCATTGATCATAACTTCTCCGCTCCTAAAACACCATAACAAAATGGTGTTGTAGAGGAAAAAAATAGGACTTTGGAAGAAATAGCCCGAACAATGTTATATGAAGGCAACTTCCAAGATACTTTTGGGCAGAAGCGGTGAACACTTCTTGTTATGTATTAAATCGTGTTTTAATTCATCCAATTTTAAAGAAACCCCTTATGAGCTTTGGAATGAAAAGAAAACTAATATCAATTACTTTCATGTTTTTGGCTGTAAATGCTTTTTGCTGAATAATGATAAGGAAAATCTAGAAAAAATTGATGCTAAGTTTGATGAAGCAATTTTTCTTGGTTATTTATTACATAGCAAAGCATATAGAGTATTTAATAAAAGAACTCTAACTATAGAAGAGTTAATGCATGTTATTTTTGATGAAACTAACCCCTCACCTTCAAAGAAAGAAGAGTGCATAGATAATGATGTAGGTATACTTCAAAAGGAGATGGAAAATATAAGCATACAAGAAAGACCAATCAAAGAATGAGAAGAAATGGTAAGTAAGGATCATACTGATCTACCAAGGGAATGGAGGTATGTTACTTCTCATCCAAAAGACTTAATTATTGGTGATCCTTCACAAGGTGTTAGGACTAGATCATCACATAGAGATGCACATGATTACCTAGCCTTTGTCTCACAAATAGAATCCCATAGCTTAGAAGAAGCTGAAAATGATCCAAACTGCATGATGGCCATGTATGAAGAACTAAACTAGTTTGAAAGAAATAAGGTATGGACCTTAGTTGATAGACCATCAGACCATTCCATCATAGGAACCAAATGGGTCTATAGAAATGAGATAGATGAACAAGGCAATGTAGTTAGAAATAAAGTAAGGTTGATAGCTAAAGATATAATCAAGAGGAAGGAATAGATTTTGATGAAACCTATGCACCCGTAGCAAGATTAAAAGCCATTAGATTACTTCTTTCATTTGCTTGCTACATGAATTTCAAACTATTCCAATGGATGTGAAAAGTACTTTTTTAAATAATTTTATTTCCTAACAGTTTTTGTAGAACAGTCACTAGGTTTTGAAAGCCATACTTTTTCAAATCATGTTATTAAACTAAATAAAGTACTGTATGGTTTGAAACAAGCACCTAGAGCCTGGTATGATACATTAGCACTTTCATGCTTGAAAATGATTTTATAAGAGAAAATGTTGATAAAACTTTTTTCATCAAAAGAAAAATAATGATATATTACTTGTACAAATTTATGTTGATAACATTATATTTGGTGCAACTAATAAAAGTCTTTGTGGAAAATTTGCTAAGTTGATACAGGGTGATTTGATATGAGTCTAATGGTTGAACTGAATTACTTCCTTGGACTTCAAGTAAAACAATCAAAGGAATGGATCTTCATAAACCAAGCCAAATACATCAAAGAGATTATCAACAAGTTTTGTATGGAGTCAGGCAAACAAATGAGCACACCCATTAGTCCCTCCTACAGATTGGATAAAGATGAAGATGGCCACAACATAGATCAAAAGCTCTACCGAGGTATGATTAGATCATTGTTGTACTTAACTGCTAGTAGACCTTATATCTTGTTTAGTGTAAGTGTATGTGCTAGATTCCAATCTAATCCTAAAGAATCACATATGCATGCTGTTAAAAGAATTACAAGATATCTAAAAGGAACGAGTAATCTAGGTCTATGATTTTCAAATCATTCTTCATTAAATTTAATTAGATTTTTGGATGTAGATTATGCTGGATGTAAAATTGATAGAAAAAGCACTAGCAGCACATGCCAATTTCTAGGGTTGAATTTAATCTCATGGTACTATAAGAAACAAAACTCGTAGCACTATCTACTATTGAGGTAGAGTATGTTGTTGCAGGGAGTTGTTGTGTACAAGTGTTATGGATTAAACAACAACTAGAAGACTTTGGTGTTACACAATCTAAAATTCCTATCAAATGTGATAACACAATTGCTATAAATTTGACAAAAAATCTAATTCAGCATTCAATAACTAAGCATATAGAGATTGGCATCATTTTATAAGAGATCATATTTCGAATGGTGAAATTGAATCAGAATTTATTCTAATTGAAAACCAACTTGCTGACATTTTCTCTAAACCACTTAATCAAGATAGATTTGAAATGATTAAAGGAGAATTAGGTTTATGTGATCCTTTTAAAAAAATTTCCTTAACCTAATCTCTACAAGATTAAGGAAAAGGTTTCTAGAAAGCCTCCATCAAACCAAGATCTTCGATAATCTCTCCTTGTGATTTTCTAAAATTAATTTTCATTTCTGAACCTTTTTGAATCTTGTGAAGAGTTCTTGTTCGAGTCAACTCAAGCTACAGTGCTCAAGTTGAGCCAACTCAAATTTTGATTAGTTCTATAGAGCTCTGCTCAAGCTGACTCGAGCAGATTAGGGCTTGCTGAGTCAACTCGGATGTCGAGCAAGCTATTTTTTAATAGAGCCGAAGGACTTATTCTTATTGTTTATGCATTTTGCTCTTGCTCAAAACCCGTGTTTCCCACTCAAACTTTACTTCCATTCTTCCAAACCTACCTTTCCAAGCTTCGATTCTTGCATTCTTCCCAAGTGTGTGCAATGGCTCCAAAAACGGCTGTCGGGAAGAGAGTAAATGGTCCGAGCCTAATGTAAAAAGAGAATGAAGGACAAAGCATTGGCAAGAAGAGCTGACTCGATCAGTCTAGAGGGAAGAACAAAAAGAAGAACAAGTTGAAGCTCCCTCTTATCTTAGATAACCGGTTTCAATGTCCAATCGACCAGTAACAAGCGAGAGAAAATTCATCTTCACATTCCTAAAAGAACAAGGCCTACAAATCGAGGATCTTTTTGAAGATCAGGGTTGGAGCTTCTTTTGCTCACTGAATGTGCCAACCTATCCGAATCTGGTAAGAACCTTTTATGAAAATTTGAGATTAGAAGAACAGCATATTGAGTCTAAAGTTAAAGGGAAGAAGATTATTGTGACAGAAGAAAGACATAGTAACCTACTAGAGATGCCACGAGGGCTTGAAACTCTTGGTTCTAAAAGACAAAGAAAAACCCTCAAAAACAATTTTAATAGAGAGGATGTGAATGGTATGGTAATGTAACGGCCAATACATTGTCCCTTGAGATGAGATTGTTGCATAATTTTATCAGTAGGATCTTTCTCCCTAGAACTGGAAGATTTGATTGGTTAAGTAAGAAAAATCTTAGTTTTATGGGACATGTAATTGAGGGGGAGGCCCTCAACTTACCTCACATCATGCTTATGTAAATGAAAGAAGCTGTCAGGAAGGTAAAGGCATGTTTGCCTTATGGTATGGTTCTTATCCTATTCTTCCAGGCCTCCAAAGTAAACCTTGATGGTGAAGATGGTAGGCCTCTTCACCATACTAAGACCTACACCTCCAAATCCTTGCAATGAATGGGATATTAACTTACTGAAAAAGCATGGAAGAAAAAGAGAATAGATGTGAGAGCTATAGGATCCTCCAGTAGTGATGATGATGAGGATGATGATGATGAGTAGCTACCCATGGAGATTATCACTGATACTACTGCTCCTTCCACCCTTGAGGAGATTGCTGCCACTGCTACTACCTCTACTGCTGATGAACTTGCTACTTAGCCCATTGCTTTTGATACTGTGGAGACTGACCATAAAGAGTATGGGAGTCTAAGGATCTCTCCATCACTAGCTTCTTCACCAGCACCTTCTACTCAGGGACCATTAGTTGATTCATCAGGAGTTTCACTGTCTCAGGACTTTATTGCAAATTAGATAAGATCACTCACTAAGACATTGACCAGCTCTATGAGTTCGATGTTTGGCAAGCTTCACCAAACAGTCGATAGCAGACTTGATGAGATCAGTGATGAGGTTAGACAGTTGCACTCCAGAGTCGACATCATTGAGTCTAGTAGACCTACACCATAGATTGACATTCAGCCTATATCTGATTCTCTCAAGACAGCTACTGAAGATATCAAAAAATCTATTGACCAAAGCATAGAAGAATTCAAAGCTGAACTAAGAGAGATGAGATTCAAAATGGGGTCACTAGAGGCTATAACAAAAATGGAAGATGACTACAAAAAAGTGATTGGCATTTTGAGATCAAAGTTTGGGAGACTTAGAGGTTCTGTAGAGGCATTTGCAAATTCCCAAGAAAGTGAACTGGTTGCACTTAACATTGGGATAAAGAAGATGGAAGAAGAGCTTAGTTTTGTCTGGGTAAACCTTATCGAGCTTACTACTATTGTTATAGCTTCCTTTGCTTCTAGATAGTATCAGCTTGCACCACCTCCTAGTCAACTACTTAGCCTACACCACACACTAGGCAGCCTGCACCACATCTTAGACCTGAGGCTTCTCAGCTACCTTTTATTGATCCTATCTCTTCCAAGCCACCACTTGGACCGTCAACTAGCACTAGCACAAAGATTAAAGTAGAACCAATAGACCCTATTATAGAATTGTCTAGTGATAATGAGTAGACTAAAGCTTGTATCTTTGCTTTCAATCTTTTGTAATTTGTATTGAAAATTTTGTGAATGAAATGAAAGCCTTTTTATCTTACTCAATGTGTTTGTGCAATGTGTTAGTGCAATACTTTGCATGATATATTTGCTTTGATGATTTTGGTAATAGATTGTCAAATCTATTAAAAGTCAAATTATCTCAAACAATATTTTAATCTTCTCATTCTATTTCAAAAACTAGCTTTTTGTACTTAACAAAGGAGGGATTGATTTCAACTGATTACTTTTTGATTATTGACAAAAAGGGGGAGTATGTATAATTGTGCATGAAAAATATATAAATAAGGGGGAGAATGATACAAATATTGTATCTTGCTTATTTATATTTGCTCTAATAGACTTGCAATTTGCTCTAACATTATTGACAATTATTTACAATGATACTTATTGATTCCTTGTTGGTCAAAAGCTCTGATATGTAATGTTTTTCAAAGAACTCCCATACTCTGTCTATATGCAAGCTTTGATACTCTAATACATATAAACATATAAGAGCTTTGATACATGTATTGTTTTTTTTCCAATATAAAAGCTCTGATCATGTTAATATTTACTTCAAATATACTCATACATATAATTGTAAACTTTTTCCATGCCCAGGGTTTTGTCATCATCAAAAAGGAGAGATTGTTGACCCCTTGAATGATTTTGATGATAATAAAATATTGGAGTATGCATTTGTTTTACTAACAACTCTCCAAGTGCTTTACAAGTTATTGTAGGATAATGATTTTTATTGCTCAATTACAACTCCTACTCCTACAATTTTGAGTTTTGTCATGAGTTGTGTTGTAAGTATTTTCATGTAAAGAAGAGCCCAAAGAAAAAGTAAAGTAAAAATCAAGAAAATGGGTTACTTCTGAGTGTGGTTTTCAAGCTTAAAATCTCTTAGAAATTGTTGTTAGAAAGTTGGAGAGTCTCTTGAATGTTTGCTGGATGATTTTTGGAGAGAACTGCTAATTCATGTAAAACTCATCCGATCCAATTCGAGTAAGGGCAGGGACCCGACTCTTGTTCATGGCACGCAGAAGATTTCTAGCACGCAGAATAAATAACGGAGTCGACCTCAAAGGAACCTGAGTAACTCATCCAGAGTACCATTTTCTGATTTAGACAGGTGAGCCGACTTGAAGAAGTCCGAGCAGACTCTATCATTCTGCCAAATATTCGAGTCGACTCTTCAGAAATCGAGCCGACTCCTCCAGAGTCTAGAAAGAACAGTTCTGAGACAACAGCCAGTGAGCCAACTCTAATAAGAAAAGTCGACTCTTTTAGAGTGCAGTTTTGAAGACTTATGAATCCGAGCTAACTCTTCCGGAGCAAGGATTAGAACATTGTATAACCGAGCTGACTCGAATGAGACGAGCGAATCAACCCAAAACTTCTAGAGGATCCGAGCCGACTCGAAGGTCGATTCCATGCAGGTTACAGCTAGTTCCAAAACATCATTTTTGAATTTGAAAAGTACTCGAACGATCAAATACCACATCCTAATGATCTATAATGACTAAATCACCTTAGAATAGTAGAAATACTCTATAAATAAGATTGAGACAACTTTTGAATGGTTAATGCTTAGTTGAATACTTATTGAGGTTGTGAGCAAGAGAGCATTGAAGGAGCATTCAAGTCAGTCTTCAAGTCTTCATCAACTCCCATCTAAGGCTTGAAGCATACTTTGAAGAAGTTTGAAGAAGCCTTTGAAGCTCATTAAAGTACACATTAAGAGGGCTTCTCTCGAGCTACATCGGCAACCATCGACAACATCTATTTGTCATTTTGTTGCTTTTTCTAAATTTTTGGGTTATTGGTAAGCCCGGTTTAAAAAACCAATAGGTTCCTTGGTTAGCTTGTGTAAAACCAAGTGTTGGGTTTTTTGGTGTCCCCTGCTAAAACCAAGTGTTGGGTTTCTTTGGTGAGCTCGGTTTAAAAACCAAAGGGTGTTTGGATTTGGATGTGATCCCGGTAAATTAATCCTACTATATTCTTGTTAGAATATAGTAGAAATCTCAAGTGGTATCTTGGATAGTGGACGTAGAAGCTGGGTGCTCCAAACCATTATAAACCTGCTATGTTTGCATTATGATTTTTCTTCTTGCTCCTGCTTCTGCTTTAATTATCTAATCACAGCACCTAATACTTCAAAGAAGTTTTTTTTTAAAAAGCACATATCTATTAAATTTTTAAAATTCCTAATTCATCCCCCTTTTGGAAAAGCCACCTGGGCAACAAGAAGTATTTCAAAAAAAATTTTGTACCTGCATCTTCTAGCATTACATGTTTATTCTTATGATAAGCTAGGACATAAATCTTACATGTATGATAGAAGAAAGCTAAATATTACTTAGAAATGTTTAGGTTCCAAAAGAACCACATCAACTAACATTAAAGGACCCAAGATGACTTGAATACCTAAAGTCTCCGCCTGATTTGTTTTTAGGTATGTCTTACAACCAAGAAAAAAAGAAGATTGTGGTACCTTGATGGTATTTGCTCAAGACACATGACTAGAGATGTAAAGCAATTCACATCTATTGAGGCTCAAAATGGTGGAAATGTGACATTTAGTGATAATAAAAAGGGTAAAATTATCGGTATAGATAATTCTATATCATATCCCCCCTCTACTTATGTTGATAATGTTTAACTTGTTGATGGTTTTAAAACATATTTATTTAGTATAAGCCAATTTTGTGATAAAGGTTTCAAAGTGGTTTTTGAATCTTCTATATGCATTATATCTAGTCTTGATGATAATGGTATCAAGTTTATTAGTCATAGGACTAGAAATATTTACATGGTTGATCTTGATGATCTACCTATGCAAAATGGTTAATCCCTAGTGGCAATGGAAGCCAAGATCAATGAAACTAGTTGGCTTTGGCATCATAGACTAGGACATGCAAGTATGCATTTGCTTTCCAAATTAAACAAAAGAATCTTATAAAAGATTTGCCGAAACTCACCTTTGAAATGGATAATATTTGTAGTACATGTCAACATGGAAATAAACAAATCATCTTTCAACAAAAGGATTAGTCTCTACATCTAGACCCTTAGAATTACTTTATATGGACCTCTTTGGACCTACTAGAACAACTAGTTTGGGAGCAAGATTATGGTCTAGTAATTGTAGATGATTTCTCATGTTTACTTTGGTAATATTTGATGAAATATTTTTGAATTAATCAAGTTTTTGATGTGGGCATTAGGGTTTGACTTGAGCCCTTCAACCTTCGGGGATCTCTAATTAGGGTTCTATCCATTGAGTCCTGTAATAAGGCTTTAAGCCTTTAATTTTGTAATTTTCTTTCTTTGCTTTGAGCCAAGTCTAAATCTTGTACCTTGACCAATTGGTCAAGATTAGGTCAACTCGAGTCCTGTAATTTATTTTAATCCAAGTCTGGGTCTGCCTGAACTTCGGGTCCCAACCCAAGAGAGAAAACTTGTCCTTTGGGTCAAGCCCATTTTAGTTGACCAAGCTTTGACTTGACACTACCACTTCATCAGCTGCATGGCGCCACATCAATGCCACCTGTGCACCCAAGAATGGAAGCAAGGAGGTGCCCCATAAGCATTCCACACGCCTTCATTATCCCCTCCCCATATCATGCCATGAGCCATCATATTTGGGTTGTTGAAGATTCAAGCCATAAAGCAAGCCCGCCAATCAAGTCCTCTTCCTAAAATATTCATGCAAGAAAGGAAGACCAAGGAGCACACTCCCCATGCCAAGCCATCAAATGTGCAACGCCAATCTTCTTATCCCTTGGTCGGCCAAGGATCAAGCCTAGAAGAAATTTTGGAGGACACCTTCCACAAAGCTTGCCTCCATCCAAGCTTCTTTCCAAAACTATGCACACAAGGAAGGAAGGCCAAGCATCAAGCCCCCTCTTCAAGCCAAGCATCAAGCCATACCCAATCTTCTTCTCCCTTGGTCGGCCATGAATCACTCCATCTAGGTATGGGAGAAGACTCCAAAGGGGACACATCCCTCCAAGCTTGCCCTACTTCAAGTTTTCTACCAAACTGAGCAAGCAAATAAGGAAGTCAAAAGGACAAACTCACCTCCCTAAGCCTTGTATCTTGCCATGCCATTATTCTCCCCTCTTGGTCGGCCTTGAAGAACTCCCTCCAAATCATTGGGCGCCAGTTTTATTTGGATTGTATTTTGGGTTCAAAATTTGAATGGTTTTTTCAATTGAAATTTGAATGTACTCTAGGGTGTCTATAAAAGGGGACCCAATCTCTCCTTGTGGAGATAATTGATGATTAATGAAAGAAAGCTTGTGTGTTCCATCCTCTTCTTCAATCCTTGTCCCTAGGCTAGTTTGAGTGAGAGCTTCCTTCATCCCCAGGGATGTCGAGTAGTGTGAGGCCACGTTCCTTCGCCTAAGGGCGTCGAGTGGTGTGAGGCCACATTCCTTCGCCTGAGGGCGTCGAGTGGTGTGAGGCCACGTTTCTTCGCCTGAGAGCGTCGAGTGGTGGGAGGCACAATTCCTTCCCATCCTCCGGGATGTCGCAGGGTGCGAGGCCCCAAGTTATCAACTTCATTTTCGGACTCTAGTCGGATACCAGGCTCGAAGCCCTGTTTCTCTACCCTAACCCTATTTCAACTTCAACACTTCTCATCTCTTCGCTAACCGTTCTTTCTCTTGCTGCCTAAAGGTCTTCCTCGATGCTACGGACATCAGAGATGGGTCATCTTGCCATTACGGCCACATGATAGGGAACCGGCGCATCCACGGGCACGATTGCTCGGACATCTAGGCCGCATCCATCGAGTGGAGCGATCTCTGCACCAGGCGCTTCAGAATTTGAAAGGTTTGCATCCTCATCTCCTAGGTAGGTATTGGGTGTTTGGTGAGATAGTCCTAATCCCGGGGTTCCTTAATCTCGGGGTCCTGGTCTATCATTTCTTAGGGATTGATCTGCTAGCATAGATCTCTTTTCTTTCAATTTTCCTAGTTCTCTTTGCTTGCAATCGGGAACCAAAGATAAAACCCTAAAAAAAAAAGAAAACAAGATATAACCACCTTGCATCATCCGTGCTAGCATCATCTTCATCCTTTTTCCTCCGCATCATTCTTGGTATCAGAGCCTAGGCTAGGACTAGTGCTCTTGCATTAGATTTCTGCATTCTGTTCAGCCCATATATAGTCTGCTATTTTAATTTTCTCTCTTTGTAGGAATCTCCGTTTTATTTGACTTTTCTTTTTCTGGATCTGTTGCATTTAGAGGGTTTTTTTATTCTTTTCTTAGATTTTATTTCAGCCTGTAGAAATTCTACAAGCCAAAATACTTCCTGAGAAAATCTCAGGCCTGCAGTTTTAGCAAGCATCTCTTTCTTGTCTCATTTAGTTAGTTCATGTATTTAGTTCATGTTTAGATTTTATATTTTTCTTAGCATCCATACATCTGAAAGACAAAAAAAAAAAATAATCATTTTCTTAGACATTTGCGTGCATACATTGTTCATAAAACCTAAGGGCGATAAGTTAACATAGGGTCAGAGTTCATAACCTGTCCCTAGCCCAAAAACCACCACCCGGCATTTCGAGCCCTAACCATTAACTAAAATCATTAGACATTAATCTGCTCTAGTGAGCTAGGGACACCCACGAAGTCGGGTCAACCCAAGTGTCGGGCCAAGCTAGATGCTTGGAAGTGTGTGCTTGTGTAGCTGGTGTCTAGGCAAGTGGTTCAGGGACTAGATCCCGAAGGGAAGTGGTTGGTTCGCTTACCTCGCCAATTGCAAGATTGGTGTTTAGGCAAGCAATGAGGAACCTCCACTAACCTTATGCTTACTTGGCCAGGTGCCAAGTTACTACTACCAGGTTCGTCTTCTGACTTTTCATTTGGTGAGATCTCCTAGGTCTAGCACACCGTAGTACCGTTTTGTGTGTTGCATGTGCACTAGATCAGGAGCCCTTTTTCACCCACCGTCTCCAACCCCTATCAAAGACATGGACCAACTTCGTGTTCAGCTTGCAGCCATGAACGAATCCCGGAATCGAGCCATAACTCAGTTAAGCACCTGGTTAGATGATAGATGTGATCAAGTAGAGGCCAGACTAGGTCCCATAGAGGAAGCCGCTAGGCTCCATGAGCGTTTCCAGAGAGCTCCCGCCTATAGAAGACCTGTGCCTTTTAGGAACCAAAGCCACATCCCTGGATCCACCAAAGGTTATAGCCAGGCTTACCCAAGTCGACCAAGCCCGAACCGATCTGACCCCAGTCGACCAATCCTAGCCCAACCCAGTCCTAGTCGTCCCAGTCTAAATAGACACCAATATAGTAGAGAGGACAGGGTAAGGCTATTGAAGTCCAGAGGAGACCCGATCCCCAAGGTAACAACTATAGGTGTCATAAACCTGAGCATCTTGCTAGTCAGTGCACCGCCCCTGCCCTACTTATAAATGAACCGATTGAAACTGAACCCAAACCCATTGAGGAATCAAGAAGAAAAGATTAGAACCCTTCTGTGAGTTTGAGGAGTCATATATGAGCCTGACATAAGCTTGATTAATGAATATGAAGAAGAGAAGAAGAATGTGAGGAGGTATCGCCTGATAATTTAATTGATCAGCTCCCACCTGATGGAATCATTAAGGATACCCCAGAACTTAGCAAGGACCCAAATGATAATGATCCAGAATCCACTATAGACCTTGAAGCAGAACTGACCAAGTGGTGGGGACACCGGAGGCACCAGAATAAGATTGAGGCTTTTCAATCCTTTGTGAATTGATCAATAATTTATGAGAACATCTGTAATAAGGGCTTAGATCATCTGAGTCCATTTTAGTTGTTATTTGAGTATTTTGAGTTGTTATTTCAGTTCTGTACTTGTCAGCTCATGTTGAGCTAGTTCAGTCCAATGCTAGTCAGCTCATGTTGAGCTAATTTATTTTTTTGAGTCCTGTCCAAGCATACTGAAGACTCAAGACTATATCATAAAAGTGAAGACCAAGTCCAACTAGATTGAAGACATGGAAGTATAGCCCAAGTCCAACCCAGCTTGAAGATTTGAAGACCCCAGGAGGAAAATTCAGAAAAACCCTGATTTTTGCAGATGCCCAGATTCCCTTCCAGATGCCAAAGTATATTCATAAATAAGGGAATCCATGATTCCAGAGGTCCATCTGCATCCTAGCCCAAAGAAATCAAGCCCAGGTCCAAGCCCAAGCCCATAAGAAGCAAGATCCAGGGAATATTCCTACTACCTGGCTACCAGGCCACCCCAGCTTCCAGAGGCCCAAACCCATGCACCAGGGCCCCTTTGGGCCGGCCCCTTGCTGCTCCTAGAAGCCCAACACGCCCCCTAGGCATCCTTGGAGTCTTGACCAAGTCAAGAAAATTTTAAGAATTTTTCTACCTAATATTTCCTTATTTTCTAGCTAGGGTTTGAGAGGAAAATGATTCTTATGTAAAGACTTATGTACCCTTACTTGGAGCCCAAGGTTAAGGGTCTATTTAAGGGACCCTAGCCTCTTGTATGAAGAGAATTTTGATGAATGAAAACCTTGAGTTCTTGGTGGGGACACCGGAGGCACCAGAATAAGATAGAGGCTTTTCAATCCTCTGTGAATAGATCAATAATTTATGAGTCCATCTGTAATAAGGGCTTAGCTCATCTGAGTCTATTTTAGTTGTTATTTGAGTATTTTGAGTTTTTATTTCAGTTCTGTACTTGTCAGCTCATGTTGAGCTAGTTCAGTCCAATGCTAGTCAGCTCATGTTGAGCTAATTTTATTTTTTTTAGTCCTATCCAAGCATACCGAAGACTCAAGACTATATCATACAAGTGAAGACCAAGTCCAACTAGATTGAAGATGGAAGTATAGCCCAAGTCCAACCCAGCTTGATGATTTGAAGACCCCAAGAGGAAAATTCAGAAAAACCCTGATTTCTTGCAGATGCCCTCTAGATGCCCAGATTCCCTTCTAGATGCCAAAGTATATTCATAAATAAGGGCATCCATGATTCCAGAGGTCCATCTGCATCCTAGTCCAAAGAAATCAAGCCCAGGTGCCAAGCCCAAGCCCCTAAGAAGCAAGATACCAGGGAATATTCCTGCTACCTGGCTACCAGGCCACCCCAGCTTCCAGAGGCCCAAACCCATGCACCCGGGCCCCTTTGGGCCGGCCCCTTGCTGCTCCTAGAAGCCCAACACGCCCCCCTAGGCATCCTTGGAGTTTTGACCAGGTCAAGAAAATTTTTAGGGATTTTTCTATCTAATATTTCCTTATTTCTAGCTAGGGTTTGAGAGGGAAAATGATTGTTATGTAAAGACTTATGTACCCTTACTTGGAGCCCAAGGTTAAGGGTCTATTTAAGGGACCCTAGCCTCTTGTATGAGGAGAATTTTGATGAATGAAAACCTTGAGTTCTTCTATTGAGTTGTGTGATACCCTGCTGTGTGCATAAAGGGGTTTGCGAGAGTTCTTCTTCCCAGTGCTGCAATCATCTTCCTGCTGCCAACAAGCATCTCAGATCCCTGGATGTCCACTCCAAAAGAAGCCTTCCCTTGCTATTTTTCCTTTGTTTTCTTGTTCCTTTGTGAGTTTTCTAACCCCTGACAGGTCGTTTGCTGGTCCTCAAGTTCCTACGAATCCAACGACTCTCCAGCCAAGCCTCAATCAGATCACCGAGCAGAAAGCCGGGTATCCGCCGGTCTTTGGCTCGGTTTTCCAGGCCGCATCCATCGAGGAACGAGAGACCCCTTCACTGCGATCTTCATAGACGTTGTCAGGTACACCCTCTCTACCTCAGTAGTTTTATTGCAGGAGAACTTGCCCTAACCGAGGCTTCTCAGCCCCGGCGGTCCTTCTTTGCTACTTTTCTAGGTCCTAATCTGCATGCTGATCTTCAAAAATTCATACAAAATTCCCTACAAATAATTTTGATCTGAAATTCAGGAATTAATAACCTAACTCAACATGTAAAATATACAAAAAAAAATGGCATGCATATTAGTTCCCCATCATTTGGTATCAGAGCTTAGATTAGGGCTTGTTTCTGCAATTTTTCAGTCCATATATACTCTATTATTTTAATTATTTCTCTCTGATAAAAACTCCAAAAATTCTGAAATTTACTTTTCTTGATTCATCATAATTCACAGTAATTTTAAAAATTTTTTGTAGATTTTATTATGGCCTGTGAATTTTCTTCAAGCCGAAATACATCCTACAAATTTTCAGCTCTATTTTTTTTGCAAGACAAGTTTGGAAGTTTTAGGTTTTTGTTTAGCAATTTTTGCATATTTTTTAATTTTAGTATATTTCCTGCATATTAGGCCATGATTTGCAAGTTTTTTTCTATTTAAAAAATTACATATTCTCCAAAAATACCAAAAAAAAATATCTAAACCCTAATTTGCATCCTCATCTGCCTGCCATCATTGCATAATTTACTTTTAAGGGCACTCTTGCTATATCAGATGGGGGGAGGATTTGATCACCTCTCCTTAGCCCAAAACTACATCCCTTGCATTCGGTCCCAAGCCTTAACCTAAAATTAATTAGACTTAATTTGCCCTAGTGGGCTAGGGACACCAACTGGTCGGGTCCGGGCTAGTGTTAGATCACTGTGTCAAGTTAACCTGTGTGTGCCTTGTGCTTAGTGTCTAGAACGATGGTTTAGGAATTCAATCCCGAAGGGCTTGTGTGCTGGTCCGCCTACCTGGCCAATCTCTGATTGGTGTCTAGGATTGGCAATCAGGGACCTAACACTCCCCTTACACCTGCCTGGCTAAGTACAGGGTTACTATAGGCTAGTTTGCCACCCTGATTGAGCATCTAGTTTGGACTCTAGGTCTAGTCAGCTATAGTCGGTCTGATCGAGTCTTGCATGAGCACTAGATCAGGAGTTTCATATCACCCACCCTCCTTAACAAATGTCTGAACCCATGAAAAATTTACAAGATCAAATAAAAGCCCTAGCTGATCAAATGGCCCAGATGGCTACCCAGATAACTACCCAGATAACCCAGTTAACACAGTCTCGTATTCAAACCAATGATAGAATTGACCATCTTGCCAATAGGTTTGATCAGTTAAAAGTCCGGGTAGGGACCCCAGAAAAAAACCATGGGTCACAGTCTGAACCAGATCCTAATTCCCCTCAACTTAGGAGGACCCAAGCCCTGATCCATACCTTGAGGCTGAACCTAGGAGAGCGCATCGTCATGACCCAATCCCTAAGGTTAGTCCTAGAAGACCCAATCAGGATTTTATAGACCAGGAAGATAGATCCAATTTACCCTCTCCCTATAAGCCTAGTATACCCACAACCTATAGATCTTATGACTCCAAATCCTATGAACCTAGAACCTATGAATCCATAACCTATGAACCTAGATCCTATGACTCTAGATCCCATGATCATAGATCCTATGCACCCACACCCTATGAGCCTAGTAGACCCAACACCCAATATTCTGACCCATATAGGGAGTCCAACCCTAGGAGAACCCAATATTCTGACCCATATAGGGAGTCCAACCCTAGGAGAACCCCGTATTCTGACCCATATAGGGAGTCCAACCCTAGGAGGACCCAATATCCTGACCCATATAGAGAGCCCAACCTTAGGAGGACTCCATACCATGATCCATCCTTAGAACCTGACCATAGAACTGACCCAAAATCCTATGACCCCAGATCCTATAATCCCATGACCCATAGATCTGCACCCTTGTCCTATGAGCCCAGAGAACCCATACCCCTAAGTATCAGCCTAGTACTAGTCAGGTTTCCCTTAGTCAATTTGAACCCCATAGGATTAGCACCCCTAAATATGAGCCCAGTAGTGAGCCACTACCCCTTAGGCTACCTGAACCTACTAGGATTAGTGTCCATAATCAGAAACCAGGACCTAGCCAATTTTCCCCTAGCCTACCTTCTCCAACCATTCCTGAGATTGACAAGGCTTACATTAACGCTGAAGTGTATGAAGCTGATGTGAGCCTAGTGGATGAGTATGAGGGAGAAGAGGAGGCAGCTTTAGTAGACCTCGAATTAGCTGACCCAGTAGATACCCAGGTAGAAACCAACCAAAGCTAGTTGACCTTGACCACATCCAACCCAAAGCTATAGTGGAAGAACAAATAGAGGAAGAGAACCTAGGTACTGCTAGAGCCTTACCTAAGAAAACCCTAGAGGGGAGCCAAATTATAGAGTCTAGTCCAAAAATACAAGAACCAGAAGAATTTATTAAGGACCTGATCTCTTTGAATCAATACCTTCAAGATGAGTCCCCTCCTATAATTCCCATTAAGGACCTCTTCCCCGAAATTGGTGACCCATCCTTCCATTATGCAAACCCTGTAGATATAGCTCAACCTCATAAGGTTAACCTCATTAGTCTAGGATTAGTCCCTGACATGCCTTCTTATATCGAACTTTATCCAACTAACCTTGAACATTTTTCTCTACCCTACCAAACTAATATTGAACCCACTTCCTATTTTCTGCCCTTTCCTGACACCTCCAGCATTTCTAGGATTATTAGATTGCATTTAACTGAGATTAGCGTACTGCATGCATTCATTACGCATGTTAGGTTTGCATTATACTTCTGGCATACCCTCTGGCATTTGCTTGGAGTCCATTGTAAATACTCTTGTGCACACCACACTAGGATCAGACCTAGATAGTCTATAGTCTCTTAGGTTTAGGCCCATAAAAGTCTAATAAATTTCCTTCGATAGGAATGCAAAGTCGAGTATATTAGGTGTTAGTTTGAGTCCTTTGCATCATTTTGTAGGAGTCTGCATGTGCCCAACATGTTCACCACCTATACTAATTTTAAACAAACTGGCTAATTCCCGAAGATGGATCAAAGAATTTGATGTAGTGGATTCTATCTTGGTTAGGCTTAGGCCTAAAAGAAGCTTCATGCTCGCAGAGCCGGACCTTTTAAAGTGATAGAGAGGGTTGGATCAAATGCCTAGGTGTTAGACTTGCCTTCGGATTTGGGCATTAGTTCTACCTTCAATATTACAGACCTGGTTGAGTATAAGGAACCGGCAGCGCTACCTAGTGAGGCCTTTGGACCTATTCCTTTTCATTGTGAGTGACCCTAACCTAGAGTGTCCACAAACAAATTTGGCTTGAGAGAGGAGAACGGATCGAGCATATCCTGGACGATCAAGCCATCACGACCCAGGGCCATGACTATCAACGCTTCCTGGTCCGATGGCAAGGCCGGCCAGAGTCGGGGGATTCATGGGTTTCTTGAGAGGACTTGCAACGCCTCAACCCAGAACTTCTCGAGAGATATGTGAGCTAGTCTGACCTTCACTCGACAGGGTCGAGTTCCTCCCACCCCAGAAGAATTGGTGGGGACACCGGAGGCACCAGAATAAGATAGAGGCTTTTCAATCCTCTGTGAATTGATCAATAATTTATGAGTCCATCTGTAATAAGGGCTTAGCTCATCTGAGTCCATTTTAGTTGTTATTTGAGTATTTTGAGTTGTTATTTCAGTTCTGTACTTGTCAGCTCATGTTGAGCTATTTCAGTCCAATGCTAGTCAGCTCATGTTGAGCTAATTTTATTTTTTTGAGTCCTATCCAAGCATACCGAAGACTCAAGACTATATCTTACAATTGAAGACCAAGTCCAACTAGATTGAAGACATGGAAGTATAGCCCAAGTCCAACCCAGCTTGATGATTTGAAGACCCCAAGAGAAAAATTCAGAAAAACCCTGATTTCTTGCAGATGCCCTCTGGATGCCCAGATTCCCTTCCAGATGCCAAAGTATATTCATAAATAAGGGCATCCATGATTTCAGAGGTTCATCTGCATCCTAGTCCAAAGAAATCAAGCCCAGGTGCCAAGCCCAAGCCCCTAAGAAGCAAGATACCAGGGAATATTCCTACACCTGGCTACCAGGCCACCCCAGCTTCCAGAGGCCCAAACCCATGCACCCGGGCCCCTTTGGGCTGGCCCCTTGCTGCTCCTAGAAGCCCAACATGCCCCCCTAGGCGTCCTTGTAGTCTTGACTAAGTCAAGAAAATTTTTAGGGATTTTGTTACCTAATATTTCCTTATTTTCTAGCTAGGGTTTGAGAGGGAAAATGATTCTTATGTAAGACTTATGTACCCTTACTTGGAGCCCAAGGTTAAGGGTCTATTTAAGGGACCCTAGCCTCTTGTATGAGGAGAATTTTGATGAATGAAAACCTTGAGTTCTTCTATTGAGTTGTGTGATACCCTGCTGTGTGCATAAAGGGGTTTGCGAGAGTTCTTCTTCCCAGTGCTGCATCATCTTCCTGCTGCCAACAAGCATCTCAGATCCCTGGATGTCCACTCCAAAAGAAGCCTTCCCTTGCTGTTTTTTCTTTGTTTTCTTGTTCCTTCGTGAGTTTTCTAATCCCTGACAGGTCGTTTGTAGGTCCCCGAGTTCCTACGAATCCAACGACTCCAGCAGCCAAGCCTCAATCGAATCACCGAGCAGAAAGCGGTATCCGTGGGTCTTTGGCTCGGTTTTTCAGGCCGCATCCGTCGAGGAACGAGAGACCTCTTCGCTGCGATCTTCATAGACATTGTCAGGTACATCCCTCTACATCCAGTAGTTTTATTGCAGGAGAACTTGCCCTAACCGAGGCTTCTCAGCCCCGGCGGTCCTTCTTTGCTACTTTTCTAGGTCCTAATCTGCATGCTGATCTTCAAAAATTCATACAAAATTCCCTACAAATAATTTTGATCTGAAATTCAGGAATTAATAACCTAACTCAACATGTAAAATATACAAAAAAAATGGCATGCATATTAGTTCCCCATCATTTGGTATCAGAGCTTAGATTAGGGCTTGTTTTCTGCAATTTTTCAGTCCATATATACTCTATTATTTTAATTATTTCTCTCTGATAAAAACTCCAAAAATTCTGAAATTTACTTTTCTTGATTCATCATAATTCACAGTAATTTTAAAAATTTTTTGTAGATTTTATTATGGCCTGTGAATTTTCTTCAAGCCGAAATACATCCTACAAATTTTCAGCTCTATTTTTTTTGCAAGACAAGTTTGGAAGTTTTAGGTTTTTGTTTAGCAATTTTTGCATATTTTTTAATTTTAGTATATTTCCTGCATATTAGGCCATGATTTGCAAGTTTTTTTTCTATTTAAAAATTACATATTCTCCAAAAATACCAAAAAAAATTATCTAAACCCTAATTTGCATCCTCATCTGCCTGCCATCATTGCATAATTTACTTTTAAGGGCACTCTTGCTATATCAGATGGGGGGAGGATTTGATCACCTCTCCTTAGCCCAAAACTACATCCCTTGCATTCGGTCCCAAGCCTTAACCTAAATTAATTAGACTTAATTTGCCCTAGTGGGCTAGGGACACACCAACTGGTCGGGTCCGGGCTAGTGTTAGATCACTGTGTCAAGTTAACCTGTGTATGCCTTGTGCTTAGTGTCTAGAACGATGGTTTAGGAATTCAATCCCGAAGGGCTTGTGTGCTGGTCCGCCTACCTGGCCAATCTCTGATTGGTGTCTAGGATTGGCAATCAGGGACCTAACACTCCCCTTACACCTGCCTGGCTAAGTACAGGTTACTATAGGCTAGTTTGCCACCCTGATTGAGCATCTAGTTTGGACTCTAGGTCTAGTCAGCTATAGTCGGTCTGATCGAGTCTTGCATGAGCACTAATCAGGAGTTTCATATCACCCACCTCCTTAACAAATGTCTGAACCCATGAAAAATTTACAAGATCAAATAAAAGCCCTAGCTGATCAAATGGCCCAAATGGCTACCCAGATAACTACCCAGATAACCCAGTTAACACAGTCTCGTATTCAAACCAATGATAGAATTGACCATCTTGCTAATAGGTTTGATCAGTTAAAAGTCCGGGTAGGGACCCCAGAAAAAACCATGGGTCACAGTCTGAACCAGATCCTAATTCCCCTCAACTTAGGAGGACCCCAAGCCCTGATCCATACCTTGAGGCTGAACCTAGGAGAGCGCATCGTCATGACCCAATCCCTAAGGTTAGTCCTAGAAGACCCAATCAGGATTTTTATAGACCAGGAAGATAGATCCAATTTACCCTCTCCCTATAAGCCTAGTATACCCACAACCTATAGATCTTATGACTCCAAATCCTATGAACCTAGAACCTATGAATCCATAACCTATGAACCTAGATCCTATGACTCTAGATCCCATGATCATAGATCCTATACACCCACACCCTATGAGCCTAGTAGACCCAACACCCATATTCTGACCCATATAGGGAGTCCAACCCTAGGAGAACCCATATTCTGACCCATATAGGGAGTCCAACCCTAGGAGAACCCCGTATTCTGACCCATATAGGGAGTCCAACCCTAGGAGGACCCAATATCCTGACCCATATAGAGAGCCCAACCTTAGGAGGACTCCATACCATGATCCATCCTTAGAACCTGACCATAGAACTGACCCAAAATCCTATGACCCCAGATCCTATAATCCCATGACCCATAGATCTGCACCCTTGTCCTATGAGCCCAGAGAACCCATAACCCCTAAGTATCAGCCTAGTACTAGTCAGGTTTCCCTTAGTCAATTTGAACCCCATAGGATTAGCACCCCTAAATATGAGCCCAGTAGTGAGCCACTACCCCTTAGGCTACCTGAACCTACTAGGATTAGTGTCCATAATCAGAAACCAGGACCTAGCCAATTTTCCCCTAGCCTACCTTCTCCAACCATTCCTGAGATTGACAAGGCTTACATTAACGCTGAAGTGTATGAAGCTGATGTGAGCCTAGTGGATGAGTATGAGGGAGAAGAGGAGGCAGCTTTAGTAGACCTCGAATTAGCTGACCCAGTAGATACCCAGGTAGAAACCAACCCAAAGCTAGTTGACCTTGACCACATCCACCCAAAGCTATAGTGGAAGAACAAATAGAGGAAGAGAACCTAGGTACTGCTAGAGCCTTACCTAAGAAAACCCTAGAGGGGAGCCAAATTATAGAGTCTAGTCCAAAAAATACAAGAACCAGAAGAATTTTAAGGACCTGATCTCTTTGAATCAATACCTTCAAGATGAGTCCCCTCCTATAATTCCCATTAAGGACCTCTTCCCCGAAATTGGTGACCCATCCTTCCATTATGCAAACCCTGTAGATATAGCTCAACCTCATAAGGTTAACCTCATTAGTCTAGGATTAGTCCCTGACATGCCTTCTTATATCGAACTTTATCCAACTAACCTTGAACATTTTTCTCTACCCTACCAAACTAATATTGAACCCACTTCCTATTTTCTGCCCTTTCCTGACACCTCCAGCATTTCTAGGATTATTAGATTGCATTTAACTGAGATTAGCGTACTGCATGCATTCATTACGCATGTTAGGTTTGCATTATACTTCTGGCATACCCTCTGGCATTTGCTTGGAGTCCATTGTAAATACTCTTGTGCACACCACACTAGGATCAGACCTAGATAGTCTATAGTCTCTTAGGTTTAGGCCCATAAAAGTCTAATAAATTTCCTTCGATAGGAATGCAAAGTCGAGTATATTAGGTGTTAGTTTGAGTCCTTTGCATCATTTTGTTAGGAGTCTGCATGTGCCCAGCATGTTCACCACCTATACTAATTTTAAACAAACTGGCTAATTCCCGAAGATGGATCAAAGAATTTGATGTAGTGGATTCTATCTTGGTTAGGCTTAGGCCTAAAAGAAGCTTCATGCTCGCAGAGCCGGACCTTTTAAAGTGATAGAGAGGGTTGGATCAAATGCCTAGGTGTTAGACTTGCCTTCGGATTTGGGCATTAGTTCTACCTTCAATATTACAGACCTGGTTGAGTATAAGGAACCGGCAGCGCTACCTAGTGAGGCCTTTGGACCTATTCCTTTTCATTGTGAGTGACCCTAACCTAGAGTGTCCACAAACAAATTTGGCTTGAGAGAGGAGAACGGATCGAGCATATCCTGGACGATCAAGCCATCACGACCCAGGGCCATGACTATCAACGCTTCCTGGTCCGATGGCAAGGCCGGCCAGAGTTGGGGATTCATGGATTTCTTGAGAGGACTTGCAACGCCTCAACCCAGAACTTCTCGAGAGATATGTGAGCTAGTCTGACCTTCACTCGACAAGGTCGAGTTCCTCCCACCCCAAGAATTGGTGGGGACACCGGAGGCACCAGAATAAGATAGAGGCTTTTCAATCCTCTGTGAATTGATCAATAATTTATGAGTCCATCTGTAATAAGGGCTTAGCTCATCTGAGTCCATTTTAGTTGTTATTTGAGTATTTTGAGTTGTTATTTCAGTTCTGTACTTGTCAGCTCATGTTGAGCTATTTCAGTCCAATGCTAGTCAGCTCATGTTGATCTAATTTTATTTTTTTGAGTCCTATCCAAGCATACCGAAGACTCAAGACTATATCTTACAATTGAAGACCAAGTCCAACTAGATTGAAGACATGGAAGTATAGCCCAAGTCCAACCCAGCTTGATGATTTGAAGACCCTAAGAGAAAATTCAGAAAAACCCTGATTTCTTGCAGATGCCCAGATTCCCTTCCAGATGCCAAAGTATATTCATAATAAGGGCATCCATGATTCCAGAGGTTCATCTGCATCCTAGTCAAAGAAATCAAGCCCAGGTGCCAAGCCCAAGCCCCTAAGAAGCAAGATACCAGGGAATATTCCTGCTACCTGGCTACCAGGCCACCCCAGCTTCCAGAGGCCCAAACCCATGCACCCGGGCCCCTTTGGGCCGGCCCCTTGCTGCTCCTAGAAGCCCAACATGCCCCCCTAGGCGTCCTTGTAGTCTTGACTAAGTCAAGAAAAATTTTAGGGATTTTTTTACCTAATATTTCCTTATTTTCTAGCTAGGGTTTGAGAGGGAAAATGATTCTTATGTAAAGACTTATGTACCCTTACTTGGAGCCAAAGGTTAAGGGTCTATTTAAGGGACCCTAGCCTCTTGTATGAGGAGAATTTTGATGAATGAAAACCTTGAGTTCTTCTATTGAGTTGTGTGATACCCTGCTGTGTGCATAAAGGGGTTTGCGAGAGTTCTTCTTCCCAGTGCTGCAATCATCTTCCTGCTGCCAACAAGCATCTCAGATCCCTGGATGTCCACTCCAAAAGAAGCCTTCCCTTGCTGTTTTTTTTTTTTTTTTCTTGTTCCTTCGTGAGTTTTCTAATCCCTGACAGGTTTCGTTTGTAGGTCCCCGAGTTCCTACGAATCCAACGACTCCAGCCAAGCCTCAATCGAATCACCGAGCAGAAAGCCTGGTATCCGTGGGTCTTTGGCTCGGTTTTTCAGGCCGCATCCGTCGAGGAACGAGAGACCTCTTCGCTGCGATCTTCATAGACATTGTCAGGTACACCCCTCTACATCCAGTAGTTTTATTGCAGGAGAACTTGCCCTAACCGAGGCTTCTCAGCCCCGGCGGTCCTTCTTTGCTACTTTTCTAGGTCCTAATCTGCATGCTGATCTTCAAAAATTCATACAAAATTCCCTACATATAATTTTGATCTGTAATTCGAGAATTAATAACCTAACTCAACATGTAAAATATACAAAAAAATGGCATGCATATTAGTTCCCCATCAGTTCTTCTATTGAGTGGTGTGATACCCTGCTGTGTGCATAAAGGGGTTTGTGAGAGTTCTTCTTCCCGGTGTTTGTAATCATCTTCCTGCTGCCAACAAACCCTCCAGATCCCTGGACGCCCACTCCAAAAGAAGCATTCCCTTGCTGTTTTTACTTTATTTTCTTTTTCCTTTGTGAGCTTTCTAACCCCTGACAGGTCGTTTGCTGGTCCCTGAGTTCCTACGAATCCAACAACTCCAGCCAAGCCTCAATCGGATCACCGAGCAGAAAGCGGGTATCCGCTGGTCTTTGGCTCAGTTTTCCAGGCCGCATCCGTCAAGGAACGAGAGACCCCTTCACTGCAATCTTCACAGACATTGTCAGGTACACCCCTCTATCTCCAGTAGTTTTATTGTAGGGGAACTTGCCCTAACCGAGGCTTCTCAGCCCCGGCGGTCCTTCTTTGCTACTTTTCTAGGTCCTAATCTGTATGCTGATCTTCAAAAATTTATACAAAATTTCTTACAAATAATTTTGATGTAAAATTTGGGAATTAATTACCTAACTCAACATGTTAATCATACAAAAAAAATGGCATTCATATTATTTCCGCATCATTTGGTATCAGAGCTTAGATTAGGGCTTGTTTTCTTCAATTTTTCAGTCTGTATATGCTCTGTGTTTTAAATTATTTCTCCCTGTTAAAAACTCAAAAAATTTTGAAATTTATTTTCTGGATTCACAATAATTCAAAGTATTTTATTAATTTTTTAATATTTTATTATGGCCTGTGAATGTTTTGCAAGCTGAAATACAGCCTGTAAATTTTGGCTCTATTTTTTTTCAGCGAGACAAGTTTGGAAGTTTAGGGTTTTATTAGCAATTTTTGCAAATCTTTTAATTTTAGTATATTTCATGCATATTAGGCCATAATTTGAAAGTTTTTTCTATTTAATAAAATACCAAAAAAAATAATAATAAAATTACATATTCTCCAAAAAACCAAAAACATATAACCCTAATTTGCATCATTTGCCTGCCATCATTGCATAATCTACTTTTAAGGGCACTCTTGCTATATCAGATGGGGGGAGGAGTTGATAACCTCTCCTTAGCCCAAAACCACATCCCTTGCATTCGGTCCCATGCCTTAACCTAAAATTAACTAGACTTAATTTGCCCTAGTGGGCTAGGGACACCAACTGGTCGGGTCCGGGCTAGTGTTAGATCACTGTGTCAAGTTAACCTGTGTGTGCTTTGTGCTCAATGTCTAGAACGGTGGTTTAGGGATTCAATCCCGAAGGGCTTGTGTGCTGGTCCGCCTACCTGGCCAATCTCTGATTGGTGTCTAGGATTGGCAATCAGGGACCTAACGCTCCCCTTACACCTGCCGGCTGAGTACAGGGTTACTATAGGCTAGTTTGCCACCCTGATTGAGCATCTAGTTTGGACTCTAGGTCTAGTCAGCTATACTCGGTCTGATCGAGTCTTGCATGAGCACTAGATCAGGAGTTTCATATCACCCACCTCCTTCATAAATGTCTGAACCCATGGAAAACAAACAAGCCCAAATAAAAGCCCTAGCTGATCAAATGGCCCAGATGGCTACCCAGATGACTACCCAGTTAACTCAGTCTGGTACCCAAACCAACAATAGAATTGACCATCTTGCCAAAAGGTTTGACCAGTTAGGAGGCCGTGTAGGGACCATAGCGAGAACCCATGGGTCACAATCTGAGCCAGATCCTGAGTCCCCTCAATCTAGGAGAACCCCAAACCCTGATCTATACCATGAGGTCGAACCTAGGAGATCCCCTTATTCTGACCCGTACTACAATCCTCAACCTAGGAGGACCTCAAACCCTGATCCATACCGAGAGATTGAACATAGGAGAGCCCCTCAGCCTGACCCATACAATAATACTGAACCTAGAAGAACCCTTACCATGACCCTTATTATGATACTGAACCTAGAAGAACCCCTTACCGTGACCATTATTATGATATTGAACCCAGGAGAACCCAATACTCTGACCCATATAGGGAGCCCAACCCTAGGAGAACCCAATATTTTGACCCATATAGGGAGTCCAACCCTAGGAGAACCCAATATCCTGACCCATATAGGGAGCCCAACCTTAGGAGGACCCCATACCATGATCCATCCTTAGAACCTGATCATATAGCTGACCTAAAATCCTATGATCCCAGATCCTATAATCCCCTGACCCATATATCTGCACCCTTGTCCTATGAGCCTAGGGAGCCCATAACCCCTAGGTATCAATCTAGTACTAGTCATGCTTCCCCCAGTCAACTTGAACCCCATAGGATTAGTATCCCTAAATATGAGCCCAGAAGTGAGCCACTACCCCTTAGGCAACCTGAACCTACTAGGATTAGTGTCCATAATCAGAACTAAGACTTAGCCAATTTTCCCCTAGCCGACCTTCTCCAACTATTCCTGAGATTGACAAGGCTTACATTAACGTGGAAGTGTATGAAGCTGATGCGAGCCTAGTGGATGAGTATGAAGGAGAAGAGGAGACACCTTTAGTAGACCTAGAATTAGCTGACCCAGTAGATACCCAGGTAGAAACCAACCCAGAGCTAGTTGACCTTGACCACCTCCAACCTAAAGCTATAATGGAAGAACAAATAGAGGAAGAGAACCTAGGTAATGCTGCTAGAGCCTTACCTGAGGAAACCATAGAGGAGGTGGTGCGGGCACCAGACTCAGAAGAAGACTTCAGAGCTCCATTTGGATCTCTGATTGACATTACCCGAGAAATTAGGGTTTGTAATAAAGGTTGACCTGGTCAACCAGTTTTTTATTTTATTTATTTCTTGAATCACCATTTAAATTTTGTTGAGTCATGTTGACTCGGTGCAAGTCCCAATGTGGTTTCAATTTGGTCCAAAATGGTGCCACATTTCTCTTCCAATCAACTCAAGGTTCAAGCAAGTGGAGGCCACACTCCAAGCCACACGCCCAGCCACACTCCGAGCACACGCCAGAGTCCAGGAGGCGCCATAGAGGCATCCCAGTGTCATGGTCCCCCACATCCAAAGAAGAAAAATCAAATTGGAGGCTAAAATAAAGGAGGCGCCCACACCTGCCTAATTTACCTAAGCAAAGAAGGAAGAAAACTTCTCTTGGAGAAGAAATCAAAGAAGGACATCCAACCTACTCCTAATTGAAGTTCAAATCAAAATCAAAGAGCTTAACTTGGAGTGGAAGAAAAAAGAAATACCTTAAGAAGAAGAGGACTCCAAATCCAAATCCAACTCCAAAGGAGGTGCCATAAAAGTTCCAAAACAATTCCTTTATGGCCGTCCCAATTTTTTTTGGACTCTTGGTCAGCCAAGGGAGAGGATTTTCTACCTAATCTAGGGGTTGGAAGAGTTTAGTCCCACATGGGAATTTGTACAAGATAGGAGAAATTTTAGGTCTATATAATAGACCTCTCTTTGTAACTTTAAAAAATCAATGAAGAAAAATTATTTTTGCTATTCTCTTGTGTTGAGTGACCTAGGTTTCTCTTCTTCCGCACTATTCTAAGTGTTGATCTCCATGAGGGGGTAATCCGGGTTCCATTGGAGCCTTGAAGAGGTGAGAGATCTCCATCTTTATCCAAAACCCTAGGTTAGCCACTTGAATTTCCAAAACCCTAGCCACCTTTCATTATTTTCCATCCACCAAACCCTAGATCCATCCATCTCCCATGGCCTCTCTCTCTCTACAAGTCCAGGCCGTCCACCTTCATCCAGATCCAGTCCGACTACTTCAGATCCAGAGCAAGTTCCAAGGAAAATCACATCAGCATCCAGGAGAATCCAGTTTTCAGCAATTTCGATCTTCAAGTTCATCAACCTGGTAAATCTTTTCCTTGACTCTCTGATTCCATCAATTGTCTTTCTTCTCTTCCAGATCTTGAGTTCAGGAGAAGCCACCCGCCAAAGGACCAGTATTGGAGGATCCATTACGAAGATATCCGACTCCGAGGATCCAACAATCTGCTCGGAGAGTTCTTCCACCAAAATCTGTGAAGATCATTGTCTGGTTAAATAACCCTTCCCTTCTCTTTATTTCTGTTCTATCGAAAGCTCGGAGTGAAACCCTAGGCCTGGGAGTTTCTCAACCCCCAGCGATCCGTTGCTTCTGAATTACTCTGATAATTTAGTTTCCTTAAAGTGTGCTTTCAATTATCATATTAGTATCTTTCAATGTTAGGTTAACTTTTCTTTAATTTGAAGCCAACTTCTACAAACATAAAAAACCCACAAAAAAATTTAATTAATCTTAATTTACTTCCGCATCGCATCCCTTATTTGTTCTGCATCATTTTTGGTATCAGAGCTTCCGTCCTGCATCAATTTGGTATCAGAGCCCAGTCTAGGGTTTCTGATTTGCTTGCTTGCTTGTTTTGATTGTTTTCTCTTTTTATTTTGTCTGCTCGAAGAGACTCCTCAGGATGTCCGGTCCTAGGAACTAAGTGAGGTGCAAGCCTCCTCCTTTCATTCCACGGGGCATTCCTAGGGCGTGTAGGGGATCCATTTGGTTATAACTTCGTAGCAGGGATTATAAACGGGGAAGACAATCTAGTTGCAGCCCGTAATTGCCCTGTTATCTGAATTATTTCTCCCTGCATAAAACTCCGAATTGCATGATATTTGCTTCGTTGAAACCAGTGTAATTGAACTTATTTTTCATAATTTTTCTGTGATTTATTGGTTTCGGTAAAAATTCTGAGCATTAAAATATAACAACTCTATTTTTTGTGTTCTGCAATTCAATTCTTTTTGGAGTGATCATCTCATAATTTACTTAAGGGCAATTGAGCATCTAAGATAAGGGGAGGAGTTGATTACCTCTCCTTAGCCCAAAACCACCATCCAATCATTCGAACCTAGACCTAATTTAAAATCAGTTAAACCAATTTGCCCTAGTGGGCTAGGGACACCAATTGGTCGGGTCTAGGCTAGTGTTGAGTCAGTTTGCCGAGTTATTCTGTGTGTGCTTAGCACTCAGTGTCTAGAACGGTGGTTCAGGGATCCATTCCCGAAGGGCTTGTGTGCTGGTCCGCCTACCTGGCCAATCACTGATTGGTGTCTAGGATTGGCAATCAGGGACCTAACACTCCCCTTACAACCTGCCTGGCTGAGTCCTGAGTTACTACAGGCTAGCTTGCCACTCTGATTGGGCATCTAGTTTGGGCTCTAGGTCTAGTTAGCCCGTAGTCTTCAGTTGAGTCTCATTTTGTGTGTTTGCTTGCATCATGTCTACCCGGAATGGAGTGCCCTACCACCCTGGTCAAACCCAACCTGATTTAGAGGCCATGGTTAGAGCTCTTACTGAGAGCATGAACAAGTTAAGCCAGGATTTGACTGCTACTGTTACCCAGTGTAAAGAACAAGTCCATGAGAATTTTACCCAGCTTAGGGATCAAGTCCAAGTCCTTAAGAAACGTAGACATCAAAATCGGATCCCTGATCCAAATTTTAATAGGCCCCCACCTCATCCATACCAGGAGCCTAGGAGGACCTTATACCATGATCCCGAGCATAACCTTAGGAAGCCTAACCATGATATCTATAGTGTGGATCGTGTCTATGAGAGGTCCTTACAATATTCTAGACCAGTCACTCAATAACCAAAGTCTTCTAGATCAAACCATTTAGATCCACACCCATGCCCAGTAAGGTCTCTACTAGCTTGAACCCAGTGTGACCCAGGTTCCTATATCGCAAGAATGTTTGTTTTGTGGAGAAAGAGGCCATAAATCTAGTCAGTGCCCATGCATAGGACTGGCTTGTGCACAGCTAAGTGGTAAGAATCCTAAGGATGACATAATATGAGGGAGAACCCAAGCCTACCAATGAGGAAGAAAGGTTAGGTATGACAAGCCTAAATCAGTTGACCCAATTATCACTGACCCGAAACCAATTGAAAATGGCATCGAGGAAGTATATGATGCTGGCTTGAGTCTAGTTGATGAATATGAGGGGGAAGAACTTGAAGAATGTGACATCGGTACTATTGGTTCCTTACCTGAGGAGACCTTGGAGAGCAACCAAGTGGTAGGACCTAGTCAAAAATTCAAGAGATTTTGTGAAACCAGGTTCCTTTAGTCAAATACCCCCATGAAGAACTCATAGTGTTAGCCCGAGCTATCAGTTCGTACCCTCTAATGACAGTCATTCCCCAAGTACAATTGAAGATCTTTGCACTGAACTATTTAAGTTTGCCCACCCTATGGTAGATCCTCTCCTTAGGATGACTGAATCAAACCTCTTACAATTGGACCTTGTCCCATTCCCAGCCACTAAGGTCTCTCCCGTAATCTCAGTTGAACATCCTTGTCTTGAGCGGATTGATTCACCCAGTCCTGTAGAATCCTCCTTATGACCCCAGACACCTCCCTTCGCATGACTGACCTACCCTTCTATAGAGTATACCTTTCTACACCCATATGTCAAGTTTCAAGTCTTGAGGTCATCATCCATAGGCCCTTCCATGAATCATTCTTCAATCCAGTTCTTGAGAAAATGGATCATTATTTGCTTAGAGAACAAACTTTAACTGTTGCAATCACATGTCCTAGGCTACTTCCCGAACCATCTCTTGATCCATTCCTGGGAGTAGCAAACTTTTCCTTTTGTAAGGATGATCAGTTGACACTCATAGATCACCATTCAAACCTTCAGGTCACCACCTTTAGTCAGCAGGTAATTCGTGACTCCACCCTCATATTTCCTCTCTTTCTCTAGGACTTTCCAATACTTCTTACACCATCCAAGTATACTTTGTCAAAGTCTTTAGAGTGAACCACGTGTCAAAATCTATTAGGTTTGCCACCTACTTCTGGAAGACCTTATGGCACCTACTAGCCACCCATGATAAGTTTTTCATGCTCTGCATGCCATCCTCCGACCCAAGGTCAAACCTAGAGAGCCTTAGTTTTTTAGGTTGGTTTAGACCTAGGGTTCCTTTGGAATAAAGTCCATTCTTTAGGAATGCGTCGTCAGTCTAGTTTAGTTTTTCTTGACCCTTTACTAGGCTTTGGCTCTGATTTTGGTTTGATTGAGAGCACCAGGAATTGGGATTTGTATTTTGTCCAGGACTAAATTTGCATATAATGTTTCGGTCAATAAGTCTACGGGTAAGAGTCAATTTGAAATTGTACATGGGTACAAACCTCACACACCTCTTGACCTAGTCCCTTTACCTGTCCACACTCGAGTCTCCGAATCTGCTGAGAATTTTGCACAGCATATAAAAGACTTGCATAAAGAAATTCATGCCAAAATAAATTTAAGTAATAAAACTTATAAGAAGTTGGCTGAACTCAAAGACGAGTCAAATCTTTTGTTGAGGGAGACTATGTGATGATTAGGTTAAGGCCTGAACGGTTTCCTCCTGGAACTGTTAGAAAGTTACATGCTAGGGGAGCTGGACCATTTAGATGGTAAAGAGAGTAGGATCCAATGCCTATGTGCTCGAGTTGCCTCAGAACTAGGCATTAGCTATACTTTCACATTACCGACTTAGTAGAGTACAGGGAGCCAGCTGTGATTCCTAGTGAGCCTTTTGAGCCTAACCCTATCATTGAGAGTGATCCCGACCCTGTGTGTCCACCACAAACTGGCCTGTGAGGAAAGAGCAGATTGAAAAGATCCTGGATGATCAGGTTATCTCTACTCGTAATCGAGGATACCAAAGGTACCTGGTACGCTGGCAAGGAAGGCCAGATTCTGATGACTCTTGGATCTCCCGAGAAGAATTACAAGAATTGGACCCAGACCTCTTGGAGAGATACCAGAGCCCACTTGAGCCTTACTCGACAGGGTCGAGTTCCTCCCACCCTGGGAGAATTGGTACGGGCAACCAGACTCAGAAGAAGACTTCAGAGCTCCATTTGGATCTCTGATTGACATTGCCCGAAAATTAGGGTTTTAATAAAGGTTGACCTGGTCACCAGTTTATTTATTTTATTTATTTCTTGAATCACCATTTAAATTTTGTTGAGTCATGTTGACTCGGTGCAAGTCCCAATGTGGTTTCAATTTGGTCCAAAATGGGTGCCACATTTCTCTTCCAATCAACTCAAGGTTCAAGCAAGTGGAGGCCACACTCCAAGCCACACGCCCAGCCACACTCCGAGCACACGCCAGAGTCCCAGGAGGCGCCATAGAGGCATCCCTGTGTCATGGTCTCCACATCCAAAGAAGAAAAAATCAAATTGGAGGCTAAATTAAAGGAGGCGCCCACACCTGCCTAATTTACCTAAGCAAAGAAGGAAGAAAACTTCTCTTGGAGAAGAAATCAAAGAAGGACATCCAACCTACTCCTAATTGAAGTTCAAATCAAAATCAAAGAGCTTAACTTGGAGTGGAAGAAAAGAAGAAATACCTTAAGAAGAAGAGGACTCCAAATCCAATCCAACTCCAAGGAGGTGCCATAAAAGTTCCAAACAATTCCTTTATGGCCGTCCCAATTTTTTTTGGACTCTTGGTCGGCCAAGGGAGAGGATTTTCTACCTAATCTAGGGGTTGGAAGAGTTTAGTCCCACATGGGAATTTGTACAAGATAGGAGAAAATTTTAGGTCTATATAATAGACCTCTCTTTGTAACTTTAGAAAATCAATGAAGAAAAATTATTTTTGCTATTCTCTTGTGTTTGAGACCTAGGTTTCTCTTCTTCCGCACTATTCTAAGTGTTGAGCTCCGTGAGGGGGTAATCCGGGTTCCATTGGAGCCTTGAGGAGGTGAGAGATCTCCATCTTTTATCCAAAACCCTAGGTTAGCCACTTGAATTTCCAAACCCTAGCCACCTTTCATTATTATTCCATCCACCAACACCCTAGATCCCATCCATTCTCCCACGGCCTCTCTCTCTCTACAAGTCCAGGCTCCCCTTCAATCCAGAATCCAGTCCGGCTACTTCAGATCCAGAGCAAGTTCCAAGGAAAATCACATCAGCATCCAGGAGAATCCAGTTTTCAGCAATTTCGATCTTCAAGTTCATCAACCTGGTAAATCTTTCCTGACTCTCTGATTCCATCAATTGTCTTTCTTCTCTTCCAGATCTTGAGTTCAGGAGAAGCCAACCTGCCAAGGACCAGTATTGGAGGATCCATTACGAAGATATCCGACTCCGAGGATCCAACAATCTGCTCGGAGAGTTCTTCCACCCAAATCTGTGAAGATCATTGTCTGGTTAGATAACCCTTCCCTTCTCTTATTTCTGTTCTATCGAAAGCTCGGAGTGAAACCCTAGGCCTGGAGTTTCTCAACCCCCAGCGATCCGTTGCTTCTGAATTACTCTGATAATTTAGTTTCCTTAAAGTTGTGCTTTCAATTATCATATTAGTATCTTTCAATGTTAGGTTAACTTTTCTTTGATTTGAAGCCAACTTCTACAAACATATAAAAACACAAAAAAAAAAATTTAATTAATCTTAATTTACTTCTGCATCGCATCCTCCCTTAATTTGTTCTGCATCATTTTTTGTATCAGAGCTTCCGTCCTGCATCATTTTGGTATCAGAGCCCAGTCTAGGGTTTCTGATTTGCTTACTTGCTGTTTTGATTGTTTTCTCTTTTATTTGTCTGCTCGAAGTAGACTCCTCAGGACTCCGGTCCTAGGAACTAAGTGAGGCGCAAGCCCTCCTCCCATTCCACGGGGCATTCCTAGGGCGTGTAGGGGATCCATTGGGTTATAACTTCGTAGCAGGGATTATAACGGGGAAGACAACTAGTTGCAGCCCGTAATTGCCCTGTTATCTGAGTCCATTTTAGTTGTTATTTGAGTATTTTGAGTTGTTATTTCAGTTCTGTACTTGTCAGCTCATGTTGAGCTAGTTCAGTCCAATGTTAGTCAGCTCATGTTGAGCTAATTTTATTTTTTTGAGTCCTGTCCAAGCATACTGAAGACTCAAGACTATATCATAAAAGTGAAGACCAAGTCCAACTAGATTGAAGACATGGAAGTATAGCCCAAGTCCAACCCAGCTTGAAGATTTGAAGACCCCAGGAGGAAAATTCAGAAAACCCTGATTTCTTGCAGATGCCTTCCAGATGCCCAGATTCCGTTCCAGATGCCAAAGTATATTCATAAATAAGGGCATCCATGATTCCAGAGGTCCATCTGCATCCTAGCTCAAAGAAATCAAGCCCAGGTGTCAAGCCCAAGCCCCTAAGAAGCAAGATACCAGGAAATATTCCTGCTACCTAGCTACCAGGCCACCCCAGCTTCCAGAGGCCAAACCCATGCACCCGGGCCCTTTGGGCCGGCCCCTTGCTGCTCCTAGAAGCCCAACATGCCCCCCTAGGCGTCCTTGGAGTCTTGACCAAGTCAAGAAATTTTTAGGGATTTTTCTACCTAATATTTCCTTATTTTCTAGCTAGGGTTTGAGAGGGAAAAGGATTCTTATGTAAAGACTTATGTACCCTTACTTGGAGCCCAGGTTAAGGGTCTATTTAAGGGACCCTAGCCTCTTGTATGAAGAGAATTTTGATGAATGAAAACCTTGAGTTCTTCTATTTAGTGGTGTGATACCCTGCTGTGTGCATAAAGGGGTTTGTGAGAGTTCTTCTTCCCGGTGTTTGCAATCATCTTCCTGCTTCCAACAAACCCTCCAGATCCCTGGATGCCCACTCCAAAAGAAGCCTTCCCTTGCTGTTTTTACTTTGTTTTCTTGTTCCTTTGTTAGCTTTCTAACCCCTGACAGGTCGTTTGCAGGTCCCTGAGTTCCTACTAATCCAACGACTCCAGCCAAGCCTCAATCGGATCACCGAGCAGAAAGCCGGGTATCCGCGGGTCTTTGGCTCGGTTTTCCAGGCCGCATCCATTGAGGAACGAGAGACCCCTTCGCTACAATCTTCACAGACATTGTCAGGTACACCCCTCTACCTCCAGTAGTTTTTTTGTGTAGGAGAACTTTCCCTAACCGAGGCTTCTCAGCCCCGGCAGTCCTTCTTTGCTACTTTTCTAGGTCCTAATCTGCATGCTGATCTTCAAAAATTCATACAAAATTCTCTACAAATAATTTTGTTCTAAATCTGGGAATTAATCACCTAACTCAACATATAAAACATACAAAAAAAATGGCATACATATTAGTTCCGCATCACCAAGCCAGGATCAAACGAAGTAGATGAAGGTATAGATTCTCAAGATGAATGTTTTGAAGACCTTCCCGAAAGCCCTCCACTATCTAGGAGCATCCCGCCTACCCGAGGACTTGCACCTATCGACCATCCTAGTACTGACCATGAGGTTAAGATGAGCATACCTTTAGACCTTCATTCATACATTAAGGTCAGTAGCCTAAACCTTGAACCAGTCCTTGAGTCTCCTCCTTATTTTCTACCATTCCCTGAGGCTTCTCACATTTCTAGAGCCATGGGGTTACTTTTTGTTGAAATCACCAAAATGCATGACTCCGTAGAGCCCACCCCTTTTGCCATCTACTTCTGGCACACCTTATGGCATTTGTTAGGGGCCCACTGTGAATTTTCTTGTATCTTTCAGACTAGGGTCAAGCCTAGAAAACCAATGGTCTAGTAGGTTTAGGCCTAGGACTCTAATAAATTCCTGCCACTAGGAATACCTAGTTTAGTTGCTTTCGTATCTACTTGAGTCTCAGAATCTGCATGATCTCTTGCATTGCATACTAGGGACACGAAAATTAATAATTAAAATTTGGTTGTTCCTGAAAGCAAGCTAAGTAGAGAATTGGGGATTCTGAAATAATAAAGAAGTTTTTATGCTCGCTGAATTGTCCCTTAGAGTGATAGGAGAGTGACCCTAATACCCTGATTTGGGACATTAGCTCGGCTCTCAATATCTTGCACTTAGTTGAGTATAGGGAACCAGCAAACCACCTAGTGAGTGATTTGAGCCTAATCCTTTTTGGAGAGTAAACCTGACTAGAGTGTCCACTTCCAAATTGACCTGAGTAAGGATTGCGGATCGAGCGTATCTGGATGGTCAAGCTACCATAGCCCAGGGCAAAGGCTTTCAGGTTACTTGGTCCGTTGGCAAGGTTGCCCCAAATCTGATGACTCTTGGATCACCCAGGAGGATGCCTGCCATTCACCGACTGCTGGAGAAGTACCAAGCCAAATCAACTTCCACTCGACAGGGTCGACTTTCTCCCATCCTGAGAGAATTGATGTGGTCATCAGGGTTTGACTTGAGCCCTTCAACCTTCGGGGGATCTCTAATTAGGGTTCTACCCATTGAGTCATGTAATAAGGCTTCAATCCTTTAATTTTGTAATTATCTTTGCTTTGAGCCAAGTCTAAATCTTGTACCTTGACCATTGGGTCAAGATTAGGTCAACTCGAGTCCTGTAATTTTTTAATCCAAGTCTGGGTCTGCCTGAACTTCGGGTCCCAACCCAATGAGAGAAAACTTGTCCTTTGGGTCAAGTCCATTTTAGTGGACCAAGCTTTGACTTGACACTGCCACTTCATCAGCTGCATGGCGCCACATCAATGCCCCCTGTGCACCCAAGAATGGAAGCAAGGAGGCGCCCCATAAGCATTCCACATGCCTCCATTATCCCCTCCCCATATCATGCCATGAGCCATCATATTTGGGTTGTTGAAGATTCAAGCCACAGCAAGCCCTCCAATCAAGTCCTCTTCCTAAAATATCATGCAAGAAAGGAAGACCAAGGAGCACACTCCCCATGCCAAGCCATCAAATGTGCAATGCCCAATCTTCTTCTCCTTGGTCGGCCAAGGATCAAGCCTAGATGAAATTTTGGAGGACACATTCCACCAAGCTTGCCTCCATCCAAGCTTCTTTCCAAAACTATGCACACAAGGAAGGAAGGCCAAGCATCAAGCCGCCTCTTTAAGCCAAGCATCAAGCCATACCCAATCTTCTTCTCCCTTGGTCGGCCATGAATCACTCCATCTAGGTATGGAAGAAGACTCCAAAGGGGAAACATCCCTCAAAGCTTGCCCTACTTCAAGTTTTCTACCAAACTGTGCAAGCAAATAAGGAAGTCAAAAGGACAAACTCCCTTCCCCAAGCCTTGTATCTTGCCATGCCATTATTCTCCCCTCTTGGTCGGCCTTGAAGAACTCACTCCAAAGCTTTGGGCGCCACTTTTATTTGGATTGTATTTTGGGTTCAAAATTTGAATGGTTTTTTCATTTGAAATTTGAATGTACTCTAGGGTGTCTATAAAAGGGGACCCAATTTCTCCTTGTAGAGATAATTGATGATTAATGAAAGAAAGCTTGTGTGTTCAATCCTCTTCTTCAATCCTTGTCCCTAGGCTAGATTGAGTGAGAGCTTCCTCATCCCCTGGGATGTTGAGTGGTGTGAGGCCACATTCCTTCGCCTAAGGGCATCGAGTGGTGTGAGGCCACGTTCCTTCGCCTGAGGGCGTCGAGTGGTATGAGGCCACGTTCCTTCGCCTGAGAGCGTTGAGTGGTGGGAGGCCACAATTCCTTCATCCTTCGGGACGTCGCGGGGTGAAAGGCCCCAAGTAATCAACTTCGATTTCGGACTCTAGCTGGATACCGGGCTCGAAGCCCTGTTTCTCTACCCTAACCCTATTTGAACTTCAACACTTCTCATCTCTTTGCTAACCATTCTTTCTCTTGTTGCCTACAGGTCTTCCTCGGTGCTACGGACATCGGAGATGGGTCATCTTGCCATCACGGCCACATGATCAAGAACCGGCACATCTGGGGTGCGATTGCTCAGACATCCAGGCCGCATCCGTCAAGTGGAGCGATCTCTGCACCAGGCACTTCAGAATTTGAAAGGTTTGCATCCCCATCCCTAGGTAGGTATTGGGTGTTTGGCGAGCTAGTCCTAATCCCAGGGTTCCTTAATCTCGGGGTCCTGGTCTATCATTTATTAGGGATTGATCTACTTGCATAGATCTCTTTTCTTTCAATTTTCCTAGGTTCTCTTTGCTTGCAATCGGGAACCAAAGATAAAACCCTAAAAAAAAAAGAAAACAAGATATAACCACCTTTGCATCATCCGTTCTAGCATCATCTTCATCCTTTTTCCTCCGCATCAATTTTATAAAAAAGTTTCAAATGAAAAAGGTGTTTCAATTATCTCTTTACATAGTGATCATGGAACCGAGTTTGAAAATCATGATTTGGAATAGTTTTCAATGAAAATGGAATTCATCGTAACTTTTTTGCACCTAGGATACCTTAACAAAGTGGGGTGGTAGAAAGAAAGAATAGGACACTGGAAGAAATGGCATGCACCATGCTTTGTGAAAATGATTTACTTGATATTTTTGGGCAAAAGCCATAAACATTGCTTGTTATGTTTTAAATAATGTTTTGATTCTACCATTTTGAAGAAAATACCTTATGAGCTTGGAAAGGTAGAAAATCAACTATCAAGTATTTTCTTGTTTTTGGATACCACTATTTTATTCTAAACAATGGCAAAGATAATCTAAGTAAATTTGATGCCAAGTCAGATGAGGGTTTCTTCTTAGGATACTCTATTTCTAGTAAGGCATAAGGGTCTTCAATAGAAGAACACTTTTTGTTGAAGAGTCTATTCATGTTATTTTTGATGAAACTAATGAAAAATCTTCTAGAAAAGAAGATACTCTTGATGATGAAATAGGTATACAATTGAAAAATTATCAATCAATGAAGGACCTTCCAAAGAGCAAGGAGGTGGTCAAAACCATGAAGAAGAAGAAGTACAAGAAATTAGAGCTTCATCATCACCCAAGCCATTACCTAAAGAATGGAGGTATACCCATGGACACCCTAAAGAACTTATAGTTGGTGATCCATCGAAAGGGGTAAGTACTCATTCCTTACCAAGAAATGTATGTCATTATTTAGCATTTGTATCATAAGTTGAACCTAAATCAATTGAAGAAGCTGAAAAGGATGCTAATTGGATAGATGGCATGCAAGATGAATTAATTCAATTTAAAAAAAACAAAGTTTAGACTTTAGTTGAAAGACCTTCTAATATTTCAATAATTGGAACCAAATAGGTTTTCAAAAATAAACTTGATGAAAATGAAGTAATAACTAGAAATAAAACTAGAATGGTAACAAAAGGTTATAATCAAGAAAAGGACATTGATTTTGATGAAACTTTTGTACCGATTGCTAGATTAGAAGCTATTAGATTACTACTTACTTTTGCTTGCTTTATGGATTTTAAATTATTTTAAATGGATGTCAAAAGTATATTTTTAAATGATTTTATTGAAGAAGAAGTGTATGTTAAACAGCCCCCTGGTTTTGAAAATCATGCATATCCTAACTATGTTTTTAAACTTCACAATGCTTTGTATGGTTTAAAACAAGCTCTAAGAGCTTAGTATGATAGATTAAGTAAATTTTTACTTGAAAATAGCTTTTCTAGAGGCAATGTAGATACTACACTATTTTTTTTAAAAAAATGATGATCTCTTAGTAGTACAAGTTTATGTTGATGATATCATTTTCGGTGCTACTAATGAAATACTTTGTCAGAAGTTTGCCAAGCTTATGCAGGAATAGTTCGAGATGAGTATAATGGGAGAGATAAATTTCTTTCTCAGACTCCAAATCACGCAAACTAGAGAAGGGATCTTCATCAACCAAGCTAAATACCTAAATAAAATCTTAAAGAAGTTTGGGATGGCGACAACCAAGACATTAGGTACACCTGTGAGCCCTTCTTGCAAACTTGACAAAGATGAATCAGATAAGAATGTTTGTCAAAAATTATATAGGGATATCATTGGTTCATTATTATACTTAACTGCAAGTAGAGTAGATATTATATTTGGCATATGTATGTGTGCTAGATATCAGTCTGCTCCTAAAGAATCTCATTATTGGCTATTAAGTACATACATAGATATTTATCTGATACGATTGTTATTAGACTATGGTATTCTAGAGATTCATCAATAGAATTTATTGCCTATTCTGATGCTGACTTTGCTAGTTGCAAACTAATAGGAAAAGCATTAGTGAAACTTGTTAATTTTTTGGAGTTAATTTGATTTCATGGTTTAGCAAGAAACAAAATTCAGTTGCTCTATCTATAGTAGAAGTCGAATATATAGCAGCTCGAAGTTATTATGCTCAAATCTTATTGATCAAACAACTCAAAGACTTTGACTTTAAGTTAAATAAAACTTCCATAAGATGTGATAACACAAGTACAATCAGTTTGACTAAAAATATAGTTCAATGCTTAAGAAACAAACACATTGAAATAAGACATCATTTTATAAGAGACCATATGCAAAATGGTGATGTAATGCTTGATTTTGCATGTACTAATAGATAATTAGCAGACATTTTTACTAAACCCCTTAGCAAAGATATGTTCTACATGATTAGAAGAGAATTATGTATCATTAACCCCTTGATTGAAAATCTTTCAAATTTATCATTGAATTCCTTCAAATAATGCTTGATATAATCCTTAGACACTCCCTTGATTTTTGCAAATTTTATTAATTTTTTTTCGATTTTTCTTTGAATTTTTGACCAAGTGTTGATGCTTGCAATTTGCCCATGTGTCAACTCACCGAAATGTGTCGACACTTGAGCAAATCACAAGTGTCGGCTCATGACTGATTGTTTATTTAAGGCATCATCGAACCATTTTTCTCATTTGTTTTTCACCTTTCTCTCTTTGTAGTGATCCCCAATCATCTCCTATCTCCCACAAACAGTGTTCTCTCATCTCTACCCTTCCATTTTTGGCTAAATACACATTTTCTCCCTTCAATCCCATCTGTTCCTTGTAGTTTTGGTCACCATGGGTCTGAGAAAACAAGTGACATTCCATAAGAAAAGGTCCCATTTCGAGCATGGTGAAGCTAGCTCCGGAGAAAGCAGATCTAAGGCTCGTCAGGATTCAACTAAGTAGAGAGATGAGGTAGAGTCTCATGTGATAGTAGCACCACCTCCGCAGCTTTCCCCTGTAGTAGAGCGAGTGGCTGGGAAGGTTATTGCCTATAGGAGGAGGATTGATTGCCTTTTCTAGACTCTGAGGGCTTTGTCATTGGATATCTACTAAGAGCTACTGGTTTGGTGCCATTCTGCATTGTGAGGGAGCGGTACTATCCTTATTTGATGAGAGAGTTCTATGGCAGTATGGCTACTGATGGTATCAGATGGACTACACGGTCAGAGGAGTACAGATCTTGGTCACACCTAAGACTCTTAGTTGGACTAGCCCATATCTTTCATGCTTATGGGATACCCTTGGAGGGCGAGGCCTCCAAAGAGATTCTTCACAGAGATACCTATAGGGAGAAGTCACTTCACCATATGGGATTCAGAAAGGTGGTTAGAAAATGGAATAGGAGGGAGTTAGGCCAATAGCCTAATAAGGAGGACAAGATCAGGATAGCTAAGGCAGGACCTTCTGCACCAGCTCCATAGATGACTCCTATTCGAGCACCAGTTGTAAGATCAGAGTCAAGCTAGTTACACCTCCTTCTGCTCCAACTTAGCATTCTTTTGTGGCAGACTTCGAGGAGAGATTGAGGGAGCAGGTCACTATAGTTCGAGAGGATATATTGAGCATATCAGTGAGGACTAATACATTGCAGATTGACCTGCATGGATTAAGAGCTCATACTGATGAGCAGCTCACTTCTATAGACAGACTATGAAGGCAGGGTTTTTGTTGAGATTTGTGATATGTTAAGATCCCTGTTAAAACCTCCTGCTGCACCAAGATCTTCAGTTCCACCTTCTCCTCCTCCTCCAACTGACGGTGATGATGTAAATTATGATTATAGTAGTGATGATGATTCTCCAGCACATGGTGGTGATGTAGTTCATGAGGATCAGCCTCTAGTTCGTTCAGCAGATACTTCTATTCAGGCTATGGATCCTGCTTCTAATGATCAGCATGCCATTGATTCCCCTTTCTTGACTCTAGCAGACACTCTTGGGACTCATGCCACCAGGACTTCTTGGATAGTAGTTTGCTCTGGCCCATCTCTTAAGACTAGAAGCCTGACCCATAAGACTCCTAGACCTCCTGCATCCAAGATTATGGCACCAATAGTTCTAGAGTTTCCATCTGATGAGGAGTAGCCTCATAGATGCAATGATTGTATTTCATGTACCTTCTATAGTGTATTTTTATTTCATGTATGAGATTTTCTTGTTGTACTGAAACTTCTTTTGTATATATGAAAGTTATGTTTCCTGTTATTACTCGTCTTTTTGTGTTATTAATATTTTTGTGTGACAAAAACACTAATTAAGGGGGAGAAAATCCTTTTAATTTTTAATGATGACAAAAGGGGGAGTAATTAAGTTATAAAGTAGATTATATAAGCAAAAATATATAATTTTTCAAGAATTCATATTCTACTTAAGATAGGGGGAGAAAATCTCACTTAATTTGACTTATTAATTTTGAAATATTGCTTTATGAACTTTGATTTACCAAGTTTGTTTGATGAATTTGTTCAATTTACAATGCCTTTGAAGATATGCTTACTTGAAAGTTTAATATAATAGATAAATTTGAATTCAAATACTTATATACTCAAAGTTTTGTCATCATCAAAAAGGAGAGATTGTTAGCTTTAGCCCTTGATTTTGATGAATAACAGAATGTTGAGTATATTTTTGAAATAATGTTTCAATTGGAGTTATGAATTCTAGTTCACAGGTACATCAAATTCTCTATACAAAAGTATCAAAGTTATTGACATTAATGCAAGATGAATTTCAATGTTTTAGAAGTCTTCTCACCTTGGAAAGCCATGAAATTGATCGCTTTGGTCTTTATAAAGAAGAAACTAGAAGTTTATTGGATAAGTTTAGAGTTTCGGAGCTTGGCACATAATTTGGAAATGGCACAGATCAAGTGTCGACTCATTAAGGTAAGTGTCGACACCTTCGAAGACTGGCACACAAAATTTCTGCCAGCATGCCAAGTGTCGACCTAAGTATCAACTCACAGGTCGACTCACAGATCAACTCAAGGCCTGAGAACAGAAATGAACAAAACATGGTTTTTGGACTTCAGTGAAGTGTTGACCCAAGTGTCGACCTAAGTGTCGACTCACAGGTCGACTCATAGATCTCAAGCCTGAGACAAGAAAGCTACAAAATAGTGTCATTCTTGGATTTTTTCCTAGTGTTGACTCAAGTGTTGACTCAAGTGTCGACTTACAAGTTCAAGTGTCGACTCACAGGTCGACCCATAGCCTAAGACCAGAATTGAAGCAGAATCATGGATTTCAAGAATTACACCTTGTGTTGATCCAAGTGTCGACCCATGTGTTGATCTAAGTATAGACTCACAAGTTCTGACAACAGTAACGACTATATTTTTAGAAGTTCAAAATTGATCCAAACGGTCCAAATTGGCTAGTTTATCTTCTCCAATTGTCATAAATGGTTTTTTGGAGGTTTTTGTTATATTGTCACTTACCAAACTAATTGAAGACACAAGAGAGAAAGAAGAGACACAAGAGACAAAGCTTATCTTTTGAGAAAGCTAATGAAAACAAGAGTGAGCCAAAAAGAAGATTCCAACTAAAAAATCTTTCATTCTTGTTGTTGAGCCTTCAATCAATATCTAAAAGTGTTCATTGAAAGCTTCCAAGAAGAAAAAGATAACTTAAGCATTCAAGAAGAGCTTCATCGACTTTATTTTTTCTTTTGTGAGATTTATTCTTGTGCTTAAATCTATTCTTTCATTTTATTTGTTGTTACTAGTTCCAAGGCTATTGAAACTAGGGGTTAGGCCCTTCCAAGACATGAATTGGAATTCAAGCCAAGGGTAGGCCTGTGGGAAAGGTTGTTGGTGAGCCTAAGTGAGAAAACCAATAGTGGGTTTGACTTGTGATCCCTTGAAAACAAGTTGGCTGTAATCTTTGATAGATTATAGTGGAATTCACAAGAGATAGCTTGGGAAGTGGATATAGGTGCTTGAAGTGCACCGAACCACTATAAACTTCTTGTGTTTGTGTTTGTGCTTTATCTTATTATTTTATTTTCTTGCATTGCTGCTTATTCTTTAAAGCACAGCATCTAGATTATATTCAGCACACTCATATTGTTACATAAATACAATAGTTTAGCACATACTTGTTTAAAAATTTTAAAAATCCAATTCAGCCCCCCTCTTGGGTTGCTATGCTGGGCAACATGTTGGTAGGTTGCTCTTGTATTTTTTAAATCAAACGACATCATCCTATAATAAAACAAACCCTAATGAATAATAAAAGAGATTTTTTCTTCATCTTCGAGTGCCATCCAGATCTAATTGTATCCTGAAAATGCATTCATGAAAGTCAATAGCTCATGGCCAGTTGTTGCATCCACTAATTGGTGGATGCAGGGGAGAGGGTAGCTATCCTTCGAGTAGGCCTTTCTCAGGTCTGTGAAGTCTATAAACATTTACCACTTCTCGTTAGCCTTTTTCACCAACACTACATTTGCTAGCCATTTGGGGTAGTCAACTTTCCTATTAAACTCGGCATCGGTGAGCTTCTACACCTCCTCAGCTATGGCCCTTTGATGTTCTAGTGCAAAACTTTTTTTCTTTTATTTCACAGGATGGTGATTTGGGTCTACCTTCAAGTGATGTATCATTACTTTAGGGTCAATCCCTGGCATATTTGAAGGAATCCAGACAAAGATATTGGTATTTTTTTGAAGAAAGACTATCAGTCTTTACTTCATGTCTTCATCCAACCTTAATCCAATTTGAACAACATGTCGAAAGTCCCCATCATGTAAAGGACAACTACAAGGTCCTCCATGGGCTTCTCTTTTCTTTAGTCAATTTGTCCCTGGTGTCTAATCCTTTGACTTGAAAGTCCTTTGGAACTTGATTTGCTTAACCTAGCAGCCCCCAGGTAGCATTGTCTTGCTAGAGCTTGATACCATGTACTTCTCTTACTCATTGTACTATAAGGAATCTCATAAACAAATAATAAGTCGATACCACTACTCAAAGAGCATTTAGTCTTGGTTGACCAAATATGACATTTTAGGCTGAGGGAGTCTTCATGACTATAAAAGGTAGACACACTTGGGACCATTAAGGGGTGCTCCCTACTATGATCAGCAATATTATAGTGCCCTTAACATGAATCGATTCCCTCGAGAATCCTATTATCAGTGCATCCACCTTTCTTATCCATTCAAGGGGAATGTTCATCTTCAAGAATGCATCATAAAATAAAAAATCCATCGAACTTGCATTATCAAAAAGTACATGATGGACATTACAAACATCAATATTGAGTGTTATGACCATAAGATCATGATGGAATACTAGATTCCCCTTACATCAGCTTGAGTAAATGTTATAACTTCATCAAGGCTTTCTTCCTAGTTGCTGGCTCCGATATCTTCTTCTGGTCCCTCCATGATAGTATGGACATCATCCCTGGTGGGTCAATTAGTGGAACCACCCTCAATGGTGGCTCTAGTAGCTATGGGACTGGAACATCTTGTTTGGTGAAAGAACTTATTCAGCTTGCCATGGTGAACAAGCTTCTTGATCTCATCCTTAAGTTTCCTACATTCTTTGGTATCCTTGATCGTGGTCCTAGTAGTACAAGCAATATTTGTTCTAGTTCCTTCTCTCGAGCTTTGCATACATCTTTCTAGCTTCGAGTAGCTATTCCTAAACTAGCATTAGAACATGAGCATGCGAGACATTGAAAGAAGTATATTGACTAAACTTTTATGGGGTAGTAGGATGCTCGATCGATCAGGACTTTGAAGATGTCAAATCTAAGGGGATGACCTTTAGTGTTAGGGTGGCGACCAGCTTCTTAGCCTTTTTTCTTGATTTTCTTTTCTTGAATGAAATTCAAATGCCAAGGGTTGTTCTTTTGTTGTCAGGGTAGGTGGCAAAATAGAAGGTGAAGCAAAGACCAGGGTAGGTGGAATAATGGGGGGAACACAAGTACTACATGCTTCCTCCGCATGTGCATACTTCTTTGCTCTAGTGAGCATCTTAGAAAAATCCACTGATGACTTCTGTTGCCGCCTAGGTCGCCATGGCCTGTAGCTCCTGCTTGACATTGGTTCATGGCACTCTCATCCGACATCCAATGCATATGCCCGGACATACAAAAGAAAGGAGACTTGGGCTGAGGATCTCGGCGGGGGCACTCTGACATCAAGTTAGTGGATGATCTAAAGGAACAAATCCTCATCGATGGATCCCGAAGCAGTCTCCACCATCGAAGGTTTCTAAGAAAAAGATGAAGTGAAAGTCTGGATCGAGAAGGAGAGCACGAGCAATGGTGGCCATCAAAACTCTCTTCGGGAGTTCTTAGATGCTCCGGGTGTGCCTTGTGCTTCACTATGTTTCCTGCCCCCTCTCGGTTACCTCTCCCGGAGACTCCTTTTTGATTTTCTTATAAATAAGCAATACCTCTTATGAGGTATAGTTCTTCGCCTCCTTCATGTCTCTTGGGTGCACCCTACATGTGTAGGACATAGGCCTGCTCTTAACCTCCCCTCACTCAGAGGTGGTAGGAGGTCTGTTACCGGCTGAGCCCGTGGAGCGTGGAGGGCATGCATCCTTTCGTCGTAGGAAGATGCTGTAGACACTGAGACACTGACGCCCCGATAGGACACTGCTCCTCATTGGTTCCATCCCACCATCTGAGTGGGGACTTGGTAGAGCACTGGTCTACGAGTAGATGCTATAGGGTCTAAATTCTCTATCAAGACCTTCCTCTTTCGGGTGGTGCAGATGGTAGTTAGTAGAACTTCCTTTCCTTGGTGGCACCGATAGCAGACTGGGAGTTCAGTTACTCTGGCGAGGTGCTCCCCTGCAGACTGTTGTGCCCTGGTGAAATGCCACCTCTTAGGGGCACAGTCGGTGTGCTATAGAGGGGAGCCATTCCTTCAGACATTCTAGGTGGCATGCCATCATCCGTCAGGCATGCTAGTCCTCCCAAGCCATGTCAGGGTGATGGTGATAGTGCCACTTGCCAGCACCGTTGCTTGTTCACCTGGGGTGCTTCAGGAAGAGACAGCATCCACCTAAAATGTTCATACATGTCCCTGGAGAGGAGGTTGACTTCAACCACAAGATCAACCTCGAGTAGGAGAAGCCAGACTCCCACATATGCATGAAGAACGAGGGTGCGACCTCGATCGGGGTTCAACCTTAGGGGGAACCACTTCGGTGCGAGGGGTGCAAAGAACGAGGGCATGACCTTGACCAGGATTCGACCTCGAGGGAACCACTCCAGTGCGAGGGGTCTGAAGAACAAGGGTATGACCTCGAATAGGGTTCAACCTCTGTGGGACCACTCCAGTGCGAGGGGCATGAAGAAAGAGGGTGCGACCTCGATCGGGTTCGATCTCAGGGGAACCACTACAATGCGAGGGGCACGAATAACGAGGGTGCAACCTTGGCCAAGGTTTGACCTCAGCGGACCACTCTAGCATGAGGGGTGTGAAGAACGAGGATGTGACCTCGACCGGGGTTTGACCTTGGAGAACCACTCTGGCATGAGTGGCACAAAGAACATGAGCACGACCTCGATCAGGGTTTGACCTCGGGGGAACCACTTTGGCATGAGGGTCCCAGACCAAAGGAGGCCCCACCAAGATCTATGTCCAATTGGCACTGTCAGCTATCATGGTCGCTAGTTGGGTCTGAGAGAGGTTCCACGTTAATGATCGAGCCACATCAATTACCCCCCACTCTCGAGTCTCGATGCAATGCGGCACTCAAGATGAAGGGAGTTATGGTGATGCTAACGTGGATAAGACAAACATCTGGTACCATTAAATGCCATAATCGTTGATGATTCCTAGATCATGCCTTGAGGACAATGTGTGGATGCCACGTCGGTGGGTCCAAGGTAACATAATGGTTGACATCGGGTTTGAGGTGATCTCCATAGTATCGAGGTGCCATTCTCAGTCGATGTCGATACATGGCATGCACTCGGTGGTGAGAGGACTTAAAGGATGCACGGGCACAGTCTGGTCATTTTGAAAAGGAGAAAGACTTTTCTCAAACCATCTCTTTCAAACCTTCGGACCTCATAGATGAGCCAGAGCCCTTCTTTCCCAGTCCACCCCCTTTTTCCTCAAGGCATTCAGGTCAGTCCTTCACATCCTTGCCTTCTTCCTCATCGCTGATTAGGTTGAGAGAGCCTCGCCTTAGAACCTGTAGGCTTTCTTTCCTTCATCTTCTATTTTCCTTGTCTAGGATGAGTTCCTTAGGTTGGAGTCACCCTCCCTTTAGCAACCCAAATGAAGCAGTTCCTTCTCGATTGAGGAACCCATCCTCCGATGAGGAGGATGAGGTCCCTCCGAGCATTAGTGTTCGTAGGGGCCTCCGACCAAAAGGGATAGTCATCGATGGTCCTAGTGCCCCTCTTCTTGCTCCTACCCCTTCCAGTCCTTCAATTCCTTTTTTCAGTTCGATTGGTCCCTCCAACATCACCTTAGCAATGATTAAAGAGGACCTCTCATGGCTCCGGGATACATACGGGATCCCAGACTCTATCCGGCTCTCAATTCCGGGGTTGAGGGAGAGGGTCACCTTTGGTGGCCCAGGTCAGATCGCTCTGTATGAGGACTTCTTTCTGGAGGGTTTTCATCTTTTTCTATATCCTCTTTTTCTCTCCATCCTTAGTAAGTTTTACCTAGTTCTGGCCTAGCTTGCTCTTAATGCCATTAGAGTCATCTCCTGCTTCATAGTCCTCTATCATTTCCACATGATTATTGCCCATTTTTTCCTCTTCAGGGCATTCTTCACCCTGAAGCGCCACACCACCAACGAGGGTTGGTGGTTTGTTTCTCCCCGCCCTAAGGGCATTAAGCTCAAACTTCTTTCTTCTTCGATCAAGGGATGGAAGATTAGGTTTTATTTGCCTTGATCATGGAGGTTGACTAGGTCTGGAGTGATCCAGACTGGTCTTCAAACAGTAACTCCTAGAAGGAGCCAGCAGATGGGGAGGTGTATGACTAGCTTATCTCCTCCCAGATTCCTTCTCTTCAAGATTGCTAACCAAGCAGAACCTGCATGATGCCAGGTCAGTCCAATCTAGGCCCTAGGTGAGCCTTCTTGGATCATGTCTTATTTTCTTCTTTGAATCCTTCTCGGCCTTGGTACTAACTTGCCTTCCTTCTTCTTTACAGGCATTAAGTTCTCTCTGGATCAGATTCTGGAAATGACCTAGAAGAGGGGTGCATCTCCTGGGCCCAGGCAAACCTAGAAGAGGGGTGCATCTGCTGGCCCAGGCAAAGTCTAGCAAAAAGGGTTGTGAGGAACCCAGCAAGCGGCCCAGATCGATTGCCTCGTCCAACCACGAGAGTGGGTGGTTGGATCGCTCTCCTCGTTGACAGGGCTACAGGCCCATCTCCCAGCCCGGGGACCTGATGCGACGACGTGGGCTAGGCTCGTGGCCCATGTCGCAGCGAAAGCCCAAGAGATAATTAAGGTATTAGCCGAGCCAGAAGCAATAGAGAGGGTGCCGCATCCACCACCACCACCGATGATCGAAGTGGCGTGTCCACCCTCAGTGGCCCAAATTCCTCCATCGATGACTTCCTAGTGTTTGGCAATGGCTCCGATCCTAACAGTACGGTGGGTCTCAATGACCATGCAACCAAACTCGACGGTCACCCAGGATGTCGCATTGGTCGAGTGGATGATGGAGTTCACCATCCAATCGATTGACCTCCGGAGAGGGGCAGCAAGTTGTTATCAATGGCCATCACCGCATCCTACCTAAGCTCTTTCTGGTAGGTTCCTTCTTCACTGCTTCTTTCTTTTACAACTAGCCAAGTTGCATTTGCTAATGTTTCTGCTGATGGAGGTCAGTACTGATATCCTCCTGATCCGAGACTACTGCACCTAGTGGGTCAAATGGGAGGCCCAATAGAAATAACTCACCGAGGCACTGGGGGAGGAAGCAAAGGGGTAGATAGAGAGGGTCTGGGCTCTTAAGGACCAGAAAGGACCCTCCATGCCTAGGTGGCTGATGCAAGGGTAGCAATGGATGGAGCTGACAGGAGGACCAGGGACATGGAGGTATCCTTGGTCACCGAGAGGGGGAAGGCCTCCTGTCAAGTGGAGAAGTCCGTTGTAGAGGCGACGTGTTTGGAGGGCTAGTCCTGAGCCCTACAAACTCATCTGGAGGTGGTGCTGGCACAATTCGCACCAGTTGAGGGGAAGGTGGCCATGACGGTGGCCCTGATGGAAGCCGCCAAGAAGGAGGTGGCAAAGGCAGTGCCGTGGTACATGGCCTCGGTGGAATTTATATAGGAGGTACAAGAGGCAAAGATCATGGACTCCTTTGTGAAGGGGTGGCACGTATGAGGTGTCAAAGTTGGCGCAGCCTTCTCAAAGCTGGAATGGAGGCCATTTTCGTCCTGTGGCCCAAGGTGCGAGACCTAAGGAGGTGAGGCCCCTAGGCGAGGTGGTTGAGGCGCACCGGTCTTGGAGTCAGCTGCTCTGATGGTGGAGAGACAAGGGGGTACCCCATTGAGCTAGCTGCTCCGACGATGGAGAACTTGAGGATGCTGTCAAGCCCCTCGCCGCCTTAGGAAGGAGCCAGTGGACTAACTCTCGTACTTTCCTTCTTTCTTTTCTTTTCTTTGATCCTATACTTAGGAGTTTTTTGTTGGGGACCACCTGGCCTATCGGGGGTGTCCCTGATGTAAAGAATGTCGAACTTAATGAAATGAAAACTCTTTTTCCTTCCATCAGACTGTCTTCTCCTTTTCATTTCCTTCTGGAGCATGAGTCTAAACCTTCATTGTGACCACTGATCCAAAAATTCTCTGGCTTCAGTTCTTCCTGGGGGTCCCTTAGAGATAGTAGGCGATCGAAGGGGGAGTTGGGGTCCTATGAGTTTTCTCCACCATGCCAAGAGGTTTGCCAAGAGTCCTCAGGGGTTTTGCCAAGGTTGATCACTATCCTGGGGCTTCCAAGGTTATGCCACTCCCTTTCTTATTCGAGAGTTGGTGGATGGCTGGAAGGACCTTGGAGGTTTTTACAAGTTATCCGTATCGAGTCAAATTCCATCGATCTATGAGGCAGAAATCCAAGACCTTCTGTCATTGACTCGGGAGGCTAACTTGCCATAGCTAGACTGGGGTGTTTGATGGATGGAATATGGGACTTCTGGGGCATCCTGGCTTGTTGTCGCTAGATGAGAGCCGACGGATTGACTGCAGGACTTCTGCAGCATCCCAGCTTGCCATCGCTAGATCGAGTTCCTGATAGATCATAGGTAGGACTTCTAGAGCATCTGGCTTGCCATCTCTAGACTGAGGACCCGATAGATTGATTGCAAGACTTCTAGAGCATCCCAACTTGCCATCGGTAGATCGAGAGCCGATAGATTAAAGGCAAGACTTCTGGGATGTCCTGGCTTGCTGCGCCAAACTAAGAGCCCGATGGATTGATTGCAAGACTTTTGGAGCATCCCAGCTGTTGTTGCCATACTGAGAGCCTGATGGATTGACTGTGGGACTTTTGGAGCATCCCAGCTTTGAAGTATGGGGCTTCAAGAGTTTTGACTTTAAGTATAGGGCTTTAAATGTTTCCTGGCTTTGAAGCATGGGGCTTCAAGAGTTTCTCGGCTTTGAAGTGCAGGGCTTCAAGAGTTTACTGGCTTTGAGTGGGGGTTTCAGGAGTTTCTCAAGTTTGAAGTGCAGGGCTTCAAAAGTTTCCGGCTTTGAGTGCGGGGCTTCAGGAGTTTTCCAGCTTTGGAGTGCAGGGCTTTAGGAGTTTCCTAGCTTTGAGAGCATTTCCCAGCTTTGACTGCTAGACATAGAGTCAAGTGAAGATTTCCCTACATACATGAAAATGGTGTTGCACCGAAATGAATTTTTCATTGATCGAAAGAAATCTTACATTATTGGTAGTTCATCTTTAGGTTGCTGGCTTTCATGTTCGTGGGAGAGCTTGCCGCACTCCCGGGCTGCAAGACTTCAATCTATCATATGACCAGGTTGCCCAAATCGAAGGTCTTCGGCTTCACACAGAAATTATAGTACTGGGTGACCCGCTACCTGTAGGCCACCTTGCGGAGCCAAGCTTGTCTCTTATTTCTTCTAGAAGGTCTAGGTTGAGTAGAAGTCGGGCCAGATTCTCAGCTTATCATATTGTTCTATTCGGAGTATGGGTAGGCCTAGTTCCACTAAAATTATAGCCTTAGTGCCAAAGACAAGATTGAAGGGAGTCTCACCTGTCGCTATCTTGGGCATAGTGTGGTAGGTCCAAAGAATGCTGGGAAGTTCTTAGGCCTACCTGCCTTGGCCTGGTCTAGCCTGGTTCGATGCACTTGAAGGATGGTCTGGTTGGTCACCTCGGCCTCACCATTGGTTTGGGGATGAGCCATCGAGGTTAAACGGTGGTGGATGTTGAGGTATGCATAGAATTCTTCAAATGCTTGGTTGTCAAACTGCCATCCAATGTTAGTGATGATGGAGTGGGGAATTTTGAAATAGCAGATGATCGACCTTCAAAGAAAAGATCTGACCTTGGCTTCAGTGATCCACGCCAATGGCTTTGCCTTGACCCACTTGGTAAAGTAGTCGATTGCCAATATCAAGTCCCTTTGTTATTCGGATGCAGGAGTGGAAAGGGCCTAAGAGGTCCTTTCCCCGCTGAGCAAATGGCCAGGGTTGTGTAGAGGAGGTAGAGAGCTAGGAAAGTGGTGTGGCCAGTTGATGCTGTGTACAGGCATGCCATTGGCGGCGGTCACATCTCTTTACGAAGTCGGCTGCATCCTCCATCATCGTCTCCCAGTAGTAACCTTGGTGGAGGGCTTTGTATGCCTGTGTTCTGCCCCCCACATGACTCCTACAGAGCCTTCATGTATTTCTTGAAGCACGAAGGCAGCCTCTAAGGGTCTCAAGCATTTCAAAAGTGGGTAAGAATAGGACCTGTGGTAGAGTTGCCCATCCATCAACACAAAGTGCATAGCCTTCTTTTGAAGACGTCGGCCTCTATATGATTCTTGGGTAGAATGCCATCGATGATATACCTGATATAACGGTCCATCAACCTGGTTTAGGAGTGACATGTTGGACCTCAATGGAAGCTCATAGCTGGGAGCCTGGAGGTAATCGATGTAGGCACATCTTAGTGATGAATCTGATAGAGTTTCGATCCTGGAGAGGGCATCAGCACGAGCATTCTCTCCATGAGGGATGTGGGAGATGCTGAAGCACCAGAATCTTGTTGCACTCATGAACACCCGCTCCATGTACTTCACATTTGAGGGTCTCGGGCTTCAAACTCCATTGAGACTTGACCTGCAACTAACTATGAGTCGGTGAAGACTCATAGGCTAGACACTCCCAGCTTGTGGGACACTCTCAACCTGGTGCGGACACTAGGATTCTAAGAAGACTCAATTCAATTGGTTTGACTAATGCTTAGCCAATTTTCTTTGAATCCTGTCTACTGGTCCATTACATTTTGTTAATTGAGTCCTGTAACCAATGAGCTAGCCTTAACTAAGTGAAGGAGCATTATATTGAAGAAGTCCAAGATGTTGATGCGGGACAAACCTAGGATTGATGGAAAATAGAAAATTAATTTTTTATGATTTTTAAGATTTTTAATTCAATGGCTAAATATCCAAACAAAAGTAAAGAATCAGCATGAAGATTAGTAATGCTAGAAACTATCATACCCGCAAAAACTCATGCAAAATAATAAATAGCCAAGACCCGAGAGTTGAGAAACTCTAGGTTTAAGATAGTGTACCTGTCATCAGATCAGAACTCAAGAGGGAGAAGACTTTTACTAGGCAACGATTGCAGTTCCTTCGATGAAGAGATCTCTCAACCTCTAGATGGTGCCTAGAAGAACAAGCCTTTGGTTCCCGAACCTGAAGGCGATATGGATCCGGTTTGAAGACAAAGAAAGCCTCCTCTGGTGAGGGGAAACACCTTGGGGATCTGCAAAACATCAATGTTAGGCACAAAATAGGTAAGCAATAAAAGAAACAAAATATGGAAGAAGAAAAACAAAAGAAAGGGAATTCGGGCTAGTAGGGCTGGCGGCTTGGAGAAGGGAGACTCCTGCTTTCAGGGATGGCTTCAGGGCTCCTTCTTAAAGGCGTGGCTGATGTCAAGATGACTGATTTTCTACTTGGGCATGGAGAACAGCAAGGTTAGTGGTTGGCCAACACAAGAGTAAAGAACCAAAAACAAGACCAAAAACCAAAAGAACACAAATACATGTCTAAAATAATTCAGCAGAGTTTTAATTCATATGAGTTGATTGATTACAAGAAAAAGAGGGGTAGGGTATTTATAGTGTCCAATGCCCTCTCCTAAAGAGATTATAAGTCCTCCTAGTTAGAATAGGTTTACATAATTTAAGTGGGAGAAAGACTACAAAATAAACCTACAATTAGGAGTATACTTGTTGAATAGAAAAGAAATTGGGTTCCTTCTTCCATTTGAATTCCTCCTTCTTAGCTTGGACCAAGTCAACACTTTGGATGTTTTAGGATTCATGGGGGGTAGCAAGGGGTTGCCAAGGATGGGTTGGGCACATGGGCTTTGAGCCCTGGAGGCCTGGGATGCTAGAGCAGGAATAATACAGGTATCTCGGTTCTGGATTGGAATATACCTGGAATATTGGTTCTTAAGGGCTTGGGCTTGGCACCTATGCTTGATTTCTTTGGGCTGGGGCATAGATAGACATCTGGATTCATGATATGACCTAGTCTAGGAATATACTCTGGCATTTGGAGGGAATCTGGGCATCCAAAAAATATCTAGAAAGAATTAGGGTATCTGGAAAGGCATTTTGGATCCTAAAGTGTCACATAAAATCCAATAAGCTGATGTAGTTGCCTCTGACTCCTAGATGAGGCCTGGTGGAACTCCAAAATAGGGTAACCTTCTCTCTTGTATAAAAATTGGACTCATACTAGATTTATACTGAAATACAGGACTCAATACATGACTGGGGTTGAGACAAATCAACTAGCCTTAACTTATTATAGGACTCAAAATTAAAATCCTAATTAGTAAATCATATGGGATCCAGTAATCTTTGTTTGATCTTGGTATCCCCACTAATTCTCCAGGGCGAGTGAAACTCGACCTCATCGAGTAAGGATCAATTTGGCTGCTCAAGGAGGGTCTGGGTTGAGGCGCGGTAGATCCTCACCAGTGCTCCACAAATCCTTAGATTCTGGCTGACCTTGCCATATGACCAAATAGCTTTGATAACCTTCATCTTGGGTATTGATGGCTTGATCATCCAAGATTCGATCACTCCTTTCCTCACTTATTGGCCAAATTGTATGTGGACACTCTGAGGTGGGTTCACTCACAAAGGAAGGAATTGGCTCAAGGTGCTCACTAGATATCACTGTTGCTCCCTGTGCTCCATAAGGTCTGAAATGTTGAAGGTTGGGCTAATACTTAAATCAGGTAGCATCTCATGCACATAAGCATTGGGTCCACTACTCTTCATTAGCCTCAATGGGCTAGCTTTGCGAGCAAAAAATTTCTTTACAATCACATATCCTCTATAGAAAATTCTTTATCTCTCTTTTGGGAATTAGCCAAGTTGTTATTTAGTTCATATTTTTGTTTAACTTTGACTAATATCTTGATGCAAATACTGTGCAGAGGTCAGTGCATGTGGGACAGATGAATCAGGATTATAAATTTATTGGACTCAGACTAATACTATAATAACTCAACTAGACTTCCCTATCAAAGAAAATTTATTGGACTCTTTGGGTCTAACCTAACACACTATAAACTCTTTAGGTTTGACCCTAGCATGCATGCACATGAGAATTACTATGTACTCCTATGAGGTGCCATAGGGTATGCCAGAAATATGATGCAAATAAACCTGTGCAACGAATGAATGCAATATGATTACCCTTATAAAATACAATCTAAGGATTAGAAAATCATGAAAAGTTTCAGAAAAGGATAGGAAATAAGAAGTGGACATAGGGTTAGTCGGATAGGGTAGGAAGTAAGAAAAGGGTTCGAGGTTAATCGGGTAGAGTAGGATGCAAGAAGGGGTGTACGTGATTAATCCTAGACTAATAATATGACCTTATGGGGTTGATGGGTACCTACATGGTTTATAGTATGGAAGAATGGATCAATAGTTTCAGGGAAGAGATCGTCAATGGGAACTACAGGATGGGATTCTTCCTGAGGGTACTAATAAGCCAAATCCTAAATAAAGTTATATAGTTCAAGAAATTAGGACTAGGCTCTACAATTGGGTCCTCTTCTAAAGTTTCTCAAGGGGTGCTCTAGTAATAGGATCTGGGTTCCCTTTCTCTAACTGCTCTTCCATTATTTCCTGGGTGTGATATGGGCCATCTAACTCTAGGTCGACTACTATAAGGGTATGGTCCGGGTCAACTAATTCTAGGGTGGCTTTTACCTCGGTATCTATTGATTCAACTAACTCAAAGTCTTCTATGGGGAACTCCACTTCTTTCCCATACTCGTTCACTAGGCTCTCATCAGCTTCATATATTTCCTCTTTAAGGTCATCCTGGTGAACCAATGGGGTGGTAAAAGGGGGTTGACTAGGGAAAATGGACCAATACTAGGCTCACAGCTAGGGGTACTAATCTTATTGGATTCAATTAGACTAAGGGATAGTGGGTTACTACTGGGTTCATATCTAGGGACTATGGGTTCCTGGGGTTTATAGGGCAAGGGTTCAACTCTATGGGTCTTGCCTAGGGTTCCTAACTGATCTCCTACTTGGTCAAAACTATGGATTGCTTGATTACTTGATTGGATCAGTTGGTCAAGCTTATGGTTCAATGGGTGTTGGATTGGTTAATCTGGGTTGTTAATTGGGCAACCATATGTTCATTCATGGTTCTTATGAGAGATTCAAGACTGGACACCATAGTTGGACTGGGTTGGGGTTTAGACTTCTGGTATTGGGTTCCTAATCTAGTGGTCATGCAATCAAACAATCAGTCAGAATGAGATGGTGCAGCCAAGCATGCAAAGGATCAGTAATTCTAGGGTTTCCTAGACCTAGAACCAAAACTGAATGGGTCAGCTCAACTTACACTTAACCCAGCAGCTAATCCTTCCTTTAGCTAGGTAGAGGGTGGGAGTGTGGGAGGTCCCCCCTACTTTCATAGGGACCTAATTAAAAACCACAACACCACTTAGATCATTTTACTCTGGACCCTTAGCCTTAAACACCAGATTTCAATAATAGCCACAGGATTAAATGCACTATGTAGCCCACACAACTCGGACTTGATGTTGGTGTCACCTAGCCTACTAGGGCAAATTAAGTAAATAATTTTAATTAAGGCTTGGGTGAGAATGCATGGAGATTGTTTTGGGTCCGGACAGGTTATGACCTCCTGCCCTGATCTGAGATAGAGAAAGTGCCCTTAAGATTGTTTGATGCAAATGATGGTAATCGATGGTCCTGATGCAATCTAAAATAATCAAAAAATAAAATATTTTATGTGTGTTTTATGATGTGGCAAGTTAGGTTTGAGTTGATTAGTTTAGCAACAAATTGGGCTTGGGATTGGGGTGTGTAGAAGTTGATTAGGTTAGGTTGAGTCAAGGTGCAGAAATAGCAGAATTCAAAAAATTATGGTTTCAGAAGATGTAGAATTTGACATAGTTACCGATGCAAAAAAAATTTAAAAAAATATAGAATAGAGGATTGATGGTGGAGATGAACTCTACCAAATTTGATGCAAAAAAAAAACCAGATGATGATGCAAATCCTAGGGTTTTCAGATTGATGTAGAAATCTCAAGATTTTAGTTAGGGTTTCTAATATGCCAAATTTTAGGGAATTAGGTTTCGATAAAATTAATTAAAAATTATAAATTTATCAAGACAAAATAGAGGACATGACGAGCAAATTTCACAAAAAACTAAAATGTTTAAGAGATGCGGGATAGAGTGGGGGAGGATCGCTGGCGAGCATAGAAGTCACCATGGGATTAGGGCTTGCACTTAAGAATGAGGAACTAGGGCATCACACCCACTCCAATCCGGAGAAAACTCAAAACTCAAATCAAAATAATTTTTGTTTGTTATCATAAGAAAAAAGATAAGTCATACAAGAGGGAAGGGGTGGTATTTATAGATTCACCCTAAGGTACATAACTTGATGGCTTAGAAACCCTGACTTGTGGGCCAAGAAACCCTGACTTGTGGGCCAAGAAATCCTGGTGGACCTGGTCAACAGTAGGCCTGTCTTGGACTGGAGCTCTCTCTTGCAAGCCTAACAGCATGAAAGGGCCCAAGTGCATGAAGGCCGGCTCTGGTTAGGGGGGCATGGTGAATCTCCTGGTCTGATGACTCTTCTCTTGACTTGAACGACTCAACTGGACTTGACTGAACAAAAAGACTGTACCAGACTAAATGGACTCAACTGACTCAGTTGTCTCCCTTTATTACATGACTCGATTGGCTCACTTTGACTAAAGTGACACATGACTAAAGAATTCAAATAAAATAAAGGAGGCTCTCGGTACCCATCATAAGATGCCGAAATTGATCAAAACCTAGATCTCTAATGCAGGTGACAGGATACAAAATTAGGGTTTGTGATACTAGTGCAGATGAATGCTATCCTAAATTTGCTCTAGTACAAAACTAATGCGGGATGAACCTAGGACTGATGCAAAATAAAAAACTAATTTTTTGTGATTTTTAAGATTTTTAATTTAGTGGTTAAATATCCAAATAAGTAAAGAATCAGCATGAAGACTAGTAATGCTAGAAACCATCATACCCACACAAACTCATGCAGAATAATAAATAGCCAGGACCCGAGAGTTGAAAAACTCCTAGTTTAGGATAGCATACCTATCATCAGATCAAAACTCAAGAGGGGGAAGACTTTTACCAGGCAGCGATTGCAGTTCCTTCGATGAAGAGATCTCTCAGCCTCTAGATGGCGCCTAAAGAATAAACCTTTGGTTCCCGAATCTGAAGGTGATCTGGATCCAGTCTGAAGGCAAAGAAGCCTCCTCTGGGAAGGGAAACACCTTAGGGATCTACAAAACATCAATGTTAGGCACAAAATAGGTAAGCAATAAAAGAAACAAAATATGGAAGAAAAAAAAAAATAAAAGAAAGGGAATTAGGGCTAGTAGGGTTAGCGGCCTGGAGAAGGGACACTCCTGCTAGGGGATGGCTTCAGGGCTCCTTCTCAAAGGCGTGGCTGATGTCAAGATGACTGATTTGCTGCTTGGGTGTGGAGAACAACAAGGGTAGTGGTTGGCCAACACAAGAATAAAGAACCAAAAACAAGACCAAAAACCAAAGAACACAAGACACCTGTCTCAAAATAATTCAGCAGAGTTTTAATTCAAAAGAGTTGATTGATTACAAGAGGAAGAAAGGTGGGGTACTTATAGAGTCCCATGCCCTCTCCTAAAGGGATTACAAGTCTTCTCCTAGTTAGAATAGGTTTACAAAATTAAGTGGGATAAAGACTACAAAATAAACCTAGAACTAAGAGTATACTAGTTGAATAGAATAAGAACTAGGTTTCCTTCTTCTATTGAATTCCTCCTTCTTAGCCTGGACCAAGTCAACACTTTGGACGTGTTGGGCTTCATGGGGGGCAGTAAGGAGCTACAAATGATGGGTTAGGCGATGGGCTTTGGGCCATGGAGGCCTAGAACGCCTAGAGCAGGAATATTCCAGGTATCTTGGTTGGGTTGGAATATACCTATAATCTTGGTTCTTAAGGGCTTGGGCTTGATTTCCTTGGGCTGGGGCATAGATGGACCTTTGGATTCATGATATGACCTTGTCTAGGAATATACTCTGGCATTTGGAGAGAATTTGGGCATTCGAAAAATATCTAGAAGGAATCAGGGTATCTGGAAAGGCATCTTGGATCCTAGGGTGTCATGCAAAATCCAATAAGATGATGTAGTGGCCTCTGACTCCTGGATAAGGCTTGGTGAATTCCAAAATAGGGTAACCTCTTCTCTTGTACAAAAATTGGACTCATACTGGACTTATACTAAAATACAGGACTCGATACTTGACTGGGTTGAGACAAATCAACGAGTCTCAACTTATCACATGACTCAATCTTAAAACCCTAATCAGTAAATCATATGGGATCCAGTGATCTATGTTGATCCTGATGTCCCCACCAGATGTGCACCCAAATGCCAAGTGGCCCCCAACACATGATGACATATAAATGTCGTCATGAAGAATTTAAACTGGAGACCACATGGAGACACTTGGTGCCCGTGCATGCAGATTTCAGATTTGGAGAGACTTGGCAACCAAATGGAGCCACTTGGCCCACCATTTTGAAATCCCATGTAGATATTTAGAATTGGAGACACTTGGCAACTGCATAGAAACACTTGGCACCCTATTTTGAAATCCCATGCAGATTTTCAAATTTGGTGCTCCATTTTCATGAAATTTGAAATTCAAATTTGTAACTACCTTCCCCCTCATTTCATGTAAAATTTGAATTTCAAATGGGGCTTAGAAGGCTATAAATAGGTCCCTAATCTCCTTGTATGAAGATGCTATTTTTGAATGAAAGATAATTTCTTTTGAGCTCCCATTATTGTGAGTTTTCATTTCCGGTGTGAGATGCATCGTCCTCCGAGAGGGAGAGGGTGTGAGACTCAATCTACCATTTAGTTCTCATAGTTCATCTATCTCTCATCTACCATAACTTGGTGTTGACATTACCCCCTAACCCATGGAGTTGATGCCCCTATCCATGGTGCAGCCGGTCTAGTTTCATCAAGGCGCCAAGCATTCTTCAAGCCATCACTCTCCTTCCTTCCTTATTTTCTTAAGTTATTTGCTTCATTTATTCACTTTGCTAAGTTCTCTTCTTGCTTGTAGGGTTCTCAAGAGTGCCGGTCTGAGGAGGAAGCTTATCCTGCCAAAGAACCCCTATAATGGAGTCTACTATCTGGGAAGTGTTGATTTCTTTATCCTAGGTAATGGATCCATAAGGGAGAGTACCTTCTTCTGGGAGTAGATCAAATAGCTATTTGGTATCACCCCCCTTACTATTGCTCTGTCTATTGAAGGTAGCCTTAGCCCTATTCTTGAGGGATTTCTTAATCCTTCTAGGTCCTTGGTTCTTTACACTTAGAAGACTAGTTATGAGCATGTCTTTACTTCTCTTTGCAGTTTTCTTTAGATAGCTTCTTTTTCTTTACGGGAAAATTAAAAAATATAAAAGCCTGATTCATTATTGTAATCATCAAAACCTTCGTTAGGCCTTTCATCCTGCATCAATTTTTGGTATCAGAGCATGTTAGAGTAGGGCTAGTTTTCATGTTCATTGCTGTAATTCTGCACCCATTAATTCTGCACATGCTTGAGATTCACGTCCTTTGAAACCCTATTAGATGTAATCCTTTTGCTTGACATTATTTTTATGTTAACCATAAGTAAGTCTACTATTACCAGATAAAATTTCAAATCAAAATCACAAAAAATATTTTTTCTGCAATTTATTTTCTGTCACTACTACATCCTGAAATTTCTGTAATTAGGTCTTCTTGCTTGCTAGTTCACCACTTCTCCATCACACTTGTTACATTTTTTTTTATTATCTATTCAAAACACACCACACTTGCACTTTCATTCTCAGATCTCCAACCAATGACTAATATATATATATATATATATATATATTTGTATGTAAATACCATATAAAATCCGTAAAGAAAGGTTGAACTTAATCAATCTATTAAAAGTTTGGGTGTCAACTTGATTATGCATTCATATTTAAGCTACTTAAGGAAATTGATATCCAAGATAAGGTGAGGATTTCTTCACCTCTCCTTGGCCCATAAATCACCACCCACATATTGCATAGTCCCAAGCCTAATTCTAAAATCAACTAGACTTAATTTGGTCTAGTGAGCTAGGTGACACCAACGGTCTAATTCAAGGTATTGTGGGAAGCTGGTGCACTCAACTCATTGGTTATATCTTGAAGCTGGTGTCTAAGGTAAGAGGTCAAGTGGCAAACATCCTAAGTGATTCTTATTGTTTTTAATTAGGACCTAGCGAGAGCTGGGGGAGCCTCCCACAGACCCACCTCTTACCTGGCCAGTGAATTGATTAGTTGATGAATTGGCTGTGAAGTTAGCCGACTCATCCTACTTTGGATTTCTAGGTCTAGGAGCCCTAGAACATTAGGAGTCTAATTGATTGAAGTTTTGTATTATATGACCACTAGGGCAGGGACCCAATTTTGACCACCCCATACCCACCAAATTCACCCATGGAACCCAATCTTGAGGTCACCTTGAGGACCTTACTTGACCGACTGGATCAGATGGATGATAGGGTTGGCCAAATGAATAATATTCAAACTATATTTGATCAAAAGATGTCCCTAGTGGAGACACGGGTAGAAGGCTGCAAATTCCATGCTAAATTCAAATCCCCTAGGCCCGATCTCTTTAACCCAAGAGCCCACCATCATGATGTTGCCCCTGAGTATAGCCTTAGAAGCCCATACCCGTACTTGGTTGGCTCAGAGGAAAGACCCATTAGGAGCTCCCAACCTTATGCACCCACTTTTGATGGAAGTGTAGAACTTGAGGTGTATATTAATTAAGAGGAGAGCATGGATCACTATTTTGAGTACACTAAGATGTGGAGTTAGAAAAGGTTAGATTAAACACATGTAGGCTAACCCGACATGCTAAGTGGCATTGGGAAGGTATTGAGGACCAATGTTATTTGAGAGGAGATCAAATATGTACTTGGAAAGCCATGAAGAGTAAGTTGAGAGAAGAGTACCTAGGTCAATTTTACGAGCAAAGACTTTTAGACAAATGGTACAGATTGAGGCAGAATAACAAAACCATGTCTGAGTACACTAACCAATTTAATGAGTTTATCAAGAGATGTAACACAGTTGAGTCGGAGAGTATGATTATATCGAGATTTCGAGCTGGCCTACATAGAGACATCTAGTGGGAATTGTTTTAATGGCAAATTTAGGACCTAAAGGAAGCCTATCGCATATAGCTAGGGGATTTGAGTCATATCAAATGGAACTCATGATTAGTCAATCTAAGTCCAACAAGATTAATCCCCCTGAACCTAAGCCCAGACCTAGTCGACTTCCTTTAAACCGGCCAACTCCCATTGCCCCTAGCTAGACCCTAGGACCTAGTCAGGTATGTCCAAGACAACATAGCCTGAGCCTACCCAAGCCGAGCCGACCCAGCCTGAGCCGACTCGACCCTAGCCGACCCGAGCCTGGTATCCCACTAGTTCTTATGAATGATAGGAGTGAGGACCCTGAGTTCAAATTGATTGCACTAATATTCAAGACATAGGGTATCCCCAGGTTGAAAAGCTAGAGAAGAATAAGAGCAAGCCACTAGAGGTTCAAAGAAGTCCCAACATAATGTGCTTTAGATGCCACAACCGAGACACTATGCTAGCCAATGTCCAACCAAAGCCTTACATATAGGAGAGCTAGAAGAGGACGAGTCTGAACCCATTGCTGAACCTGAAGAAGAGGTGTATGAGGCTGACTCAAGTCTGATCGAGGAGTGTGAAGATTATGAACCCAAAGAAAATTTAGAGAAAAAAACTCATGAGCCCACTGAAAAATCTAAAGAAGACACCTATGAGTTGAGTCCAGTAGAGGAATCAAAAGAAAAAGATCCTAAACCCACTATAGAATTTGAAGAAGAAATGACTGAGCCAGGATCACATTTAATAAATGAACATGAGGATTCACCAATCTTGTCCACAGAAGGAGTTCAGGAACAAACCCTTAATGACCACCATCGGATGTTCATCAAGATAAACTTCCCAAAAATTTTCCTGATCCCCTTCTACCATCTAGGAACATCCAGCCTGCCCTAGATCTAAAACCTATAGATCCTCCTAGTGCTAATCATAAGGTTAGGACAAGTATACCATTGATTGCTCTTAAGCATAGAAGTTCATTGAACCATATCTACCCTAAGGAGTTCTATGCCATAATCCATGTCCTAAAACTATGGAGGAATTATCTGTAGGGATCCGGTGCAATGCAGTGAAAGGGTAATTTCAAAATATAGAAATTAATATGCACCAAAACCCTAAAACAGGAACTCCTTAATAAGACTAGAATGTATGAAGACAAACATTTCTATGCAAATTGAATTAGAATACCAACCTGTAATCGCTAATTCCAATTTATGAAGACTTAAAACTTGAAGATCAACGGGCTAATTGAATTCACCAGGCATCCAAGTGTCCGCCCTCCGATGGTGATCCACACAGAGCAATGATCAAGAACACTATCTTCTTGTCCAATGGTTCCTCCTATTGAGTTCTTCTTCCTAGAACTCAATTCTTCGGATTATGGCTGGAATTCTTCCACACAAGAGGTTGCCTTCCTTTCTTTTATCTCTTCTCATCCTTCCACTAAGACCTTGACCCTCTAAGACACTCTTGTCTTGAAGATAAGACTTTGTCCTAAGGGGATTTAGGCTTGTCTTAAATTGGAGTAGAAAATAAGACAAGAATGTCTTAATGTAAGAAAGAAAGAACAAAATCAGAACTCCTTCTTTCCTTTACCGTCGGAGACTTTCGCTCTTGTTCTTGTTCAGTAGCAGAGTTTCAACAGAGGTGTACTCTGTAAAGGAAACAGTGCAAGGACAAGAAAAGAGAGAATGAGTCTTTAGGAGAGAGGAAGAAGAATAAAAAATTACCGGGTTCTGATTTTCCTGACCCCTTAAATAGATCTCAGAGAGGCGGCCACACATCTCTTCATGAAAAACTTCTCACACCCTTTCTCATTTTCTCACGCCCCATCCTTCCTTCTCACGGCCTTTCGGATAAATCCCATGGCTTTTCTTAAATGAAAAATCATGATGTTTAAAAGAAAGGAGTCGCGACTTTTAATCTCGAGGAGATGTTATTTCGCACAACCGGGAAGCAACGAATGCTTTCTGCCTTTCTCAAAAAAACATCAACCCTTGGATTCCAATCCAAGGGGGGACAATTGAGGCGCTAAAAGAGAGAAGGAATGCCGCCCCATCTTAATTCATCGGAGAATTAAGTGGGCGCGCCAAGAGTCCATGCGCCCATGGACTCCTCCATATGGCATGCCAAGAGTCCATAAGCGCATGGACTCTTGATGTTTTTGGCGTGCAAGGGGTAAGGGTGGGTGGTATGCTAGCCTAAGTAATTGGTTAGCCATAATCCCTAAAACCTCAATTATGGTCTAATTAGATCCAATCAGAACCCAAATTGAATCAATTCGGAACCCTAATTCGAATCCAATTCGAATAGAAGTTAGGATTTGCAACACTTGCTAGAGTGTCTTCATGCAAATGACTCTTGATCAATTCTCTTAAGTGTGTGACCCATTGGGTTCCATATCTAGCCAGCAGTGGGTTCGAATACAAGTTGACTAATTTGATTAGAACTCTTTCTAATCGATTTAGGTCAAATCGGGCTTACCCGATTTTGATCAATTAGGACTCTTCCTAATAATGATCATTAAATTTGATCAACCCACAAGACAAGATTGACGTCTAGCAACGTGTCATGTCTACCCGGAAGATATGGAAATTCTGGTGAAATACCAAAACTACCCTTCAGTAGAAAGTTACCGTACAATTAAATCCTTCGATCAGCCTGCACCCAAATATAATTATGGATATGGATATATGTCAAATCCAATATTATATTTGTTTCTAGCTCAATCTTATATTGATGATTCAATTATCTTGATATTAGAAACCATCTCTAATATCTTTACTTTGATCAAAGATTCCCTGAATCATCATCCGATTGATAACTAGCTAGATGCAATCTCCTCTTACTAAGAGTGATCGATTCTTTGTTGACCTACTCATTACCTTCATATCCAATTCACCATTCCCAATATCAATCTTGTGCATGACTCAGTGTCATGATTAGGATGAACCAAAGCATGGGTTCATGTACATAAGGTACTTATGGCAGTCTCAGGTCAAAGGATTACTTGTACTACTCCCACTATGAGAACCTTCTATTGACATGTAGCTAAGACTCCATTAGATGTCTCAAGTTGGATCATATCAGTGTACTCATTCTCTAATGAGCACCCACATCCTAGTATTAGTGTCATACACAAGTGACTGTGAGAGCAGTCACCCTCTCCAGTATACATGTGATGTGCTAGTCTTACCGGAAAAAAAACCTTGATCCCCTACTCAGGGTTCCTTTGACTAGGAATATTTTAGATAAGGTTTTGAGACTTTAGGTCTCACTGGTATGATCTCATCATAATCCTAAAATCATAGCCCTAATCTATAGGTTCATCATATAATAATAAACACAGCGTATGATGAAAAATAATGCCTTTATTAAAATATAGTCAATTACAATGGTTTGGGAGATACAACATAGATTGGCTTGTAGGGCATATCCCTTTCATTATCTAATTCCACGAGGTTTAGTTTTATACCCCTATCAAAAGACTTTCAGGGTTTTTAATTCACAAAGGATTTTAAGCTTAAAACCTGAAAGATGGACCAAGTTCCTAAGGAAATATACCTCTTGGTGCGAAGTAGATGTAGGTAGTGAATTAGTATCTGGTTATGAGCCCAATAAGCCCACATACCTAATCCATCAATTCACTCCTACACCGATCTCTGCACAGCATCTGTATTAGGGCATTAGCACTCATTTGAACACTGATAATAACATGGCTAATTCTCGTAAAAGTTTAAAAATTTTTTGAAGGAGACTATGTAATGATCAGGCTTAGACCTAAACAGTTTCCACCCGGACCATGAAGAAGCTGCATGCCCGTGGTGCTGGTCCTTTTAAAGTGTTAAAGAATGTTGGACCTAATGCCGATGTACTTGAGTTACCCCCAGAGTTAGGCATCAGTTCCACCTTCAACATTACAGATCTTGTAGAGTATAGGGCACCAGCAGTAATACCTAGTGAGCCTTTCAAGCCTGAACCAATTCTTGAGAGTAAGCCCATCCCTGTGTGTCCACCAAGCAACTTACGTGGTGGAGAGAACCGATCGAGCACATCCTGGATACTCAAATTATCACAACCCGGTATAAGGTTACCAATGTTACCTGGTTCGATGGCAAGGTAGGCCAAAATCCGAGATTCATGGATCACTCACAAGGACCTGTAGCGGATTGATCCAGACCTACTTAAGCATTACCAGATTCGAAAAGATCTATACTCGACATGGTGGAGTTCCTCCCACCCTAAGAGAATTGGTGCATATACCAGGATTCGAAGGAGACTCAATTCAATTTAGTTTGACTAACACTTAGCCAATTTTCTTTGAATCCTATCAACTGGTCCATTACATTTTTTTAATTAAGTCATGTAAAGTTTGAGTCCTGTAACCAATGAGCTTGCCTTGACCAAGTGAAGAAGCATTATATTGAAGAAGACCAAGATGTGCACCCAAATGCCAAGTGGCGACCAACACAAGATGAAACATAAATGCCCTCATGAAGAATTTAAACTGGGGACCACATGGAGACACTTGGTGCCCATGCATGCAGATTTTCAGATTTAGAGATACTTGGCAACCACATGGAGACACTTGGCACCCCACTTTGAAACCCCATGTTGATTTTAAAATTTGGAGACACTTGGCAACCACATGGAGACACTTGGCACCACATTTTGAAACCCCATGCAGATTTTCAGATTTGGTGCCCCCTTTTCATGAAATTTGAAATTCAAATTTGTAACTACCTTTCCCCTCTTTTCATGTAAAATTTGAATTTCAAATGGGGCTTAGAAGTCTATAAATAAGCCCCTAATCTCTTTATAGGAAGATGCTACTTTGAATGAAAGATAATTTTTTTTTGAGCCCATTATTGTGAGTTTTCATTTTCGATGTGAGATGCACCGTCCTCTGATAGGGAGAGGGTGTGAGTCCCAATCTACCATCTAGTTCCCATAGTTCATCCGTTTCCCATCAACCATACCTTGGTGTTGACGTTCCCCTATAACCCATGGAGTTGATGCCCCTACCCATGGAGCAGCCGGCCTAGTCTTCATCAAGGTGCCAAGCATTCTTCAAGCCATCACTCTCCATCCTTCCTTATTTTCTTAAGTTATTTGTTGTATTTCTTACATTTGCTAAGTTCTCTTCTTGCTTGTAGGGTTCTCAAGAGTGCCGGTCTAAAGAGGAAGCTTATCATACCAAAGAACCCCTACAATGGAGTCTACTATATGGGAAGTGTTGATTTCTTCATCCTCGGTGCCGGATCCGGAGGGGAGAGTACCTTCTTCTGGGAGTAGATCGAATCACTATTTGGTATCACCCCCCTTACTCTTGCTCTATCTATTGAAGGTAGCCTTAGCCCTATTCTTAGGGATTTCTTAATCCTTCTAGGTCCTTGGTTCTTTACACTTAGAAGACTAGTTATGAGCATGTCTTTACTTCTCTCTTTGTAGTTTTCTTTAGATAGCTTCTTTCATCTTTTATTGGAAATTAAAGAATATAAAAATCTGATTCATTACTATAATCATCAAACCTTCGTTAGGCCTTTCATCTTGCATCATAACCCCACAAGGAGTGCCTTGTATTCCGCCTGGTTATTGGTAGTCTCAAACAGGAAGCGCATTAAGCACTCGACCACGACCCCATCATGATTAGCGAGGATGAGGCCAGCTCCGCTTCCCCCTGCATTCAACACGACATCCACTTGGAGAACCCAGACCTCCTCGTGAGCTGGCCACTACGTCTGGTGCTCTGGGAAGTCTCCTCTAGCTCTTTGCCCATGTTTGTGCACTCAACCAAAATGTTAGCCAGCACTTGTGCCTTTTAGGATGGCCTCAGGCGATAGGTGATGTCAAACTCACTGAGCTTCAATGCCCACTTCACCAGATGCCTCGACATGTCCGAATGGCTGAGTATGGCCCTTTGTGGTTGATCAGTCAGGACTACGATCGGGTAGACTTGGAAATATGGCTTGAGATGCTGAGCAGATATAATGAGTAAAAAATTTGTTTTTCAGAGTGGGTGTACCTAGTTTTCGTATCCCAGAGGAGCTTGCTAATATAGTACACCAACTTCTAAACTCCATCACCGTCTGTGTGAACGAGCACCAAATTGATAACTCCCGGCATGACAACCAGATATAAGAAGAGCTCCTCCTCATCGTCAAGCATAGAGAGCAGTGGTGGTAATGCCAAGAACTTTCTCAGCTGTTCAAAGGCCTCTTAGCATTCCTTCGTCAGGCGAAGTTATGTATCTTGTGCAACACCTTGAAGAAAAGTAGGCAATCATCGACGGAGCGCGAGATGAACTGGCTCAAAAATGCAGTCCGACCAGTCAGGCACTATACTTGCTTCTGCGAGGTGTGGTGTTCCATGTCGATGATTGCTTGGACCTTCTCTGGGTTGGCTTCGATTCCACTCTAAGTTACCATGAAGCTCAAGAATTTTCTAGCCACCACGTTGATGGTACACTTGGCTGGATTCAGCTTCATCTAATGAAAGTAGAGATTGTGGAAGGCTTTTGCTAGGTTTGCAACATAGTCTGACTCCGACCAACTCATGACGAGCATGTCATCCATGTAGACTTGCATGTTATGGCCAATTTTATCTTTAAAGACCTTGTTGAATAAATGCTGGTAAATAGCTCCTGCATTCTTCAGATCAAAAGGCATCATCTGATAGTAGTACATCCCGTAGTCCATGATGAAGGCAGTGTGCTCCTCATCTTTCGGATGCATTTTGATCTAGTTGTACCTAGAGAATGCATCCATGAAGGTGAGTAGACGATGCCCCGAGGTGGCATCCACCAGCTGATCGATCATCGGGCTAGGGAAGCTATCTTTTGGGCAGGCTCGGTTGAGGTTGGTGTAATCTACAAAGATTCTTCACCTTCCATTGGCTTTTTGACCATGACCACGTTTGCCAGCCACCTAGGTGAAAGTTTAAAAGGCCTTGTAGGCAGATAAACTATATTTTAAAGTATAGCATGGTAGAAGACTTGGTAGATCGATCAAGTCGATTTACCAATCAACTTGCAATAGGATCCGACATAACAAAAGTGCATGTAGAGATATCAAGAGCAAAGAAAAGGAAAGGGTATGTTACCTTTAACCTTTGGATGCAGGTGATGAAGAGCCGCTGAGCCACACAAATATCTGGCCTCTGTAGGTAGTTCACACCAGGACTCGATCCCAATACCCTCCCTTGGAGTGCTAGCGCCTTACGATCTTTGAGGCCGATCTTTTCCTTCCTTGGACCTGCAAGACTTTCTTGAAGCCACCGAAAAATCTGGTTAGGAAATAATGGGGAGAAGTAGAAGTGGAACCCTTCCCAGCTAACTGTTTCTTCCCAAACCCTAGCTTGATTGCTAGGTAGGCTCACACCCAAAATCCAAATCCTCTCAAACCCCACTCTAAAGATACCTTCTCTGGTTATGGCAATAGAATCAGATACAGATTACTAGGCCCTATTTGGTTTACATAGTCATATGTCAAAGTTTTGAAAATTTTGTAATCAATTAAGATTGAGTCCCGTAATAAGTTGAGGTTAGTTGATTTGTCTCAACCCTCAACCTAGTCTAGTACATTGAGTCTTGTACATCAGTATGATTCTAGTATGAGTCCACTTCTTATACAAGAGAGGAGGCTACACTATTTGGAGTTCCACCAGACCTCATTTTGGAAACAGAGGTAGTTACATCAGCTTAGGGAAGCTCAATTGACACCTAGGTGCCCTGATTCCCTCTAAATCCCATTTCAGATGCTAGATTCCCTCCAGATGCTTCCAGAATATTCCATATGCTAGGAGCCCTTGTTTTCCAGGTTATCCCAGCACTCCAGGCCTTCAAATTCAAGCCCAAGAAGCAAGCCCAAGCAAGAAGAACCAAGATTCCCTTTTGATACTGGGAATATGCTAGCCCGAGGAACCAGGCACCCCAGCTTCCAGGAGGCCCAAGCCCATGCTCCTTGGCCCATGGCTGACCTCCCATTGCTATCCTAAAGCCCAACACACCATTCAAAGAGGTATTAGGCATCCAAAGATGTTGACCAAGTTCAAGCCAATGTGAAGAAGGAGAAAACAAATCCTAGTCTTACCTAGTTGGGATTCCTAATCCTTTTAAGCCTTGTAATTCTAACCTAGCTAGGAAAGAACATGTTATCTAACTAGGAAGTTGACTTGTAACCTAAGTGAAACCCTAATTAAAGAGGTCATGGGAACTCTATATATATTCCACCCCTCCCCCTCTTGTAATCACCTTTTTCTTATGAATACAACCTTGCTGAATTTCAAGTAATTGCCTTGTGTTTGGTGTTCTAGTATTGGTTCTCATGTTCTTGTGTGCTCTCCTTGTGTTCCCAGATTGAAGCCCTACTGCCCTAGCTTCCATCTACATCCTTGGAGATCAGCCATGCCCAGAGGATGGCACCCTAGCTGCTGCCCCAATCAAGCAAATGCTTCTTCCCTGGACATCCGCACCTAAACCTAGTTTCTTTCAATTCTAAACCCTAGTTTCTATTCCTTTGTTTGATTGCTATTTTGATTGACCCCTGATGTTTTGCAGGATCCCTGAGGTGTTACTCATCTTCAGAGAAGGCTTTCCTTGTCTCCAGGACTGCCCAAATCAGCCATCTAATCAAGGAAACTGAGCTTCATCATCCAGACTCCAATCAGAGTGCTGTGTGATCTCTTCATCGAAAGTTCTTCAAATCACTGATTGGTAACATCCTTCCCATCTTTTAATTTCTGATTTGATGAAGATAAGCTATCCTAAACTGGGTGTTCTAAACACTCCGGTCCTGGCTACTTTTATCTTGCAAGAGTTCTTTGTGATCATGATGATTCTTTGCATTACTTTTCCTTATGCTAGTTTTTACTTTTATTTGGAAATTTAGCATACAAACTTAAATTATAAAAATCACAAACAAATTATTTTACTATTTTCCCTGCATGTTTAGAAATCTTAAAGTCATCTTGCATCCTTTTTGGTATCAGAGCGGGTTTGGGATAGTTTTTATCTTCTTTGCATTTACAAACCATAAATTCTGCATCCTATCCACTGCATTAGATATCTATTTCTCATCTGATTCTGACTATCTAAGAATATTATTTTTCTATGAAATTTTCATAAATTGTTCTCCGTCATGTCCTCTGTTTTATCAATAATTTTAATTAATTTTATAGAAACCCTAAATCATTAAATTTAGCATATTAGAAACCCTAATAGAATCTTAAAAATTTCTATAGCAGTCCAAAAAACCCTAGGATTTTCATTATCATTTGATTTTTTTTTGTATGAAATTTGGTAGGTATCGTCATCACTGTCAATACACTATGTTAGAAGTTTTTGAATTTTTTTATGCATTGAGATCTATGCCAAATTCTACATCATCTGAAACCCTAATTTTCTGATTTTTGCTATTTCTGCACCTTGACTCAACCTAACCTAATCAACTTCCAAACACCCCAATCCCAAGCCTAATTTGATTGCTAATCTAATCAACTTAAACCTAATTGTCATTTCATAAAATATTCATAAAATATTTTTATCTTTCTAATTGTTTTAGATTGCATCAGCACCATCAATTGCCATCATCTTTACCCTAATCTTAAGGGCAACACAATATCTAAGATCAGGGCAGGATTTCATCACCTGTCTTGGGTCCAAAACAACCATCATCATACTAACTCAAGCCTAATTAAAATCAATTAGACCTAATTTTCCCTAGAGGGCTAGGAGACATCAACAGGTCGAGTCTGAGCTATGTGGCCCAACTAGTGCATTTAATCCTGTGGCTATTACTGAAATCTAGTGTCTAAGGCTGAGGGTCAGAGTCAAACGACCTAAGTTGTGCTGTGGTTTTTAATTGGGTCCCTGTGAAAGTAGGGGGGCCTCCTACACTCTCATCCTCTACCTGGCCAGATGAAGGATTAGCTACTAGGCTAGGTGTAAGTTAAGCTGACCCACCCAGTTTTGGCTCAAGGTCTAGGAAACCCTAGATTAAGTTAACCTATTTGCATGCTTGGCTGCACCATTTTATTTTGACAGATTGTTTGATTGTATGACCACTAGATTAGGAACCCAATACCATAAGTCTAAACCCCAAACCGACTCAGCCATGGATCCTAATTTGGAGGCCATCCTGAACCAGCTTGCCCAATTAACTACCAAATCCCAAGCCCAGTTTGCCCAAATGAACCAATCCAATGCCCAATCCAAAGCCCAGATTGCCCAGATAGACTGTAGGTTTGACCAAAGAAATAAAATGTTTGACCAACTGATCCAATCCAATAGCCAAACGATCCGTAGGATTGATCCATTAGATAACCAAATAGGATCCCTAGGCAGGACCCATAGAGCTGAACCCTACCCTATAATCCCTAGGAACCCATAGTCCCTAGGTTTGAACCCATAACCTTTAAATCCATAACCCTTAGTTTACCCATCCTTGTTACCCCAGACCTTAGTCAATTTTTCATTAGCCAAACCTCTCTTACCACCCTATTGGTTCACTAAAATGACTTAGAAGAAGAAATATATGAGGCTGACCTAAGTCTGGTAGAGTATGAAGATAATGAGTCTATTGAAGATCTAGAAGAGTACCCTATAGAAGATCCAAGATTAGTTGATTATAACCAAACCTAGATAGAAATCAACCTAGAATTAGTTAAGTCGAAAGTCTAGTACAACCAACCCAGTTCAACCATGGAGTCCTATCTTAGAGTAGAGACCCTCCTTAAAGCCATGATTGAATGACTTGACCAATTCATTACCCAATCCCAAAGTCAGTTTACCCAATCAACAACCCAAACCAACTAGATGACCTAAACCAACAACCAAGCAACAAATAGGTTGAACTAGGTAGAATCCAATCTATTGTTAGTTAATCCAGTAGAAACCCAGGTAGAAGCCACCCTGGAGTTAGCTGACTTTAACCACACCCAACCTATAGTGGAGGAACCCTTAAAGGAAGAAGACGATGAGGAATCCAATCCCATTATTACTTTTACCCGAGGAGCCACCAGAAGAAAGCCCAATTAGAGAGCCTAGTCCTTTGATTTATGAGCCAGAAGAGTTTATTAAGGACTTGACCTCTTTGAATCAGTACCCTCATGATGAAGTCACTTCCTTAATCCTAATTGAAGATCTTTTTCCTGAAATTAGTGACCCATTCTTCCATAAGACAGACCCAGTAGATAGACACCAACCCCTTAAGGTCAACCTAATTAGTTTAGGATTAATCCCTGACATCCTTTCTTATATCCTAGTCTATCCAATTAACCCCAAACCCTTTTCTTACTTTCCACCCAATCAGACTAATCCTGAATCCACCTCTTATTTTCTACCATTTTTGAAAATTTTTTCTGTTTTCTTTACTATTAGGTTGCATTTTATAGGAATTTGCATGATGCATTCATTCTTTAAGCATGTAATATTTGCATCTTACTTTAGGAGAACCCTAAAAAATCTAGTAGGAGTACATAGTAAGTTCTCATGTGCATGCCATGCTAGGGTCAAACCTAAAGAGTTTATAGTCTACTAGGTTTTATCTCTTAGAGTTCAATAAAATATCCTTTGATATGGATGTCTAGTTGAGTCTATCAGGTATTAGTTGAGTCTAATAAATGCACAGCCTGAATTACATGTCTGCACCTACACTACCCTCTGCACAGCATATGCATATGAAAATTAGTCAAAAGCTGAACATAACTAATGAACAAAATAACAACTTGGCTAATTCCTAAAAGAGAGAAAGAATTTTTGCAAAGGATTTTGTAATTGTAAGGGAATTTCTGCTCGTGAAGCTGGCCCATCCAAAATAATGAATAGTAGTGGACCCAATGCCTATGTACCTGAGATACCACCGGATTTAGGTATTAGCTCCACCTTCATTATCTTAGATCTATAGAGTTTAGGGAGCTAGAAGTGATACCCAACGAGCCCCTTAAGCCACTCCCTTCCTTTTGAGTGAACCTACCCTAGAGCAACTAAATACAATTTGGCCTTTTAGTGAGATAAAGATTGAGAGAATCCTGGATGATCAAGCCATATGTACCAAGAATAAAGGCTATCAGAGGTATTTGGTCCGATGGCAAGGTCGACCAGAATCTGAGGACTCGTGGATCACCTATGAGGATCTGCATGCCTCAACCCAAACCTACCCGAGCATTATAAGAGCCAAATTGACCCTTACTCGACGGTGTCGAGTTACTCCCATCCCGAGAGAATTGATGGGGACACCAGAATCAGACACAGATTACTGGACCCTATTTGGTTTACTTAGTCATGTGTCAAAGTTTTGAAAATTTTGTAATCAATTAAGATTGAGTTCTGTAATAATTTGAGGTTAGTTGATTTGTCTCAACCCTCAATTTAGTCCAATACATTGAGTGCTGTAAATCAATATGAGTCTAGTTTGAGTCCACTTCTTGTACAAGAGAGGAGGCTACATATTTGGAGCTCCACCAGACCTCATTCTGAAGCTAGAGGAGTTACATCAGCTTAGGGGAGCTCAATTGATACTAGGTGCCCTGATTCTCTCGAAATACCATTTTAGATGACAAATTCCCTCTAGATGCTTCTGGAATATTCCATATGCCAGGAGTCGATGTTTCCCAGGTTATCCCAGTACTCAAGGACTTCAAATTCAAGCCCAGAAAGCAAGCCCAAGCAAGAAGAACCAAGATTCCCTTTTGATACCGGGAATATACTAGCCCAGGGAACCAGGTGCTCCAGCTTCCAGGAGGCCCAAGCCAATGCATCCTTGGCCCATGGCTGACCTCCCCTTGTTTCCCTAAAGCCCAACATGCCATTCAAAGAGGGAATAGGCAGCCAAAGATGTTAACCAAGTCCAATCCTAGGTGAAGAAGGAGAAGACTAATCCTCTTCTAACCTAGTTTGGATTCATAATCCTTTTAAGCCTTGTAATTCTATCCTAGCTAGGAAAGAACATGTAGTCTAACTAGGAAGAGGACTTGTAACGTAAGTGTAACCCTAATTAAAGAGGGCATGGAACTCTATAAATACCCCACCCTTCCTTCTCTTGTAATCACCTTTTCTTATGAATACAACCTTGCTGAATTTTCAAGTAATAGCCTTATGTTTGGTGTTCTAGTATTGGTTCTCTTGTTCTTGTGTGCTATCCTTGTGTTCCCGGATTGAAACCCGGCTACCCTATCTTCCATCTACATCCTTGGAGATCAGCCAAGCTCAGAGGAAGACGCCCTAGCTGCTACCCCCATCAAGCAACTTCTTCTTCCCCAGGACATCCACACCTAAACCTAGTTTCTTTCAATTCTAAACCCTAGTTTTATTCCTTTGTTTAATTGCTATTTTGATCAACCCCTAGTTTATATTTACTTTGTTTTCAACCTGATATTGCAAGATCCCTGAGTGTTACACCTCCCAGAGGAGGCTTTCTTGCCTCCAGGATCGCCCAAATCAGCCATCTAATCAAGGGAACTAAGCTTCATCATCCAGACTCCAATTGAGTGCTGTGTGATCTCTTCATCGAAAATTCTTCAAATCACTAATTGGTAACATCCTTCCCTTCTTTTAATTTTGATTTGATGAAGATAAGCAATCATTAATTGAGAGTTTCTCAACTCTCGGGTTCTGGCTACTTATTATCTTACATGAGTTCTTTGCGATCATGGTGATTCTTTGCATTGCTATTCCTTATGCTAGTTTTTTGTTTTATTTGGGAATTTAGCCTACAAACTTAAATTATAAAAATCATAAAAAATTATTTTACTATTTTTCCCGCATGTTTAGCAATCTTAGAGTCCTCTCGCATCATTCCCTTCCTCTCTTAGAAAAGCCCAGTAAAGTTAACCTCAACTAACTCTGCTATCCCTACAAAGAGACCTATTTATAGTAGCAGCAAAGATGGAGAGAGATTTGGAAGGAGGAGTGATTAGGGGAGAGGGTTAAGGGTTGAACTAAATTAGCTCTAGGTTTATATGGGAGAAAATTTCCATTCCAAATAATGCATTCCATAAAAAACCTTGGAGCAAATTTCAGCCAAGATTTGAAATTTGAATTCAAAATTCAAATTTGAATCTTTTAACGGAAAGTGAGCATGACAAATCAAATCTAATTTGATTCTAAGCCAAATCACATTTGGCTTGACTCATCAGATTTTAATCATAGTGCAAATAAGTCCTCCAAAAATTTACTAATCAAATTAGTGAAAAATCCTTGTCATAACCAAGTATTGACTTATGGAAGTGTTGACATTTGGGTCATGGTCAATCATATTGACCCCATAGTGATGCTAAACGATTCTCAATCATTGATTGACCTTTATCAGATAAAAAACCCTATGGTGTGTGATCCCATAGGTTCGAACACTAAGTCGGTAGCACTATAATGTTTCCAGTACCAGTCAAGTCATCTAGTAATGATACTCGACATCCGAATAAGTCGAAGATGCAGAGCAATTCTCTAGAACCTCTGATATATGGTACCGCATAATTAATCCATTTGACCTCGTAATGCTCAGGATGACCTTGGGTTTGACTGCCAACCCTAATTTAATACATCCAGATTATATCTCAACCTTACAAGTTCTGTGACTCCTCAGAAGAACTACCGTGGCCAAGGTTTTGCTAAATTAAGTCATAGTGAGTCATTCACTCCAAACCATTTGGAGGGATCAATTCATCTTGATCCACCACTACTCCACTTGTACTTGACTTTACTCAGAAACCTCCTATCACTAGATTAAAAATCTAGGTAGTCCGATATCAAAGTACAGTGAGTTGTTTGCAAGCTACCATGGTAGCCTCAGGTCTGAGGGATATATATACCCATACCCTTCGTGAGCAACCCTTTGGCAGAAGGGAGCTCCACAAATGGTCACATTCAGTGAGACATCATATATTTCACCTGTATGTTATATCAGCGACTTTACACTCCTTGGTTAAGAGGATAACCAACCAATGTGACACAACAACCTACGCTTGATACATCATCATCCTATAACAATGTATCCTTTGCTTGTGAACCAGTTTAAGAACAACTCGATACATCCTCTTTGTATCAAATATAATGTAGTTCTAAGGACTCCATCACACAAGAGTTCTTTTTAGAAAAATGCACATGTGATGAATAGCCAAAAAAATAACTTTAATTCATTTAAAGAATTCATATATAATTACAAAATAGTATAACCATCTACACCTTAGACAATTAGCTTTGGGACACTATTCCGAACACTGGGAACTGGACTTCACGAATGTAGCCCGCTACAAGGAGTTTCTCCACCTCTTCATTGATTGACCTCTACCTTTCTGGGGCAAAACTTTTCTTTTCCACCAGATTGGACGACACTTCTGATCGATGTTTAGCATGTGAGTGATGACGTCAATAGGGATACCCAGCATATTTGCCATAGTCCAAGTGAATAAATCCGTATTCATCAGGTGGAAACTCAATAAGTGGTCTTTCTCATTGTCCTATAGCTAGTCGCTAATCTACACCATCTTTGATGGATCTATACCGAGGGGACATGACAACAGGCATTTTATTGGCTTTAGCCCTTGATTTTGCTGACTAACAAAATGTTGAGTATATGTTTTGTACTAATATTTCAATTATAGTTATGAGTTTCAGGATACAGGCACCTCAAATTTTTAATATAAAAGTATCAAGGTACTCATTGGAAGCTAAGCAATCTTTGCTCTTCTCATCTTAAAAAGGTCTCAAAATAGATCAATCGGAGCTTTACAAAAAGTGTATTGAAGTTTTATTGAAGAACATCTTGAATTTTGAAGGTTGGCACAAGTTTTATCAAGTGGCAGAGTCAAGTGTCGACTCATGGCATGCAAAGTGTCGACACTTCAAAAGGTTGGCACGTAGAAATCCCTTTGGCATGCAAAGTGTCAACACTTCAGAAGGCTGGCACATAAAAATCCCTTTGGCATGCCAAGTATCGACTCAGAAATCAGGTATCAACTCATAAAAGTCAGGTGTCGACTCATAGAAATTAAGTATTGACTCATAGCCTAAGAAAAATGAAGATATAGAACTATGCCATTTTGAGATGTTTTCTATCAAGTGTCGGCTTAGAAGACTCAAGTGTCGACTCACATGGTTCAAGTGTCAACTCCTAGCCTAAGAACAGAAAAAGGATAGAACCCTGGTTTATCAAAAGCTTATCCTTAAGTCGACTCTTGCTCATCCAAGTGTCAACTTATGAAGACTTAAGTATCAACTCATAGAAGTCAAGTGTCAACTTATGGGTTTTGACAGCTATAATGGCTATATTTTCTGAGAGTCAGATTTGAGCCCTACAAGCTCTTAATGGCTAGTTTTGCTCCATCAATGATCCTAAATTATTTTTTGGAAGGTTTTGAAGTATTTAACGTTCACTAAACTCATTCATGAAGAACGAACTCACAAGAGACAAGATATTTCTTGAGAACTTCACTTCCAAAGTCAAAAACAGGGTAAAGAGAAGATTTCACTGAAAAAGCTTACAAGCCTTCATTTCAGCATTCCAAAAGCAGTCTTTGAAGTGATTCCAAAGAAAAGACAACTCAAGCAATCATCAAGAGCCACAAAGCTTCCATATTCTACTCTATGAGAGAGTTTGCTTGTGCTTTATATTTGTATCTCTGATTTCATTTATTATACTAGTTTCAAGGGTGTTTGAAACTAGGTGTTAGGCCATTCCAAGCCTTGAATTGGGATCCAAGCCTAGGTTGGCTTGAGTAAAGGTTGTTGATGAGCCTGAGTGAGAAAACTAACTTTGGATTTGACTTGTGAGCCTATTGAAATCAAGATGGTTATAATCTTGGTTGATTATAGTAAAATTTTCAAGGGATAGCTTGGGGAGTAGATGTAGGTGCTTGGTGTACTCGAACCACTATAAACCTTTGTGTTTATGTGTATACTCTTTGTTATTTTGCATTTACTGCTTATACTCTTATCATTGCATCTCATTCATTTGGTGCACACTTGCATTGCTTCATAAACACATTATTTTCATCATATATCTACTTTAGTTTTTTAAAGAAACACAATTCACCCTATTTCTTGGATTGCTATGCTGGGCAACAAGTGGTATCAAAGCTTGGTACTCAGCATATAGGTCTATCAATCTTGAGTCAAAGATCTAAATGGTAGCCCAAATCGGTGTTGGAATTATTGAGGGACAAGACTCAAATCGTCCCACCTTGTTTAATGGCACAAATTATACTTATTGGAAAACATGCATGCACATTTATATTCAAGTCATTGATTATAACATTTGGAGGACTATTGTTAAGGGTCCTCATCAGCCTACAACCTTGGTTGATGGCATTCTCACTCCTAAGTTGGAAGATGAATGGGATGAGAATAGCATTAAGCAAGTTGAGCTTCATGTTAAGGCTATGAATTTACTATTTTGTGCTTTAGACCCAAGTGAGTTCAATAGAATCTCAAATTGTCTATTCGCTAAGAAAATATGGGACACACTTGAAGTTACCCATGAGGGTACACATCATGTGAAGACTACCAAAGTTAACATGCTCATTCACACATATAAAATGTTTAGAATGGAACCATCTAAATCTCTTAGTGAAATGTACACTCGATTTAATAACATTATGAATGGCATGAGAAGCTTAGGTAAAGTCATTTCTGATGCTGAATTAGTGAATAAAATTCTCAGGTCACTTCCTTCATCATGGGATCCAAAAGTGATAGCCATTGAAAAAGCTAAGGATGTCAACTCACTACCTCTTGAGTAGCTTCAATGATCTCTCATGATAAATGAGCTATCATTAAAACAAAAGGTTGTGAACAATGACAAGAAAAAGAAGACCATAGCATTCAAGTCCACAACCAAGAAAGATACATGTGATGATTTCATCGAGAAAGATGATGAAGATGAAATGGCTCTCATCTCAAGAAAGTTTAGGAGGTTCATGCGAAAGAAAAGGTATAGTTTTAAAAAAAGCTTCAAAAGGGAGAGCCTAGTAAAGAAAAGAAAAAGAGAAAGAAAGGGAGCAACCTAGTTATTTCGAATGTAAGAAACTCAGCGACTTTAAGATGGACTGTCTCTTACTCAAGAAATGTAGAAGGAAACTAAGAAAGAAAGCAATGATGGCCACCTGGAGCGAGAGCGAGGACTCGAGTTTAGATGAAGAGCAGCAAGAAGTCACTAATTTTTGTTTAATGGCTAATGATGAAGAGGTAAAATTTGAATTTGAAGATGAATTTACTTTTGAAGAATTGCATGATGTTTTTGATGATTTAGTTGCCAAGTATCAAAAACGTAAAATGAAAAACAAAGAGCAAAAAAAACAAAATTTGGAATTGATTAAAACAAATGATAAGTCCTTTATTGAAAATGATTGTTTGCTTCAAGAAAATTAAAGTTAACTGATAAAATTATCTTTTAGAAAAAGAAAAAGAAGATTTGAAAAGAAAAAATCTTTTGCAACAACTAAAAAGTTTGCTAAATAAAACAAAGAACTTTTGCAAGAAAATAAGAAGTACAAGGATGAGCTTGAAAAATTAAAACTTTTATTTAAAACTTATAGTTTTGAAAAACTCAATATGCTTTTAAATAATCAAAGAGCTATTTTTATAAAGTAGGATTAGGTTTTAAACCATAGAAATAACAAAAAGTTTTCAAGAATTTCTTTGTGCCTGCTTCATCTTCCATTACTTGTTATTCTTGTGGCAATATATGACATAAATCATATTTATGTAACAAAAAAAAAAAAAATAAAGTTAGAAAAGTTTGGATTCTAAAAGGAACCATATCCACTAATCCTAAAGGATCCAAGATGACTTGGGTACCTAAAGTCTCCACCTGATTTATCATTGTAGGTAAGTCTTGCAACCAACAAAAGAATATTGTGGTACCTCGACAGTGGTTGCTCAAGGCACATGACTGGAGATGTGGAGCAGTTCTCTTCTCTTGAATATCAAAATGGTAAAAATATAACCTTCGATGATAATAGAAATGGCAAAATCATTGGGATTGGTAAAGTCCATATCACCCCCTCTACTTATATAATAATGTTCTTTTTGTTGATGGTTTAAATAATAATTTATTTAGTATTAGCCAGTTTTGTGATATATTTTAAAGTTATTTTTGAATCTTCCAGGTGCATTGTTTCTAGTCTTGATGACAATGGCATCAAGTTTATTGATCATATATAGGCATGGCAATATTTATATGGTGATCTTGAGATCTTCTAGTGCAAAATGGTCAATGCCTAGTGGCAATGGAAGCTAATATCAATGAAACTAATTGGACTTGGTAGACTAGGACATGCAATGATGCATTTGCCTTTCAAAACTTAACAAAAAGAATCTCATAAAAGTTTTGCCAAAACATAGTTTTGAAAAAGATAAGATTTATAGTGCTTGCCAACTTGAAAAACAAACTAAATCTTTTTTCAAACCTAAAGAAGTTGTCTCTACATCTAGACCCCTAGACTTACTTCATATGGACCTCTTTGGACCTACTAGAATAACTAGTTTGGGAGGTAAGAAATATGCTCATGTTATTGTAGATGACTTCTCACGCTTTACATGGGTCATGTTTTTAGCTCATAAAGATGAAACTTTTTCTGCATTCATTAAATTTCATAAAAGAGTCTCAAATGAAAAATGTGTTTTAATTGTTTCTCTAAGAAGTGATCATGGTATGGAATTTGAAAATCATGATTTTAAAAAGTTTTGTAGTGAAAATGGTATTCATCACAACCTTTCTACACCTATGACACCTCAACAAAATGGGGTGGTAGAAAGGAAAAATAGAACTTTTGAAGAAATGACATACAATATGCTTTGCAAAAATGATTTGCCTAGATATTTTTGGGCGGAAGCCATAAACACTGCTTGCTTGTTTTAAATCATGTTTTAATCTAGTCTATTTTAAAGAAAACACCTTATAAGCTTTGGAAAAGTAGAAAACCTTCAATTAAGTATTTTCATGTTTTGGATGTTGTTGTTTCATTTTAAACGATGGCAAGGACAATCTAAGAATATTTGATGGCAAGTCAGATGAGGATATCCTTTTAGGTTACTTTACATCTAGTAAGGTATACAGGGTCTTCAACAGAAGAACACTTCTTGTTGAAGTATCCATCCATATTGTGTTTGATGAGACTGATCAAAAATCTTCTAGAAAAGAAGATATTCTTAATGATGAAATAGGTATTGAAAGAACTGAAAAAGTGAATAACAATGAAGAGTCTTCTAAGGAGCAAGATGATAATCAAAATAATGAAGAAGAACAAGAACAAGGAGTTGGTGACTCATCTGCACCTAACCCATTACCTAAAGAATGGAGGTATGCTCATGGACACCCTAAAGAACTTATAATTGGTGATCCATCGAAAGGGGTAAGCACTCATTCATCATTAAGAAATGTATGCGATTATTTAGATTTTGTTTCTCAAATAGAACCAAAATCTATTGAAGAAGCTGAAAATAAATGTAATTGGATAAATACTATGCAAGATGAACTAAATCAATTTAAAAGGAATAATATTTGGACTTTAGTTGATAGACCTACTAATGTTTCAATAATTAGTACAAAATAGGATTTCAGAAATAAACTTAATAAAAATGGATTAGTTACTAGGAATAAAGCTAGGCTAGTTGCCAAAGGATACAATCAGGAGGAAGGGATTGATTTTGATGAAACCTTTGCTCCTATTGCTAAACTTGAGGCAATTAGACTATAATTTGTGTTGTACCCTGACGGCTCAACCTCAAGCGAAATCGGCCCATTCTTGCGGTCCGACCGGGCCACCCCTTCAGAGCTCCGACCTGTACTCCTTTAGCGATCTGACCCACTGGAGCTAAGGTCTGAACGACCCTCTCCCACTGGGGTCCGGCCATAGCCCTCCTTCAGCGATCTGACCCATTGGAACTGAGGTCCGAACGACCCTCTCCCACTGGGGTCCAGCCCGTCGTTCTCCTTCAACGGTCCAACCACTGGAGCTGAGGTCCGAATGACCCTCTCCTGCTAGGGTCCGGCCCGTCACTCTACTTCGGAGGGTTGGCCTCTAGTCCAGCCAACGGCTTTCCCACGACCGACGTTCGATAAGCAAGCCTTGGCATCCAGGGAGTTCCAGAAGCACCTTTCGGTTACTACAGGATCCTGCTATCCCAACAGCCCTGCTTCACTACATCCACAACGCCACCGTATCTGCGCGCCACATGGCCACTCTCCAAGTTCTTAGGGGCAGATCGATCTTTCTCAGCTCTATCGTAATGAATTTTGGACTGTTCCGTGCCTATATAAGGTACCAGGGGGACCCTGTTTGAAGGTAGAAGAACTCTTCCCTCTCCATATGCTGTTCATCCTTTGATTCCTCCATTTGTTGCCTTCAACCTCCTACTAACTTAGGCATCGGAGGGTCCCCCGTCGGAACACCACCGGCGCTCTTGGGGATTTTGTTGCAGGTTCTTCCGAGAGAGGAGTGCTCTAGCATATTCAACCGCCCCAGTCTCCGGTCTAGGAGTTGACGCCGCAATAGATTAGCACTAGAAGAAGGGCCCTACTCTTTCTTCTAAAAGGAGGAATCCATAATCCCGGCAATAAAATGGCTATGGGAAGAGCTCCAAATGCCACTTTCAGAAGGGGTATCTCCCCTCCTAGGTTTGAGGAACCTCCCATGGAAAATGATGTCGCCGCCACCGACCCCACTACCGCGGAACCCACCATAACACTGGGGTTGCAACAATTCCAAACTTTGGTGAATCGCATTGAAATGCTTACTGCCGCAGTTCAGCATTTCCAGGAAGCAGCCGAAAACCATTAGCAATTACCAGCTGTTTCCTGCACCAACCCTCCAACTGTCGCTGAAGGAAGCTGACAGCCGGAGGTTCCCCAGCATTATTCTCACATTGTCATGGAGCCCCGGAGGTCGTTGGGCGACTGCGCCGATGGCAAAAGGGCGAGGTCGGCTTCACCTTCCTACATCGAATCTGTCCCGGTCGGTGGTCGGCCTGCTGTCGAACAACCGAGGGACTATGCCAGCAAGATCATGTGCATGGAAGAGCGCATTGCCGAGATCGCCCTCTGGTAGAATGCTGAAGGGGGATAGGTATACGATGCCCGTCCCCTATTTTCGGACAAGATTCTGGTGGAGATGATTCCCCGCCATTTCAAGATTTCACAAGTTGACCCCTACGAAGGTACCACTGATCCGATGGACCATCTGGGCACATACAAAGCCCATAAGATGGTACAAGGTGCCTCCGATGCCCTCCACTGCATTGTCTTCCCCTCAACCCTTAAGAAGACCGCCCGATATGGTTCTCCACCATCTAGCCAGGTACGATCCATTCCTTTTCTCAACTCGAATCACTTTTGCTTTCCCATTTCATGACTTGCAGTCGGACCCCGAAGAATACTGACTGCCTCTTCTTTGTGTTGCAAAAGGAGGGAGAGACCCTTCAGGACTTCATGGCCCATTTCAACTCAATGGCCATGGAGGTCCCAGACTTAAATGAGGCTGTGGTGATGTCAGCCTTCAAGCGAGGTCTTCACTCATCCAGGCTGACCTTCTCCCTGGACAAGAAACATCCGACATGCTACGGTGAACTCTTGGCTAGAGTGCAGATGTATGCTCTGGCGGAAGAACAAGCAGCCGCCCGACGTCAAGCTAAAGGATGGCTGACCTCCAAAAAGTAGAGCGATAAGGCTCCTGAAGTCCGACCTCCGAGTGATAGTCGGTGGTTGGCCCAACACCAAAGTCCAAAGCCGAGGGACTTCCCCCAAAGGCTTGAGACTTACGCACCTTTGTCCTTGCCAAGAGAGAAGATCCTTATGGTGATCGAGAATGAGACCTTTCTACAAAGGCCTCGATCGATGTGGGGTCCTCCTACCCAATGAAATAAAGAAAAATACTGTAAATACCATAAGGACCATGGGCACAATACTGAAGAATGCCTGTAGCTGAAGGATGCCATTGAAGACCTCATCCGAAGAGGGTACCTGGATATGTATGTCCGACCCCATCTGGATTGGGCTAGGACATCAAATGCCAGAAACTCTTCGGAGGAGACGGAGCTCCCCAATTAGAGGTCGACAGGCGGGGATGTTGGCATGCTGCATTGACGGTCCAGAGGAAGCTACGAGAACGGCTCGATATTGTTAAAAGGTCGAGGGGCTCCAATGTAATCACCTTCTCTGATAAATATCTCCTGGAGAATAATGTTTGTAAAAATGACCCCGTAGTCGTGTCGATAGTGATTGCCAACTACGATGTAAGGAGAATACTTATAGACAATGGAAGCTCGATAGAGGTATTTCTGTATGATGCTTTTATGAGAATGAATCTCTCCAGATCCATGCTGCAGGAATCCCTCGCACCACTGACAGGCTTCGGGGGTAACTCTGTCGGAGTGGAAGGGGAGATAGTTCTCCCTATGACAATCGGGACGGAGCCTTTCCAAAAAATCCTCCCCATCAATTTTGTGATCGTTCGGACGACCTCACCTTATAATACCATCCTGGGCCAACCGGCCCTAAATAAATTTAGAGCCATCGTGTCCACTTACCATCTGTGGTGAAATTCCCGACCAAGAGCGGGGTCGGAGTGATGAGGGGAGACCGTTGTATGGTCAGGCAGTGTTTGACCATTATGAACCAACAGTCAGAAGATCATCCCACTTTGGAGCAACTTAACCCTAGAGCTGAGGCCGATGGCCTTGGTCAGCCAGGAGAAAAGATTTTGTTTATTCACCTTCGAGAGGATGATCCCACCAGAGTTCTCCATATTGGAGGTTCCCTCAGCGAGGATATTAAGTCAAAACTGATCGGCCTTCTTAGGAGTAACACCGATGTCTTTGCTTGGTCAGCGTTGGACATGCCCGAAATACATTGGAGGTCATCACTCACCAGCTCAAGATGAATCTGACCTACCGACCTATCCGACAGAAGAAGAGATGTTTTGCTGCCAAAAGGCAGAAAGCCATCGATGAGAAAGTGAAGAAGCTCCGTGATGCCGGCTTCATCAGGGAAGTCTACTACCCTGAGTGGCTAGCAAATATGGTAATGGTGAAAAAGGCCAATGAAAAGTGGAGGATATGTGTAGATTACACCGACCTCAACAAGGCTTGTCCAAAGGACAACTTCCGGTACCCAAGATAGATAAGCTGGAGGATGCCATGGCCGGCCACCACCTTCATAGCTTTGTGGATGCCTTCTCGGGCTACAACCAGATAATGATGCATCCGGAGGATGAGGAGAAGACCGCCTTTATCACCGACAAGAACTGTACTATTATCGAATGATGCCCTTCGGCTTGAAGAATGCCAGTGCCACTTTTCAGAGGCTGATCAACCGAGTGTTTGAAGGTCAGCTAGGCAGGAACATGGAGGCTTATGTGGATGATATGATAGTGAAGAGTCTCCATAAGGCTGACCATATTAGGGACTTGCAGGAATCCTTCGACGCACTCAGGCGCCATCGGATGAAGTTGAACCCCACGAAATGTACTTTTGGGGTAACCTCTGGCAAGTTCCTTGGGTTTTTGGCCACACAAAGAGGAATCGAAGTGAATCCCGACAAGATAAAGGTCGTCACTGAGATGGCACATCCAACAAGCAAGAAGCAAGTGCAAGAGCTCACTAGCCAATCACCTCTCTTAGCCATTTTATTTCCCGTTAGGTAGAAAAGTCCCTTCCATTCTTTAAGACCCTTCGTCAGTCGGAGGGTTTTGTTTGGACTAACGAGTATCGGTTGGCTTTCAAAGCATTGAAGGAATACTTGAAGAACCCTTCGTTGCTGGCAAAGCTGATGGATGGGGAGCCTTTATACCTCTATCTTTCAGTGTCGGACGAAGCGATCGGCACCGTCCTCTTGCGAGTCAGAGAGGACGGACAGCAGAAGCCCATCTATTATATCAGTAAAGTCCTCCACGACATCGAAATAAGATACCCCAAGATGCAAAAGCTAATATATTCTTTGGTCACGTCTGCCATGCGGCTCCGACCGTATTTCCAGGCATATTCGATTATGGTGATGACCGACCAACCCCTCAAGGTAATCCTTTGGAGCCCAGATACATCTGGTCAGCTCGCCAAGTGGGCTGTCAAGCTAGGCGAATTCAACATCTTTCTAGCCATGATCCACCTTGAAGGCCCTAGTAATTGCTGACTTCATTGCAGAGTGTACATGGGGACAGGAAACACCTCCTCGAATGGTCGAAGTACCTGAAGTCGATGCCATCTATGAAGCCTAACCAGCCTGGACCCTCCATATGGACAGAGAGTCAAACCTGGTAGGCTATGGGGCCGGACTGATCCTGGCCGACCCGGATGGGGAAAACCTGGAATATGCATTACATTTTTTATTTCAGGTGTCAAACAATCAGGTAGAGTACGAAGCCCTCTTCACGGGGCTACGAATCGCCAACGAACTAGGCATCAACCGACTCAGAGCTTCTCTGACTCCCAATTAGTGGTTAACCAAGTAAATGGGGAGTTTGAAGCGAGGGATCCGATCCTAGCAAAATATTTAAACAAGGTACAAAACTTCATTCCTTGGTTCAGATTTTTCAAAATCTTCCACATACCTTGTCTGCAAAACTCTCGGGTGGATGCCCTGTCAAGGTTCGCTACGACCACCAGCGGGATTTCTGATCCAACATTTGTGGAGTACCTGCGATACCCTAGCATTGCGGAAGAGTCGATCGAAGTCAACCTGGTGGAATAAGAAATTTCTTGGATGGATCCGATCCTTACCTTCCTGGCTAAAGGAACTCTTCTGGAAGATCCGGTGCAGGCCAAGCGGGTGCACTTGACAGCCTCTAAGTACTTCATCCTTGATGGTGTCCTGTATAAGCGTCGTTCTCACAGCCACTGTTGAAGTGCTTGGGGCCGACGGACGTCGACTACGCCCTCAGATAAGACCAAGAAGGCATCTATAGTGACCACCTCAGAGGAAGATCCTTAGCTTACAAGATCATTCGACAGGGATATTACTGGCCCACCTTTCAGAAGGATGCGTCGGACTTCGTCCAAAGGTGCGATGCATGTCAATGGTACTCCGTCATTCTAAGGAGGCCTGCCAGTGAGCTGACTCCGATCACAGCCCCATGGCCGTTCACACATTGGGGGATGGATATCTTGGGACCCTTTCCCCCATCCTCCAGGCAATAGAGATTTTTGCTTATGGCCATCGACTATTTTACCAAGTGGGTGGAGGCTGAACCACTGGCACAAATAACGGAGGCCAAGGTGGAGAACTTTGTCCGGAACAATATCATCTTTCGATTCGTCATTTCCCGGACGATTGTTACAGACAACGGAAGACAGTTTGGTAACTCTAAATTTCAAGACTTTTGTCAGCAATATCATGTCTCCACCGACTTACATCGGTCAGTCACCCTCAGTGCAATGGAGAGGCTGAAGTCACCAACCGGACAATCTTGCATGGGCTGAAGACCCGGCTTAACGAGGCAAAGGGACTTTGGGCGGAGGAACTCCACTTAGTATTATGGGCATATTGGACGACTGCCAGAGCATCGATTAGCGAAACTCCGTTCAACCTCACTTATAAAAGTGAAGCTATCATCCCTATTGAGACCTATCTTCAATCTCTCCGGATTGACCACTACCGAACAGGCCAACTCCGAGCAGTGAAGGGCCGACCTGGACTTTCTTGAAGAAACTAGACTTTGGGCAAGCATGAAGATGGCAGTATGCCGTTAGAAGATGGTGAAATATTACAACTCGCAGGTCAAAGCACGAGCTTTCCGAGTTGGAGACATGGTCCTGTGGGGAACCAAAGTTTCGAGGCCGACCGAGCAAGGCAAGCTTTTCCCAAATGGGAAGGACCTTATCGGGTCATCGAAGTGGTTCGAGCTGGCACCTACCGACTTGCATTTTTGGATGGACGATAGATGGCGCATCTGTGGAATGTAGACAACCTCCGCAAGTATTATCAATGAAGTCTATATTTCTTCTACGAACCACTTTAGAAAGTCAGACTCCAGTCAAAAAGGCTCTAGGGCAGCCCACTTCCAAAAGTTTGACTCCGGTCACAAAGGTTCTAGGGTAGCCCACTTCCAAATGTCCGACTCCAGTCGGCAAAGGCTCTAGGGCAGCCAACTTCCGAAAGTCCAACTCTGGTCGGCAAAGGCTCTAGGGCAGCCCACTTCCAAAAGACCGATTCCGATCAGCAAAGGCTCTCGGGCAGCCCAATTCTGAATGTCCAACTCCGATTGGTAAAGGATCTAGGGTAGCCCACTTTCGAAAGTCCGACTCCAGTCGGAAAAGGCTCTAGGGCAGCCCACTTTCGAAAGTCCGACTCTGGTTGGCAAAGGTTCTATGGCAGCCCACTTCTGAAAGTCCGACTCCGGTCGGCAAAGGCTCTAGGGTAGCCCACTCTCGAAAGTCCGACTCCGATCGGCAAAGACTCTAGAGTAGCCCACTTCTGAAAGTCTGACTTCGATCGGCAAAGGCTCTAGGGCAGCCCACTTCCGAAAGTCCGACTTCGGTCGGCAAAGGCTCTAGGGTAGCCCAATCCAGAAAGTTGATAGACCAACACTTAGGTTAAATTCTTAAGCTCGTTGCTCTGGCCTGAGCTGAAATCTGACTGCTGCCTCAACAACTTCTAGGTCCGAAAAGCCGACGGACCAACACGTAGGTTAAAGTCCTACGCTCGTTGCTCCGGCCTGAGCTAAAATCCGACTGCTGCCTCAACTATTTCTGGGTCTGGAAAGCTGATGGACCAACACTTAGGTTAAATTTCTAAGCTCGTTGTTCTGGCCTGAGCTAAAATCCGACCGCTACCTCAACTACTTCTGGGTCTGGAAAGCCGACAAACCAACACTTAGGTTAAATTCCTAAGCTCGTTGCTCCAGCCTGAGCTAAAATATGATCGCTGCCTCAACTACTTCTGGGTCCGGAAAGCCGACGGACCAACACTTAGGTTAATTCCTATGCTCGTTGTTTTGGCCTGAGCTGAAATCCGACCACTGCCTCAACTACTTCTGGCTCTGGAAAGCCGATGTACCAACACTTAGGTTAAATTCCTAAGCTCATTGTTCTGGCCTGAGCTGAAATCCGATCGCTGCCTCAACTACTTCTGGGTCTGGAAAGCCGACGGACCAACACTTAGGTTAAATTCCTAAGATCGTTGTTCTAGCCTGAGCTAAAATCCGACTGCTGCCTCAACTACTTCTGGGTCCGGAAAGCCGACGGACCAACACTTAGGTTAAACTATCTAAGCTCGTTGCTCCAGCCTGAGCTACCATCCGATCGCTACTTCGATCGATTCTGGTCCGGAAAGCTGACGGACCAATACTTAGAGCAAAAATCCTATGGGAATCTAGTTCAGATTGAGTCACTATTCAATGCTTACCCTGGAGGTCCGACCGTCCACTCAGATCAGTCGACTGGTCCACACTTAGTGAGATCTCAAATGAAAGATATGAGATAGTGTAAAATGAAAAAGAAAAGATCTTTCATTTCTTTCCAAAAAGTTTCTTTACAAAGAATGAAGGTCAGACCTTTATAGATAACTAGGTCTGACCCTCGGAAGCTACAACATCTACGGCCACTTCGGCCCCCTCAGCAACAACGGCCACTTCAGCCTCCTCAGCCCCTTCAGCTGCTTCTGCCTCGGCTCCAATTGGGGTGTCCGTTCTAGCCACTTCTATGACGACCTCCACTAGGGCATCGGCCGCTCGGGTACTCGGATTTACTATCTCCAGGCCCTCCCCTTTCGCTAGCTTTGACAGTTGATGGAATGATAGATCGAGTTCTGGGAAGGCTGCACTGACCTTTCCCAGGCACTCGTCGTATCTATAGTCAAAGTCGACCGTCCCGGCTTCATTCATCTCCTCGGTAAAGTCCTCAAAGGCCTTACACTCTGCGACGGCTTTCTCACTGGCCGTCTTCAGCAGATCTTGGGCTATCTTCAACAAGCCCTTGTATGTTTCCACCGATGCCGATAGCCCTGTGCGTGGACATCACACTCGGCCAGACGCCCCTCCTCGATGGCCAGCCGACGGGTCAGGGTCTTAATCTTCTTTTTCTTAATTTTTAGACTTGCCTCTCGATCTGCCTTCTGGGCCAGCAAGTCTTCCAACTGCTTCTTCTAGGCCTCCGACTCGGCCCGCAAGGTGGACAGCTCTGCCACTACGGCCCTCAAGCCGAGCACTTCTTCCCTAGAGGCCATGAGTTCCTTCCAGGCTGTGTCCCTCGCCAGCTCTACGCTTCGTCCCTCTAGGTCAACTACTCCTTCATATAGAGCAGCTCGCCCAGGCCCTCATCCATCAACAAGTTATCTCTGATCAGCTACCGACAAACATGCACAGTTAGGAAGTTGCCACCCATGAATTCGGAATGAAGAAGTAAAAGTGATAGTTACCCCCAGAAATGATGGAGGAGGAACTCCTGGCGACCTCATTCACCGACCGCCTGTCATTGTCAGGAGCGGCCCTTTGAAGCAACTCCTTTGCCTCTTCGGCATCGCGCCACTTTCAGTGCTCTCCTCCTCATGGGAAACGCAAGCCCTCTCATCAATGGCTGACGGCCCCTTCCCTGTAGGGATTTCTCTGGTGGCCAGGGAGGTCACCATAGTCGGCTCCAATGGCAGGGACGAAGGAGTTGCGTTCGCCCCAGTCGGCATTGAAAGCCTCTCTTCGATCGAGGCGACCGGTAGCCCGACCGAAGAGGATCGCTCGGATGCGATCATCCTTCGGCATTCGGTCAGAGGCATGTCATCCCCTAACTCAACCGATACCACCATGGCGGACGGCTCTGCCGTCCATCATATTTTCGGCCTCTCGGGCACAGATTCTGCCACCGCTTCTTCATCTCCTGGGGGGTCGACTCCGCAATCTGAACTGCCCTCCGTTGTGTAGACCATGCTGAAAGGACTGCCCGATCTGGCTTCATCTCCCCTCCTGTCAACAAACAAAGTTAGAGCAAGATGCGGTCGCCAAGCTGACAGAGGATAAAAAAAAAAAAAAGAAGCCGATCTCTCTTACGACTCTCGTCCTACCAAGCATCGGGTGCCGGCTGAGTCCGGCCTGGTGAAGACTCCCCTCATGAAGCATAAAGCCGACAAACTTTGGATCTTCGTCATCCAATTTGTGGAAGTCAGCCTCATCGGCCCTCGAGACTTTCCTTCCATTTAGAGCATTCGGCCTTGGCTCCCTCCGGGCTGCCTTAAAGCCCCACGGCTCCAGTTATCTACAAAGAAGTACTGGGACTTCTATCCATGAATTATGGATGGAAGCCCCCTAGAACCTTCTGGCCAGGGCATGGACTAAACTAAACATCCACCACTCCTGACTTCGGAAGTCTTGTTTGAACAAGAAAAAATGGAAAATAAAGATGCTCTTGGCTCGATGTTGGCCTCCCGACACAGAACCATAAAGCTGCAGAGAACTGAATGCTATTCGGGGTCAGCTGGGCGGGGGTGAGTCTATATGTATTGAAAATTTGAACAAAGAAGCTATAGATTGGGATACGAAGATCGGCTTTCAGATGGTCTTCGTACATGGGAAGAGCTCCTAAGTTCAAATGACCGTTCACTCTACTCTCATGGCTAGGGACAGTCAGGTGCAAAGTGGAAGGAATGTTATATACAATCATCAGATTTCGACCCTCTCTCAGGTCATGGCCGAAGGAATATCGAAAGAACCGGGTTCCCTATTACCTCGAGCCGAACCCTGGCTCCCAGAGGCCATTCCAAAATGGGTTGCAGAAAGGGAGGAAGATGGGAGGGGGGCAAGATGGGAATAACTTGGTCCCTGGTCTCTAGGAGAGGCTAAAGCAGTGCAAGGAGGGAGGAGACTGCTTCTCTTCGAGCATAAGCACGGCAACAAGTTCCTTCTGGGCGCTGCATCTCTCCTTTTATAGGCGTCGGGGTAACTTCCCAATGCATTCCACCACATGCAGAGATCCGATGGCTAGCACCTTAGTTTTTGAGTTGGACGGGAATCTGAGGGGACGCGCCAGATCATATCCGGCCGTGATCCACATGATAGTCGAAGCAACGACAGATGGTCCACTCTGGGAAGTGTTCCAACCACTGATGATAGAGCCACGTGCCCCACATCTTATCGAGAATCCAAATGGGCAGCTGCCAGGCACCGTACCAGCAATGACTGCTCCCCCAGTCTTCGCCAATCAGACACTGACACCTATCCCAGAGTAAAAATCGGAGCAGAAGGTGGCGTGTCGCAGCACGCAGAATCGGATTCGCCATCATCTAAAGGACTGGTGCATTTTCTACTATTTAATGCCCTCGCCCTTCGAGCCTACGGGCTCGCTCGAAGCACAAGGGCAAGGGGGACTGTGTTGTAACCTGACAGCTCACCCTTAAGCGGAACCGGCCCATTCTTGCGATCCGGCCGGGCCACCCTTAGAGCTCCAACTGGTACTCCTTCAGCAATCCGACCCACTGGAGCTGAGGTCCTAACGACCCTCTCCCACTGGGGTCCAGCCATCACCCTCTTTCAGCAGTTCGACCCACTGGAGTTGAGGTTCGAACGACCCTCTCCCACTGGGGTCCGGCCCGTTGTTCTCCTTCAACGGTCTGACCCACTGGAGCTGAGGTCCGAACGACCCTCTCCCGCTGGGGTCCGGCCCGTCACTCTACTTCGGAGGGTTGGCCTTTAGTCTAGCCGACCGGCTTTCCCACGGCCGATGTCCGACAGGCGAGCCTGGCATTCAGGGAATTCCAGAAGCACCTTTTGGTTTTTGTGGGATCCTGCTATCCCAACAGCCCTGCTCCACTACTTCCATGATGCCACCATATCTGCGCACCACGCGGCAACTCTCCAGATTCTGCTAGGGGCAATTTGTCTTTCTCAGCCTCTACCTTACCTATTTTGGACTGTTCCGTGCCTATTTAAGGTACCAGGGGGAACCCGTTCGAAGGTAGAAGAACTCTTCCCTCTCTATATGTTGTTCATCCTTTGATTCCTCCATTTTGTTGCCTTCAACCTCCTGCTAACTTAGGCATCGGAGGGTCCCCGCTGGAACACCACCGACGCTCTTGGAGACTTTGTTACGGGTTCTTCCAGGAGAGGAGCGCTCCAGCACATTCAGCCACCCCGGTCCCCGGTCCAAGAGTTGACTCTGAAATAATTAGCATTTGCATATTTTATAAATTTTAACTATTTCAAATGGATATCAAAAGCTTTTCTAAATGGATTTATTAAAGAAGAAGTTTATGTAAATCAGCCCCCTGGTTTTGAAAATCATGAATCTCCCAATCACGTTTCTAAACTTCATAAAGCTTTGTAGGTTGAAATAAGCTCCAAGAGCATGGTATGATAGATTGAGTTCATTTCTGCTAAAAATGGTTTTTCTAAAGGAAATGTAGATAATACATTATTTTTGAAAAAGAAGAATGTTGATCTCTCAGTAGTACAAGTTTATATGATGACATCATATTTGGTGCTACTAATGAACGTCTTTGTCAAGAGTTTGAAAAGCTAATATATGGAGAGTTCAAGATGAGCATGATAGGAGAGCTAAATTTCTTCTCGGACTCCAGATCAAGAATACAAAGAAGGGATCTTAATCAGAACCAAAATAAGTATACAAGAGAAATCTTAAAAAAGTGTGGAAGGAGAATACCAATCATTAGGTATGCCTATGAGCTCCTCTTGCAAACTTGATAAAGATGATCTGTAAGTTGTGACAAAAGCTATATAGAGTATCATTGTTCTTTGCTATATTAACTGCAAGTAGGCTAGATAGAATATTCAGTGTTTGTATGTGTACAAGACATCAGTCTGCTATTAAAAAGTCTCATTTATTGTTTGTTAAATGCATGCTTAGATACTTGTCTGGCACTATAGATATTGGACTATGGTACTTTAGAGATTCATCATTTGAATTGATTGCATATTCTGATGCTAATTTTGCTGGGTATAAACTTGATAAAAAAAGTACAAGTGAAACTTATCAATTTCTTGGAGTTAATTTGATTTCATGGAGTAGTAAGAAATAGAATTCAGCTGCTCTATCTATGGTGGAAGCTGAATATATAGCTACTGAAGCTGTTATGCTCAAATCCTATAGATCAAACAACAACTCAAGGATTTTGACATCAAATTAACTAAGACACCCATAAGATGTGATAATACTAGTCCAATTAATTTAACCAAAAATCCTGTTCAACACTCAAGAAGCAAACATATTGAAATAAGACATCACTTCATAAGAGATCATGTACAAAACTCAAATGTGATGCTTGAATTTGTTTGTACTGATAATCAATTAGCTAATATTTTCACTAAACCTCTAAGTGAAGAAAGATTTTGCATGATTAGGAGAGAGTTAGGTATCATAGATCACTTTGATTAGAACTCTTTCAAAATTTATTTTTACTCAAATTCTTGAGCCTAAAATCACATCTTTTATGTCTTAAACCCTTCTTTAGAAACCTTATAATTTTTGGAATTTTTATTGACTTTTTTGGGATTTCCTGGCCATGTGTCGACACTTAATTTTTGGCCAAGTGTTGACTCATGCCAAGTATTGACACTTGACCAATTTGAAGTGTTAACTAACAGGCAGAAATCTAATTTTTCTTTGGCATCATCTATTCTTTCCGAAGCCACATGTCTTTTGTTTTCCCTCTGACCTAGTGGTTCCCTAGCACTTCATTGAACTCGGACCAGTGTTCTTCCATCAGTGTCCTTCGAATTTCCTATAAATTTTTCTCTTTCTCCTTCTTTTGGTCTGATTGGTCATGGTTTTATTCATGATTTTTGTTGATTCGGCATGAATCTTCTTCCCGATTTCTTCCCTCTCTTCGGTCCATTTTCCCATTGATTCTTTGTGGATCAGCTCAAGCTATTGCATAATCCCTTCCACATTTCTCCCTCTCCTTCCATTTTGGTCCATTCCCTTGATCGATTCTAGCTTAAATTCACCTTTTCTTCCCATCGGTCTTTTTCCATTTTTTGGTCCTTTCCTCTTCCTTTTGGCCTTTCCCAGTTCACCCATTTCATTCCTTGTTCTTTCCCTCTATTAGTGATTATGGGAGCCTGCAAGCAAGTGGTATCTAGGAAATGGTTGAGTCAAGGTTCTATCAAAAGGAGAACCAAGGCTCGAAGTGACACTGCAAGAGGATAGTAGCATGAGCATAAGAGAGTGGCACCCCCTCGATCCCCTGCAGTAGAGAGAGTGTCGGGGAAGTTCATCGTGGCTGGTCATCGAGTTGACTTATAGTTTTTTGACCATGAGGGTTTTCGTCTTGGACAGATTCTTAAGGCAGCCAGTTTGACCTCCTTCTGTACTCTGAAGGAGAAGTATTATCTACACCTTATCAGAGACTTTTATGGGAGTCTGGCCACCAGTGGATTGATGTGGAGTGCAACAGTTAGAGGCGTGGAGATTCCAGTATCTGAGAGTATTTTGAGTAGAGTCTAAGACATTCTTCTTCGTGGGATTGCTACCATGAGTGTTGGAGATAGAGAGGCAGCAATTCAGTGTGTTTTGGAGAGAGATGATGTTTACGGTGTGACTACAGTCACCACGAATCAGTTAACAATAGAGATGCGCCTCCTTCATCTCTTCATTGCAAGGATACTTCTACCGAAGACTGGTCGCTTCGACGTTATCATAGAGCAAGAGCTTATGTTGATGGTTTGCCTCATACACAAGACTACCATCAACATCCCTGCCCAGATGATGAGCCAGATGGGTGAGGCTGCGACTCAGCCTCGTCTGTGTCTTCTGTACAGGATGGGTTTGACTCATCTATTCAGAGCTTATCATGTTCCTTTGGAGGAGGAGGCCTCCAAAGATATTCTACACATTGATGTGTACGACGAGCGATCTCTGCATCATATGGGATACAGGATGATTACCAATAGATGGGTGCATAGAGAGTCTGGTCAAGAGCAAGATGAGTAGGATGAGCTACAAGCTGCAGAGACAGGGCCATTTGGGCATATTAAGCACTTCATACCTCCTAGACCGACACCAGTAATAGCTTCAGAGTCTAAGCTAGTTACTCCAGCACTAATTTCTTCACATGCTGCTACTCCACGCACATCCACTGAGTCTACCTTTACGAGCATATCAAGACTAAGATTACTGAGGTCAGGAGTGAGATCATTGGATTAGCTGTTAGGACTACATAGCTTCGATTTGAGATTGAGGGACTGAGAGCACACACTGATGATCAGCTCTCAGGCATCAGACAGACTATGAAGGCAAGCTTCATGGAGATTCAAGATCTTTTGAGATCTTTTTTGCCTCCGACTGCACCTTCTGGTACACCTCCTCCTCTGCCAGCAGATGATGATGACCACCCTAACAGACATGATGATACTCCTGGTGATGGTGGTGGTGAGGCTGACAGAGACATAGATATTCTTGATGGTGATGATAGTGATGGCAGTGACTACAAAGAAGGAGATTATGAGATTGTTAGTAGGGAGATTCAGACTCCAGATGCTACCACTGATACTTTTAGAGATGCTCAGCTTGCTACTACACCAATTTTCTGACACCAGCAGAGACCTTGCCTCCACCCTTTACTAGGTCCTCTAAGGTCATTCCCCATTTTTGACCAACTCTTTGGACTAGGAGCCATGGCACCCATAAGACCCATAGAGCTCCTATTTACTTTGAGCTTTTATCTGATGAGGAGTAGCCTCACAGATGTTTATCTTGTTGTTTATGATCTTGCATTAGTCATTTTCTTAACTATGTAACAGTTTTTAGTAATGTTTTAGTTTATGCTATGGAAGCAATTTTGTTGTACTGAAATTTTCTTAAATATATGAAAGCTTACTTTTATCTCTTGATTACTCATTTTTTTGTCCATTTGCTCTGATGCCAACTAATATATGCTAATATATTGTCGGGTCATGGCCCCTAACCAACTTTGTATGCTTTAATGCATTAATTCAAGGGGAGATTACTCTTTTTAATGATTAATGTTGATAAAAAAGGGGAGTAAGATCTATATATAAGCATTTTCTATAAATTCTAAAATGTTTCGTATCTTATCTAACATAGCGGGAGAGAATAAATTTCAACCTTGTTTGGTGCTTCTCTATAAAACTATGTTGTATAAACTTTGATATGCTAAATTTAAATAAATTCTTATGAGTTGTAAGTGTATGCTCACTTGAATAAGTATTCAATATCTATAATTGAATTTATTTGCTTATATATTCAAGATTTTGTCACCATCAAAAGGGAAGAGATTGTTGGCTTTAGCCCTTGATTTTGATGACTAACAAAATGTTGAGTAATGATTTATACTAATGTTTCAATTTTAGTTATGAGTTTAAGGATACAAGCACCTCAAATTTTCAATATAAAAGTATCAAGGCACTCATTGGAAGCTAAGTAGTTTTTATTGTTTAAGAAATCTTCTTATCTTAAAAAGGTCTCAAAATAGACCAATCGGAGCTTTACAAAAAGTGTATTGAAGTTTCATTAAAGAACATCTTGAATTTTGAAGGTTGGCACAAGTTTTTGTCAAGTGGCAGAGTCAAGTGTCGACTCATGGCATGCAAAGTGTCGACACTTCAGAAGGCTGGCACGTAGAAATCCCTTTGGCATGCCAAGTGTCGACTCATAGAAATCAGGTGTCGACTCACAGAAGTCAGGTGTCGACTCAAAAAAATGAAGTGTCGACTCATAGCCTAAGAAAAATGAAGATACAAAACTATGCCATTCTGAGATGTTTTTTATTAAGTATCAGCTTAGGAGACTCAAGTGTCAACTCACATGGTTTAAGTGTCAACTCACATGGTTCAAGTGTTGACTCATAGCCTGAGAACAGAAAAATGATAGAACCATCATTTTTTATAAGCTTATATCTTGAGTCAACCCATGTTCATCCAAGTATCAACTCATGAAGACTCAAGTGTCGACTCACAAAAGTGAAGTGTCGACTTATGGGTTCTGACAGCTATAATGGCTATATTTTCTGAGAGTCAGATTTGAGCCCTACAAGCTCCCAATGTCTAGTTTTGCTCCACTAACGGTCTTAAACCATTTTTTAGAAGATTTTGAAGTATTTAAACTTCACCAAACTCATTCATGAAGAGCAAACTCACAAAAGATAAGACATTTTTTTAGAACTTCACTTCCAATGTCAAAAAGAGAGCAAAAGAGAAGATTATACTGAAAAAGCTTACAAGCCTTCATTTTAGCATTCCAAAAGTAGTCAAAGAGAAGACAACTCAAGAAATCATCAAAAGCCTCAAAGCTTCCATATTCCACTCTAAGAGAGAGTTTGCTTGTGCTTTATATTTGTATCTCTGATTTCATTTATTATACTAGTTTCAAGGGTGTTTGAAACTAGGTGTTAAGCAAGTCCAAGCCTTAAAATAGGATTCAAGCCTAGGTTGGCTAAGTAAAGGTTGTTGGTGAGCCTAAGTGAGAAAACCAACTTTAAGTTTGACTTGTGAGCCCGTTGAAAATAAGTTTGCAGTAATCTAGGTTGAATATAGTGAAATTCCTAAGGGATAGCTTGGAGAGTGGATGTAGATGCCTGGTGTGCACCGAACCACTATAAACCTTCGTGTTTGTTTATGTGCTCTTTGCTATTTTACATTTACTACTTATACTCTTATCATTGCATCTCATTTATTTAGTGCACACTTGCATTGCTTCACAAACACATTAATTTCATAACATATCTGCTTTAGTTTTTTAAAAAAACCCAATCACCCCCCTCTTGGGTTGCTACGCTGCGCAACAAGTGGTATCAGAGCTTGGTACTTAGCATATAGGTCTAACGATCTTGAGTCAATGATCTAAATGGTAGCCCAAATCAGTGTTGGAATTGTTGAGGGACTAGTCTCAAATTGTCCCCCCTTGTTTAATGGCACAAATTATACTATTCAAGCCATTAGTTATAACATTTAGAGGACTATTGTTAAGGGTCCTCATCAGCCTACCACCTTGGTTAATGGCATTCTCACTCCCAAGTTGGAAGATGAATGGGATGAGAATGGCATTAAGCAACTTGAGCTTAATGCTAGGGCTATGAATTTACTATTTTGTGTTTTAGACCTAAGTGAGTTCAATAGAATCTCAAATTATCTCTTCGCTAAGAAAATATCGGACACACTTGAAGTTATCTATGATGGTAAACATCAAGTGAATACTACCAAAGTTATCATGCTTATTTACAAATATGAAATGTTTAGAATGGAACCATCTGAATCTATTAGTGAGATGTACACTCGATTTACTAACATTGTGAATGGCATGAGAAGCTTGGGTAAAGTCATTTCTGATATTGAATTAGTGAATAAAATTCTCAGGTCACTTCCTTCATCATGGGTCCAAAAGTGACAGCCATCGAAGAAGCTAAGGATGTCAACACACTACCTCTTGAGCAGCTTCTAGGATCTCTCATGATATATGAGCTGTCATTGAAATAAAAGGTTGCAGACAATGACAAAAAAAAAGACCATAGCATTCAAGTCCACAACCGAGGAAGATACAAGTGATAATGTAGGAACAAGTATGATAATGTAGCATGCAAAAGACATCATAAGCAGGAAAAAAACCAAAAGGCATAAGGATACCTTACCATTATACCTTTAGGAGGAGGTTGTGAAAAGCCCTCGAGCCACACACATGTCTGGCCTATACAGGTAGTTCACACCAGGGCTCAATTATGATCAACTCTCTTAGAGTGCTAGCTCCTTGGGATCTTTGAGATCGATCTACTTCTTGGAAGACAAGGAGGAGAGGTAGAACCCTTCCTAACTAGCTCTCTTCTCAAGACCTAGCTTGAGTGCTAGGTAGTCACACACCCAAAGCCCTAGTTCAGAATTTTAGCAATCTCAACAAGAAAACTCTTCAACCAACTAGCAGCCCCTAAAACAACCCTTATTTATAGAGGTAGCCTGAGAGGGAGAAAGAGGAAGGAGGAGTGATTGGGGGAGAAGGTCAAGGGTCATATTAAATTGGCTCTAAGCTCATAAGGCAAGAATGACCATCATTCTATGAAAACTTGGAGCCAAAACCAGCCAAAATTCAAAATTTGAATTGAGGTCAAAACCTTTCAAAGAATAACCGTCATTCCAAGAAGGCTTGGAGCCAAAACCAACAAGAATTCAAAATTTAAATTGATGTCAAAACTTTCCAAAATTTCTTCCCAGAAGTTTTGCTCATCACAGCCAAGTGTCGACACTAGGAACATGGTCAATCTTATTGACCTCCAGTAATGGCAAACAATTCTTAATTTATTGATCAACCTTTAGGTCAGATAGAAATACCTATGATGTGTGACCCCAGAGGTTCGAACATTAAGTCAATAGCACTCGAACACTTCCAGTACCAATCAAATTAATCATCTAGCAATGATACCTGATGTTCGGATAGGTCGAAGATTCCAGAGTAACTTTCTAGAACCTATGGCATATGGTTACAGCATAATTCATCCCTTTGACCTCATAATTCTTAGGATGACCTAGGATTTAACTGCCAACCATTATTAGTATAACCAGATTGTGTCTCAACCTTACAAGTTCCACGACTCCTCATAAGAACTTCCCTGGCCAAGGTTTTGCTAATTGAGATATAGTGAGTCATTCACTCCAAACCATTTGGAGGGGTCAATCCCATCTTGATCCACCACTGCTCCATAAGTACTTGACTATACCCAGAAGCCATTCATCACTGGATTAGAAATCCATATAGTCTGGTACCAAAGTATAGTGAGTTGCTTGCAAGCTACCATGGTGACCTCAGGTCTAAGATGGTGCGGGCACCAGACTTAGAAGAAGACTTCAGAGCTCCATCTGGATCTCTGATTGACCTTGCCCGAAGAATTAGGGTTTTTGGTTTGTAAAAAGAGTTGACTATATCAACTCAATCTAGCTTGAGTCTACATTACCTGCATTTTATTTTGTTGAGTCATGTTGACTCAGTAGTGGACTAGGGCTTCAACCTGGGGTGTTACATTTTCTCCCAAGGCCTAGCAAGTGGGTGCCACACTCCCAGCCACACTCCCAGCCATACGCCTGAGTCCAGGGGGCGCCATATCTACATCCAGCAGCCTTTGGTCCCCACACCACAGATAGCAGCTTCCTTCTCTCATGCGCCAGTTGAGGAGAAATCCACCAGGAGTCCACAAATCAAGGGTGCGGCCCAAGTCTTTCCCAAAAGAACCAAACTATGAAAGGGAAGAAATTCTCTTGGAGAGAACTTCAAGGAGGCGCCCACTACCTGCCAAAAATATCCAAAACAAAGATGGGAAGGGCCTTGACTTAGGGAGGAAGAAAAGGAGGAGTCCAAAAGAGTTGATCCATGGAAAGAAAGAAATCCTCTCTTGAAGACCCAAGCAAGGAGGCGCCATCTACCTGCCTTTTATAACCCAAATCAAATTTTTTTGGTACCTTGGCCGACCATATGTGTATGGATTGTCCTGATTTGTAGATCCCCTCCTTTAGTCTCACATGGGAAGATACAAAACCCTACTCCCTTATAAAGCCCTATAAATTAAACCCCTCTTGTAAGTTTAAAGGAATCAGATGAATGAAACCAAATTTTTTTTTTGTGAGCAAACTTTGTGTTTTCTCTCTTCCGCACTTGCATCCAGGCGTTGAGCTCCATGAGGGAGTAAATCCGGGTTCCCCAGGAACCTTGAGGAGGTGTGAGATCTCCAAAACCCCAACCCTAGGTTAGCCACTTCACTCCCAAACCCTAGCCGCCCATCACCCTTCTCTTTCCACCAAGCCCTAGCATATCCCACCTCTCACGGCCATTCTCTCCAAGTCCAGGCTGACCACCAGCATCCAGCTACAGTCCGGGTACTTCAGATCCAAAGCTCTTTCCAGTGGGAGTTGAATCAGCCTTCAAGAAAATCCGGATCTCAGCGACATCAACCTTCAAGTTCTTCGAACTGGTAAATCCTTCCCTGAGTCTCTGAATCCCTCACTTATTTTTCTTCTTCCCAGATCTTGAGTCCAGGAGAAGCCGACCAAACCAGAAGACCAGTATTGGAGGATCCATTGCGAAGATAGCCGAATCCGAGGATCCAACAATCTGCTCGAGAGAGTTCTTCCACCCAAATTCTGAGAAGATCACTGTCTGGTTGGTAAACCATCTCTCCTCTCTATTTCTGTTCTGTTGAAAGTTCAGAGCGAAACCCTAGGTCTGGGAGTTTCTCAACCTCCAGCGATCCGTTACTTCTGAACTACTCTGATAATTTAGTTTCTTCTAAATTGTGCTTTCAATCCTTACCTAGTTTCCTTCAACTTAGTTTAGCTTTACTTTGAGTCAAAGCCAATTTCTGAAATATATATAAAAAAAAAAAAGAAATTAATCCTAAATTTACTTCTGCATACGCTTCTTTGTTCTTTGTTCTGCATCATTTTTGGTATCAGAGCCCTGTCTAGGGTTCCTATTTTGATTGCTTGTTTGAGTCTCTCTCTTTTTACTTTGTCTGCTCGAAGTAGACTCCCAAGGATGTCCGGTCCTAGGAATGAAGCGAGGTGCAAACCTCCTCTTCCCATTCCATGGGGTATTCCTAGGGCGTGTAGGGGATCCGTTGGATTATAACTTCGTAGCAGGAATTGTAAACGGGGAAGTGCTCTATTTTTAGCCAGTAATTATCCTATTGCAAGAATTACTTCTCACTGTAGGTAACTCCAAATCCAATGATTTTTGTTTTTCTGAAACCGGTATAATTGAAACTAATTTTCATAATTTTTTCATGATTTATTGGTTTCCGTGTGATTTCTAAGAATTAAATTACTGTAACTCTATTTTTATGTTCTGCAATCCATTTATTTTTGAGTGTTCATCTCTTAATTCATCTTAAGGGCATTTGAGCATCTAAGATAAGGGGAAAAGTTGATAACCTCTCCTTAGCCCAAAACCACCACCCACTCATTCGAACCTAAGCCTTTAATCTAAAAATTGATTAGACCTAATTTGCCATAGTGGGCTAGGGACATCAACAAGTCGGGTCAAGGCTAGTGTTGAGTCAGTTTGTCTGGTTACTCTGTGTGTGCTTTGTACTCAGTGTCTAGAATGGTGGTTCAGGGATTCCATCCCGAAGGGCTTGTGTGCTGGTCCGCCTACCTGGCCAATCTCTGATTGGTGTCTAGGATTGGCATTCAGGGACGTAACACTCCCCTTAAACCTGCCTGGCTGAGTCCTGAGTTACTACAGGCTAGCTTGCCACTCTGATTGGGCATCTAGTTTCGGCTCTAGGTCTAGTTAGCCCGTAGTCGTTCAGTTGAGTCTCATTTTGTGTGCTTGATTGCATCATGTCTATCCGGAATGGAGTACCCTACCAACCTGGTCAAACCCAACCTGATTTAGAGGCCATGGTTAGAGCTCTTACTGAGAGTATGAACAAATTAAGTCAGGATATGAATGAGAATTTTGCCCAGCTTAGGGATCGAGTCCAAGTACTTGAGGAACCTAGGCATCCGAATTGGACTCTTGACCCAGATTTTAATGTGCCTCAACCTCACCCACACCAAGAGCCTAGAAGACCTTTATACCGAGATCGTGAACCTAATCATAGAAGGCCTGACCCAAAACCTGAGGATAGAGATGATAGGTTCATTCGGAACATCAAGTTAGATGCACTCACTTTTGATGGTAGTTTAAATCCTAAGGTGTATTCTGATTGGGAGGGTGAGATGGACCAGTACTTTGAGTGGTATGCCATGTCTGAGGAGAGGAAATTCAAGTTTGCCAAGATGAAATTAATACGTCAAGCTAGGTTATACTGGGGGAACATTGAGCTGACCACTTGAAGATGAAATGTAGAGCCCATAACCACTTGGCAGGGTATGAAAGAAAAGCTTAGAGACAAGTACCTACCCATTTCATACCAGCAAAATCTGTTAGACCAATGGCAGACTTTGAAACAAGGAAACCGATCTGTTTCAGACTACATAACCACCTTTGATGAATACCTAATGAGATGTGATGTGAGTGAAGCCTATGAGGTCACTTTGTCTAGATTTAGGGCTGGACTTAGGGAAGATATTAAGAGAGAGTTGTTTCTGAGAGAGGTTACTGACCTAGACCAAGCCTATCAGATTGCACTGAACACTGAGAAGTTTCAGAGAGGACCCATGCCATCTAGGGTTAGTGCCCCAATCCCAAGAAATGGACCTAGCCAGGTTACCCCTAGCAAGCCTAATCAGGGTATCCCCACCCCTAGGCCCATGGACAAAGGTAAGGCACCTGACACCCAGAGAACCCCTAGTATCGTCTGTTTTAAGTGCCAGAAGCCCGGTCATATCTCCAATCAGTGCACAGCCATAGCTTGTTTTAAGTGTCATAAGGTAGGTCATGTTTCTAGCCAGTGCCCTCGTAGATCCCTATATATAGAAGAGGGAGGAGAAGAGAATTTCGAGCCTAATGAGGAGTTTGAAGAAGAAGTTTATGAGGCCGAAATGAATTTGGTTGATGAGTATGAAGGAGAGGAAGAATCCACCGAGTCTGACCACTTAGGGGTTGTGAGATGCATCCTGTCCCAGACTAAAGTTCAGGAAGACTGGCGTAGGACTAACATCCTACAGACTTTCCTTAAATTAGGGGATAAGGTTTGTAAAATCATCATAGATAGTGGGAGCTGTGTAAATGCCATTTCTACTAGCACTGTCAAAATGTTAGGCTTAACCCCAATTCCCCACCCCAACCCCTATAAGGTTTCTTGGGTAGACTCTACCTCTATACCCATCCAGTCTAGATGTCAGGTCCAAATCCAAATGCAATCCTATCAAGAGAAGATTTGGTGTGATGTCTTGCCCATGGGGGTGAGCAGTATAATTCTTCGAAGACCTTGGTTGTATGATCATGATGCCACCCTCTTAGGAAAATCCAACACCTGTGTCTTTAGTTTTAATGGGAAGAAAATCACAATCCATTCAGTCCCTCCTAAGGACAAGGTAGCTAAAGGAACTAGTAAGGTCAGAGAAATGAAGACTGGAGTGAACCTAATTAGTGCCAAGGATCTAGAACAAGAAATTCATAGTGGTTCACCCATTTGGATGTTGACTGCTAAGGAACTTAGGACTCCTACACCCTCAGAGCCTCCTCAGGAAGTTAAGCCTTTATTAGAAGAATTTGAGGATGTTTTTCCCGAGGATCTGAAAGACCACCTTCCACCTCTTAGGGATATTCAGCGTTCCATAGATTTAGTCCCAGGAGCTACTTTACCCAACTTGCCCCATTATAGGATGAATCCAACGGAGCATAAAGAACTGCAAAAGCAGGTTGGCAAATTATTGAGGAAGGGTTCATTAGAGAGAGTCTTAGCCCTTGTGCAGTCCCTGCACTTCTAACCCCGAAGAATTATGGCATGTGGAGGATGTGTGTTGACAGTCGTGCCATCAATAAAATCACAATCAAGTATAGATTCCCCATCCCTAGACTAGATGACATGCTTGATATGATGGCCGGTGCCATGGTTTTTTCTAAAATTGATCTTAAGAGCGGCTATCACCAGGTTAGGATTAGACCAGGGGATGAGTGGAAAACAGCCTTTAAGACTAAGGATGGTCTCTTCGAATGGGTTGTTATGCCTTTTGGGTTGTCCAATGCCCCTCGTACTTTCATGAGGATTATGACCCAGGTACTTAGAGCTTTCATAGGAAAGTTTGTAGTGGTCTATTTTGATGACATCCTGATCTATAGTAAGACCCCTGTAGATCACCTAGGCCACCTTAGACAAGTCTGTCAAGTTTTGAGGAATGATAGTCTCTACGGTAATCTCAAAAAGTGTGAATTTATGACCAGTAGGATTATCTTCCTTGGATTTGTTGTAACCCATGACGGCGTGGCTTCCGATCCTGAAAAGATTAGGTCCATAGTAGAATGGCCAGAGCCGACCAGTGTGCATGAAGTCAGAAGTTTCCATGGCTTGGCTACCTTCTATAGGCGATTCATCAAGGGGTTTAGTACCGTAGTTGCTCCTATCATAGACTGCATTAGGAAGGGAGAATTTCAGTGGACCAAAGCAGCCCATAAAGCCTTCCTAGATCTTAAGGATAGGATGACCCAGGCACCCATTTTGAGACTACCAGACTTTTCAAAGGTATTTGAGGTTGCCTGTGATGCTTCAGGAGTAGGTATAGGTGGAGTCCTAAGCCAAGAGAACCATCCCGTAGCATTCTTTAGTGTAAAACTTAATGATGCTAAGCTTAGGTATTCTACCTATGATAAGGAATTTTACGCGGTAGTGCAAGCTTTGCGTTATTGGAGACATTATTTGCTACTGCAAGAATTTGTGCTGTTTTCGGACCATGAGGCTCTTAGATTCTTGAATTCTCAAAAGAAGCTTAACCCTAGGAATGCTAAGTGGGTAGAGTATATCCAGTCCTATACTTTTGTTTTGAAGCATAAGGCTGGGTCTGAAAATAAAGTAGCTGATGCCCTTAGTCGACGGTCTTTATTGTTGAATTCTGTTAGGGCTGAAGTCATAGGGTTTGAGCAAATCAAAGAAGAATATGAATCGTGTCCGAATTTTAAGACTGTGTACCAGGATCTAACTCAAGGACCATCTAGTGAACATAAGGATTATTCCCTTTTAGATGGCTTTCTGTTCTTTAAGAATAGGCTTTGCATCCCTAGAACCTCTCTTAGGGAATTCTTGATTTGGGAAACTCATGCTGGAGGTTTAGCTGGCCATTTCGGAAAAGATAAGACCACCCTGGCTATTGAAGACCATTTTTTCTGGCCTAGCTTAAAAAGAGATGTAGCACACATTATGGCTAGGTGTCGAACCTGCGCTGTTGCCAAACAGCGAAAACAGAACACTGGCCTCTATACCCCACTCCCTGTCCCAGATCATCCTTGGCAAGATGTGAGCATGGACTTTGTGTTAGGTTTGCCTAAGACCCAGAGGAGGCATGACTCTATCTATGTTGTAGTAGACCGATTTTCCAAGATGGCCCATTTCTTGCCTTGTTCCCAAACATTTGATGCATCTAAGGTAGCCACCCTATTCTTTAATGAGATAGTTTGACTCCATGGCCTACCCAAGACCATTGTTTCAGATAGGGATGTTCGGTTCACCAGCTATTTCTGGAAAACCCTTTGGCATAAGTTAGGGACGAAACTTAAGTTTTAAACTGCCTATCATCCCCAGACTGACGGCCAAACCGAAGTAGTGAACCGTAGTTTAGGCAATTTGCTAAGGTGTCTTGTTGGTGAAAACATTAGGAACTGGGATTTGTACTTACCTAGAGCTGAATTTGCATATAATGACTCGGTCAATAGGTCTACGGGTAAGAGTCCATTTGAAATTGTGCATGGTTACAAACCCCACACACCTCTTGACCTAGCTCCTTTACCAGTCCACACACGGGTCTTCGAGTCTGCCGAAGTTTTTGCACAGCATATAAAAGACTTGCATAAAGAAATTCAAGACAAAATAAATTTAAGTAATGAAACTTATAAGAAATTGGCTGATTCTCAAAGGCGAGTCAAAACTTTTGACGAAGGAGACTATGTAATGATTAGGTTAAGGCCTGAATGGTTTCCTCCTGGAACCGTTAGAAAGTTACATGCTAGGGGAGCTGGACCATTTAGAGTTGTAAAGAGAGTAGGATCCAATGACTATGTGCTCGAGTTACCTCCAGAACTAGGCATTAGCTCCACTTTCAACATTACAGACCTAGTAGAGTATAGGGAGCCAGCTGTGATTCCCAGTGAGGCTTTTGAACCTAATCCTGCTCTTGAGAGTGAACCTGACCCTATGTGTCCACCAACAAATTGGCCTGTGAGGAAAGAGCAGATTGAAAAGATCCTGGATGATCAGGTTATCTCTACTCGTAATCGAGGATACCAAAGATACCTGGTCCGCTAGCAAGGAAGGCCAGATTCTGATGACTCTTGGATCTCCCGAGAAGAATTACAAGAATTGGACCCAGACCTCTTGGAGAGATACCAGAGCCAACTTGATCCATACTCGACAGGGTCGAGTTCCTCCCACTCCGGGAGAATTGGTGTGGGCACCAGACTCAGAAGAAGACTTCAGAGCTCCATCTGGATCTCTGATTGACCTTGCCCGAAGAATTTGGGTTTTTGGTTTGTAATAAGAGTTGACTAGATCAACTCAATCTAGCTTGAGTCTACATTACCTGCATTTTATTTTGTTGAGTCATGTTGACTCAGTAGTGGACTAGGGCTTCAACCTGGGGTGTTACATTTTCTCCCAAGGCCTAGCAAGTGGGTGCCACACTCCCAGCCACACTCCCAGCCATACGCCTGAGTCCAGGGGGTGCCATATTAACATCCAGCAGCCTTTGGTCCCCACACCACAGATAGCAGCTTCCTTCTCTCATGCGCCAGTTGAGGAGAAATCCACCAGGAGTCCACAAATCAAGGGGGCGGCCCAAGTCTTTCCCAAAAGAACCAAACTATGAAAGGGAAGAAATTCTCTTGGAGAGAACTTCAAGGAGGCACCCACTACCTGCCAAAAATATCCAAAACAAAGATGGGAAGGGCCTTGACTTAGGGAGGAAGAAAAGGAGGAGTCCAAAAGAGTTGATCCATGGTAAGAAAGAAATCCTCTCTTGAAGACCCAAGCAAGGAGGCGCCATCTACCTGCCTTTTATAACCCAAATCAAATTTTTTTGGTACCTTGGCCGACCATATGTGTATGGATTGCCCTGATTTGTAGATCCCCTCCTTTAGTCCCACATGGAAAGATACAAAACCCTACTCCCTTGTAAAGCCCTATAAATTAAACTCCTCTTGTAAGTTTAAAGGAATCAGATGAATGAAACCAAGTTTTTTTTTTGTGAGCAAACTTTGTGTTTTCTCTCTTCCGCACTTGCATCCAGGTGTTGAGCTCTATGAGGGAGTAAATCCGGGTTCCCCAGGAACCTTGAGGAGGTGTGAGATCTCCAAAACCCCAACCCTAGGTTAGCCACTTCACTCCCAAACCCTAGCCACCCATCACCCTTCTCTTTCCACCAAGCCCTAGCATATCCCACCTCTCACGGCCATTCTCTCCAAGTCCAGGCCTACCACCAGCATCCAGCTACAGTCTGGGTACTTCAGATCCAAAGCTCTTTCTAGTGGGAGTTGAATCAGCCTTCAAGAGAATCCGGATCTCGGCGACATCAACCTTCAAGTTCTTCGAACTGGTAAATCCTTCCCTGAGTCTCTGAATCCCTCACTTGTTTTTCTTCTTCCCAGATCTTGAGTCCAGGAGAAGCCGACCAAATCACAAGACCAGTATTGGAGGATCCATTATGAAGATAGCCGAATCCGAGGATCCAACAATCTGCTCGAGCAAGTTCTTCCACCCAAATTCTGAGAAGATCACTGTCTGGTTGGTAAACCATCTCTCCTCTCTATTTCTATTCTGTTGAAAGTTCAGAGCGAAACCCTAGGTCTGGGAGTTTCTCAACCCCCAGCGATCCGTTACTTCTGAACTACTCTGATAATTTAGTTTCCTCTAAATTGTGCCTTCAATCCTTACCTAGTTTCCTTCAACTTAGTTTAGCTTTACTTTGAGTCAAAGCCAATTTCTGAAATATAAAAAAAAAAAAAAGGAGAAGAAATTAATCCTAAATTTACTTCCGCATACGCTTCTTTGTTCTTTGTTCTGCATCATAAGAGACACATATACCCATATCCCTTCATGAGCAACTTGATGCAGGATGACTCAATATACCCTGGATTATTTGGAAAAGGGAACACCTAAATGAACTAGGACCATGGGAGGGCTAAGAAGCCTCCTGGGACTAGGGCGAACTGATACTAAAATCCTAAAATAGCTTATCTCTTTGGTTTTCAGTTTTTTTGGTGGAGGAACAATGAGATGGAGGGTAAGAAAAATGGACACTCTAGGACTGGGGACCTACCTTCACGGAGAGACGTCGCACCTCTAGGGCATCTCACCCACCCCACTACATGTCGTTTAGTGTGTCCCACCCATCTCACTACACCCGGAGCCTAGGGCATCCCACCCAAATCGCTACTTGGGGCCGTAAAGAAAAATCCCTAAGACCTAGAGGGTGACTCGATGGAAAAAGAGGATAACTAGGGCCTCACGCCCCTTAACGCTCGCATGGAGTGAAGGAAGTGGGGTCTCACACCCCTTGATACCCGCAGGTGAAGGAAAAATGGGCCTCAGCCCAGAACCAGGACTAGTGGCTAAACCAAAAATTCTTAGTAATCTTCAATTATTATAAGAGGGGGAGGGGGCCTTTATATAGAAAAACCAAACCTCTCAATTACTTAGCTTACAAGCAAACCTAAAATGGAAAATAAATTACATCAAAATCCGTGCTACATCAAAATTGGTGCTAATCTGCTTTGAGAAGCATGTTGGCTTGATGAAGTGCTCTGAAAAGCATGTTGCTTGGACTACTCCAGAAAGCGTGTGAACTCATCTCATAGCCGCACAAAGGGGAAGGGAACCATCTTCTCCGAGCATCGGTGAATGGCCGGTGATTGGGAAGCGGGCGATGGACGGGGTCGACGGATGTCAAGCGATGGACGGTTTGTGAACGGTGAGCGGTGGATGGCCGGCGGTGGGCTGCAGGCAGGGCGGTGGCACAGGGGTGGCACAGCACGCCCAGGGCATGCTGTTTGGTCTTCCCATGACCGTGGGGACCCCTAGGAGCCGGTGAGGCCTCCGGCAACCGAGCTTTGGCCGGTTGACGGCGAGACGGCAGGTGGCGGGATGGTGGTCGGTTGTGGACAGCGATGGCGGCTGCAGGCAGGGTGGTGGCAAGCGGGGGCATGGCATGGACGGGCATGTCGTTTTGCCTTCCCACAGCCGTGGGGCCCATGGGCACCGGTGAGGACCTCCGGTGGTCGGGTGTGGGCCGACGGATGGCAAACGGGCAGCCGGCGATGGCGGGCGACAGCGGTGGTCATGGGTGGTGGTTGGTCTTCCCACGGCTATCCCTTCGTCTTCCATTGGCATGGGCGGTGAATTCTAGTTTTCCGTCGAGAGCGGGACCGGCGAGCACCGGCGGGCGAACCGGCGGGATGGCTGGGGGGGTCTGGCAGCCCGGGTCTGGGGGCGATGGGGCGATGTGCTAGGGTTTGAGAGGTTTTAAAAATCACGGGAGGGAGATGGAACAAGGATGGGATAAAGTGGGGATAGGTTGGTGATAAAATTGGAATAGTGGGGATAGGTGGAATAGCGGGAATAAGAAAAAATATGAGAAAATTAAGAAAAATGGAAAAAATACCCGGATGGTGCCTGGATCCCCATCACAATCCTTTGGCAGAAGGGAGCTCCACAGATGGTCACGTTCAATGAGATGTCATACATTTCACCTGTACATCACATCAGTGTCTCTACACTCATTGGTTAAGAGGACAGCCAACAAATGTGACATACAGCAATTTATACTTAATATATCACTGTCCTATAATTATATACCCTTTGGTTGTGAACCTATTTAAGAACTACTCGATATATCCTTTCTATATCAAATATAATGTATGTTGGCTCTACCTAGTGATTTTGATGAATAATGAAACGTTGAGTGCATATTGTATACTATTGTCTATTTCTAGTTATGAGTTTTTAGAAAACAAGCACCTTAAATTCTCAAAATTAAAGTATCGTGGCACACTGTGGCACAAAGCATCTTTCGCAATTTGATGAGTCTTTTCCATGCAAAAAGGGGTTAAACAACTTCAATTATTGCTTATTTATATTATATTTAAGTTTCATAATTGATGCTTGTATTTTTGGCTTGAATTGCACTTAATTTTGAATTTTGTAGAACCAAGTGTCGACACCTGGAAGGCTAAGTGTCGATACTTCAGCATTTAGCATGCAGAAAAACTCCAAGGCATGCCAAGTGTCGACACCCAGAATTCAAGTATCGATACCTGAAACTCAAGTGTCGACACTTAAGTTTCCAAGTGTCGACTTAAGGCCTGAGACTTTTTGAAAATCTAGAACTTGGCCAATGAAGTATTTTTGTGTCAAGTGTTGACATCTATGAATCAAGTGTTGACACTTGAAAGTTCAAGTGTGGTGGGGACACCTGAGGCACCAGAATAAGACAGAGGCTTTTTCAACCCTCTGTAAATTGATCAATAATTTATGAGTCCATCTGTAATAAGGACTTAGCTCATCTGAGTCCATTTTAGTTATTAATTGAGTATTTTTAGTTGTTATTTCAGTTCTGTACTAGTCAGCTCATGTTGAGCTAGTTCAGTCCAATGCTAGTCAGCTCATGTTGAGCTAATTTTATTTTATTTATTTATTTTTTTTTTTTTTGAGTCCTGTCCAAGCATACTGAAGACTCAAGACTATATCATACAAGTGAAGACCAAGTCCAACTAGATTGAAGACATGGAAGTATAGCACAAGTCCAACCCAGCTTGAAGATTTGAAGACCCCAGGAGGAAAATTCAGAAAACCCTGATTTCTTGCAGATGCCCTCCAGATGCCCAGATTCCCTTCCAGATGCCAAAGTATATTCATAGATAAGGGCATCCATGATTCCAGAGGTCCATATGCATCCTAGCCCAAAGAAATCAAGCCCAGGTGCCAAGCCCAAGCCCCTAAGAAGCAAGATACCAGGGAATATTCCTGCTACCTAGCTACCAGGCCACCCCAGCTTCCAGAGGCCCAAACCCATGCACCCGAGCCCCTTTGGGCCGGCCTTTTGCTGCTCCTAGAAGCCCAACACGCCCCCCGAGGCATCCTTGGAGTCTTGACCAAGTCAAGAAAATTTTTAGGGATTTTTCTATCTAATATTTCCTTATTTTCTAGCTAGGGTTTGAGAGGGAAAAGGATTCTTATGTAATGACTTATGTACCCTTACTTGGAGCCCAAAGTTAAGGGTCTATTTAAGGGACCCTAGCCTCTTGTATGAGGGGAATTTTTGATGAATGAAAACCTTGAGTTCTTCTATTGAGTGGTGTGATACCCTGCTGTGTGCATAAAGGGGTTTGTGAGAGTTCTTCTTCCCGGTGTTTGCAATCATCTTCCTACTGCCAACAAACTCTCCAGATCCCTGGACGCCCACTCCAAAAGAATCCTTCCCTTGCTGTTTTTACTTTGTTTTTTTGTTCCTTTGTGAGCTTTCTAACCCCTGACAGGTCGTTTGCAGGTCCCTGAGTTCTTACGAATCCAACGACTCCAGCCAAGCCTCAATCGGATCACCGAGCAGAAAGCCGGGTATCCGCGGGTCTTTGGCTCGATTTTCCAGGCCGCATCCATCGAGGAACGAGAGACCCCTTCGTTGCGATCTTCACAGACATTGTCAGGTACACCCCTCTACCTCCAGTAGTTTTATTGTAGGAGAACTTGCCCTAACCGAGGCTTCTCAGCCCCGGCGGTCCTTCTTTGCTACTTTTCTAGGTCCTAATCTGCATGCTGATCTTCAGAAATTCATACAAAATTCTCTACAAATAATTTTGATCTAAAATTTGGGAATTAATCACCTAACTCATCCTGTAAAACATAAAAAAAAAAATTGCATGCATATTAGTTCCCCATCATTTGGTATCAGAGCTTAGATTAGGGCTTGTTTTCTGTAATTTTTCAGTCCATATATACTCTGTTATTTTAATTATTTCTCTCTTTTATAAACTCAAAAAATTCTGAAATTTATTTTCCTAGATTAATCATAATTCACAGTAATTTTAAAAACTTTTCCAGATTTTATTATGGCCTGTGAATTTTCTGCAAGCCGAAATAGGGCCTGCAAATTTTCGGCTCTTTTTTTTTTAGCAAGACAAGTTTGGAAGTTTTAGGATTTTGTTTAGCATTTTTGCATATCTTTTAATTTTAGTATATTTCCTGAATATTAGGCAATAATTTTTAAGTTTTCTTCTATTTAATAAAATATAAAAAAAAAAAAATTACATATTCTCCAAAAATACCAAAAACATCTAACCCTAATTTGCATCATTTGCTTGCCATCATTGCATAATCTACTTTTAAGGGCACTCTTGCTATATCAGATGGGGGGAGGAGTTGATAACCTCTCCATAGCCCAAAACCACATCCCTTGCATTCGGTCCCAAGCCTTAACCTAAAATTAATTGGACTTAATTTGCCCTAGTGGGCTAGGGACACCAACTGGTCGGATCCGGGCTAGTGTTAGACCACTGTGTCAAGTTAACCTGTGTGTGCCTTGTGCTCAGTGTCTAGAACGGTGGTTTAGGGATTCAATCCCGAAGGCCTTGTGTGCTGGTCCGCCTACCTGGCCAATCTCTGATTGGTGTCTAGGATTGGCAATCAGGGACCTAACACTCCCCTTACACCTGCCTGGCTGAGTACAGGGTTACTAAAGGCTAGTTTGCCACCCTGATTGAGCATCTAGTTTGGACTCTAGGTCTAGTCAGCTATAGTCGGTCTGATCGAATCTTGTATGAGCACTAGATCAGGAGTTTCATATCACCCACCTCCTTCACAAATGTCTGAACCCATGGAAAACTTACAAGCCCAAATAAAAGTCCTAGCTGATCAAATGGCCCAGATGACTACCCAGTTAACTCAGTCTGGTACCCAAACCAACAATAGAATTGACCATCTTGCCAAAAGGTTTGACCAGTTAGGAGGCCGTGTAGAGACCATAGCAGGAACCCATGGGTCACAATCTGAGCCAGATCCTGAGTCCCCTCAACCTAGGAGAACCCCAAACCCTGATCCATACCGAGAGATTGAACCTAGGAGAGCCCCTCAGCCTGACCCATACAATAATACTGAACCTAGAATAACCCCTTACCATGACCCTTATTATGATACTGAACCTAGAAGAACCCCTTACCGTGACCATTATTATGATACTGAACCCAGGAGAACCCAATACTCTGACCCATATAGGGAGCCCAACCCTAGGAGAACCCAATACTCTGACCCATATAGGGAGCCCAACCCTAGGAGAACCCAATATTCTGACCCATATAGGGAGTCCAACCCTAGGAGAACCCAATATCCTGACCCATATAGGAAGCCCAACCTTAGGAGGACCCCAAACCATGATCCATCCTTAGAACCTGACCATAGAGCTAACCCAAAATCCTATGACCCGAGATCCTATAATCCCATGACCCATAGATCTGCACCCTTGTCCTATGAGCCCAGAGAACCCATAACCCCTAAGTATCAGCCTAGTCATGCTTCCCCTAGTCAACTTGAACCCCATAGGATTAGTATCCCTAAATATGAACCCAAAAGTGAGCCACTACCCCTTATACAACCTGAACCTACTAGGAGTAGTACCCATAATCAGAGACCAGAACCTAACCAACTTCCTGCTAGCCGACCTTCTCCAACCATTCCTGAGATTCACAAGGCTTACATTAACGCGGAAGTGTATGAAGCTGATGTGAGCCTAGTGGATGAGTATGAGGGAGAAGAGGAGACACCTTTAGATGACCTAGAATTAGCTGACCCAATAGATACCCAGGTAAATGCCAACATAGAGGTAGTTGACCTTGACCACATCCAACCTAAAGCTATAGTGGAAGAACAAATAGAAGAAGAGAACCTGGGTACTGCTACTAGAGCCTTACCTGAGGAAACCATAGAGGAGAGCCAAATTATAGAGTCTTGTCCTAAAATACAAGAACCTGAAGAATTTATTAAGGACCTGATCTCTTTGAATCTATACCTTCAAGATGAGCCTCCTCCTATAGTTCCCATTAAGGACCTCTTCCCTGAGATTAATAACCCATCCTTCCATTATACAAACCCCATAGATATACCGCAACCCCGTAAGGTTAACCTCATTAGTATAGGATTAGTTCCTGACACCCCGTCTTTTATCCTACTTTATTCAACTAATCATGAACCTTTTTCTCTACCTTACCAAACTAATTCTGAACCCACTTCCTATTTTCTGCCCTTTCCTGACACCTCCAGCATTTATAGGATTATTAGATTGCATTTAATTGAGATTAGCATACTGCATGCATTCATCACACATGTTAGGTTTGCATCTTACTTCTGGCACACTCTTTGGAATTTGCTAGGAGTTCAATGTAAATTTTCATGTGCATGTCAAGCTAGGATCAAACCTAGGGAACCTATAATCTCTTAGGTTTAGATCCAAAGAGTTCAATAAGATTTCCTTCTATAAGAATGCATAGTCAAGTCTGTTAGGTGTAGGTTTGAGTCCTTTGCATCATCTTGTTAGGAGTCTGCATGTGCCTAGCATGTTCACCACTCACACTAATGTTAAAACAACTGGCTAATTCCCGAAGATGGATCAAAAAATTTGATGTAGTGGATTTTATCTTGGTTAGGCTTAGGCCTAAAAGAAGCTTCATGCTCGCAGAGCCGGAACTTTTAAAGTGATAGAGAAGGTTGGATCAAATGCCTAGGTGTTAGACTTGCCTTCGGATTTGGGCATTAGTTCTACCTTCAATATTACAGACCTGGTTGAGTATAGGGAACCGGCAGTGCTACCTAGTGAGGCCTTTGGACCTATTCCTTTTCATTGTGAGTGACCCTAACCTAGAGTGTCCACAAACAAATTTAGCCTGAGAGAGGAGAACGGATCGAGCGTATCCTGGACAATCAAGCCATCACGACCCAGGGCCATGACTATCAACGCTTCCTGGTCCGATGGCAAGGCCGGCCAGAGTCGGATGATTCGTGGATTTTTTGAGAGGACTTGCAACGCCTCAACCCAGACCTTCTCGAGAGATATGTGAGCCAATCTAACCTTCACTCGACAGAGTCGAGTTCCTCCCACCCCGGGAGAATTGGTGGGGACACCTGAGGCACCAGAATAAGACAGAGGCTTTTTCAACCCTCTGTAAATTGATCAATAATTTATGAGTCCATCTGTAATAAGGACTTAGCTAATCTGAGTCCATTTTAGTTATTAATTGAGTATTTTTAGTTGTTATTTCAGTTCTGTACTAGTCAGCTCATGTTGAGCTAGTTCAGTCCAATGCTAGTCAGCTCATGTTGAGCTAATTTTATTTTATTTATTTATTTTTTTTTTTGAGTCCTGTCCAAGCATACTGAAGACTCAAGACTATATCATACAAGTGAAGACCAAGTCCAACTAGATTGAAGACATGGAAGTATAGCACAAGTCCAACCCAGCTTGAAGATTTGAAGACCACAGGAGGAAAATTCAGAAAACCCTGATTTCTTGCAGATGCCCTCCAGATGCCCAGATTCCCTTCCAGATGCCAAAGTATATTCATAGATAAGGGCATCCATGATTCCAGAGGTCCATCTGCATCCTAGCCCAAAGAAATCAAGCCCAGGTGCCAAGCCCAAGCCCCTAAGAAGCAAGATACCAGGGAATATTCCTGCTACCTGGCTACCAGGCCACCCCAGCTTCCAGAGGCCCAAACCCATGCACCCGAGCCCCTTTGGGCTGGCCTTTTGCTGCTCCTAGAAGCCCAACACGCCCCCCTAGGCATCCTTTGAGTCTTGACCAAGTCAAGAAAATTTTTAGGGATTTTTCTATCTAATATTTCCTTATTTTCTAGTTAGCATTTGAGAGGGAAAAGGATTCTTATGTAATGACTTATGTACCCTTACTTGGAGCCCAAGGTTAAGGGTCTATTTAAGGGACCCTAGCCTCTTGTATGAGTAGAATTTTGATGAATGAAAACCTTGAGTTCTTCTATTGAGTGGTGTGATACCCTGCTGTGTGCATAAAGGGGTTTGTGAGAGTTCTTCTTCCCGGTGTTTGCAATCATCTTCCTGCTGCCAACAAACCCTCCAGATCCCTGGACGCCCACTCCAAAAGAAGCCTTCCCTTGCTATTTTTACTTTGTTTTCTTGTTCCTTTGTTAGCTTTCTAACCCCTGACAGGTCATTTGCAGGTCCCTGAGTTCCTACGAATCCAACGACTCCAGCCAAGCCTCAATTGGATCACCGAGCAGAAAGCCGGGTATCCGCGGGTCTTTGGCTCGGTTTTCCAGGCCGCATCCGTCGAGGAACGAGAGACCCCTTCGTTGCGATCTTCACAGACATTGTCAGGTACACCCCTCTACCTCCAGTAGTTTTATTGTAGGAGAACTTGTCCTAACCGAGGCTTCTCAGCCCCGGCGGTCCTTCTTTGCTACTTTTCTAGGTCCTAATCTGCATGCTGATCTTCAAAAATTCATACAAAATTCCCTACAAATAATTTTGATCTGAAATCTGGGAATTAATTGCCTAACTCATCCTGTAAAACATACAAAAAAAATTGCATGCATATTAGTTCCCCATCAAAGTGTCGACACCTGGAAGTCAAGTGTCGACACCTGACAGCCAAGTGTCGACACCTGATAAACCAAGTGTCAACACTCCGGTTCTGACAGTCCTAATGGATCTATTTTTTTAAAATGCAAAAATATCTTTTCAAGCTCCAAACGACTAGATTCGAAGCTCCAATGGTCACAAACCATTTTTTGGAAGTTTTTAAAGTATTTAAGCTTCACCAAACTCATTCTTGAAGCATTGAAGTCCATTTAAAGCCCAAAAGTCAATATTCTCTCAAGAACATTACTTCAAAAGCTATTTAAAGAGTGATTCCCTGAAAAAGCTTATAAGCCTATCATTTCATCTTTCCAAAAAGAGAGCTTGAAGAATATTCCAAGGAGAAGACAAGATAAAGCATCAACTTGAGCCTCAAAGCTTCCATTCTACTCTTGAAGAGAGTTTGTTTTGTTTATTTGAATTTTATATCTAAAATTCTCTTATGTTTTGACCCTAGCTTTCAAGGGTTTCTTGAAAGTAGGTTGTTGTGGTTGTTAGTGAGCTAAAGGGATAAAACCAACTAGGGTTGACTTGTGAGCCCGAAGATAAAACAAGTGTAAAGGTTTGTTGGTGAGCCTAGGTGATAAAACCAACATAGGTTTTGACTTGTGAACCTTTGGAAAAACAAGTCAGCTATAATCTTGAAGAGATTATAGTTTAATTCCCAAGGGTGTCTTGGGGAGTGGATGTAGGTGCTAGGTTTGCACTGCACCACTATAAACCTTTTGTTTGTGTGTGATTATCTCTTTTATCTCCTGCTCTTTACTTCTTGCACTTTATTTATTGCTTTTCACTGCATATAATCTAGTGCATCAATTTCATTACTTACAAACACCACAAGGCCAGCACATTATTGCTTTAAATTTTTAAAAGACCCAATTCACATCCCCTCTTGGGCTCCATTTCTAGGCAACAAGTGGTATCAGAGCACCGGTACTCTCTTATAGGTCCAAGGATCTTGAGTAAAAGATCATGGCAGCCCCAATAGGAATGGATGTTGTTGAAGGTCAAGCTTCAAACCATCCCTCACTATTTAATGGCATGAATTATACTTATTGGAAAACTCGCATGCGCATATTCATTCAAGCCATTGGTTATGATCTTTCGAGGACAATCATAAAAGGTCCTCATCAGCCTACTATGTTGGTTAATAGCATTCTTACTCCAAAAATGGAAGATGATTGGGATGAGAATGACATTAAGCAAATAGAGCTTAATGCGAAGGCTATGAATCTATTGTTTTGCTCTTTTGATCCGAGTGAATTAAATAGAATATCCAACTTTCTCTCCACTAAGGAAATCTGTGACACACTTGAGATTATTCATGAGGGTACACACCAAGTAAAAACTACTAAGGTTAACATGCTTATTCACACATATGAAATGTTTAAGATGTAACCTATTGAATCTATAAGTGAGATGTATTCTAGGTTCACAAATATTATGCATGGCATGAGAAACTTAGAAAAGATTGTATCTAATGGTGAACTTGTAAATAAACTTCTCAAGTCTCTTCCAGCTTCATGGGATGCCAAGGTGATGGCCATAGAGGAAGCCAAGGATGTCAACACTTTACCCCTCGAGCAATTGTTAGGCTCATTGATGACTTATGAGCTTTCCTTAAAACAAAAGAACGTGGATGTTGATAAGAAGAAGAAAGTGATTGCTTTCAAATCCACTATAAGAGAAGAGTCAAGCGATGAATCCGAAGAAGAAGATGAAGAAGATGAGACAGCTCTAATGGTAAGAAAGTTCAGAAAGCTCATGAGGAAGAAGAAATACAACTTCAAGAAGAAACCTCTAAAAGGTGATCCAAGCAAAGAGAAAGAAAAGGAGAAAGATAAGGACCAGCCCACATATTTTGAATATAAGAAACCGGGCCACTTCAAGATGGACTGCCCCTTACTTAAGAAGATCAGAAGAAAACGAAGAAAGAAAGCTATGATGGCAACCTGGAGTGACAGCGAGGACTCCAGCTCTGAGAAGAATAGCAAGAAGTTGCAAACTTCTGTTTGATGGCAGATCATGATGAGGTACTATTTGAAACTGAAAATGAGTTTACATTTGATGAACTGCATGAAGTTTTTAATGAATTAGTTATAGAATTTCAAAAACTAAAATCAAAACATAAAGATCTGAAAAGGCAAAATTTGGATTTAGACAAAGCTAATGATAAGTTTTTAAATGAAAATGATTGCATACTTCTTCAAAACAAAAAGTTTAATGATAGGATTTCTGCTCTTGAAAAAGAAAAAGAAACTTTGAAAAAGAAAAACTTTTCTGTATTAAATGAAAACTCTTCAAAAGAGAACAAAAAAATTTTGGAAGAAAATAAAAAATATAAAGAAGAAATTGAAAGTTAAAACCTTTTATTGACAAATTTATATATAGTTCTGAAAAATTAAATATGCTTTTAAATAATCAAAGAGCTATTTTTGATAAAACCAGTTTTGTTTTAGAACTCAGAAGAAACAAAAATTTTTCAAAAATTTCTTTGTGCATGAATCTTCATCCATTACTTGTTATGCTTATGGTATTGTAGGGCATAAATCTTACTTGTGCAATAAGAAAAAATTGAGTAATGTTAAGAAAATCTGGGTTCCAAAAGAAACTATTGCCACTAACCTAAGAGGATCCAAGATGACTTGGGTACCTAAAATCTTCACTTCATTTTTATTGTAGGTATGCCTTACAACCAATAAAAGAAGAATATGGTACCTCGATAGCGGTTGATCAAGGCATATGACAGGAGATGTGGAGCAGTTCTCATCACTCGAATATCAAAATGGTGGTAATGTGACATTTGGTGATAATGGAAAGGGCAAGATTGTCAAAATTGGTAAAGTCCATATCACCCCTTCTACTTATATTGAAAATGTATTATATGTTGATGGTTTGAAACATAATTTGCTTAGCATTAGTCAATTTTGTGACAAGGATTTCAAAGTTACTTTCGAATCTTATATGTGCATTATTTCTAGTTTAGATGACAATGGCATCAAGTTCAATGGTCATAGGCATGGCAATATCTATATGGTTGATCTTGATGATCTTACTGTTCAAAATGGTCAATGCCTAGTGGCAATGGAAGCCAAGATCAATGAAACTAGTTGGCTTTGGCATCGTAGACTAAGACATGCTAGTATGTATTTGATTTCAAAACTTAGCAAAAAGAATTTGATAAAAGATTTGCCAAAACTCAATTTTGAAAAATACAAGATTTGTAGTGCATGCCAGCTTGGAAAATAAACCAAATCATCTTTTAAACCAAAAGGAGTAATCTCTACATCTAGACCCTTAGAGTTGCTTCATATGGACCTCTTTGGGCCAACTAGAATATCTAGTTTGGGAGGTTAGATGTATGGTCTAGTTATTGTAGATGATTTCTTACGATTTACATGGATCATGTTTTTAGCACACAAAGATGAAACATTTTCTGAATTCATTAGATTTCATAAAAGAGTTTCAAATAAGAAAGGTGTTTCAATCATATCTTTGAGAAGTGATCATGAAATGGAATTTGAAAATTCTGATTTTTATAAATTTTGTATTAAAAATGGCATTCATCATAATTTTTCAGCACCTAGGACACCTCAACAAAATGGGGTGGTAGAAAGGAAAAATAGAACTGTTGAAGAAATGGCATGCACCATGCTTTGTGAAAATGACTTAACTAGATATTTTTAGGTGGAAGCCATAAACACTGCATGTTATGTTATAAATCATGTTTTAATCCGACCAATTTTAAAGAAAACACTGTATGAGCTTTGGAAGGATAAAAAACCTTCAATTCAATATTTTTGTGTTTTTAGATGCCATTGTTTCATCTTAAACAATGGTAAAGACAATTTGAGTAAATTTGATACCAAGTTAGATGAGAGAGTCTTTCTAGGCTACTCCACATCTAGCAAGATATACAGGGTCTTCAATAGAAGAACACTTGTTGTTGAAGAATCCATACATGTTGTGTTTGATGAATCTGACCAGAAATCCTCTAGAAAAGAAGATGTGCTTTGTGATGAAACAGGCTCAAAAAGAACTGAAGAAGTGAACAACAATGATGTGCCTACAAAGGAACAAGAAGTTGATCGAAACAATGAAGGAGATCAAACACAAGGTGATGAAAACACATCTACTGTGGATCCTCTACCCAAAGAATGGAGTTATGCTCATAGACACCCAAAAGAACTTATCATTGGTGATCCATCTAATGGTGTAAGTACTCGTTCATCCCTTAGAAATGTTTGTGATTACTTATCATTTGTTTCTCAAATTGAAACCTAAAACTATTGAAAAAGCTGAAAATTATTTTAATTGGATTAATGCTATGCAAGATGAACTTAACCAAATTAAAAGAAATAATGTTTGGACTTTAGTAGATAGGCCTTCAAATGTTTCAATTATTGGAACTAAATGGGTTTTTAGAAACAAACTTGATGAAATGGTATTGTTATAAGAAATAAGGCTAGACTAGTTGCCAAAGGATACAATCAGGAGGAATGGATTGATTTTGATGAAACCTTTGCTCCTGTGGCTAGACTTGAGGCAATTAGGCTATTGTTGGCTTTTGCTTATTTTATAGATTTCAAATTATTTCAAATGGATGTCAAAAGTACCTTTTTGAATGGTTTTATCGAAGAAGAGGTTTATGTTGAACAACCGCCTGGTTTTGAAAATCATGAATTTCCAAACCATGTTTTCAAACTTCATAAAGCTTTGTATGGTTTGAAACAAGCTCCTAGAGCTTGGTATGATCGTTTAAGCAATTTCTTGCTCAAAAATGATTTCACTAGAGGTAATGTTGATTAAACTTTATTTTTGAAGAAAAAGAATGATGATCTCTTGGTAGTACAAATATGTGTAGATGATATCATATTCGATGCTACTAACGAATCTCTTTATCAAGAGTTTGCAAAGTTAATGCAGGGTGAGTTCGAGATGAGCATGATGGGAGAACTTAACTTCTTCCTCGGACTCCAGATAAAGAAAACCAAAGAGAGATTCTTCATCAACCAAGCTAAGTATACAAAAGAAATACTCAAGAAGTTTAGGATGCAGAATACCAAGCCATTAGGTATGCCTATGAGCTCCTCTTGTAAACTTGACAAGGATAAATCAGGTAAATCTATTGACCAAATACTATATCATGGCATGATTGGTTCATTGTTATATCTTACTATCAGTAGACCAGATATTATGTTTAGTATTTGTATGTGTGCTAGATATCAGTCTAATCCTAAAGAGTCTCATCTTTTGGCTGTTAAACACATACTTAGTTATCTATCTGGCTCAATTAAAATTGGTATTTGGTACTTTAGAGATTCCTCATTTGAATTGATTGCTTATTCTGATGCTGACGTAGACCAGATATTATGTTTAGTATTTGTATGTGTGCTAGATATCAGTCTAATCCTAAAGAGTCTCATCTTTTGGCTGTTAAACACATACTTAGATATCTATTTGGCTCAATTAAAATTGGTATTTGGTACTTTAGAGATTCCTCATTTGAATTGATTGCTTATTCTGATGCTGACTTTGCTGGGTAAACTTGATCGTAAAAGTATTAGTGGAACTTGTTAGCTTCTAGGAGAAAATTTGATCTCTTGGAGTAGCAAGAAACATAATTTGGTTGCTTTATCTATGGTGGAAGACGAATATATAGCAGCTGGAAGCTTTTGTGCTCAACTCCTATGGATCAAACAACAGCTCGAAGACTTTGGCATTAAACTAATTAAGACACCTATAAGATGTGACAATACTAGTGCAATCAATCTAACTAAGAATCCTGTGCAACATTCAAGAAGTAAACATATTAAAAAAAGATATCATTTCATAAGAGATCATGTACAAAACTCTAATATGATACTTGAATTTATTTGTACTGATGATCAATTAGCTGATGTGTTTACCAAACCATTGAGTGAAGAAAGATTTTGTATGAATAGAAGAGAGTTAGGTATCATTGATGCATTCTCCTAGAACTGTCTCAAATTCCATCATACCCAAGTTATTTTTACTCAAAAAATCACTTTTGTTGAGTCCCAAAAGCTTTTAAAAACATCCTTGATTTTTTGAAGATTTCTTTTCAGATTCTTTTTGGAATTTCTTGGCTAAGTGTCGACACTTGGATTTTGCGAAGTGTCGACACCTAACCAATTATCGACACTTGAGAAATTCCAAGTGTTGACACTCGCGGAAAAGTCTGACTTTTTTAGGGCAAACCGAGGTTTTGTATTTTACTTTCCCCCATTTTCTCTCGAGCTCCTGTCATCCCCAAAAACTCCTCTACCTTCCAAATCATCAATTTCCCTAATTACCCCACTGAAATCATGTAATCCCCTTCTCTTTTTCTAATATTTGAAACCGTGTAACCTAGTTTCCCTAATTTCCGTCCGTTTTAATGTACTTAACTCAGATTTTTCGAAGTTTTGAATAGTTTAGAAGTCTCCTCTTTGAGGAAATCATGTTTGAGTGCATTTATCTTGGATTTCCCTTGGTTTTTGACTGATTTCACACTCAATCTGTCCGATTTTGTTGATTTCATTGTTGCAATGGGTTTTTTGGCCAAAAATTACAAGGTTTTCAAATTTCTTAGCTATTATTAGTATTTCTTGGATTTCATTCATGAGGAAGGAGTATTTGTGTTGATTTCATGGTACACACTTCAATTTTGCTCCTCTGTCCACTGTTTTATTGTTTGATTTCTTGTTTTTGACATAAAAACCCAAATGTACTTTGTTTTTAACCCTAATCTCATGGGTTTATTGTATATGTTTCAACTTGTCCTAGTTTACTAATTTTATAAACTTGTAAAATATGTTGGGATAAATTTTATAACCCAAATATGTTTTATAAATTTCATAACCCAAATATGTTTTATAAATATTATAACCCAAATGTGTTTTATATGTAGGGACAACTTTCCCTCTTTTCAAACTATTAAAACTATTTTTAACCCTCGATTTCATGTTTTTGGAGAAAATCATCTTGATTTTTATCTCTGATTTCAAAACAAACCCTAGCTTTCTTTAAACCAGTTTCCTTCTTTTAGGAAAACCTAAGCTTGATTAGTTGCTTCCAGTCTAACGCTTCACCGATCTTTCGTTCCCAGCTTGCTTGAAATCTGTCCTATCCTTCAGTTCATTTATCTTCTTCCTTTCCCTTCTTGTTCAGCTTATTGTAATGGGTCCAAGGAAGAGACTAGCATTTAGAAGTAGGACTAGACATGGTTCTAAGAGGAGGACTAAGGCTAGACACGATGCAGGACAGGCCAGTAATTCTGCAGCTCCAGGTTCCCCCCTGCAGAGAGGATGGTAGGGAAGGCCATGGCAGCTGGCGGACGGATCGACTTAGAGTTCTTTGATAGATAGCACTTCTAGATTCAGAGGACACTCATAAATGTCAGATTAGTACCTTTCTGTACCATGCAGGAGAGGTACTATCCCCATCTAGTGAGAGAGTTCTATGGTGCTTTGGAATGCCGTCGACTATTATGGAGCACCACCGTCAAGGGTGCGGAGATATCTTTGATCGATGAGCTACTAAGCAGAGTATGGGAGATTCCTCATTGAGGTATCAGTATTTTCTCAGTAGAGGATAGAGAGGTAGCTTTCAGGTGCATCCTTGAGCAAGAGGATGTTCGCGGAGTGACTGTGGTCACCACGAACCAGTTGTCAGTGGAGATGCGCCTTCTACATCACATCACCGCCCGTATCCTACTTCTGTGGACTGGACGATTTGATTTCATCACAGAGAGGGAGCTGATGCTGATCATCAGTCTGACCCAGATGAGACTGATTGATTTACCCTCATTCATGTTGGTTCAGATGCGTGATGCAACGACATAGAGGCGACATTGTCTACCATACGGGATGAAACTAACCCGTCTATTTAGAGCTTGTAGAGTACCTTTGGAGGGGGAGATCCCCAAGAAGATTCTACATACTGATGTTTATGATGAGCGGTCACAACACTGCATAGGATATTGATTGGTCATAGATTGCTAGGTTCAGAGAGAGTCAGGATAGGAGCCAGACGAGGAGGATGAGATCAGAGAGGCTGAGGTCGGACCATCTGGGCCAATCAGTACACCTCCTCAGGCTACTCCAGCATCAGAGGCAGAGCCGGTGACTCCTACAGCTACACCTTCGGCTCCTCCTCCATCACCTATAGAGTTATCCTTTAAGGAGCACACCCGACATCAATTTGCAGAGGTACGGAACGAGATTGTTGGACATAGGGTGTGATCAGCTTAGCTAAGGATTGAGATAGATGGCCTTAGAGCCCACATAGCTTCTGAGCATGCTGAGTTACGACATATCATGGAGGCTGGATTTGCATATATCGAGGAGTTACTCAGATCTTTTGTTCCTCCAACAGCTCCTACAGCTCCACCGGCTGATGACGATGATGATGACCACCTAGACGGACATGATGACACTGATGAGGGTGGGACTGATGCTGATAATGGTGATGATGGAGATGGTGATAATGATTCCAGTGATGAGAGTTCAGATGGCAGTATGAATCGTGCTGGTCGTTATCAGATGCTTAGTAGAGATGATCCTCCAGCTACTCCTGCAGTTCCTCCTCCAGTTGATTTAGTGGATTCCACACCAAATTTCATTACATCGGCTGAGATTCTATCCCCTCCTTCCACTGGCTCTTCTAGGGTTATACCCTTATTAAGACCTTCTGGCCATACTAAGAGTCGTAGGGCCTTAGCTTAGGGACCTCCTAAGGCATTAGTTCCTAGATCTAGGATTAGCGCACCATTTACTCTTGAGCTTCCATCTGATGAGGACTAGCCTCATAGATATTATATGTTATTTATGATTTATGTCTCATGATGTATTTTGTTTGTTTCAGTGTTGCTGATGAGTCAGCAAATTTTGTATTGAAAACATTACTTGATATATATATATATATGCATTTCAGCTTGACGTATACAATTTTTGAATTCAATATGATTGAAGTTGATGCTCTATATTTACTTTTTGGCTTTGATACCTATTAATTCTTGATAAAATGTTTCTTGTATCAACTCTGATACTCTACTACTTTTTGTCTCCATGCTCATTTTAAGGGGAAGCTTACACCCTTTTTCTAATGATTGACAAAAAGGGGGAGTAGAATTATATAATTTTGATTAATCAAAATTTCAACTTTGATATTGCATACTGTTCCTCAAAACTTGTTCTGATTAGAATTGTCTCACTAAGAGGGAGATTCATTCTTTGATATTGTAAGTTGTGGATGTATGAGCTTAAAATCATATTTATGAAATACCATATCTGAAATTTGAAATTAAATGTTGATATACTCAAGATTTTATCATCATCAAAAAGGGAAAGATTGTTGGCTCTACCTAGTGATTTTGATGAATAACGAAACGTTGAGTACATATTGTGTACTGTCTATTTCTATTTGTGAGTTTTTAGGAAACAAGCACCTCAAATTCTTAAAATTAAATTATGGTGGCATGCTGTGGCGCGAAGCATCTTTCGCAATTTGATGAGTCATTTTCATGCAAAAATGGGTTAAACGAGTTCAATTATTGCTTATTTATATTGTATTTAATTTTCATAATTGATGCTTGTATTTTTGGCTTGAATTGTACTTAATTTTGAATTTTGTAGAACCAAGTGTCGACAACTGGAAGGCTAAGTGTCGACACTTTAGCATTTGGCATGCAAAAAAACTTCTTGGCACTCCAAGTGTCGACACGTAAAAATCAAGTGTCGACACCTGAAGCTCAAGTGTCGACACTTAAGTTTCCAAGTGTTGACTTAAGGCCTGAGACTTTTTGAAAATCTAAAACTTGGCCAATGGAGTGTTTTTGTGTCAAGTGTGGATACCTGTGAATCAAGCATCGATAATTGAAAGCTCAAGTGTCAACACCTGGAAGTCAAGTGTTGACATCTGACAGCCAAGTGTCAGTACCTGACAAACCAAGTGTCGACACTTAGGTTCTGACAGTCCTAATGGATCTATTTTTTTGAAATGCAGAAACATCTTTTCAAGCTCCAAACGGTTAGATTCAAAGCTCCAATAGTCACAAACCATTTTTTGGAAGTTTTTGAAGTATTTAAGCTTCACCAAACTCATTCTTGAAGCATTGAAGTCCATTCAAAGCCCAAAAGTCAATATTCTCTCAAGAACTTCACTTTAAAAGACATTTAAGGAGTGATTCCCTGAAAAAGCTTACAAGCCTATCCTGTCATCTTTCCAAAAGAGAGCTTGAAGAATATTCCAAGGAGAAGACAAGACAAAGCATCAACTTGAGCCTCAAAGCTTCCATTCTACTCTTGAAGAGAGTTTGTTTTGTTTATTTGAATTGTATATATAAAATTCTCTTGTGTTTTGACCTAGCTTTCAAGGGTTTCTTGAAAGTAGGTTGTTGTGGTTGTTAGTGAGCCAAAGGGACAAAACCAACTAGGGTTGACTTGTGAGCTCGACGATAAAACAAGTATAAAGGTTTGTTGGTGAGCCTAGGTGATAAAACCAACATAGGTTTTGACTTGTAAGCCTTTGAAAAAATAAGTCGGCTGTAATCTTCGAGAGATTATAGTGGAATTCCCAAGGATGGCTTGGAGAGTGGATGTAGGTACTAGGTTTGCACCAAACCACTATAAACCTTATGTTTCTGTGTGATTATCTCTTCTATCTCTTGCTCCTTACTTCTTGTACTCTATTTATTGCTTTTCGCTGCATATAATCTAGTGCATCAATTTCATTACTCACAAACACCACAAGGCCTGCACATTATTACTTTAAATTTATAAAACATCCAATTCACCCCCCCTCTTGGGCTCCATTTTTAGGCAACAATGTAGTTTTAAGGACTCCATCACACAAGAGTTCTTTTCAAGAAAATACATATGTGATGAATAACCAAAAGAATAACTTTTATTTATTAAGAAATTTATATATAATTATAAAATAGCACAACCATCTACAGTCTAGATGATTGGCTTTGGAATATAATTTCCAACAAGGTGTATGTACCAGCTTCAATCGAGCGGAAGATAAATTCATTTTGGAGAAGGCATCATAGAAAAGGATATCAGTCAAACTTCCACTATCTACCAAGATCTATTTTATAGGATGTTTAGCTATCATCATCTCGATGACGACGGCATCATTATTTACATTTTCCACCCCAGTTTTCCTTCTCCTAACAGTGGGGAGTACATTTCCTAATCCCTCCCCCACCCTAGTCCTCTTGGACGTGCACTATATTCCCTAGGATATCATGCTCACATGCTTTTCGGTGGGCTGGTTGTCACCAGGGGGAGAGCTGCAAGCACCTAAGGTTCTGTCGGGGCCTTGCCCCCCATGAACTTTCTGAGGTTACCCCTTCTTATTAGTTCTTCAATCACCCTTTTAAGGTGGTGACATTCTTCAATGTCATGGTCACGGCCACATTGAAACTAGCAATAATTTGACTTGTCGTGGCCACAAGACAATCTCAGCGGGAGAGGGTGGCACCGGTAGTGCTCGCCTTCAGTCTTCATAAAGATTTTGGATCTTGGGATGAGGAGAGGGATGAATCTTTCTTCTAGAATGAGGTTATTCTTCTGCTTCGAGCCCATCTGGAGGTTCGAGGTCGAACCAGACCTCTATGCCTCGGAGGCTTCTTCTTGGGATTGCTTCTTCAGGGGCCTCTTGTCCAACTCCCTTCTAGTTCGGTCAACCTTTTTCACTCGGATGTACCTATGGACATGGAGGAGGAGCTCAGAGTACGTCTTCATGGCTTCTTATCTAGGGAGTTGGTCAGGCGAGAGATCATGAGCCCTCTTTTTAGTGCTAGCATGGCAACGGGCTCATCCAAATTATCGATCTCTAGGGTGGAGACCTTGAAGTGGGGCACATAGTCCCGAAAGGACTCATGGTCTTGTTGCCAAATAGAGAAGAGGTTGTCGACTACTCACGACACCTTCCGGTAAGCATCGAAGTGTACTATGAATCTCTTCTCTAGCTCAACGAAGGAGTGGATGCTTTCGGGCTCGAGACGGGTATACCATACTCAAGTGGCCTTTCAAAGAGTGGCCAGGAAGGCAATGTAGAGAAAGGCATCAGTCATCCCTTGAGCTCTCATAAGAGCCTTGTAGCTCTCTAGGTGGTCCAACGGGTCGCAGTCCCGTCGTAGGGATCCACCTGAGACATGCGGAACCGACCGGGGATCGACTCCTCTTGGATTTTTCAAGAGAAAGGGGGATTGATGCGGGATAGAAAACCAAAACTAAATTACAAAAATTAATAACTAATTAACAGAGAAAAATTAGAAACTATTTTTTTATATTTTTTAGATTTTAAAGAAGATTTCAAAGGAGATGCGAAGGAAACTAATTCAATTACCCACACAAGTAAACCTATAAAGCAATTTAAAAGCAAGACTTGGTGGTTAAGAAACCACCGAAACTAGGATTAACCTTCAACTAATCAGAAACTAAAGATAGAGAATAGGTTTAAAGTTACCAATGAAGATCGATTCTTCAGATCTAACAGAAATCTTAAGATTGTCGTAGCAGGGTTTCAAGATCTTGCTTCCGAGCTCTGATCTTTTGCACGATACCGGTTCTGAGGCAACAACATCATATTTAGATTCTTGGTCACCTACAAAACAATCCGTAAAGGAATTCAAGTTAGAAACCAACAATGAAAAGAAAAGAAGGAAAAGAAAGGGTTTGAAGTGATGGTTGGGTCTTCTTGTTGATTAGATAAGTAGGGCCTCACACCCCGCGATGCTCCAAAGGAACAAAAAAAGGGCCTCACACCCCACGATGCACACAACAAAGAAAAAATTTGATAGAATTTCTTTGTATTTTAATAATAATTTCATGAATTACAAGGGGGCTGGTGGAGTATTTATAAATCCCCGGCCAGTAAACTAAGGGACTTAGATACAAGACTCTTGTTCCCTTTGAACTACAACTCTGGAATTTAGATCTAAGTAGCCTGGACTCTTGCTTGATGGATTGAGTGGGACTCTTATCCATGGTTGGCGCCAAGATGGAGATGGTGATGAACTTTGATTAAGGGCCACGATTGCTTCCTTGGTTGGTCATGATGGGTGGACTCAGGAGTCTTGATGATGTAGCCTTCTACAGGTGCATGGACTCTTCAGTTTGGATTGGAGAAGACTCAAGAGTTCTGATGAAACTTTTAAGTTCTTGAAGCTTGAGCAACTAGCAACTTGTTTGAGTGAAATTCTAAGAGTAGAAACCCATGGACATCCAACGCTTGAGATAAAGTAATTTGGCTTGAAATTCCCTAGCAAGTGGTGTTAAGGAAGAGAAGAATTTTCTTGGCTAAACTCCTCATTTGGCGTGGAACTATTTTGAGTGGAAGGGTGCCATCTTGGGGAAGTCCTTCTGCTTTACTTATCTCAAAATTAAGTGGCACCAAATATTCCTTCTCGTGGGCTGACCAAAGAGTTTTGTCATGTGGTGATGTTGCAAGTCCAAACACAAGTGATATGGCATGTGTTCTTATCCTAAAATAAATTGTTCAAATGGTGTTGTCCCAATGACATGTGTTGATGTCCAAATCCTTGAGAAGGTGGTGCCAAGAAGAGATTGTGACTTGGGCAAGCACATGGGTTGTCTTGAGTCTTCAATTGGGTGCACATGGGATGCTATCTTGGGTCCCCTCTTGTAATACAGGACTCAATGACTCAACTAATTATATAGACTCAACTAAATAATAACTAATTAAACCAACCATACTTAATTAGACTTTCAAAATAAAAATCCAATTAAAGTTGGTAAAAAGGGCTAATTAAATTGGACCACTAAGATCTCAACTGGGTAATTAGGGTTTGCCTCAATTGGGGTTTCGACTCAAACTGGTAAAAAGGGTTTTATCCCAAAATAAACAAAACTCTAATTACAGTTGGTAAAAAGGGTTTACCCTAACTAAGCCAAAATAATAAAATTTAAAATAAAATATCTACATGGTAAATAAGGTTGGGTTCAGGATTTTACTCACAGGTGATCCACAGGGATGTGGGTTCAACATGTCGATTTCTTTTAGCCCTGGTGCCCGCACCAATTCTCCCTTGATGGGAGGAATCAACCTTGTCGAGTATGAGTCAATTCCACTATTATAATACTCTAGTAAGTTAGGGGCAACTCTCTATAAGTCCTCTCTGCTGATCCTAGAATCATCAGACTTAGGTCATCTTTTCCAACAAACTAGATATCACTGGTAATCTTTGCTCCGAGAACTGATGATCTTGTCATCCAAGATTCGTTCAATCTTGTCTCTCCAGGCTGGTGGTATAGTAGCTGGACATACTTGGGTTGGTTCACTCTCAAGGATTGCATTATGTCCAAATGGCTCACTAGGATTCAACGTTGGCTCCCTATACTCGATAAGGTCTAAAACATTGAAAGTAGAGCTAATGCCTAGTTCAGGTGGCAATTCAAGCACGTAGGTATTAGGTCTAATTTTCTTAGTTACTTTGTTTGGTCTACTATTACAAGCATATAACTAATTCAGGTTATAGCCTAACCATAACAAATCTCCTTCATTGTATTCCTTAAGTCTTCTTTTAGAATTAGCCATATGATTCTCATACAATTCTTTAATGTATTGTACATATGACTCTGCAAATGTTTAATAGACTCACTATGCATTACTAGTGAAGGAAATTTATTTATTTATTTATTATTATTATTTTATTATTACTTTTTTGTCTATTTAAGTCCTTAATTTTAATTCTATGCTTGACCTTTAGTCGGTGGGTGACATGTAGATGAAAACTTGACATGCACTCCTAATACATGCCATTGGGTCTGTGGTGCAGGGCGGATGTCAAACGCCTGCAGCGACCAAAACCCTGGCTCTGCGAGAACGGGCTCTGGAAATTCTTGGATGCTAGGATTGAGCAAGATGGGGAAGATCCTTTGAAACCTGCAATGATCAAGCACTGGAAGGGCCGCGTGATTCCTCACGATGCCAGCCCTCAACCGGATTTCAATCCAGGTCATCAAGATTGGAAAGGACGAATGATGGGTTTCTCACCATGAGTCCCTGTTTCTTCTTTTTTTTTTTTTATATCAGGAACTTAGAACGGAAGGAAGAGGTTCCTCATGGAATCATCTTCTCCTAACCAGGCTTTCGTCCCGGTGTGCGCAAAAGGGAAAAAAGATAGCTTGCGGCCTTCCACGGAAAGAAGACGCCCCAAAGCAAAAAAACATGCAATGTATTATTCCAAAACAAAACAATGCTACCATCTCTTTTTCCTTGGTTTGGGTTTTAAGAAACAACAAGACCAAGTATATTCCCCCACGTGACTAACAGGGAGGGAGAAAAAAAACAAAACAATAAATGTCTCCACGTGACTAAAGGGAGGAAAAAAAAACAACAAATGTAACTCTTGCATGAAACACTTAAAACGGATCTTTTTTTTTTTTTTTATAAAAAAAAATCAAGAGATCACGCCACTAATAAAATTATAATAATAATAATTAGACTAAAGACTCCGTTGTTTTTCCGGATCCGGAATTCCACGGATGCAATTAATGTATTGGGCCTTTGGCCCAATTCCCAATTAATTGTTTTCATCCCAAAAATGGGTCAGATTTGAAACTTGCTTCCCTTGATGGCGTCTGGACCTGCGCACGTTTCCTGCTGGCGAGGCTGGTGGCCCCAAATCATCATGGGTCGGAAGCTGAACCGAAACGTCTGGGTTGGACTTCGCCGAACTATCACTAGGCTGTCTTGATATATGAGTCAACTGATCTGGTTCAATATTCATCTCGATGTTCGCATCACTCTCCCCTTCCTCTGAAAAGCTTGTCCTCAAGATTGAATTATCACCTACATAAGGGGTTAGATGTCAAATATTGAATACATCAAAAATAAGGACATCGTCTACTAATTCAACTTAGTAGGCATTGTCACTAAATTTCTCCAACACCTGACAATGACCAATTTTCTTTGGTTTGAGTTTGGTATAGGCCCCCTGTGGATATCGTTCTCTTGGCAAGAAGATCCATACCAAATCACCAACCTCAAAAGTCTGCTGTCGACGCGTCTGATCAGCCTTAGCCTTATACTTGGCATAATTATGCACTAGATTGGCTTTAATAGTTGCGTGCACCTCACGTAGATCAGCCACTCGATCTTCTATCTTCTTACTTGATTTGTTTGGCACATCAACAGGTAAAATGTCAGGTGGTCCTTGGTGGGGACACCGGAGGCACCAGAATAAGATAGAGGCTTTTCAATCCTTTGTGAATTGATCAATAATTTATGAGTCCATCTGTAATAAGGGCTTAGCTCATCTGAGTCCATTTTAGTTGTTATTTGAGTATTTTGAGTTATTATTTCAGTTCTGTACTTGTCAGCTCATGTTGAGCTAGTTCAGTCCAATGCTAGTCAGCTCATGTTGAGATAATTTTATTTTTTTGAGTCCTATCCAAGCATACTGAAGACATAAGACTATATCATACAAGTGAAGACCAAGTCAAACTAGATTGAAGACATGGAAGTATAGCCCAAGTCCAACCCAGCTTGAAGAATTGAAGACCCCAGGAGAAAAATTCAGAAAACCCTGATTTCTTGCAGATGCCCTCCAGATGCCCAGATTCCCTTCCAGATGCCAAAGTATATTCATAAATAAGGGCAACTATGATTCCAGAGGTCCATCTGCATCCTAGCCCAAAGAAATCAAGCCCAGGTGCCAAGCCCAAGCCCCTAAGAAGCAAGATACCAGGGAATATTCCTGCTACCTGGCTACTAGGCCACCCCAACTTCCAGAGGACCAAACCCATGCATCCGAGCCCCTTTGGGCCGGCCTTTTGCTGCTCCTAGAAGCCCAACACGCTCCCATAGGCGTCCTTGGAGTCTTGACCAAGTCAAGAAAATTTTTAGGGATTTTTCTACCTAATATTTCCTTATTTTCTAGCTAGGGTTTGAGAGGGAAAAGGATTCTTATGTAAAGACTTATGTACCCTTACTTGGAGCCCAAGGTTAAGGGTCTATTTAAGGGACCCTAGCCTCTTGTATGAGGAGAATTTTTGATGAATGAAAACCTTGAGTTCTTCTATTGAGTGGTGTGATACCCTGCTGTGTGCATAAAGGGGTTTGTGAGAGTTCTTCCCGGTATTTGCAATCATCTTCCTGCTGCCAACAAACCCTCCAGATCCCTGGATGCCCACTCCAAAAGAAGCCTTCCCTTGCTATTTTTACTTTTTTTTCTTATTCTTTTGTAAGCTTTCTAACCCCTGACAGGTCATTTGCAGGTTCCTGAGTTCCTACAAATCCAACGACTCCAGCCAAGCCTCAATCGGATCACCGAGCAGAAAGCCGGGTATCCGCGGGTCTTTGGCTCGATTTTCCAGGCCGCATCCGTCGAGGAATGAGAGACCCCTTCACTACGATCTTCACAGACATTGTCAGGTACACCCCTCTACCTCCAGTAGTTTTATTGTAGGAGAACTTGCCCTAACCGAGGCTTCTCAGCCCCGGCGGTCCTTCTTTGCTACTTTTCTAGGTCATAATCTGCATGCTGATCTTAAAAAATTCATAAAAAATTCTCTACAAATAATTTTGATCTGAAATTTGAGAGTTAATCACCTAACTCAACATGTAGAACATACAAAAAAAATTGCGTGCATATTAGTTCCCCATCATTTGGTATCAGAGCATAGATTAGGGCTTGTTTTCTGCAATTCTTCAATCTGTATATACTCTGTTATTTTAATTATTTCTCCCTATTAAAAATTCCAAAAATTCTAAAATTTATTTTCCTAGATTTATCATAATTCACAGTAATTTTAAAAATTTTTCCATTTTTTATTATGGACTGTGATTTTTCTGCAAGCCGAATTAGGGCCTACAAATTTTTGGCTCTATTTTTTTAGCAAGACAAGTTTTGAAGTTTTAGGGTTTTGTTTAGGAGTTTTTGCATATTTCTTAATTTTAGTATATTTCCAGTATATTAGGCCATGATTTGCAAGTTTTCTTCTATTTAAAAAAAACCAAAAAAAAAAAATACATATTCTCCAAAAATACCAAAAAAAATATCTAAACCCTAATTTGCATCCTCATCTGCCTGCCATCATTGCATAATTTACTTTTAAGGGCACTCTTGCTATATCAGATGGGGGGGAGGATTTGATCACCTCTCCTTAGCTCAAAACCACATCCCTTGCATTCAGTCCCAAGCCTTAACCTAAAATTAATTAGACTTAATTTGCCCTAGTGGGCTAGGGACACCAATTGGTCGGGTCCGGGCTAGTGTTAGATCACTGTGTCAAGTTAACCTGTGTGTGCCTTGTGCTCAGTGTCTAGAATGGTGGTTTAGGGATTCAATCCCGAAGGGCTTGTGTGCTTGTCCCCCTACCTGGCCAATCTCTGATTGGTGTCTAGGATTGGCAATCAGGGACCTAACACTCCCCTTACACCTGCCTGGCTGAGTACAGGGTTACTATAGGCTAGTTTTCCACCCTGATTGAGCATCTAGTTTGGACTTTAGGTCTAGTCAGCTATAGTCGGTCTGATCGAGTCTTGCATGAGCACTAGATCAGGAGTTTCACATCACCCACCTCCTTCACAAATGTCTGAACCCATGAAAAATTTACAAGCTCAAATAAAAGCCCTAGCTGATCAAATGGACCAGATGGCTACCTAGATGACCTAGTTAACTCAGTCTCGTATTCAAACTAATGATAGAATTGACCATCTTTCCAATAGGTTGGATCAGTTAAAAGTCCGGGTAGGAACCCCAGAAAAAAACCATGGGTCACGGTCTGAGCCAAATCCTAATTCCCCTCAACTTAGGAGGACCCCAAACCCTGATCCATACCTTGAGGCTGAACCTAGGAGAGCCCATCGTCATGACCCAATCCCTAAGGTTAGTCCTAGAAGACCCAATCAGGATTTTATAGATCAGGAAGATAGATCCTATTTACCCTCTCCCTACAAGCCTAGTATACCTACAACCTATAGATCTTATGACTCCAAATCCTATGAACCTAGAACCTATGAATCCATAACCTATGAACCTAGATCCTATGACTCTAGATCCGATGATCATAGATCCTATGCACCCACACCCTATGAGCCTAGTAGACCCAACACCCAATATTCTGACCCATATAGGGAGTCCAACCCTAGGAGAACCCTATATTCTAACCCATATAGGGAGTCCAACCCTAGGATAATCCAGTATTCTGACCCATATAGGGAGTCCAACCCTATGAGGACCCAATATCCTGACCCATATAGAGAGCCCAACCTTAGAAGGACCCCATACCATGATCCATCCTTAGAACCTGACCATAGAGCTAACCCAAAATCCTATGACCCGAGATCTTATAATCCCATGACCCATAGATCTGCACCCTTGTCCTATGAGCCCAGAGAACCCATAACCCCTAAGTATCAGCCTAGTCATGCTTCCCCTAGTCAACTTGAACCCCATAGGATTAGTATCCCTAAATATGAACCCAGAAGTGAGCCACTACCCCTAATACAACCTGAACCTACTAGGAGTAGTACCCATAATCAGAGACCAGAACCTAACCAACTTCCTGCTAGCCGACCTTCTCCAACCATTCCTGAGATTCACAAGGCTTACATTAACACGGAAGTGTATGGAGCTGATGTGAGCCTAGTGGATGAGTATGAGGGAGAAGAGGAGACACCTTTAGATGACCTAGAATTAGCTGACCCAGTAGATACCCAAGAAGAAACCAACCCAAAGCAAGTTGACCTTGACCATATCCAACCTAAAGCTATAATGGAAGAACAAATAGAGGAAGAGAACCTAGGTACTGCTACTAGAGCCTTACCTGAGGAAACCATAGAGGAGAGCCAAATTATAGAGTCTAGTCCTAAAATACAAGAACCAGAAGAATTTATTAAGGACCTGATCTCTTTGAATCAGTACCCTCAGGATGAGTCTCCTCCTATAGTTCCCATTAAGGACCTCTTTCCTGAGATTAATAACCCATCCTTCCATTATACAAACCCCGTAGATATATCGCAACCCCATAAGGTTAACCTCATTAGTCTAGGATTAGTCCCTGACATGCCTTCTTTGATTCTACTTTATCCAACTAACCCAGAATATTTTTCTCCACCCTACCAGAGTAATTCTGAACCCACTTCCTATTTTCTACCCTTTCCTGAGTTTTCTCATGTGTCTAGAACTATTAGGTTACATTTTGTTGAGGTTACTAGGTTGCAAGGATCCATAGAGCCCATCCCATTTGCTACCTACTTTTGGCAGACCCTCTGGCACTTATTAGGAGTTACTAGCAAATTCTCTTCTGCATGTCATCCATCAACCACGACTCATGCCCCCATGCCCAAATGGTAGTTAAGACCTAATAAACCTCTTTAGTCGAGTCTGCTAGGTGTAGGTTTGAGTCCTTTGCATCATCTTGTTAGGAGTCTGCATGTGCCTAGCATGTTCACCACCCGCACTAATGTTAAAACAACTGGCTAATTCCCGAAGATGGATCAAAAAAAATTTGATGTAGTGGATTTTATCTTGGTTAGGCTTAGGCCTAAAAGAAGCTTCATGCTCGCAGAGCCGGACCTTTCAAAGTGATAGAGAAGGTTGGATCAAATGCCTAGGTGTTAGACTTGCCTTCAGATTTGGGCATTAGTTCTACCTTCAATATTACAGACCTGGTTGAGTATAGGGAACCGGCAGCGCTACCTAGTGAGGCCTTTGGACCTATTCCTTTTCATTGTGAGTGACCCTAACCTAGAGTGTCCACAAACAAATTTGGCCTGAGATAGGAGAACGGATTGAGCGTATCCTGGACGATCAAGCCATCATGACCCAGGGTCATGACTATCAACGCTTCCTGGTCCGATGGCAAGGCCGGCCAGAGTCGGACGATTCGTGGATTTCTTGAGAGGACTTGCAATGCCTCAACCCAGACCTTCTCGAGAGATATGTGAGCCAGTCTGACCTTCACTCGACAGGGTCGAGTTCCTCCCACCCCGGGAGAATTGGTGGGGACACCGGAGGCACCAGAATAAGATAGAGGCTTTTCAATCCTTTGTGAATTGATCAATAATTTATGAGTCCATCTGTAATAAGGGCTTAGCTCATCTGAGTCCATTTTAGTTGTTATTTGAGTATTTTGAGTTGTTATTTCAGTTCTGTACTTGTCAGCTCATGTTGAGCTAGTTCAGTCCAATGCTAGTCAGCTCATGTTGAGCTAATTTATTTTTTTGAGTCCTGTCCAAGCATACTGAAGACTCAAGACTATATCATACAAGTGAAGACCAAGTCCAACTAGATTGAAGACATGGAAGTATAGCCCAAGTCCAACCCAGCTTGAAGAATTGAAGACCCCAGGAGGAAAATTCAGAAAACCCTGATTTCTTGCAGATACCCTCCAGATGCCCAGATTCCCTTCCAGATGCCAAAGTATATTCATAAATAAGGGCAACCATGATTCCAGAGGTCCATCTGCATCCTAGCCCAAAGAAATCAAGCCCAGGTGCCAAGCCCAAGCCCCTAAGAAGCAAGATACCAGGGAATATTCCTGCTACCTGGCTACCAGGCCACCCCAGCTTCCAGAGGCCCAAACCCATGCACCCGAGCCCCTTTGGGCCGGCCTTTTACTGCTACTAGAAGCCCAACACGCCCCCTAGTCATCCTTAGAGTCTTGACCAAGTCAAGAAAATTTTTAGGGATTTTTCTACCTAATATTTCCTTATTTTCTAGCTAGGGTTTGAGAGGGAAAAGGATTCTTATGTAAAGACTTATGTACCCTTACTTGGAGCCCAAGGTTAAGGGTCTATTTAAGGAACCCTAGCCTCTTGTATGAGAAGAATTTTTGATGAATGAAAACCTTGAGTTCTTTTATTGAGTGGTGTGATACCCTGCTGTGTGCATAAAGGGGTTTGTGAGAGTCCTTCCCGGTGTTTGCAATCATCTTCCTGCTGCCAACAAACCCTCCAGATCCCTGGATGCCCACTCCAAAAGAAGCCTTCCCTTGCTGTTTTTACTTTGTTTTCTTATTCCTTTGTAAGCTTTCTAACCCCTGACAGGTCGTTTGCAGGTCCCTGAGTTCCTACGAATCCAACGACTCCAGCCAAGCCTCAATCGGATCACCGAGCAGAAAGCCGGGTATCCGCGGGTCTTTGGCTCGGTTTTCCAGGCCGCATCCGTCGAGGAACGAGAGACCCCTTCGCTGCGATCTTCACAGACGTTGTCAGGTACACCCCTCTACCTCCAGTAGTTTTATTGTAGGAGAACTTGCCCTAACCGAGGCTTCTCAGCCCCGGCGGTCCTTCTTTGCTACTTTTCTAGGTCCTAATCTGCATGCTGATCTTCAAAAATTCATACAAAATTCTCTACAAATAATTTTGATTTAAATTTAGGAATTAATCACCTAACTCAACATGTAAAACATACAAACAAAATTGCGTGCATATTAGTTCCCCATCAGTCCTCTTGCCAGAAATCCATACAATACCTGAAAGGGTGCAAAACCAGTAGAACAGTTCACCGAAGAATTGAACTCAAACTCAATCTTTGGAAAACATACATCCCAGTTTTTAGATTCTTAAACATTGGCTCTCAACAAGTTACCAAGACTTCGGTTGACAGTCTCGGTTTGCCCATCGGTCTGAGGATGATAGAGACTACTGAATTTTAATTTTGTACCCAACTTTTTTCATAATTAATGCTAGAAATGCCCTATAAACTAGCTATCTCGGTCCGAAATAATCGACGACGGTAACCCATAATGTCGAACTACTGCAGAAAAATAAAGATCAGCTACTTTCGACGCATCAAATATCGTTTTGCATGGCAAGAAACAAGCCATCTTGCTGAACCGATCTACAACTACCATAATTGAGTCTAGACCTCTCACTGTTCATGGTAAACCTACAACAAAATCCATAGATACCTCTCTCCATGGCTCATCTGGAATCGGTAAAGGGGCATATAAACCTTGATTTGTATCTAATCCTTTGGATTCCTGACACAAACGGCATCTCTTCACAAAGGTTTTGACATCTCGATCAAGCCCAAGCCAATAAAACCGTTGATGAATTAACCATGCAGTTTTGTCTCTTCCAAAATGTCCTTGATTATGTAGCTCCTGAATAATCAATACACGTAGTGAAATGTTAGGAATACAGAGGCAATTACCACAAAACAAATATCCATCATGTAGGACGAAGTCAGATCGACCTCCAGCTTCCAATTCAGTCACAATGCTCTGGAAATGCTCATCTGCACAGATATCATCCTTCATGCTTTCATACCCAAGGGTATATACTTGCATAGCACCAATCAATAAACTTCGTCTGCTTAAAGCATATGCTACTTTGTTCAAAGTGCCTGACTTATGCTTGATGCTGAAAGTATACTCCTGTAGAGTACTTACCCATTTTGCATGTCGTAGCTCAACTTATGCTGTCCCTGTAGAAATTTTAGTGCTTGATGATCTGAGTACAGCACAAATTCTCACTAGATCAAGTAATGTCGCCAATGTTGCAATGACGTCACAATGGCGTATAGCTCCAAATCATAAACTGAATACAACAGTTTGGCACCTCCAAGCTTCTAACTATGGAAAGCAACGAGTCTCCCATCTTGGCTGAGTACTGCGCCAATCCCAGTCTTCGAAGCATCACAATCCACTTCGAATACCTTGTCAAAATCTGGAAGAACCAATAGTGGTGCTTGGGTCAACTTGACTTTCAACTCATCAAATGCTGCCTGAGTAGAGTCATTCCATACAAACTGATTTAATTTCAACAAGCCTGTTAAGGGTGCAGCAATCTCACTATACCTCTTCACAAACCTTCTGTAAAAACCCACAAGACCCAAAAAGGATCTCGATTCAGTCAAAGTAGTAGGTGCTGGCCAGTCCACTATCGCTCGCACCCTACTTTCATCTGGAAGAATTCCATCACCAGTAACAACATATCCCAAAAAAATTAATTTGTCCACCATCCAAATACACTTCTCTGGGCTAGCAAAAAGCTGGTTTTCACGTAATACTGTTAGAACTTGTGAAACGTGCTCAACATGCTCTTGTGCTGTCTTACTGTATATCAATATATCATCAAAGTATGCAACAACAAAAGAACTAAGGAATGGACGCAAAACCTGGTTCATTACTCGCATGAATGTACTAGGCGCATTAGATAGCCCGAATGGCATCACCAACCATTCATACAGGCCTTCCTTTGTCTTGAAGGCTATCTTCCATTCATCACTTGGCTTCATTCTGATCTGATGGTACCCACTTTTCAAATCAATCTTAGTAAAGAACACGTCACCACTCAACTGATCTAGCATATCATCTAGCCTCGGTATTGAAAATCTATACTTCACAGTAATTTTGTATATTGCCCGGCTGTTAACACACATACGCCATGAACCATCCTTTTTCGGCACCAAAAGTGCTGGTACCGCGCACGGGCTAATGCTTTCCCGTACAAAGCCTTTGTCTAAAAGATCTTGAACTTGCCTCTTCAGCTCCTCATGCTGCTACGGTGTCATTCGATAATGAGCCATATTCAGCAACACAGAACCCGAAATCAGATCAATCTCATGCTGAATATCTCGAAGTGGTGGCAAACCTGCAGGAAGCTCACTCCGTATAACATTCCGAAATTCCTCCAAAACTGACACCAACTCTTGAGGAAGATCATGTAGCTCCTTCTCCCCATTCTGGCCAAACACTTCTGGCTTACTAACCAGGGCAAAACAGAGATCTTCTCCCTGTAGACTCACCTCAAACTCCCTGCTTGGCAAACAAATTATTACGTTCTGTTCAGCCATGTCCTGTAGCGGTTTCAAGATCACTTTTCTCCCATCTGGTTGCAGCATATAAGTATGAGTGTAACCATTATACACTGCTTTATTATCAAACTACCAAGGTCGTCCCAAAATGATGTGTGTTGCATCCATCGGTACAACATCAGCTATTATTGACGTCTCAAGTTGAGGACCAAAAGACAAGGCCAACCTACAACGTCGACTGACCTGAATATCTACATCCCGATTTACCCAGCCGAGCTTATATGGTTGAGGATGGGGCTTAGTCATCAACCCCAATTTCTTCACAACTTCCTCAGCAATCACATTCTCCCAATTTCCAGAATCAATAATTACCTTGCAAGTTTTACCAGCTATAGTGCACTTTATTGAGAAAATATCATGCCGACGCCAATCTCCACCAGCTCTTGGTGTAAGACACATCCTCCTAATGATCAGACTCTCTCCCTGGATGTGGTCTGGGTCAATCAAATACATCTCATCCTCGAACTCCTCATCCTCGGGAAATTCAACTTCCTGCTCCTCCTCCATAAGTAACTGGGTACGCGCCTTGGGGCACTCATTGGCATAATGTCCTAGGTCATGACACCGATGGTAGCAAACATTGGCTCGATTGCTGCCCACCCTCTGCTGGGGACCTAAAGCCCCACTCGGCACTATAGGTCTCGGAGGAACTGCCAAAGTTTGTTGCCTCACCAAAGGCGGTGCACTCCTACTACCAGAACTCTGCCCCGAAAACTGACCAAATAATTTTCCTCTACTCTGGAACCCTCTATTCCGCATCAGGCTCCGCTCCACTGCTTGCGCCCGCATGTGCGCATCACCAACACTGTAAATCCAATGCAAAGCCAACGCATCCTGGATTGGGAATCGCAGTCCAAGAAAATACATGGCTGCCAACCTCTGTTCTGACTCCATCAATTGGTTTCGAGCCACCAGTCGGTAGAACACTATAGTATAATCTTCCACGCTTCGATTTCCTTGTGTTAAACCATGCAATTTAGAATAAAGGACCTGTTCATGATTCGAAGGAAGGAACTCCCGATTCATCTCCTGCTTCAAGGCTGCCCATGATGCAATTGGTGGCCTCCCATCCATATACCTCCGGTAGTGCTGTGCATGCCACCAAGCCGCTGCTCGATCTCGAAATCAGATTGTGATAAGCGGCACTTGCTTGTCCAAAGGCACTTCTTTTAGCAGGAAAACATCATCAACCTGCAGGGTCCAATCCACATACTCATCAGAATTCAAACCACCTCTGAACTCCGGTATTTCAATCCGAAACCCGGACTCCCAACGAGTCTGATTGTCATGAATAGGCGGCGGTCCGAAATCCCTGGGAAGCGCTACATCACGCTGCGGTTGCTGCCCTCTTTGCAATGGTGGAGGATCTTCAATATTCTGGAAAGGGTCGGCATCACCTTCTCGATGTTTGTCAGGTATATTGCGATCTTGATGAGGTATAGCACGATCTTGCACCTCCAACCGTACCATCCTTGCTTGCAAAATAGCCATCATCGGCTGCTGGGTCTCCACAACATCACGAAGAGAAGGATCCCCGTTGTTCTGCTCCATGGTTACCGGCAGAATTTTTTTTTTTTTAAATCTAGAATGGAACAAGGACAGATCAAGAACAAGAACCGATTAAGGCTCTGATCAAGAATGGATCAAGGCTCTGATCAAGAACGGATCAATGCTCTGATACCAAGCTAGTGCAGGGTGGATGTCAAACGCCTGCAGCGACCAAAACCCCGGCTTTGCGAGAACGGGTTCTTGGAATTCTTGGATGCTAGGATTGAGAAAGATGGGGAAGATCCTTTGAAACCTGCAACGATCAAGCTCTGGAATGGCCGCGTGATTCCTCACGATGCTAGCCCTCAACCAGATTTCAATCCGGGTCTTCAAGATTGGAAAGGATGAACGATGGGTTTCTCACCGTGAGTCCCTGTTTCTTCTTTTTTTTTTATATCAGGAACTTGGAACGGAAGGAAGAGATTCCTCATGGAATTGTCTTCTCCTAACCAGGCTTTCGACTTGGTGTGTGCAAAAGGGAAAAAAGATAGCCTGCGGCCTTCCATGAAAAGAAGATGCCCCAAAGCAAAAAAAACACGCCGTCCAATGTATTATTCCAAAACAAAACAATGCTACCATCTCTTTTTCCTTGGTTCGGGTTTTAAGAAACAACAAGACCAAGTATAATCCCCCACATGACTAACAGGGACGAAGAAAAAAAACAAAACAACAAATGTCTCCACGTGACTAAAGGGAGGAAAAAAAAACAACAAATGTAACTCTTGCGTGAAACACTTCAAACGGATCTTTTTTTTTTTTTATAAAAAAAAAAATCAAGATATCACGCCACTAATAAAATTATAATAATAATAATAAGACTAAAGACTCCGGTGTTTTCCCAGATCTGGAATTCCACGGACGCAATTAATGTATTTGGCCTTCGGCCCAATTTCCAATTAATTGTTTTCATCTTAAAAATGGGTCAGATTTGAAACTTGCTTCCCTTGAAGGCGTCTGGACCTGCGCACGTTTCCTGTTGGCGAGGCTGGCGGCCCCAAATCATCATGGGCCAGAAGCTGAACCGAAATGTCTGGGTTGGGCTTCGCCGAACTATCACCAGGCTGTCCTGATATATGAGCCAACTGATCTAGTTCAATATTCATCTCGATGTCCGCATCAGTCTGCCAGAAATAGGTTGTAAATCTAACATGCTCAATGGGCTTATGCAACATGCTAACTTCTATAAAATTCAAACTAATGGTCCTAGAAATGCTGGAAGCTTCAATAAAAGGTAGAAAATATGAAGTGGATTCGGGGGTGACTTGGTAGGGTTGTAAATAAGAAAAAGGTTTAGGGATTTGTCCTAGACAATGGGGTTGACCTTAAGGGCTAGACATAGATTCATACCTACAGGGAATAAAGGGTCAACCTAAAGAAAAGATGAGTCAGGAATTTTAGGAGAAAGGTCTTCAATGGGGACTGATGAAGTGAACTTTTCCTGAGGGTGCTAGTTTAAGAAAATTAAGTCCTCATTGATTTACTTTGGTTCCTGAATTTTAGGCTCTATGACTTGAGTCTCTTCTAGTGTTTCCCCAGGTAAGGTCCTAGTAGGAGGGTTAGGCTCCTTATCGGTCTCTTTTTCTAAGGGTCCTACCAGTAGAGTTTCAGTCAGTGTATAGTCATGGTCAACTAACTCTGGGCTGGCTTCAGCTTGGGTGTCTACTGGGTCAACTAATTCTAGGTCAGCCATAGGTACTCCTCTTCTTCCTTATACTCATCTACTAAGCTCACATCAGCTTCATAAACTTCCACTACAATAGTAGCTTGGTGAACCAATGGGGTAGTAGAGGTGGGTCGATTAAGGGGAGGTGGACTAATTTCGAGGTTCTAACTAGGTATACAGATCCTAGTAGGTTCTGGCAAACTAAGGGAAACCTAGCTAACACTAGATTGATACCTATGGGTTATGGATTCCTTGGGTTCATAGGATATAGGTTCAGACCTATAGGTTATGGATTCTGGGTTCGTAGGAGCTAGGTTCGTAGGAGCTATGTTCATTGGATCTAGGTAGATACTTTTCTGATGAGGGATAATTAGGAGATGATGCATTTCATTTGAAATCAGTAATAGTCAAATGAAAGATGAAGTAAATAAATGCAGCAATTCAAGTAATGAAATAGGAATTTAAAGATGGGAATCTAAATATTAAACTTAACTAGAAACGAGATCGATCAAAGAAATTAAGAGGAGGACCTTCGTGGTTAAGAAACCACTCATATTAGGGTTTAGTAATCAAATAATAGCAGATCTAAAAAAATATCAAAAGTGGGTTATCCGGAAATTAATAGTTGACTTTAGCACTGGGAATACTCAAAGAAGAACATCTGGGATGACAGGGAGATTCTCTAGATTGCAAGGCTTCTTGTATCCGATTCCTTGGCACGGGAGACCTTCTTCTTAGGAGTCTGGAAATCTGGGGATCCTACAATAAAGGAAAGATGTAGGAGAAGGTTAAAGGGAAAGGTTGAGATGGAGAAGTGAGGGAAAAAGTGAAAGGAGGCTCTGAGTAGTCTTGTTGAAGATCTTATTTGGCTTCATCTGAATGATGACTCTCGGCAGGAACTTGGGAGAACTCCTTGGATGATTGATTTCATCAAAGAGGTGGAAGAGATGTGGACTCTTGAAGGCTCCTTGTGTTGGCCGAATGTACTAAGAGGGAAGAGAGGGAGATAGATTTGAAGAGGGAAGTTGGGAAGAAGAAGAGCACTCTAGGCCTCATGCCCACACTCTTACAGGGGACCAAGCATTCAAGCAAGGGAATTTTCTTTTAAGAAAACTTTCATCTCATTCATTTAATTTTTAGCATTGTCTTACAAGAAGGTTTGGGGCCTTTATTTTAGAGACTTCCAAGCCTTTTGTAATTCAAAATTTGAATTACACTGCAATGAAGGAGGGAATGAGAGGTGATTTCTTGATGAGGGGCACTGAATGTGTAGGAGAATGAGGCTTCATTTGAATTTTGAAATCTTTCTTCTCTTCGTTCTTGATGAGGGCGCTGAATGTGGAGGAGAACGAGGCTTCATTCAAATTTGAAATCTTTCTTCCCTTGGGCAACAACCAAAGGTGGGTGTCCAGGTGATGTGGCAAAGTGGAGTGTTGAAGTGGCTTTCAAGTTGGTGATCCCATGGTCCATGCGCCCACTTTCCTTATTTGTACTTGATGTGCTTGAAACTAGATTGGACTTGTTGTGCTGAAACCAGATTGGACTCGGACTGAACTACTCTTGACTCAATTGCAATAAAGAACCAAATTAAGGTAAAATACAGGACTTAGTTAACCAAATGAATTAAATACAGTACTCAATTAAACTTATTGCAGGATTCAGACTCTAAATCTTCCATCCATAAGGAGTCTAGCTTTATCCATACTAGTTGAAGTCTCTTCCTGAGCCTCGTGCCCGCACAAATTCTTCTCGGGTAGGAGAAACTCGACCCTGTCGAGTATGGATTCGCTTGACTGTGATATTTTTCTAGAAGGTCCTGGTAAATTTGCTTCAAATCCTCTTTGGTAATCCAGGAGTCCTCGAAATCTAGTCGGCCATGTCAATGAACCAGATAGCATTGATAGCCCTTATTTCTAGTGGTAGTCACCTGGTCTTCCGAAATACATTCAACTTTATCTCTCCGATCTGGTGGAATTGCAGTTGGGCACTCGAGTATGGTTTCGCTCTCAATGGTAGGATAAGGCCAAAAAGGCTCGCTCGGAATAAATGCCGACTCTTTATATTCAATCAGATCACAATATTAAAAGTAGAACTAATGCCATAATCCGAAGGTAACTCTAACACATATGCGTTAGGTCCAATTCTCTTAGTTACTTTGAAATGTCCAGCTTCCCGTGCATGCGGTTTTTAATAGTTCTCGATGGAAACCTTTTAGGTCTATGTTTAATTATTACAGAGTCCACTTCATTAAATTCTTTCATTCGTCTTCGTGAATTAGCCATATGCTTATAGACTTCATTGCTCATTTAAATCTTTTTACTAATTTCTTTGTGCAGTTCATGGATATGCTATGCATATGACATGGTGGACTCAGATACTCGTGCATGTGAGGGTAAAGGGATAAGGTCGATAGGTCTCCTAGGTTTATAACCATGGATATTTTCAAAGAGACTTTTACTAGTATACCTATTGACAGAACTGTTGTAAGCAAATTTAGCACGAGGTAATAACAAATCCCAGTTTTCCAGATTTTCTCCAACAAGACACCTCAATAAATTCCCTAGACTTTTATTTACAACTTCGATTTGACCATCAGCCTGAGGGTGGTAGGCAGTGGAAAATTTTAGTTTGGTTCCTAACAAATACCGTAGGATTTTTCAAAAGTAACTAGTAAATCGGACATCCCTATCGGACACTATGGTTTTAGGAAGGCCGTGAACTCTAACCACTCCGTCTAGAAAATTTTGGCTACTTTAGAGGCATCAAAGGTTTGGGAGCAAGGAATGAAATAGGCCATCTTTGAGAATTTGTCGACTACCACAAATATCAAATCATGTTTTCTCAAGGTTTTGGGTAAGCCAAATACAAAATCCATGCTAAGATCCTGCTAGGGACAATCGGGTACAGGTAAGGGTGTGTAGAGTCCAGTATTTTGCTTTTGCTATTTGCTAACAGCATAAGTTCGATACCTAGCCACTATCTAGGCAACTTGTCTCTTAAGTCCTGGCCAATAGAACCGGTCCTTAATAGCTGAAATAGTCTTGTTCCTACCAAAATGACCAGATTAACCTCCAGCATGGATCTCCCAAACTAGAAAATCTCTCAAAGACATTCTGGGAATACAGAGCTTGTTCTCCTTAAACAGATAGCCATCTAGCAGGGTATACTCACTGTGGTCACTATATGGTCCTCGTTTTAAAGCCTGGTAAACTTCACTAAAGTCTGGAGGACAAGTATCGTACTCATCCTTAAGTCTCTCAAATCTGACGACTTTAGTGCTAACCGAATTCAAAAGCAAGGCTCTATGGCTCAAAGTATCGGCTACCTTATTCTCTGTTCTGGCATGGTGTTTCAGGATAAAATTATAAGATTGGATGAATTCTACCCATTTGGCGTGCCTAGGGTTTAGCTTTATCTGGGAATTAAGAAATCTAAGGGTCTCATGAACAAAAAATAGGACAAATTCATGCGGTAGAAGATAGTGCCTCTAATACCTTATAGCTTGCACTACCGCATAAAGCTCTTTATCATAGGTGGAATATTTCAGCATAGCTTCATTTATTTTTTTACTAAAAAAAGCTATGGGATGGTTCTCCTGGCTCAAAACTCCACCTATACCAACTCCAGATGCATCACAAGTGACCTCCAAAACTTTGGAAAAGTCAGGCAACCTCAAAATTGGTGCTTGTGTTATCTTATCTTTTTTTTCTAGGAAGGCTCTATTGGCTGCTTTAGTCCAATCAAAATTACCCTTCCTAATACAATAAGTTATTGGGGTGACAATGGAGCTAAAGCCTCGAATAAATCTCCTATAGAATGTGGCTAAGCCATGAAAGCTACGAACTTCATGAACGATTTTGGGAACATGCCACTCAACTATGGATTTGATCTTTTTTGGATCAGCCGAAACTCCATCAGAGGTAATAATGAAACCTAGGAAGTGACTCTATGGCTCATGAACTCACACTTCTTCAAGTTAGCATAGAGATTCTCTCTCCTAAGGGTTGCACACACTTGTCTAAGGTGGTGTAAGTGGTTTTCTTTAGTCCTACTGTAAATCAAAATATCATCAAAGTATACCACAACAAATTTTTCAATAAAAGTCTTAGGACTTGGGTCATGATCCTCATAAAAGTACTAGCAGCATTGGATAATCCAAACGGCATCACTACCCATTCAAATAAACCATCCTTAGTCTTAAAAGTAGTGTTCCATTCATCCCTGGGTCTAATTCTCACTTGATGATAGCCACTCTTAAGGTCGATCTTAGAAAAAATAGTAGCTCTGGCCATTATGTCCAACATGTCATCTAATCGGGGAATAGAAAATCTATATTTTACTGTGATTTTGTTGATGGCATTACTATCAACACACATCCTCCAAGTGCCATCTTTCTTAGGTGTTAACAATGCAAGGACTATACAAGAACTCAAACTCTCCTTAATAAAACCTTTCCTGAGGAGATCCCCTACTTGTCTTTGTAATTCTAGGTGTTCGATAGGGTTCATCCTATAGTGTGGAAGGTTGGGTACAGTTGCTCCTAGGACTAAATCAATAACATGTTGGATGTCCCTAAGTGGTGGAATGTGGTTAGGAAGGTCATATGGAAATACATCCTTAAAGTCTTCTAACACTTCAACCACTTCCTGAGGGTGTTCTTTTTGGGGAGGCTCTTGAATTTCCTTAGTGGTTAAAACCCAAACAGGTGTACCCTCGGTAAGCTCTTTCTCAATCTCTTTTATAGTTATTAAATTTACTCTAGGATTCTTTTCTTTCAGGTGACTCAATCCTCTCTTGGTAGGGTCCTTAGGTGGTGTAGGGTTGATCACAAATTTCTTTCTAGAGTGCATGAATGAACAAGAATTAGATCGACCATACAGGGTTGCATTATGATCAAATAACCAGGGTTGACCTAAGATTATACTGCTCACTCCCATAGGTAGAATGTCACACCACACTTTCTCTTGATAGGACTATAATTGGATTTGGACTAGACACCTAGACTTGATAGGAATTGAGGTGGAGTCTATCCAAGAAACCTTATAGGGATTTTGGTGGGGAATTGTGGCCAAGCCTAAGGTCTTGACAGCACTAGTGGATATGGCATTTACACAACTCCCACTATCAATGATTATCTTACATACCTTATCCCCTAACTTGACAAAAGTTTGTAGGATGTTAGTCCTACGCCAAACTTCCTGGGTCTTAGTCTGGGTAAGGATGCATCTAACCACTCCTGAAAGGTCAGATTCTATACAATCTTTGTCACCTTCATACTCCTCAACCAAATTTTCCTTAACCTTGTATACCTCTTCAACATAATCATCTAGGGGCTCTATGGGTTCAAACTCATTCTCCGTTATTCATACTCCTCAACCAAATTTTCCTTAGCCTTGTATACCTCTTCAACATAATCATCTAGGGGCTCTATGGGTTCAAACTCATTCTCCGTTAATTCTCCTAAGTGCAAGGCTCTAGTTGGGCAATTGCTAGCATAATGGCCTACATTATGACATCGGAAGCAAGCACTACGGTTTGGGTTTCTCTGAACTTCTTGTGTTTTACCCCTATCGTCTCTATGGGTCAAAAGTGTATTAGGGATGGGTCGATGGGGTTGCATTTGACTTGGTCCTGGCTGCTAATTAGGTGTACTAGTTATAGGGGGTTCTGGTCTACGATAAGTTGGTCCCTTATGGAATCTCACAGTATCTCGTGCTACCTGGTAAGCTAACTCTAAGTCGTGGACTTCTCTCAAGAACAATGCCTTTTGGATTTCCTCTCTTAATCCAGCTCTGAACCTAGATAGGGTAACTGATTCAGACTCATTGACATTGCATCTCATTACAAATTCATCAAATTTTGTAATGTACTCAGCTACACTCTTAGTTCCCTGGGTCAACCTCTGCCACTGGTCTAACAGTCTTTGGTGATAGGACATGGGAAGGTACTTCTCTCTAAGCCTAAGATTCATTGCCTTCCAGGTTGCTATGGGAATATCACCTCTCTGTCTAATGAGTCTCTCAACATTTACCTAGTACAGCCTGGCCTGACGGACTAACCTAAGCTTTGCAAACTTGCACTTCCTTTCCTCAGTCATCTCATACCAGTCAAAATACTCGTCCATCTCTCCTTCCCAATCGATATAAACCTTAGGATCTAGTTGTCCATCAAAAGTGGGAGCTTCCAACTTGATGTTCCTAAGGGTTTGGTCTTCTTGGTCCATTTGATCCTGATTGGGTCTCCTAGGATTTGGCTCATAATCTGGGTCATGGAGTGCTCTCCTAGGGTTCGGGTCATGGACTTGCTCAGGGTTGGGTCTTCTAGGATTTGGCTCAAGGAAAGGTTCTTGATGAGGAATCCTAGGGTTTGGTTTAAGGAAAAGATCTTGGTGCAGGGCCCTTTTATGTTTGATGGGTGTGCCAATTTCTGGTTCAGGCTCTATTTCATTTTGAACTACATGGGTTCCACCAGGGGTACGAGCCTCTAAATTATGAATCCTAGAAATGATAAGGGCCATTTGATCAGTCATACTTCGGTTGGTTTGGGCTAATTGGTCAGTCAGGTTTTGGTTCAATTAGGCCATTTGATCATTCAAAGTTCTCATAAAGGTCTCAAAGTTTTGTTCCATGGTTGTACTTGTTTGAGCTTGGGTTTACTGGTAAGGTGCTCCTGATCTAGTTGCCATGCACACACAGACTCAAACCCGAGCTAAGAATTTACTAGACTTAGAGTCCAAATCAAATATCAGGTCAAGATGATGACCTTGGTTGTAGTAACTTGGCACCTAGCCAGGTAAGTGTACGGTTGATGGAGGTTCCTCTTTGCTTGCCTTAGACACCAATATGAAATTGGCCAGGTAAGTGAACCAACCCACCTTCCTTCGAGCTCTTGTCCCTGAGCCACTTTCCTAGACACTAGATAAACAAGCTCACACAAGCAGGTTGTCAAAGTTGGCTTGACACTTGGTTCGGTCCGACCTCGTGGGTGTCCCTAGCTCACTAGAGCAAGTTAAATGTCTACTCCGTTTAAATTAGGGACAGGATTTGTTATGTAGGTTAGTAATTTTGGGGCTAGGGACAGGCAATGAAATCCTGACCCTATGTCAAATTGATGCCCTTAAGATGATTTATCATGAGATGAATGCAAGCATGCAAATGATCCCTAAGTTTAGGTGCAGAATTTTTGTGTGTGTTGCAGTTTGAAGTGGGGCCAAAAAGTGATGTGAATTAATCTCAGAAAATTCTAAAGAAACCACAAAACACTCCTAACTTGTAGAGGATATACCAGATGAAAGGAAATAAAAAAATAAAATCTGTGCTTTTTTGGCCAATTCCTGGAAGTCAGATAGTGCAAAAAAAATAGAACAGCAGAAATTAAAATGCTGAAAATAAAATGCAAGTCTGGTGTTCCCCTTCGAAGGTCATTCACAATGGAACCCCTACACGCCTTAAGAGATCCCCATGGAATGGGAGGAGAGGGTCTTAAAACCCTACTTTTTTTCTAAGATCGGACATCCTTGTGAAGCACCAAATTCAGGTACTAAAGAAAATGCAAAACCCTAACCTACCATGCCCTAATACCAAGATGATGAGGGACAATTACGAGATGATGCATTTCATATGAAATCAATAATAGTCAAATGAAAGATGAAGTAAATAAATGCAGCAATTCAAGTAATGAAATAGGAATTTAAAGATGGGAATCTAAATATTAAACTTAACTAGAAACGAGACCAATCAGAGAAATTAATAGGAGGACCTTCGTGGTTAAGAAACCATTCAGATTAGGGTTTAGTATTCTAATAATTGCAGATATGAAAAAATATCAAAAGAGGGTTATCCGGCAACTAATAATTATGACTTTAGCACTGGGAACACTCAAAGAAGAACATCCGGGATGACAGGGAGATTCTCTAGATTGCAAGGCTTCTTGTATCGGTTCCTTGGCATGGGAGACCTTCTCCTTAGGAGTCTAGAAATTCGAGGATCCTGCAACAAAGGAAAGATGTAGGAGAAGGTTAGAGGGAAAGGTTGAGATGGAGAAGTGAGGGAAAAAGTGAAAGGAGGCTCAGAGTAGTCTTGTTGAAGATCTTCTTTGGCTTCATCTGGATGATGACTCTCGGAGGAACTTGGGAGAACTCCTTGGATGATTGATTTCATCAAAGAGGTAGAAGAGATGTGGACTCTTGAAGGCTCCTTATGTTGGCCGAATGTACTAAGAGGGAAGAGAGGGAGATAGATTTGAAGAGGGAAGTTGGGAAGAAGAAGAGCACTCTAGCCCTCAAGCCCACCCTCTCATAGGGGACCAAGCATTCAAGCAAGGAAATTTTCTTTCAAGAAAACTTTCATCTCATTCATTTAATCTTCAACATTTTCTTACAAGAAGGTTTGGAGGCTTTATTTTATAGACTTCCAAGCCTTTTGAAATTCAAAATTTGAATTACACCTAAATGAAGGAGGAAATGATGGGAGATTTCTTGATGAGGGGCACTGAATGTGGAAGAGAATGAGGCTTCATTTGAATTTTGAAATCTTTCTTCTCCTGGTTCTTGATGAGGGTGCTGAATGTGGAGGAGAATGAGGCTTCATTCAAATTTGAAATCTTTCTTCCCTTGGGCGACAACCAAAGGTGTGGCGAAGTGGAGTGATGAAGTGGCTTCCAAGTTGGTGATCCCATGGTCCATGCACCCACTAACCTTATTTGGACTTGATGTACTTGAAACTAGATTGGACTTGTTGTGCTTAAACCAGATTGGACTCAGACTGAAATACTCTTGACTCAATTGCAATAAATAACCTAATTGAGGTAAAATACAGGACTTAGTTAACCAAATAAAATAAATACAGGACTCAATTAAACTTATTGCAGGATTCAGACTCTCAATCTTCCATCCATAAAGAGTCTAGCTTTATCTGTACTGGTTCAAGTCTCTTCCTGAGCCTGGTACCCACACCATTTTCCCTAAGTTTAAGTTTCATGTCACTCTAGGTAGTTCTGAGTATGTCTCTTCTTCGTTTGATCATTCTTTCGACATCATCCCAATAAATTCTAGCCTGGCATACTAATTTAAGCTAAGCAAACTTAAACTGACTTCTTTCAGATATTAGTTCCCTCTCAAAATATAGATCCATATCTTCGTCCCAATTAAGATAATTCTCAAGATCAAGATCACCACCAAAGGTAGGTGTTTCTAACCTAATGTACCTAGTGGCTCTCTCATCCTTGTCTATGAAATCATAATTGGGTTTTCTATGGTTAGTCTCCCAGATTTGGTCCTGATGAGGGGCTATCCTAGGGTTGGGTTCTAGGAATGGGTCAGGGTGCGTTTTAAATTTTGGTTCAGGACGGGTCTTACGGGTTTTTTCTAGGTTCCCTAATCATTGATCCAGTCTATCAAACTTATGGTTCATTTGGGTACACTGTTTAGTGAAGGTCCTAAGGAAGGTCTCAAAACTGGGATCCATAACTAAATTGGGTTGGGTTTGGGTGAAACTAATAGGGTGTGCTTGACCTAGTTATCATGCAATGCACATACACATACAAGACTCATACTAGGATTTCCTAGACGTAGAGCTCAAGTAGAATGGGTCAGCTCAAATTACAGCCAATTCAATAATACCCTATCCATTGGCCAGGTAAGAGTTTTGTTCGTGGGAGGCTCCCCTTCCTCTCGCAGGGTCCTAATTAAAAACCATGAAACTACTTAGGGCATTTTCCTCTGGACCTCTAGCCTTAAACACCAGGTTCAAGTGATAATCAGAGGATTGGGTGCACTAGCTTACAGGCAATACTTAGAACCCATCTGTTGGTGTCCCTAGCTCACTAGAGAAAATTAAGTCTAATAAATTTTAGTTAGGGTTAGGACTGATGCAAAGGTGGTGATTATGGGCTAAGGAAGGGTGATGAAATCCCTCCTTTATGTAGATATTGAGTGCCCTTAAGATTAGCTTTAGATGATGCAAACACAAGATGAAACCCTAGATGCAATCAAACTAAAATGAATGAAATAACAAGAAAATAATATTAATTTTTATTTTAATTATTTTATTTATTTTTTTTTTTTCAACAGAGATATAGTTTGCAGAAAAAAATCTAAGATGCAGGAAATTAAAATATGCAAGATTTATGCAAAAAGAACATTAAACTAGAATTACTGAAATTCAGAACAGAATGTTCTCAGGCAATTTTTTGATGAGCAGAAAATTTATATAATGCAATAATTCATGAGAAAAATATGAAAAATACTTTCAATTACATTGAATCTAATGAAATAAAAATATGGCAATTTTGAGTTATCTACATGTAGAAATAATTAAAAAAATAGAGTATATAGTAAGATGACCGAGATGCTGAAATTAAAACCTAGATGAAGAAATTAAAACCTAAAAATGCTTATCTCTTTATTTTCTTCTTCAAGGGTCAAATAACAGCAGCACCACTACATACCATAGAAAATCCTGTTTGAATGAGAGGTGAGGGTCTTGCAGCCCTACTTTTTTCTATGACCGGACGGCCATGGTGAAGCACCCGATTCGAGTACTTAAAAGGAACTAAGTCGGTACAAGAGAGATTAAACCCTAGTTAAACCTACTCTGATAATAGAACTGATGTAGGATAGAAAACCTAAACTAAATTATTGAAATTAATAACTAATTAATAGAGAAAAATTAGAAACGAATTTTTTTATATTTTTCAAATTTTAAAGAAGACTTCAAAGGAGACGGTAAAGAAAACTAATTTAATTACCTGCACAAGTAAACCTATAAAGCAATTTAAAAGCAGGACCTGGTGGTTGAGAAACCATCAAAACTATGATTAACCTTCAACTAATCAAAAACTAAAGAGGGGGAATAGGTTTAAAGTTACCAACAATGATCGATTCTTCAGATCTACCAGAACTCTCAAGATTATCACGGTAGGGTTTCAAGATCTCGCTTCCGGGCTCTGATCTTCCACACGATGCCAGTTCTGAGGCATGAACACCAGATCTGGATTCTTGGTCACCTACAAAACACAAGGCAAAGGAAGTCAAGTTAGAAATCAACAATGAAAAGAAAAGAAGGAAAAGAAACAGTTCAAAGTGATGGTTTGGTCTTTTTGTCAGCTGGATAAGTAGGGCCTCACACCCCACGATGCTCCAAAGGAACAAAAGAATGGCAGCTGGATAAGTAGGGCCTCACACCCCACGATGCTCCAAAGGAACAAAAGAATGGCCTCACATCCCACGATGCGCACAGCAAAGGAAAAATTTGGCAGAATTTCTTTGTATTTTAATAATAATTTCATGAATTACAAGGGGGACTGGTGGGGTATTTATAGACCCCCTACTAGTGAAGTAAGGGACTCAGATACAAGACTTTTGTTCCCTTTAAACTACAACTCTGGAATTTAGATCTAGGTATTCTGGACTCCTACTTGATGGATTGAATGGGACTCTTATCCAAGGTTGGCACCAAGATGGAGATGGTGATCAACTTTGATGAAGGGCCATGATTGCTTCCTTGATTGGTCATGATGGGTGGAGTAAGGAGTCTTGATAATGTAACCTTCTACAGGTGCATGGACTCTTCAGTTTGGATTGGAGAAGACTCAAGAGTTCTGATGAAACTCTTAAGTTCTTGAAGCTTGAGCAACTAGCAACTTGTTTGAGTGAAGTGTTGGGAGTAAAAACCCTTGGACCTCCAACACTTGAGATAAAGTAATTTGGCTTGAAATTCCCTAGCAAGTGGCATCAAGAAAGAGAAGAATTTGCTTTGCTGAACACTTCATTTTGCATGGAAAAATTTTGAGTGGAAGGGTGCTATCTTAGGGAAGTCCTTCTGCTTTACTTATCTCAAAAATTAAGTGGTGCCAAATATTACTTCCCATGGGCCGACCAAAGAGTTTTGTCATGTGGTGATGTTGCATGTCTAAACACAAGTGATATGGCATGTGTTCTTGTCCCAAAATAAAATGTCCAAATGTTGTTGTCCCAATGACATGTGTTGATGTCCAAATCCTTGAAAAGGTGGTGCCAAGAAGAGGTTGTGACCTGGGCTAGCACATGGGTTGTCTTGAGTCTTCAATTGGGTGCACATGGGATGTTGTCTTGGGTCCCCTCTTGTAATACAGGACTCAATGACTAAACTAATTACATGGACTCAACTAAATAATAACTAATTAAAACAACCATACTTAATTATGCTTTCAAGAATAAAATCAAATTAAAGTTGGTAAAAAGGGCTAATTAAATTGGACCACTAAAATCTCAATTGGGTAATTAGGATTGGACTCAATTGGTGTTTTGACTCAACATGGTAAAAAGCCTTTTACCCCAAAATAAACAAAACCCTAATAACAGTTAGTAAAAAGGATTTACCCTAACTAAACCAAAATAACAAAATTTTAAAAAAAATATTTACATGGTAAATAGGGTTGGGTTCAGGGTTTTACTCACAAGTGTGATGCGGGACAAGTGGGGGGGGAGGATCAATGGTGAGCCTAGAAGTCAGCTAGATTAGGGTATCATATTTTTTTGTATTTTTTTTTCTAGGTATGGTTAAGGAACAATGGGAATGGAAGCCTTAAGGTTTGGAACTCATGAACTTTGGGACTCACACTAATGAAGCTAACGAAGCGACCTCTCACCTCTAGGGCATTCGACCCTCCTCGATACTTGGAGGCATCAAGGTAAATCTCAAAGGTCATGTGGTGATCAAGAAAATGGAATGGGAAGGGGTATAACTATGGCCTCTCACCCACTCCTGATGGAGGTAGAACCAAGAACACTTTTCTTTCAAAAATTCATATTTTTCATTATTTTCAATACAAGAGAGGGGTCCTTATATAGGGACCAATTACTTAAGAAGCAAGTAAAGAAAATATATGCACCACAATCCTTCTTGATTTGCTGAATGACAACATGGAAGGTTTTATACAATTTCCAAAAAAAATCAAAAAAAATAAGGAAATAAGAGGGGGACCAGGGGGGACCATATGGGGCACTAAACACCTACTCTTTTGGGCTTGAGGAGACCATATCTTTCCTTATCTACTTGGCATGAATCTGGGGATTCATGCTTATCCACTTGACCTTTCTTTCTCACTTGATGGCGTGTGGAGTTGATGTGCTTAGAGGGTGGAAGGGGTGTGCTGGCATGTGGTCATGCACGGGCCATCTTCATGTGATCCTCCATGTAATTTTATATAGCACAATCCAAGATGTGACTGGGACTCCACATGGCTGCTAAGGTGGCAGGCCTTTTAGGTCCCCATCATTCCCCTGGAGTAGTGTGAACTCGACTCTGTCGAGTTTGAAGATAACTTGGATGAAATTGAAACCCATTATTTGAAGTCTATACAGTGCTTGATGATTTTTTTTTTCATATTTTCTTTTTTTTTATTGGCTACTCTACGATTTGTGCTTCACCCTCTTTGGGCCATTTATAGATCCATGCACTTTGAAAACCATACAGAATGTGAAATTGGCATTAGGGGTGAAGTATCTGCTTTCACGTTAATGCGGCTTCTCTTCACGAACGGAAACCAGCAGGGCAGACGGCAGCGTGGGGGAAAGGGGCGTGGCACGGCATGATGGAGAAGTAAGGGCATACGGCAGCATGGGGGAGAGGGGTGCTGTAATGGCACGGTGGAGCAGCAGGGGTGGATGGAAGGCAGAGCAGCAGGGGCGGAGCAGCAAGGGCGGATGGACGTGTGGAGTAGCAGGGTAGATGGTGATGCAGGGAAGATGACCAGTGGCAGCATGGCGCAGTGGAGCAGCAGGGCAGCAGAAGGCGATGGGTCCATTCTGGTGATAGTGGTATTGGGAATTGTGTCCCAAAGCCAATCACCTAAGCTGAGGCAGTTGAGCTGAGTATTGTACTCTTTGTATGAATTAATAAATATTATTATGGTAGCTCATCACATTCTGACTTTTTTCTATAATGAACTCTTTTTCATGTGATGAAGTCCTTAGGACTACATTAACTTTGATATAGAGAGGATATATCGAGTGATCCTTAAACCAGGTTCACGACCAAAGTATACATTGTACTGGATGGCAATGTATCAAGTGTAGGTTGTTGTGGTTCACATCGTTTGGTTATATTCTTAACCAAAGAAGTGTGGTGACATTAATGTGATCTGCAAGTGGGATATATGATATCTCATTGAACATGACTCCGTGTAGCCCCTTTCTACCAAAGGGATACTCATGATTGGATATGGGTATGTTTCCCTCCGACCTGAGATCATCATTGTAGCTTGCAAGCAACTCCCTATGCTTTGGTGCCAGACTACCCGGATTTCTAATCCGTGATGGAATGTTTCTGGGTACAGGTAAGTACTTATGGAGCAGTGGTGGATCAAGATGGAATTGATCTGTCCAAATAGTTTGGATTGAATGTCTCGCAGTGTCTCAATTTAGCAAATCCTTGGCCGGGGTAGTCCTAGTGAGGAGTCACTCGACTTGCAAGGTTGAGACATGTTATGGATTGACTCAGCTGGGGTTGGTAGTCTAACCCTAGGTCATCCTGAGCATTGGAGGTCAAAGGGATGAATTATACGGTAACCATATGCTAGAGGTTCGATTGATTACTCTCACATCTTCGACCTATCCGGATGTCGAGACCCATTGCATGATGGTATCTTGTTCTAGTACTGGAATTGTTCCAATGATACCACCTAGGTTCGAACCTTTGAGGTCACATGCCATAGATGATTTCTCCCTGATCCAGGTATCGATTTATGATTAGGAATCATTTTGATAATGATTTGATTGAGAACACATTGGATTGACCCGGTTTTGGGTCGATCAGAATTGTTCGGGTCCACTAGAAATTGCTCCTGAGTGACCAGGACTTGACCAAGCCTTTTATAAATTAGATTTTGATCTAATTTTTTTGTGAACTAGTTTATAACTGGTTTGGGATGTTTGAACCGATTGTGAACTGGTTTTGATCCATCAACATGCTGATTGAACCGATTCACACTGTAAAAATGGCTTGGGCGAATAGGGATTAAAAGGTGTCTTTTTCTCTCCCGTTTCCACTCGTTTTGGCTAGAAATAAATCGCTATTTAATGGCTCTTCACTGCTAAGTTGAAATTGAATTCGTTTCATTCTCAAACATGGTGGCCTCTCATATTCCCAGAAGGTCTCCTCAGCTCCCAAAATCATCAGTTACATTGTTCACATTGAATATTATTTCTGGGCTATGAAACACTCATTGACTCTCCTTCCTTTGAGAGCTTCCATCATCCTTTCAATCGATGATTTTGGGCATGTTTTTTTTGAGAAATTGGGAGAGAAAGACTTCTTTGATTCCCTATTTTGTTGGTGTTCAATCGATGGAAGAAAGTTTGGTTCTAAAGAAAACAATAATAGAACGTAGTGATCTATTTTTCTTCCTCCCCTCTCACCATTTCATGAGATTTCCAGCGACTAGCATCGTGCGAGAAGCCGAATCTGAGGAAGCCCAGGCATGTCCCCCTCTAGAGGGTGTTTTCTTGAGCACCTGTGAGCTGCATCAACCTTCATTGCTTCTATTTTTGTTTCCTCTATTTTTGGTTGCAGAATTGCTGTTCTGAAATTCTGGGTGAATGGGACTTCAACATTGTTGGAAGAATGTTGCATTAGCTCTCAATTGAAGAAAGTTCTATCAAGAAGTTGCCTTGCCGTTGTTGTAGGAGAGACCAAAGTATTACCATTTTTGGTTTGGGTTTGTTGCTCTTGGAGAAGAGGTAAAGATCATTCCAATCGGTTGCTGGAAGAAGAAGACTGGAATAAAGTTTTTCCAGATATTCTAGCTATTCCAGTAGTTATCCCTACTTTATTCCAAGCAGGAATAAGGTAAAATTTTGGTTTTAATTTTCATGTATGCCTAGATCTAGGTTTATCAAATTGTTTATAAATATTACATACCTACTTCAAGCTTTCTTTTGCATATACATGCATCTTGAAAATGTTAGATCCTATACGGAGTAGGTTTTTTCCGCTATTATTTTAAAATTATTTTAAAATACAAACCTGCTCCTTGCATTGTTGCATGCTTAGTATTGGCACTCACAATCCTATTTTGCTTTAAGTGGTATCAGAGCCAGGTTCAGGTGTAACATATCTTGATTGCATTTATAGTAGATTAGAATTTTTAATCTATAGTATATTAATCATAGGGTATGATTAGGGAATACTTTTAGGAACCTAGTTTAGACCTTCACCATGACCATGTGTCTTTGGCATAATGCTGTTCATCTGTGTTGGCCTCTTCAGAAGGATCCTTTAAGGAAATCAAAAGAATTAAAATTATTTTAATTCAGATACATTTTTGGCATGTCTTATAAATTTTTTTGGGGTAATGTAATATTTATAAAAGAATAAAACTAGATATGTTGCATGAAATAATATGTAAAAAGAGTTTTACATGTTTTAATTAAAATTATTTTAAATAAAATATTGGCTTATATTCAAACAATTTTGAATTGTATGATTAAATTAAATGACAAGTTAACTTAGGGTTTATGAAACCTAATGTCATTTAAATAAGCCAATTGGGTTAATTGGGTTAGATGTCTAATTAGGTCCATTTTTTGGGTTAGACCTATGTTTAATTGAACTGGATAATAAGAAAACTAATCAAAAGTTGATTAAGGTCCTTCTTTTTGAACTATCTAATTGTTAGATAACTTAGTCCATTCATTTAAAATGGAACTAATTAGTGGCTTCGTGGAAGCTCGAGTCTTTAAGCTAGTCTGATCGAGTCTGGTAAACTAGTTGGTGTCGAGGTAGGTTTGGCATTGTGATCGAGGTTGTATGAGGCTACCTCTTTCCTGGCCAACCTGGTTGTTGTCTTGGAAAGATGGTTAATGGCAGATACTCACCCATGATCTCACCTACCTGGTCAGTCGTGTCGACCAGAACTGATTAGAAAAGCTCATTGACTCGAATTTACCCATGTCACCCAGGTTGTTCAATCTGATTGATCGGTAGGTGCCCATGGATCAATTGTTGAATTGATTCAACCCTACTGAAAGCTAATTCGTTCAGTTGGAGGATGATCCATGTTCTTCTCTTATTCATTTGTCACAACCTAAAATCCTCTAAAATTATTAGGTCCTGAAAAAGACTAAGTCAAAGAGTTGATGGTGTCTTAGCCTCTCATTAAGTGGGTTAGTGTAGGCTCATGTAGGCAACCCAAGAGGGGGGGGGGGAATTGGGTTTTATAAAACTTTTGTACTATTTAACAGATAAACTAAAGCAAGTATGTGCTAATGCAATTCAAGTGCTTGTGTATTTCAAATAAATACAGCAGAAATAAATAAATAAAAGCACAAGAAGAACAATCACACAAACACAAAGATTTATAGTGGTTCGGTGCCAACCAAGCACCTACATCCACTCCCCAAGAATCCCTTGGGAATTCCACTAAGTTTGGTTTTATAACTTAGGCTCACCAACAACCTTTACAACTTGTTTTGTCTTCGGGCTCACAAGTCAAACCCTAGTTGGTTTCAAGGCTCACCAACAACCATCCTTGGTTTTATGGGAAAACCAAGAACCTAAACAACTTATTTTGGCTTCGAGCTCACAAGTAAAACCCTAGTTAGTTTCAAGGCTCACCAACAACCACTTTGATTTTCAAGGCTTACCAAAAACCTCTTTGGTTTTCCAAGGCTCACCAAAAACCTTAAGTAAAACAATGTAAGAGCAAATATAAAAAAATATAATAAAAGCTTTCTAAAATAAAGCAAATATCTCTTTGAAGCCTGTTGAGAGTTGATAAAGATCTTGTCTTCAAGTTGATGAAGCCTTTGATTAATGCTTGAGGATGTGAACTTTGGATGCTCTCTTTGAAACTTGGAAGCTTGAAGGCTTGAACCACTCTACTCTTGAATCCTTGAAGAATATTCAAAAAACTCACCAAAGGATTACTTCCCCAATTGATTTTTGATGTTTATATAGCCTCCCAACACTTAAATGACCGTTTATAGCCGTTAGGGAGGAAAATATGGCCGTTTGGAAGCAAGTTGGAGAAGTTCTGCAGCCCAGAAAACTAGCCGTTACTGTTCAAGTGTCGACACTTCACTTTTAGGTGTCGACACTTCAGTTTCCAGGTGTCGACACTTCACTTCTAAGTGTCGACAGTTCAGCTCCAGGTGTCGACACTTGACTGAAAGTGCTTTCTGAAGTTTTCTGTTTATATCAGGCCTTGAGTCGATACTTCACTCTTCAAGTGTCGACACTTATTCCTCAGGTGTTGACACTTCATTTCCATGTGTCGACACTTGCCTGTGCCATTGAAGAAACATCTTCAAATTGAAACTTTAACCTCTTCAAGTTCTTCCATATTAATTCCAAAGTCCATATACTTGATTTTCCATTAATTTAAGGACTTTTTCAATTGAAATACAAGCATTTCTTCATTCAACATGGATGAGTACTAAGATCTGAGAAATACACTAAAAACATAATTAGTACTCATATATACTTAAACATTTTGTCAATCATCAAAATCAAGACCAGAGTCAACAATCTCCCCTTTTTAATGATGACAAAACCTTTAAGTATATGAATAGGGTAAGCTTAAAAAAGATAAACATGTAAGCTCAAAATAATAAGCACCAAGCTCCCCCTCAATATATGATCCAAAAAATCTAAAAATATTTTTCAAAATATGCAAAATTTTCAAATGTTTAAAATTTCTTCTTCTTACTAATTCTTTCCTTTAGATAAAAATATTTTACATTCTTCTCCCCCTTTTGCACTTTCTTTCATTTCTCAAATGATTTTTCATATTTATCCAATCTTTCCCTTTTCATACTTAACAATTTTCTCCCCCTTTTTGACATCATGAAAAAGGTTGAAAGGTAATATAAAGTGAGAATGAAGTCAGAAAGAATAGCAAGTAGGTCATCAAAATCAATGCATGAAATCAAATAATTATGATATCAATTGAATATGATACAAATTGAACAAGATACCACAGAATGTAAGCACATACAAGAAATAATTTGATGTATATTATCCATTCACCTTACTTGTTCATGGGATAAGGTCACAGCGGCACCCCTACATTTCATAAGAGAGCCCATTGAAAGGTAAGAGAGGGTCTTTATGCCCTACTTATCTCCTATGACCGGACGGCCATGGTGACTCACCCAATCCGAAGCGGATACTAAGAATTCTTTTAAAAATAATTTTGATACCAATAGAATATGATACCATTTGAATGTAACTCCCCTCAAAGAATTAGATTTGAAAACAAGGAGTATCAGAGCAATATAAGCAAAGCATGATATCAACAAGATATTCAAAGCATCAAATATGATAACAAATCTTTGGATGCTCCCCCTGAATGTTATTCCTCCTTTAAAAATATGCATTTATTTCAGGAATAAAATATGAAAGCTTATGCATCAAGATTTGAAATTTTTCAAGATATTCATGATTTTCAAAATACAAAGTATTTATATCACTTAAAAACTTTTATCATGATTTCAAATTCATTTTAAGATGATTTGATATCCATACAAATGCTAGAAGTAATATGATATCAAGTCTAGCCACTAGAGCAAGGGTTTGTTAATATGCATACCTTCTTCTTAAAAGTTCCTTAACTACTAGTTCTATACTTGATCCAAATCATTTCTAGATTATGCATAGATGCCAAAAATAAAAACATATAAATCATAGCATTTCACTTGAAATAATTTAGAAACTATATTAATCAAAATTAAGTGAAGATCTAATAATCACAAGTTTGACCATGAGAGCTTGAAATCCATCAACATCAAAATGCTCATAATCATAACAAATGATTATTAGTCTAAGCTTGATTCTAATAAATCAATTAAAATATTTTTCAAATCAATATGCATCTTTAAAAGTATTTTTCATGAAATACATTAATCAAAATCAAGTGAAGGTCTTACAATCATAAATTTAATCATGATAGCATGAAATTCATCAACACCAAAGAGTTCATGATCATAGCCAATGATGATAAGTCCAAACTTGATTCTAATTAACTATTTAAAACAATTTTTCAAAATAATTGATGCAATAAAAATTAATCTACATTTTTAATTATGGAAGGAGATGTTTAGAATTTACCAATATACAAAGTCCTTCCTTTTACCATTTAGATCAAAATGTAGCTTGTCCACTTCTTTAAATTGTCTTGTACAACCTCTTTTCAAGAACTTCCTTTCTTCATGTTGGGTTGCAAGACATTCCTGCAAAACAAATTAAGTGGATATTTTGGTACCCAAACTTTCTTGGATCCTTTATGATTAGTAATTATGGTTCCTTTTGGAACCCAAGCTTTTCTTAATCTAGAAGGATAAGCATTGAAACCACATTTAAAAGAAAAATTGAAAGAAGCAGGAATATAGAAATTCTTCAAAAGTTTTTGCTTCTTTTCCAAAATATTTTTCTCATTAAAAAATTTATCACATAAATCATTCAAAATAACATTTTCTTTTACTAAAAATTCTTTTTCTTTAGAAAAATTTTTCTTTTCATTTTTCAAAATATCAATCTTGGCATCATCATTTTTATTGGCAAGATTGGTGTTATCATGAGAAAATGAATCTACATGCCTATTTAATTTCTTGTGCTCAATTTTTAGCAATTTATATTCATGCACAAGATCATTAGATACATCATGTGATTCTTTAAAGGTAAAATCATAATTATTTTTAGCACATACCTTTTCCTCATTTGCCATGAAGCAAAGATGGGCAACTTCATCATCTGTACTTGAATCTTCGCTATCGCTCTAAGTTGCCATCATTGCCTTGAATTTCTTTTGGCCTTGAGGGCTATTATCTTTTATTTATATTAGCTTCCACTATCCTTTGCCATATGTTCAACTCATAGGTCATGAGTGAACCGATAAGCTCCTCCAAGGATAAGGTTTCTACATCTTTAGCTTCTTGGATCGCCGTCACCTTCAGATCCCATGATTTTGGCAAGGATCTAAGAATTTTGTTCACCAAATCAGCATTAGTATAGATTTTGCCAAGACTTTTTAACTCATTAATAATAGTCATAAATCTTGAAAACATATCAGATATAGATTCATAATGCATCATTTCAAAAATTTCAAAAGAATGTACAAGCAAATTAATTTTAGTATTCTTCACTTGAAGAGTACCCTCATGAGTAACTTCAAGTGTGTCCCATATTTACTTAGCAGATGTACATGTAGAAACTCTATTAAATTCATTTAAGTCCAATGCACAATATAGCAAATTCATTGCTTTAGCACTGAGTTCAATTTGTTTAATGTCATATTCATTCCAATTCTCTTCAAGCTTTGGAATGGAAATGCCATTAACCAAAATGGAAGGAATATGAGGACCACTAATAATGATTTTCCAAAGATGATAACTAATAGATTGAATATGGATGCGCATGCGAGTTTTCCAAAATATGTAATTTATGCCATTGAAAAATGGTGGTCTAACACTAATACTAACAAGGGTTGCCATAATCTTTAACTCAAAATCGTTAGATTTTCAATAAGAGCACCGAGCTCTGATACCAATTGTAAGCTCAGGTAGGCAACCCAAGAGTGGGGGTGAATTGGATTTTATAAAATTTTTGAACTATTTAAAAGATGAACTAAAGCAAGTATGTCCTAATGCAATTCAAGTGCTTGTGTATTTCAAATAAATACAGCAGAAATAAATAAATAAAAATACAAGGAGAACAATCACACAAATACAATGATTTATAGTGGTTCGGTTCCCACCAAGCACCTACATCCACTCCCCAAGAATCCCTTGGGAATTTCACTAAGTTTGGTTTTATAACTTAGGCTCACCAACAACCTTTACAACTTGTTTTGTCTTCGGGCTCACAAGTCAAACCCTAGTTGGTTTTAAGGCTCACCAACAACCATCCTTGGTTTTACGGGATAACCAAGAACCTAAATAACTTATTTTGGCTTCGGGCTCACAAGTAAAACCCTAGTTGGTTTCAAGGCTCACCAACAACCACTTTGGTTTTCAAGGCTTACTAAAAACCTCTTTGCTTTTCCAAGGCTCACCAAAAACCTTAAGTAAAACAATGTAACAGCAAGTATAACAGAATACAATAAAAGCTTTCTAAAATAAAGCAAATATCTCTTTGAAGCCCGTTGAGAGTTGATGAAGATCTTGTCTTCAAGTTGATGAAGCCATTGATTGATGCTTGAGGATGTGAACTTTGGATGCTCTCTTTGAAACTTGAAAGCTTGAAGGCTTGAGCCACTCAACGTTTGAATCCTTGAAGAATATTCAAAAAACTCACCAAAGGATTACTTTCCCAATTGATTTTTGATGTTTATATAGCCTCCCAATACTTAAATGACCGTTTATAGTCGTTAAGGAGGAAAATATGGCCGTTTGGAAGCAAGTTGGAGAAGTTCTGCAGCCTAGAAAACTAGCCATTACTGTTCAAGTGTCGACACTTCACCTTCAGGTGTCGATACTTCAGGTTCAAGTGTCGACACTTCAGTTTCCAGGTGTCAACACTTCACTTCCAAGTGTCGACACTTCAGCTCCAGGTATCGACACTTGACTGAAAGTGCTTTCTGAAGTTTTCTGTTTGTCTTAGGCCTTGAGTCGACACTTCACTCTTCAAGTGTCGACACTTGTTCCTCAGGTGTCGATACTTCATTTCCAAGTGTCGACACTTGCCTGTGCCATTGCTGAAACATCTTCAAATTGAAACTTTAACCTCTTCAAGTTCTTCCATATTAATTCCAAAGTCCATATACTTAATTTTTCATTAATTTAAAGACTTTTTCAATTGAAATACAAGCATTTCTTCATTCAACATGGATGAGCACTAAGATCTGAGAAATATACTTAAAACATAATTAGTACTCATATATACTTAAACATTTTGTCAATCATCAAAATCAAGACCAGAGTCAACAGTTAGTAATGTGTCCTTTAACTTGATGTTCATCGGCAGTTCCATAGAATGGGTGTGCATCAGGTTACTGGAATTACTCTCTCATAGATGATGGTTCAGTGCAACCTTCTTAATGGTGATTAGGTGAGCCGACCATAGTCAGGCATGGTCATTCGTTGGTTGGAAGTATTGGATTTATCATGTTAATGGTTTGACCTAACTGGAGACCCGTAATAGGAGGCCCCTAGGCCGATTGGGGTGCTCTCTGGGGCAAAATAAATTATTGGAAGTTGCTTAGGGAAGTAATTGGTTAGTGAACCTACCTTTAGGCGCATATGGGTGAGCTGGCCATAGTCGGGCTCATATATGGTCTATTAGATTTCAATACCCACTATGAAATCGTGATTTCACGGATTGGAGTTAAAGGCTCCCAATCTGAAAAATTAGTGGGAGAGACCTTTAGACTAAAATCCAAGTCTTTTGGTTAATTGATTAATTCATACTTTAATAATGGTATTGTTTTTCCTTTCAGATGTCTTCAAATCTTTTGCTTTGGTCACTTCTCGATAATGAGAAGTTGAAGGGTCACAACTTCGATAGCTGGTATCAAAAGTTAAGGATTGTCCTGGAGCATGAACAGATCCTTTATGTGATAACGAATCTGGCACCTGAAATCCCTTCTGCCAATGCTCGGAGTTCGGTAAGGGACACTTGTCAGAAGTGGGTTTCTGATCAGACTACTATTCAATGCATTATGCTAGCGACAATGAACGATGAGTTCAGTAGCAAGTTCGAGGAGGCCCAACCAGATGAGATCCTTCAAAAGTTGAAGGAATCTTTTGGCATGCCAGACGATGTTGAGCGGTACAAAGTATCTTATGCCATCTACAATGTCAAGATGCCGAATGGTGGTTCTATCACTAATCATGTATTGTACATGATCGAGCTGATTGAAAGGTTGGGCAAGCTCGCATGTCCCTTGCACGAGCAGCTCGGCAAGGATGCGATCTTGAATTCTCTGCCCTCCTCTTATCTTGACTTTCTCGACCATTACAGAATGAACAAGCCTGCAGTCAATTACCATGGTTTGATGGGATTACTGCAGACTTACGAGAAAGACCACCAATTGAACAAGGGGGTGGTGAATTTAGTGGGAGGTTCTAGAGGTCATCGTCCCTTTAAGAAAAGGGAAAATAAAAGGAAGGGAAAGAAGGTGCTGAATGCTCCTGGCTCGAGTCAGACAAGGAAAGTGAAAGCTGATCAATTTGCTACAGAGTGCTTCTACTGCAAGAAGCAGAGACATTGGAAGAGGAACTATCCTCTTTACCAAGCGTCCCTAGACCCAAACAGGCCAAGGAAGGAAAAGCAACAGACTGCTGGACAAGGTATTTATATGATAAAACCTTGTAATTTCTCTATTTATGATATGCTAACTGGGTATTGGATACCGGTAGTCCTATTCATGTTTGTAATTCGTTATAGGGATTGCAGGTTAGCAGGAGATTTGAGGATGGAAAATAATTCTTGACTGGAAATCATGTTCCAGTATTGGTGGTCGGAGTTCTGAGTCTTGTCTTTGAGTCCTGTGCTGTTGAGTTAGTCAACTGTCATTATTGTCCTAATTTCATTATGTGCATAATCTACATAGGCCTTTTGGCCAATTATGATTTTGAACTATCAATAAAACGAGATATTTGCCAAGTTATTTTGAATAACTCTGTGATAATGAAAGCTAAGTTAAATAATAGCATTTATGCACTGTCACGGCCTGTTAGTGTAATGTACACATCTAGCAAACGCCCAAGGTTAGAAAATGTCAGTGACCTATATCTTTATCACTGTAGGCTAGGTGATGTTAACCAGAATAGGATAAACAAGATGCGAGGAGAAGGCCTCCTCAATGTCAATGATTCTGAATCACTACCTACTTCTAAATCTTGTTTACTTGGTAAAATTACCAAGTCACCTTTTACTAGAAAAGGTGAACGAGCTACATAACTTCTGAATCTCATACATATTGATGTATGTGGACCCATGACAGTTAGTGCCAGAGGTGGATACAGATATTTCATTACATTTATAGACGACCTTTTGAGGTTCGGTTATGTCTTTTTGATGAGACATAAATCTGAGTCGTTTGAAATGTTCAAACGATATCATTATGAAGTAGAGAAACAAACTAGAAAAAATATTAAAACCCTTCAATCTGATCGAGGTGGTGAATACCTATCTAGTGAGTTTTTGACATACCTTGAGAAGAATGGGATTCTTTCTCAGTGGACACCTCCAGGAACACCACAATTGAATGGTGTGTCCGAAAGGATGAATCGAATAATGTTGGACATGGCTCGATCCATGATGGGCTTTGCAACTCTGCCGCTATCCTTTTGGGGATATGCACTTGAGACAACTTGTCACTTGTTAAATAATGTTCCAAGTAAGTCTGTTGTCTTCACTCTATATAAGATATAGACTGGACATAAGCCCTCAATCTCACACCTTCGGGTCTGGGGTTGTCTGACTTATGTAAAGCATTTAGACCCAGATATACTTGGTCATGGTCTGATCGATGCCTATTTATTGGTAACCCTAAGGAAACCAAAGGGTATTTCTTCTACTTAGAGGATGAACAGAAAGTGTTTATCGCTCCTAGGGCTATTTTTTTGGAAAAAGAGTTCCTTGGAGAAGGGACTGTAGCCTCTAAGATTGAACTTGGTGAAGTTCAGCCAGTAGAAGAACCAGCACACTCTAAGGACATCATAGAATTGGCTGTGATTGGATCACACGCAGAACCCATTATTAGGAGATCCGGTAGAGTACCACGTCAACCAGACAGATACTCCGGTTTCTTGGTCCGGGATGGCGATCCCATTGAGATCGACGAGAACAATGAGGATTATATCCCTCTAATGTCGATCTGATTGGACTCTCAATGACTTGCGGCAGGGCTTCAAGATGGTCGATCTCAGGCTCCGATCTTCAGCTTAACTGGTTCCAAGGGAAAGATACCTTTATTTCAAATCCCGATCACTTCCAACACTCAAAAAAATACTCAAGTTATGATGGGGACATCAGAGGTCCCAGACTTTGTTAAAGGCATCTCAATCCTCTTTGGTTATCAAATTAAAGTTTAGGATTTGAGTCCATTTTGTAATTAGGGTTTAGTTAATTTGAGTAAGTTCATATGAGTTTTGTGGGTTAGTCCATATGAGTCTTTGTATGGCCTTGAGTCCTGTTTTGGGACTTTCAATATTTGAGTCCTGTATTTGGATTTTGATCCATACTATTAGGGTTTGAGATCAGTTTTTGGGTTATGTCAAGTCAGTCAAATCAGGTCAAGTTTTGAGTCATGCAAATTTTGAAGTTAAATTATGTAAGAGTGAGTCCAGTCTATTGAGTCCAATCTAGTCCGGTAAAAAGAAGAAGACTCGAATTATTTTGAAGCCTATCAGCATAACACTCTAATCATCCACCCAGTTGAGCTATTTTGGAGCATGAAGCCATCAAGCGAGACCTAGAGGACATGTGATCTAGCCCACAAGAGATGAGAACAGCTGAAGAAGCCTTGTAGCCTGCCCAGCATTGAAGTGGGCCTCCCAAGGCCCAAGAGCAACCAAGAAGGCACCAACTAATGGGGATCCAGTGCATGTCCAGATTCTTTTTTTATTTTCTTATTTTCCCGCAATATTTTTTTATTTTGCCTATTCCCGCTATTCCATCTATTCCCACTATCCTATCTTTATCCCCAACCTATTCCCACTTTATCCTAGTTTATTCCATCTTCACCATCTTTCTCCTGTGGTTTTAAAAAAAAATTCAAAACCCTAGCCTACCACACCGTTGCCCAAGATCCGGGCTACCTAAACCCTGGCCGCCACCACCGAGCCTCCGCTGGTGCTTGCCGGCCCCGTCCTCGCCGGAAAATATGGCCACCTACCACCCAAGACCATGGGAAGATGAATGGAAGTGGAGGCATCTGCCCGCCACGTCCCACGGTCACCACCGCCGCTAGACTACTATCGGCCACCCGACCGCCGCCCGTTGGCCCTCGCCCGGTAGCCGGAGATCCCCAGCCAGTGCCTTGGGACCCATGCTTATGGGAAGCCCAAATGGCATGCACAGGGTGTGCCGTGCAACCGCTCGCTGCCGCACCACCGTCGGGCCGTTCCGTCGTCCGTCGATTGCCACCGTATCACCGTCCTACCATCCCACTGACTCGCCAACAGCCAGAGGCCCTCGCTGGCACCCTGGGGGCCCCCCACGACCATGGGAGATGAAACGGCATGCCCTGGGCATGCCATGCCATTCATAAGCCGCCACCCTGCCTGCAACTCACTGCTCGTCATCCGCCAGCCCCATCCGCCACCCGCTTCCCGACCGCCGACCGCCCGTCGATGTCGGCAAAGATCGTTCTTCCCCTGTGCACGGCCGTGAGATGAGTCCACACACTTTCTAGAGCTATCCAAGTAGCACACTTTTCAGAGCAAATCATCAAGCCAACATGTTTCTCAGAGCAGATCAGCACTAATATTGATGTAGCATGGATTTTGATGTACATTATTTTCTATTTTTGGTTTACTTGGGAGCTATGTAATTGAGGGGTTGGGTTTTTCTATATAAAGGGCCCTCTCCCTCTTGTAATAATCAGAGAGAGAGTTGAATAGAATTTTTTTTGGTTTAGCCACTGGTTCTGGTTCTGATTCTGGGCTGAGGCCCGTTTGCCTTCATTCCCTGTTGTGTGTATTATGGGTTTGATGGGAGGTGTGAGAGCCTAGCTATGTGCATTATGGATTTGTTCCCTTGGGGCATCTCTGAGAGCTCTACTATGTGCATTATGGGTTCGATAAGAGAATCCTAGTTATCCCCTATCCCATCTTCTTGTCCCATCATATCCTTTGAGAGTCACCCTAGCGGGATGCCCTTTGAGAGCCCTGCTCTGTGCATTATGTGTTTGAGGAGAGCTCCCGTTAGAGTGAATCCCAGGGCCATGAGTTCCAGTTCCCAGTCTCCCATCCTCATCCTTCCTTCACCACGTCCACCAAGAAAAATGAAAACAAAAGAGATCAGCTATTTTAGGGTTTTAGTTTCAGTGTCGCCCTAGTCCCAGGAGGCTTCTTAGCCCTCCCACGGTCCTAGTTTGTTAGGTGTTTTCTCCTTTTCCAAATAATGGGTTCATCGAGTCTGTGTCCTGCATCACCAACCCTTAGGGTTACCACCCTTTGGTCAGCCACCCTTAGGGTCACCACCCTTTGGCCGACAAAGAGAAGGAGAGGGAGAGAGAGAGTGGCTCAGTCAAAAGTGGAGAGAACTTGAGGGAGAGTTTGTATAGCTTAGGGTTTATGGTGAGATTACTTGTATAACCTTTATTAAGCCCCAAGTTTATAAGCCTATATAAAGGCCTCCCCTCATGTAATTGGAGAATATTGACGAATTAAATTTGAGTTTACTCTTTTTGCTGTGTGCCCTTGCTGTGTGCAAGCTGTGTGCGAGTTCTTCTTGTTCCTCACCCTGCCTCCATCTACAACATCAAAACCCTAGCCGCCCCTTCCTTCCAACCCTTGGCCGCCATCATCCAAGAGCCTTTATTTTCCCTTTTATCAGTTATTCAGTCTTCGTACTCTTAGTTTTCTAATCCCAAATGGTGATTTGTAGATCCCTTAGTTCCCACGAGTCTGAGAATACCTTTTGATCAGTCGTCGGATCACCGAGCAGAAAGCAGCGAATCTGCAGGGTCAGAAGCTTGTTCTTCAAGCCGCATCCGGAAGCGTGAGTAATCTCTTCATGGAACGATCTTCAGTAGGCATTTCTACCATTGCCAAGTACACCCCCTTGATTCATCAGTAGTGGTATTGTAGGGAAGCTAGCTTGACCAGGGTTTCTCAACCTTGGTGATCCTGCTTATCTATTACTTTAGAATTTATTCCTGCATGCATGACTTCCAAAATTTTTATTGAATTCTATAATTTGAATCTTGGCTTGAAATTTGGGATCTAAAATCTTAACTTCATGCTTAATCATGAAAAAATACTTTTCATGCATAAATTATCCTGCATCATTTGGTATTAGAGCATAGTTTAATGCAAGTTTCTGCATCCCGTCATCTCAGTATATGGTCTGTTATTCTTATGATTTCTACATATAAGAAGATCCAAAAGTCCTGATTTTTTTTTTGTTGGATTCCTTATAATTGAAAGTATTTTTAATATTATTTTTATTGATTTAATTCAGTCTATGGAATTTTTTTTATACCAGAATATTTTTTAAGAACAATTTTGCTCTTTTTTTCAGCAAGACAAATTTTATATGTTTAGGGTTCTTCTTACGTAATCTTTCCATATTTTAATTTTTCTGCATATTTCTTGCATATTATGTACTTTTCTGCATATTTTATTTCTTTCCAAATATAAAGACCAAAAAAAATATTTAAAATCAGAAAATATCAAAACTATAAAACCCTAATTTGCATTTCATATGTGTGCCATCATCTACATAACTTACTTTAAGGACACTTTTACTATGTCAGATAGGGGGAGGATTTGATCACCTCTCCTTAGCCCAAAACCATAATCTTTTCATCTGAACCCAACCCTAACTAAAATTGATTAGACCTATTTGTTCTAGAGAGCTAGGGATATCAACAGGTCAGGTTCAACCATTGTGGGAAGACTAGTGCACCCAATTCATCTCCTACTACTGGAAGCTAGTGTCTAGGCTAGAGGTACAGTATCAAATGACCTAAGAGGATTGGTGGTTCTTTAATTGGGTTCTGCATTAAGCTGGGAGGCCTCCTACCATCCCACCTCTTACCTGGCCAGTGGAAGGATTAGGGGTTGAGTTGTATGTAAGTTGAGTCGACCTATTCTGTTTGGGCTCTAGGTCTAGGTACCCGTAGTCGATTTGTTTGAGTCATGCATGTGCACTAGATCAGGAGCTTCATATCATTCACCACCTTGACAACCAGCTGAACCCATAGAATCCCACCTTGATGCTGTCCTAAAGACTTTGAGTGACCAGATGGCCCGATTGAACACCTGATTAGACCATATGGATGACTAGATGACCCAATCAAATGCCCAATTGACTCATAGATTTGACCAAGTAGATGTTCGGCTAGGAACCCTACAAAAAACCTGTAGGACCTAGACTAGATCCAAACCTGAGCCATCTTTATCCACACTACCTAGGTCCGATGAACCCATAACCTATGAACCTTAAACCTATGAACCTTAAACCTATGAACCTAGATCCTATGACTCCAGATCTCATGACCATGGATACTATGCACCCACACCCTATATGCCCAGTAGACCCATGACCTATAGATCTGAACTCATGACCTATGAGTAGAATGAACCCATAGGCCATCGACCTGAATCCCATAAGATCACTACGCCTTGATATGAGCCCAATACTAGTCCCCTTCCCCATAGTCAACTTGAACCCACTAAGATCAGTGCCCATAGTCAAAACCCAGATACTGGTCTGGCACCCCTTAGTCGACCCACCCCAGCTATCCCAGTCACTAGCAAGTATTCCCTTAACCAAACCCCTCCTACCATCTCACTGGTTCACCTGAATGACATTAAAGTGGAAGTGTATGAAGCTGATGTGAGCTTAGTGGATGAGTACGAGGGAGAAGAAGAGGAGACATCTCTAGAAGACCTAGAATTAGTTGACCCCGTAGGTACCCAGGTAGAAGCCAATCTAGAGGTAGCTGACCTTGACCACATCCAAACCGAAACCATCTTGAAAGAACAGTTAGAGAAAGAGGACCATGAGGAACCTGACCCTACTATTAGAATCACGCCTGAGGAGCCACTAGAGGAAAGCCTAATTATTGAGCCCAGTCCTAAAATTCAAGAGCTCAAAGAATTTATTGAGGACATGATCTCTTTAATTCAGTACCCTTAGGATCAATCCCCTCCCATAGCTTTCATTGAGGACCTCTTCCCAGAAATTGTTGATCCATCCTTCTGTAGCATGGACCATTTCTTACCTAGAGACATAACCCAATGTTCAAACATTAAGGTCAGTCTATTTAGTCCAGAACCAGTCACGGAATCACCTTCCTATTTCCTACCCTTCCCTGAGTCATCTCATGTATCTAGAAACATTAGGTCACATTTTGTTGAGATTATCAGGTTGCATGAATCCTTAAAGCCCATCCTATTTGCGACCTACTTTTGGAAGACCCTCTGGCATCCTTTAGGAGTTCTTGGCAAATTTTCATTTGCATGTCACCCATCAACCATGACTCATGCCCCATGCCCAAGTTGTAGTTAAGATCTAATAATCCTCTTTCGATAGGAATGCATAGTCGAGTCTATTAGTTGTTAGTATGAGTCCTTTGTATCACTTGTTAGGATTCCATAAACCCAATTCAACTGTCCACACCTGCACTGAACACCGTAAAGCATATGCATCAGGATATTAGCCATAAGAGTAATTTAAGTAATGAAACATCAAACAAACTGGCTAATTCTTGAAAAAGAGCCAATGGATTCAATGTAGGAAATTCTTTCTTGGTTAGGCATAGGCCTAAGAAGAAGTCTCATGCTTGTAGAGCTGGATCCTTAGAAGTGATATTGAAGGTAGGACCCCATGTGCACGAGTTGCCCCTAGATTTTGACGTGGCATCTCAATCCTCTGTTGTTATTGATATGGTGGGATCGCTGACCTGGAACCCTGGTGGGGACACCGGAGGCACCAGAATAAGATAGAGGCTTTTCAATCCTCTGTGAATTGATCAATAATATATGAGTCCATCTGTAATAATGGCTTAGCTCATCTGAGTCTATTTTAGTTGTTATTTGAGTATTTTGAGTTGTTATTTCAATTCTGTACTTGTCAGCTCATGTTGAGCTAGTTCAGTCCAATGCTAGTCAGCTCATGTTGAGCTAATTTTATTTTTTTGAGTCCTGTCCAAACATACTGAAGACTTAAGACTATATCATACAAGTGAAGACCAAGTCCAACTAGATTGAAGACATGGAAGTATAGCCCAAGTCCAACCTAGCTTGAAGATTTGAAGACCCCAGGAGGAAAATTCATAAAACCCTGATTTCTTGCAGATGCCCTCCAGATGCCCAAATTCCCTTCCAGATGCCAAAGTATACTCATAGATAAGGGAATCCATGATTCCAAAGGTCCATCTGCATCTTAGCCCAAAGAAATCAAGCCCAAGTGCCAAGCCCAAGCCCCTAAGAAGCAAGATACCAGGGAATATTCCTGCTACCTGGCTACCAGGCCACCCCAGCTTCCAGAGGCCCAAACCCATGCACCCGAGCCCCTTTGGGCTGGCCTTTTGCTGCTCCTAGAAGCCAACACGCCCCCCTAGGCATCCTTGGAGTCTTGACCAAGTCAAAAAAAATTTTAGGGATTTTTCTACCTAATATTTTCTTATTTTCTAGCTAGGGTTTGAGAGGGAAAAGGATTCTTATGTAAAGACTTATGTACCCTTACTTGGAGCCCAAGGTTAAGGGTCTATTTAAGGGACCCTAGCCTCTTGTATGAGGAGAATTTTTGATGAATGAAAACCTTGAGTTCTTCTATTGAGTGGTGTGATACCCTGCTGTGTGCATAAAGGGGTTTGTGAGAGTTCTTCTTCCTGGTGTTTGCAATCATCTTCCTGCTGCCAACAAACCCTCCAGATCCCTGGACGCCCACTCCAAAAGAAGCCTTCCCTTGCTATTTTTCCTTTGTTTTCTTATTCCTTTGTGAATTTTCTAACCCCTGACAGGTCGTTTGCAGATCCCTGAGTTCCTACGAATCCAACGACTCCAGCCAGGCCTCAATCGGATCAACGAGCAGAAAGCCGGGTATCCGCGGGTCTTTGGCTCGGTTTTCCAGGACGCATCCGTCGAGGAACGAGAGACCCCTTCACTGCGATCTTTATAGATGTTGTCAGGTACACCCCTCTACCTCCAGTAGTTTTATTGTAGGAGAACTTGCCCTAACCGAGGCTTCTCAGCCCCGGCGGTCCTTCTTTGCTACTTTTCTAGGTTCTAATCTGCATGCTGATCTTCAAAATTCATACAAAATTCCCTACAAATAATTTTAATCAGAAATTTGGGAATTAATCACCTAACTCAACATGTAAAAAATACAAAAAAAATGGCATGCATATTAGTCCCCCATCATTTGGTATCAGAGCTTAGATTAGGGCTTGTTTTCTGCAATTTTTTAGTCTGTATATGCTCTGTTATTTGAATTATTTCTCTCTGTTAAAAACTCTAAAAATTCTGAAATTTATTTTTCTGGATTTATCATAATTCACATTAATTTTAAGTTTTTTTTCAGATTTTATTATGGCTTGTGAATTTTCTGCAAGCCGAAATAGGGCCTGCGAATTTTCGGCTCTATTTTTTTTAGCAAGACAAGTTTGGAAGTTTTAGGGTTTTGTTTAGCATTTTTTGCATATCTTTTAATTTTAGTATATTTCCTGAATATTAGAAAATAATTTGTAAGTTTTATTCTATTTAATAAAATACCAAAAAAAAAATTACATATTCTCCAAAAATACCAAAAACATCTAACCCTAATTTGCATCATTTGCCTGCCATCATTGCATAATCTACTTTTAAGGGCACTCTTGCTATATCAGATGGGGGGAGGAGTTGATAACCTCTCCATAGCCCAAAACCACATCCCTTGCATTCGGTCCCAAGCCTTAACCTAAAATTAACTAGACTTAATTTGCCCTAGTGGGCTAGGGACACCAACTGGTCGGGTCCGGGCTAGTGTTAGATCACTGTGTCAAGTTAACCTGTGTGTGCCTTGTGCTCAGTGTCTAGAACGGTGGTTTAGGGATTCAATCCCGAAGGGCTTGTGTGCTGGTCCGCCTACCTGGCCAATCTCTGATTGGTGTCTAGGATTGGCAATCAGGGACCTAACACTCCCCTTACACCTGCCTGGCTGAGTACAGGGTTACTATAGGCTAGTTTGCCACCCTGATTGAGCATCTAGTTTGGACTCCAGGTCTAGTCAGCTATAGTCGGTCTGATCGAGTCTTGCATGAGCACTAGATCAGGAGTTTCATATCACCCACCTCTTTCACAAATGTCTGAATCCATGGAAAATTTACAATCTCAAATAAAAGCCCTAGCTGATCAAATGGCCCAAATGGCTACCCACATAACTACCCAGATAACTACCCAGATGACCCAGTTAACTCAGTCTCGTATTCAAACCAATGATAGAATTGACCATCTTGCCAATAGGTTTGATCAGTTAAAAGTCTGGGTAGGGATCCCAGAAAAAAACCATGGGTCACAGTTTGAGCCAGATCCTGATTCCCTTCAACCTAGGAGGACACCAAACCGTGATCCATACCTTGAGGCTGAACCTAGGAGAGCCCATCATCCTGACCCAATCCCTAAGGTTAGTCCTACAAGACCCAATCAGGATTTTGTAGACCAGGAAGATAGATCCTATTTACCCACATCCTCTAAGCCTAGTATACCCACAACCTATAGATCTTATGACTCCAAATCCTATGAACCTAGAACCTATGAATCCAGAACCTATGACTCTAGATCCCATGATCATAAATCCTATGCACCCACACCCTATAAGCCTAGTAGACCCAACACCCAATATTCTGACCCATATAGGGAGTCCAACCCTAGGAGAACCCAATATTCTGACCCATATATGGAGTCCAACCCTAGGAGAACCCAGTATTCTGACCCATATAGGGAGTCCAACCCTAGGAGGACCCAATATCCTGACCCATATAGGGAGCCCAACCTCAGGAGGACCCCATACCATGATCCATCCTTAGAACCTGATCATAGAGCTGACCCAAAATGCTATGACCCCAGATCCTATAATCCCATGACCCATAGATCTGCACCCTTGTCCTATGAGCCTAGAGAACCCATAACCCCTAAGTATCAACCTAGTACTAGTCATGCTTTTCCTAGTCAACTTGAACCCCATAGGATTAGTATCCCTAAATACGAACCCAGTAGTGAGCCACTACCCCTTATACAACCTGAACCTACTAGGAGTAGTACCCATAATCAAAGACCAGAACCTAACCAATTTCCTGCTAGCCGACCTTCTCCAACCATTCCTGAGATTCACAAGGCTTACATTAACGCGAAAGTGTATGAAGCTGATGTGAGCCTAGTGGATGAGTATGAGGGAGAAGAGGAGACACCTTTAGTAGACCTAGAATTAGCTGACCCAGTAGATGCCCAGGTAGAAACCAACCCAGAGCTAGTTGACCTTGACCATATCCAACCTAAAGCTATAATGGAAGAACAAATAGAGGAAGAGAACCTAGGTACTGCTACTAGAGCCCTACCTGAGGAAACCATAGAGGAGAGCCAAATTATAGAGTCTAGTCCTAAAATACAAGAACCAGAAGAATTTATTAAGGACCTGATCTCTTTGAATCAGTACCCTCAGGATGAGTCTCCTCCTATAGTTCCCATTAAGGACCTCTTTCCTGAGATTAATAACCCATCCTTCCATTATACAAACCCCGTAGATATATCGCAACCCCATAAGGTTAACCTCATTAGTCTAGGATTAGTCCTTGACATGCCTTCTTTGATTCTACTTTATCCAACTAATCCAGAACCTTTTTCTCCACCCTACCAGAGTAATTCTGAACCCACTTCCTATTTTCTACCCTTTCCTGAGTTTTCTCATGTGTCTATAACTATTAGGTTACATTTTGTTGAGGTTACTAGGTTGCAAGGATCCATAGAGCCCATCCCATTTGCTACCTACTTTTGGCAGACCCTCTGGCACTTATTAGGAGTTACTAGCAAATTTTCTTCTGCATGTCATCCATCAACCACGACTCATGCCCCCATGCCCAAGTGGTAGTTAAGGCCTAATAAACCTCTTCAGTCGAGTCTGTTAGGTGTAGGTTTGAGTCCTTTGCATCATCTTGTTAGGAGTCTGCATGTGCCTAGCATGTTCACCACCCGCACTAATGTTAAAACAACTGGCTAATTCCCGAAGATAGATCAAAAAATTTGATGTAGTGGATTTTATCTTGGTTAGGCTTAGGCCTAAAAGAAGCTTCATGCTCGCAGAGCCGGAACTTTTAAAGTGATAGAGAAGGTTGGATCAAATGCCTAGGTGTTAGACTTGCCTTCGGATTTGGGCATTAGTTCTACCTTCAATATTACAGACCTGGTTGAGTATAGGGAACCGGCAGCGCTACCTAGTGAGGCCTTTGGACCTATTCCTTTTCATTGTGAGTGACCCTAACCTAGAGTGTCCACAAACAAATTTGGCCTGAGAGAGGAGAACGGATCGAGCGTATCCTGGACGATCAAGCCATCATGACCTAGGGCCATGACTATCAATGCTTCCTGGTCCGATGGCAAGGTCGGCCAGAGTCGGACGATTCGTGGATTTCTCGAGAGGACTTGCAACGCCTCAACCCAGACCTTCTCGAGAGATATGTGAGCCAGTCTGACCTTCACTCGACAGGGTCGAGTTCCTCCCACCCCGGGAGAATTGGTGGGGACACCGGAGGCACCAGAATAAGATAGAGGCTTTTCAATCCTCTATGAATTGATCAATAATTTATGATTCCATCTGTAATAAGGGCTTAGCTCATCTGAGTCTATTTTAGTTGTTATTTGAGTATTTTGAGTTATTATTTCAGTTCTGTACTTGTCAGCTCATGTTGAGCTAGTTCAGTCCAATGCTAGTCAGCTCATGTTGAGCTAATTTATTTTTTGAGTCCTGTCCAAGCATACTGAAGACTCAAGACTATATCATACAAGTGAAGACCAAGTCCAACTAGATTGAAGATATGGAAGTATAGCCCAAGTCCAACCTAGCTTGAAGATTTGAAGACCCTAGGAGGAAAATTCAGAAAACCCTGATTTCTTGCAGATGCCCTCCAGATGCCCAGATTCCCTTCCAGATGCCAAAGTATACTCATAGATAAGGGCATCCATGATTCCAAAGGTCCATCTGCATCCTAGCCTAAAGAAATCAAGCCCAGGTGCCAAGCCCAAGCCCCTAAGAAGCAAGATACCAAGGAATATTCCTGCTACCTAGCTACCAGGCCACCCCAGCTTCCAGAGGCCCAAACCCATGCACTCGAGCCCCTTTGGGCTGGCCTTTTGCTGCTCCTAGAAGCCAACACGCCCCCCTAGGCATCCTTGGAGTCTTGACCAAGTCAAGAAAATTTTTAGGGATTTTTCTACCTAATATTTCCTTATTTTCTAGCTAGGGTTTGAGAGGGAAAAGGATTCTTATGTAAAGACTTATGTACCCTTACTTGGAGCCCAAGGTTAAGGGTCTATTTAAGAAACCCTAGCCTCTTGTATGAGGAGAATTTTTGATGAATGAAAACCTTGAGTTCTTCTATTGAGTGGTGTGATACCCTGCTGTGTGCATAAAGGGGTTTGTGAGAGTTCTTCTTCCCGGTGTTTGCAATCATCTTCCTGCTGCCAACAAACCCTCCAGATCCCTGGATGCCCACTCCAAAAGAAGCCTTCCCTTGCTATTTTTCCTTTGTTTTCTTGTTCCTTTGTGAATTTTCTAACCCCTGACAGGTCGTTTGCAGGTCCCTGAGTTCCTACGAATCCAACGACTCCAGCCAGGCCTCAATCGGATCAACGAGCAGAAAGCCAGGTATCCGCGGGTCTTTGGCTCGGTTTTCCAGGCCGCATCCATCGAGGAACGAGAGACCCCTTCACTGCGATCTTTATAGATGTTGTCAGGTACACCCTCTACCTCCAGTAGTTTTATTGTAGGAGAACTTGCCCTAACCGAGGCTTCTCAGCCCCGGCGGTCCTTCTTTGCTACTTTTCAAGGTTCTAATCTGCATGCTGATCTTCAAAAATTCATACAAAATTCCCTACAAATAATTTTATTCTAAAATTTGGGAATTAATCACCTAACTCAACATGTAAAACATACAAAAAAAATGGCATGCATATTAGCCCCCCATCAAACCCATGTCAAACCTAGTCAGATGCCACGTCGGACATCTCTCCTCGGACTCCTTCACCAAGTGGCTCGCTCGAGGTTGAGATGGCATGGCCGAAGTCGAGCTCCGCCTCTCTGGACTCCTATGCCAGGAGACTCTCAAGGTCGAGATGCCATGGCCGAAGTCTAACTCCGCCCTCTTCCGGACTCCTTCGCCAGGTGGCTCCATGGAGGTCGAGATGCCATGGATGAAGTCAAGCTCTGCCCTCTTGCGGACTCGTCAAGCTCCGCCTCCTTTCAGACTCCTTCGCTAGGTGGCTCCCTCAAGATCGAGACACCATGGCCGAAATTGAGTTCTGCCTCCTCAAGCTTGCCCCACCTTGGATGATTGGATCGGTAGCTAAAGGACATCGCCACCTTCCTTGAACGGCGGTGAGCTGCCTAAGGCTCATGGAGGGGTTCCCGCCATAACATAATAATTTCCCCCAACTATCACTTACACAGAAAGGGAAAGGATCCCCCAATCAAGGCGCTATGCTCCCTATCAACCATCAATGCCACCTAAAATAGGAAGTCAACTAAGAAGATTCAAATCCAGGAGGTGGTTACCCTCCGATCGAGGCTCTACCAGGTTTCCCAAAATGGAGTGACCAGAGGGAAGGTCAAAGCATACGATGATGTTCCTTATCATGAATGAGGAAAGGTGCCTCCCGCATGGCAAAAAACATCACATCACCAGTAAAGGGGGAATACCAAGATAACCAGCTGATGCCATCTTTGCTAAAAGGAGCTTTCCAAGATCACTAGAAGGAGGTAAGTCATGAACGGGCAGAAGGGTAGCATATAGGAGAGCATCTTGGAGACCCAGTACTCTAGGTTGCCGGAGACAGGTCGGAAAGGTCTCGACAGACATAGCCAACAACCTAAACTCTCCTCTGCTGCCACTTCCCTCGCTTTACTCTACACCAGTCCATACTCTCCAAGCACACATTCATTTTCCTCATCCTAGCATGGAGTCCACCTATGGGGCTCAACCGGGAGGATCTGTTCTCCTGCATCATCACTGACTTGAGCATCGGAGTGCCCCCACCAGGATCACCGACCCGGGTCTCCACTATTTTGCAGGTCCGGGCGTACATGCAGCTACCCGAGCAACGAGGGCACGGTCCGAGGTCGACTAAAGTTACAAGCCACGACATTCCAGGCGGCAATAGATTAGCATGCCAAGAAGGGGGGGCAGGATATATTCTTGATCCAATTAAATCCCCTTTGAAAGCAACCCCACTAGGAGCATGGTGATGACACGAGTGAGAGAAGTCTCCACTAGCCATGCAGGGGGTCCCCCTTCCAGTGGAGACCCTCATATTCTAGAAAGGGAGCTCCCCACTCCACCTCAACCACCTTCAGCTGATGCTCAACTGGTCGCACTCACCAAGCTGATGTAGCTCCTGACTGGTATGGTGTGCCAGTTGCGGCACCAGCACCGATCCCTCGCCACTCATCAATAGCCAGGGACTCCCACGGCCCAAGCCGTCACACCCCGTGACAGCCTGCATTCCTTCCAAGGAAGGCCTTCGTAGCCATGGGCCATAACAGACCACCAGGGAACCAACAGGACCCCAGTGAAGAGATAATGGTCCGGGTCTGTCAACCGGAAGAGCTGATCTCTGACCTCTGAGCAGGCTACTGAGAAGCACCATCGAGGTCATAGAGGTAAGGCCCCCCATTGTGAAACCCCTCAAATGCCACCTTCACCTCCTCCATCGGCCTTAGAGGAGGGCTTAACCGATGAGGCCATCAGGCGCATGATAGAAAAGCACTTGGAAGAATAGGAGTGCTAGCTAACGGAGCTATCCCACCAGTTTGTGAATATGCAGGGCTCGTCCAATGAGCCTACGGGCTATGATGCCCATCCTCCTTTCTCCTGAGAGATCTAAGAGGAACGGATCCCAAGTTGGTTTTGCATGTCACAGGTGGATCCCTATGACAGGACCACTGACCCCCTAGACCACCTTGGGAGCTACAAGGCCCTCATGGGGGTCCAAGAAGCAACTGATGCTCTCCTCTACATTGCTTCTCTAGCCACCCTCTGGAAGGCAGCTCGAGTCTGGTTCACCCGCCTCGAGCCTAAAAGCATCACCTCTTTCGCTCAGCTAGAGTAGAAGTTTGTGGCCCATTTGATGCCTGTCGGAAGGTGCTAAGAGAGGCAGACAACCTCATCTCCATTACGCAACAGGACCATGAGCTCTTGCGGGACTACGTGGCCCGCTTCAAAGTTGCCACACTATAAATCTAAAATATAGATGAGCCAGTCGCCATGCTGATACTGAAAAGAGGTCTTAGAACTTCCCGCCTGATGTATGGCTAGACAAGAAGCCACCGAAGACATACTTCGACCTCCTCCTCCATGTCCATAAGTACATCAATGCCGAGGAGGCAGACCATACAAGGAGGGAGCTGTATGGGATGCTGCTAAAGAAGCTAGCTCCTATGAAGACATCCGGGGTGTGGAAGCCAGGACCGGCCACACCAAACATTCACCAGGGGCTGAAGCTGAAGAGCAGCCCCATTCCAGAAGAAGGATACACACCTTTCTTGGCCCCAAGGATGAAGATCCTCATGGAGATTGAGGGCGAGCGCTACCTGGAATGCCCACCCCCACTAAGGCCTTCTAATGGTTGCGACAATATGAAGTACTACCAGTTCCACTGCAGCCATAGCCATAATACCAAGTGCCACCACCTCAAGAGGGAGATTGAAGACCTCATAAGAAGTGGCTACCTCATAAGGTTTATGGGGGCAAGACACCGGCGGAGCCTCAAGCGCTCGCTACTCTCCCTCCGGTCCTTACAGTCGACAACCGCCCCATCGAGAAGCCTGTGGGGATGATATGCTGGGGGATCGAGTGCACTTCCAAGAGAGCCCAGGGAGGAGAGAGTTTAAAGAATGTATTGCCCTTTGTAAGGGAGAGAGAGCCTGAAAATGAAAATGTAAACAATGATGCCATGGTCGTTGAGATGACGATCATGTAGCATCCTGTAAAGCAGATTATGGTCGATAGTGGAAGTTCAGCTGATATCCATTTCTACGATGCTTTCTCCGGGATGAAACTGTTCTCAGCTCAGCTTAGACCTGTTCACACTTCCTTCATCGATTTTACAGGGGACTTTATAGGGGTCGAGGAGGAAATCACTCTCCCTGTTATTACCAGGATGCCACCTCGACTGAGCACCATCATGATGACCTTCATGATTGTTCAGCATCCCTCAGCCTACAACATGATTCTTCGCCGACCCGGGCTTAGTCTGCTCGACACGGTCATTTCCACTAGTCAACTACTGGTGCAATTTCCTACCCGTTATGGTGTTGGAGAGATGAGGGGGGCACCTCGCCGATCCAACATTGTCTCCAAGATATTTCTGGGGTCAAAACATCCAAGGACGATCCCAGTGCCGATGACCTTGACCAAAGGGCTCAGGACCCTAGGGGTGGCCTAGTCAAGCACCTGCTATCGTATCCACTCAAAACCAACCCGACGAAGATGGTATAGATCGGGGCCCAGCTGTAAGAGGAGGAGCGGGCTCACCTGTTGGAATTTCTTTTAGCGAACGCAGATGTGATCGCCTAGACGATGGTCGATATGCTCGGGATTCCCCCTTATATCATCACCCACAAGTTCAGCATTGACTCAAAGTACCATCCTGTTTGGTAGAAGAAAAGAAGTTTCTCCCCGGAGAGGCAGCGGGCAATCAACGAGGAGGTGGATAAGCTCCTCATAGCTGGATTCATCCATGTAGTACAATACCCTAGCTAGCTGGCAAATGTGGTCATGGTAAAGAAAAATAATGAGAAGTGGAGGATCTATGTAGACTACATAGACCTCAACTGAGCCTGCCCAAAGGACAGCTTCACTCTGCTGAAGATCGATCAGTTGGTGGATGCCACCTTGGGACACTGCTTGCTCTCCTTCATGGATGCATTCTCCAAGTACAATTTGATCCAGATGCATCTGGAGGATGAGGAGTACACTGCCTTCATCACTGATCAAAGGACATACTGTTATTGGATGATGCCGTTTGGCTTGAAGAATACTGGAGCCACGTACTAGTGACTGGTCAATCAGGTCTTCAAGGACCAGATTGGCAGAAACATGTAAGTGTATGTGGATGACATGCTCGTTATGAGCATGTCGAAGTCTAACCACGTCACCGACCTGGTAGAAGCCTTCCACAACCTCCGAGAGCACAAGATGAATTTTAATCCGATGAAGTGTGTCTTTGGTGTAGCAGCAGGGAAGTTCCTCGGCTTCATAGTCATCTAAAGGGGAATCGAAGCAAACCCGTTGAAGGTCTAGGCAATTGTTGACATAGAGCATCCCACCTCGAAGAAGCAAGTCCAGTGCCTAACAGGATGAATTACAGTCTTGAGCCGGTTCATCTTGAGGTCAGCCAATCGCTGCCTTCCTTTCTTCAAGGTGCTGTGCAAAGTGCACGACTTCGCTTGGACCTGAAGAATTCAAAGAAACCTTCAAGGAGCTGAATAATTTATTGGCATCACCACCCTTGCTTTCCAGGCCAGAGGAAGGAGAAGAACTCTTGCTATACCTGGCGGTCACCCAGGGGGTCGTCAGCTCGGTTCTTGTCTGCATAAATGGGGACGGATCCCAAAGACTGGTGTACTATGCTAGCAAGATCCTTCGTGATGTGTAGATCAGGTACACCCACTCAGAAAAGTTAATTTTTGCTCTAATAATGTATGCCCAATTCCTTAGGCCAAACTTCCAATGCATCCAATCGTGTTCTTGATGGACCAACCTTGGAGGGCCGTGTTTAGCCACCCTGATACATCTAGACATTTGGCCAAGTGGGCATTGAAGCTCAGCAAGTTTAACATCGTGTATCGATCAAGGTCATCTCAAAAGGTTCAGGTGCTGGCTGACTTCCTGGTCGAGTGCGCGGGACTCATCGAAGAGTCGAAGCTGACCACCTTGGAGCATCAAGTGGAGCCCGAGGTCAAGGAGTCCTGGGTCCTCCATGTGGATAGCACGTCCAACGTAGGTGGGAGCGGAGCAGGCCTTATCCTCACAAACAGCGATAGGTTCGTGGCCGAGTGTGCACTCCATTTTCGATTTTAGGTGACCAACATTCAGGCGGAGTACGAGGCACTCCTCGCTGGGCTAAGAGTCTCCTATGAGCTGGGTGTACCCAACCTGAAGGTCTTCATCGACTCCTAACTTTTAGCTAGACAGGTCTCTGGGGAGTATGAGGCCCGAGATCTCTAGATGATGAAGTACCAAGAGCATGTCCATTCGAGCATGATGGGTTTTTGGCGCTTCAGCATCTCCCAAATCCCTTGTGGAGAGAACTTCCGCATCGATGCCCTATTAAGGCTGGCGACCCTGCCGGACTCATCACTGGGGCATGCCTACATCGAGTACCTAGAGAGTCCAAGCTATGAAGCTCTTGGAGAAGTTTAGCAAGTCACCTCGGAGCCTAGCTGGATGGACCAGTACATCAGATCATCACTGATGGCACCCTACCAGAAAATCAAATGGAGGCCGACCTCATTAAGAAGAAGGCCACGTGATTTGTCCTGATGGATAGGCAGCTCTACCTTCGATCCTATTCCTATCCGCTCCTGAAGTGCTTGAGACCCACGGAGATAGTATTCATGCTCCAAGAAATACACGAAGGCCTCTACAGGGAGACCATGAGGGAGGATGCCTCTGACTTTGTGAAAAAGTATGACCGCTGCTAGCACAATGCCCACATACAGCATCAACTGTCGGTCCTGCTTTCCCAACTCTCCTCACCCTGGTCATTCACCCAGTGGGGGATGAACATCCTTGGTCCATTCCTTCCTACATCCAAACAACGCAAGTTCTTGATAGTGGCTATTGACTACTTCACCAAGTGGGTAGATGCAGAGCCACAAGCTCGGATTACATAACCCACAGTCTGCCAGTCCTTTTGGAAATCGATTATCTACCATTTCAGGCTTTCCTGTAATGTCATCATCGACAACGGATGACAGTTCAATAATCGAGAGTTCGAAGAGTTCTATGCCGACCTTAGCATTCAACATTTCTTCACCTCGATGGCTCACCCCCAGATTAACGGAGAGGCTGAGGTGACCAACCAGTCGATCCTCCAGGGACTCTGAACCAGGTTGGACAGGGCCAAGGGTAGGTGGGTAGAAGAACTTCCTGGCATTTTTTGGGCACGGAAGCCATCATCCTAGACAAACTCGACATGCCCACACTACGGGTACAACAGTATGATGAAGTAGAAAATCCAGCTTGCCTTCTTCTGAACTTGGACCTCCTCGAGGAAACCAAAGTCAAGGCTCGACTCTAGATGGCGGCCTACTGGCAGTGAGTAGCTCGGTACTACAACACTCGCATAAGGCCAAAGATCTTCTGCCCATGCGACCTGGTGCTGCACCGGGCTGAAGCCTCATAACCCCAGGAGTGCGGCAAGCTCTCACCAAACTGTGAGGGCCCCTATAAGGTGGTTGAGGGTCTACCCCATAAAGCTTACTACCTTGCAGATCTAGACAGTGCTAGATTCCCACGAACTTGGAATTCCAACAATCTAAGAATGTATTATTGATGATGTAAGGCTTTTCTACATTAATGATAAAGATCCTTTTTGTGCAAATCACCTTTGCCTTGTAGTAATGTCACAGCTCGATCGCAGGTCTAGCAAGCCAAGCTCGAACACTCCCGAAGCCCAGCACTCTCAAGCCTGAAAACTCCTGATGCCTAGCAATATCAAGCCCGAAAACTCCTGAAGCCCGGCACTATCAAGCCCAGAAACTCCTGAAGCCTGGCACTCTAAATCAAGAAAATCCTGAAGCCCGGCACTATCAAGCCCAAAAACTCCTGAAGCCCAGCACTCTCAAGCACGAAAACTCCTGAAGCCCGGCACTATCAAGCCTGGAAACTCCTGAAGCCCGGAAACCCCTGATGCACAGCACTACCAAGCCAGAAACTCTTGAAGCTCGGTATCTTAAGCCCAAAGACATTCAAAGCCCGACACCTCACAATCACTTGATGGGTCCAACGAGTGTAGCACCCGGGCTTGGTCTTACCGTGCGCACTTGGAGTTGATTCCATCCGAGGTTGAATACACTTCTCCTAAAGTAGCTCTTAGAGTGATGAGGTGGAAGTAGCTTGGCTGGCCCTCTTGGAATGGCTTTTCTTGCATCTTGGACATTGGAATGGAGTGCTTAGATGGACTAAAAGATTTGCTAATGGTTATTGGCATGGGAGATGATCTTTCTTGAAGTAGCTAAGGGTCTCTCACCCACTCTCTCTCAGAGGACATTTGATAACACCAAATGGAAGAAAAAAACTCACTTTTTTTTCATTCAATTCATCATCTTTTACAAGAGAGCTTGGAGTAGATTTTATAAGCCTTCAAGGACTTTTGAAATTTCAAATTACAAGGAGCTTTTCATGGGAGGTTCCTAGCTATAAGGGTGGAATTCAAATTACATGGAGATTTTATGGGAATAGCTAGCTAAAATGGTGGAAGATTAAATTCCTTGGCCGCCTACTTTGAATTTGAATCCCTCTTGGTGATGTGGCATGTGATAAGGTAGCTTGCTGAGGTGTACTCCACATGGTTGGGTGGTTGACATGGCATCCCACATGGCTTGCTGAAGTGGCATACTCCTTGGCTTAAATTGTTGAAGTGGTTGAGTGCATTCCATCTTTAAGGGAGCTTGCTTACATTTAACCAATTTCAAACCTCTCTTGGATCCAACTACTAAACTTACTAAATACAAGATCAATTTGACCCTAATTGGACTCAAAAGAAACCAAATTGAAATAAACTCAACTCTATTTACATGACTCAAATTCAATTAAAGAAGTAAACTGACTCTATTTACAAGACATAAGTTCAATGAAAGAATTAAAGCCATACTAAATTAGACTGAAACCTCTTTAAAACTTTTGTGCCCGCACCAGTTCTCCCGGGATGGAAGGAACTCAACCCTGTCGAGTAAGGACTGATCTGACTTTGGTACCTTTCTAGCGGGTCTGGGTCGATTTGTTGCAGATCCTCTCGGGTGATCCAGGAATCATCAGATTCGGGTCTTCCTTGCCATCGAACTAGATAACATTGATAGCCCTTGTTTATGGTGGTAATTACTTGGTCATCCAAGATACTTTCAATCCTATTTCTCCATTCTGGCTGAAGTGCTGGTGGAAACTCAGGGTGGGTATCACTCTCAAAGGCTGGTTAAGTTCCAAATGGCTCACTAGGAATTAATGCCAGCTCTTTGTATTCTTTCATATCATAAATATTAAATATGGAACTAATACCATATTTCGGTGGTAACTCTAACACGTATGCATTAGGTCTAACTCTCTTTAATATTTTGAAAGGTCCAGCTCCTTGGGCATGCAGTTTCTTCATAGTTCCCGGTGAGAACCTTTCAGGTCTAAGTTTAACCATTACAGAGTCCCCTACATTGAATTCTTTCATTCATTTACGTGAATTGGCCATATGATTATAGTCTTCATTGCTTATTTGAATTTTTTTACTAATCTCCTTATGCAATTCCTTAATATGCTTTGCATATGACTCGGTGGACTCAGACATTCGTGCATGTGTGGGTAATGGAATGAGGTCGATTGGTCTCCTTGGTTTGTAACCATGGACAATCTCAAAGGGACTTTTACCAGTAGACCTATTGACTTAGCTGTTGCAAGCGAATTCAACACTAGGTAATAGCAAATCCCAGTTTCCCAGACTCTCTCCAATAAGGCACCTCAATAAGTTCCTAGACTTCTATTTACAACCTCGGTTTGTCCATCAGTTTGAGGGTGGTAAGCAGCTAAGAATTTTAGTTTTGTTCCTAGTAGGTGCCAAAGGGTTTTCCAAAAGTAACTTATGAAATGGACATCCCTATCAGAGATAATGGTCTTAGTTAATCCATGTAATTTTACTACTTGATCGAGAAAAAGCTTGGCTATCCTAGAGGCATCAAAAGTCTGGGAACAGGGTATAAAATGGGCCATCTTTGAAAATTTGTCGAGCACTACAAAGATTGAATCATGTTTCATAAGGGTCTTGGGCAATCCTAAAATAGAGTTCATGCTAAGATCCTGCCATGGACACTCAGGCATAGGTAAAGGAGTGTATAACCTGGTGTTTTTTCTTTGATGTTTGGCAACAGCACACGTCCTGCATCGAGCAACAATATTGGTTACATGTCTCTTAACGCCTGGCCAGTAAAATTTCTCTTCAACTATTAATATGGTTTTATTTCTTCCAAAGTGGCTAGCTAGACCTCCAGCATTGGTCTCCCAAACTAGAAAATCTCATAAAGAAGTTTTGGGAATACAGAGCTTATGTTCCTTAAATAGATAACCATCTAGAAGGGTATACTCACTATGGTCACTAGATGATCCTTGACTCAAAGCTTGGTAAACCTCACTAATGTCTGGATAGGTTTCATATTCATCCTTATGTTTCTCAAATCCAATGACTTCAGTGCTAACCGAATTTAGGAGCAAGGCTCTACAACTCAATGCATCGGCTACCTTATTCTCAGTTCTAGCACGGTGATTCAAGATAAAAGTGTAGGCATGGATGAATTCTACCCATTTGGCATGCCTGGGATTTAGCTTTTTTTGGGAACTAAAAAATCTAAGGGCCTCGTGATCAGAGAATAGGACAAATTCTTACGGTAGAAGATAGTGTCTCCAATACTTTAAAGCTTGCACTACCGCATAAATCTCCTTATCATAGGTGAAATATTTAAGCTTATCCTCATTTATCTTTTCACTAAAGTAAGCTATGGGATGTCTCTCATAGCTTAAAACTCCTCCTATTCCAACTTCGGATGCATCACAAGTGACCTTGAATACTTTGGAAAAATCGGGCAACCTCAAAATTGGTGCTTGTATCATCTTATCTTTTATCTCTAGGAAGGCTATATTGGCTGCTTTGGTCCAATCAAAACTACCTTTCCTAATACAATCAGTTATTGGGACGACAATGGAGCTAAAGCCTCGAATGAATCTCTTATAGAAGGTGGCTAAACCATGTAAGCTAACATCATGAACAATTTTGGGAACAGGCCACTCAACTATGGATTTGATCATTTCAGGATTATCTGAAACTCCATCAGAGGTAACAATGAAACCTAGGAAAGTGACTCTAGGGGCCATGAATTCACACTTCTTCAAATTTGCATAGAGATTCTCTTTCCTAAGGGTTGAACACACTTGTCTAAGGTGGTCTAAGTGGCTTTCCTTAGTCCTACTGTAAATCAAAATGTCATCAAAGTAAACTACCATAAATTTTCCCATAAAAGCTCGTAGGACTTGGGTAATGATCCTCATAAATGTACTTAGTGCATTGGACAATCCAAAAGGCATCACTACCCATTCGAATAACCCATCCATAGTCTTCAATGTAGTCTTCCATTCATCCCTGGGTCTAATCCTCACTTGGTGATAGTCACTCTAAGGTCAATCTTAGAAAAGATAGTAGCTCCAGCCATCATATCCAACAAGTCATCTAATCAGGGAATAGGAAATCTATATTTCACAATGATTTTGTTGATGGCATGACTATCAACACACATCCTCCAGGTGCCATCTTTCTTATGTGTCAACAAAGCAGGACTGCACAAGGACTCAAACTTTCCCTAACAAATCCTTTCCTAGGGAGGTCCCCTACTTGTCTTTGTAATTCTAGATGTTCGGTTGGGTTCATCCTATAATGTGGGAGATTGGGTAAGGTTGCTCCTGGGACTAAATCAATGGCATGCTGGATGTCCCTATGTGGTGGAAGGTGGTCAGGTACGTCATATGGAAACACATCCTTAAAGTCCTCTAATATTTCAACCACTTCCTGAGGGTGTTCTTTCTAGGAAGACACTTGAATTTTCTTAGTGGCTAAGATCCAAATAGATGTACCCTCAGTGAGCTCTTTCTCAATTTCCTTTGTAGTTATTAGATTGACTCCAGTTTTTTTCTCCTTTAGGTAGCTTGATCCTCTCTTATTAGTGTCCTTAGGTGGTGTAGGGATGATCACAAATTTCTTTCCAAAGTGCATGAATGTGAAAGAATAAGATTGGCCATAAAGGGTTGCATCATAGTCAAACAACCAGGGCCGACCTAAGATGATACTACTCACTCCCATAGGTAGGACGTCACACCACACTTTCTCCTGATAGGACTGCAATTGGATTTGGACTAGACACCTATACTTGACGGGAATTGAGGTGGAGTTTATCCAAGAAACCTTATAGGGATTTGGATGGGGGGGCTGTGGCTAATCCTAATGTCTTGATTGCACTAGTGGACACAACTCCCACTACCGTTGATTATCTTACATACCTTATCCTTTAACTTGACAAATGTTTGTAGGATGTTAGTCCTACGCCAATCTTCTTGTGTCATAGTCGAGGTAAGGATGCATCTAACTAGTCCCAAAAGGTCAAGCTCTACTTGATCATCGTCACCTTCATACTCATTTGCCAAATTATCATTAGCCTAATATACCTCCTCAATGCTATCACCTAGGGCCTCTATGGGTTCAAACTCATTCTCTTCTAATTCTCCTATGTGCAAGGCTCCAATTGGAAAATTCCTAGCATAATGGCCTAATTATGACATCTGAAGCAAAAAGTATTAGGCTTTGGGGTTCTCTAAACTTCTGGTGCTTTACCCCTATCATCTCTATGGGTCAGAGGTGTATTAGGGTTGGGTCGATTGGGTCGCATCTGACTTGATCCTAGCTACTCACTAGGTGCACTAGTTCTAGGGGGTTCTAGTCTATGATAAATTGGTCCCCTATGAGATCTCTCAGCATCTCGTGCTACCTGATAGGCTAATTCTAAATCTTGAACTTATCTCATGAGAAATTCTTTCTGAATCTCTTCTCTTAATCTGGCCCTAAATCTAGACAAAGTAACTGATTCAGACTCATCGACATTGCATCTCATCACAAACTCATCAAATTTTGTAATGTATTCAGCTACACTCTTGGTTCCCTGGGTCAATCTCTGTCACTAGTCTAGAAGTCATTGGTGGTAGGACATAGAAAGGTATTTCTCTCTAAGCCTAAGTTTCAATGCCCTCCAGGTTACCATGGGAACATCACCTCTTTGCCTAATGAACCTCTCAACATTTCCTTAGAAAAGCCTGGCCTGACGAATTAACCTAAGCTTCATAAATTTGCATTTCCCTCCTTAGTCATGTCATACCACTCGAAGTACTGATCCATTTCTCCCTCCCAATCTATATAAACCTTAAGATCCAGATTTCTATCAAATGTTGGTGCTTCCAACCTAATATTCCTAAGAGTTTGGTCATCATGGTCCATTTGATCCTAATTGGGTCTCCTAGGGTTTGGCTTATAGGCTGGGTTATGGTGTGCCCTCCTAGGGTTTGGTTATTGGACTCGATCAGGGTTGGGTCTTCTAGGGTTTGGCTTAAAGAAATGGTCTTGGTGAAGCCTTCTAGGATTGGGTTCAGGAAAAAGATCTTGTAGCAGAGCCCTTCTAGGGTTGATGGGTGTATCAAACTCTAGTTCAGGCTCTAACTCATTCTGGACTTCATAGGTTCCTCCAGGGGTATGAGCCTCTAATCAATTAAGCCTAGCAATGATGAGGGTCATCTGATCAGTCATGCTTTGGTTGATCTGGGCTAATTGGTCTGTCAGGTTTTGGTTCAGTCTGGTCATTTGGTCATTCAACATTTTCATCAAGTTCTCAAAATTTTGGTACATGGTTACACTCGATTAGGCTTGGGTTTGCTGGTAGGGTACTCCTGATCTAGCTGCCATGCACACACGGACTCAAACTCGGACTAGAGGTTTGCTTGACCTAGAGTCCAATCCAAATGTTATGTCAAGATGACAATCTTGGTTGTAGTTACATGGTACCTGGCTAGGTAAGTGTAAGGTTGGTGGAGGTCCCTCTTTGCTTGCCTTAGAAACCAATTTAAAATTAGCCAGGTAAGCAATCCAACCCACCTTCCTTCAAGCTCTTGTCCCTGAACCACTTGCCTAGACACCAGATACACAAGCACACACAAATAAGTTGTCTAAGTTGGCTTGACACTTGGTTGGACCCGAGCTTATGGGTGTCCCTAGCTCACTAGAGCAAATTAAATGTCTACTTTAATTAAGGGTTGGGTTCGCTATGCAGGTTGGTGATTTTTGGGCTTGGGACAGGTAATGAAATCCTGACCCTATGTCATATTGATGCCCTTAAATTGATTTACCAAGAGATGAATGCAAAAATGCATAAGAACCCTAATTTCAGGAGCAGAAATTGGTATGTTGCAGTTCTGAAGTGGTGCAGAAAAGTGCAATGTAACTATGTTAAAAAATTTTGAAAAAATCACAAAACATTCCAAACTCACATGTAACATGCCATATGAAGGAAATTTAAAAATAAAATATTTGCTGTGCTGAGCAAATCCTGAAATTTAGACAATGTAAAAGGAACATAACAGAACATACAGGAATTTCACCAATAGTGATGGAGTGCGAGAATTTTCATTTTTCTGTGATTTTGTTTTAGGATAATATTATGCATGCCGATAACTAACTTTTTATGGATTAGGAAAAAATTACTATGAGAAATTAACTATTTTTTTTTAGATTTTTATACGAATTACAGTTTGCCTTCTCAGAAATACAACAAGCAGAAATTTTAAAGATGCTAGATTTAAATGATGCAAAACTATTCTTTAGGATTGTAAAATTACCTTCTTGTGTTCCCCTTCAAGGGTCAATCACAATGGCACCCTTACACACCTTAGGAGATCTCGGTGGAATGGGAAGAGAGGGTCTTGAAACTCTACTTTTCTCCTAAGACCGGATGGCCTGGTGAAGCACACAAATCCAGGTACTGAAGATGATGCAAAGCCCTAACCTACCATGCTTTGATACCAATTTGATGTTTGATGAAATGGAATGATACAATCTAAAAGGAGATAATAACAATTAAATGAAAAATGAAGTAAAGCTAGGCAACTTTCCATGTAAAAGAATAGAAACTATCATGAAGGGATTTGCATGTAAACTAGACCTGAATGAGAACTTTCACCATATTAAAGAGGAAATGATCTTCGTGGTTAAGAAACCACACAAGATAGGGCCTAATTAATCTAATATTTTAGATCTAGAAAAACACTGAAAGAGGGGTATCCAGGAATTAAAATCTCAAAGATTGGAAAGGTTACACTCAAAGATGAAGCCTTTGGATGACAAGGTGATTCCTTTAGATGTTGGGACTTCTTATCTCTATTTCTTGTCTTGGAAAACCATCTTCTTTGGAACCCGGACATTCCAGTGATCCAACACAAACCATATTAGAGTTAAGAAGGAGATTGAAAGGTAGAAAATAATTGAAATGATGGTTGAAGTTGAGAAGAAGTTGATGGAGTGGAAGTAGCTTGGCTGGTCCTCTTGGAATGGCTTTTCTTGCAACTTGGATGTTTGAATGGAGTCATTGGATGGACTAGAAGATTTGCTAATGGCTATTGGTGTGGAAGTGTTAGGAATTTTGTCCCAAAGCCAATCGCCTGGGTTGTAGGCGGTTGAGCTAAGTATTGTACTTTTTCTTTGAATTAATAAAATATATCTTTGGCAGCTCATCACATACTAAATTTTCCTAAAATGAACTCTTTCAATGTGATGAAGTCCTTAGGACTACACTGACTTCGATATAGAGAGGATCTATCGAGTGGTCCTTAAACCCTGTTCACAACCAAAGGATATATTATACTGGACAGCAATATATCAAGTATAGGTTGTTGTAGTTTACATCGTTTGGTTGTCCTCTTGACCAAATGAGTGTGGAGACACTGATGTGATCTGCAAGTGGGATATGTGATATCTTATTGAACATGACTCCGTGCAGTCCCTTTCTGCCAAAGGGATACTCATGATTGGATTGGGTATATGTGTCCCTCTGACCTGAGGTCATCACGGTAGCTTGCAAGCAACTCCCTGTGCTTTGGTGCTGGACTACCGGGATTTTTAATCCGGTGATAGAAGGTTTCTGGGTACAGGCAAGTACTTGTGGAGCAGTGATGGACCAAGATGAAATTGACATGTCCAAACAGTTTGGATTGAATGTCTTGCAGTATCTCAATTTAGCAAATCCTCGGCCGGGGTAGTCCTAGTGAAGAGTCACTGTGATGCAGCACGAAAGCTCTGATACCAAAAATGATGCAGCACGAAAGCTCTGATACCAAAAATGATGCAGAACAAATGAAGGGACACGATGCGGAAGTAAATTAAGATTAACTAATTTTTTTGTTGTTTTTATATGTTTGTAGAAGTTGGCTTCAAATCAAAGAAAAGTTAACCTAACATTGAAAGATACTAATATGATAATTGAAAGCATAATTTTAAGGAAACTAAAGTATCAGAGTAGTTCAGAAGCAACGGATCGCTGGGGGTTGAGAAACTCCCAGACCTAGGGTTTCGCTCCGAACTTTCAGCAGAACAGAAATAAAGAGAAGAGATGGTTTACCTAGCCAGACAATGATCTTCACAGATTTTGGTGGAAGAACTCTCCCGAGCAGATTGCTGGATCCTCGGATTCAGATTTCTTCGCAATGGATCCTCCAGCACTGGTCCTTTGGCGGGTTGGCTTCTCCTGAACTCAAAATCTGGAGGAGAAGAAAAACAATTGATGGAATCAGAGAGTCAAGGAAAGATTTTACCAGGTTGATGAACTTGAAGATTGAAATTGCTGAAAACTGGATTCTCCTGGAAGCTGATGTGATTTTCCTTGGAACTTGCTCTGGATCTGAAGTAGCCGGACTGGATCTGGATGTAGGTGGACGGCCTGGACTTGTAGAGAGAGAGAGGCCGTGGGAGATGGATGGATCTAGGGTTTGATGGATTGAAAATAATGAAGGGTGGCTAGGGTTTTGGAATTTCAAGTGGCTAACCTAGGGTTTTGGATAAAGATGGAGATCTCTCACCTCCTCAAGGCTCCAATGGAACCCGGATTACCCCCTCACGGAGCTCAACACTTAGAATAGTGCGGAAGAAGAGAAACCTAGGTCACTCAACACAAGAGAGTAGCAAAAAAAATAATTTTCTTCATTCATCTTTCAAAGTTACAAAGAGAGGTCTATTATATAGACCTAAAATTTTCTCCTAGCTTGTACAAATTCCCATGTGGGACTAAACTCCTCCAAACCCTAGATTAGGTAGAAAATCTTCTCTCTTGGCCGACCAAGAGTTCAAAAAAAAATTGGGACGGCCATAAAGGAATTTTTTGGAATTTTTATGGCGCCTCCTTTGGAGTTGGATTTGGATTTGGAGTCCTCTTCTTCTTATGGCATTTCTTCTTTTCTTCCACTCCAAGTTAAGCTCTTTGATTTTGATTTGAACTTCAATTGGATGTCCTTCTTTGATTTCTTCTCCAAGAGATGTTTTCTTCCTTTTTTGCTTAGGTAAAATAGGTAGGTATGGGCGCCTCCTTTAAATTAGCTTCCAATTTGATTTTTTCTTCTTTGGGTGTGGGGACCATGACACTGGGATGCTTCTGTGGCACCTCCTGGACTCTGGCGTGTGCTCGGAGTGTGGCTGGGCGTGTGGCTTGGAGTGTGGCCTCCACTTGCTTGAACCTTGATTTGATTGGAAGACAAATGTGGCACCATTTTGGACCAAATTGAAACCACATCGGGACTTGCACCGAGTCAACATGACTCAACAAAATTTAAATGGTGACTCAAGAAATAAATAAAAATAAATAAACTGGTTGACCAGGTCAACCTTTATTACAAACCCTAATTTCTCGGGCAATGTCAATCAGAGATCCAGATGGAGCTCTGAAGTCTTCTTCTGAGTCTGGTGCCCGCACCAATTCTCCCGGGGTGGGAGGAACTCGACCCTGTCGAGTAAGGCTCAAGTTGGCTCTGGTATCTCTCCAAGAGGTCTGGGTCCAATTCTTGTAATTCTTCTCGGGAGATCCAAGAGTCATCAGAATCTGGCCTTCCTTGCCAGCGGACCAGGTACCTTTGGTATCCTCGATTACGAGTAGAGATAACCTGATCATCCAGGATCTTTTCAATCTGCTCTTTCCTCACAGGCCAGTTTGTTGGTGGACACACAGGGTCGGGATCACTCTCAATGATAGGGTTAGGCTCAAAAGGCTCACTAGGAATCACAGCTGGCTCCCTGTACTCTACTAAGTCTGTAATGTTGAAAGTAGAGCTAATGCCTAGTTCTGGAGGCAACTCGAGCACATAGGCATTGGATCCTACTCTCTTTACCACTCTAAATGGTCCAGCTCCCCTAGCATGTAACTTTCTAACGGTTCCAGGAGGAAACCGTTCAGGCCTTAACCTAATCATCACATAGTCTCCCTCAACAAAAGATTTGACTCACCTTTGAGTATCAGCCAACTTCTTATAAGTTTCATTACTTAAATTTATTTTGGCATGAATTTCTTTATGCAAGTCTTTTACATGCTGTGCAAAATTCTCAGCAGACTCAGAGACTCGAGTGTGGACAGGTAAAGGGACTAGGTCAAGAGGTGTGTGAGGTTTGTACCCATGTACAATTTCAAATGGACTCTTACCCGTAGACCTATTGACCGAGTCATTGTACGCAAATTTAGTCCTAGATAAAATACAAATCCCAATTCCTGGTGCTCTCAATCAAACCAAAATCTGATCCAAAGCCTAGTAAAGGGTCAAGAAAAACTAAACTAGACTGACGACGCATTCCTAAAGAATGGACTTTATTCCAAAGGAACCCTAGGTCTAAACCTAACAAACTAAGGCTCTCTAGGTTTGACCTTGGGTCGGAGGAGGGCATGCAGAGCATGAAAACTTATCATGGGTGCCTAGTAGGTGCCATAAGGTCTTCCAGAAGTAGGTGGCAAACCTAATAGGTTCCGACACATGGTTCACTCTAAAGACTTCAACAAAGTAAACTTGGGTGGTGTAAGAAGCATTGGAAGTCCTAGAGAAAGGAAGGAAATATGAGATGGAGTCACGAATTACCTGCTGACTAAAGGTGGTGACCTGAAGTTTTGAATGGTGATCTATGAGTGTCAACTGGTCATCCTTTCGAAAGGAAAAGTTTGCTACTCCCAGGAATGGATCAAGAGATGGTTCGGGAAGCAGCCTAGGACATGTGATTGCAATAGTTAAAGTTTGTTCTCTAAGCAAATAATAATCCATTTTCTCAAGAACTGGATTGAAGAATGATTCATGGAAGGGCCTATGGATGATGACCTCAAGACTTGAAATTTGACCTATGGGTGTCGAAAGGTATAGTCTATAGAAGGGTAGGTCAGTCATGCAAAGGAAGGGGTCTGGGGCCATAAGGAGGACTTCTACAGGACTGAGTGAACCAATCCGCTCAAGACAAGGATGTTCAACTGAGATTACGGGAGAGACCTTAGTGGCTGGGCATGGGACAAGGTCCAATTGTAAGAGGCTTGATTCAGTCATCCTAAGGAGAGGATCTACCATAGGGTGGGCAAACTTAAACAGTTCAGTGCAAAGATCTTCAATTGGTACTTGGGGAATGACTGTCATTAGAGGGTACGAACTAATAGCTCGGGCTAACACTATGAGTTCTTCCTGGGGGTATTTGACTAAAGGAACCTGGTTCTCACAAATCTCTCGAATTTCTGAACTAGGTCCTACCAGTTGGTTGTTTTCCAAGGTCTCCTCAGGTAATGAACCAATAGTATCAATGTCACATTCTTCAAGTTCTTCCCCCTCATATTCATCAACTAGACTCAAGCCAGCATCATATACTTCCTCAATGCCATCTTCAATGGATTTCGGGTCAGTGGTAATCGGGTCAACTGATTCTAGGCTTGTCATACCTAACCGTTCTTCCTCATTGGTAGGCTTGGGTTCTCCCTCATTAATGTCATCCTTAGGATTCTTACCACTTAGCTGTGCACAAGCCAGTCCTATGCATGGGCACTGACTAGATTTATGGCCTCTTTCTCCACAAAACAAACATTCTTGAGATATAGGAACCTGGGTCACACTGGGTTTCAAGCTAGTAGAGACCTTACTTGGGCATGGGTGTGGATCTAAATGGTTTGATCTAGAAGACATGGGTTGTTGAGTGACTGGTCTAGATTATTGTAAGGACCTCTCATAGACACGATCCACACTATAGATATCATGGTTAGGCTTCCTAAGGTTATGCTCGGGATCACGGTATAAGGTCCTCCTAGGCTCCTGGTATGGATGAGGTTGGGGCCTATTAAATTTTGGATCAGGGATCCAATTTTGATGTCTACGTTTCTCAAGGACTTGGACTTGATCCCTAAGCTAGGTAAAATTCTCATGGACTTGTTCTTTACACTGGGTAACAGTAGCAGTCAAATCCTGGCTTAACTTGTTCATGCTCTCAGTAAGAGCTCTAACCATGGCCTCTAAATCAGGTTGGGTTTGACCAGGTTGATATGGCACTCCGTTTCTGGTAGACATGATGATTCAAGCAAGCACACAAAATGAGACTAGACTAAATCGACTACTGGATCACTAGACCTAGAGTCCAAACTAGATGCCCAATCAGAGTGGCAAGCTAGCCTGTAGTAACTCAGGACTCAGCCAGGCAGGTGTAAGGGGAGTGTTAGGTCCCTGATTGCCAATCCTAGACACCAATCAGTGATTGGCCAGGTAGGCGGACCAGCACACAAGCCCTTCGGGAATGGATCCCTGAACCACCGTTCTAGACACTGAGTGCTAAGCACACACAGAATAACTCAGCAAACTGACTCAACACTAGCCTAGACCCGACCAATTGGTGTCCCTAGCCCACTAGGGCAAATTAGGTCTAACCGATTTTAAATTAGGTCTAGGTTCGAATGATTGGATGATGGTTTTGGGCTAAGGAGAGGTAATCAACTCCTCCCTTATCTTAGATGCTCAATTGCCCTTAAGTAAATTATGAGATGATCACTCCAAAAAGAATTGAATTGCAGAACACAAAAAACAGAGTTGCTGTATTTTAATGCTCAGAATTTCTACCGAAACCAATAAATCACAGAAAAATTATGGAAAATAGGTTCAATTATACTGGTTTCAACGAAGCAAAAATCATGCAATTCGGAGTTTATATAGGGAGAAATAATTTAGAAAACAGGGAAATTACGGGCTGCAACTAGATTGTCTTCCCCGTTTATAATCCCTGCTACGAAGTTATAACCCAATGGATCCCCTACACGCCCTAGGAACACCCCGTGGAATGGGAGGAGGAGGCTTGTGCCTCGCTTAGTTCCTAGGACCGGACGTCCTGGGGAGTCTACTTCGAGCAGACAAAATAAAAAGAGAACAATCAAAGCAAGCAAGCAAATCAGAAACCCTAGACTGGGCTCTGATACCAAAAATGATGCAGCACGAAAGCTCTGATACCAAAAATGATGCAGCACGAAAGCTCTGATACCAAAAATGATGCAGAACAAATGAAGGGACGTGATGCGGAAGTAAATTAAGATTAACTAATTTTTTTGTTGTTTTTATATGTTTGTAGAAGTTGGCTTCAAATCAAAGAAAAGTTAACCTAACATTGAAAGATACTAATATGATAATTGAAAGCATAATTTTAAGGAAACTAAAGTATCAGAGTAGTTCAGAAGCAACGGATCGCTGGGGGTTGAGAAACTCCCAGACCTAGGGTTTCGCTCCGAACTTTCAGCAGAACAGAAATAAAGAGAAGAGATGGTTTACCTAGCCAGACAATGATCTTCACAGATTTTGGTGGAAGAACTCTCCCGAGCAGATTGCTGGATCCTCGGATTCAGATTTCTTCGCAATGGATCCTCCAGCACTAGTCCTTTGGCGGGTTGGCTTCTCCTGAACTCAAGATCTGGAAGAGAAGAAAAACAATTGATGGAATCAGAGAGTCAAGGAAAGATTTTACCAGGTTGATGAACTTGAAGATTGAAATTGCTGAAAACTGGATTCTCCTGGAAGCTGATGTGATTTTCCTTGGAACTTGCTCTGGATCTGAAGTAGCCGGACTGGATCTGGATGAAGGTGGACGGCCTAGACTTGTAGAGAGAGAGAGGCCGTGGGAGATGGATGGATCTAGGGTTTGATGGATTGAAAATAATGAAGGGTGGCTAGGGTTTTGGAATTTCAAGTGGCTAACCTAGGGTTTTGGATAAAGATGGAGATCTCTCACCTCCTCAAGGCTCCAATGGAACCCGGATTACCCCTCACGGAGCTCAACACTTAGAATAGTGCGGAAGAAGAGAAACCTAGGTCACTCAACACAAGAGAGTAGCAAAAAAAATAATTTTCTTCATTCATCTTTCAAAGTTACAAAGAGAGGTCTATTATATAGACCTAAAATTTTCTCCTAGCTTGTACAAATTCCCATGTGGGACTAAACTCCTCCAAACCCTAGATTAGGTAGAAAATCTTCTCTCTTGGCCGACCAAGAGTTCAAAAAAAAATTGGGACGGCCATAAATGAATTTTTTTGGAATTTTTATGGCGCCTCCTTTGGAGTTGGATTTGGATTTGGAGTCCTCTTCTTCTTATGGCATTTCTTCTTTTCTTCCACTCCAAGTTAAGCTCTTTGATTTTGATTTGAACTTCAATTGGATGTCCTTCTTTGATTTCTTCTCCAAGAGAAGTTTTCTTCCTTCTTTGCTTAGGTAAAATAGGCAGGTATGGGCGCCTCCTTTAAATTAGCTTCCAATTTGATTTTTTCTTCTTTGGGTGTGGGGACCATGACACTGGGATGCTTCTGTGGCACCTCCTAGACTCTGGCGTGTGCTCGGAGTGTGGCTGGGCATGTGGCTTGGAGTGTGGCCTCCACTTGCTTGAACCTTGATTTGATTGGAAGACAAATGTGGCACCCTTTTGGACCAAATTGAAACCACATCGGGACTTGCACCGAGTCAACATGACTCAACAAAATTTAAATGGTGACTCAAGAAATAAATAAAAATAAATGAACTGGTTGACCAGGTCAACCTTTATTACAAACCCTAATTTCTCGGGCAATGTCAATCAGAGATCCAGATGGAGCTCTGAAGTCTTCTTCTGAGTCTGGTGCCCGTACCACACTGGGCTTGCAAGGTTGAGACACGTAGTCGACTGACTAAGTCTGGGTTGGCAGCCCAATCTCAGTCGTCCTGAGCATTAGAGGTCAAAGAGATGAATTATACGGTAACCATATGCCCGAGGTTTGATAGTTTGCTCCCGCATATTCAACCTATCCGGATGCCGGGACCCATTGCTAGTTGGTTTCCTGTGCTGGTAATAGAATTGTTCTAGTGCTACCATTTAGGTTCGAACCTATGAGGTCACACGCCACAGCGGATTACTCTCTGATCCGAATACCGATTACGATTAAGAATCGTCTCAATTTTATGGTCACAGTATTTTTTGAGTACTCTTTTCTCCATGTTACCCTTGTCTGAGTCAACCGGAAATTATTCCTGGTTGACCAGGACTGCACCTGGATTTTTTCTGAATCAGTTTTGAACTGATTCAGAGTTTGTTTTGGCCTTAAATTGGTTGTGAAACCAATTTTAATCCCTTGAACCAGATTCAATTAGATTGAACTGCTCTTAATTGGATTGGGAATCCATGAACCGAGGGATTGCTTGGACCAGTTTTGAATCGGTGTTCTTTTTGGTTTCAGTGTGACCATTTTACACGGTCTTTCGCTGGAAAGAACACAAGAGGCCGAACAACCAAACGTCGCCGTCTCTTCCTCTCCCACCACCCGCTGCATTTTCTCCTGTTTATTGTTGATTAAATGAGAGAATGGCAGCTCTTTGATCAGACTCTTCACCTCCCTGGCCTCTCCATCTTCCCCTACTGTCCTTATAAATTAAGCAACCCCTATTTCTGCCAATGATACACCTAGTAACACCGCAAGCAACAAAAAAATTCTGGGTACTGTTCTTTGAGAGGCTGATTTGAGCTTGATCCTTTCAATCCACTGGGTGCTTGTAGGGCTGGGTTTTGGAGTGTTTTAGGGAGAGAAAGAAGAGCTTATCTCTTGTTCATTGTTGTGCTCAAACCAAGGACTGCAGCAAAGTTCTGTTGCTGCTATCAACCATGACTAACCTCCCTTCCAGTGGCTAGCACCGCACGAGAAGGAGGATCCGTGAGCCCCGGGTGTGTCTCCCCTCTAGAGGGAGTATCATTCTACTCCTGGGAGCTAGAGAGACGAGCCCAGTTTGCTGCAGCTGCTCCCTAACAAAGGAAACTTGCTGCTATTTTTTCTGCAACAGAGTTTCTAGCAGCAGCTTTTGGTTGAATTTGTACACCCTTTATACTGTGTTTTCCTTGTAGATTTCGGTGGAAGATCGAAGAACATTCGATCACCTTGCTGCTGCTTCGATTCGGGAGCAAACGGAGGTCCGGAAGGTGGTGTTTCATCGCTGTTTTTCAAGCTCAAAACAGAGTGTTCAAACGTCCCAAGGAAGAAGACAACTGGAATAGATTTATCCCTGTTATTCTATCCTATTCCAGGTTTATTCCAGAGTTACTCCAACCGAAATAAAGGTATGGAAAAATTATTTTTTAATCATGCATAAATAGATCTTTCTATTTATATATTTTGCAAATATTTTTATATCATGATACATGCCTACATGCAACATGAATAGATTAGGTTCTGGGCGGAGCAGTTTTCCATTGCGCAAATTTTTTAAAAAAGTTTTAAAATCCATTCTGCTCCCGCAGCTGTTTGCATGCCTAGTGTAAGATCATGTCAAACCACCTGCACCGTTTTCTTTTAGGAAGATGATCTTTCTTGAAGTAGCTAAGGGCCTCTCACCCACTCCCTCTCGTAGGACATGTGATAACACCAAATGAAAGAAAGAAACTCACTTTTTTTTCATTCAATTCATCATCCTTTACAAGAGAGCTTGGAGTAAATTTTATAAGCCTCCAAGGACTTTTGAAATTTTGAATTACATGGAGCATTTTATAGGAGGTTCCTAGCTATAAGGGTGGAATTCAAATTACATGGAGATTTTATGGGAATAGCTAGCTAAAATGATGGAAGATTAAATTCCTTGGCCACCTACTTTGAATTTGAATCCCTCTTGGTGATGTTGCATGTGATGAGGTGGCTTGCTGAGGTGTACTCCACATGGTTGGGTGGTTGACATGGCATCCTCCTTGAATTAAATTGTTGATGTGGTTGAGTGCATTCCACCTTCATGTGAGCTTGCTTACATTTAACCAATTTCAAACCTCTCTTGGCTCCAACTACTAAACTTACTAAATACAAGACTAATTTGATCCTAATTGGACTCAAAAGAAACCAAACTGAAATAAACTCAACTCTAATTACATGACTCAAATTCAATTAAAGAAGTAAACTGACTCTATTTACAAGATATAAGTTTAATGAAAGAATTAAAGCCATACTGAATTAGACTGAAACCTCTTTAGAACTTTGGTGCCTGCACCATAGAGCCCTATCACCACCTTGCCCGCAAGGTGGGAATGACTCAGCAAGTCAACGACCTCTTCCCTAAGCTTCTCCCATGCTCGGAGCTCGACAGGAAAGAGCCCAGGGACTTAGAGCCTCAAGGCAAGATGCCTCGGCCAAAACATGTACATGAGCAATTGAGAAGCAAAGGGAGGAAGACTGATGAAATGCAAAGAGTGCAAAAGTACACAAGTGGAGAAGGTAAAGAGAGATTTCATTGATAAACTTAAAGATTTTACATTATGTCTGGAACCCGTTAGGCCGGGCAGCCCAGACAAAAACAATAAAAAAGAAAAAAGATATAAGGAGCCCCTGTGCTACTTGGTTGGGACCTCTTTCCTAAGCTTCTCTCATGCCTGGAGCTCAATAGGAAAGAGCCCAGGGACTTAGTGAAAGAAACCGATGTAGGTGGTTTAACATGATCCTACACTAGGCATGCAAACAACAGCGGGAGCAGATAGGATTTTAAAGACTTTTTTTTAAAAAAAAAATCCGCGCAGCGGAAATCTGCTCTGCCCAGAAACTAATCTAATTCTAGTTGCAATTAGGCATGTAAGATAATATAAATATTTGCAAAAAAATTGAATTAAAAATTCAATCCATGCATGATAAAAAAAAAATTAATTTTTTTTTCATACATTATTCCGGCTGGAATAACTCTGGTATAAAGCTGGAATAGGCTAGAATAAGTGGGATAAACTTATTCCGGTCTTCTTCTTCCTTGGACTGCTAAAAACTCTGTTTTGGGATTGAAAAACGTCGTCGGAATGATGGCTTCCAGACCTCCATTTGCTCCCAAATTTCGGCAGCGGTAAGGGGGACAAGCGGTCTTCGATCTCCAATCGAAATCTGCAAGAAAAAGTCAGCCAAAAGGGTGTAGAAATTCACCCAACATCGTGCTGCCAGAATTTTGTTGCAGAAAACTAGCAGGCTTCAATCTTCATTTTTGAACAATAGTAGCAAATCTAGCTCACCTTGCTTGCTCCCAGGAGTATAAGGGTACTCCCTCTAGAGGGGAGACATGCCGGGGGCCCTCCGATCCACCTTCATGTGCAGTGCTAGCCGCTGGAAGGAGACTAAATCACAATGGATGGCAGCAACCAGGCCTTGCTGCAGTCCAGGCTTTGAGCACTCTAAGGGACATAGAAATGGACCTTGTAACTCCGCCTCTCACCCTCCAAAACTCAGCCCTACCAGTACCCAATGGATGGAAAGGACCAAGCTCTCAAATAGGGGGATCTCTCAGCCTCTCAAAGAAGAACGCCCAGAATTCTATTTGCTGTTTCACGATGAAAAAACTATATGCTGAAACAGGGGATAGCTGTTAATATAGGCAGCAAGGAGGAAGATGGAGAGACAGGGAGAGGAAGAGTCCCCGATTGCCGTTCTCCCATTTAACAGCAATAAACGATGATTTAAACACAGCCGGTGGAGGGAGAAGAAGGGACGTCGCCCAGCTACATTCGGTCATTTGGCCTTCTTCGAATGGAGTTCCAACCAGTGAAAACACTGTGTAAAACGGTCACCGGTTCAAAAGAAAAAACTGGTTCAATTTAACCGATTCATTCCCATTTAAACCAAGTGGTTCAATTCAATTGAACCGGTTCAAGCCCAATAAAATTGGTTTAATTGGTTCATAACCAATTGGAGGTCGAAACGAACTCCGAATCAGTTCAAAACTAATTCAGAAAAATCTTGGCGCAGTGCTGGTCAGCCAGGAACAATTTTCGGTTGACACAGATAAGGGCAAGACGGAAAAAGAGTGCTAAAAAAAAATACTGTGACCATAAAATCGAGACGATTTTCAATCGTAATCGGTATCCGGATCAGAGAGTAATCCTCTATGGCGTGTGACCTCATAGGTTCGAACCTAAAAGGTAGCACAGGAACAATTCCAGTACCAACACAGGAAACCATCTAGCAATGGGTCCCGGCATCCGGATAGGTCAAAGATGCGAGAGCAAACTATCGAACCTCTGGCATATGGTTACCGTATGATTCATCCCTTTGACCTCTAATGCTCAGGACGACTGAGATTGGGCTGCCATCCCAGACTGAGTCAGTCGACTACATGTCTTAACCTCGCAAGCCCAGTGACTCTTCACTAGGGCTACCATGGCCGAGGATTTGCTAAATTGAGATACTGCGAGACATTCAACCCAAACTTTTTGGACAGGTCAATTCCATCTTGGTCCATCACTGCTCCACAAGTACTTTCCTGTACCCAGAAACTTTTCGTTACCGGATTAAAAATCAAGGTAGTCCAGCACCAAAGCACAGGGAGTTGCTTGTAAGCTACCGTGATGACCTCAGGTCAGAGGGACACATATATCCATATCCAATCATGAGTATCCCTTTGGCAGAAAGGGACTGTACGGTATCACGTTCAATGAGATACCACATATCCCACTTGTAGATCACATCAGTGTCACCACACTCATTTGGTCAAGAGGATAACCAAACAATGTGGACTACAATAACCTATACTTGATATATTGGCATCCAGTACAATATATCCTTTGGTTATGAACAGGATTTAAGGACCACTCGATACATACTCTCTGTATCGAAGTCAGTGTAGTCCTAAGGACTTCATCACATGGAAAGAGTTTATTTCAGGGAAATAATATGTGATGAGCTGCCAAAAAAAATATTTTATTAATTCATAAAAAGAATACAATACTGAGCTCAACCGCCTACAACCCAGGCGATTGGCTTTGGGACACAATTCCCAACAACTCCCACTTGTACTAAAGCCAATCAGAAGAGTATATAATACCCATTTCCCATTTACAATAGTCAAACTCTTTTATTTCGAGGGCTTTAGTGAAGGGGTCGGCCAGATTTTCTTTTCCATCGATCTTTAGAAGATTGATGTGGCCTCGTTCCACGATCTCTCATACGAGGTGGTAGTGCTGCAGTATGTGCTTTGTGCGGTGATGAGCTTTAGGTTCCTTAGCTTGAGCAATGGCTCCAGTGCTGTCACAGTACACTGGAACAGGACCATCTAGGGAAGGTGCCACCCCTAGCTCTCCGAGGAACTTCCGCAACCACACAGCTTCCTTTGCTACATCTGATGCTGCAATGTATTATGCTTCGCATACCGAGTCTGCAACAGTTGCTTGCTTGGAACTTTTCCAGCAGATCGCTCTTCCATTCAGGGTAAATACAAATCCTGACACACTCTTGCTATCATCTCTATCCAACTAGAAACTGGAGTCAGAGTACCCCACAAGTTTCAAGTCAGGTTCTCCATAAATCAGCTATTGATCTTTAGTATTTCTCAAATACTTAAGGAAGGACTTAACCACCTTCCAATGCGCCTCACCTGGGTCGGACTGGTATCTGCTCACTACTCCTAGGAGTATGCCACGTCTAGTCTAGTACAAGTCATAGCATACATGATAGAGCCTACTGTAGAAGCATAAGGTACTCTACTCATGTGCTCTCTTTCCTCAGGAGTTGTCGCACAATCCTTCTTGGAATGAGTAATTCTAGAACCTATCGGGAGATAGCCTTTCTTGGAATTTTTCATGCTGAACCATTTCAGCATGGTGTCAATGTACGTAGACTGAGACAGTCCCAAAAGCTTCTTAGATCTATCTCTATAGATCTTCATACCTAGTATGTAAGAAGCTTCACCCATGTCCTTCATAGAGAATTGAGATAATAACCAGACCTTTATTCCTTGTAATGCTGCGACATCATTCCTGATTAAAAGAATGTCGTCAACATACAGTACTAGGAATACTATCACAGAACCATTAACCCATTTATAGATGCACAGTTCTTCTCCGTTCCTAATGAAGCCATACGATTTGATACAGCTATCAAACCGTAAGTTCCAACTTCGAGATGCTTGCTTGAGTCCATAAATGGACCTCTGCAACTTGCATACTTTTGATTCATCTATGAATGTGAACCCTTCAGGCTGTATCATACACACCTCCTCTTCCAGCTCCCCATTTAGGAAAGCGGTTCGAACATCCATCTGCCAGATCTCGTAATCAAAATATGCTGCCAAAGCAAGCATGATCCGAATGGACTTGAGCATTGCCACAGGGGAGAAAGTCTCATCATAATTGATACCATATCGCTGACGATACCCCTTGGCAACCAGACAGGCTTTATAGGTTTCTACCTTCCCATCTACTCCCCTTTTCCTCTTGAAGATCCATTTACACCCAATGGGTTTTATTCCTGCAGGCGGATCAACCAATGTCCAAACATTGTTGATTTCCATGGACTCCATTTCGTATCGCATGGCTCCAAGCCATGCCTTAGAGTCAGATCTCTGAAGTGCATCCATATAGGTGATCGGATCCTTATTGTTCTCATCGAGCTCAATGGGATCGCCGTCCCGGACCAAGAAACCATAGTATCTGTCCAGCTGACACGGTATTCTACCGGATCTCCTAATGGGTTCTGGGTGTGATTCAATCATAGCCGGTTCTACGATGTCCTTAGAGTGTGCAGGTTCTTCTATTGGCTGAACTTCATCAAGTTCAATCTTAGAAGCTATAGTTCCTTCTCCAAGGAACTCCTTTTCGAAAAAGATAGCTCTAAGAGCAACGAACACCTTTTGTTCATTCTCCAAGTAGAAGAAATACCCTTTGGTGTCTTTATGATAACCAATGAATAAGCACCGATCAGACCTAGGACCAAGTTTGTCTGAGTCTAAATGCTTTACGTAAGCCGGACAACCCCAGACCCGAAGGTGTGAGATTGATGGTTTACGTCCAGTCCACATCTCATACGGAGTGGAGACAACACACTTACTTGGAACATCATTTTATAAGTAATAGGCTATCTGAAGCGCATATCCCCAAAAGGATAGCGGCAGAGTTGCAAAGCCCATCATGGATCGAACCATGTCCAATAAGGTTCGATTCCTCCTTTTGGACACACAATTCAACTGTGGTGTTCCTGGAGGAGTCCACTGAGAGAGAATTCCATTCTCCTCAAGATATGTCAAAAAAGCACCAGATAAGTATTCACCACCTTGATCAGATCGAAGAGTTTTAATACTTTTTCCAGTTTGCTTTTCTACTTCATTACGGTATCGTTTGAACATTTCAAACGACTCAGATTTATGTCTCATTAAAAAGACATAACCAAACCTTGAAAACTCGTCTGTAAAAGTAATGAAATATTTGTATCCTCCTCTGGCACTAACTGTCATTGGTCTACATACATCCGTATATATTAGACTTAGAAGTTCTGTAGCTCGTTCACCTTTTCCAGTAAAAGGTGACTTGGTCATTTTACCAACTAAACAGGATTCACAAGTGGGCAGTGATTCAGAATCACTGACCTCGAGGAGTCCATCTCCTCGCATCTTGTTTATCCTATTTTGGTTAATATGACCTAGCCTACAGTGCCAAAGATACAAATTGTTGACATTATCTAACCTTGGGCATTTGCTAGAAGTGTACATTACACTAACAGGCCTTGATAGTACATATATGCCATTATTTAATCTAGCTTTCATTATAACAGAGTTATTCAAAATAACATTGCAAAAATCTTCTTTTATTGATAGTTCAAAACCACAATTGGCCAAAAGGCCTACAGAGATTATGCTCATAATGAAACTAGGACAATAGTGACAGTTGACTAGTTCGACAGTACAAAACTCAAAGATAAGATGTAGGACTCCGACCGCCAGTACTGGAACACGATTTCCATTCCCAACGCTCAGAAACTGTTCTCCATCTTCAAATCTTCTGCTAACTTGAAGTCCCTGTAATGAATTACAAACGTGAATTGGACTACCAGTATCCAATACCCAGTTAGTAGTATCAACAATTGAGTAATTACAAGGTTTTATCGTATAAATACCTTGTTCAGTAGACTTTTGCTTCCTCGGCCAGTTCGAATCAAGGGATGAAATATAAAGAGGATAGTTCCTCTTCCAGTGTCTCTTCTTCTTGCAGTAGAAATACTCTGCAGAAGATTGATCAGCCTTATACTTCCTGGTCTGACTAGGGCCAGGAGCATTCTGCACCTTCTTTCCTTTTTTATTTGTTTTCTTCTTCCCTTTCTTAAAGGGATGACGACCTCTACTTCCTCCCACTAAATTCACCACCCCCTTATTCAATTGGTGGTCTTTCTCGAAAGTCTGCAGCAATCCCAAAAGACCATGGTAGTTGACTGCAGGCTTGTTCATTCTATAATGGTCGAGAAAGTCAAGATAGGAGGAGGGAAGAGAATTCAGGATCGCATCCTTGCCGAGCTGCTCGTGCAAGGGGCATCCGAGTTTGCCTAACTTTTCAATCAACTCGATCATGTACAATACATGATCAGTGACTGAACCACCATTCGGCATCTTGGAGTTGTAGATAGCACAAGACACTTTGTACCATTCTACATCATCCGGGGTGCCAAAGGATTCCTTCAACATTTAAAGGATTTTATCAGGTTGGGCCTCCTCGAATTTGTGACTGAACTCATCGTTCATCGTCGCTAACATAATGCATCAGACAGTAGTCCGATCAGAGACCCACTTCAGATAAGCATCTCTGATCGCACTCCGTGCATTAGCGGGAGGGATTTCAGGTGCCGGATCTGTTATCACATAAAGGATCCATTCATGCTCCAGAATGATTCTCAACCTTCGATACTAACTATCGAAGTTGTGACCCTTTAACTTCTCGTTGTTGAGAAGTGACCGGAGCGATAAATTAGAAGACATCTGAAAAGAAAATAAGACCAAATTAGTGTATGAATTAATAATTTAACCAAAAGACTTGGACTTTAGTCTAAAGGTTTCTCCCACTAATTTTTTAGATTGGTAGCCTCTAACTCCAATCCGTGAAAACACTTTTTCAAGTGGGTACTGAAATCCAATAGGCCTCGCATGAGCCCGACTTTGGCCGTGTTGACTTTGGCTCCTTAGTTTTGCTGATTAACAAAAGGTTGAGTATATGTTTGGACTAATGTTTCATCTCAAGATAAAGTTTCAGGACTTAGGTTATTCAAAAAGAGTATCAAGAATATAATGATGAAACTAAGTTTGCCTGATTTGGAAAAGAGCTCTTCTACCTTGGACAAGATCAAATTTCTCATATTAGACCTTCCTGTTAAGAAATAATTATCAAAAGAAACAAAGGCTTAGAGAAACTCAAGCATGGCACACACATCTCTAAGAGTTTCAAAAAATTTCAGATCAGAGGTCGACCACCAGAGGTCGACACCTTGTCAAAGGTCGACCACCAAAGGTCGACTCATGAAGAGAAGAAAAGTTCAGCATGGCCGGCACGGCAAAATCTCAGTGGCACGCTCCAGAGGTCGACCACCAGAGGTCAACACCTGTCCAGAGGTCGACTCATAGCCTGAGAATTCAAAATGGGCAGAACTATGGTTTTCTGGATTTTTTCCTAAAACAAACTGGAGGTCGACTCATGAGGTCGACACTTGATCCAGAGGTCGACTTATGAGGTCGACTCATGGCATAACGGCTAGTTTTTCTGAACTCTTGATTTGATTTCTAACGGCCATATTTTTGATTCTAACGGTCTTATGGAGTTGTTTCAGCATGAATGAGGTATTTAACCTCCACCAAACTTCAAAAAAGACAAGGAGACAAAGTGAAAAAGCTTAGAGTCAAAGTACAAAGCCTTCAATCAATTCCAAGCCAAAAAGAGTGAGAAAATCAAGAGATTCCTTAGCCAAAAGCTTTTATCTTTGAGGAATCCAACATTCAAGTATTTGGTATTTAGTGAGGTCCAAAGATTCCAAGGAAAAAGGCTTGAAGAGTCTCCATCAAGAGCTACAACGAATTTCTTATTGCTCAAAAGGAGTTTGTTTAGTTTTATTAATTGTATTCATATTCTTTTGTCTTTAGCTAGTTTCAAGGGAATTTGAAACTAGTGTGAGGTTTGTTGGTGAGCCAATTGATAAAACCAACTAGGGTTGCTTGTAAGCCCGAAGCCAAAACAAGTGAGTGAGGTTTGTTGGTGAGCCAATTGATAAAACCAACTAGGGTTGCTTGTAAGCCCGAAGCCAAAACAAGTGTGTAAGGTTTTGACTTGTGAGCCTGGTAAAACAAGTCGGCTGTAATCTAAAGATTATAGTGGAAATTACCAAGTGGAGCTTGGGAAGTGGATGTAGGTGCTAGGTGCACCGAACCACTATACTTCTTGTGTGTTTGCATTGCTTCTCTTTTTATATTCTTTTGCTCTTTAATTGTTGATTTATTTCATTGCTTCCGTTGCACAATTATTTGAGCACTATCACTCTTCACCTTAAAACTTGGTAGTACATATATTGCTTTAATTTTTTAAATACCCAATTCACCCCCCCTCTTGGGCACCATATCTGGGCAACAAGTGGTATCAGAGCACCGGTACTCTCTTGTAGGTCCAACGATCTTGAGTTAAAGATCATGGCCGCCCCAATTGGAATGGGTGTAGTTGAAGGACAAGCATCAAAGCACCCTCCTTTCTTTAATGGCACTAACTACACATACTGGAAAACTCGTATGCGTATTTATTTACAAGCTGTAGATTCTCATATATGGTGAATAATTACTAAAGGGCCTCATCAGCCCACTCACTTGGTTAATGGCATTATCACCACAAAATCTGAAGAAGAATGGGATGACAATGATATCAAACAAGCTGAGTTAAATGCTAAGGCGATGAATTTGCTATTCTGTGCACTTGATCCTAGTGAATTCAACAGAATATCAAATTGTATTTCTGCCAAAGAAACTTGGGATACACTTGAGGTTACCCATGAGGGTACACACCAAGTGAAGACCACAAAGGTGAACATGCTCATTCATACGTATGAGATGTTCAGGATGGAACCAACTGAAAGTATAAGTGAAATGTATACTAGATTTACCAATATAGTAAATGGTATGAGGAGTTTGGGAAAAATTATATCTAATGGTGAACTGGTTAACAAACTTCTCAGGTCTCTTCCGGCTTCATGGGATGCGAAAGTAACAGCCATAGAAGAAGCCAAGGATGTTAATACTCTACCTCTCGAGCAGCTTCTTGGATCACTGATGACTTACGAGCTTTCACTAAAGCAGAAGACAGTGGACAATGACAAGAAAAAGAAAGCCATAGCCTTCAAGTCCACTACAAAGGAAGAGTCAAGTGATGAATCAGAAGAAGAAGCTGATGATGATGAGACAGCCCTCATTACAAGAAAATTCAAAAGATTCATGAGAAAGAAGAAGGGCTTCTACAAGAAAAGGCCACAAAAAGGTGATCACAATAAGGAAAAAGAGAAAGAGAAAGAAAGGGATCCACCCATCTGCTTCGAGTGCAAGAAGCCTAGACATTACAAAACGGATTGCCCTTTGCTTAAAAAAGTCGAAGGATGTTGAGAAAGAAAGCCATGATGGCTACCTGGAGTGAGAGTGAGGACTCCAGCAGTGATGAAGAGCAGCAGGTAGTCGCCAACTTATGTTTCATGGCCAATGAAGATAATGAGGTAAATTCTGAACTTGAAACTGAATTTACTTTCAATGAATTGCATGATGCTTTTGATGACTTAGTTATGGAATATGAAAAATTAAAACTGAAAAATAAGAAATTAAGAAAGCTAAATTTTGAACTTACCAAAAATTCAGAAAAGTTTTCAACTGAAATTGAAGATTTAATTCAAGAAAACAAGAAATTAACTGAACATGTAAAGACCTTGACAAATGATAAGGATAATCTTTTAAAAGAAAATGATTCCTTGAAAAATAATAGAAGTCTTAAAACTAATGAGAACATTGAAAAACAAAATAAAGAACTATTGCTTCAAAACAAGAATTATAAGGAAGAGTTAGAAAAAGTAAAACCTTTTGTAGAAAAGTTTACTTTTAGTTCAGAAAAACTAAATATGCTTTTAAATAGTCAACATGCAGTGTTTAACAAAGCTAGACTTGGATTTAAGCCACACAATCAGCAAAAACTTTACAAAAACTTTTTCATACCTGCATCTTCTAATATTACCTGCTATGCATGTGGTAAATTAGGACATAAATCATATGTTTGTAATAAAAGAAAATTAAATACCTTTAAAAAGATTTGGGTTCCAAAAGGAACCAATTTGACTAACCCTAAAGGACCCAAGATGACTTGGGTACCTAAAGTTTCAACTTGATCAATTTTTGCAGGTGTGCCTTGCAACCAAAAATAAAAGAAGAATGTGGTATCTGGATAGTGGTTGCTCAAGGCACATGACTGGGGATGTGAAGCAATTCTCATCACTAGCAGCTATTGATGGTGGAAACGTTACTTTTGGTGATAATGGAAAAGGCAAAATCGTCGGAATTGGTAAAATCCATATCACCCCTAATGCTTATGTAGATAATGTATTATTTGTTGATGGCTTGAAGCATAATCTTTTTAGCATTAGTCAGTTTTGTGATAAGGGTTTTAAAGTAATTTTTGAATCATCTTTGTGCATGGTATCTAGTCTAGATGTCGATGGCATCAAGTTCACTGGTCATAGGCATGGAAACATTTACATGGTTGATCTTGATGATCTAGCCATGGAAAGTGGTCAATGCCTAGTGGCTAAGGAAGCCAAGGCAAGTGAAACTAGTTGGCTTTGGCATCGTAGGCTAGGGCATGCTAGTATGCAGTTGATTTCAAAATTAAGCAAAAAGAATCTTGTAAAAGAATTGCCAAAACTCACATTGAAAAAGATAAGATTTGTGATGCATGTCAATTTGGAAAACAAACTAAATCTACTTTCAAACCTAAAGGAGTAGTATCTACTACTAGACCCCTTGAATTATTGCATATGGACCTCTTTGGACCAACCAGAACAACTAGTTTGGGAGGTAAAAAATATGGGCTAGTAATTGTAGATAATTACTCATGATTTACTTGGGTAATGTTTTTAGCTCATAAAGATGAAACATTTTCAGCTTTTGTTAAATTTCATAAAAGGGTTTCAAACGAAAAAGATCTCACTATTGTTTCTTGCATAGTGATCATGGAACTGAATTTGACAATCATGATTTTGAAGCTTTTTGTAATGAAAATGGTATTAGTCATAATTTTTCTGCACCTAGGACATCTCAACAAAATGGGGTGGTAGAAAGAAAGAACAGGACACTTGAAGAAATGGCACGCACAATGCTTTGTGAAAATGATTTACCTAGATATTTTTGGGCAGAAGCCATTAATACTTCCTGTTACATTTTAAATCGTGTTTTAATTCGACCTATTTTGAAGAAAACACCATATGAGCTTTGGAAAAATCGAAAACCTAATCTCAAGTATTTTCGTGTATTTGGTTGCCGCTGTTTCATATTAAACAATAGCAAAGATAATATCAGTAAATTTGATGCCAAGTCAGATGAGGGTATCTTCTTAGGATACTCTACTTCTAGCAAGGCATACAAGGTCTTCAACAGAAGAACTCTTCTGGTTGAAGAATCAATTCATGTAGTGTTTGATGAATCTAACGAAAAATTTTCTAGAAAAGAAGATTCTATTGATGTTGAAACAGGTACAAAGAAGCTTGAACAATTGACAATCAGTAAGATGAGCCCAAAGGAGATGATGATCAAGAGAATCAAGATCAAACTCAAGAGATCAATGCAACTTCACTAAAACCTTTACCTAAAGAATGGAGGTATGCACACGGACACCCTAAAGAGCTAATAATTGGTGATCCATCAAAGGGAGTAAGTACACGCTATTCTATTAGAAATGTTTGTGATTATTTAGCTTTTGTATCTCAGATAGAGCCTAAGTAATAGAAGAAGCTGAAAAAGATTGTAACTGGATTAATGCTATGCAAGATGAACTAAATCAATTTAAAAGAAATAATGTTTGGACTTTAACTGAAAGATCCCTTAATGTTTCTGTAATTGGCACAAAATGGGTTTTTAGAAATAAACTTGATGAACATGGTATTGTAACTAGGAACAAAGCTAGACTTGTTGCTAAAGGCTACAACCAGGAAGAAGGGATCGACTTTGATGAAACCTTTGCTCCTGTTGCTAGGCTAGAAGCAATTAGACTTTTACTTGCTTTTGCTAATTTTATGGATTTCAAGTTACTTCAAATGGATGTTAAGAGTGCCTTTTTAAATGGATTTATTGAAGAGGAGGTTTATGTTGAACAACCTCCTGGTTTTGAAAATCATGAATTTCCTAATCATGTCTTTAAATTGCATAAAGCATTGTATGGTTTAAAGCAAGCTCCTAGAGCTTGGTATGATAGATTAAGTTCATTTTTGATGAAAAATGATTTCTCTAGAGGTAATGTAGATAATACATTGTTTTTGAAAAAGAAAAATGATGATCTCTTAGTAGTACAAATATATGTAGATGATATCATTTTTGGTGCTACTAACGAATGTCTTTGTCAAGAATTTGCTAAGTTAATGCAGAGTGAGTTCGAGATGAGCATGATGGGAGAACTCAACTTCTTCCTCGGACTCCAAATTAAGCAAACCAAAGAGGGGATCTCCATCAACCAAGCCAAGTACACAAGGGAGATATTGAAAAAGTTTGGGATGGAGACTACCAAACCAATAGGTACCCCTATGAGCTCTTCATGTAAATTAGACAAAGATGAATGTAGTAAATCAGTAGACCAAAAATTATATAGAGGCATGATTGGTTCATTGCTATATCTAATGCCAGTAGACCAGATATAATGTTTAGTGTTTGTATGTGTGCACGTTTTCAGTCTGCTCCTAAAGAATCACATCTCTTAGCTGTAAAATGTATATTTAGATACTTATCTGGGTCTATCGAAATTGGTCTTTGGTACTCTAGAGAGTCATCATATGAATTAATTGCATATTCTGATGCTGATTTTGCTGGGTGTAAACTTGATCGTAAAAGTACTAGTGGAACTTGTCAATTCCTAGGAGTTAATTTGATTTCATGGAGCAGTAAGAAACAGAATTCGGTTGCTCTATCTACGGCGGAAGCCGAATATATAGCAGCTGGAAGCTGTTGTGCTCAGATTCTATGGATCAAACAACAACTCGAGGACTTTGGCATCAAACTAACTAAGACACCCATAAGATGTGATAATACTAGTGCAATCAATTTAACGAAAAATCCTGTACAACATTCAAGAAGCAAACATATTGAAATAAGACATCACTTCATAAGAGATCACGTTTAAAACTCTAATGTGTTGTTAGAATTCATTTGTACTGATTATCAATTGGCTGATATATTCACAAAACCATTGAATGAAGATAGATTTGTATGATCAGAAGAGAACTGGGAGTCATTGATCCTTTTGCTTGAAACTCTTCAATTCTCATCAAAATTCCTCAAAAATGATTTATAAATTCTCAAATATGTTTAAAGGTTATTTTTCTAAATTTTATCAATTTTTTAAATTTTACAGAATTTTATTTTGGGTAATTTATTGTTGGAGGTCGACACTTTAATTTTTTGGAGGTCGACACTTGAGGTCGACCCCTAAGGCTTTTGGAGGTCGACACTTGAGGTCGACCCCTGAAAATTTTCAGAGGTCGACACTTGAACGGAAACCCTCTTTTTTAAAACCCGTCCGCAAGCCATTTTTCCTCCACTTTTTTCCATTTCTCCTTCGTGTGGTCCCCCTCCAACTTCCCTAAACCTCTAAACAGTAGATTTCCACCCTTCTCCTTTATCTTTTTGGGTAATCCTCTCCTCTCCTCTTGCTTTCCTTGGAATCAAACTTCTTTTTGACCGTGTTCTTAGTTTTGGACAACCGAAAGCCTTTGCATCTATCTACCCTCAAATCTCGGTTGTTTTTCAATTGAAATCACTTATTTCTTTCGTCCGTTTCTTACTTTTTCTTCATTTACTCTCGATTTTCTCCATTCTCACAAACCTATCTCACCATTTCACCTTCTCCTCTTTTTCAATCCATGAACCTCTCTTTCCCTCTCCTTTCCTCTTAGCCTTGCTTCATTGCACTTCTCCCTAAGTTACCCCTCTTCTTTCATATGGGTCCAAGAAAGCACTTGGCAGTAAGGAAAAGAAGATTGGAACAAGGCCAAAGTAGCACTGAGCGACGAAGAAAAGTCAGACATGAGTGTGAGCCAACCCCAGAGCCACCTGCACCAGTGCCAGCCAGCTTAGTTAAAGAGCATTGCTAGTGGGAGGCGTGTGGATATACCATTCTGGGATCAGCATCACTTCTTTATTGGAGATGTACTGAGAGATGCAGGTCTGGTTCATTTCTGTACGATGTCTAGAGATTCTACCCAGACCTCATCAGGGAGTTTTATGGATCCATGGCCACTGATGGCGTTGGATGGTCTGCTACAGTACGTGGGATCGAGATTCCAGTGACACCGGAGGTCATCAGTCACGTTTGGAGGATTCCACTTCACGGCACTGCTGCCACTTCGATCAGCGATAGAGAGCACGCCTTCAGATGTATTCTAGAGCGTGAGGATGTTAGCGGCATTTCCACAGTAGCCGCTAACCAGCTTTCACTGGAGATGAGAGTGCTGCATCACATCATCGCCCATATCTTGATTCCGAAGAGCGGGAGATTTGATTTTATCACTGAGCGTGAGCTGGTGTTGATGGTGTCCCTGAGACAGCAGACTCCCATCAACCTTCCCAGGATCATGCTTCAGCAGATGGGTGAGGCAGCATCTCACAGGAGACTTGTTCAGCCATATGGCATGGGGCTGACTCAGCTATTCAGGGAGCATGGTTTTCATTTGACGGTATACCCTTCAGTCAGCTGCAGCATACTGATACATATGGAGAGAAATCCCTGCATAGGATGGGATTTCGACTGATTGGTGACCCTGGGTGCGACGAGAGTCTGGCCAGGAGCCAGATGAGGAGGATGAGATCCGAGCAGCTGAGGCAGGGCCTTCAGAGCCTACTGATCATGGTACACCTCCTCGCCCAGCACCAGAGTCAGAGACTGCGGAGCCTGAGCCATTCACGCCACCACCCTCATCAGCTCCAGCACCTACTACTACTACTGCTACACCACGGAGGACTACAGTGAGGATATCGGACTTTGAGCAGAGAGTGACTGATCACATTTCAGAGGTCCGGATAGAGATTACTGGTGTACGACAGGAGCTACATGATCTGCGGATACACACAGATACACGCATTGGTGCTCTCTCAGCTAGTATGGATACAGGATTTCGACAGATCCTCAGCCTACTGAGATTAGCACTGCCATCAGGGACTGCAGATCCGACAGTATCTCCTCCACATTCTGATGATGATGATGATGATGATGACTCCAGTGGATACAGTGACAGTGATGGAGATTAGCCTGGAGCAGGTAGTTCTGATGTTCCACCTGCAGATCCGATTCCAGAGATACCCCCTTCTGCTGATCCTCCTTCTACTGATCTTCCGAGTACAGATCATCCAGCCATAGATGTGCCAGTAGATACTGAGCTTACAGAGTCACTATTTGAGACTATTACTGGGATTCCGGATGATATAGATGAGCATACAGAGACAGATATTGATGATCCCACGCTTATGAGCTAGTCAGCAGGCAGACCCCAGTTCAGTCTACTCAGCATACTGATCCGTCTACTCCTTCTGCTACTGCTTCAGTCGGGACACCTGTGGAGCCCTTTCCTCAGACCTATAGATCTCGTAGGACTACCCCTAGGTCTGGTCCCTCTCTGAGGACTCGGAGTCACTCTCATAGGACTCCAAAATCCTCATCTAGGATCTTGGCTCCTGTCTCTTTTGATATACCTTCTGATGAGGAGTAGCCTCATAGATTTACTTATTATACTTAGTTTGCTTTGTATGATCTGTTGTATCAGTGTTTTGTGCTTACTATGTAAGCAATTTTGTAACTGAATACATTTGTTTTTATTATATTGTAATATTTTACTGTCTGATACCAGCTCTTAGCATTTATCTTTTTAAACCCTCAAGATAGAATATTTTTTTATATTGAATGCACAAATTGAGGGGGAGCATGTATTTATGCAACCAAATATTTCATTATAATTGAACATAAGTTTCTTTAATATATCTTTCACTACAAAATTGGACTTTTTGATTCTTGACAAAAAGGGGGTGTATAGTAAAGTATATATGATTCTTATACTCCTTCTTATGTGTAGTAAAGTATATATGATTCTTATGAGTAAAGCTTGTATGTTTCTTATCTTTTTGACTCATGAGAATGTTTTCACAAAAAGAAAGAAGTAAATGAAAAGTAAAATCTTTTTGACTCTTGAAAATGGTTTCACAAAAAGTAGATGAAAAGTAAAATTTTTATGATATACTCATGCATGTAAGGATTCTTTGAAAATTTTTATCTTTGCTATATTTTGCTTTTGGACTTAATTGCATATATACTCAAGGTTTTGTCATCATCAAAAAGGGGGAGATTGTTGACTTTGGCTCCTTAGTTTTGATGATTAACAAAAGGTTGAGTATATGTTTGGACTAATGTTTCATCTCAAGATAAAGTTTCAGGACTTAGGTTATTCAAAAAGAGTATCAAGAATACAATGATGAAACTAAGTTTGCCTGATTTGGAAAAGAGCTCTTCTACCTTGGACAAGATCAAATTTCTCATATTGGACCTTCCTGTTAAGAAATAATTATCAAAAGAAACAAAGGCTTAGAGAAACTCAAGCATGGCATGCACATCTCTAGGAGTTTCAGAAAATTTTAGATCAGAGGTCGACCACCAGAGGTCGACACCTTGTCAAAGGTCGACCACCAGAGGTCGACTCAAGAAGAGAAGAAAAGTTTAGCATGGCCGGAACGGCAAAATCTCAGTGGCACGCTCCAGAGGTCGACCACCAGAGGTCAACACCTGTCCAGAGGTCGACACCAGAGGTCGACTCATAGCCTGAGAATTCAAAATAGGCAGAACTATGGTTTCTGGATTTTTGCCTAAAACAAACTGGAGGTCGACTCATGAGGTCGACACTTGATCCAGAGGTCGACTCATGAGGTCGACTCATGGCATAACGGCTAGTTTTTCTGAACTCTTGATTTGATTTCTAATGGCCATAAATGGCCATATTTTTGATTCTAACGGTCTTATGGAGTTGTTTCAGCATGAATGAGGTATTTAACCTCCACCAAACTTCAAAAAAGACAAGGAGACAAAGTGAAAAAGCTTAGAGTCAAAGTACAAAGCCTTCAATCAATTCCAAGCCAAAAAGAGTGAGAAAACCAAGAGATTCCTTAGCCAAAAGCTTTCCATCTTTGAGGAATCCAACATTCAAGTATTTGGCATTTAGTGAGGTCCAAAGATTCTAAGGGAAAAGGCTTGAAGAGTCTCCATCAAGAGCTACAACGAATTTTTTATTGCTCAAAAGGAGTTTGTTTAGTTTTATTAATTGTATTCATATTCTTTTGTCTTTAGCTAGTTTCAAGGGAATTTGAAACTAGTGTGAGGTTTGTTGGTGAGCCAATTGATAAAACCAACTAGGGTTGCTTGTAAGCCCGAAGCCAAAACAAGTGAGTGAGGTTTGTTGGTGAGCCAATTGATAAAACCAACTAGGGTTGCTTGTAAGCCCGAAGCCAAAACAAGTGTGTAAGGTTTGACTTGTGAGCCTGGTAAAACAAGTCGGCTATAATCTAAAGATTATAGTGGAAATTCCCAAGTGGAGCTTGGGGAGTGGATGTAGGTGCTAGGTGCACCGAACCACTATACTTCTTGTATGTTTGCATTGCTTCTCTTTTTATATTCTTTTGCTCTTTAATTGTTGATTTATTTCATTGCTTCCGTTGCACAATTATTTGAGCACTATCACTCTTCACCTTAAAACTTGGTAGCACATATATTGCTTTAATTTTTAAATACCCAATTCACCCCCCTCTTGGGCACCATATCTGGGCAACAGGCCGGCTCACCCATACGAGCCTAAAGGTAGGTTCGTAAACCAATTGTTTCCCTAAACAATTTTCAGTATTTCATTTTGCCCCAGAGAACACCCCAATCGGCCTTGGGGCCTTCAATTGCGGGTCTCTGGTTAGGTCCAACCATTAAAATAACAAATCCAATGCTTCTAGCTAACTAAAGACCAAGCCCGACTTTGGACGGCCCACCTGGTCCCGTTAAGGAGGTTGCACTAAACCATCATCGATCAGATAGAAATTTCAGTCATCGGATGTACACTCGTTCTTTGGAACTGCCAATGCACACCAAGCTAGTGGACACATTTCTAACCGACTTAATGGGAGGCTAAGACATTGTCAACTCCTTGACTTAGTCTTTTTAAGGACCTAATAATTTTAGAGGATTTTTAGTTGTGACAAATGAAAAGACAAGGACATGTGGTGCGGGCACCAGAATCAGAAAGAGACTCCATCCAATTCAAGCCCATTCCGAATCTTTATGGTTAGACTAGAGAGTCCGGTAACCTTTCTTTATTTTGAGTCCAAAAGAATCATGTAAGTCGAGTCCATGTTGGATCCTGTAATGTTTCTTTTGAGTCCAAAATAATCATGTAAGTCGAGTCCATGTCGGGTCTAGTCTTAGTCCAATCCAAATGGGTCAACTAGCATCAAGCCTAAAGAAGACTCACAATGTATACCCCAAATCAAGACAAAAGCCAACTCAATTGGGGACCACATGCCACATCACTTGCGCCACCTCAACTTGGGACCAAATGCCATGTCAAGAGGGGACCACATGCCACCTCACCACAAGAGGGCGCCATCCCAAGTTCAAATTCAAGGAAGTTGGCCAAGGAGGATTTCAATCAAGAAAATCAGCCCTCTCCCCTTATATTACTCCACTTGTTTAGGGATTTGAAATTTCAAAATTTGTGAGGCTTTATTTAAAGCCTTGGACGCCCCTTGTAAAGAGAAATTGATGAATGAATACAATTTTTTTCAGAAATTCTCTATGTGTTTCTATGTGCCTATGTGGATCTTTGTGCCTAAGTGAAACTCTTCCTCTCCTCCATCATTTCTTCTCCCTAATCCTTCTCTTTTACTCTTCATCTTCCAAGCAATCCTCTTCCTTCAAGGCGAATTAAGGACATCCTCACAAGAGAAGATCAGCACCAACACAAGCTTCCACCATGGCGCCAAGGATCATTTCCAACAAACTCTCCTTTTGAGTTCCATCAATCTTCTCATTTCTAATTAAGCTTCTAATCATCTTGGTTTCTTTGTTGCAGGGTTCTCTAGGTTCCAGATCCAGGAGGAAGGATTACTTGCTACAAACCAGAAAGTTAGATGGCCCATCTTATGTGGTATGATCTTTCATTTGAGAACCTTAAGAGCGAATCCCTTGTGCTTGAGATTTCAATGCTTGAACTCCTAGTCTTTTAAGATCAGGATCATTAAATAGGGCTAGCTTGACTTGTGTACGAATTCTAATCTTGTCCTATTTCTTTAATATTTTGATAGTCCTCCTAGCTGGGTTTAAGTATAAGCATTTAGGGTTTCTTATTTAGATCTCCTTGATCTTATATGTTGAATCACTCATATGCAAGTAGGAATTGCTAGTTAAATTTTTGTTAATCTCCTTTAGAGTCACATGATTGCATCCTCATCATGCATGCCACACCAATCTTTGTATCAGAGCATGGTAGAATAAGTTCCTGATTGCATAGCATTAAGTCCTTGAAGTACTTGGATCGGGGGCGTTACCAGGCCGTACGGTCTTAGGAGAAAGTAGGGTTTAAACACCCTCTCTTCCCATTCCACGGGGATCTCCTAAGGTGTGTCGGGGTGCCATTGTGATTGACCCATGAAAAAGAAAGCCAAAGGACTTCTTAGATTTCATTTGTGAATTTTGCATTGGGCACGTTCTGTTTTTTCTACTTGCTGTATTTTCTGTAGGCTGACTGTAATCCGCCTGCAACTCCAAAGGCAAGTATCACATTCCTCATTGGAATATTTTTTTTCCTGCTCCATTTTAGGTTTCTTATCACTGTTTTAAATTTCAACCTGAGAAAAAATTTACAAAAAAAACGAAAATTCCTGCAGTCCATCAGTGTTATTAGGATTTCTGTTCTGTTCTGTTCCTTTTTATTATCTTCATTTCAGAATCTACCAAGAATAGTACAGATTTTATTTTGAATTTTTGTTTCATCTGGTATGTCACCCAGAAGTTAGGAGTTTTCTGTGAGTTTTTTATATTTTCTGACATTTTTTTCTGCACTTATCAATACCACTTTTAAACTGCAACACACTACTTCTGCATCTGAAATTTGAAATTTGCATGCATCTCATGACAAATCAAATTAAGGGCACGAAATTGACATAGGGTCAGGATTTCATCACCTGTCCCTAGTCCAAAAATCACCAAATTGCATATCGACCCAATTCCTAACTAAAATTGATTAGACATTAATTGCCCTAGTGGGTTAGGAATATCAATTTGGTCGAGCCCGGGTTATTGTCAACTCATTGTGTCAACTAGTCTTGTGTGTGCCCTATTACTTGGTGTCTAGAATTGGGACTAAGGGCTTGGATACTGATCCGTCTATCGGGCCAATTCCACCGGGCCTAGGTAGGCCAGAGACAGGATCTCACACTCCCCTTGTTCTAAAACCTGGCCAAGTATAGAGTTACTACAATCTAGCTTGCCACCTTGATTAGGCAACTAGCTTGGAACTCTAGGTCCAGTTCAATTCAATTGGGAAAGCTTGTGCAACCCATTTCTTCATCTATTATTGAAAGCTGGTGTCAAGGATAGTGGTTAAGTGGCTCAAGCCTAAGCGGTTCTTGTGGTTTTTAATTAGGACCCAGTGAAAGCTGGGGGAACCTCCCACAGACCCACCTCCTGACTGGCCAGTGGAAGAGAGTAGCTGTTGATTTGATTGTATCTAGTCAACTTAGTTTATTTGGACTAACCGGTTTAGAAAACTCGTAGTTCAGGTCTGAGTCTAATTGTTTGCATGACAACTAGGTCAGGCACACATTACCACCCTTCACAAGCCCAACCTAGTTCATCAATGGATACTAGTATGGAAAGCCTTATGAGAACTATGATCGAGAAGATGGACCGTTTGGATGCTAAATTTGGTCAGTTCGAGGAAAGGATAAGAATCCTAGAAGAAGCTAGGTTGACCCCAACTGAACCACCTTCACCCAGATTACCTTCAGTTTATCCTAGAGCCCAACGACAGGAACACACACCTGACCCAATTCAAAGAAGACCGCATCAGGATTATGTTGATCATAGTCCAGAGCCACCTCCTAGAAGGCCTCACTATGATACTTTTGATCAGGATGATCGGGTCCTAAGGAACATCCGTCTAGATGCACCAACCTTTGAGGGAAACTTAGATCCTAAGGTGTACACAGACTGGGAGTCTGACATGGACCAGTATTTTGACTGGTATGATATGTCTGAAGAGAGAAGATTTTAGTTTGCCAAAATCAGACTAGTTCGTCAGGCTCGGTTATATTGGGGAAACATGGAACGCATATCAAGGCAAAGGGGAGATTTACTTATAGCAACATGGAGAGATATGAAGAGGAAACTTAGAGAGAAATATCTGCCTATGTCTTATCAGCAAAGGTTATTAGATCAGTGGCAACGATTGACACAGGGTAACAAGACCGTTTTGAATACGTTGCTAAATTTGATGAGTTTGTGATGCGATGCAACGTAGTCGAGTCTGAAGCAGCCACTTTATCAAGGTTTAGATCAGGGTTGAATGATGATATAAAAGGGGAACTGTTTTTAAGGGAAGTCCATGATTTAGATCAGGCATACCAAGTTGCCACGGACTATGAGAGGTTTCAAAGGAGAGCTACATTTAGACGACCTGAACCTATTAGGTTTAACCCTCCTGTTAGCAGGCCTAGTTCAGTCCCTGGTACAACCAATAGACCAAGATCCAGCTCGAATCCAATCCCTAGGCACAACCCTGCCATTCCCCTAATTCCTAGAGAAGACAAAGGAAAGAGCCCTGAAGTTCGAGGTGAGAGGGAGCGAGTCTGCTATAAGTGTCATAAACCAGGTCATTTCATGAGCCAATGTCCCTCTAGAGCTTTACATATAGGGGAGGCTGAAGAAGGTGAATCAGAACCCCTGGAGAATAATGAAGAGGAGGTTTATGAAGCAGGGGATTGCTTGGCTGATGAGTATGAAGGAGATGAAGAGAACATAGACTCATCAGATTTGCTAGGAGTTGTGAGACGTATCATGACACAGACCAAGGAGCAAGAAGACTGGCGTAGAACTAGCATCCTACACACATTTGTTAGGATAGGAGAAAAGGTCTGTAAGATCGTCATCGATAGTGGAAGCTGTGTCAATGCCATATCCACTAACACAGCCAAAAGTCTAGGATTACCAATTGTACCACATCCCAATCCATATAAGGTGTCATGGATCGATTCCACTTCTATACCAATCAAGTCAAGATGTCAGGTTCAAGTCCAGCTTCAATCCTATCGGGAAAAGATCTGGTGTGATGTGCTTCCTATGGGGGTAAGTAGCATCATCTTAGGCAGGCCATGGCTGTTTGATCATGATGTGACCATCTTTGGTCGATCAAACTCCTGTGCTTTCAATTTCAATGGCAAGAAAATTGTCATTCATCCAACCCAGCCTAAGGATAATGTCAAGAGAGGAGCTAGCAGCTTGAAAGATAAGAAGACTGGATTAAATTTAATAGGTGCAAATGAATTAGAGCAAGATATCATGGAAGGAGCACCTATTTGGGTAGTAGCTGCTAAGGAAATTAAGGACCACAGCCCTGTAGAACACCCTCAAGAGGTGGTCCAATTATTGAAAGAATTTGAGGATGTGTTTCCAGAAGATCTCCCCGATAACCTCCCACCTTTAAGAGACATACAACATGCAATAGATTTAATCCCTAGAGCGACTTTACCTAATTTGCCTCACTATAGGATGAACCCAACTGAACACCAGGAACTACAAAGGCAAGTGGGTGAACTTCTTAGGAAGGGGTTTATTAAGGAAAGCTTAAGTCCATGTGCAGTCCCTGCTCTGCTGACCCCTAAAAAAGATGGCACCTGGAGGATGTGTATAGATAGCCGTGCCATTAATAAGATCATTGTAAAGTATAGATTCCCAATACCAAGATTAGACGACATGTTAGATATGATAGCTGGATCAACAATTTTTTCCAAGATAGACCTAAAAAGTGGCTATCACCAGGTTAGGGTTAGGCCTGGAGACGAATGGAAGACCGCTTTTAAGACTAAAGATGGATTATATGAGTGGTTAGTCATGCCGTTCGGTCTGTCCAATGCACCCAGCACTTTAATGAGAATAATGAATCAGGTGTTAAAGGTTTTTATCGGAAGATTTGTAGTGGTCTATTTTGATGATATACTTATATATAGCAAAACAAAGGCAGACCACTTAACCCACCTGAAGCAAGTTTGTCAAGTCCTGAGAAAAGATAGTCTCTATGCCAATATCAAGAAGTGTGATTTCCTGACAAATAGAGTTATCTTTCTAGGATTCGTAGTCACATCTGAAGGGGTGTCCGCTGACCCTGCGAAAATTAAGTCAATAGTAGAGTGGCCTGTACCCAAGAATATCCATGATGTCCGTAGTTTCCACGGTTTAGCCACCTTCTATAGGAGATTCATTAGAGGGTTCAGTACGATAGTGGCTCCAATCACTGATTGTATTAGGAAGGGAAATTTCGAGTGGACTAAAGCAGCAGGTAAGGCCTTCCTAACAATTAAGGAGAAAATGACACAAGCACCTATCTTAAGGTTACCCGATTTTACCAAGGTGTTTGAGGTTGCTTGTGATGCTTCTGGGGTCGGAATTGGAGGTGTTTTGAGTCAAGAGAATCACCTAGTAGCATACTTCAGTGAAAAGTTAAATGAGGCGAGACTAAGGTATTCCACGTATGATAAGGAACTGTATGCTATAGTTCAAGCTCTACGATTTTGGAGGCATTATCTTCTACCCCACGAGTTTGTCCTGTTCTCTGATCACGAAGCTCTTAGGTTCCTTAGTTCTCAAAAGAAATTAAACCCTAGACACTGGAAATGGATAGAATTCATACAAGCTTACACGTTCGTTTTGAAACATCGTGCCAGTACTGAAAATAGTGTTGCTGATGCGTTGAGCCGCCGTTCTATGTTGTTAACCTTTGTGAGCACTGAAGTAGTAGGGTTCGATAGATTGAAAGATGAATATCCCACATGTCCTGATTTTGGTCACATCTATCAATCCCTCCAACAATGACCATCTAGTGAGCCTAGTGATTATACACTGTTAGATGGATACCATTTCAAAGGAAATCAGTTGTGTATTCCCAAGACCTCTGTTAGGGAATTTCTGATCTGGGAAGTCCATGCTGGAGGTTTAGCAGGACATTTTGGCAGGAACAAAACCATCCTAGCAATAGAAGAACAATTTTTTTGGCCTGGTCTTAAAAGGAACGTTGCCCAGATCGTAGCTCAGTGTCGGACCTGTGCTGTTGCAAAACAGCAAAGACAGAACACCGGTCTGTACATGCCCTTACCTGTCCCTGATGGTCCATGGAAAGATATCAGTATGGATTTTGTGGTAGGTCTACCTAAAACTTCAAGGAAACATGACTCTGTTTTTGTGGTTGTCGATCGTTTCTCCAAAATGGCGCACTTCATCCCGTGTTCTCAAACTTTAGATGCTTCGAAAGTGGCCAAGCTTTTCTTAGATCAGGTGGTTAAGCTTCATGGTTTACCCAAGACCATTGTGTCAGATAGAGATGTCAAGTTCACTAGCTACTTCTGGAAAACCCTCTGGCACATGTTAGGTACTAAGCTGAAATTCTCTACGGCCTATCATCCTCAAACCGATGGCCAAACTGAAGTAGTAAACCGAAGCTTAGGAAATCTCATAAGATGTTTAGTCGGCGACAACCTAAGAAACTGGGACTTACTACTTCCTCGCGCTGAATTTGCCTACAACAGTTCGATTAATAGGTCTATTGGAAAAAGTCCATTCGAAGTGGTCCATGGATACAGACCTAGGAAACCTTTAGACCTAATTCCATTACCAGTACATACACGAATATCTGAGTCTGCTGAGTCATATGCACAGCATGTTAAGGGTTTGCACAAGGAGATTAGTCAGAAGATTCAAACAAGCAATGAACTCTATAGGCATATGGCTAATTCACATAAATGGTTAAAGGAATTTAAAGAAGGAGACTCTGTAATGATTAGGCTTAAACCAGAAAGGTTTCCTCCAGGAACTATGAAGAAACTCCATGCCCGGGGAGCCGGACCCTTCAAAATAATAAAGAAAATTGGACCTAATTCTTATGTAGTAGACTTACCACCTAGTTATGGCATTAGTTCTACATTTAATGTTTCCGATCTGAAAGAATACAAGGAACCTGCATTGATACCGGATGAACCTTTTGGTCCTAACACTTCTCTTGAGAGTGAAATGCCAATTGAGTGTCCACCACCAAATATTCTTGAGCGAAAGGAAAGAATTGAAAGGATCTTGAATGACCAGATCATCACTACTAGAAATAAGGGCTACCAACGCTATCTGGTTCGATGGCAAGGACGTCCTGAACCTGAAGATTCCTGGATCACCAAAGAGGACCTACAACAAATAGACCCAGATATATTAGAAACTTATCACTCGACAGGGTCGAGTTCCTCCCACCCGGGGAGAATTGGTGCGGGCACCAGAATCAGAAAGAGACTCCAACCAATTCAAGCCCATTCCGAATCTTTATGGTTGGACTAGAGAGTCCGGTAACCTTTCTTTATTTTGAGTCCAAAAGAATCATGTAAGTCGAGTCCATGTTGGGTCCTGTAATCTTTTTTTGAGTCCAAAATAATCATGTAAGTCGAGTCCATGTCGGGTCTAGTCTTAGTCCAATCCAAATGGGTCAACTAGCATCAACTCTAAAGAAGACTCACAATGTATACCCCAAATCAAGACAAAAGCCAACTCAATTAGGGACCACATGCCACATCACTTGCACCACCTCAACTTGGGACCACATGCCACGTCAAGAGGGGACCACATGCCACCTCACATGCCACCTCACCACAAGAGGGCGCCTTCCCAAGTTCAAATTCAAGGAAGTTGGCCAAGGAGGATTTCAAGCAAGAAAATCAGCCCTCTCCCCTTATATTACTCCACTTGTTTGGGGATTTGAAATTTCAAATTTGTGAGGCTTTATTTAAAGCCTTGGACGCCCCTGGTAAAGAGAAATTGATGAATGAATACAATTTTTTTCAGAAATTCTCTATGTGTTTCTATGTGCCTATGTGGATCTTTGTGCCTAAGTGAACCTCTTCGTCTCCTCCATCATTTCTTCTCCCTAATCCTTCTCTTTTATTCTTCATCTTCCAAGCAATCCTCTTCCTTCAAAGAGAATTAAGGACATCCTCACAAGAAGAAGATCAGCACCAACACAAGCTTCCACCATGGTGCCAAGGATCATTTCCAACAAACTCTCCTTTGAGTTCCATCAATCTTCTCATTTCTAATTAAGCTTCTAATCATCTTGGTTTCTTTGTTGCAGGGTTCTCTAGGTTCTAGATCCAGGAGGAAGGATTACTTGCTACAAACCAGAAAGTTAGATGGCCCATCTTATGTGGTATGATCTTTCATTTGAGAACCTTAAGAGCGAATCCCTTGTGCTTGAGATTTCAATGCTTGAACTCCTAGTCTTTTAAGATCGGGATCATTAAATAGGGCTAGCTTGACTTGTGTGCGAATTCTAATCTTGTCCTATTTCTTTAATATTTTGATAGTCCTCCTAGCTGGGTTTAAGTATAAGCATTTAGGGTTTCTTATTTAGATCTCCTTGATCTTATATGTTGAATCACTCATATGCAAGTAGGAATTGCTAGTTAAATTTTGGTTAATCTCCTTTAGAGTCACATGATTGCATCCTCATCATGCATGCCACACCAACATGGATCATCCTCCCACTGAATGAATCAGATTTCAGGAGGGTTGAAATAAATCAACAAATTGATCCATGGGCACCTATAGATCAGTCAGACCGATCAACCTGGGTGACATGGGTTAACTCGAGTCATTGAACTTTTCCAATCAGTTATGGTCGACTCGACTAGCCAGGTAGGTGAGATCATGGGTGAGTATCCACCATTAGCCATCTTTCCTAGACACCAACCAAGTTGGCTAGGAAAGAGGTAGCCTCATACAACCATGATCACAATGCCAAACCTACCTTGACACCAGTCAATTTACCAGACTTGATCAGATTAGCCTAAAGACTCGGGCATCCACTGAGCCACTAATTGGATCCATTTTAGAAGAACGGATCAACTAATCTAACTATTAGATTGTTCTAAAGAAGGGCCTTAAACAACTTTTGTTTAATCTTCTTGTAATCCAGTTCAACTAAACTTAGGTCTAACCCAGTTATGGACCCAACTAGTCAGCTAACCCAATTAACCCCAAATGGCTTATGCAAATTTTGATTAGATTTCATAAACCTAAAAAAAAAAAATTTTATAAGCCAAACACTTAATTAAAATATTTTTTAATTAAGTCTCTATGTAAAACAATTTTACATAACAAAAAATCTTGCATCAAGATATTTTACACATATTTTATATTCATATAAAACATGCCTAAAACATGTATCACCAAATTAAAATAATTTTTAATTTTAATATTCTTTAAGGATCCTTTTGAAAAGGCCAACACAGACGATCCGCATCGTGTCAAAGATACACGGTCATGGTGAAGGTCTCAACTATATTCCAAAAAGAAATTTGGAAACATATTTAGATTAAAACAATTTTAATCTATTAAACATGGATACTAGATTAGATTTTACATGCAACCTGGCTCTGATACCATTGAAAAAAACCAGTGTAGGTGGTTTAACATGATCCTACACTAGGCATGCAAACAATAGCGGGAGCAGATAGGATTTTAAAGACTTTTTTTTTTTAAAATCCGTGCAGCGGAAATCTGCTTCGCCCAGAAACTAATCTAATTCTAGTTGCAATTAGGCATGTAGGATAATATAAAATATTTGCAAAAAAATTGAATTAAAAATTCAATCCATGCAAGATTAAAAAAAAATTAATTTTTTTTTTCATACCTTATTCCGACTGGAATAACTCTGGGATAAAGCTGGAATAGGCTGGAATAAGTGGGATAAACTTATTCCAGTCTTCTTCCTTGGACTGTGGAAAACTCTATTTTGGGGTTGAAAAATGTTGCCGGAATGATGGCTTCCGGACCTCCGTTTGCTCCCAAATTTTGGCAGCGGCAAGGGGGACAAGTGGTCTTCGATCTCCAATCGAAATCTGCAAGAAGAAGTCAGCCAAAAGGGTGTAGAAACTCACCCAACAACGTGCTGCCATAATTTTGTTGCAGAAAACTAGCAGGCTTCAGTCTTCGTTTTTGAGCAACAGTAGCAAATCTGGCTCACCTTGCTTGCCCCAGTAGTAGAAGGGTACTCCCTCTAGAGGAGAGACATGCCGGGGACCCTCCGATCCACCTTCACGCACGGTGCTAGCCGTTGGAAGGAGACTCAATCACAATGGATGGCAGCAACCAGGCCTTGCTGCAGTCCAGGCTTTGAGCACTCTAAGAGACATAGAAATGGACCTTGTAACTCTCCCTCTCACCCTCAAAAACTCAGCCCTACCAGCACCCAATGGATGGAAAGGACCAAGCTCTCAAACAGGGGGATCTCTCAGCCTCTCAAAGAAGAACACCCAGATTTCTATTTGCTGTTTCACGGTGAAAGAACTATATGCTGAAACAGGGGATAGCTGTTAATATAGGCAGCAGGGAGGAAGAGGGAGAGACAGGGAGAGGAAGAGCCCCCGATTGCCGTTCTCCCATTTAATAGCAATAAACGAGGATTTAAACACATCTAGTGGAGGGAGAAGAAGAGACGTCGCCCAGCTACGTTCGGTCGTTTGGCCTTCTTCGAATGGAGTTCCAATCAGTGAAAACACCATGTAAAATAATCACCGGTTCAAAAGAAAAAACTGGTTCAATTTAACCGGTTCATTCCCATTTAAACTAAGTGGTTCAATCCAATTGAACTGGTTCAAGCCCAATAAAATTGGTTCAATTGGTTCACAACCAATTGGAGGCCGAAACGAACTCCGAATCAGTTCAAAATTGATTCAGAAAAATCCTGGCATAGTGCTGGTCAGCCCGGAACAATTTCTGGTTGACACAGACAAGGGCAAGACGGGAAAAAGAGTGCTCAAAAAAAAATACTGTGACCATAAAACCGAGATGATTCCCAATCGTAATCAGTATCCGGATCAGAGAGTAATCCTCTATGGCGTGTGACCTCATAGGTTTGAACCTAAACGGTAGCACAGGAACAATTCCAGTACCATCATAGGAAACCATCTAGCAATGGGTCTCGACGTCCGGATAGGTCAAAGATGCAAGAGTAAACTATCGAACCTCTGACATATGGTTACCGTATAATTCATCCCTTTGACCTCTAATGCTCAGGATGACTGAGATTGGGCTACCAACCCAGACTGAGTCAGTCGACTACGTGTCTCAACCTCGCAAGCCCAGTGACTCTTCACTAGGGCTACCCCGGCCGAGGATTTGCTAAATTGAGATACTGCGAGACATTCAATCCAAACTATTTGGACAGGTCAATTCCATCTTGGTCCATCACTGCTCCACAAGTACTTGCCTATACCCAGAAACCTTCCGTCACCTGATTAAAAATCCGGGTAGTCCGGCACCAAAGCACAGGGAGTTGCTTGTAAGCTACCATGATGACCTCAGGTCAGAGGGACACATATACCCATATCCAATCATGAGTATCCCTTTGGCAGAAAGGGGCTGCATGGAGTCACGTTCAATAAGATACCACATATCCCACTTGTAGATCACATCAGTGTCACCACACTCATTTGGTCAAGAGGACAACCAAACAATGTGAACTACAACAACCTATACTTGATATATTGGCGTCCAGTACAATATATCCTTTGGTTGTGAACAGGGTTTAAGGACCACTCGATACCTCCTCTCTGTATCGAAGTCAATGTAGTCCTAAGGACTTCATCACATGGAAAGAGTTCATTTCAGGGAAATAATATGTGATGAGCTGCCAAAAAAAATATTTTATTAATTCATAAAAAGAATACAATAATGAGCTCAACCGTCTACAACCCAGGCGATTGGCTTTGGGACATAATTCCCAACACTTAGAGCCTCAAGGCAAGATGCCTCGGCCAAAACATGTACATAAGCAGTTGAGAAGCAAAGGGAGGAAGATTGATGAAATGCAAAGAGTGCAAAAGTACACAAGTGGAGAAGGTGAAGAGAAATTTCAATGATAAACATGAAGTTTTTACATTATGTCTGGACCACGACAGGCCGGGCAACCCAGACAAAAACAATAAAAAAGGAAAAAGATATAAGGAGCCCTTGTGCTACTCGGTTGGCTCCTTCTCGGGATGGTGCATGGATGGGGCTTCATATTCCAGGGCCTCTAACGATGGAGCTGCATCGACGGTGGCCGCTAGTTCCTCAACTTCGGCCAAGTCTGGTGCTGAGTTCTCACACGGGGTAGTCGGGAAGGCGAGCTTGTCCAGGTTCTTATCTAGAACAATCCCCACCACCTTGGATCGACAATACAAAATCACTTGAAGAAGGAGTCCATGGCCAGCTCATGGAACTCAGCATCGAACTCTCCTCCGAGGCCTTGTACTTTGAGACCACCTCGATGGCCTCCTTCTTCGCAACCTCTACCTGACCGACCACCACCACAGCCTTCTCTTCGACGGCCATAGCCTTCTCTTCAATGGCCACAACATTCTTCACGACGGTAGTGGCCCGCCCCTTCTCCGCCTCCAATTGGGTCCGGATGGATTGGGTCTGTTCCTTCTCATGGGAAGCCTTGGTGCTGAGCTCTTTCACCTTGGACTCCTTGGCCTTGAGCTCCTCAACCCAGCTTTTGGACCGACTCCTCTCTCGGTCCAAGGACTCTTCCAGCTTTTTGATGCACCTCTCAGTGCTTGCCACCTCGCCCCTCAGCTCCTTATTCTTTAGCTCTGACTCCCATGTAGTATTCGGCTTCAGCTTGACCTCGACCATCAAGGACTCAAGCTGTGCAGCCCGTTGCTGGTCCATCCTCATCTAGTGCTTGCAGTAGTCCCAGATGTGCAAGAGGTCAGCCCTTAGCTACACCAAGGAAGACATCAGCCATAAAAATAAAGAGAAAGAAGAAGAAGAAAGGGAAGGGGTGAGGGGAAAGGAAAGGAATACTCATTGAGAAGAGCTGAGGAAATGTCCAATGAATGGCATTGTCTAGGAGCTTCCCTGCCTTCTCCCACCAATCACATGACTGGATGGTGATGTCCATCATGTGCTCGGCAAGGTCTTGATCCCGAACCAATGAGGAATTTATTGCCACCTCGAAGGGCAGCTTGCGAGGATCCTTCTCCCTCTTCTTCGTTGATGATGCGGTGTCGCCCCCTCCTCTAGTCGAGGAAGCCTCGGAGGCACGGAGGGGGCTCGGTGCCACTCTGAACAGTGCCACCGATGGTGGCTCCACTTTCTCCTACTCCCCCTCTTCTTCCACCTCGACGATCTCTGTAGATGGAGGCACCATAGTGGCGGTAGCAGTAGCAGACCTGGCTCGAGCGACCATGTCAGTCTCTCATACTGGGGGCAAGTCACGATGTCTTGGTGATAGGCTCTGCTCTCTGCCTGCTCTGGTCAGGGGTAGGGTCTGCCCTCCCCCTACTCGGCTTGGCTGGCACGGTAGGTGCAGCTCTCGCGCTGTCCTCTTCCTGGGCTATCTTTGATGGGGAGTCTTTGCCCCCACCGACGGACCCCACTTCCAGAAGAGTGCAAGGAGGTCATCCATTGAATACTTCATGCTTGCAAAAATTAGAGCGGGGCCCGTTCCGAGCTAGATTATACAAAAATAAAGTAGAAAGAAATAAAGCTCGAGCCAAACTCACCCAACTCCCGCATTAGGCTAACTTCGGCTTTGAATAAGTTTCACTCTGACAGCAGAACCTCAAGAGAGGGGATCTGGTCAGCGCGGAGTTGGTCGTAGATTTATCGATTAGCCGCTTCGATGGAGGAGTTCGATTTTGGTGTCTAGTCTAGGTCGCTCCAAACCCAGTCGACCCCATTGATCGAAGTGAAGAAATACTTACTCTTCCATCCCTTGATTGAAGAGGGAAGCTCAAACTTAATGCCCTTTAGGCAAGAAGAAATAGACCACCAACCATCCTCGGTCCGGTGGCACTTCAGGGTGAAAAAGGCCCTGAAGAGGGAGAAATAGGCAACTATCTCGTGGAAGTGACACAGGACGAGGAAGCAGAAGATGGTCTGGACCATATTTGGAACTAGCTGAGCTGAAACCAAGCGGTAGTTGCTGAGGATAGAAATGAAGAAGGTGTCGAAAGGAAAATGAAGACCCCCTACGAGGGACACTTGTAGAGGGCTATCCAGCCCGGCCCACTGGAGGTGACCCATTTCCCTGGTCATGGGATCGAGAGTCGGATGAAGTCCAGGACACCATAGGTCTCCCAGATGATAGAGAGTTCCTCATCGGTTATTGTTGAAGCGACACCACCGGGACCACTCGGTCGAGAAGCTTCAATCACATGTTCGGGTGAAGGTGGAGGCGGGGAACAAACCCTAGTTTCCCCGATGACAATCCCCATAGGGCAAGGCCTTCTACTAATCTCGAAGCGCACCTCTTCCTCATCATCGGAGGAAGAAGGTGTCCTCAGTTGAGAAGGCCCGGCCTCATTGGGGTTGGTCGAAGAATGGAAATTCCTACCCTAGCGAGACATTTATAAGAGGAAGACAAAGGTCAAAGTACCGAGAAAAAGGAAAAGATGGATGAAGTCCAAAAGAATCCTAGCCCCAAGGAGGAGTTCTACCCAATCAAAAGAAGGAGAAGGGGATGATCTTGGCTAGACCTTGGAGGAAAAGGATGGTCGAAGGAGAAGAAGGAGCTCTGGTATGATGGTGGGCATGCGAAGTTTGGAAGGAGATGTGTTTTGGAAAAACTAACTTTCTTTTCAAAGTGACCAGACCCAAAACTGTGCCGTTACAAAGCTGCCATCAGTGGATCTATGCCACGTGTCAGCAACTAGTGGAGGGTGATGCTTCGTTTCGACCATGATCGCTTTGAATTCTATGCCAGCCATAAAGTCTCCTCGGACGAGTCCACGTGTCTCCCCCACATTGACTTGGGGAACCGCCTCATGAAGCATCGACGATCATGGCAATTATGGCATCGAATCTTTGTAATTCCATGTCAGCACTACATTTACTCCCTTCGCACCGAGCGCCGCATGCCAACGGAACTCGAGGGTGGGGGGAAAATGATGTGGCAGGATCGCTGACGTGGAACCTATGTCAGACCCAGTCAAATGCAATGTTGGAGGAAGCTACCACATCGAGTATCTCTCCTCGGACTCCTTCACCAGGTGGCTACCTCGAGGTTGAGATGCGAAGGCTGAAGTCGAGCTTTGCCTCTCCAGAGTCCTTCACCAGGCGGCTCCCTCGAGGTCGAGATGCCGTGGCCAAAGTCGAGCTCCACCCTCTTCCGGACTACTTTGCCAGGCAGCTCTTTCGAGATCGATATGCCATGGCCAAAGTCAAGCTCTACCCTCTTCTGGACTCCTTTGCCAGGCGGCTCCCTCGAGGTTGAGATGCCATGGCCAAAGTTGAGCTCCACCTCCTTCCAGACTCCTTCGCCAGGCGGCTTCCTCGAGGTCGAGATGCCATGGCCGAAGTTGAGCTCCACCCTCTTCCGGACTCCTTCTCTAGGTGGCTGATGCTGGATAACTCTAAGATTGCTAATGATGCAGGAAAAATAATAAACTAATTTTCTTGTGATTTTTATAATTTAGGTTTGTAGGCTAAATTCCAAAGTTAAGTAAAAAACTAGCAGATAAAGTAGCAATGCAAAGAATCACCATGATCATAAAATAACTCATGCAAAATAATGAAAGTCAGGACTTGGGATTTAGAAACTCCTAGTTTAGGATAGCTTATCTTTAGCATATCAGATATCAAGAAAAGGGAAGGATGTTACCAATCAGTGATTTGAAGAACTCCCGATGAAGAGATCACACATCACTCTGATTAGAGCCTAGATGATGAAGCTCGGTACCCTTGAATTTGATGATTGATTTGGGCGGTCATAGAGAAAAGGAAAGCCTCCTCTGGGGAGGTGAAACATCTCGGGGATCCTGCAAAATGATAGGGGTCAATCAAAATAGCAATTAAATAAAGGAAATAACTAGGGTTTAGAAGGAATCAGGTTAGGGTTTAAATGCTGGGCGGCAAGGAAGCAGATCTAGCTCTTGATCTGGGGCATCTTCAAGGCTGCTTCTCAAGGGCGTGGATAATGCTTGGAAGCTTGATTCGCTTTTATGGGCATGGAGGATTGCAAAGGATGGTCAGCCACCACAAGAACAAGGAACCAAACAAACCAAAAAGATAAAGTAACACAAACACAAGCTCGCAAGCTCAAATAAATTTCACCAGGGTTTTTAATATCATGAATAAAAATTGCTTACAAGAGGGGGAGGGGTGGGGTATTTATAGAAGTTCTACAAGTCCTCTCTTAGTTAAGATAGGATTACAAAGTTGAGAGGGAGAGGGATTACAAGTTTGCTTAAGACTAGGAGAATACACTTTGAATGAAAATAAAATTGGTTCTCCTTATTTTACTTGGATTTCTCTCCTCATTTTACTTGGTCCAAGGGCTCTCTTTAGGCTTGGGCACCAATATAGAGTTGGGCTTGGCTTTAGGGTAGCAAGGGGTGTCCTCCTTTGGATTGGTGCATGGGCTTTGGGCCCTGGAAGCTGGGATGCCCTTGTATCAGCATATTCCATGAAATCTTGGTTCTAGGGCTCATAATTTGACTCCTAGGCTTGGAATCTCTTGGCTTGGGGTGCTGGCATATTCCTGGAATCATGGGGCACCTGGCATCGGGCATATTTTGGAGCATCTGGAGGGAATTTAGCATTTGGAATGTCATTTGAAGGGAATCAGGGCATCTGGAGAGCATCTGGAGGGTATCTAAGGCTCTGGGGTGTCAAACAAGATCCCATAAGCTGATGAAAATGCCTCTGGCTCTTAGGTGAGGCCTGGTAGAACTCCAAAATAGGGTATCCTCTTCTCTTGTTCAAAATTTGAACTCATACTAGACTCATGGCTGAAGTACAGGACTCAATATACTAACTAGGGTTGAGGGTTGAGACAAATCAACTAACCTCAACTTATTACAGGACTCAATCTTAATTGATTACAAAACTTTTAAAACATTGACACATGAATAAGTAAACCATATGGGATCCAGTGATTTGTGTTTGATCCTGGTATCCCCACCAATTCTCCCGGGGTGGGAGGAACTTGACCCCATCGAGTGAGGGTCAATTTGGCTCAAGGAGGGTCTTAGTTGAGGCGTTGCAGATCCGCTCCAGCATTCCACAAGTTCTTAGATTCTAGCCGACCTTACCACCGGACCAAGTACCACTGACCATCTCTATCCCAGGTACCGATAGCTTAATCATCCTGAGTTCTCTCAAACTTTTCCTTACTAAAAGGCCAAATTATGTGGTCGCTCACAAAGAAAGGGGTGGGCTCACTCACAAAGAAAGGGAGTGGCTCAAGGGGCTCGTTGGGTATCATTGCTGGCTCTCTAGACTCTAAAAGATCTGCGATGATGAAGGTGGAGCTAATACCTTAATCAGGTGATATCTTAGGCACATAGGCATTGGGTCCATTACTCTTCGTTATTTTGGATAGGCCAGCTTCGTGAGTAGAAAATTCCTTTTTCATCACATATTCCTTTGCATAAAATACTTTATCTTTCCTTTGGGAATTAGCCAAGTTGTTATTTAGTTCGTTACTTATGTTCAACTCTTGACTAATTTTTTTTATGCATATGCTGTGCAGAGCTAGTGTAGGTGCAAACATGTAATTCAGGCTATGCATTTATTGGACTCAACTAATACCTAATAGACTCGACTAGACATCCCTATCAAAGAAAATTTTATTGAACTCTACATGACAAAACCTAACAAACTATAGACTCATTAGGTTTGACCCTTGCATGGCATGCACATGAGAACTTACTATGTATTGCTACTAGGTTCCATAGGGTTCTCCTAAAGTAAGATGCAAACATGACATGAATCATGAACGAATGCAACCTGCAAATTCTTATAAAATGCAACCTAATACAGAAAAAAATAGAAGAAGTTTTAGGAAAGGGCAGAAAATAAGATGTAGGTTCAGGGTTAGTCTGGCAGGAAAAGGGTTCGGGATTGATTGGATAGAATGGAATTCAAGGTGTGTCAGGAATTAGTCCTAGACTAATAAGGTTTACCATTTGGGGAAGAATGGGTCATTAATTTCAGGGAAGAGATCAATTGGAGTTATAGGAATAACTTCATCCCGAGGGTACTGATAAGAGATCAAATCCTTAATAAACTCTTCTGGCTTATGAAGTTCAGGATTAGATTCTACAATTGAGTCCTCTTTTAAAGTCTACTCAGGTAGAGTTGCAGTCACAAGGTCATGGGTTTCATCCTCTAATGATTCTTCCACTACAAGTTCAGCTTGGGTGTGGTCAGGTTCAACTAATGTTGGGTGGTCTTCTATGTGTGTATGGTCAGGGTCAACTGATTCAAAGGTGGCTTTTACCTGGGTATGTATTGATTCAACTAACTCTAGGTCATCTATGGGGAACTCCTCTTCTTCCTCCTCGTACTCGTCCACTAAGCTTGGGTCAGCCTCATATATCTCCTTTTCAATATCTTTCTAGTGAACCAATAAGGTGGTAAGAGGTGGTTGGCTAAGGGATACCTGACTAATACTAGGTTCAAATCTAGGGGTATTAATCCTATAGGGTTCAAGTCGACTAAGGGATAGTGGGTTACTACTGGGTTCATATCTAGGGACTATGGGTTCCTGGGGATTATAGGGCAAGGGATCAGCTCTATGGGCCTTGTCTAGGGTTCCAATTTGGTCATCTAATGGATCAATCCAATGGATCATTTGGTTATTGGGTTGGGTCATCTGGTTAATTTGGGTAGTTAATTGGGCAAGATGGGTTTGGGTTTGGATATTTGATTGGTTCATTTGGGCTAATTGATCTTGGGTTCGGGTGTTGGATTGGTCAAACCTACGATTCATTTGGGCAAACTAGTTCATGATGGCCTCAAAGTTGGAATCCATGGCTAAGTCAGTTTGGGGTTTAGACTTCTGATATTGGGCTCATAATCTAGTGATCGTACAATCAAACAATCAATCATAATGAGATGGTGCAGCCAAGCATGCAAAATGGGTTAGCTTAATCTAGGGTTTCCTAGACCTAGAGCCAAAACTGAATGGGTCAGCTCAACTTATGCTTAACCCAGTAGCTAATCCTTCCTCTAGCCAAGTAAAGGGTGGGAGTGTGGTAGGCCCCCCTGCTTTCGTAGGGATCCAATTAAAAACAACAACACCACTTAGGTTGTTTGACTATGGACCCTCAGCCTTAGACATCAGATTTCAGTAATAGCCATAGGATTAAATGCACTAGTTGGCCCACATAGCTCAGACCCGACCTGTGGGTGTCACTTAGCCCTCTAGGGCAAATTAGGTCTAATTAATTTTAATTAGGCTTAGGTCAGTATGATGATGGTTGTTTTGGGCCTAGGACAGGTGATGAAATCCTGTCCTGATGTTATATTGACTGCCCTTAAGATTAGATTAAGGAGATGATGGCATTCGATGGTCCTGATTCAATCTAAACTAATCAAAAAATAAAATATTTTATGTGTGTATTTTGAGGTTTCAAGTTAAGTTTAGGTTGATTAGGTTAGCTAACAAATAGGGCTTGGGATTGGGGTGTGTGGAAGTTGATTAGGTTTGGTTGAGTCAAGTGCAGAAATATCAGAATTAGGGTTCCGGAAGATGCAGATTCTGACATAGTTTCCAAGGCAGTAAAAAATCAAAAAAATTCAAGAACATGGGATGGGCGGTTTAGATTAGCTCTACCAGATTTTATGCAAAACAAAAATCAAATGATGATGCAAATCCTAGAGTTTTTAGACTGCTATAGAAATCTTAGGATTTTTGTTAGGGTTTTTAATGTGCCAAATTTTAGTAAATTTGCTTTTCTATAAAATTAATTAAAAATTATTATATAATAGATAACAAGACAAAGAAAAATTCATGCAAATTTATAGAAAAATAAAATTTATAGGTGATCAAAATTAAAAAAAAAAGACACCTAATGTAGTGGATAGGATGCAGAAAATTTAGGAATTAGGGTTTTGTGACTCTGATGTAGATAAAAACTATCCTAAACCTGCTCTGATACTAAACTAATACGGGATGACTCTAAGATTGCTAATGATGCAGGAAAAATAGTAAACTAATTTTCTTGTGATTTTTATAATTTAGGTTTGTAGGCTAAATTCCAAAGTTAAGCAAAGAACTAGCATATAAAGTAGTAATGCAAAGAATGACCATGATCGCAAAATAACTCATGCAAGATAATGAAAGTCAGGACCTGCGAATTAAGAAACTCCCAGTTTAGGATAGCTTATCTTTAGCAAATCAGATATCAAGAGAAGGGAAGGATGTTACCAATCATTGATTTGAAGAACTCCCGATGAAGAGATCACACAGCACTCTAATTGGATCCTGGATTATGAAGCTTGGTTTCCTTGAATTTGATGACTGATTTGGGTTATCCTTGAGGCAAGGAAAGCCTCCTCCGGGGAGGTGAAACACCTTGGGGACATCTGGGGTCAATCAAAATAGCAATTAAACAAAGGAAAGAACTAGGGTTAGAAGGAATCAGGTTAGGGTTTAGAAGCTGGGCGGCAAGGAAGCAGATAAACCTCTTGATCTGGGGCATCTACAAGGCTGCTTCTCAAGGGCATGGCTATTGCTTGGAAGCTTGATTTGCTACTGTGGGATGGAGGATTGCAAGGGATGGTCGGCTAACATAGGAACAAGGAACCAAACAAACCAAAAAAACAAAGTAACACAAACACAAGCTTACAAGCTCAAATAAATTTCACCAGGTTTTTTGATATCATGAATACAAATTGCTTACAAGAGGGGGAGGGGTGTGTTATTTATAGATGTTCCCTAAGTCTCTCCTAGTTAGGATAGGATTACAAAGTTGAGATGGAGAGGAATTACAAGTTTGCTTAAGACTAGGAGAATACACTTTGAATGAAAATAAAACTAGTTCTTGTTATTCTACTTGAACTTTTCTCCTTATTTGACTTGGTCCAAGGGCTCTCTTTGGTCTTGGGCACCAATATGGAGTTGGGCTTGGCTTTAGGGCAGCAAGGGGCATCCTCCTTCGGATTAGTGCATGGGCTTTGGGCCCTTGAAGCTGGGATGCCTTGGTATCAGCATATTCCTTGGAATCTTGGTTTTGGGGCTCATGGGCTTGACTCCTGGGCTTGGAATCTCTTGGCCTGGGGTACTAGCATATTCCAGAAATCATGGGGCACCTAGCATCTGGCATATTCTGAAGCATCTGGAGGGAATCTGGCATCTTGAATGGCATCTAGAGGGAATCAGGGCATCTGGAGAGCATCTGGAGGGTATCTAAGGCTCTAGGGTGTCAAATAAGATCTCATAATTTGATGTAAATGCCTTTAGCTCCGAGGTGAGGCCTAGTAGAACTCCAAAATAGGGTATCCTCTTTTCTTGTACAAAATTTGAACTCATACTGGACTCATGGCTAAAGTACAGGACTCAATATATTGACTAGGGTTGAAGGTTGATACAAATCAACTAACCTTAACTTATTACAGGACTCAATTTTAGTTGATTAGAAAACTTTCAAATCTTTGACACATAACTAAGTAAACCATATGGGATCCAGTGATTTGTGCATGATCCTTGTGTCCCTACCAGTGGCTCTCTCGAGGTCGAGATGCCATGGCCGAAGTTAAGCTTCACATCCTTTCGGACTCCTTTGCCAGGCGGCACCCTCGAGGTCAAGATGCCATGGCCAAAGTTGAGCTCCACCTCTTTGAGCTCGCCCATGTCGAACGAATGGATCGGTAGCTGAAGGATGTCGTCGCCTTCCTTGAATGGCTATGAGCCACCTAAGGCTCACGGAAAGGAGCCCGCTAGGTCGCAATAATTGCCCCCAACTACAACTTACATCAACAGTGAAAGGATCCCCCGATCGAGGTGCTATGCTCCCTATCAACCATCTGTGCCACCTAAAGAAGAAGTCAACTTAGAAGATTCAAATCTAGGAAGCGGTTGCACCCTGATCGTGGCTCTACCAGGTTTCCCAAAATGGAGCGACCAGAGGGAGGGTCAGAGCATTCAATGATGTTCCCTTTCATGAATGAGGAAAGGCGCCTCCGGCATGGCAAAGAATGTAGCATCACCAGCAAGGGAGGAATACCGAGATAGCCAGGTGACGGCCATCCTTGTTAAAAAAAGCTTTCCAAGATCACCAGAAGGAGATAAGTCATGAATGGGCGGAAGGGCGGCATACAGGAGAGCATCCAGGAGACCCAGTGCTCTAGGCTACCGGAGACCAGCCGGAAAGGTCTCGATGGACACAGCCAAAAGCCTGAACTCTCCTCCACTACCACTTCCATCACTCTACTCTGCACCAGTCCATACTCTCCAAGCACACATTCATTTTTCTCCTCCTAGCATGGAGTCCACCTACAGGGCTTGATTGGGAAGATTTGTTTCCCTGGATCGTCATTGACTTGAGCATCGGAGTGGCCTCACTATGATCACTAGCCTGGATCTTCTATGTTTTGCGGGTCTCGGTGTACGTGCAACTACCCGAGCGATGAAGGCGCGGTCCAAGATTGACTAAAGCTATAGGCCATGATGTTTCAAGCTGCAACAATTATCAAATTAGAGTTTAGGATTTGAGTCCAATTTGTAATTAGGGTTTAGTTAATATGAGTAAGTTCATTTGAGTTTTGTGGGTTAGTCCATATGTGTCTATGTATGGCCCTGAGTCCTGTTTTAGGCCTTTCAATATTTGAGTACTATATTTGGATTTTGATCTATACTATTTGGGTTTGAGATCAGTTTTTAGGTCATGTCAATTCAGTTAATTCAGGTCAAGTTTTGAGTTATGTAAATTTTGAAGTTAAATTATGTAAGTGTGAGTCCTATCTATTAAGTCCAATCTATTCCTGTAAAAAGAAGACTCAAATCATTTTGAAGCCTGCTAGCAGAACACTCCAGTCATCCATCCAATTGAGCCATTTAGGAGCATGATGCCATCAAGGGAGACCTGGAGGACATATGACCCATCCCGCCAAAGAGAAGAATAGCTGAAGAAGCCATGAAGCCTTCCTAGTGTTGAAGTGGGCCTCCCAGGACCCAAGAGCAACCAAGAAGGCACCGACCCTTAAGGTTACCACCCCTTGGTCAGCCACCCTTAGGGTCACCACCCTTTGGCCGACTAAGAGAAGGAGAGGGAGAGAGAGAGAGGCCCAATCAAAATTGGAGAGAACTTGAGGGAGAGTTTGTATAGGTTAGGGTTTACTGTGAGATTATTTGTATACCCTTTCATAAGCTCCAAGTTTGTAAACCTATATAAAGGCCTCCCCTCCTCATGTAATTGGAGAATATTAATGAATTAAATTTGAGTTTTCTCTCTTTACTGTGTTCCCTTGTTGTGTGCATGCTGTGTGCGAGCTGTGTGAAGTTCTTCTTGTTCTTGCGCCTTGCCTCCATCTACAACATCAAAACCCTAGCCACCCCTTCCTTCCAACCCTTGGTCGCCAACATCCAAGAGCCTTTTTTTCCCTTGTTTCAATTTTTCAGCCTTCATACTCTTAGTTTTCTAACCCCATATGGTGATTTGTTGGTCCATCAGTTTCCACTAGTCCGAGGATACCTTCTTATCAGCCATCGGATCACCGAGCAGAAAGCTACGAATCCGCAGGGTCAGAAGCTTGTTCATCCAAGCTGTATCCTGGAGCAAGAGCGATCTCTTCATGGAACGATCTTCAGTAGGTTCTTCTATCATTGCCAGGTACACCCCCTATATTCATCAATTATGGTATTGTAGGGAAGCTAATCTGACCAGGATTTCTCAACCTTGGCGATCCTGCTTATCTATTACTTTAGGATTTATTTCTACATGCATGACTTCTAGAATTTTTATAGAATTTTATACTTTGAATCTTGGCTTGAAATTTGGGATCTAAAACCTTAGCTTCATGCATAATCACAAAAAAATACTTTGCATGCATATTTAATCCCGCATCAAGCTAGGGCATGGAAGGAAAAATAAAAATAGAAAGGAAAAAGTCAGAAGGGAAAGAAGATGGAAGTGGTGGCTAGGGTTTCTGATGGTTGGATAACTAGGGCGTCACACCCCATGATGCTCCGAAGAACAAAGGAATAGATCCTCACACCCTACGATGCTTGACATAGCAAAGAAAATTTGATAGAATGTTGGCATTATTGTTGGGTTCGGGAACCAGTACGGAAGCGTGGATTTCAAAATTTTATGAAATCAGGTCCGAACCCTAATCCCAAAATCTCCTTATAAGAAATTAAAACTTATGACTACATGCATGTCCAAATTTAAACATAGTTTAGATACTAACCTCAGATCGCTATATCCAGTCTGATGTAGAAATAAACTCCAAATTGAGTAACCTTTTGAACACACCAGGCGTCCACTTGTCCGCCCTCCGATGGTGATCCACACGGGCAGATGATCAAGATAGTGACTCCTTAATTGGGTTCCTTCCAATCAAGTTCTACCCCAAGAACTTGATATATGGGCTATTGGCTAGGACTCCTCTAGCCAAACTGGGACTAAACCTTCTCTCTTACCCTTCTCCTAGTTTTTAGCAACTTTGGCCCCTTAAGACACTCTTGTCTTAAGAATAAGCCCTTGTCCTAAAATGAGACAAGGCTTGTCTTGGAGGGAGAAGAAAATTAAGACAAAATTGTCTTAATGTAAGAAAGAAAGAAAAGAGGCGCCTTCTTCCTTTACCGTCGGAGAGTTTCTCTCTCTGACTCTCCTTCTATTCTGAGATTCGACAGAGCCTAGGCTCTGTAAAGGAATCAAAGAGGAAAGAGAGGAGGGGGAAACAATCTTCTGGAGAGGGAGAGGGAAAAAGAAGCAAGGCTTCGCCGTAGAAAATCTGGAATTTTTTTACGGTGAAGCCTTCTTCTTAAATAGGCGACAGAGAGGCGCCTTCTCATCTGAAAACATCCTCTCACGTCCCTCTCTCCCTTCTCACGTCTTCTCTCTTTATCTCACGGCCCTTGGGATTAATCTCACGGCCTTTGGGATGGGAAGACGCGAAGAAGGATCGTGAAAAACACAGAAGGGCGCGCGCAGAAAGAAGAGTCGCGCCCCTTCGATGTTTTTTTTCTTTTCTTTTTCACGGTAATTATTATTTTGAAGAGTCCATGCCTAGGTGGACTCTGATCCACGCCTCATCAGCCAAAAGACACCGGTCCTTTTCTTCCTTTTCACGCAAAGACGCGACTTGGAGAGAGTCCACGCGCGCGTGGACTCTTCTCCTTGCACGCGCGCGTGGGAAGAGAGGGGGAGGGGCTTAGGCGATGTGGGAAAAGGGGTTTAGCCTCTTAGGTTAGCCCAATTGCTAGCCTACTGTTAGCCCAATGTTTTGAATCTTCAATTAGATTCAAACCGGAATGAATTTGGATCTAAAAAAGACCAAATCGGAACCCTAACTCGAATCCGATTCAAGTAGAAGTCATGGTTTGCAACACATGCTAGTGTGTTCATCTGCAAACGAGATTTAATTCCAAATTGAATCCTTGATTATCTGTCCTAAGTGTGTGACCCATTGGGTTCCATACCTAGCCAGCAGTGGGTCCGAGTGCAAGTTGACCTAATTTGATCAGAACTCATTCTAATCGATTTAGGTCAAATCGAGCTAACTCGAGTTAGTCAATTAGGACTCCTCCTAATTAGTGATCCAATTAAACCATTTAATCTGATCAACCCACAAGACAAGATTGACGTCTAGCAACGTGTCATGTCTACCCGGAAGATATGAAAATTCTGGTGTAATTCCAAAACTACCCTTCAGTGGAAAGTTCCCGTACAATTCGATCCTTCAATCATCTTGCATCCCGAATATAACTATGGATATGGAATCATGTCAAATCCAGTTTATACTCATTCCCAGCTCAGTCATACACTAATGATTCAATTAATTTGATATTAGAAATCATTTCTAATATCTGTACTTTGATCAAAGATTTCCTGAATCATCATCTGACCTAATTGGCTGGATGCAATCTCCTCCTACTAGGAGTGATCAATTCCTTGTTGACCTACTCATTTCCTTCATATACAACTCACTACACCCAGCATCAACCTTGTGCATGACCCAGTGTCATGAATGAGATTGAACCAGAGCATGGGTTCATGTACATAAGGTATAATGGTAGTCTCAGGTCATAGGACTACTTGTACAACTCCCACTATGAGAAACATCTATTGACATGCAGCTAAGGCTCCATTAGATGTTCTCAAACTGGATCTATTCAGTGAACTCATTCGCTAATGAGCACCCACATCCTTGTATTAGTGTCCTACATAAGTGACTGTGAGAGCAGTCACCCTTTTCAGCATACATAGGATGTGCCAGTCTTACCGGAAACCCTGATCCCCAACTCAGGGTTCCTATGACTAGGAATATTCTAGATTAGGGTTTTAAGGCCTTAGATCTCACTGGTATGATCTCATCACAGCCCTAGGACCATAGCCCTAACCTATGGGGTTCATCATATAATGACACAGCGAATGATGAAAAATTAATGCCTTTATTAACTTGTTAATTTACAATTGGTCTGGGAGATACAAATTTTGGCTTATAGGGCATAATCCTTTCAATTATTTTAAATATGTGGAATGAATAATACAAGGTGGGTTTGATGGGTTATTTATATACCATTAACTAGAAGTGTTAGGGTTACAAAGTCTTGCATCAGTTTCCCTTGGGCAATAACTCATTGAATCCTTGCTTCTAGTGTCTTGGACTCTAGTCTTTGAGCTCTCCTTGGGCTTCTTCCAGCTTGGGCGACAACTTGGGATTGCTTTATCCAAGTGGGTGATGGGAAGAGATATGGCACTCCTTTGAAATATTGGCAACAAATTTAAGATGCAATGAGATGCGGTGAGGTGCTTCTCTTTTCTTGACCGACTCATCAAAATTGGTGCCAATCCATCTCCTATTCTAGATGTTAATCCTTCTTAGACTTCATCTTGATCCTTTCTTGCATTTAAATTTGAATGGTATATGAAGAGGTTTTCCATGTAAACTCATTTGCTTTTGAATCTTGGATTATTTGGATATAGGCAACCAAGAGAGGATGAGGCGCTATTCATGTGGGCAACAAGTGAGATGGGAATTGTAGAGTGCTTCTGCTTTACTCATCTTAAAATTGACATTCTCTCACCTTGGCCGATTTCTTCTTGGATTTTGGCAAAAGAAATGAGAAGGATGGGTGACCAAACCTCCTTTTTGGTGCTAGCTATGGCTTGGACTCCTTCTCCTCTACTCCTCTTAAAATGTGACAACTTGTCATTCATGTGGCCGACCAAGTGGAATGGATGACATGTGGTGTTGTCCAATGAGGTGGCAAGTGATGTCCAAAACATAAGTGTCTTGTGACATAGACTAATGATGTGGCTTGACATGGCAGCAATTTGACATGTGGTAAGTGACTTGGGCATCCAAGATGGAGTGGCACATGGCTTGACTTGGGTTGCACATGGAGTCACATGGGTCTTGACTTGGGTGCACATGGTGTCACATGGGGTCTTTAATTGGGTCCACCCTTATATTGCAGGACTCAACTAACAATTACAAGACTCAACCAACTAATTAATTAAAAGTCCAACTTGATCAAATTGATCAAAAGGCATAACCAACTAAATAAAAGGGCTTAAGCTAGTAAATAGGGTTTAGCCCAAAAGGGCTTAAATAATTTTTGACTCAACCTGATAAATATGGTTTATATAAAAAATCCTAATTGGTAAAAAGCGCTAACTAATGCTGGACCATTATAACAGAATTTATGATCCAATTGAAATTGGGTTTTTTTTACAAACTCAACTTTGGGTCTAGGAGATTTTACAGTGACTCAATTTTGAGGTTTAGGACTAAACCCAACTAAGCTAAAATAACAAAATTTAAGATAACTATTTACAAATGATGTGGGATGGTGCGGACACCAGAGGCACCAGACTTAGGCAGAGTCTTCTCAACCCTCTGTGGTTATTTGATTAGTATTTTCAGTGTTTGAGTCTAATTTTGTAATAAGGGCTTAGCCCATTTGAGTCCATACTTTGGCCCTTGAGTCCTGTTTTGTGCCTTTCAACATTTGAGTCATGTATCTAGTGTCGACTCATACCATTAGCATTCATGAGTCAAGCTTTGGGTTATGTTTAGCTGATTCGAGCTTAGTTCATCAAGTCAGTTTATTGTGAGCCATTTGTAAATATGAGTCCTGTAATTTTGTTCAAGTCCTGTATTGAGTCAAGTCTAGTTTGTAAGTGGAAGACTCAAGCCACTTATGAATCTTAGCCAGACCAACACCTCAACCTTCGCTTGAAATTCGGTCATCTACACAATTGCACCACCATGAAAAGCATGAAGAGGGCCAAGTTCCATGGAAGACCCATCTTGCCATTTCACTTTTGCCACTTCATCTCCACATCAATTTTGCCAAGAAGAGGGATCAAAAGGATAAGTTTCATGCCCAAGCAAGCATGCACCTTTGGAGCAACTTGGGCCGCCTAAAGCCCACGAGAAGCAACAAGTGGCGTACCTCTTTATGGTGACCCCTTTGGTTGGTGGCCCCTGTTATGGTCACCACTCTTGGCTGCCCAATGTATTTGAGAAGGATATAAAGTGTAGTTGTTTTCATATGAGGACTTTCCATGTATTTTAATTAGGATATGAGAGGGTTTAGAATTCCTATGAGTTTACATGTATACCCTTACTTAGGGTCCAAGTTTTGTAAGCCTATATAAAGGCCCTACCTGTCATGTATTTTGATAATTTTTAATGAAATTTTCTTAAATTTTTTTACCATTTATGTGTGGTTTGATGTGTACTTTGTCCTCCTGCACCCTGCCTCCAAGTCTCCAACGAAACCCTAGCTGCCAACCATATTCAACCTTGGACGGCTCCACCACTTGGCCGCCCACATCCAACCCTCTTCTTTCTTTCTTCCTTCAGTCTTTTACCTTATTTTTTCATTGTTTTCTAACGCTTGATAGCTATTTTGCAGGTCCCTCAGAGTCCATGAATCTAGGATTCCATCCGACCAGCTTTCAGGTCAGCGAACTGAAAGCCACGGATCTGCGGGGTCTCCGATTTGATTTTCGAGAATGCATCCAAGAGTGTAGAGTGATCGCTTCATGGATTCATCTTCAAATCACTGCCATGTACACCCCCTTGACTCACCAATTGCATTATTGCAGAAGAGCTAGCCTTACCATGGTTTCTTAGCCTTGGCAATCATTTCTTTTCACTATTTAGGGTTTGTTTCTGCATGTATGTGCTTCTGATTTTTTTGTAGAATTCGCTACTTAAAATGTTCGCTCAAATTCCGGGATATAAACTACTAATTCACTTCTTAATAATAGCAAAATAGTTTGCAAGCATAAGTAGTCCCGCATCATTTGGTATCAGAGCATCTTTTAAGGCTAATTTCTGCATCCCATCATTCTTGCATATGGTCTATTCTTTTAATTATTTCTGTAAGCAAGTAACTCAGAAACTCCTGATTCTTCTTTTTGTGGATTCTTCATAACTGATAATATTTATCAAAAAATTTTTCTAATTTAATTTGATTTCTAGGTCTTCTACATATCTGATTTACTTCCTAAGAACAGTTCTCCCCTAAAATTTTAGCAAGTCTAGTTTTAGCATTGTTAGGGTTCTTTTTGCATAATCTCTGCATACTTTATTTTTCTGCAAATTTCCTGCATATTAGGTACTTTCTTGCAAATTATATTTCTATGAAAAGAAAATACAAACATATACATAAAATACAAAAAAAATAAGAAACCCTAGTTTTCATATGTGTGCCATCATATCCATAAGCTACATTAAGGGCAATTATACTATGTCAGATGGGGGGAGGATTTGATCCCCTCTCCTTAGTCCTAAACAACAACCCTTGTATTCGAGCCTAACCTAATTAAAATCAATTAGACCTAATTTGCTTTGCTCTAGTGAGCTAGGGACATCAACTGGTCAGGTCCAACCTTTGTGGGAAGACTAGTGCACCAAATACCTCTCCTAATACTGGAAGCTGATGTCTATGCTAGTGGTTTTGGCGGCTGTCTCTTTTTTTTCTCTCCTTATTTTAGGCATGTATTCTAATTTCAAAAGGGTATTGGGTGAATGATAAGCACCCCCCTTCTTCTTTAAAGATGAATTATGATGAATGAATGAAAGAGTTTTCTTATATTTCCTTTGCTATTGGCATTGATGCTTTATGAGGGAGAGGGTATGAGATCCAAACCAACCTAGTTCTCTAAGTTCCAAACCTTAATCTCTCCTCCAAGCCCTAGCCACCAAGAGTCCCTCCTCCAAGCCCTAGCCATCAAGCATTCTTCTTCAAGTCTCCAAGTGACAAGCTTCCTCCTCACCAAGACTATTCTATGCCAAGCCTCATCCATGCTAAGATCCATCTTCCATCGCCATCCCCTATCCCCTCTCTACTCAAAGTTTCTTTTCAATATCTTTCTCTGCTTCAATAAGTCCCTAACTTTGTTGCTTGCAGGATCCCCTGGGTATCTCGATCTACAGAAGAGGTCATCCTTGCCTTGGAACCCCTGACCTGAAAGCCAACAAATCTGTAAGAGTAAAGCCTCCTCATATATGCACCATCCCCACGAGTGCTGAGAGATCCAACTATGGAGAAGAGATCATCGCATGGTACAAATCCCCTGATCTTAGATCTGACTTGTTGAAGAAGGCACTGGTCCTAATCGCAAGTGATTTCTCAACCCTTAAGATCCTACTTTCTTTATTGCTTGTGCTGTGGACACCAGAAGCACTAGAATAAGATAGAGGCTTCTTGGTGCGGGCACCAGAATCAGAAGAAGACTTCAGGGTTCCATCTGGATCTCTGATTGACCTTGCCCGAGAAAATTAGGGTTTGTAATAAGGATTGACCTGATCAACCCAATTTTGAGTCTGTAATTTTATCATTTCAATTTTTGTTGAGTCATGTTGACTCAGTCCAAGTCCAGGTCCAGGTTGGCGCCATTCCCTTTGCCATAGGGTGCCACATTTTTTTCTTCCATGGTCCAGCTACAAGTGGGTGCCACACTCCCTACCACATCTCCATCCAGTGTCTTTGGTCCCCACACCATAAGAAGTAAGTTCCCCTTTTTCTTGCACCACTTGGGGGAGAAATCCATCAAGATACCTTAATCCAAGGAGGAGCCAACTTCTTTCTAGATAAACCCAAGCCAGGATGACAAGAATTTTTCTTGAAGAGAGGATCAAGGAGGTGCCCCACAATGTTCCATAAAAATCCAAGTTATAAAAGGGAAGAGAGCATGTCTTGGGGAGAAAATAAAGGAGGCACCCAAAAGTTTCCTAAAGTGCCAAAGCCATGAACAGAAGAAGCCTAAACTTGTGGAGCAAGACTAGGAGGTGTCCAAAAGAGCCAAACCATGAAGGAAAAATCTTTGATTCATGGAGAGATACTAGGAGACACCCCCATAACCTGCCATTTGGAGCTGATTTTCAAGTTTTCTTGGAGTATTTGGGCCGCTCACTCATGGAAGGAGTCTTGGTTGGCCAAGGGAAGAGAATTCGATGCCTAAAGTGTAGATTAGTCCTATTAGTCCCACAAGAAAACTTGTTTGGTTTTCATTTTTCTTATTGGTCTATATATTAGACCCCTTTTTGTAACTTGAACTTATCTTATGAAATCTTATGAATGAAATCCCTTATTTTTTAGCAAAGTCTTGTTCTTCCGCACTAATTCTGAGTGTTAAGCTCCGTGAGGGAGTAAATCCGGGTTCCCTAGGAACCTTGAGGAGGTGTGAGATCTCCAACCCCAAAACCCTAGCTTAGTCCACCCATCTCTACCCCACCACCACCAAATCCTAGCCTCTACACCATCTCCAAGGTTCTTCTTCCAAAGGGTGGCCGACCACCAGGACCCCAGTCCAGCCATCTTCAAGTCAGCTACCACTGCTTCAGAGTCCATCCAGCAGATCCAGGAGAAGAAGTCCAAAATTCGTAGCCTAGGAGTTCCAAATCAACTGAAGACATTCAGATCCCATCCTTTCTTCTACTCTGGTAAATCTCTTCTCTGAGTCTCTTGTTCCTAACCTTGTTCTTCTTCTCTCCAGGATCCAGGGTTCAAGAAGAGGCCAACTTTGCCAAGGACCATTATCGGAGGATCCATTACGAAGATACCTTGACTCCCAGGATCCAATAATCTGCTCAAGAGAGTCTTTATCCACCAAATGGAGAGATATCACTGCTAGGTAGCAAGAACCTTCCCTTCTCACTTTGTCTAATTGTTGAAACTCAGAGCAAACCCTAGATCTGGGGGTTTCTCAATCCCCAGCGATCCTACCTCTGAGTTACTCTGATAATCCACTCCTTTTAATTGTGCTTTCTATCATTTATTAGTTTCTTTCAACATTAGTTTATCTTTTCTTTGAGTCAAAGCCGACTTCTGAAAATATATATATAAAAAAAAATATATTAATTTTAATTTTCTTCCGCATTCCACATATCCGTTCTGCATCATTTTTGGTATCAGAGTTTTTGTTCTGCATTATTTTTGGTATCATATCTTTCATTCTGCATCATTTTTGGTATCAGAGCTTTCGTTCTGCATCATTATTGGTATCTGAGCCCTGTCTAGGGTTCTTGCTTGTTTGATTATTTTTTCATTCCTTTTTACTTTTGCTTCCTGGAGTAGACTCCCCTGGCCATCCGGTCCTAGGAACAAGCGAGACGCAAGCCTCCTCCACCCATTCCATGGGGGTTCCTAGGGAGTGTAGGGGTGCCGCTGGGTTATAACTTCTAGGCAGGGATTGTAAACGGGACACACGTTCTATTTTCTGACAGTAACTATCCTGTTATTCGAATTGTTTCTCCATGAAAAAAATTTCAAATTAAGTAATTCTTGCTTTGCTGGAACCAGTATAATTGAAAGTAATTTACATAAGATTTTCATGACTTATTAATTTCTGTAGATTTTCACAGATCAATTTTACTGTTGTTCTGCTTTTTAATTTTTTGCAAGCTATTTTTTTATTTGACCGTGCATAAATTGAATCTATCTTAAGGGCACCGAAGTTGCAACATAAGGGGAGCATTGAGACCCTCTCCTTAGCCCAAAACCTCCTCCCGTGCATTCGAACCTAAGCCTTTAATCTTAAAATTAATTAGACCTAATTTGCCCAAGTGGGCTTGGGACACCAACTGGTCAGGTCTAGGCTAGTGTTGAGTCAGTTTGTCTAGTTACTCTGTGTGTGCTTTGTACTCAGTGTCTAGAAAGGTGGTTCAGGGATTCTATCCCGAAGGGCTTGTGTGCTGGTCCGCCTACCTGGCCAATCACTGATTGGTGTCTAGGATTGGCAATTAGGGAACTAACACTCCCCTTACACCTGCCTGGCTGAGTCCCGAGTTACTACAGGCTAGCTTGCCACTCTGATTAGGCATCTAGTTTGGGCCCTAGGTCTAGTTAGCCCGTAGTCGTTTCAGTCGAGTCTCATTTGGTGAGCTTGCTTGCATCATCATGTCCACCCGAAATGGAGTACCCTACCAACCTGGTCAAACCCAACCTGATTTAGAGGCCATGATTAGAACTCTTACCGAAAGTATGACCAAATTGAGCAGGATATGAATGAGGGTTTTTCCCAGTTTAGAGACCGAGCCCAAGGACTTGAGAAACGTAGACATCAAAATTGGACCCTTGATCCAAAATTTAATAGGCCCTAACCTCACCCATGCCAGGAGCCTAGGAGGACCTTATACCGTAATCCCGAGCATAACCCTAGGAAGCCTAACCATGATATCTATGTTGTGGATCGTGTCTATGAGAGGTCCTAACAATATTCTAGACCAGTCACTCAACAACCCAAGTCTTCTAGATCAAACCATTTAGATCCACACCCATGCCCAAGTAAGGTCTCTACTAGCTTGAAACCCAGTATGACCCAGGTTCCTATATCGCAAGAATGTTGGTTTTGTGGAGAAAGAGGCCATAAAACTAGTCAGTGCCCATGCATAGGACTGGCTTGTGCACAGCTAAGTGGTAAGAATCCTAAGGATGACATTAATGAGGGAGAACCCAAGCCTACCAATGAGGAAGAAAGGTTAGGTATGACAAGCCCAGAATCAGTTGAACCGATTACCACTAACAAGAAACCCATTGAAGATGGCATCGAGGAAGTATATGATGCTTGCTTGAGTCTAGTTGATGAATATAAGGGGGAAGAACTTGAAGAATGTGACATCGATACTATTGGTTCCTTACCTGAGGAGACCTTGGAAAGCAACCAAGTGGTAGGACCTAGTTCAAAAATTCAAGAGATTTGTGAGAACCAAGTTCCTTTAGTCAAATACCCTCAGGAAGAACTCATAGTGTTAGCCCGAGCTATCAGTTCGTACCCTCTAATGACAGTCATTCTCCAAGTACCAATTGAAGATCTTTGCACTGAAATATTTAAGTTTGCCCACCCTATGGTATATCCTCTCCTTAGGATGACTGAATCAAGCCTCTTACAATTGGACCTTGTCCCATGCCCAGCCAGTAAGGTCTCTCCCGTAATCTCAGTTGAACATCCTTTTCTTGAGCTGATTGATTCACCCAGTCCTGTAGAAGTCCTCCTATGGCCCCAGACACCTTCCTTCGCATGACTGACCTACCCTTCTATAGACTATACCTTTCCTCACCCATAGGTCAAATTTCAAGTCTTGAGGTCATCATCCATAGGCCCTTCCATGAATCATTCTCTAATCCATTTCTTGAAAAAGTGGATCATTATTTGCTTAGAGAACAAACCTTAACTATTGCAATCACATGTCCTAGGCTACTCCCCGAACCATCCCTTGATCCATTCCTAGGAGTAGCAAACTTTTTCTTTCGTAAGGATGACCAGTTGACACTCATAGATCACCATTCAAACCTTCAGGTCACCACCTTTAGTCAGCAGGTAATTCGAGACTCCACCTCATATTTCCTCCCTTTCTCTAGGACTTCCAATGCTTCTTACACCATCTAAGTATACTTTGTCGAAGTCTTTAGAGTGAACCACGTGTCAGAACCTATTAGGTTTGCTACCTACTTCTGGAAGACCTTATGGCACCTACTAGGCACCCATGATAAGTTTTCATGCTCTACATGCCATCCTCCGACCCAAGGTCAAACCTAGAGAGCCTTAGTTTGTTAGGTTTAGACCTAGGGTTCCTTTGAATAAAGTCCATTCTTTAGGAATGCATCGTCAGTCGAGTTTAGGAAATTGACTCAGATTTTGGTTGAGTGAGAATACCAGGAATTGGGATTTGTATTTATCCAGGGCTGAATTTGCATATAATGACTCGATCAATAGGTCTATAGGTAAAAGCCCTTTTGAGATTGTTCATGGGTACAAGCCTCACACACCACTTGACCTAGTTCCTTTGCCAGTCCACACACGAGCCTCCGAGTCTACTGAAGACTTTGCACAGCATGTAAAGAACTTGCATAAAGAAATTCATGCCAAAATAACTTTAAGTAATGAAACTTATAAGAAGTTGGCTGATTCTCAAAGGCGAGTCAAAACTTTAGTTGAGGGAGACTATGTAATGATTAGGTTAAAGCCTGAGCGGTTTACTCCTGGAACCATTAGAAAGCTACATGCTAGAGGAGCTGGACCATTTAGAGTGATGAAGAGAGTGGGACCCAATGCCTATGTGCTTGAGTTGCCTCCAGAGCTAGGCATTAGCTCCACTTTCAACATTATAGACCTAGTAGAGTACAGGGAGCTAACTGTGATTCCCAGTGAGCCTTTTGAACCTAATCCTATTATTGAGAGTGAACCCGACCCTATGTGTCCACCAACAAACTGGCCTGCGAGGAAAGAGCAGATTGAAAAGATCCTGGATGATCTGGTTATCTCTACTCGTAATCGAGGATACCAAAGATACCTGGTCCGCTGGCAAGGAAGGCCAGATTCTGATGACTCTTGGATCTCCGGAGAAGAATTACAAGAATTGGACCCAGACCTCTTGGAGAGATACCAGAGCCAGCTTGATCCATACTCGACAGGGTCAAGTTCCTCCCACCCTGGGAGAATTGGTGCGGGCACCAGAATCAGAAGAAGACTTTAGGGTTCCATCTGGATCTCTGATTGACTTTGCCCGAGAAAATTATGGTTTGTAATAAGCATTGACCTGATCAACCCAATTTTGAGTCTGTAATTTTGTCATTTCAATTTTTGTTGAGTCATGTTGACTCAGTCCAAGTCCAGGTCCAGGTTGGCACCATTCCCTTTGCCATAGGGTGCCACATTTTTTTCTTCCATGGTCTAGCTACAAGTGGGTGCCACACTCCCTGCCATATCTCCATCCAGTGTCTTTGGTTCCCACACCATAAGAAGTAAGTTCCCCTTTTTCTTGCACCACTTAGGGGAGAAATCAATCAAGATACCACAATCCAAGGAGTATCCATCTTCATTCCAGATAAACCCAAGCCAGGATGGCAAGAATTTTTCTTGAAGAGAGGATCAAGGAGGTGCCCCACAATGTTCCATAAAAATCCAAGTTATAAAAGGGAAGAGAGCATGTCTTGGGGAGAAAATCAAGGAGGCACCCAAAAGATTCCTAAAGTGCCAAAGCCATGAAAAGAAGAAGCCTAAACTTGTGGAGCAAGACTAGGAGGTGTCCATAAGAGCCAAACCATGAAGGGAAAATCCTTGATTCATGGAGAGATACTAGGAGACACCCCTATAGCCTGCCATTTGGAGCTGATTTTCAAGTTTTCTTATAGTTTTTGGGCCGCTCACACATGGAAGGAGTCTTGGTTGGCCAAGGGAAGAGAATTTGATGCCTAAAGTATAGATTAGTCCTATTAGTCCTACATGGGAACTTGTATGGTTTTGAATTTTCTTATAGGTCTATATATTAGACCCCTTTTTGTAACTTGAACTTATCTTATGAATTCTTATGAATAAAATCCCTTGTTTTTGAGCAAAGTCTTGTTCTTCCGCACTTATTCTGAGTGTTAAGCTCCGTGAGGGAGTAAATCCGGGTTTCCTAGGAACCTTGAGGAGGTGTGAGATCTCCAACCCCAAAACCCTAGCTTAGTCCACGCATCTCTACCCCACCACCACAAAACCCTAGCTTCTACACCATCTCCAAGGTTCTTCATCCAAAGGGTGGCCGACTACCAGGACCCCAGTCCAGCCATCTTCAAGTCAGCTACCACTGCTTCAGAGTCCATCCAGCAGATCCATGAGAAGAAGTCCCAAATCCGCAGCCTAGGAGTTCCAGATCAACTGAAGACCTTCAGATCCCATCCTTTCTTCTACTATGGTAACTCTCTTCCCTGAGTCTCTTGTTCCTAACCTTGTTCTTCTTCTCTCCAGGATCCAGGGTTTAAGAAGAGGCCAACTTTGCCAAGGACCATTATCGGAGGATCCATTACGAAGGTACCTTGACTCCCGAGATCCAATAATCTGCTCGAGAGAGTCTTTTTCCATCAAATGGAGAGATATCACTGCTAGGTAACAAGAACCTTCCCTTCTCACTTTGTCTATTATTGAAACTCAGAGCAAACCCTAGATCTGGGGGTTTCTCAATCCCCAGCGATCCTACCTCTGAGTTACTCTGATAATCCACTCCTTTTAATTGTGCTTTCTATCATTTATTAGTTTCTTTCAACATTAGTTTATCTTTCCTTTGAGTCAAAGCCGAATTCTGAAAATATATATATAAAAAAAATATATTAATTTTAATTTGCTTCCGCATTCCACATATCCGTTCTGCATCATTTTTGGTATCAGAGTTTTTGTTCTGCATTATTTTGGTATCATAGCTTTCATTCTGCATCATTTTTGGTATCAGAGCTTTCGTTCTGCATCATTATTGGTATCAGAGCCCTGTCTAGGGTTCTTTCTTGTTTGATTGTTTTTCGTTCCTTTTTACTTTTGCTTCCTGGAGTAGACTCCCCCGTCCGGTCCTAGGAACAAGCGAGACCAAGCCTCCTCCTCCCATTCCATGGGGGTTCCTAGGGCATGTAGGGGTGCCGCTGGGTTATAACTCGTATGCAGGGATTGTAAACGGGACACATGTTCTATTTTCTGATAGTAACTACCCTATTATTTGAATTGTTTCTACCTGCAAAAAATTCTAAATTAAGTAATTCTTGTTTGCTGGAACCAGTATAATTGAATGTAATTTACATAAAATTTCAAGACTTATTAATTTTTGTAGATTTTCGGAGATCAATTTTACTGCTGTTCTGCTTTTTTATTTTCTGCAAGCTATTTTTTTTATTTGAGCGTGCATAAATTGTATCTATCTTAAGGGCATCGAAGTTGCAACATAAGGGGAGCATTGAGACCCTCTCCTTAGCCAAAAACCACCTCCCATGCATTCGAACCTCAGCCTTTATTCTTAAAATTAATTAGACCTAATTTGCCCTAGTGGGCTAGGGACACCAACTGGTCGGGTCTAGGCTAGTGTTGAGTCAGTTTGTCTAGTTACTCTGTGTGTGCTTTGTACTCGGTGTCTAGAACGGTGGTTCAGGGATTCTATCCCGAAGGGCTTGTGTGCTGGTCCGCCTACCTAGCCAATCACTGATTGGTGTCTAGGATTGGCAATTAGGGACCTAACACTCCCCTTACACCTGCCTGGCTGAGTCCCGAGTTACTCAGGCTAGATTGCCACTTTGATTGGGCATCTAGTTTGGGCTCTAGGTCTAGTTAGCCCATGGTCGTTTCAGTCGAGTTTCATTTGGTGAGCTTGCTTGCATCATCATGTCCACCCAGAACGGAGTACCCTACCAACCTGGTCAAACCCAACCTGATTTAGAGGCCATGATTAGAACTCTTACCGAAAGTATGACCAAATTGAGTCAGGATATGAATGAGGGTTTTGCCCAGTTTAGAGACTGAGCCCAGGGACTTGAGAAATGTAGACATCAAAATTGGACCCCTGATCCAAAATTTAATAGGCCCCAACCTCACCCATGCCAGGAGCCTAGGAGGACCTTATACCGTGATCCCGACTATAACCCTAGGAAGCCTAACCATGATAACTATATTGTGGATCGTGTCTATGAGAGGTCCTTACAATATTCTAGACCAGTCACTCAACAACCCAAGTCTTCTAGATCAAACCATTTAGATCCACACCCATGCCCAATAAGGTCTCTACTAGCTTGAAACCCAGTGTGACCCAGGTTCCTATATCGCAAGAATGTTGGTTTTGTGGAGAAAGAGGCCATAAAACTAGTCAATGCCCATGCATAGGACTGGCTTATGCACAGCTAAGTGGTAAGAATCCTAAGGATGACATTAATGAGGGAGAACCCAAGCCTACTAATGAGGAAGAAAGGTTAGGTATGACAAGCCCAGATCAGTTGAAAACGATTACCACTAACCAGAAACCCATTGAAGATGGCATCGAGGAAATATATGATGCTGGCTTGAGTCTAGTTGATGAATATGAGAGGGAAGAACTTAAAGAATGTGACATCGATACTATTGGTTCCTTACCTGAGGAGACCTTGGAAAGCAACCAAGTGGTAGGACCTAGTTAGAAATTCTAGACATTTGTGAGAACCAAGTTCCTTTAGTCAAATACCCTCAGGAAGAACTCATAGTGTTAGCCCGAGCTATCAGTTCGTACCCTCTAATGACAGTCATTCCCCAAGTACCAATTCAAGATCTTTGCACTGAACTGTTTAAGTTTGCCCACCCTATGGTTGATCCTCTCCTTAGGATGACTGAATCAAGCCTCTTACAATTGGACCTTGTCCCATGCCCAGCCACTAAGGTCTCTCCCGTAATCTCAATTGAACATCCTTTACTTGAGCAGATTGATTCACCCAGTCCTGTAGAAGTCCTCCTTATGGCCCCAGACACCTTCCTTCGCATGACTAACCTACCCTTCTATAGAGTATACCTTTCCTCACCCATAGGTCAAATTTCAACTCTTGAGGTCATCATCCATAGGCCCTTCCTTGAATCATTCTCTAATCCATTTCTTAAGAAAGTGGATCATTATTTGCTTAGAGAACAAACCTTAACTGTTGCAATCACATGTCCTAGGCTACTCCCCGAACCATCTCTTGATCCATTCCTAGGAGTAGCAAACTTTTCCTTTCGTAAAGATGACCAGTTGACACTCATAGCTCACCATTCAAACTTTCAGGTCACCACCTTTAGTCAGCAGGTAATTCGAGACTCCACCTCATATTTCCTCCCTTTCTCTAGGACTTCCAATGCTTCTTACACCATCCAAGTATACTTTGTCGAAGTCTTTAGAGTGAACCACGTGTCAAACCTATTAGGTTTTCCACCTACTTCTGGAAGACCTTATGGCACCTACTAGGCACCCATGATAAGTTTTCATACTCTACATGCCATCCTCCGACCCAAGGTCAAACCTAGAGAGCCTTAGTTTGTTAGGATTAGACCTAAGGTTCCTTTGAATAAAGTCCATTCTTTAGGAATGCATCGTCAGTCGAGTTTAGGACATTGACTCAAATTTTGGTTGAGTTAGAATACCAGGAATTGGGATTTGTATTTACCCAGGGCTGAATTTGCATATAATGACTCGATCAATAGGTCTATAGGTAAAAGCCCTTTTGAGATTGTTCATGGGTACAAGCCTCACACACCACTTGACCTAGTTCCTTTGCCAGTCCACACACGAGCCTCCGAGTTTGCTGAAGACTTTCCACAGCATGTAAAGAACTTGCATAAAGAAATTCATGCCAAAATAACTTTAAGTAATGAAACTTATATGAAGTTGGCTGATTCTCAAAGGAGAGTCAAAACTTTTGTTGAGGGAGACTATGTAATGATTAGGTTAAGGCATGAGCGGTTTACCCCTGGAACCGTTAGAAAGCTACATGCTAGAGGAGCTGGACCATTTAGAGTGATAAAGAGAGTGGGACCCAATGCCTATATGCTTGAGTTGCCTCCAGAGCTAGGCATTAGCTCCACTTTCAACATTATAGACCTAGTAGAGTATAGGGAGCTAGCTGTGATTCCCAATGAGCCTTTTGAACCTAATCTTGTTATTTAGAGTGAACCCGACCCTGTGTGTCCACCAACAAACTGGCCTGTGAGGAAAGAGCAGATTGAAAAGATCCTGGATGATCAGGTTATCTCTACTCGTAATCGAGGATACCAAAGATACCTGGTCCGCTGGCTAGGAAGGCCAGATTCTGATGACTCTTGGATCTCCTGAGAAGAATTACAAGAATTGGACCCAGACCTCTTGGAGAGATACCAGAGCCAGCTTGATCCATACTCGACAGGTCGAGTTCCTCCCACCCTGGGAGAATTGGTGCGGGCACCAGAATCAGAAGAAGACTTCAGGGTTCCATCTGGATATCTGATTGACCTTGCTCGAGAAAATTAGGGTTTGTAATAAGGATTGACCTGATCAACCCAATTTTGAGTCTGTAATTTTGTCATTTCAATTTTTGTTGAGACATGTTGACTCAGTCCAAGTCCAGGTCCAGGTTGGCGCCATTCCCTTCGCCATAGGGTGCCACATTTTTTCTTCCATGGGTTTGCTACAAGTGGGTGCCACACTCCCTGCCACATCTCCATCCAGTGTCTTTGGTCCCCACACCATAAGAAGTAAGTTCCCCTTTCTCTTGCACCACTTGGAGGAGAAATCCATCAAGATACCATAATCCAAGGAGGATCCATCTTCTTTCCAGATAAACCAAGCCAGGATGGCAAGAATTTTTCTTAAAGAGAGGATCAAGGAGGTGCCCCACAATGTTCCATAAAAATTCAAGTTATAAAAGGGAAGAGAGCATGTCATGGGGAGAAAATCAAGGAGGCACCCAAAAGTTTCCTAAAGTGCCAAAGCCATGAAAAGAAGAAGCCTAAACTTGTGGAGCAAGACTAGGAGGTGTCCAAAAGAGCCAAACCATGAAGGGAAAATCCTTTATTCATGGAGAGATACTAGGAGACACCCCCATAACCTGCCATTTGGAGCTGATTTTCAAGTTTTCTTAGAGTTTTTGGGCCGCTCACTCATGGAAGGAGTCTTGGTTGGCCAAGGGAAGAGAATTTAATGCCTAAAGTGTAGATTAGTCCTATTAGTCCCACATGGGAACTTGTATGGTTTTGATTTTTCTTATAGGTCTATATATTAGACCCCTTTTTATAAGTTGAACTTATCTTATGAAATCTTATGAATAAAATCCCTTATTTTTTGCAAAGTCTTGTTCTTCTGCACTTATTCTGAGTGTTGAGCTCCATGAGGAAGAAAATCTGGGTTCCCTAGGAACCTTGAGGAGGTGTGAGATCTCCATCCCTAAAACCCTAGCTTAGTCAACCCATCTCTACCCCACCACCACCAAACCCTAGCCTCTACACCATCTCCAAGGTTCTTCTTCCAAAGGGTGGCCGACCACCAGGACCCCAGTCCAGCCATCTTCAAGTCAACTACCACTACTTAAGAGTCCATCCAGCAGATCCAGGAGAAGAAGTCCCAAATTCGCAGCATAGGAGTTCCATATCAGCTGAAGACCTTCCGATCCCATCTTTTCTTCTACTCTGGTAACTCTCTTCCCTGAGTCTCTTGTTCCTAGCCTTGTTCTTCTTCTCTCCAGGATCCAGGGTTCAAGAAGAGGCCAACTTTGCCAAGGACCATTATCGGAGGATCCATTACGAAGATACCTTGACTCCCGGGATCTAATAATCTGCTCGAGAGAGTCTTTTTCTACCAAATGGAGAGATATCACTGCTAGGTAACAAGAACCTTCCCTTCTCACTTTATCTATTTCGTTGAAACTCGGAGCAAACCCTAGATCTGGGTGTTTTTAATCCCCAACGATCCTATCTCTGAGTTACTCTGATAATCCACTCCTTTTAATTGTGCTTTCTGTCATTTCTTAGTTTCTTTCAACATTTGTTTATCTTTCTTTGAGTCAAAGCTGACTTCTGAAAATATATATATATAAAAAAATATATTAATTTTAATTTGCTTTCGCATTCCACATATCCGTTCTGCATCATTTTTGGTATCAGAGTTTTCGTTCTGCATCATTTTTGGTATCAGAGCTTTCGTTCTGCATCATTTTTGGTATCAGAGCTTTTATTCTGCATCACTTCTCAACCCTCTATGGATTTCTTAGTAGTGTTACTCTATTTAAGTCCAATTTGTATTAAGGGCTTTAGCCTATTTGGGCCCCCACTTTGGCCCCTCAGTCATGTTTTTGGCCTTTTTACAATTGAGTCCTGTATGTAGCATTTGATCCATACCATTAGGGTTTTGGATCAGTCGATCAAGTCAGCTCATGTTGAGCTAATCATATTCTAAGTCTTGTAATCATGTCCAGTTGTATTAAGTCTGTATTGAGTCAAGCCAAGTCAAAGAAGACTCAAGCATGTGAAGGACATCACTCAGCTGCCACCTCAATAGCCACATGGAGTCCCAGTCACTCCCTGGATTTCACCACCGAGGATTATCTGGAGGATCATGAAGTTGACCCACGCATGAGGAGTTGATGACCACACGCTAGCACACCCCTTCCACACCCCAAGCACTCCAACTCCACATGCTAGCATGACAAGAAGGAAAGTCAAAATATATAAACATGAATACCATGATTCATGCTAGCTTGCTTAGGAAAGAAGTGGTCCACCCCAAGACAAGAGAAGTAAGAAGTTGGCGCTCCTTGGTCCCCCCCTTTGGCTGCCCACTTCCTACCTTGTTTGGAGGGATTTTGTATGGCATGAGAGTGTTTTCTTCCATGTATTCAGCCCCACACTTTAGGAAGAAAGTGGGCACCCCTTATTTTCCTTGTTTTCTTTTGCTTGGGCCCTAATTCTCATGACTCTATATAAGGGACCCCTTGTATGAAAATTTGATAATTTTTGATGAATATTATTGAGTTTTAAACTACTGTTATGTGCTTTGCTATGTGCTAAGCGGATTCTATGTGAGCCCCTCCTTCTTCTTTGTTTCCTACGCCCAGTCTTCAGCTGCCATAAAACCCTAGAAGCCTTCTCTCAATGCTTGGCCACCCAACATCAATCATCCCTTTCCCTTGCTATTTTTCAATTGTTCCTTCATCACTTAATCAAATTCTAACCCTTGAAAGGCTATTTGTAGGTCCCTCGAAGTCTACGAATCCAACGATTCTAGCCGGGCAGCGATCGAACCATCGGGTTGAAAGTTGAGAATCCTCGAGTCTTCGGCTTGATCATCCAGGCCGCATTCAGGAGCGAGAGTTATCCCTTCATATACAAACTTTATCAGGCACTTCAACCATTATTAGGTACAGTCCCTTTGCTTGCCAATAGCATTACTGAAGGGAAACTAGCCCAACCGAGACTTCTCAGCCTCGACGGTCCTCTTTTCTATTGCTTTTTAGGTTCTACTTTGCATGCTGTTGCTTCTTATTTTATGTAGAACTCTCTAATTAGATTCATGAATTGATCTTCGAGATTAAGATATATAAAATAATATATAAAAATACAAAAATAATTTTGCATGCAATTTTAGTTTCGCATTATTTGGTATCAGAGTCTATTTGGGCTTAGTTTCTCTTTGCATATTCGGATCGGGTGCTTCACCATGGCCGTCCGGTCATAGGAGACAAGTAGGGCTGAAAGACCCCCTCTTCCCAATCAAAGGGATCTCTTATGGCATGTAGGGGTGCCACTGTGATTGACCCCAGAAGAAGAAAACAAAGCTTCATTAGTGAAATTTTGCATCTCGGCCATCTCAGTACATAGCCTACTTTTTTAATTGTTTATGCCTGTAGAAAATTTAGAAGAATCTAATTTTTGTTATTTTGGATTTTATATAATTGAAGTTAATTTTCACAATTTTCTCAAGAATTATTTTGGTCTATAAATTTTCTGCCAGCCAGAATACTTCTTGAGAACAGTTCTGCCCTATTTTTTAGCAAAGCTAATTTTAGCAAGCTTAGGGTTCTTTTAGTATAATTTTTGCATATCTTAAATTTTTGGTATGTTTCTTGCAAATTAGTCCATTATTTTCAAATTATATTTCTATTTAAAAAATACCAAAACATAAAATAAAAATTACATATACTCATAAAACACCAAAAATACTTGAAACCTTAATTTGTATTTTTATTTGCCTGCCATCATAAGCATAAACAACTTTAAGGAAAATTTTACTATGTCAAATGGAGGGAGGATTTGATCACCTCATCTTATTAGCCCAAAACCACAATCCTTGCATCTGAACCCAACCCTAATTAAAATAGAGTAGACCTAATTTGCCCTAAAGGGCTTGGTACATCAATAGGTCAGTTTCAACTATTATACGAAGACTAGTGCACCCAAATCATCTCCTATTACTGGGTGCTGGTGTCTAGGTAAGAGGTACAGTGTCAAATGACCTAAGTAGATTGGTGGTTCTTTAATTGGGTTGCTACAAGAGCATAAGTGCCTCCCACCATCCCACCTCTTACTTGGCCAGTTAAAGGACTAGGAGTTGCATTGTATGTAAGTTGAGTCAACCCATTCTATTTGGGCTCTATGTCTAGGCAGCCGTAGTTGAGTTATTGTTGAGTCTTGCATGTGCACTAAATCAGGAGTCCCATTTCATCCATCATTTCCACCTTTGGATGAACCCATGGATAATCATGAAGCCTAGATTAGAAGCCCGTATGACCCATACTAAACGTAGATCATCTAGGCCCAATTCCCTTGATCCAAGAGCATATTATCATGATCTTGCCCCTGAGTCTAACCCTAGGTGTCCATACCCATACATGGTTGATTCAGAAGAAAGACCCATTAGAAACACCCAACCTTATGCACCCACTTTTGATGGAAGCCAAGAGTTATATATTGATTGGGAGGAGAGAATGGATCAGTATTTTGAGTACACTAGGATGTGGGAGTTAGAAAAACTTAGATTGGCCATACATAGGTTAACCCGATATGCTATGTCGCATTGGGTAGTCATTGAGGATGAATGTTACCAAAGAGAAGATGAAATTCATACCCGGAAAGCCATGAGAAGTAAATTGAGAGAGAAGTACCTAGGTAGATCTTATGAGTACCAACTTTTAGACCAATGGTACAAATTGAAACAAGGGAACATAACTGTGTCTGAGTACATTGACCAATTTAACGAGTTTAGTAAGAGATGTAACACAGTTGAACCTGAGTCTAAGATCATGGCTAGATTTCGAGATGGCCTACATAGGAATATCCAGTGGGAGCTGTTTCATTGGAAAATTCAAGACTTAGAGGAAGCCTATCACCTAGCTAGAGAATTTAAGTTATATCAGAGAGAACTCATGATCGTCAATCTAAGTCCAACAAGGTTAATTCTTTTGAACCTAAGTCCAAACCAAGCTGACTTTCTTTAGACCAGCCTACTACTCCTATCTCATTAGTTTGCAAGGAAAAGACCCCAGAATCCATTAATAAGCCTGAGGTAGAAGTGTATGAGGTTGATCCTAGTTTAGTAGATGAATACGAAGGAGAAGACTTTGAAGAGGATGAACCCCTTGAAAATTTAGAGAAAGAAACTCCTGAGCCCACTGAGAAATCTAAAGAGGCCACCTATGAGTTAAGTCTAGTAGAAGAACCTGTAGTAGAAGAACAATTAGAGGAGGAGAACTTAGAAATTGCTGCTAGAACCTTACCTGAGGAAACCATGGAGGAGAGCCAAATTATAGAGTCTAGTCCTAAAATACAAGAACTAGAAGAATATATTAAGGACCTGATCTCTTTGAATCAGTACCCCCAGGATGAGCCCCCTCCCATAGTTCACATTGAGGACCTCTTCCAAGAAATCGTTGACCCATCCTTCCATAGCATGGACCTTTTCTTTCCTAGAGACATAACCCAATGCTCATACATTAAGGTCAGTCTCTTTATCCCAGAACCAGTCCCTGAATCCCCTTCCTATTTCCTACCCTTCCCTAAGTCGTCTCATATTTCTAGAACCATTGGGTCACATTTTGTTGAGTTTACCAGGTTGCAAGAATCCATAGAGCCCATCCCATTTGCTACCTACTTTTGGAAGAACCTATAGCATATATTAGGAGTTCCTGGCAAATTTTCCTCTGCATGTCATCCATCAACGATGACTCATGCCCTATGCCCAAGTTGTAGTTAAGACCTAAGAAACCTCTTTCGATAGGAATGCATAGTCTATACTTTGTTAGGTGTTAGTATGAGTCCTTTGTGTCACATGTTAGGAGTTTGCATATGCCCAGCATGTTCACCACCTGCATTAATTATGAAACAAACAAGCTAATTCCCGGAAAAGAGCCAAAAAATTTAATATAGTGGATTCTGTCATGATTAGGCTTAGGCTTGAGTGGTTCTCGCCCAGGACCATTAAAAAGCTTCATGCTCATGGAGCCGGACCTTTTAGTGTGATATAAAAGGTTGGACCAAATGCCCATGTGTTAGATTTGCCCCCAGAATTTGGCATTAGTTCTACCTTTAATATCGCAGACCTAGTTGGGTATAGGGAACAGACAGCAATACCCAGTGAGGCCTTTAGACCTACTCCATCCCTTGTGAGTGACCCTAGCCCAGAGTGTCCATTAATTAATTGGCATGGGAGTGGAGAATGAATCGAGCATATCGTGGACGATCAAGCCATCACAACTCGGGGATGCAGCTATCAATACTACATGGTCAGATGGCAAGGCCGGTGAGAATCGGATGATTCATGGATTTCTCGAGAGGACTTGCAGCGCCTTGACCCAGATCTTCTTGAGATATATGTGAGCTAGTGTGATCCTTACTCGACAGTGTCAAGTTCCTCCTAGCTCGAAAGAATTGGTGCGGACACTAGAGGTACCGCAATAAGATAGAGGCTTCTCAACCCTCTGTTGATTTCCTAGTAGTGTTAGTCTATTTAAGTCTAGTTTGTATTAAGGGCTTAGCCTATTTGTGCCCCCACTTTGACCCCTGAGTTATGTTTTTGGGCTTTTCACAATTGAGTCCTGTATGTAGAATTTGATCCATACCATTTGGGTTTTGGATCAGTTAGTCAAGTTAGCTCATGTTGAGCTAATCATATTCTCAGTCTTGTAATCATGTCTTGTTGAATTGAGTCTATATTGAGTCAAGCCGAGACAAAAAGACTCAAGCATGTGTAGTACACTACCCAGCATGCCACCTCCACAGCCGCGTGGAGTCCCAGTCACACCCTGGATTTCGCCACCTAGGATTACTTGGAGGATCATGAAGTCGGCCCATGCATGATGAGTTGATACCACACCCTAGCACACCCCTTTCACACCTGGTGGGGGCACTAGGATCAGACATAGATTTCTATGCCCTATTTGGTTTACCTAGCCATGTGTCAATTTTGTAATCAACTAGAATTGAGTCCTGTAATAAGTTGGGGTTAGTTGATTTATCTCATCCCTCAACCTAGTCCAGTACATTGAGTCCTGTATACTAGTATGAGTCCAGTGTGAGTTCACTTCTTGTATAAGAGGGGAGGATACACTATTTGGAGTTCTACCAAACCTCATTCTGAAGCAAAAAGCAGTTACACCAGCTTAGGGGAGCTCAATCAATACCTAGGTGCCCTGATTGTACCCTGATTTTCCTTGGGTACAATTTTAGATGCCAGATTTCCACCAGATGCTTCCAAAATATTCCATATGCTAGGAGCCCATGTTTCCTAGGCTATCCTAGCACTCCAAACCTCCAAATTTAAGCTGAGGAAGCAAGCTCGGGCAAGGAAAACAAAGATTTCCTTTTGATGCCGGGAATATGCCAGCCTTGGGAACCAAGCACCCCAGTTTCCATGGGGCCCAAGCCCAAGCTCACCAAGCTCATGGCTGTCCTCCCCCATGCATCCCTAAATCCCACACATTCAAAGGAGGGGCATCCAAAGAGGTTTGACTAAGTCCAAGTTGAAAAAAATTAGGAGAAGACCAAACCTTTTTCTAACCTAGTTGGGATTTCTAATCCTTTTAAACTTTGTAATTCTAACCTAGCTAGGAGAGGACATGTATTCCAATTTGGAAGAGGATTTGTAACCCAAGAGTAACCATGGTTAGTGAGGGCATGGAAACCCTATAAATACTCCACCCCTCCCCCTCTTGTAAGCATCTTTTTCTTATGAATAAACCTTGCTGAAATTTTATTAAGTTGGCTTGAGTTTGAGTTTTGGTTCTCTCTTTGAGTGCTCTCCTTGTGTTCCTGAATTGAAACCATGCTGCCCTAGAATCCCTTGGCATCCCTAGAGATCAGCCACACCTAAGGATGTTGACCCCTAAAGTGATTTTGATGATAACAAAACATTGGAGCATACATTTGGTTATCTAACAACTCTTCAATTGATTGACAAGTTTTTGTAGGACAACTACATTGACATATTTTTCAATTCCTACAATCTTTAATGTTTTGTGTTGAGTTGTAAAATACTTAGATTCTTGTAAAGAAGAACCCTACAAAAAGTTTCCTATTAAAATTAGTTAAAGGGTTACTTCTACTAGTCCTTCTTGCTTCAAGTTTTCTTGAATTTATTGTAAGTAGTGCTTGAAGAAGATTGTTAAAGCTTGGGACAAATGTTCTGGAAGTTTGAAGTTGATCTAGCTAAATAACAACCTTCGAGTCGACTGGATGAACAACCCAGCCGACTCTGGCACTAGCATTGAAGACAAGTTCTCTGGCATGTAGATCCAGCCGACTAGCACCAAGGTCCAGCCGACTCATCCAGAACAATGTTGAGAACGTTCTAAGATTTTCAGGAATCCAGCCGACTGGATTTAGACCAAGTCGACTCATCCAGAACTCAGTTGAAAATGGTTTGAGAAGCCTCTAAGATTCCAGTCGACTAGAATTCAGCCTAGCCGACTCGTCCAGAGTGAGGTATTTTTTCAACTGTGGAAGCTAGCCTATGGCACTCAGCCCAGTCGACTCAAACTTCATCCGAGCCGACTCGAAGTTTGTCCGAGCCGACTGGAATGACGGGGTCACCTCCAACGGCTAGTTCCAATTCTCAGTTTTTGAATTCCAAAAGTGCTCCAACTGTAACTTGTCACCTTCCAACGGTCTACAATGTTCAAAATCATGGAAGTTTGTTGAAGTCTCTATAAATAAGGTATGAGAACATCCTTGATGAGGCTAATGATTTATTGATCACTTATTGAAGTGAAGTGAGAGAGCATTAGAGCTTTAAAGATTACCTTCAAGCTTGCAACAACTCTTACCAAAAGCTTGAAGCACCTTTTGAGAAAAAGCAAGGGAGCCATTGAAGTGCATTGAAGAGCATTCAGTGGATCTTCACTTGAGTTGCATTGGCAACCACCCAGACAACAGAGTTTGTCTTTATTGTTGCTTTTCTTATTCTATCTTTTAGAATATCTGGGTTATTGGTGAGCCCTGTTATAAAAACAAAATAGGTTACTTTGGTGAGCCTTTAAAACCAGAGTGTAGAGGTTACTTTGGTGAGCCTAGCTAAAAACCAAAGTGTAGAGGTTTTAGGTGAACCTGTAAAAACCTAGCTTGGATTTCTTTGGTGAGTCCAATTTCAAAAACCAAAGTATAGAGGTTTGGATTGTGAGCCTACAAAACAATCTGACTGTATTCCGGTTTGGGGGATATAGTGAAAATCCCAAGTGGTGAACTTGGGTAGTGGACGTAGGAGCTCGGTTGCTCCGAACCACTATAAATATGCTTTGTGTTGTGTATGCTTTATCTTTTAGCTTCTGCTTTCTTTGTCTGATTAACACAGCACCTAATTACTAATTGGAATTAATTATGCACATACTTGCAAAAATTTTATAATTCCCAATTCACCCCCTCTCTTGGGACTAAGCCACTTAGGCAACAGCTAGTATCAGAGCCAGGTTTCTGATTACTTGAGTTAAGATTGATGGCTCATCCCATGAGTACATCCTTGGCCGAGGGCCAATCAACAAATAAACCTCTACTATTCATAGGCACTAATTATTCATATTGGAAGGCACGAATGAAAATTTACATGCAAGCTATAGATTTTCAATTATGGAAGGTCATCTTGAAAGAGCCACATATTCTCATAATTAAAGTTGATGGTGTGGACATCCCTAAGCCTGAAGAGGACTGGGATGATCATGGCATGAAAATGGGGGAATTGAATGCCAAAGCAATGAACTTATTATATTATGCTTTGGATGCTAACGAGTTCAACCAAATTTCCACTTGCTCGTCGGCAAAGGAAATCTGGGATAAACTCGAAGTGACCCATGAGGGAACTTCCCAAGTGAAAACCTCCAAAATAAAACTTTTAGTTCATAACTATGAATTATTTAAAATGGAACCTTCTGAAATAATATCTGCCATGTTCTCTAGATTTACAGATATTATTAACGATTTAAAGAGTCTTGGCAGGGTATACTCTAATGCAGATCTAGTTCGGAAGATCCTTCATTCTTTGCCAAACAAATGGGATCCCAAGGTAACTGCGATCCAGGAAGCCAAAGATCTCAACACTTTGATGCTGGATGAATTACTGGGATCACTCATCACCTACGAGCTAACAATGCAACATAGAATAAAAGATGAGCAGAAGAAAAAGAAGACAATAGCCTTCAAGGCTATTTCGATTCAAAAAGGGATGATGAAGTATCTGAAGAAGAAAGCACCTCCTCCAATGATGACCTAGAAGATGAAGACATCGCTATGGTTGTGAGGAGATTTAAAAAATTCATGGAAAGAAAGAAAGGAAGGTACAACCAGAAATTTCACAGGAAAGATTATGGAAAGGAAAAGGAAAAGGATAGAGAGAAAGACAAAGAGGTAGTCCCCACAAGCTACGAATATAAGAAGCCAGGGCACATACGTCCGGACTGTCCAATGCTAAAGAAATCCTTCAGACAAAAGAAGAAGAAGAAAGCCATGGTTGCCACATGGTCCGATAGTAAAGACTCAACTTCATCGAAAGAAGAAGAGATCAACAAGATTGCCAATCATTGCTTAATGGGTCTCGAAGATGAGGTAACATACCCTAACAACTGCACTGAATTTACTTTTGAAGAATTAAATTTTGCTTTTCATGATTTACTCTCTAAATTTAAGAAAGCTGGAGTAAAGATAAAATCATTGAAAAATATGAATGATACTTTACTCAAACAAAAGGATGAGATTTCAGAAAAAAATACTTTATTACAAAAGGAATTGCATATCTTTTCTAAAAAAAATTGAAAAACTGAAAAATGAGAATTTATCATATGAAAAGAAAAATACTGATTTACTTGCTCAAAATAATGAATTAAAAAAGGAGGTTACAAAACTCAAGCCTTTGGTTGAAAAACTCACTTTATCTTCAAATAAGCTTGACCTAATTTTAAAAAAACAACGAATTTCTGGAAATAAAGTTGGAATTGGTTTCAACACTTCTTTTGTAAATGGAATTTCAGCAACAACTTTTGTGAAATCCAAAACACCAGCTCAATATATTTTATCTCAAAAAGTTTCAGCCACACCAAAAGCTATTTCTACTTCAAAATCTTTATCATATGCTCCTAAGAATTTGATTAAAAATGCATACTTTCCAAAAGGTTTGAAATCTGCATCTAGTGCATCAAATTCTAGAACTTCAAATTCTGTTTCTAACAAAAATTCTAATGTTGTTTACTATGCTTGTAAAAGAATTGGACATAAAGCTTTTGAATGCAATATCTTAGAAATGTCCATAAAAAGATAAAAAAGATTTGGGTTCCCAAAGGAACCATCTCTGTTGACCTGCAAGGATCCAAGGTAGCTTGGGTACCTAAAAGAATTCATTGATTATTTTGCAGGAATGTCTTGCAGGCAAAAAATTGAAGAAAATGTGGTACTTGGATAGTGGCTGCTCAAGACATATGATGGGTGACAATGACCAATTCATCACCCTTGAAATGAAAGAAGGAGGTATGGTCACCTTTGGAGATAATGGAAAATGGAGAATAATCGGTATCGGTAAGATCAAAATAACTCCCTTCACTTTTATTGAAAATGTTTTGCTAGTAGACAAATTGAAGCATAATCTGTTAAGTATAAGTCAATTGTGTGATAAAGGCTTCAAGGTTGTCTTTGTGTCCTCTATGTGTATAGTAACTAATTCTTTAGATTCTAGCAATAAATTTATTGGACATAGACTCGAGAATATCTATGTGGTAGATCTTGATGATCTTGCCATATCTAGTATCCCTAGTCTAGTTGCAATGAATGCTAAAACTAAAGAGTCATGCTTACTATGGAATAGATGATTAGGTCATGCTAGCATGCATACTATTGCCAAATTAATTTCTAAAGATCTTGTTAGAGGCATGCCTAAGTTTAAAGTTGATTTGAATCATGTTTGTGATGCATGCCAAATGGGTAAACAAACTAGGGAGAGTTTTAAATCAAAGAATATAGTTTCTACAACAAGACCTCTTGAACTACTTTACATGGATCTTTTCGGACCTACTAGGACTACAAGCCTCGGAGGGAGGAAATATGCTCTTGTGATAGTAGAAGATTTTTCGAGATTTACATGGGTTTTGTTTATTGCATCGAAAGATGAAACTTTTCATGTTTTTAGAAAATTTCATAAAAAGGTTTCAAAACAAAATAACTTATCTTTGATTTCAATTAGAAGTGAACATGGAACTGAGTTTGAAAATCAATTTTTCAAAGATTATTGTACTGAGTTTGGCATTGATCACAACTTCTCCGCTCCTAGAACTCCTCAACAAAATGGTGTTGTAGAGAGGAAAAATAGGACATTGGAAGAAATGGCTCGTACAATGTTGTGTGAAGGCAATCTTCCAAAGTACTTTTGGGCAGAAGCGGTGAACACTGCATGTTATATTTTAAACCACGTTTTGATCCGTCCTATTTGAAAGAAAACCCCCTATGAGCTTTGGAATGACAAAAAACCCAATATTAGTTATTTTCATGTATTTGGTTGTAGATGCTTTGTGCATAATAATGGAAAAGAAAATTTAGGAAAATTTGATTCTAAAGCTAATGATGCAATTTTCCTAGGTTATTCATTACATAGCAAAGCAAATAGGGTTTTTAATAAGAGGACTCTTACTGTTGAAGAGTCAATTAATGTTATTTTTATTGAAACTAACCCTACACCTTCTAGATAAGAAGAGTGTATAGATAATGATGCAGGTACATTGCAAAAAGGAATGGATGACTTGAGCATTCAAGATAAAGACACTCAAGATGGAGAAGAAACGGTAAGTAAGGATCACACTGATCTACCGAGGGACTGGAGGTAAGTTACATTTCACCCTAAAGGATTAATAATAGGAGATCGTTCACATGGTGTTAAGACTAGGGCTGCACATAAGGATGCACAAGATTACCTAGCCTTTGTATCACAAATAGAACCTCATAGCTTAGAAGAGGCTGAGACTGACCCAAACTAGATGATGGCAATGCATGAAGAAATAAACCAGTTTGAAAGAAATAAGGTATGTACACTTGTAGATAGACCTACAGACCATCCAATTATAGGAACTAAATGGGTCTATAGGAATAAATTAGATGAACAAGGAAACTTTATAAGGAACAAGGCTAGATTAGTGGCTAAGGGATATAACCAAGAAGACGGTATTGATTTTGATAAAACTTATGCACCCGTAGCAAGACTAGAAGCTATTAGATTATTACTTGCATTTGCTTACTACATGAACTTTAAACTCTTTCAAATGGATGTAAAAAGTGCATTTCTTAATAGTTTTATCTCTGAACAAGTTTTTGTGGAACAACCACCAGGTTTTGAAAATCACACTTTTCCAAACCACGTATTCAAATTAAAAAAAGTATTATATGGTTTAAAACAAGCACCTAGAGCCTGGTATGATAGACTTAGCACTTTCTTAATTGAAAATAATTTTTCAGGAGGATATGTAGATAAAACTTTGTTTATCAAAAAGAAAAATAATGACATCTTAGTTGTACAAATATATGTAGATGATATCATTTTTGGTGCAACTAATGAATCTCTATATAAAGAATTTGCTAAGCTTATGCAGGGAGAATTTGAAATGAGCTTAATAGGCGAGCTAAACTACTTCCTTGGACTTCAAGTAAAACAAACAAAGGAAGGCATCTTCATCAACCAAGCCAAATACATCAAGGAAATCATCAAAAAGTTTGGTATGCAGAGTAGCAAAACAATGAGCACACCCATGAGCCCAGCTTGCAGATTGGACAAAGATGAGAATGGATCCAATGTTGACCAAAATCTATATAGTGGTATGATCGGATCCTTATTATATTTGACTGCAAGTAGACCTGTTATATTATACAGTGTATATGTATGTGCTAGATTTTAATCATCACCAAAAGAAACACATATGCTTGCTATAAAAAGAAAAATTAAATATTTGAAAGGAACCAGTAATTTAGGAATTTGGTATTCTAAACATTCTACCTTGAATTTGATTGGATTCTCAGATGCTGATTATGCTGGTTGTAAGATAGATAGAAAAAGCACTAGTGGTACATGTCAATTTCTAGGGTTGAGTTTAATTTCATGACACTGTAAGAAGCAAAACACCATAGCCTTGTCCATATCTGAGGCTGAGTATGTGGTTGTCGGTAGTTGTTGTGCTCAAGTGTTATGGATTAAACTATAACTAGAAGATATTGGTATATCACAATCTAAAATTCCAATTAAATGTGATAACATAAGAGCTATCAATTTAACAAAGAATCTAATTCAACACTCTAGAACCAAGCACATTGAAATTAGACATCATTTTATTAGGGATCATGTTTCTAATGGTAATATTGTGCTTGACTTTCTGCCAACTGAATATCAATTAGCTGACATTTTCACCAAGCCACTCAATCAAGATAGATTTGAGCTAATTAGAAGTGAATTAGGACTTTGTGATCCCTTCTAGATTCTTTAACCTAATTCTTTCAATTCTAAGAAAATTTCATCTAGAAAACCTCCTCTATCTATTCTATTTTATTGAGCTTTAATTTTCTTCAAATTATATTCGAAATCCTTCTGAATTTTGTTCAAAATTTTCAAAACTCTTCTATTCTTGTTCGAGTCGACTGGATCCTAATCCGAGTCGACTGGATTTTTCTGTAAGTTTTGAACTTGTTCTGGCCTAGCCGACTTGAATAGTTTTGAGTCAACTGGATTCTCTGATGATTTTAGGATTGCTCTAGCCGAGCCGACTGGAGCCTTTTTAGGGCTACTCGAGTCGATTGGATTTTCACACCGAGGCTTTTTACCTAGGGATATAAATTGTTCTCCGAACCATTTAGCTTCCATATTGTTTCTTATAACGGTTCACTCATCACCTAAACCCACTCCAAAGTCTTCCTTCTCCCTTCCAAGCATCCCATTTTCCTGTTCTTCAGTCTTCCCTAGCTTTGGCACCCAAACGTGCGACAGGGAAACGGTCCACTAGGATTGCTCCTTCAGCTGAAAAAGAAAGAAGATCCAAGAGATGAGAAGAAGAGACAAGCACTGAAGGAATGGCAGAGGAAGCCACTAGAGAAGCTCCATCAGCTCCTATCTAGGTGCCCTCAATGTCTACTCGTCCGGTAACTTCCGGCCACCGAATTAATTTTGAGTTTATTAAGGGCATTGGATTAAAGATAGGAGACTTAATAGAAGACTAAGGGTGGAGGAAATTTTGTTCATTGAATGAGAAAACCTATCCCACTTTGGTTAGAATCTTTTATGAGAACCTAAGGTTGGGAACTAACCATGTGGAATCCACTGTCAAAGGGAAAAGGGTTATTGTTAATAAAGAGTCCTTGAATGAATTACTGGATATTCCTTCTGAGGGACTAAGATTTTTAGTGATTGAAAATAGAGAGAAGATATTGAAAACAATTTTGAACAAAGAGGATATAGGAGGCATTGGCACTATTTTAGCTAACACCATTTCATTGGAAATGAGGCTACTTCACAACTTCATTTGTAAAATTTTCCTACAAAGAACTGGTAGGTTCGATTGGGTGAGCGAAAAGGATCTATGTCTCATGGAGCACATTCTTGAAAGAATCCCTGTCAATTTGTCTTATATTATAATCATGCATATGAAAAAAACTATAAGGAAATCCAAATCATGTTTGCCATATGGTATGATGCTTACAGTTTTGTTTAAATCTCATAGAGTCAGTTTAGATGGTGAAGATGGATTGGAATTACATCACACTGATATCTACACATCTAAAACACTTGAGAGAATGGGATATTTTCAAGTAGAAGGACTCTGGAGAAAGAAGGGAACAAATGTAAGAGCCATTGGCAGCTCCAGTAGTAGTAGTAGTGAAGAAGAAGAAGAGGAAGAACATGTAGAAGCAACTGGAACTTCTACATCTGTACCGGAACCTGAACCATTTGTACCTAAGTCTGTTGCTGTCACTGAGGAGGCTAGAGCACCATCACCTATATTTGACATGCCTGCAACAGAATTTGACTTGCAAGCACCAGAGTTTGACCTGCCTTCTACTGATGTTCCTTTGCATAACTATCCTACTGCAGCTACACAGCCTCAAATTGTCCAAGTCCAGATTGAAGAGCAATTGAAGAACTTGACAGATTCACTGACTAGTACTATGACTTCCTTATTTAGTGATTTGAAACAACCAGTGGACAACAGGTTGGACAAATTAGAAGAGAATGTATAAAATCTAAAAGAAAAGGTTGAAGCTATTGAAGCTTCAAGGACTGCACCTTAGATAAACCTTCAGCCTATTCTGAATTGCATCTCTTCAAATTCTAAAACTATTTTGAAGTCTGTGGATGCCACTTTAAATGAATATTAGACTGAATTAAAAGAGCTTAGAGGTAGAGTTGGAACCATTGTTGATACAAGGGGAATGGTAGAAGATTATACTAGAGGCATTGGTATCTTAAGATCCGAATTTGGCAGACTTCGAGGATTAGCAGAAGCTTTTGCCAATGTCCAAGTAGCTGAACTTGTGTCTATGCAGAAAGAGATAGGAGAAATGAAAGAGGAAGTAAATAAAGTACCTGTTAGCCTCAAGGACCTGGATCAGTGGATGGGAGCAATGTGGGTGGAAATGGTATCCCTCAATAGCACTGTCAGATCTTTAGAAATCACAGCTAGGACAAGACCATTATATGATCCGCCACCCATCTCCACTAGGGCACCTAGTACTTCTATTCACCTTAGGGCTCCTCCTCCACATAGTCATTCTCCTAGACCCACTTCTTGGCAAGGTGTCATGTTCCTAGTGATGATTCTGATAAGACATCTTGTAGTTTCAGTACCTTTTGGATGCTTTTTGGAACTTTTGTAATGATGTACTGAACACTTTTTGATAGAAATAAAATGAACATCTTTTGATTACTGTGTAATGTGTGTATTTATATTCTCCTGTTTACACCTCTATTTGTTTAAATAGAATTCTCTCTCAAAGTTGAGAAAGTGAAATTATCTCAAACAAATATTGAAATTTTCTCAATCTATTTAAAATTCTGAGCTTACTTGTTTAACCTTTTTGAATTGTTGACAAAAATGGGGAGAATCATAGTGTGCATGAAAGAATACATGAATTGCAATAATAACACTAAAGTAAAGTAAACAGGGAGAGTTTTTTAAAGCATTTCTAAATGATCTCTTGCATATTATTCTGATAAAATGGTCAAATGAATGTTAAAGGGAGAGAAACTTATAGAAAATTTATATTGTCTAGAAATCTTACACATAGGGGAAGATATATGATGCAGAACAAATAAAAGGATGCGATGCGGAAGTAAATTAAGATTAACTAATTTTTTTGTTGTTTTTATAGGTTTGTAGAGGTTGGCTTCAAATCAAAGAAAAGTTAACCTAACATTGAAAGATACTAATATGATAATTGAAAGCACAATTTTAAGGAAACTAAATTATCAGAGTAGTTAGAAGCAACGGATCGCTGGGGGTTGAGAAACTCCCAGACCTAGGGTTTCACTCCGAGCTTTCAACAAAACAGAAATAAAGAGAAGGGAAGGTTTATCTAACCAGACAATGATCTTCACAGATTTTGGTGGAAGAACTCTCCCGAGCAGATTGTTGGATCATCGGATTCAGATATCTTCGTAATGGATCCTCCAATACTGGTCCTTTGGCGGGTTGGCTTCTCCTGAACTCAAGATCTGGAAGAGAAGAAAGACAATTGATGGAATCAGAGAGTCAAGGAAAAGATTTACCAGGTTGATGAACTTGAAGATCGAAATTGCTGAAAACTGGATTCTCCTGGATGCTGATGTGATTTTCCTTGGAACTTGCTCTGGATCTGAAGTAGCCGGACTGGATCTGGATGAAAGTGGACGGCCTGGACTTGTAGAGAGAGAGAGGCCGTGGGAGATGGATGGATCTAGGGTTTGATGGATTGAAAATAATGAAGGATGGCTAGGGTTTTGGAATTTCAAGTGGCTAACCTAGGGTTTTGGATAAAGATGGAGATCTCTCACCTCCTCAAGGCTCCAATGGAACCTGGATTACCCCCTCACAGAGCTCAACACTTAGAATAGTGCGGAAGAAGAGAAACCTAGGTCACTCAACACAAGAGAATAGCAAAAATAATTTTTCTTCATTGATTTTCTAAAGTTACAAAGAGAGGTCTATTATATAGACCTAAAATTTTCTCCTAGCTTGTACAAATTCCCATGTGGGACTAAACTCTCCCAACCCCTAGATTAGGTAGAAAATCCTCTCCCTTGGCCGACCAAGAGTCCAAAAAAAATTGGGACGGCCATAAAGGAATTGTTTTGGAACTTTTATGGCACCTCCTTTGGAGTTGGATTTGGATTTGGAGTCCTCTTCTTCTTAAGGTATTTCTTCTTTTCTTCCACTCCAAGTTAAGCTCTTTGATTTTGATTTGAACTTCAATTAGGAGTAGGTTGGATGTCCTTCTTTGATTTCTTCTCCAAGAGAAGTTTTCTTCCTTCTTTGCTTAGGTAAATTAGGCAGGTGTGGGCGCCTCCTTTAATTTAGCCTCCAATTTGATTTTTTTTTCTTCTTTGGATGTGGGGACCATGACACTGGGATGCCTCTATGGCGCCTCCTGGACTCTGGCGTGTGCTCGGAGTGTGGCTGGGCGTGTGGCTTGGAGTGTGGCCTCCACTTGCTTGAACCTTGAGTTGATTGGAAGAGAAATGTGGCACCATTTTGGACCAAATTGAAACCACATTGGGACTTGCACCGAGTCAACATGACTCAACAAAATTTAAATGGTGATTCAAGAAATAAATAAAATAAATAAACTGGTTGACCAGGTCAACCTTTATTACAAACCCTAATTTCTCGGGCAATGTCAATCAGAGATCCAAATGGAGCTCTGAAGTCTTCTTCTGAGTCTGGTGCCCGCACCAATTCTCCCAAGGTGGGAGGAACTCGACCCTGTCGAGTAAGGCTCAAGTTGGCTCTGGTATCTCTCCAAGAGGTTTGGGTCCAATTCTTGTAATTCTTCTCGGGAGATCCAAGAGTCATCAGAATCTGGCCTTCCTTGCCAGCGGACCAGGTACCTTTGGTATCCTCGATTACGAGTAGAGATAACCTGATCATCCAGGATCTTTTCAATCTGCTCTTTTCTCACAGGCCAGTTTGTTGGTGGACACACAGGGTCGGGATCACTCTCAATGATAGGGTTAGGCTCAAAAGGCTCACTTGGAATCACAGCTGGCTCCCTGTACTCTACTAAGTCTGTAATGTTGAAAGTAGAGCTAATGCCTAGTTCTGGAGGCAACTCGAGCACATAGGCATTGGATCCTACTCTCTTTACCACTCTAAATGGTCCAGCTCCCCTAGCATGTAACTTTCTAACGGTTCCAGGAGGAAACCGTTCAAGCCTTAACCTAATCATCACATAGTCTCCCTCAACAAAAGATTTGACTCGTCTTTGAGTATCAGCCAACTTCTTATAAGTTTCATTACTTAAATTTATTTTGGCATGAATTTCTTTATGCAAGTCTTTTATATGCTGTGCAAAATTCTCAGCAGATTCGGAGACTCGAGTGTGGACAGGTAAAGGGACTAAGTCAAGAGGTGTGTGAGGTTTGTACCCATGTACAATTTCAAATGGACTTTACCCGTAGACCTATTGACCGAGTCATTGTACGCAAATTCTGCCCTTGGTAGGTATAAATCCCAATTTCTGGTGTTTTCACCAACAAGACATCTCAGCAGATTTCCTAGGCTACGGTTCACTACTTCAGTTTGGCTATCAGTTTGGGGATGATAGGCAGTTGAAAACTTAAGTTTTGTCCCTAACTTATGCCAAAGGGTCTTCCAAAAGTAACTGGTGAACCGGACATCCCTATCTGAAATGATTATCTTAGGTAGGCCATGGAGTCTAACTATCTCATTGAAGAAAAGTGTGGCTACCTTAGACGCATCAAAAGTTTGGGAACAAGGCAAGAAGTGGGCCATTTTAGAGAATCGGTCGACTACGACACAGATAGAATCATGCCTTCTCTGGGTCTTAGGTAAACCTAACACAAAATCCATACTCACATCTTGCCAAGGACGATCTGGGATAGGGAGTGGGGTATAAAGGCCAGTGTTTTGTTTTCGCTGTTTGGCAACAGCGCAGGTTCGACATCTAGCTACAATATTAGCTACATCCCTTTTTAAGCTAGGCCAGAAAAAGTGGTCTTCAATAGCTAGAATGGTCTTGTCTTTTCCAAAATGGTCAGCTAAACCTCCAGCATGGATTTCCCACATCAAAAATTCCCTAAGAGAAGTTCTAGGGATGCAAAGCCTATTTTGAAGAACAAAAAACCATCTACAAGGGTATAATCCTGGTGATTACTAGATGGTCCTTGAACTAGATCCTGATACACAGTTGTGAAATCCGGACAAGACTCATATTCCTCTTTGATTTGCTCAAACCCTATGACCTCAGTTCTAACAGAAGTTAATAACAGAGATCGGCGACTAAGGGCATCAGCTACCTTATTCTCAACTCCAGCCTTATGTTTCAGGACAAAAGTATAGGACTGGATATATTCTACCCACTTAGCATGCCTAGGGTTAAGCTTCTTTTGGGAGTTCAGAAATCTAAGAGCCTCATGGTCCGAAAATAGTACAAATTCCTGCGGTAGCAAATAATGTCTCCAGTAATGCAAAGCTTGCACCACCGCATAAAATTCCTTATCATAGGTAGAATACCTAAGCTTAGCATCATTAAGTTTTTCACTAAAGAATGCTATGGGATGATTCTCTTGGCTTAGGACTCCACCTATTCCTACACCTGAAGCATCACAGGCAACCTCAAATACTTTAGAAAAATCGGGTAATCTCAGAATGGGTGCCTGGGTCATTTTATCCTTAAGATCTAGGAAGGCTTTATGGGCTGACTTAGTCCAATGAAATTCTCCCTTCCTAATACAATCAGTGATAGGAGCAGCTAAAGTACTAAACCCCTTGATGAATCGCCTATAGAAGGTAGCCAAGCCATGGAAACTTCTAACTTCATGCACATTGGTTGGCTCTGGCCAGTCTACTATGGACTTAATCTTCTCAGGATCGGCCGCCACGCCGTCAGGGGTTACTACAAAACCAAGAAAGATAACTCTACTAGTCATGAATTCACACTTCTTAAGATTGCCGTAGAGTCTCTCATTCCTCAAAACTTGGCAGACTGCTCTAAGGTGGTCTAGGTGATCTGTTGGGGTCTTACTATAGATCAGGATGTCATCAAAATAGACCACCACAAATTTTCCTATGAAAGCTCTAAGTACCTGGGTCATAATCCTCATGAAAGTACTAGGGGCATTGGACAACCCAAAAGGCATAACAACCCATTCATAAAGACCATCCTTAGTTTTGAAAGCAGTTTTCCATTCATCCCCGGGTCTAATCCTAACCTGATGGTAGCCACTTTTGAGATCAATCTTAGAAAAAACCATTGCACCAGCCATCATATCAAGCATGTCATCTAGTCTAGGGATGGGAAACCTATATTTGATTATAATTTTATTGATGGCACGACTGTCAACACACATCCTCCACGTGCCATCTTTCTTTGGGGTCAGTAAGGCTGGGACTGCACAAGGGCTAAGACTTTCTCTAATAAACCCCTTCCTCAATAATTCTCTAACCTGCTTTTGCAGTTCTTCATGCTCAGATGGATTCATCCTGTAATGGGGCAAGTTGGGCAAAGTCGCTCTTGGGATTAGATCTATGGCATGCTGGATATCCCTAAGAGGTGGAAGGTGGTCTGGCAAATCCTTGGGAAAGACATCCTCAAATTCTTTTAACACAGGTTTAACTTCTTGAGGAGGCTCTGAGGGTTCCGAAATTCTAAGTTCCTTCGCAGTCAACATCCAGATGGGTGAACCACTATGAATTTCTTGTTCTAAATCCTTAGCACTGATTAGGTTCACTCCAGTTTTCATCTCCTTAACCTTACCGGCTCCTTTAGTTTCCTTGTCCTTAGGGGGAACGGAATGGATTGTAATCTTCTTCCCTTTGAAATTAAAGACACAGGTATTGGATTTTCCTAAGAGGGTGGCATCATGATCATACAACCAAGGTCTTTCGAGAATTATACTGCTCACCCCCATGGGTAAGACATCGCACCAAATCTTTTCGTGATAAGATTGCATTTGGATTTGGACTTGACATCTAGACTGGATGGGTATGGAGGTAGAATCTACCCAAGAAACCTTATAGGGGTTGGGATGGGGAACTGGGATTAAGCCTAACATCTTGACAGTGCTAGTAGAGATGGCATTTACACAGCTCCCACTATCTATGATGATCTTACATACCTTATCCCCTAATTTAAGAAAAGTCTGTAGGATGTTAGTCCTACGCCAATCCTCTTGAACTAGATTCTGGGATAGGATGCATCTTACAACTCCTAATTGGTCAGATTCATTGGGTTCCTCCTCTCCTTCATACTCCTCAACCAAATTCATTCCGGCCTCATAAACTTCTTCTTCAAATTCCTCACTGGGCTCGGAATTATCATTCTCTCCCTCTTCTATGTAAAGGGATCTCCGAGGGCACTGGCTAGCAACATGACCTACCTTATGACACTTGAAACAGGCTATGGCAGTACACTGACTGGAAATGTGACCTGGTTTCTGACACTTAAAACAGGTGATATTTGAACTAGGGGTTCTCTGGGTGTCAGGTGCCTTACCTTTGTCCATGGGCCTAGGGGTAGAAGTACCCTGAAAAGGTTTACTAGGGATAACTTGGATAGGTCCATTCCTTGGGATTGGGGCACTAACCCTAGAAGGTGTAGGTCCTCTCTGAAATTTCTCAGTGTTCAGTGCAATCTGGTAGGCTTGGTCTAGATCAGTAACCTCTCTCAGAAATAGTTCTCTCTTGATATCTTCCCTCAGTCCAGCCCTAAATCTAGATAAAGTGACTTCGTGGGCTTCACTCACATCACATCTCATTAGGTATTCATCAAAAGTAGTTATGTAGTCTGAGACAGATCGGTTTCCTTGTTTCAGGTTTTGCCATTGGTCTAACAGGTTTTGCTGGTATGAAATGGGTAGGTATTTATCTCTCAGTTTTTCTTTCATACCCTGCCAAGTGGTTATGGGCTCAACATTCCGTCTCCTAGTGGTTAGCTCAATGTTCCCCCAGTATAACCTAGCTTGACGCACTAATTTCATCTTGGCAAACTTGTATTTCCTCTCCTCAGACATAGCATACCACTCAAAGTATTGATCCATCTCACCCTCCCAATCAGAATACACCTTAGGGTTCAGACTACCATCAAAAGTGGGTGCATCTAATTTGATGTTCCTGATGAACCTATCATCTCTATCTTCAGGCTCTGGGTCAGGCCTCCTATGGTTAGGTTCAAGATCTCTATATATAGGCCTTCTAGGCTCCAGATGTGGGTGAGGCTGAGGCACATTAAAATCGGGGTCAGGAGTCTAATTCCGATGTCTAGGTTCTTCAAGTACTTGGACTCGGTCCCTATGTTGGGTAAGATCCTCATGAATTTGTGCGCTAAACTGGGCCACAGTGTTTGTCATATCCTGATTCATTTTAGCCATACTTTCAGTAAGAGTTCTGATCATGGCCTCTAAATCAGGTTGGGTTTGACCAGGTTGATATGGCACTCCGTTTCTGGTAGACATGATGATTCAAGCAAGCACACAAAATGAGACTAGACTAAATCGACTACTGGATCACTAGACCTAGAGTCCAAACTAGATGCCCAATCAGAGTGGCAAGCTAGCCTGTAGTAACTCAGGACTCAGCCAGGCAGGTGTAAGGGGAGTGTTAGGTCCCTGGTTGCCAATCCTAGACACCAATCAGTGATTGGCCAGGTAGGCGGACCAGCACACAAGCCCTTCGGGATGTAGTCCCTGAACCACCGTTCTAGACACTGAGTGCTAAGCACACACAGAATAACTCAGCAAACTGACTCAACACTAGCCTAGACCCGACCAATTGGTGTCCCTAGCCCACTAGGGCAAATTAGGTCTAACTGATTTTAAATTAGATCTAGGTTCGAATGATTGGATGGTGGTTTTGGGCTAAGGAGAGGTAATCAACTCCTCCCCTTATCTTAGATGTTCAATTGCCCTTAAGTAAATTATGAGATGATCACTCCAAAAAAAAAAAAAAAAAAAGAATTGAATTGCAGAACACAAAAAAATAGAGTTGCTGTATTTTAATTCTCAGAATTTTTACCGAAACCAATAAATCGCAGAAAAATTATGGAAAATAGGTTCAATTATATGGTTTCAACGAAGCAAAAATCATGCAATTCAGAGTTTTATACAGGGAGAAATAATTCAGACAACAGGGCAATTACGGGCTGCAACTAGATTGTCTTCCCCGTTTATAATCCCTGCTACGAAGTTATAACCCAATGGATCCCCTACACGCCCTAGGAACACCCCGTGGAATGGGAGGAGGAGGCTTGCGCCTCACTTAGTTCCTAGGACCGGACGTCCTGGGGAGTCTACTTCGAGCAGACAAAATAAAAAGAGAACAATCAAAGCAAGCAAGCAAATCAGAAACCCTAAACTGGGCTCTGATACCAAAAATGATGCAGAACAAATAAAAGGATGCGATGCGGAAGTAAATTAAGATTAACTAATTTTTTTGTTGTTTTTATAGGTTTGTAGAGGTTGGCTTCAAATCAAAGAAAAGTTAACCTAACATTGAAAGATACTAATATGATAATTGAAAGCACAATTTTAAGGAAACTAAATTATCAGAGTAGTTTAGAAGCAACGGATCGCTGGGGGTTGAGAAACTCCCAGACCTAGGGTTTCACTCCGAGCTTTCAACAAAACAGAAATAAAGAGAAGGGAAGGTTTATCTAACCAGACAATGATCTTCACAGATTTTGGTGGAAGAACTCTCCCGAGCAGATTGTTGGATCATCGGATTCAGATATCTTCGTAATGGATCCTCCAATACTGGTCCTTTGGCGGGTTGGCTTCTCCTGAACTCAAGATCTGGAAGAGAAGAAAGACAATTGATGGAATCAGAGAGTCAAGGAAAAGATTTACCAGGTTGATGAACTTGAAGATCGAAATTGCTGAAAACTGGATTCTCCTGGATGCTGATGTGATTTTCCTTGGAACTTGCTCTGGATCTGAAGTAGCCGGACTGGATCTGGATGAAAGTGGATGGCCTGGACTTGTAGAGAGAGAGAGGCCGTGGGAGATGGATGGATCTAGGGTTTGATGGATTGAAAATAATGAAGGATGGCTAGGGTTTTGGAATTTCAAGTGGCTAACCTAGGGTTTTGGATAAAGATGGAGATCTCTCATCTCCTCAAGGCTCCAATGGAACCTGGATTACCCCCTCACAGAGCTCAACACTTAGAATAGTGCGGAAGAAGAGAAACCTAGGTCACTCAACACAAGAGAATAGCAAAAATAATTTTTCTTCATTGATTTTCTAAAGTTACAAAGAGAGGTCTATTATATAGACCTAAAATTTTCTCCTAGCTTGTACAAATTCCCATGTGGGACTAAACTCTCCCAACCCCTAGATTAGGTAGAAAATCCTCTCCCTTGGCCGACCAAGAGTCCAAAAAAAATTGGGACGGCCATAAAGGAATTGTTTTGGAACTTTTATGGCACCTCCTTTGGAGTTGGATTTGGATTTGGAGTCCTCTTCTTCTTAAGGTATTTCTTCTTTTCTTCCACTCCAAGTTAAGCTCTTTGATTTTGATTTGAACTTCAATTAGGAGTAGGTTGGATGTCCTTCTTTGATTTCTTCTCCAAGAGAAGTTTTCTTCCTTCTTTGCTTAGGTAAATTAGGCAGGTGTGGGCGCCTCCTTTAATTTAGCCTCCAATTTGATTTTTTTTTCTTCTTTGGATGTGGGGACCATGACACTGGGATGCCTCTATGGCGCCTCCTGGACTCTGGCGTGTGCTCGGAGTGTGGCTGGGCGTGTGGCTTGGAGTGTGGCCTCCACTTGCTTGAACCTTGAGTTGATTGGAAGAGAAATGTGGCACCATTTTGGACCAAATTGAAACCACATTGGGACTTGCACCGAGTCAACATGACTCAACAAAATTTAAATGGTGATTCAAGAAATAAATAAAATAAATAAACTGGTTGACCAGGTCAACCTTTATTACAAACCCTAATTTCTCGGGCAATGTCAATCAGAGATCCAAATGGAGCTCTGAAGTCTTCTTCTGAGTCTGGTGCCCGCACCAATATACTTGTTCAATTTTCATGCTTCAATGATGCTCTTAACTTATCATATCTATCGGTCGATACTTAATGTTGCTTAATACAAACAAGCAATCAAACTCTGATATTCATAGCTTATGAAATTGATTTTGTGCAAAACTGTATAGAACATATTGATATACATCTGAGATTACAGTTGATTTTTAAATTTAAATACTTACATACTTGTGAATAGATTAAATTCTTTTCATGCCCAGTGTTTTGTCATCATCAAAAAGGGGGAGATTGTTGACCCCTAAAGTGATTTTGATGATAACAAAACATTGGAGCATACATTTGGTTATCTAACAACTCTTCAATTGATTGACAAGTTTTTGTAAGACAACTACATTGACACATTTTTCAATTCCTTCAATCTTAAATGTTTTGGGTTGAGTTGTAAAATACTTAGATTCTTGTAAAGAAGAACCCTACAAAAAAGTTTCCTGTTAAAATCAGTTAAAGGGTTACTTCTACTAGTCCTTCTTGCTTCAAGTTTTCTTGAATTTATTGTAAGTAATGCTTGAAGAAGATTGTTAAAGCTTGGGACAAATGTTCTGGAAGTTTGAAGCTGATCTAGCTGAAGAACCACCTTCAAGCTGACAGGATGAACAACCCAGCCGACTCTGGCACTAGCATTGAAGACAAGTTCTCTGGAACGTAGATCCAGCCGACTGGCACCAAGGTCCAGCCGACTCATCCAGAATAAGGTTAAGAACGTTCTGAGATTTTTAGGAATCCAGCCGACTGGATTTAGATCCAGCCGACTCATCCAGAACTCAGTTAAAAATGGTCTGAGAAGCCTCTGAGATTCCAGCCGACTGGAATTCAGCCCAGCCGACTCATCCAGAGTGAGGTATTTTTTCAGCTGTGGAAGCTAGCCGACTGGCACTCAACCCAGTCGACCCAAACTTCATCCGAGCCGACTGGATTGATGGGTCACCTCCAACGGCTAGTTCCAGTTCTCAATTTTTGAATTCCAAAAGTGTTCCAATGGTAACCTGTCACCTCCCAACAGTCTACAATGTTCAAAATTATGGGAAGGCAGTTGAAGTCTCTATAAATAAGGTATGACAACATCCTTGAAGAGGCTAATGATTTATTGAGCATTTATTGAACACTTATTGAAGTGAAGTGAGAGAGCACTAGAGCTTTAAAGATTACCTTCAAGCCTGCACCAACTCTTACCAGAAGCTTGAAGCACCGTTTGAGGAAAAGCAAGGAAGCCATTGAAGTGCATTGAAGAGCATTCAGTGGATCTTCACTCGAGCTGCATTGGCAACCACCCAGACAACAGAGTTTGTCTTTATTGTTGCTTTTCTTATTCTATCTTTTAGAATATCTGGGTTATTGGTGAGCCCTGTTGTAAAAACCAAATAGGTTACTTTGGTGAGCCTTTAAATCCAGAGTGTAGAGGTTTCTTTGGTGAGCCTAGCTAAAAACCAAAGTATAGAGGTTTTAGGTGAACCTGTAAAAACCTAGCTTGTGTTTCATTTGTGAGCTCGGTTTCAAAAACCAAAGTGTAGAGGTTTGGATTATGAGCCTGTAAAACAATCCGACTGTATTTTGGTTTGGGGAATATAGTGAAAATCCCGAGTGGTGAGCTTGGGTAGTGGACATAGGAGCTTGGTTGCTCCGAACCACTATAAATCTACTTTGTTTGTGTTGTGTTTGCTTTATCTTTTAACTTCTACTTTCTTTCTCTGATTAACACAACACCTAATCACTAATTAGAATTAATTGTGCACATAATTGTGAAAATTTTATAATTTCGAATTCACCCCCCTCTTGGGACTAAGCCACCTGGGCAACAAAGGAATTGAAGCCCTTGCTACCATCCAAGTCCAAGAGCTTCTCCTTCCCGGCTGCCGGCTTTTAGCCCTAACCCTGATTTCCTTCAAACCCTAGTAGCTTTTCTAACTTTTATTTGCTGCTTTGATTAACCTTTGATGCTTGCAGGATCCCTGATGTGCTTTCCCTCCCTTGAGGAGGCCTTCTTTGCTACCCGGACCGCCCAGATCAGCTATCAGATTCTAGGGAAACAAGGCTTCTTCTTCCAGGCTCCGAACAGAGTTGTGAGTGATCTCTTCTGCTATTGAATTTCAATCTCTAACTGGTAAGAAACCTTTCATTCACTGATTATCTAATTTTGATGAAGATAAACTATCCTAAACCTGGAGTCTCTCAACTCTTGGGTCCTGGATATTTAATTAGTTTGCATGAGTATGCCTGCGACCCGATGATTCTTTGCACTGCTAGTCTTTCTGCTTGCTTTTACTTTATTTTGAAAAACTGGCCTACAAATAAAATTATAAAAATCACAAAAAATAATTATTTTACTATTATCCATGCATGTTTAGCAGTCTTAGAATCATCCTGCATCAGTTTGGTATCAGAGCCAGTTTTAGTATAGTTTTTTATTTGCATCGCATTTACAAACCTTAATTCTTCATTCTATCCATTGCATTAGGTGTCTAGGTTACATCTGATTTTTGCATCATAAACATTTTATTTTTCTATGAAATTTTCACTTCGTGTCCTCTGTTTTGTCCTAGTAATTATCAAAATTTTTAATTATTTTTACTGAAACACTAAATCTCTATAATTTGGCATAATAGGAATCCTAATAGAATTCTAATAGTTTCTATAGCAGTCCAAAAAGCTCTAGGTTTTCATTATCATATAATTTTTATTCTACATGAGATTTGGTAGGCATAATGCACATTGTCCATCCTCTATTCTAGATTTTCTTTGAATTTTTCTACATCAGGATCTATGTCAAACTTTGCAACCACTGAAACCCTAATTCACTTATTTCTGCTACATTCTACATCTTGACTCAACCTAACCTAATCAACTACCAAACCCCCAATCCCAAGCCAAACTTTGTTTGATAACCCCAGTTAACTTAAACCTAACTTGACATATCATAAATCATTAAAAAAATACTTTATTTTCTGATTGTTTTATATTGCATTAGGGCCATTATGATGAGGGACTAATATGCATGCAATTATTTTTGTGGATTTTATATATGGGGTGAAGTGATTAAATCCCAAATATTGGATCAAAATATGTTGTAGAAAATTCTATATGAAATTTAGAAGCTACGCATGCAAATTAGGACCTAAGAAAGCAATAAAGATGGATCGCCAGGGCTGAGAAGCCTCGGTTAGGGCAAGTTCTCATACAAAAAAATTTTTGGCGGCAGAGGGGGTGTACCTGACAACGTCTGAAGCACCCGATGAAGATCACAGTGAAGGGATCTCTCATTCCTCGATGGATGCGACCTGGCAAACCGGGCCAAAGTCCCACGGATTCTCAACTTTCTGTTCGGTGGTCTGATAGAGGCTTGGCTGGAGTCATTGGATTCGTAGGAACTCGGGGACCTGCAAATGACCTGTCAGGGGTTAGAAAACTCATGAAGGAAAAAGGAAACAAGATAAAATAACAAGGGGAAGAATGTTTTGGAGGAGGGCGGCTAGGGCTCTGGAAGGTTGGTTGGCAGCAGGAATCTGTTGCAACTCCAGGAAGAAGAAAACACCATTAAAACCCCTTAAGTACAAAGTAGGGTAGCACAAAGCAATTAAAGAGAACTCAAGTTTTAATTCATATATATCAAAATCAATCCTCATACAAGAGACTAGGGTCTTTTAAATAGACCCTTAGTCTTGGTCTCCAAGTAATGGCACATTAGTCTTTACATAAGAATCCTTTTCCCTATCAAACTCTAGCTAGAAAATAAGGAAACATTAGGTAGAAAAGATCCCTAAAATATCTCTTGACTTGGTCAACACTCCAAGGATTCCTAGGGGGGCATGTTGGACTTCTAAGAGCAGAAAGGGGCCGGCCCAAAGGGGCTCGGGTGCATGGGCTTGGGCCTCTGGAAGCTAGGGTGGCCTGGTAGCCTAGTAGCAGGAATATTCCCTAGTATATTGCATCTTGAGGGTCGGGCCTAGAGCCTGGGCTTGATTTCTTTAGACTAAGATGTAGATGGACCTCTGGAATCATGGATGCCCTAGTTTATGAATATACTTTGGCATCTAGAAGGGAATCTGGGCATCTGGAGGGCTTCTGCAAGGAATCAGGGTTTCTGATTTTCCTCTTGGGGTCTTCAAATCATCAAGCTGGGTTGGACTTGGGCTAAAATTTCATGTCTTCAATCTAGTTGAACTTGTTCTTCACTTGTATGATGTGGTCTTGAGTCTTCAGTATGCTTGGACAGGACTCAAAAAATTAAAATTAGCTCAACATGAGCTAACTAGCATTGTACCGAACTAGCTCAACATGAGTTGACAAGTATAGAACTGAAATAACAACTCAAAAGACTCAGACAACAACTAAAATAGACTCAGATGGGCTAAGCCCTTATTACAGAAGGACTCATAAATTATTGATCAATCCATAGAGGGTTGAAAAGCTTCTATCTTATTCTGGTGCCTCTGGTGTCCCGACCAATTCTCCCGGGATGGGAGGAACTCGATCCTGACGAGTGAAGATCAAGCTAGCTCACATATCTCTCGAGGAGGTCTGGGTTGAGGCGCTGCATGTCCTCTCGAGAAATCCATGAATCGTCCAACTCTGGCCGGCCTTACCATCAGACCAGGAAGCATTGATAGCCGTGGCCCTGGGTCGTGATGGCTTGATCGTCCAGGATAATCTCAATCTGTTCTCCTCTTTCAGGCCAAATTTGTTAGTGGACACTCTGGGTTAGGGTCACTCACAACAGGAGGGGATAGGTCCAAAGGCCTTAATAGGTATCGCTGCCGGGTAACTGCTCAACCAGGTCTGTAATATTGAAGGTGGAACTAATGCCCGAATCCAAAGGTAAGTCTAACACCTAGGCATTTGATCCAACATTCTCTATCACTTTTAAAGGTCTGGCTCTACGAGCATGAAGCTTCTTTTAGGCCTAAGCCTAACCAAGATAGAATCCACTACATCAAATTCTTTGGTCCATCTTCGGGAATTAGCCAGTTGTTTCAAAATTAGTGCAGGTGGTGAACATGCTGGGCACATACAGACTCTTAACAAATGATGCAAAGGACTGATACTAACACCTAATAGACTCGACTATACATTCCTATCGAAGGAAATTTTATTGAACTCTTTGGATCTAAACCTAACAGATTATAGGTTTTCTAGGTTTGATCCTAGCTTGACATGCACATGAAAATTTACAGTGAACTCAAAGCAAATTCCAAAGAGTAAGCCAGAAGTAAAATGCAAACCTAACATGCATGATGAATGCATGCAGTATGCTAATCTCAGCTAAATGCAATCTAATGATCCTAGAAATGCTGGAGGTGTCTGGAAAGGGCAGAAAATAGGAAGTGGGTTAAAAATTAGTCTGGTAAGGCAGGGAAAAAGGTTCAAGATTAGTTGGATAAAGTATGATAAAGGAAGGGGCATTGGGGACTAATCCTAGACTAATGAGGCTAACCTTACGGGGTTGCGGTACATCTATGGTGTTTACATAATGAAAGGATGGGTTATTAATCTCAGGGAAGAGATCCTTAATGGGAACTATAGGAGGAGGCTCATCCTAAGGGTAATGATTCAAAGAGATCAGGTCCTTAATAAATTCTTCAGGTTCTTGTATTTTAGGACTAGACTTTATAATTTGGCTCTCCTCTATGGTTTCCTCAGGTAAGGCTCTAGCAACAGTACCTAGGTTCTCGTCCTCTATTTGTTGTTCCACTATAGCTTTAGGTTGGATGTGGTCAAGGTCAACTAGTCTGGGTTGGTTTCTACATGGGTAACTACTGGGTCTACTAAAGGTGTCTCCTCTTCTCCCTCATACTCATCCACTAAGCTCGCATCAGCTTCATACACTTCTGCATTAATGTAAGCCTTGTGAATCTCAGGAATGGTTGCGGAAGGTCGGCTAAGGAAAAATTGGCTAGGTCCTGATTTTTGAGTATGGGCAATAATCCAAGTAGGTTCAGGTTGCCTAAGGGGTAGTGGCTCACTACTGGGTTCATATTTAGGGGTACTAATCCTATGGGGTTCAAGTTGGCTAGGAGAAACCTGATTAGTACTAGGCTAATACCTATGGGTTATGGGCTCTCTAGGCTCATAGGACAAGGGTGCAGATCTATGGGTCATGGAATTATAGGATCTGGGGTCATAGGATTTGGGGTCTACTAGGCTCATGGGATATGGGCTCATAGGTTCTAGAGTCATAGGATTTGGAGTCATAAGATCTATAGGTTGTGGGTATATAGGTTAAAGATGGCTTAGGTTTGGATCTAGTCTGGGTCCTCCTAGGTTCAGGATTATAGTATGGGTAAGGATGAGGGGCTCTCCTAGGTTCAACCTCATGTTATGGATCAGGATTTGGGGTCCTCCTAGGTTCAGGGTTATAGTATGGGTCAGGATGAGGGGCTCTCCTAGGTTCAACCTCACAGTATGGATCAGGGTTTGGGGTCCTCCTAGGTTCAGGATTATAGTATGGTTCAAGATGAGGGGCTCTCTTAGGTTCAGCTTCACGGTATAGATCAGGGTTTGGGGTCCTCTTAGGTTCAGGATTATAGTATGGGTCGGGATGAGGGGCTCTCCTAGGTTCAACCTCACGGTATGGATCAGGATTTGGGGTCCTTTTAGGGTCAGGATCATAATAAGTGTCATGGCGAGGGGTTCTCCTAGGTTGAGGGGACTCAGGATCTGGCTCAGACTGGGTCCTACGTGTCTCCTCTTGGGTTCCTAGTCGGGCATCTAATTGTTCAAGCCTATGGGTCAACTGGGCATTTGCTTGCTCAAGCCTATGATTGAGGGTTTGGGCTAACCTTTCTCCAAGGGCATCAAATTTTGCATCAAGATGGTCCATGGATTCAGCCATTTATGAAGGAGGTGGGTGATATGTAACCCCTGATCTAGTGCTCATGCAAGACTTGATCAAACCGACTATAGCTAACTAGATCTAGAGTCCAAACTAGATGCTCAATCAGGGTGGCATACTAGCCTATAATAACCCTGTACTCAGCCAGGCAGGTGTAAGGGGAGTGTTAGGTCCCTGATTGCCAATCATAGACACCAATCAGAGATTGGCTAGGTAGGCGGACCAGTACACAAGCCCTTCAGGATTGAATTCCTGAACCACCATTCTAGACACTAAGCACAAGGCACACACAGGTTAACTTGACACAGTGATCTAACACTAGCCCGGACCCGACCAGTTGGTGTCCCTAGCCCACTAGGGCAAATTAAGTTTAATCGATTTTAAGTTAGGCTTGAGACCGAATGCAGGGGATATGGTTTTGGGCTAAGGAGAGGTTATCAACTCCTCCCCTTATCTGGTAGAGCAAGAGTGCCCTTAAAGGTAGATTTTGCAATGATGGCAAGCAAATGATGCAAATTAGGGTTAGATGTTTTGGTAGCTTTTATATATGTAAATTATTATTATTATTATTTTTGTCCTTTTGCAAAGATATGATTTGCAGAAAATGACCTAATATGCTAGAAACATACTAAAATAAAAGATATGCAAAGAGATGCTAAACAAAACCCTCAACCTTCCAAAATTGTCTTGCTGAAAAAAATAGAGCCAAAAATTTACAGGCTGTATTTGGCATACGGAAACTGCACATATCGAAACAAAATTTACAAAAATTTTGTAAAATAATTTAAATTGACATGAATCTAAAAAAATAAATTTCAGAATTTTTGGAGTTTTGAGAAGAAAGAAATAATTAAAATAACAAAGTATATACAAACTATAAGGATGCAGAAAATAAGCCCTAATCTAAGCTCTGATACCAGATGATGTGGGACTAATATGCATGCAATTATTTTTATGGATTTTATATATGGGGTGAAGAGATTAAATCCCAAATATTGGATCAAAATAAGTTTTGGAAAACTCTATATGAAATTTAGAAACTAAGCATGCAGATTAGGACCTAAGAAAGCAATAAAGATGGATCGCCGGGGCTGAGAAGCCTCGGTTAGGGCAAGTTCTCCTACAATAAGATTTTTGGTGGCAGAGGGGGTGTACCTGAAAATCTCTGAACTACCTGATGAAGATAGCAGTGAAGGGATCTCTCATTTCTCGATGGATGCAGCCTGGAAAACCAAGCGAAAGTCCCATGGATTCCCGGCTTTCTGCTCGGTGGTCCGATTGAGGCTTGGTTGGAGTCATTGGACTCGTAGGAACTCGGGAACCTGTAAACAACCTGTCAAGGGTTAGAAAACTCACAAAGGAACAAGGAAACATGAGAAAATAGCAAGGGAAAGAATGTTTTGGAGGAGGGCGGCCAGCGCTCTGGAAGGTTGGTTGGCAGCAGGAATCTGTTGCAACTCTAGGAAGAAGAAAACACCAATAAAACCCCTTAAGCACAAAGCAGGGTAGCACAAAGCAATTGAAGAGAACTCAAGTTATACTTCATATATCAAAATCAATCCTCATACAAGAGACTATGGTCATTTAAATAGACCCTTAGTCTGGGGCTCCAAGTAAGGGCACATTAGTCTTTACATAAGAATCATTTTCCCTCTCAAATCCTAGCTAGAAAATAAGAAAACATTAGGTAGAGAAAATCCCTAAAAATTTTCTTGACTTGGTCAACACTCCAAGGATGCCTAAGGGAGCATGTTGGGCTTCTAGGAGTAGCAAGGGACCAGCCCAATGGGGCTCGGGCACATGGGCTTGGGCCTCTAGAAGATTGGGTGGCCTGGTAGCCAGGTAGCAGGAATATTCCCTAGTATCTTTCTTCTTAAGGGCTTGGGCATAGCACTTGGGCTTGATTTCTTTGGGCTAGGATATAGATGGACCTCTAGTATCATGGATGCCCTGATCTATGAATATACTTTGACATCTAGAAGGGAATATCGGCATCTAGAGGGCTTCTACAAGGAATCAGGGTTTCTGATTTTCCTCATAGGGTCTTCAAATCTTCAAGCTGGGTTGGACTTACGCTAAACTTCCATGTCTTCAATCTGGTTGGACTTGGTCTTCACTTGTATGATGTGGTCTTGAGTCTTCAGTATGCTTGGACAGGACTCAAAAAAAATAAAATTAGCTCAACATGAGCTGACTAGATTGTACTGAACTAGCTCAACATGAGCTGACTAGTACATAACTGAAATAATAACTCAAAAGAGTCAAATAACAACTAAAATTGACTTAGATAGGCTAAGCTCTAATTACATATGGACTCATAAATTATTGATCAATCCATAGAGGGTTGAAAAGCCTCGATCTTATTCTGGTGCCTCTAGTGTCCCCCCCACATTGATTGCCATCATTTTAACCTAATCTTAAGGGCAACTCAAAATCCTAGATCAGGGCAGGATTTCATCCCTGTCTTGGGCCCAAAACAAACACCATCATACTAACCCAGGCCTAATTAAAATCAATTAGACCTAATTTTCCCTAGTGGGCTAGGAGGCATCAACAGATTGGGTCCGAGTTGTGTGGGCCAACTAGTGCATTTAACCTCTTAGCTGTTACTGAAAGCTGGTGTCTAAGGATGGGGGTCCAGAGTCAAATAACCTAAGTGGTGCTGTGGTTTTTAATTGGGTCCTTGTGAAAGCAGGGAGGGCCTCCAATACTACCATCCCCTACCTAGCTAGTGGAAGGATTAGCTATTGGATTAGGTGTAAGTTGAGCTGACCCACCTAGTTTCTGGCTCTAGGTCTAGGAAACCCTAGATTACACTAGCCTTTTCTTTCTCTTTTGCATGCTTGGTTGCATCATTTCGTTTTGATTGTTCGATTTGTGCATGACCACAAGACTAGGAACTCAATATCAGAGGTCTAAACCCCAACCTAGCTCAATCATGGACCCCAGTCTAGAGGCTTTCATGAAAACCATGACTGAACGATTTGACCGAATCGATTTATCCAATAACCAAACCAATGCCCAGATAACCCAATTGACCCAATCCCAAAACCTATTGAACCATAAGCTTGACCAACTGATCCAATCAAGTAATCAAGCAATCCATAGTTTTGACCAAGTAGGAGATCAGTTAGGAACATTAGGCAAGACCCATAGTGTTGAACCCTTACCCTATAGACCCCAGGAACCCATAATCCCTAGATATGAACCTAGTAGTAACCCACTATCCCTCAGTCAACCTAAACCCTATAGGATTAATATCCCCTAGATTTGAACCCATAACATTTGAACCCATAACCTTTGAACCCATAACATTTGAACCCATAACCTATGAATCCCTAACCCTTAGCTTACTCACTCCTGTTACCCCAGACCCTAGTCAATTGCCCATTAGCCAAACCCCTCTTACCACCCCATTGGTTCACCAAGATGACTTAGAAGAAGAAATATATGAGGCTAACCCAAGTTTGGTAGAGGAGTATGAATACGATGAGTCCATAGAAGAATTAGAGGAAGACCCACCTATAGAAGACCTAGAAGTAGTTGACCATGACCAAACCCAGATCGCAACCCTTCCAGTGTTAGTTGAATCAATAGATACCCTAGAAGTAGCCAATCTAGATTTAGCTAACCTTGACCATAATCAGTTAGTGACCAACCCAGAGTTAGATAACCCAGATCACACCCAAGTTGCAATGGAAGATCAATTAGAAGAGACTTTAGAAGAGGATCCAATTGTAGAGCATAGTCCTGAATTTTCTGAGCCAAAAGAGTTTATTTAGGACTTGGCTTATCTCACCCAGTACCCTCAAGATGAAGTCACTTCCTTGATCCCAATTGAAGATATTTTTCCTGAAATTAGTGATCCATTCTTCCATAAGGCAGAGCCAGTAGATAGACACCAACCCCTTAGGGTCAACCTGATTAGTTTAGGATTAATCCCTGACACCCCTTCTTATATCTTAGTCTATCCAATTAATCCCGAACCTTTTTCTTACTTTCCACCCAATCAGACTAACCCTGAACCCACCTCTTATTTTCTACCATTTCTAGAAATTCTACTATTTTCTTTACTATTAGGTTGCATTTTATAGGAATTTGCATGATGCATTCATTCATTAAGCATGTCATATTTGCATCTTACTTTAGTAGAACCCTATGGCACCTAGTAGGAGTACATAGTAAGTTCTCATGTGCGTGCCATGCTAGGGTCAAATTTAAAGAGTCTATAATCTATTAGGTTTTATCCCTTAGAGTCCAATAAAATGTCTTTTGATTTGGATGTTTAGCCAAGTCTATTAGGTATTAGTTGAATCTAATAAATGCCTAGCCTAAATTACATGTCTGCACTTGCACTACCCTCTGCACAGCATATGCATATAAAAATTAGTCAAAAGCTGAACATAACTAATGAACTAACTAACAACTTGGCTAATTCCCAAAAGAGAGATAAAGAATTTTGCAGGAGATTTTGTAGTTGAAAAGAATTTTCTGCTCGTGAAGCTAGCCCATCCAAGATAATGAATATCTGTGGACCCAATGCCTATGTACGTAAGATACTACCTGATTTAGGTATTAGCTTCACCTTCATCATCTCAGATATTATAGAGCCTAGGAAGCCAGCAGTGATACCTAGCAAGCATCTTGAGCCTATCCCTCCCTTTGAGAGAGAACCCACCCCAGAGTGTCCAGCAACCAATTGGCAAAATAGTGAGGAAAAGATTGAGAGAATCCTGGATGATCAAGCCATATGTACCAGGAATCGTGGCTATTAGAGGTACTTGGTCCGGTGACAAGGTTGGCCAGAATCTGAGAACTCATGGATCACCCATGAGGATCTGCAGCGCCTCAACCCAGACCTACTCGAGCATAATGAGAGACAAGTTATCCCACACTCGATGGGGTCGAGTTCCTCCCACCCCGAGAGAATTGGTGGGGGCACCAGGATCAGACACAGATTACTGGGCCCTATTTGGTTTACCTAGCCATGTATCAAATTTTGTAATCAACTAGAATAGAGTCCTGTAATAAGTGAGGTTAGTTGATTTGTCTCAACCCTCTACATAATCCAGTACATTGAGTCCTATGTACCAGTACGAGTCCAGTGTGAGTTAACTTATTGTACAAGAGAGAAGGCTATGCTATTTCCGAGTTCTACCAGACTTCATTCTAAAGCTAGAAGTAGTTACACCAGCTTAGTGGAGCTCAATCGACACCTAGGTGCCCTGATTATGCCCTGATTTTCCACGGGTGCCATTTCAGATGCTAGATTCGATGCAGATGCTTCCAGAATATTCCATATGCTAGGAGCCCATGTTTACCAGGCTATCCCTACACTCCAAGCCTCCAAATTTAAGCCCAGGAAGCAAGCCCAGACAAAGAGAACCAAGATTCCCTTTTGATGTTTGGAATATGCCAGCCCTGGAAACCAGGCACCCCAGCTTCCAGTGGGCCCAAGCCCAAGCTCTACAAGCCCATAGCCAACCTCGCCCTTGCTACCCTAAAGGAGGGGTGTCCAAAGAGGTTTGACCAAGTCCAAGTTGAAGAAAATTGGGAGAAGACCAAGACTTTTCCTAACCTAGTTGGGATTTCTAATCCTTTTAGAATTTGTAATTCTAACCTAGCTAGGAGAGGACTTGTATCCTAATTTGGAAGAGGATTTGTAATCCATGTGTATCCATGGTTAGTGAGGGCATGGGAACCATATAAATACCCCACCCCTCCCCCTCTTGTAAGCATCTTTTTCTTATGAATAAACCTTGCTGAAATTTTGTTAAATTATCTTGAGTTTGACTTTTGGTTCTCTCTTTGAGTGCTCTCCTTGTGTTCCTGAATTGAAACCCTACTGCCCTAGCATCCCTTGGCATCCCTGGAGATCAGCCATGCCCAAGCAATTGAAGCCCTTGCTGTCGTCCAAGTCCAAGAGCTTCTCGTTCCCCGGCTGCCAACTTTTAGCCCAAACCCTGATTTCCTTCAAACCCTAGTTGCTTTTCTAATTTTTATTTGCTACATTGATTAACCTTTGATGTTTGCAGAATCTCCGAGGTGCATTCCCTCCCCTGAGGAGCCCTTCTTTGCTGCCCAGACTACCCAGATCAGACATCAGATTCGAGGGAAACAAGGCTTCTTCTTCCAGGCTCCAATCAGAGTTGTGAGTGATCTCTTCTGTTATTGAATTTCAATCTCAGATTGGTAAGAAACCTTCCCGTCTCTGATTATCTAATTTTGATAAAGATAAACTATCATAAATCGAGAGTTTCTCAACTCTCGAGTCCTGGATATTCTATTAGTTTGCATGAGTATGCCTGCGACCCGATGATTCGTTGCACTGCTAGTCTTTGTGCTAGTTTTTACTCTATTTTGGGAATCTAGCCTACAAATAAAATTATAAAAATCACAACAAAATTATTTTATTTTTTCCATGCATGTTTAGTAGTGTTAGAGTCATCCCGCATCAACACCCTAAGCATACCTACTCCACATGCAAGCATGACAAGAAGGAAATTCAAAATAGATAAACATGAATCCCATGATTCATGCCAGCTTGGTTAGGAAAGAAGTGGTCCACCCCAAGCCAAGAGAAGTAAGAAGTTGGCACCCCTTGTTCCCCCCCTTTGGCTGCCCACTACCTACCTTGTTTGGAGGGATTTTGTATGGCATGAGAGTTTTTCTTCCATGTATTCAGCTCCACACTTTAAGAAGAAAGTGGGCACCCTTTATTTTTCTTGTTATCTTTTGCTTGGAACCTAAGTCTCATGACTCTATATAAGGGACACCTTGTATGAAAATTTGATAATTTTCTATGGATATTATTGAGTTTTAAACTACTACTATGTGCTTTGCTATGTGCTAAAGGGATTTTGTATAAGCCCCTCCTTCTTCCTTCTTGTTTCCTGTGCCCAGTCTTTAGTTGCCATAAAACCCTAGAAGCCTTCTCTCAAAGCTTGGCCGCCCAACATCAATCATCCCTTTCCCTTGCTATTTTTCAATTGTTCCTTCATCGCTTCAACAGTTTCTAACTCTTGACAGGCCGTTTCCAGGTCCCTTGAAGTCTACGAATCCAACGATTCTAGTCGGACAGCGATCGGACCACCAGGTTGAAAGCGGAGAATCCGCGGGTCTTCGACTTGATCATCCAGGCCGCATACGGGAGCGAGAGTGATCCCTTCATATACGAACTTCATCAGGCACTTCAACCATTGTCAGGTGCACCCCCTCTGCTGGCCAGTAGTGTTATTGAAGGGGAACTAGCCTAACCGAGACTTCTCAGTCTCGACGGTCCTCTTTTCTATTGCATTTTAGGTTCTACTATGCTTATTGTTGTTTTTTATTTTGCATAGAACTCTCTAATTAGATTCATGACCTGATCTTTGGGATTACGATACATTACTTAATATCTAAAAATACAAAAATAATTTTGCATGCAATTTTAGTTTTGCATCAGCTTGATTGAGTTTAATCCATCGAATCACAACCTTTAATCCTTCTGTAATCATTGTTAGTATATTCTTTACTCTATTTCGAGTAGAAAAGGCCATACAAATCTAAATAGTTATTTATCAAAGTTTGCCTTCCTTTATGTTGATGTCTTCATGCATTTCATCCCACATCAACCTAGGAAGATTTTTTCATCTAGCTTGGCATCAAATTTTTCTAAGTTATCTTTGTCATTATTTAATATAAAATATTTACATCCAAAAACATAAAGGTAATGGATGTTAGGTTTTTTCTTATTCCAAAGCTCATATGAATATTTTTATAGAAATGGTCTAATCAAAACATGATTTAAAAGATAGCATGTTGTATTTATAGCTTCTACCCAAAAATATTTAGGAAGGTCACCTTCACACAACATAGTGCATGCCATTTTTTCAAAGTATATATTTTTTTCTACCATCCCATTTTGTTAAGGTATCTTAGGTATCAAAAAATTATATATAATTCCTTTTTCATTACAAAAAATTTTAAAATTTCATTCCATGATTACAATGGATTGATATAATTGGAACATTCTTTTTATTTGAAACTTTCTATAAAATTTAGTAAATACAAAAAATGCTTCATCTTTTTGAGCTAAAAAGAAAATCCATGTAAACCATGAAAACTTATCAATGATGATAAGTCTATATTTCTTGCCACTAAGACTAATAGTTGAAGTGGGTCCAAACAAATCCATATGAATGAGTTCTAAGGGTCTATTAGTTAAAACTAAGACTTTTGGTTTAAAAGATTTTCTAGATTATTTTTCAAATTGACATGTATTGCAAATTTGATTCTTTTTAGACATGAATTTTGGTAAAACTTTTATTATTGTAGGGATTTGGATGGTGCTCCCAAGCTTTGGAGAGACTTGGAAGACTATGGCAAGGATGCTAGAGGCGATCCCTGGAGCTTTGGGGCATGTCCAAGTAGTTCCTGGAGGTATTCCAGGAAGGGCCCCAGAGTCATGTTGGGTCAGCGGGCTTGACCCAGGGTTAAGGATTTTCTCACATTGATTTGTTGGGAGGAGTTTTTTGAGAGATTGTAATATAACCCAATTGGGTTATGGGATTATGTCCAAGTTTGTTAGTTGGTTAGGAGGCTAGTCAGTTTGTTGGTTGTAACCAATTAGGAATTGCAACCATGTAAGGTGTCATAATCAGTTTGTTATTGGCCTAAGATAAGTACTAACCGCATATGTGATTGAGGCCTAACAGATTCAAGAAGTTGTTAGCCCAAGATGAGTTCAAGAAGTTCAAGATGGTTGATGCCCAACTTGAGGAGGATTTCACGCCCACTCTTCTATAAGAAGAGGGGGTGTGCATGAACTTGGAGGAGTGTCCAAGTGAGGCCGACCCCTTTGGGGTCTCTTAATTTGGAGAGTGGCTGACCAAGAGTGATGCATGAAGACTTTCTCATGGTCATGGAGTGATCGTGAGGGGCTGATCATGGAATGCCCCTTGGGGGTGTGGACCGTGGGAGACCTCCTGGGTATAAGGAGGACACGGTGGAGGACTTTTGAGAAGACCACGTGAGGAAGATATCACATGGGGACATGGCTGTGGGAGATCCTGCATGAGGGAGTCCACGAGTGGAGCTCTTTCTTGTGAGAGGAGGCATGCTCATGGCTTGGGCATGAAGAGAGGCACGAGTGTGGGAGATATCACGTGGAGGGCTTGGTACCATGGGGTTTTCCATGGGGCTTTCGAGAAGGGACATTTACATCAAGATATTGTCTGTAGGTGGGAGATGCACGTTGAGGTATTATCCATGCAGGGCCGTATGTAGGTTCTTGGGATGTGAGGCCTGCAAGAGAGAAGACATGTGGGATGGTTAGAAGCTTCTGGGTTTCTAGAAGGAGTGCCAAGATTTTATCTTGATGTATCAAGGGTTCTTCTCCAAAGGAATGAATAAAGCAATCTCTCTTTCTCTCCTACATCTACATCTCTTATCTATATCTCCATTATTGCATGATATTGAATACGAAGAATAGGTTGTTGGGATATTTTCTTCTAGAATGCTACCAGTGCGTATAGGCACTGGTCTTGAATAGTGCATAGGATTTCCAATAATTGCTATCAGAGCTTGGTTTTAGCCATTGTTTGAGCAAAAGCGGAGTGATTTCAGAGCCATGAGTTTGATGGTGGAAGAAGAGGATTCAAGGAGTGCATCAAGGTAGGTTGAGCTGTACGTGTGTGTGGTATCATGCATGGATGGAGAAGATGTTTGACATTAGTGTTAGGTTTGCACAACTATCTGGGTGTACTATGCAAGCATAGGTTGGTGTTGCAGTCATGGGGATAGAGTTGGAAGACATTAGTTCAAGGTCAGGAGTGCGGTGGAGTATAAGTTTCAGGAGCTATGTATCATGGGTTGATGTTTCAACTGAGGAGGCGAGGTGGCTTCGACGGGAAGATGGAGAAAGGAAAAGCCCCAGTTTTCTTAGGTTCACTGGAGTACATCTACAGAGTCGGTGCCAGAGGTAGCTCAGGGAGTGTCGGGGGTATCGGGCAATCAGGAGTGTCCCGGTATGGCAGTATTGGCCTAGGGATAGAGACTGGAGCTGATGGGGATGGTAGCTCAAAGAGATCGGGGACAGGTCTCAGGGAGTGCCAGGTACATCATGCAGCCGGGAGACAGGCTAAAACATGATGCAACAGCCAGGTGGAGATGGTTGCTGGGTTTAGTCACTGGGTTAGAGGAGTTAGGATGAGCTATTGTGTTTTGAAGGAGCATGTAGGATGTAGTGTATCCGAAATGGTCTCAAAGGGATCTGTGGTGTGCGGAGGGTCCGAGGAGATACCGACTAAATACGAGGTTCAGGTGCAGGCTTAGCAGGGCAGTGTTGAGTGGCTGACCTTGGGATTTCTTTTTGTGGCATCAGGGGGACTTCAATTTTAGGTGGAGCACTAAGAGGGAGAGGTGGCTTCACAGGTGGAGCAGGATTCGACACGAGTTCAAAATGGGAGGTGCAAGGATACTGGCCAGATCCTAGCATGAGCACCAAGGGTGCACTTAGCCTAGTGGAGCAGAGTGTGCAAAGATTGGCGTGGCTCTGAGTAGATGGTGTCATGTAGAGCTCCAATTATAGCGAGTGCCATTTCAAGTTCGCTGTGGTCTCTCAAGGGAAGTCCAAGAAAAAGTACGATGCAGCTGCTAGGTAGAAGGAAGGCACCAATGATGGTGCAAGGATACAAGCAAGGGTCTTCAGTTGAGGAGGCAGTCATCCCAAAGGCCTCCAAGGGTGCACAGTAGCTGAAGGATGTTGGCAGAGGCAAGGATGTCCGTACAAGGAGCTGTGAAGACACGTAGTTATAGCAGGGTTGTGCAGGAGGACATTGCTAGGTTTACCAAGGCTTGGAGGCACCAAGGTGGAGATTGTAGGGATTTGCAGGTGCTCCCAATAATTGGACAGACTTGGGAGACCATGACAGGGATGTTGGAGGCGATCCCTGGGGCTTAGGGACGTGTCCCAAGCAGTTCCTGGAGGTGTTCCAGGAAGGGCCCCAGAGTCATGTTGGGTCAGGGGGCTTGACCCAGGATTGAGGGTTTTCTCACATTGATCTGTTGGGAAGAGTTTTTTGAGAGATTGTAACATAATCCAGTTGTGTTATGTGGTTGGATCTAGGTTTGTTAGTTTGTTAGGAGGTTAGCCAGTTGGTTGGTTGTAACCAATTAGAAATCATAACCATGTGAGGTGTCCTAATCAATTTGTTATTTGTCCAAGACAAGTCCTAACCGTCCATGTGATTGAGGCTTAACAGATTCAAGAAGTTGTTAGCCCAAGATGAGTCGAAGAAGTCCAAGATGGTTGATGCCCAACTTTAGGAGGATTTCACCACCCACTCTTCTATAAGAAGAGGGGGCATGCATGAACTTGGAAAAGTGTCCAAGAGGGGCTGACCCCTTTAAGGGCCTCTCGATTTGGAGAGAGGCCAACCAAGTGGGATTTGCATCAAGACTTTCTCATGGTCATGGAGTGACCATGAGGGGCTGATCTTGGAATGCCCCTTGGGGGCATGGATCATGGGAGAACTCCTGGGTACAAGGAGGCCACGGTGGAGGACTTCTGAGAAGACCACGTGAGGGAGATATCACATGGAGACATGGCTGTGGGAGATCCTGCATGACGGAGTCCACGGGTAGAGCTCTTTCCAATGAGAGGAGGCACGGTCATGGCTTGGGCATGCAGAGAGGTGCGCGTTAGAGAAATATCACGTGGAGGGCTTGGTACCGTAGGGTGTTCCACAGATCTTTAGAGAAGAGACATCTATATTGAGGTATTGTCTACAGGTGGGTGACGCACGTTAAGGTATTCTCCGTGCAAGGCCATAAGTGGGTTCTTGGGGCATGAGGCCCACAAGAGAGAAACGTGCAAGATGGAGAGAAGCTTCTGGGTTTACAGAAGGGGTGCCAGGATTTTGTCTTGATTGTATCAAGGGTTCTTCTCCAAAGGAATGAATAAAGCAATCTTTCCTTTTCTGCTACATCTACATCTCTTATCTATATCTCCATTGTTGCATGATATTGAATCCAAAGAACAGGTTGTTGGACTATTTTCTTCCAGATTGTAACCATTGCGTATAGGCACTAGTCTGGAACAGTGCCTGGAATTTCCAATAATTAAATCTCTTTTAATAAGTTTAGAAAGTAATTCCATACTTGTATGATTTTATTTTCTATTCCATAGCTAACTAGTTTGATCATTTTTAGTATTCATTGCAACAAGGGATTTGTTATCTTTAAGACATAGATCATCTAAATCTACTATATAGATATTAATGTACCTATTTTAAATGAATACTGTACTATCTCCTATTGGACTATATATAATTCATTTTGAGGATTTAAAAACTACTTTAAAATTTTTATTACATAATTGACTTATACTAAATAACTTATGTTTTAAACCATCTACATATAATACATTTCCAATAAATATGCTAGGAGCTATGCAAATTTTATCAATTCTTTGAATGTACCCTTTTCATTATCCCTAAATGTTACCATACCTTCGTCTTTAGCTTCCAAAGTGATAAACTGAGCATTGTCACCTATCATGTATCTTGTGTATCCATTATCAAGATACCATCTTCTTTTTTTCTAAGCTGAAAAACACATCTACAAGTGATATCAAGTTTTTGTTTTATGTTTCCAAGTCATCTTGGGTCATCTGGCATTATTTCTATTGGTTCCTTTTGTAACCCATACCTTTTCAACCATTCTTCCATTTATTTTTTGAAATTACAAACATATACTTTATGGCCTAGTTTACCACAACATAATCAAGCAATGGTTGATGTAGAACTAAGAGGAGATTTTTCAAAGTTTTTTTTAAGATATTTCTATTTATTTTGAGTATTATAACCTAATATAGCTTTGTTGTAGACTACTCTTTGATCATTCAAAATCAATTACAATTTTTTAGAACTCAAAATAAATTTGTCTACAAAGAATTTTAATTTTTGCACTTCAATTTTTAGACTTTGATTTTCTTATAAAAGACTTTATTTTTCTTTCAAATTGCTTTTCTTTTCTTTTGCTAATATTTGCAAAGCAATCTCTTTATATTTCAAAACATTTTCCAGAAATTTTTTGCAAAGCATTCTCCTTATTTTTTAAGGTACTTTTCTTTCTTTAGCCAATTCAGCATTTTATTTCTTTAATTTCTTATTGATCTTTCTTAATTTTCTAAAATCAGTGAGATCACTAAATACAATTTGTGATTTATCATATTCTATGGAAAGTTCAAAATTTACCTTGCTTTCTTGTGTCAGGAGACAAAGATTTGTAACATCTTTGATTTCTTCTTCTTTGGAGCTTGAATCTTCACTATCACTCCATGTAACCATTAAGATTTTTTTCTTAAATTCTTTAGCCTTTTTAATTAGGTGCATTACATTTTGAAGTTGCCAGACTTCTTGCATTCGAAGTATATGGGTTGCTTCCTTTCTTTTTCCTTTTTTTTGGTTCTTGCTTCCCTCATCCTTGTTGGGCTTCTTTTTGAAGATTGACTTCTTCCTCATAAGCCCCCTATTCCTTCTTACTACCATGGCCATCTCATCATCATCCTCTTCCTCCGACTCCTCGCTCTCCTTTTCTTCATTCATTATAGATTTCAAAGTGATAGACTTCTTATTCTTGGACTATTTTTCATCCTTTTGTCCTATTGTCAGCTCATAAGTTAGAGTGATTCAATGAGTTGCTAAAGTGAGAACTTGTTATGATCCTTTGCTTCTTGAATAGTAGATACCTTTAAATCCCAAGACTTTAAAAGAGACCTAAGAATATTTTGCACAAGATCATTAGTAGAGTGTGTCCTACCCAAACTTTTTAAACTATTAGTAATATCAGTGAATCAAGTATACATGCTAGTAATGGTTTCATTAAGCTCCATTTTAAAAAATTAATATATATGTACAAGTATATTAACTTTAGTTTGCTTAACTTTGTTGGTACTCTCATGAATGACCTCTAACATATCCCAAATCTGATGCAGAACGGAAGCTCTAATACCAAACATGATGCAGAACGAAAGAACAAAGAAGCGTATGCTGAAGTAAAATTAAGATTAATTAATTTATTTTTTTTTTATATTTTAGAAATTGGCTTCGACTCAAAGTAAAGTTAAACTAAGTTGATGGAAACTAGGTAAGGATTGAAAGTATAATTTAGAAGAAACTAAATTATCAGAGTAGTTCAGAAGTAACGGATCGCTGGGGGTTGAGAAACTCCCAGACCTAGGGTTTCGCTCTGAACTTTCAACAGAACAGAAATAGAGAGGAGAGATGGTTTACTAACCAGACAGTGATCTTCTCAGGATTTTGGTGGAAGAACTCTCTCGAGCAGATTGTGGGATCCTCAGAGTCAGCTATCTTCGCACTGGATCCTCCAATACTGGTCTTGAGGTTTGGTCGGCTTCTCCTGGACTCAAGATCTGGGAAAGAAGAGGAACAAGTGATGGATTTTAGATACTCAAGAAAAGATTTACCAGGTTGGAGAACTTGAAAGCTGAAGTTGCTGAAATCAGGATTCTTCTGGAGGCCGATCTGACTTCCTCTTAGAATTGCTGTAGATCTGAAGTATCTGGACTGGAGCTGGATGCTGGTGGCCGGCCTGGACTTGGAGAGGATGGCCGTAAGAAGTGGAATAGACTAGGGCTTGGTGGAAAGAGAAGGGTGATGGCAGCTAGGGTTTGGGAGTGGAGTGGCTAACCTAGGGTTTGGGTTTTGGAGATCTCACACCTCCTCAAGGTTCCAGGGGAACCCGGATTTACTCCCTCATGGAGCTCAACACCTGGATGCAAGTGCGGAAGAGAGAAAACACAAAGTTTGCTCACAAGAAAAAAAATTTGGTTTCATTCATCTGATTTTTTCAAGAGTTACATAGAGTTGATTATATAGACATAACAAAGAAATTAAATTTCATACATTTACCATGTGGGACTAATAGGACTAACCCACACTTTAGGCATCAAATTCTCTTCCCAAGACTCCTTCCATGAGTGGGCAGCCCAAAAACTCCAAGAAAACTTGAAAATCAGCTCCAAATGGCAGGTTATGGGGGTGTCTCCTAGTATCTCTCCATGAATCAAGGATTTTCCCTTCATGGTTTGGCTCTTTTGGACACCTCCTAGTCTTGCTCCACAAGTTTAGGCTTCTTCCTTTCATGGCTTTGGCACTTTAGAAAACTTTTGGGTGCCTCCTTGATTTTCTCCCCAAGACATGCTCTCTTCCCTTTTATAACTTGGGTTTTTATGGAACATTATGGGGCACCTCCTTGATCCTCTCTTCAAGAAAAATTCTTGCCATTCTGGCTTGGGTTTATCTGGAAAGAAGTTGGCTCCTCCTTGGATTGAGGTATCTAGATGGATTTCTCCCCCAAGTGGCGCATGAAAGAAGGGACCTGCTTTCTTGTGGTGTGGGGACCAAGGCACACTGGATGGAGATGTGGGGCCTCCTGGACTCTGGCGTGTGGCTAGGAGTGTGGCGCCCACTTGCTTGGTCCTGGGAGAAAATGTGGCACCTTGGAGAAGACCTAGACCACTACTAGGACTTGTATTTAGTCAACATAACTCAACAAAATTTAAATTGCAGGGAAATACAGACTCAAACTAAAATTGAGATGACCAAGTCAACCCTTATTACAAAACCAGAAAACCCTAATTCTTCGAGCAATGTCAATCAGAGATCCAGATGGAGCCCTGAAGTCTTCTTCTGAGTCTGGTGCCCACACCAATTCTCCCGGGGTGGGAGGAACTCGACCCTGTCGAGTATGGATCAAGCTGGCTCTGGTATCTCTCCAAGAGGTCTGGGTCCAATTCTTGTAATTCTTCTCGGGAGATCCAAGAGTTATCAGAATCTGGCATTCCTTGCTAGCGGACCAGGTATCTTTGGTATCCTCGATTACGAGTAGAGATAACCTGATCATCCAGGATCTTTTCAATCTGCTCTTTCCTCACAGGCCAGTTTGTTGGTGGACACATAGGGTCAGGTTCACTCTCAAGAGAAGGATTAGGTTCAAAAGCCTCACTGGGAATCACAGCTGGCTCTCTATACTCTACTAGGTCTGTAATGTTGAAAGTGGAGCTAATGCCTAGTTCTGGAGGTAACTCGAGCACATAGGCATTGGATCCTACTCTCTTCACCACTCTAAATGGTCCAGTTCCTCTAGCATGTAACTTTCTAACGATTCCAGGAGGAAACCGTTCAGGCCTTAACCAAATCATTACATAGTCTCCCTCAACAAAAGTTTTGACTCGCCTTTGAGAATCAGCCAACTTCCTATAAGTTTCATTACTTAAATTTATTTTGGCATGAGTTTTTTTATGCAAGTCTTTTATATGCTGTGCAAAAACTTCAGCAGACTCGGAGACTCGTGTGTGTGGGCTAATAGTGAAATCAGATCAAGTGGTGTGTGAGGCTTGTATCCAAGAACAATTTCAAAGGGACTCTAGCCTATAGACCTATTGATCAAAACATTGAATGCAATTTCAGCCTTGAACAAAATACAAATCCCAATTCCTGGTATTCTCACTCAACCAAAATCTGAGTCAATGTCCTAAACTCGACTGACGATACATTCCTAAAGAATGGACTTTATTCAAAGGAACCCTAGGTCTAAACCTAACAAACTACGGCTCTCTAGGTTTGACCTTGGGTCGGAGGATGGCATGCAGAGCATGAAAGCTTATCATGGGTGCCTAGTAGGTGCCATAAGGTCTTCCAGAAGTAGGTGGCAAACCTAATAGGTTCTGACACGTGGTTCACTCTAAAGACTTCGACAAAGTATACTTGGATGGTGTAAGAAGCATTGGAAGTCCTAGAGAAAGGGAGGAAATATGAGGCGGAGTCACGAATTACCTGCTGACTAAAGGTGGTGACCTGAAGGTTTGAATGGTGATCTATGAGTGTCAACTGGTCATCCTTTCGAAAGGAAAAGTTTGCTTCTCCCAGGAATGGATCAAGAGATGGTTCGGGAAGCAGCCTAGGACATGTGATTGCAATAGTTAAAGTTTGCTCTCTAAGCAAATAATGATCCACTTTCTCAAGAACTGGATTAGAGAATGATTCATGGGAGGGCCTATGGATGATGACCTCAAGACTTGAAATTTGACCTATGGGTGCGGAAAGGTATACTCTATAGAAGGGTAGGTCAGTCATGCGAAGGAAGGGGCCTGGGGCCATAAGGAGGACTTCTACAGGACTGGGTGAATCAATCCGCTCAAGACAAGGATGTTCAACTGAGATTACGGGAGAGACCTTAGTGGCTGGGCATGGGACAAGGTCCAATTGTAAGAGGCTTGATTCAATCATCCTAAGGAGAGGATCTACCATAGGGTGGGCAAACTTAAACAGTTCAGTGCAAAGATCTTTAATTGGTACTTGGGAAATGACTGTCATTAGAGGGTACGAACTGATAGCTCGGGCTAACACTATGAGCTCTTCCTTGGGGTATTTGACTAAAGGAACCTTGTTCTCACAAATCTCTTGAATTTCTGAACTAGGTCCTACCACTTGGTTGCTTTCCAAGGTCTCCTCAGGTAAGGAACCAATAGTATCGATGTCACATTCTTCAAGTTCTTCCCCCTCATATTCATCAACTAGACTCAAGCCAGCATCATATACTTCCTCGATGCCATCTTCAATGGGTTTCGAGTCAGTGGTAATCGGGTCAACTGATTCTGGGCTTGTCATACCTAACCGTTCTTCCTCATTTGTAGGCTTGGGTTCTCCCTCATTAATGTCATCCTTAGGATTCTTACCACTTAGCTGTGCAGAAGCCAGTCTATGCATGGGCACTGACTAGATTTATGGCCTCTTTCTCCACAAAACAAACATTCTTGAGATATAGGAACCTGGGTCACACTGGGTTTCAAGCTAGTAGAGACCTTACTTGGGCATGGGTGTGGATCTAAATGGTTTGATCTAGAAGACTTGGGTTGTTGAGTGACTGGTCTAGAATATTGTAAGGACCTCTCATAGACACGATCCACACTATAGATATCATGGTTAGGCTTCCTAAGGTTATGCTCGGGATCACGGTATAAGGTCCTCCTAGGCTCCTGGTATGGATGAGGTTGGGGCCTATTAAATTTTGGATCAGGGATCCAATTTTGATGTCTACGTTTCTCAAGGACTTGGACTCGATCCCTAAACTGGGAAAAATCCTCATGGACTTGTTCTTTAAATTGGGCAACAGTGGTAGTCACATCTTGACTCAGTTTGTTCATACTCTCAGTAAGAGCTCTAACCATGGCTTCTAAATCAGGTTGGGTTTGACCAGGTTGGTAGGGAACTCCATTCCGGGTAGACATGATGCAAGCAAACACACAAAATGAGACTCAACTGAACGACTACGGGCTAACTAGACCTAGAGCCCAAACTAGATGCCCAATCAGAGTGGCAAGCTAGCCTGTAGTAACTCAGGACTCAGCCAGGCAGGTGTAAGGGGAGTGTTAGGTCCCTGAATGCCAATCCTAGACACCAATCAGTGATTGGCTAGGTAGGCGGACCAGCACACAAGCCCTTCGGGATGGAATCCCTGAATCACCATTCTAGACACTGAGTACAAAGCACACACAGAGTAACCAGACAAACTGACTCAACACTAGCCTTGACCCGACTTGTTGATGTCCCTAGCCCACTAGGGCAAATTAGGTCTAATCAATTTTAGATTAAAGGCTTAGGTTCGAATGAAGGGGTGGTGGTTTTGGGCTAAGGAGAGGTTATCAACTCCTCCCCTTATCTTAGATGCTCAAATGCCCTTAAGGTGAATTAAGAGATGAACACTCAAAAAAATAATCGGATTGCAGAACACAAAAATAGAGTTGCAGTAATTTAATTATCAGAAATCGCACAGAAACCAATAAATCATGAGAAAATTATGAAAACTAGTTTCAATTATACTGGTTCCAGCAAAATAAAAATAACTGAATTTGGAGTTACTTGAAGTGAGAAATAATTCTTGCAACAGGGCAATTACGGGCTGAAAACAGAGCACTTCCCCGTTTACAATTTCTGCTACGAAGTTGTAACCCAACGGATCCCCTACATGCCCTAGGAACACCCCGTGGAATGGGAAGAGGAGGTTTGCACCTAGCTTCGTTCCTAGGACCGGACATCCTGGGGAGTCTACTTCGAGCAGACAAAGTAAAAAGAGAGGGACTCAAACAAGCAATCAAACAGAAACCCTAGACAGGGCTCTGATACCATAATTGATGCAGAATGGAAGCTCTGATGCCAAACATGATGCATAACGAAAGAACAAAGAAGCGTATGCTGAAGTAAAATTAAGATTAATTTTTTTTTTTTTTTATTTCAGAAATTGGCTTCGACTCAAAGTAAAGTTAAACTAAGTTGATGGAAACTAGGTAAGGATTGAAAGTACAATTTAGAAGAAACTAAATTATCAGAGTAGTTCAGAAGTAACGGATCGCTGGGGGTTGAGAAACTCCCAGACCTAGGGTTTCGCTCTGAACTTTCAACAGAACAGAAATAGAGAGGAGAGATGGTTTACTAACCAGACAGTGATCTTCTCAGGATTTTGGTGGAAGAACTCTCTGGAGCAGATTGTGGGATCCTCGGAGTCAGCTATCTTTGCAATGGATCCTCCAATACTGGTCTTGTGGTTTGGTCGGCTTCTCCTGGACTCAAGATCTGGGAAAGAAGAGGAACAAGTGATGGATGTCAGATACTCAAGAAAAGATTTACCAGGTTGAAGAACTTGAAAGCTGAAGTTGCTGAAATCAGGATTCTCCTGGAGGCCGATCTGACTTCCTCTTAGAATTGCTATAGATCTGAAGTATCTGGACTGGAGCTGGATGATGGTGGCCGGCCTGGACTTGGAGAGGATGGCCGTGAGAAGTGGAATAGACTAGGGCTTGGTGGAAAGAGAAGGGTGATGGCGGCTAGGGTTTGGGAGTGGAGTGGCTAACCTAGGGTTTGGGTTTTGGAGATCTCACACCTCCTCAAGGTTCCAGGGGAACCTGGATTTACTCCCTCATGGAGCTCAATACCTGGATGCAAGTGCGGAAGAGAGAAAATACAAAGTTTGCTCACAAGAAAAAAAATTTGGTTTCATTCATCTAATTTTTTCAAGAGTTACATAGAGTTGAATATATAGACATAACAAAGAAATAAAATTTCATACACTTACCATGTGGGACTAATAGGACTAACCAACACTTTAGGCATCATATTCTCTTCCCAAGACTCCTTCCATGAGTGGGCAGCCCAAAAACTCCAAGAAAACTTGAAAATCAGCTCCAAATGGCAGGTTATGGGGGTGTCTCCTAGTATCTCTCCATGAATCAAGGATTTTCCCTTCATGGTTTGGCTCTTTTGGACACCTCCTAGTCTTGCTCCACAAGTTTAGGCTTCTTCCTTTCATGGCTTTGGCACTTTAGGAAACTTTTGGGTGCCTCCTTGATTTTCTCCCCAAGACATGCTCTCTTCCCTTTTATAACTTGGGTTTTTATGGAACATTGTGGGGCACCTCCTTGATCCTCTCTTCAAGAAAAATTCTTGCCATCCTGGCTTGGGTTTATCTGGAAAGAAGTTGGCTCCTCCTTGGATTGAGGTATCTTGATGGATTTCTCCCCCAAGTGGCGCATGAAAGAAGGGACCTGCTTTCTTGTGGTGTGGGGACCAAGGCACACTAGATGGAGATGTGGCACCTCCTGGACTCTGGCGTGTGGCTGGGAGTGTGGCACCCACTTACTTGGTCCTGGGAGAAAATGTGGCACCTTGGAGAAGATCTAGACCACTACTAGTACTTTATTATTGAGTCAACATGACTCAACAAAATAAAAAATGCAGGTAATACAGACTCAAACTAAAATTGAGTTGACCAAGTCAACCCTTATTACAAAACCAGAAAATCCTAATTCTTTGGGCAATGTCAATCAGAGATCCAGATGGAGCCCTGAAGTCTTCTTCTGAGTCTGGTGCCCGCACCAAAATCTCCTTGGCAGAGCAGCAAGTATGATGGGGGATAGGTTGGGGAGGTAGGATCGTTGGTAAGCTGAGAAGTCGCCAAGGATTAGGGTACCACAAAAAAAAATTATATTTTAATATTATTTTTTTTATGGAGGTGGTGAAGGAAACAACGGGGATAGAAAGTAGGGGTTTGGATTGCCATGGAGTTGGAAACTCACACTCACGGAGAGACCTCTCACCTCTAGGGCATCTCACCCACCACACTAATGGAGCCATGAGGGTAACTTTCCAAGGCCATGGAGGGATAAAGAAGATGGACAATCTATATACTTGGAACTTACATTCACGGAGAGACCGCTCACCTCTAGGGCATCTCACCCACCCCACTACATGTATCCTAGGGCATCCCACCCACTCAATACATGCAGAGCCTAGGGCATACTACCCAAATCATTACCTGGGGCCATGAAGGAAAAGCTCTAAGACCATAGAGAGGACTAGCCAGGAAATGGGATAACTAGGACCTCATGCCCCTCGACACTTGAAAGCAAAGGCATAGGGTCTCACACCCCTTGACACCCGAAAGCGAAGGCAAGACAGGCCTCACGCTCACTCCTTTATGGAGGCAGAATGAAGAATCAGTCTTTTCAAATCATCATCATTATTATTCTTTCAATATAAGAGAGGAGTCCTTATATAGGGAACCCTAGCATTTGGAATACATGGAAAAATAAATATATAAAGTGGTGCCAACAAGCTTCCTTGTTGGTGCCAACTGCATTCCATAAAAGATAGGGCTAGAAGGGTAAGAGATTGCATGCTACAAGGAAAGATGGAGGGTGCCACAAACATTCCATAAAAGGGTGGTCAACACAAGAAAATAAAATCTCATGAAAGATGGAAGGAGAGTGGGCACCCAAATGTTGCTTCATTTGCCTGATACTCTCTTCCATCTTCTCTTGGGTTGTCCTTAATTTTCATACGGGATGTTGATCTGATGCCTTTTATGCTTGAGTAGATATATGAGAACCTGGGATGCCTAATAGAGTGGATGATGCCTACTGGGACTCCACGTGGCAGCGGATAGCTCTCAAGTCCCCATCAAAGTAGATACTCTATTAAATTCAGCAACATTTAAAGCATAATAAAGAATATTTATAACTTTTGCATTAAGCTCTATCACTTCATATCATATTCATCCCAATCCTCTTCGTGTTTGGGAACCTCAACTCCATCTACTTTAATTGTGAGTGTGTGATCCCTTGACTGTCACTATTTAAAGTTGATAATCAATGGCTTGATGATAAGTCTATTAAATATCCCAATTTAAGCATTAAAATAAATATTAATTGATCTATATTTTTTAAAACTTGATACTTTTATTATTGTTTTGCAGAAAAAAAGTATATAGATGGAAAGAGCTTAATTTTTGAAATCAAACTGTGCAAACGACACTCAAATTGAAGTTCAAACATATCCAAAATTAAGAAAAAACAAATATAATTAAGCTTTAGCATAGATTTTACAGTAGCTGGTCTATGGAGGACTGGTCGCTTGTTCTACAGAAGTGGGGAGCGGTACATGGTGGCCAATAACCCCGATCCATGGGTCCATTTCATGGACCATCTCTTTCATGCCAATTTTTCAACGATCCGAGTGCCCGTTGTTGGCTATCCACTATTCGAGAGTTGCCCATTACTGGAGGAGCCACCAACAGGCCAACCAAGGCTAGAAAGGCTACTAGAAAACCATCATGGTCTAGCCTAACTTCAAGGAACCCATGCCCCTACTGCTCCTTGCTGCTTCACCTTACCACCATGCCTGCCACCGTCACCTTCCCTGCTGGATAATGCTATCACCGCTAGCCATCCTCTGCTAATCACTTCTACTCTGCCCATGGCCTCCAGACCATCACCATCGCCACCTATAGCCACTCATCACCATGTCAAGACATGCTAAGTTTCTTCCACTATCATTGTTACTATCCACCAATCGCCATCACTGGTCAAAGAAGCCACGTCGCTCGTTTCTACTCTACCCATGGCCTCCATAACGACCACCATCATCTTTTGGTCTAGCCCATTCTTCCCATCACTATGGTCCCCTTCCTTGCTGACCACTACTCACCAGCAACTACCACTGTTTGCCCACTATTGCAATCGCTAAATGGAGAGGTCGTTGAGATTTGTATTGTATTCAACTTGGAGGAGATCTCAGGCATCTGGGATTCGATTTAGAAATTGGTTGAGGATTTGGTTTGCCTGAGAAGGAATGAAATCACTGATCATCCATCAAGTAATAGATTGGATGGCCAAGAATGTTTCATGATATATGGCCAATTCTATCTCAAATTGACTCCAAATTTGATCCGAAAAAAGCTCTTAACAAGCTTTATAAAAAGAGAACCCCAGGCAATAGTCTAGGCAACAATTTCATAGCAAAAATATTATTAATTTATTTTCTTATTCCCTTATTTAAATCATTGTATTAGGCTTAGAAAATAGAAAAAATTATGGAGGAGATGCTGGTGGTAGCGATGCAAGGCTAGGCTCTTTTAATCTAGGATGAAGATGAATCCTGTAACCAGGTTTTTATCTCTTTTAGCACTTGATTCTTATGTAATAAAAAAATCATACTTTTTCTTTATACATCTTTTGATTTATTTTTCTGATTGAGATTTTGATCTAACATACATGACCTACACTCTCTATCGATGTGCTGTGATCTTCGGATATGATACGTGCCTAAGAGAAGTAGATCTTACTGTGGTAGCTATTAAATTTCTAATCATGTAATTAAATTGGATAGTTTATACTCTAAATAGATGCACCATGATCTCTAGATATGGTCCATACCTAACAAGAGATAAATTATACTAACACTTAATTTGCAAGTATTATTATTATTGCAACATAAAGAAAATAAAATAAAACCTTTGCATTGTAGATTCATATTCATTGTTTACTTCTCTTATTTTCTTGAATTAGTTAATTTAAAATTGCATTCTTTTAAAACCACTATTTTTATTTTTATCTTTTTATAATTCATCTTCGTTGCTCTTCTTCATGAAATAATTATCCTTAATCTTCGAAGACATGATCCCTGCTCACCCTAGCTACAATAGTGAGTTAGGTTTTTATTTTTGACTGTCCATAGCAGCAATCAAATTTTGGCACCATTCCTATTGATTGAGGGATAATTGTTTTACAAAAATAAAGTAAAAAATTATATTTATTTTCTATCCCTATATTTGCTCTCTTTAGCTTTATTGCCTTCCTTGTTTTAGTTGCCTTATTTTTTAAATTTCCTTCTATTTTTTTAGCATATCAAAAATTTTTACTTTCTTTATTGTTACAAGTCAACTCCTAGCCTAGTTAACTTTTTCTTTTAATCAAACTATTTCAAATAACCTAAAACAAAACAAAAGATATCTTTTCATAAAACTTGATTAATTAAAAAAATAAATAATAAATCTTATAAACTTTCTATTCTTTTGGGTTACCTTGCTTCATTTGTATTGTATTCTCATAAAATACTTTAAGGGCATAACTCCTAAACAATATAAGGTGAGGATTTCATTACCATTCTTTGGCCTATAAACCACCAACTTTCATACTGCATAACCTAAACCTTTAATCTAAAATCAATTAGACATTTGCCTTTGGACATTCTGTTGACCCCATAAGTGATTTTGATGATAACCAAACATTGGAGCATGCACATATATTTCTAACAACTCTTCAAGTGGTTTACAATTTTTTGTAGGATGACTTACTTGTTCAAACTTCAACTCCTACATCTTTACTTCTTGTTTTGAGTTGTGTTGTAATCTTATTTTGTAAAGAAGAACCCAATGAAAAAGTTAAGAAAAATCTATAAAAAGGGTTACTTCTATGAGTGTGTGTGCCTTAAATTTATTTTGAGTTGGTGTGCATGAAAAGATTAAAAGTGTTGGTGAGAGTTTTCTTTTGAGTTGAATTGTAAAACTCCTGAAGAAGTCACTCGAGCCGATGCAGCATAATGAAGAGCCGAGTCCACCTCTTGGCACGCATCAAGGATTCTGGTACACAGCAATCCGAGTTGACTCGAAGGTAACCGAGCCGACTCTAGTAAATTCGAGTCGACTGGAATAAGTCCGAGCTGACTCTTCCATAGTCCAATTTTTGAAATTTTCTGAGCACAACTAGGTGAGCTGACCTGAACCTCAAAGAGCCGACTCCGCTAGGAAGACCTGAGAAAGTGAGTTGACCCGAACTGCAACGAGCCAACTCTTCCAGAGTAAAGATTTCAGAACCTAGGAAGAAGAGCCGACCAAAGTTCAAGAGAGCCGACTCATCGAGTTCAAGATTTTCAAAGATGAAAGTTTGAGTCGACCCAAGCTATAAAGAGCCGACCCATCCAGAGTGAAGTTTTATACCCTGAGATAAAGAGCCGATTGCACTAACGAACTGGTGACTCGACCTATCGACTCGAAGGTTCCAAGCTGACTCGAAGGAATCCGAGCTGACTTGAATATCATCTTCAGGAACATAATGGCTAGTTCCAGAATTTCTTTTTGAATGCCAAAAAGTGCTCCAGCAATTATATGTCACATCTCAATGGTCTACAATGTCTCAAACTATCTTGAAGTGATGGAAGACCATATATTGAGAAGTTTTGAACTTCTTTAAAGCAAGTATTAGTGAGTTCCTTAAAGTTTTGAAAGCTTTATTGAATGACCTACCTACCAACAAGGAAAAGAGCATAAGAGCATTCAAGTCAGTCTTCAAGTCTTCACCAACACTGATCAGAAGCTCGAAGCAATTTTGAAAGAAGCCACTGAAGCAATTAAAGCACATTGAAGCACATTCAAGTGGACTTCTATCAAGCTGAACCGGCAAGTATCCAACAAATTAAGTTTTTCATTTATTGTTGCACTTATTTCAATTCATTTTTGAATTATTTGGGTTATTGGTTCGCCCATTTGAAAAACCAAATAGGTTCTTGGTGAGCCTTCGATAAAAACCAAGTGTTGGGTTCTTGGTGATCCTGGTAAAACAAAGTTAGGTTCTTGGCGATCCTATGAAAACCAAGTTGGGTTTCTTTGGTTAAAACCAAAGGGTGTTGGGTTTAGTGATCCCATTAAAACCAAAGTGTAGAGGTTTTGGATTGTGATCCTATAAAATAGTCCTATTGTATTCGGGTGTGAATATAGAGAAAATCCCAAGTGGTATATTGGGTAGTGGACGCAGGAGCTGGGTTGCTCTGAACCACAATAAATCTTGTGTGTTTGCGTTGTGCTTCTTTATTCTTATTTAGCTTCTGCAAATCATTAATCTGCCACATCACCTAACACTTTAAAGGGATTTTTAATTGCATATTATCGGTTTAAATTTTTCAAATTGCCAATTCACCCCCCTCTTAGGTAGCCACCTGGGCAACACATTCAAGCTCACTAGGACAAGGCTTCTAAAAGAGTTGGACAAAGTAAAGATTAGCTAGTTGGCTGGTGTCTAGGAAAGGGATTCAAGGATGATACATCTCTGAAAGAAGGTGGTTTTTAATAGGTTATGTTGATTGGCCAATTTATTTGGTATCTAAGGAAAGCAATGGAAGGACCTGCACCAACCTTACCCTTACCTGGATTGTTAGTTAGTTTTTGACTTGGAGGGCTCCAAGGCAACCTAGGTAGTTAGGAGCTATCTATAAAATGATAACCTTAGGATAGAGGGTCCATTATTTGATAATTTGTTTGTTAGTAGAACTTTAATCTAATTAAAACACTATTTTTTATCATCTTTATTCTTCTCTATCTTTCTTCCTTCCTCATCTCTCCTCGTCCATCTAAAATAAAAAAATTCAAAATTACAACTTGGAAAAAGGGGTTTGGTTGACTAGTGAGAATAGATCTAAATCCTTCCATTGATCAAGAAAATTTAAAGTTAACCATGGAAGAATTAGGACATCCCCTAATCTTGAGAGACTACTGCTACCTAATTGGATTTGCCTAACCATCAAGCATTTGACTACCCCAAACTAATTCTATCAATTTCGAGATTAAGCCTCAAATTATCAATATGCTCTCTAAAGTCATGGAATTGATGATGCCTACATTTTCATTAGAGAATTTAAGGAAGTGTGCGATGCTACGAGAATACATGAACTCTTAGAAGATGCTATTAAACTTAGACTAATTTATTGTCTTAAAAAAATGCCAATAAATGAATGTATAGTTTACCTACCCAATCCATCACAATATGGGAGGGTTTTGTTAAAACATCTTTGAGGAAGTTTTTTCCACACCAAAAAAATAACCAAGTTAAAAAATGAGATCACCCAATTTTATCAATTAGGGGGAAAGCTCTTATAGAAATGCTTAGATTGATTTAAAAACATTTTTAGCTAGTGTCCTCACCATGGGATAGAGACTTGGAGGTTATGCCAAACATTTTATGAAGGTCTAAACCAAAATTCCATAACCATGCTCAAGTCGATGTGTTAGAATGATTTTATACAGAAACCAGTTAATAAAATCTAGCAATTTCTTGGGATTTAATGAAAAAGGGCCTATAGTGGGAGGAAACTAGGGAAGCTTAAAATACACCATCAAGATGTGGTATGCACTAAATCTTAGCATCCATAATAGAAAAGGCTAAGATGGCATCCTTGATTTAAAGGATTGAGCAAGCCTTGGAACTCAAGGGACAGGCCCCTGTAAATTAAGTGAACCAAGTGTCTGCACCAGTATATAATGAATGCAATGATCTAGGACTTGAGTAGAAAAATATCCCCACTTCATAACCCAAACTAAAAATGGTTGTGCATAGGTAAATGCAACTTATCAAAGAATGACCAATAACCACTATGCACCAACCTACAACCAGGGTGGAGGACCCATCCAAACATTTCCTAATCACAAGGTCCTAATACAGGTGGTCCCAACTTCAACCAGCCTCACCCACTGCCCAATCCTATAGGAAACAACCCACCAGTCAATGATAATGAAAAGAGGTTTAATTCTTTAAACAAAGCCCTAGAAACTCTAGCTAAATCCTATGCTAACACCTACGAATTAATTAATAGCACCAATTCTATCCTGAATAACTTCAGCTGAGATAGGTCAATAGTTATCTTTTAATACCCAGGTTATATCTCTTTTAGAGATGCAAGTAGGTCAGTTAGCCATAACTATGAGTGAGTTGTGATAATTATATTATATACACATATTAATGTATTAATTTAATAATTAAACTATCTTTATTTATATCAAATTGATACTTTTATATATTATCTGTAGGAAGAAAATCATCATTGTGAAGAGCTCAAGTTTTGGAGTCCAACGATGAAATGACACTCAAATCGAAGTTCAAATGGGCTTGAATCAAATTTTGAAAGAATTTACATGAATATTAAAGCAATCGGTCCATCATGGACCGATCGCTTGGCTTATGAATGCCCGAATGGTCCACTGATAGCCATTGCTGCTAGTCCACGAGCCTTATCCATGGACCGCCACTATTTTTTCATGGCCCTCGGCCATTGGAAGTGTCCCCTACTATTGTTCTCACCATTGAGAACCTCCTCATAGTCTAGAGAAGCCATCTAGCCACCAGAAGTCACTAGAAGGACCATTTTTTCTGGCCAGGCACCTATCTTCTCCATTCGGCCACCACCGACTCCACCTGCCATTGCCACCACCGAATGCACTACCCGAGCCACCATCCCAGTCTTCTCTTAACCCTATTTTTATCATTTGCCGGCCATCTCCTTTCATCATCCACCACTATCTGCCACCTACAGGCACTGGCCACTACCTTACGTCGCTGCCTCTCACCACCATGCTGATCAGGAGAAGCAAGATCCCAATGGGAGATTGAGGGATCATAGATTTGAGAGTCCAGATCGGACTCTACTACTAGAGAAGGAAGGGAGCGGCAATCACTCTATCACGATGTAGATTGGTTGGGCCAAATTTCTCCTTATGATATCTAGCAATTTGCAGCCGATTGAATCCAAATTTGACTAGAAGGAAGCCCTAGATGAGCTCTATTTAAAGGATCCTATGCTATAAGAGAAAGTCATCCTAAAGAGAGGGTACAGTACAGCATAGAAGGTTAGCTTTGGATTGCGGGTTGGCCTCTTAGACCGAGGTTTCTTAGATGGGAGTTCTGCCCCCTACACCATCTTCAATCCTACTCCATCTCCAAGATGAAGATCCAAGGAGGAAGAAGCAAAGAAAGCCAGTTCGCTCTGAGGAGTACAAAGGAAGAAGGGAGTTTGTCGACCATCTTCCCGACGAGGTTGTGCCGATCTACTTCTAATCTTTGTTACTATTTTTTTTAGTTTATTTAGTTATTATTTTCAATTCATTGTAATCTGATTTTTTTTGTAATTTATTTTTTTATTATTTATTCTTCTTGCAAGTAGATGCTAAGATCCAACTAGCAGATCGAACGTACCCAATTTTATTTCTTTATTACACTTTGAACATCTTTTTTCAACTTCAAATCATTCTTTCCTTTTCCTATTAAAATCAAAGATTTCAATTTCTTTTATGCACTACCTTCTTCATGGATTTGACCCGACTCATTCTTTCTACTTGTTCTTTATTTAATTTAGAAGTTGGTTGATTAAATAGATAGTCATGGTGAAGGCACGAATACTAATATTTTTGATCTCTTTGATTTCTTGTAAATTTGGTAACTATTTTTTTTTGCAAATCCAAAAAAGCCAAAAAAATAAAAAAAGGAAAAAAAGGAGTTGAAGAAAACTATCATGATTTTGGTGAGATCAATCCTAATCCTAGTTTACTTTCCATTTTTTAGTTACTTCTAATCAATTTCTACTTTTATATATTAACCAATTTTTTTTGTTTCCTTTGATGAGTCTCTTTTTTAAAAAAGCCTACCTAATTTTTTAGATTAGTTTCCTTTTTGTTACTGCTATCCTCCTTTTCAAATTAACATAAAAAATCTCTTTTTAGTTTCTTCTTTTTAATATGTTTCTTTTTTTTTTCAAACTAATATAAAAAGAAAAAAGAAAATCTTTTTTAGTTTCTTCCTTTTTTAAATTAACTCAAAAAAAATTTCTGCCTTAAATACTGATTTGATTTCTTGCCTTTAGTCTATAGTTTCTTTATTTACTTAATCTAATTTTAGTCTTTTTTTTATTTTCACACACCTAATTACTAAGATTAAAGGTTCCCTTTTACCTCTCTTGCTTTAAATAACATAATATAAAAGGAAAACAAACATACCATATAATACTTAACTAAAATAGAGTAACTAATTAAAATATAAAAGAATTTTACTTGTTTGGGATATCTTTTTTTTTTGCATAGCATATCTTCATAAAATATCTTAAGGGCATTACGCCATAAACAATATAAGGGTGGGAGTTGATAACCCTTCCTTGTCCCACAAACCACCACCCTCCATCTTGAATTGACCTAAGCCTATTAATCAAAATCAATTAGATGCCAGCCCCTAAGGAACTCGAGCTCATAGGACAAGGCATTCAAATAAGTTAGACCAAGCTAGGATTGGCTAATTAATTGGTGTTTAGGAAAGGAGTTCAAGGATGATGTAGCCCTGAAGAAAGGTGGTTTTTAATTGGTTTCGTTGACTAACCTAAATAATCTAATAAGTATTTAAGGAAAGTAATGGGGGGATCCTCACTAATCTTACCCTTTCTTGGCTAGTTGATTAGTCAGTTTCTGACTTGAAGGCCTCCAATGTTGCCTTGATAGTTAGGAGCTATCATGATTTAGGATAACCCTAGGATAGAGAGTCTATGTATTCTTACTTATTTTTAAATAATACAAAATCCTAACTAATTCTTCTTCTCTCTCTCTTAGCTCTAAGACTCCTTAGGCCCTTTTCTTTAAAACCCTTCTCCTTCTTCATCTCACCACTCCTCTTATAATAATAATAATAATAATAATAATAAATAAATGTATGACTAAATAAGGATTGCTCTAATCTAAATCTTTGATTGCATATCCAAATAATCAAAACAATCTGATAGACTGAATCAGTACTAGGAGAATGAATCCTTATAGTGGAGTACCCTTTCTCCTAGCACACCAAGTTTATTCAAGCCCCACTCACTTTGAGAGTGAGTGCCCAACTAGGTACCAATCTCTTAAGTTTAGGTATGAACAAGTTTATTAGGATCAAACCCAACTGGCCTATAACTTAGGAGATAATCTATACTTTAATGCTTATAATTCATGTTTGGGGGCTCAACTAGACTTCTTGTGGCAACCATACCCAGTGGTTACCCTAACAACCCAAGGGTCCATGTTCACAGATACACCCTATTATGATCAGCCCTATTCTCATTATCAACCTTCTCCAACTAATTATAGCCTATTATTTAAAGAGAAGGTTCAGCATGCACCATACCTACCTCTCCTACAGACCAACCTAGATGTCGATAGGTTTGATAAATTTCAATAATTGATTATAGCCAAAAAACAATCTATTGATAAGCTAGTAGATCAAACTGACCTATGATTAATGGAGCTTAACAGAGAGGAGGGAGGTGAACTACCTTGTCAACCCAAGAATAACCTAGAGGAACCATACGTAACTCAAAATTTTAATGACCATCTATCTTTTCTTGAATAATCAACTCAGACTCCAGGAATGAACTGGTCTTAGAACAACTTTACACAACCATAAAGACCAACATAGACAATATGGCTAAGGCAGAAAAATACATGAATAAATTAAACTTATCGAACGAACCACTTCCATCATTACCCTACTCACTTATGATCCTATTTTCTCGTGCCCTAGAATTGTCCATGCCTTTTAAGGGAACAGAGAACAAATAGATGCAATGATGGAATTGGTAGAGACTTCCCAAGAACCACAAATGAATGACTCAATAGAGGAAGCCACCTCCATAGTTCTCTCCTAGGATTTGTTAGATCCCTATCTGGCTCAGTTAAGGACAGATGATTTTAATGTAGATGGATATGATATTGAAGTGAATAACTTAATATAAATACCCTACTTTGGATTGATGAACAACAAGAACCATCACCTAGCCCACCAATAGCCTATTTATAAGAATTACCACCTAATCTAGAACTGAAGCCACTTTCTGATGCATCCATTGAAGCTTTCTCAGTGAACCTTACCAGGAAGCCCAACTTAGTGGTATTCTAAAAGCACGTAAAGAAGCTATCAGATGGGAATTACTGAAATGAGGGATCATGATCTAAGAAATTTTATAAGTGATTTCTCCATATTCAGTACCAATTTTGAGGACTACCTCCAAAATCTTTCTATGATCTTAAAATGATGTATGGAGATAGGTTTAATATTAATCTAGAAAAGGTATCCAAATTTGATATGGGAAGGGATATTGACTAAACATATCATGCCCGAGAAGGGGAGTAGGGTAGACCAACCCATAATTGAAGAAATTTCTAAGATACCACCTCTAATCTCGACCAAACAAACACAATTCCTTCCTAGGTATTTTAAAAACTATACTAATATTATTAAATCCTGGAATAACATGCTTGTCCAATATACTTTATTGATTCAGGTTAATCATCATAGAGTAATTTATGAACAATTTTCTACCATGGTGACATGGCCTCTTGATTGGCCTTACCTTTTGATATTATGAGGGATACATTAAAGTCAATTATCTACTAGACTCCCTTATGATGTCCAGCTGAAGATATTAAACTTAGCACTAGTTGAAAGGCAACCCAAAAGTCACATCTTTTTAGTATAATTACAGGAACATAGATGGAAGTACAAGAGCTTGTTACTTCATGAAGATTTCAACTCCCAAAGCACATTCACTCTAGGTGTACTCTTTCCTATCCCTTTTTATATATTGTATCCTTTATTTTCCTTCTCCATTGAGGACAATATCGATTAAGTTGAGGGAGAGAATAACTAATCTAATTAAATCTTCAAGTATGACCAGAAGTAATTAATTTTATATCCAAATTTTATCTTGATTTGAAGTTAATTAGGCACCCATATCAATGATTGATAAATGGCCTACATAGTTTTAGAGATATTAAGGTACAAATCACTAAGAAAACTCAACAAATGGTAAGGTATTAACCAAGTTAGATTTTGAGAGTGATTCCAAAACTCTCTTCCTTCTTATATCCATAAAGAATCTGTTTATTAAGGGTAGGGGTGGAAATGTTGAAAAAGTTCTTAAAAAAAAAATAGAGAGTCAGTCTAACCTCATAGCTCTTCTTGAGCTCTTATTGAGTAACCGAGCCTTTTCGCCTAAGTAAGTATTGTGATTCATGTCGAAAGGTGAGAAGGTCAAGAGATCTGTCAAGCAATGGCTCCCTATTAAGTAATCGGGCCCCTTCACCTAAGTAATCATTGTGGTTCATGTCAAAAGGTGAGGATGCTAATAGTTAAGAGGTTAAGACATTGCATTAGATTTCCTAAAAGATAAAAAAAAGAGAAGAAGAACAAAAGGACCAAAGTGTAAAAAGATAACAAACCCGACTCAAATCAAGTTAAAGGATTTAAAGAGTAAATTGGAGAAATAGTAAGGAAAACATCTATAGATTTTTATGGTCAACACTCAATCATTAATTGGGTTGACTCAATGATCCAATGAAGTACCTCTTTAATGGTCTGGTTGAGTATCAGCTACCTTTAGGACTATATAAGTTAACTTTCAGTTCAAGGATGAGTTTGTATATATAGCTAATTCATCTACTTTACTCAAGGATAAGCAAAGTTCAAGTTGAGGGATGTGATAATTATATTATATACATATAAAAGTATTAATTTAATAATTAAACTATCTTTATTTATATCAAATTGATACCTATATCATTCGTAGGAAAGAAGACTATCATTACAAAGAGCTCAATTTTTGGAGTCCTATGGCATAAATGGCACTCAAAACAAAGTTCAAATGGGTTTGAATCAAATTTTGAAAGAAATTACAAGAATATTAAAGCATCGATCCATCGTGGACCAGTTGTTTGGCTCATGAACACCTGAATGGTCCACCGATAGCCATTATTGTTGATCCACGAACCTTATCCATGTATCACCATTGCCATTTCATGCCCTCCATATTGGAAATTATGTCCCAAAGCTAATCATCTAGGTTATAAACGGTTGTGCAACTCATGTATATGTATATGAATTATTAATTTGAATAAGATGTTTTTCCTGGTTGTTCATCATATGACATCTTCCTAATTGAAATCTTGTATGATGATATCCTTTGAACTACCTTGTATGTGAAGTAGAGAGGATGCATCGTGTAGTTCATAAACTGGTTCGTGATCAAAAGATATGCTATTTATGGATGATGGTGTATCAAAAGTAGGTCATTGATATCATGTCTATTGGTTGTCCTCTCAATTAAGTAGGATGGAGATGCTGGCATGACATTAGGTGTTATGTTTGACACTTTACTAAGTATGACTCACATGCAAGATTCTCTTTCTGCCAAAGAAAAGTTTTGTGTTAGAATGTGGCATGAATTATTCTTTTGACTTGAGATCATTATGGCAGCTTGCAAGCAACTCACTATGCTTAGGTGCCGAGCTACCCGGATTTCTAATCTGATGATGAAAGGTTGTTGGGTATAGTCGAGTACTTGTGTAGTGGTAGTAGGATCAAGATAAGATTGATCTCTCCAAATGGTTTGGATTGAATGCTCATTATTCCCCAATTGAGAAAGACCTCAGCCAGGGCATTCCTTGTAAGGAGTTATAGGGATTCTTTATTTAAGACATATTGAGATGGACTAATTAGTGTTGGGCAGTTTAACCCTAAGCCATCCAGAGCATTAGGAGATCAAAGGAATAAGTTTAGTGGTATTCATGTTCGACAGATTCTTGTTGCTCTGCAACCTTCGACCTATCCAGATGCTATGTGTCATTGCTAGATGGCAACTTTGGCTAGTACTAGAAATGTTCCTGTGCTACCGGACTAGTGTTTGAACATACGAGGTCACACACCATGGGGTTTCTTCTCAATTTATTAGCTTGGGAATGATTGAAAATTGTTCCGGACTCATTTGACAAGAAGTTATCAAACTGCCAATTGAGTCGACCTGAAGCAAGTCGACTCATCTGACAAACTCTGCTTAAAAATCCGAGAATGCTTCATTAATTGCTGTAAGGGTTATGGCACTTAATTTTGGCATTTTAGGATCTTAATCAGCATCAGTTGCTGAAGTCTAAAGGGTTTGTAACACCCTTGAGTCCCAAGAGACTCCCAACCTCCCATTAATCTCTCAGTGATCTCTCCCTTATGTTTCTAAAAAAAAGGGCTATTTTGGGTGAGCTGAAGGAGGAAGATTTGTTCACCTTTCTCAAGGTCGAGATTCTGCCACTTTTGTTGGTTAGAACTCATCCTTGACCTTTAAGATATAATGAGATCAGATCTCATTCTTGGAATGATAAAGTGAGGCTTTGGGTTTTTGGATTCTTGTGTGCATACCTTCTATTGAAAGTTTGGGACAGAGTGATCTGGGAAGGGTTCTTAGGTGCCTTTGTTTTATTATCACTTCAACAACTAGTTCTTCAAAGAGTTGAAGAAGGAGTCGGCCATAGCCGTATCATTTCTAGAGAGGCTAGCACCTCAAAGGATGGAGGAGAATCCCCTTACCCCGGTGTGAACCACCCATAGATGAAGGACATTTGTGCTGCTCGCAGAGCCTCTCTACTTTCTTGGAGTACCTACCTTGCTGGTGATCATTGCCTTACAGATAAAGTTTGTATTCCCATAGGTATGATGAAATGTTCTTCATTACCCTTTTGTGTGATTCAAAGAATAGTTCTATGAATTACATACCTTGCTTGCTAGATTTCAGACATACATTATTCTATGTGCATCAAGATCTGTATAGGGCCAATGTTAATTAGATTAACATATTTGAGATAAAATTGTTTTATCTTCTTCCATTATGCCATGCATTTAAAAAAGTTTTAAATTGCATGTATCGGCCCATGCCGTGCTGGGTCTCGGTTAACCGATAGTGGTATCAAAGTCAAGTTGAATGCATATTTAGTTTAATACTTTTGTATGAAATCAGCTTGATATCCTTCACATAGTACTTGGATTAAGGTGGATTCACCATGGCCGTCCGATCATAGGAGAAAAGCATGTTTTAAAGGCCATCTTTTCCTATTTGCTAGGATTCTCTAATGGCATGTAGGGGTGCTGTCGTGTCATGACCTTATGAAGAGGAAAGTGAGGGATTTGATAGGTTAAAATTGTTTTAATCTGTGTTTGTAGATCATAACTATGTTTAGATGAGATCTAAAAGATGTATGATCTGCAACTTTGAAAAGTTCAGGTGAAAAGAGATGAATTTTAAAGTTACTATTTTCTGTCCAGTCAGATGGGCCAACTTGCTTCCTGAATGAGCTGACTCGTTTCTCGAAGATAGATTGGTCAGTCAAATTTGTGTTCTGTCTGAGCCGACTCATCCTTGTAGGAGTCAACTCGGATCTGAGAATAAAGTGAAGTTTTCTGGATGAGCCAACTCGACCAAAATATCATGAAACATTAAACTTAAAGTTCATAGTTTTTATGAAATTATTTTACTTGTTTTTGAAATTGTTTCAAATCTGAGTTAATTGAAAATATTTCAATTGGCATGTTACACTTAATTGACAATTAAGTTATATTTTTGAAAACTTTTATGATTTAGGATGTGATTCTAATCTTAAGTCATGATTGATAAACCATGGGTTGATTGGGTTAGCTAGAATTGGGTCCTTAAATGGGTTGACCTAAGTTTAGATGAATGGACTAAAAAGAGAAAGACTAATTAAAAGTTGAATTAGGTCTCTCCTCTGTAGATTTCTCTAATAGTTAGTTAGATTTGTCCATACAACTAAATGGACTTGATTGGTGGCTTCGTGGTGAGCCCGAGTCTTTAGGTTAGTCTGATTGAGTCTGGTTAACCACTTAGTATCTAAGGTATGTTTGACATTGGTGATCAAGGTTCTTTGGGGCTAACTCTTACCTGGCCAACTCAAGGTTGGTGCCTAAGGCAAGAGGCTTACCTGGCATAACCCATCCCTTGATCTTACGTACCTGGCTAATATGGTAAATTAGATCATTTTAGACTATCTATTGATTCGAGTTGACCCATGTCAACTAAGGTTAATTAGTCTAACAATTTAAGGTTGTTGCCTGGCAAGCAACCCAAGACGGGGGGTGAATTGGGTTTCTAAAAACTATTTGTAAGAAGTGTGCCAATTCAATAAACAAGATAAGTGCTAGAGAGATGTAAGTGTAGTGTTCTCTTAAAGAGTATGCAGTAGAAATTTAAATGCAATGAAAGTAAGAGCAAGTAGAGAGAAACAATCAACCACAAACATAAGGAAAGTATAGTGGTTCGGTGCTCTCCAAGGCACCTACATCCACTTCCCAAGATCCACTTGGGAATTCACTATAATCATACACGATTATAGACGATTAGTTTTCTAGGCTCACTAATCAAAATCCCTTTTGGTTTTCATAAGGCTCACCAAAAGAAACCTCTTGGTTTTCAAAGGTTAACCAAAAACCTCCTTGGTTTTCAACTAGGCTAACCAAAAATCTCCTTGGTTTTTAACTTGGCTAACCAAAAACCTCTTTAGTTTTATTCTTAGGCTCACCAAAAACATTCATAACAAAGTATGAATTGAAGTAAAGAATACAAGAAAATCTTTCTAATAAAAGTTGTTATCTCTTTGAAGTTCGATGAAGATGCTTATCTTTAATTCGATGAAGCCTCAATCAATGCTCAAAAGGTTGGACTTAAATGCTCTTGATTGCTTTGAATGCTTGAAGGCTTCTTTAACATGGAAGTAGTTACTCTTAATGAATATATGAGTGAATGCACTTGCTTTCTTTCTTTTTCTTATTCTCTATTCTTTCTTCCTATATTCCAATTCAATTTGAATCACTTAAATACCATTCTAAGGCCAAAAGTTGGTTTATGACTGTTAGACACGAGTAACTAGCTGTTGGGGGCTAAAAGGGTCGAGTTCTATGTTTGAAAAACTAGCGGTTATTACTCCCAGAACTCAAAGAGTCGACACTTCAGGTTGTGACTCGACACTTAGGGTCGACACTTAAGTCCCGTGAGTTGACACCTAGTTCAAAATTTTGTATTAAAGCTCTCTGGAAATCTCAGGTGAGTCGACATTTCATCTGGTGAGTCGACACATGAGTCGACACTTGACATCCATGAGTCGACACTTGAGGCAAAACTTAGATTTCAGCATGTTCTAGAAAAATTCTGCCTCAAGCTTTGAGTCGAACCTTGAGTCAACACCTTGAGTTGGTACTTGAATGGCATGAGATGACACTTTAAGCATGCCATCTGAAACTTCTTTCTACATGCCGGCTTGAGTCGATACTTGCACTAACATATTCGACACTTGAATTTTGAGTTGACACTTTGAGTTGACACTTACTGAAACTTCTTCAAAAATGATTGAAACTCTACTGAGTCCTTTTTCAACTGAACTCATTAATTCCTTTCAAGCAAGTCTTAAATATTTAAGTCCATAAATCACTGATGTTTCATCCATAGAAAGGGCTTCTTCAATCTTTTGACAAGCAGTTCAATTTAGCTAATTTGTTGAGTACCTTTTTCTATTAAAAATAACTTTAAAGAACTGTTAGTACTCAAACATACTTAAGTATTTTTTAATCATCAAAATCAATAACGGAGCCAACAATCTCCTCCTTTTCGATGATGACAAAACCTTTAAGTATATTCCATAAGATAACCTCTTAAAAATTTTAAATAGTATAAAGCTTAATACAATTTGTATCAGAGTAAAGGAAAAAGGTAAAAGTTTAAGTCAAGAAGCTCATTTAAATTGAATTAGAACTATAAATAATATTAGATCTAAAATTACATGAACCATGATACTCTAAATGTTCATCAAAGTTAAAACAAACTTTAAGAATAAGAATTTCAGCATTGAGACATATTGAATGTAATCAACAAAAAAATCTTTGAACAAAAGATTGAAGAGTATAGATACTCCCTCTCAAAAGATGATTTGAAAAACTAAATTTCAAAGAGTTTTCATAAACTAAAAAACTAATTTCAAAGATTTTGCAAGAAATTTTAGCAAACTGATTACTCCCCCTCACTCATTGCTTTAATTTTACTTTTCTTTTACTCTCACTCTTATTTTTCTCTTTCACATCAAACTACTTTTCATTTAATTCTCTCCCTTTATCATTTACCAATAATAATTCATTCTTTTCTCCTTTATCTCTCACTTATCTTTCACTTATCTCTCCCCTTTTTTGTCATCATTAAAAGATGATAGAGAGAAGAAAAGATGATAATTACAAAAATTGAGTAATAATCACAAGAGGTAATAACCAAAGACAAAACATTAATACAAAAACTTTCATTCAATGAATTCAAAAGTTCATACATGGATACAAACTTTCATACATAGATATAAGATGGTAAACAAACACATATGTATACAAGTAATGATGATATGTAAGCTAACTAACATAGAGACTATGCTAAGAAGAGTGCTCCTCATCAGAGGATCCAATCTCAATCGGTCCAGTATCAGTAAAAGTATAGGATTATGGCCACATCGACCAGAGATTAGAGAATCGGGTCTGGGTAGGTCTTGATGGAACATGATGGCCTTGTCCTCTGCAACTGATATATGTCCTAGATCTAGCTGGTACAGAAGAGGTGGAGGCAATATCAGTAGTAGGAACAGAACTGACCAGAGAAACTGTATCAAGAAAAAAGGGTGAAGGATCAAAAATTGGTCCAGAATCAGGATGGTGGAGATCAAGAGTATAAAATCCAAGTTCCCTGAAAAGGAAAGATGTATGCAATGCTGAATAATGTAAGGCTAGTGTACCAGAAGATGGAATGATAGGAGTAGGTGCAGGAATGGAAGAAGGATGTGGATCAAATATGGAAGGAGAGGAAAAAATTAGACTATCATGATATAAATGGGAAGGATCAAGAATGGGGCTCCTAGGAACATCTACTATTTATGGCTCTAACTCTGTCATGAAATCTATTGCATCAAACTCTACAGAGTCAGACTGATCATCTGCCATGTTAGGTCCTGGAGTGGATGGTGCTGGAGGTGAATCAGATGGAGCTGAAGGTGCCGGAGCTATGCCTGATGAAGGTCTAGCCAATGCAACTAAAATGGCAGAGATGCCATCACATAATCCTCGATGGCTCTCCCTCATCTCCATATGCATCCTGTCGACTCGCTGATGAATAATCATGACCTCAGTCTCCATGTGAGCGACCCTGTCCTTTAAACTATTAATAGCACCGGGGATATCTATCTGTGTAGTAATGGCGGGCTCAAGCTGAGGAGTAGGATCTGGCTGTGCCGAAGGCTCGGGCTGGACCTCAGGGATATCCCTGTGTGGCTCTGAGGGCCCTAACTCACTTAAAAATATACGCTCCTCCTCTGCCACATCATCATCTCTATCAGTGGCCTGATGATGGGGGACTAATATGCATGCAATTCTTTTTGTATGTTTTATAATTGCGGTTGAGTGATTAATTCCCGAATTTTAGATTAAATTAAATTGTAGGGAATTTTATATGAATTTTAGAAGATCAGCATGCAGATTAGGACCTAGAAAAGTAGAAAAGAAGGATCGTCGGGGCTGAGAAGCCTCGGTTAGGGCAAGTTCTCCTACAATAAAACTACTGGAGGTAGAGGGGGTGTACCTGACAATGTCTGTGAAGATCTCAGCAAAGGGGTCTCTTGTTCGTCGAAGGATGCGGCCTGGAAAACCGAGCCAAAGACCCACGGATACCCGGCTTTCTGCTTGGTGATTCGATTGAGGCTTGGCTGGAGTCGTTGGATTCGTAGGAACTCGGGGACGAGCAAATGACCTGTCAGGGGTTAGAAAACTCACAAAGGAACAAGAAAACAAAGGGAAGACAACAAGGAAAGGCTTCTTTTGGAGTGGGCATCCAGGGATCTGAGAGGCTTGTTGGCAGCAGGAAGATGATTGCAGCATTGGGAAGAAAAACTCTCACAAACCCCTTTATGCACACAGCAGGGTATCACACAACTCAATAGAAGAACTCAAGGTTTTTATTCATATCAAAAATTAGGTTTCATACAAGAGGATAGGGTCCCTTAAATAGACCCTTAACTTTGGGCTCCAAGTAAGGGTACATTAGTCTTTACATAAGAATCCTTTTCCCTCTCAAACCCTAGCTTGAAAATAAGGAAACATTAGGTAGAAAAATCCCTAAAAATTCTCTTGACTTGGCCAACACTCCAAGGATGCCTAGGGGGGTGTGTTGGGCTTCTAAGAGCAGCAAGGGGCCGGCCCAAAGGGGCCCGGGTGCATGGGTTTGGGCTTAAGCTGGGGTGGCCTGGTAGCCAGGTAGCAGGAATATTCCTTGGTATCTTGCTTCTTAGGGGCTTGGGATTGGCGCCTGGGCTTCATTTCTTTGGGCTAGGATGCAGATGGACCTCTAAAATCATGGATGCCTTGGTCTATGAATATATTTTGGCATCTGGAAGGAAATCTGGGCATCTAGAGGGCATCTGCAAGGAATCAGGGTTTATGATTTTCCTCCTGGGGTCTTCAAATTCAAGCTAGGTTGGACTTTGGCTAAACTTCCATGTCTTCAATCTGGTTGGACTTGGTCATTACTTGTATGATGTGCTCTTGAGTCTTCAGTATGCTTGGATAGGACACAAAAAAATAAAATTAGCTCAACATGAGCTGACTAGCATTGGACTGAACTAGCTCAACATGAGCTGACTAGTACAGAATTGAAATAACAACTCAAAATACTCAAATAACAACTAAAATGGACTCAGATGAGCTAAGCCCTTATTACAGATGGACTCATAAATTATTGATCAATTTATGAGGGTTGAAAAGCCTCTGTCTTATTCTGGTGCCTCAGGTGTCCTCACCAATTCTCCCGGGGTCGGAGGAACTCGACCCTGTCGAGTGAAGGTCAGACTGGCTCACATATCTCTCGAGAAGGTCTGGGTTCAGGCGTTGCAAGTCCTCTCGAGAAATCCATAAATTGTCCGACTCTGGCCGGCCTTGCCATCGGACCAGGAAGCGTTGATAGTCATGGCCCTGGGTCATGATGTCTTGATCGTCCAGGATACGCTCGATCCGTTCTCCTCTCTCAGACCAAATTTGTTTGTGGACACTCTAGGTTAGGGTCACTCATAATGAAAAGGAATAGGTCCAAAGGCCTCACTAGGTATCGCTGCCGGTTCCCTATACTCAACCAGGTCAGTAATATTGAAGGTAGAACTAATGCCCAAATCCAAAGGCAAGTCTAACACCTAGGCATTTGATCCATCCTTCTCTATCACTTTAAAAGGTCCGGCTCTACAAGCATGAAGCTTCTTTTAGGCCTAAGCCTAACTAAGATAAAATCCAGTACATCAAATTTTTGATCCATCTTTGGGAATTAGCCAGTTGTTTTAACATTAGTGCGGGTGGTGAACATGCTAGGCACATGCAGACTCCTAACAAGATGATGCAAAGGACTCAAACCTACACCTAACAGACTCGACTAAAGAGGTTTATTAGGTCTTAAGTACCACTTGGGCATGGGGGCATGAGTCATGGTTGATGGATGACATGCAGAAGAAAATTTGCTAGTAACTCCTAATATGTGCCAGAGGGTCTGCCAAAAGTAGGTAGCAAATGGGATGGGCTCTATGGATCCTTGCATCCTAGTAACCTGAACAAAATGTAACCTAATAGTTCTAGACACATGAGAAAACTCAGGAAAGGGTAGAAAATAGGAAGTGGGTTCAGAATTACTCTGGCAGGGTGGAGAAAAAGGTTCCGGGTTAGTTGGATAAAGTAAAATCAAAGAAGGCATGTCAGGGACTAATCCTAGACTAATGAGGTTAACCTTATGGGGTTGCGATATATCTACGGGGTTTGTATAATGGAAGGATGGGTTATTAATCTCAGGGAAGAGGTCTTTAATGGGAACTATAGGAGGAGACTCATCCTGAGGGTAATGATTCAAAGAGATCAGGTCCTTAATAAATTCTTCTGGTTCTTGTATTTTAGGACTAGACTCTATAATTTGGTGCTCCTCTATGGTTTCCTTAGGTAAGGCTCTAGTAGCAGTACCTAGGTTCTCTTCCTCTATTTGTTCTTCCACTATAGCTTTAGGTTAGATGTGATCAAGGTCAACTAGCTCTGGGTTGGTTTCTACCTGGGTATCTATTGGGTCAGCTAATTCTAGGTCTACTAAAGGTGTCTCCTCTTCTCCTTCATACTCATCCACTAGGCTCGCATCAGCTTCATACACTTCTGCGTTAATATAAGCCTTGTCCAACTCAGGAATGGTTGGAGAAGTTTGGCTAGGAAAAAATTGGCTAGGTCCTAGTTTCTGATTATGGACACTAATCCTAGTAGGTTCAAGTTGCCAAAGGGATAGTGGCTCACTACTGGGCTCATATTTAGGGGTGCTAATCCTATGGGATTCAAGTTGACTAAGGGAAACCTGACTAGTACTAGATTGATACTTAGGGGTTATGGGTTCTCTGGGCTCATAGGACAAGGGTTCAGATCTATGGGTCATGGGATTATAAGATCTGGGGTCATAGGATTTTGGGTCAGCTCTATGGTCAGGTTCTAAGGATGGATCATGGTATGGGGTCCTCCTAAGGTTGGGCTCTCTATATGGGTCAGTATATTGGGTCCTCCTAGGGTTGGACTTCCTATATGGGTCAGAATATTTGGTTCTCCTAGGGTTGGACTCCCTATATGGGTCACAATATTGGGTTCTCCTAGGGTTGGACTCCCTATATGGGTCAGAATATTGGGTGTTGGGTCTACTAGGCTCATAGGGTGTGGGTGCATAGGATCTATGATCATGGGATCTAGAGTCATAGGATCTAGGTTCATAGGTTATGGATTCATAGGTTCTAGGTTCATAGGATTTGGAGTCATAAGATCTACAGGTTGTGGGTATACTAGCCTTGTAGGGAGAGGGTAAATAGGATCTATCTTCCTGGTCTATAAAATCCTGATTAGGTCTTCTAGGACTAACCTTAGGGAATGGGTCATGACGATGGGCTCTCCTAGGTTCAGTCTCAAGGTATGGATCAGGGTTTGGGGTCCTCCTAGGTTGAGGATTGTAGTACGGTTCAGGATAAGGGGCTCTCCTAGGTTCGACCTCATGGTATAGATCAGGGTTTGGGGTCCTCCTAGGTTGAGGGGAATCAGGACTTGGCTCAGACTGTGACCCATGGGTTTTTCTTCGGGTCCCTACCCGTAATTTTAACTAATCAAACCTATTGGCAAGATGGTCAATTCTATCATTGGTTTGAATACGAGACTGAGTTAACTGGGTCATCTGGGTAGCCATCTAGGCTATTTGATCAGCTAGGGCTTTCATTTGGGCTTACAAATTTTTCATGGGTTCAGACATTTGAGAAGGAGGTGGGTGATATGAAACTCCTGATCTAGTACTCATGCAAGACTCGATCAAACCAACTATAGTTGACTAGACCTAGAGTCCAAAACTGGATGCTCAATCAGGGTGGCAAACTAGCCTATAATAACCCTGTACTCAGCCAGGCAGGTGTAAGGGGAGTGTTAGGTCCCTGATTGCCAATCCTAGACACCAATCAAAGATTGGCCAGGTAGGCAGACCAGCACACAAGCCCTTCGGGATTGAATCCCTAAACCACCATTCTAGACACCAAGCATAAGGCACAGACAGGTTAGCTTGACACAATGATCTGACACGTAGACCGGACCCGACCAGTTGGTGTCCCTAGCCCACTAGGGCAAATTAAGTCTAGTTAATTTTAGGTTAAGGCTTGGGACCGAATGCAAGGGATGTGGTTTTGGGATATGGAGAGGTGATCAAATCCTCCCCCCATCTGATATAGCAAGAGTTTCCATAAAAGTAAATTATGCAATGATCGCAGGTAGATGAGGATGCAAATTAGGGTTTAGATGTTTTTTGGTATTTTTGGAGAATATGTATTTTTTTTTTGATATTTTTTAAATAGAAGAAAACTTGCAAATCATGGCCTAATATGCTGGAAATATACTAAAATTAAAAGATATGCAAAAGATGCTAAACAAAACCCTAAAACTTCCAAACTTGCCTTGCTGAAAAAATAGAGCCAAAAATTTACAGGCTGTATTTCTGCTTGCAGAAAATTTACAGGCCATAATAAAATCTGAAAAAATTTCTTAAAATTACTATGAATTATGATAAATCTATAAAAATAAATTTTAGAATTTTTTGAGTTTTTATTATGGAGAAATAATTAAACTAATAGAGCATATACGGACAAAAAAATTGCAGAAAACAAGCCCTAATCTAAGCTTTGATACCAAATGATGGGGGACTAATATGCATGCAATTCTTTTTTTATGTTTTATATGTGGGGTTTAGTTATTAATTCATGAATTTCAGATTAAAATAAGTTGTAAGAAATTTTATATGAATTTTAGAAGATCAGCATGCAGATTAGGACCTAGAAAAGTAGAAAAGAAGGATCGCCGGGGCTGAGAAGCCTCGGTTAGGGCAAGTTCTCCTACAATAAAGCTACTGGAGGTAGAGGGGATGTACCTGACAATGTCTGTGAAGATCTCAGCAAAGCGGTTTCTCATTCCTCGATGGATGCGGCTTGGAAAACCGAGCCAAAGACCCGCGGATACCCGGCTTTCTGCTTGGTGATCCGGTTGAGGCTTGGCTAGAGTCGTTGGATTCGTAGGAACTTGGGGACCTACAAACGACTTGTCAAGGGTTAGAAAACTCACAAAGGAACAAGAAAACAAAGGGAAAATAGCAAGGGAAGGCTTCTTTTAGAGTGGGCATCCAGGGATCTGAGAGGCTTGTTGGCAGCAGGAAGATGATTGCAGCACATGGAAGAAAAACTCTCACAATCCCCTTTATGCACACAGCAGGGTATCACACAACTCAATAGAAGAACTCAAGGTTTTAATTCACATCAAAAATTAGGTTTCATACAAGAGGCTAGGGTTCCTTAAATAGACCCTTAACCTTGGGCTCCAAGTAAGGGTATATTAGTCTTTACATAAGAATCCTTTTCCCTCTCAAACCCTAGCTAGAAAATAAGGAAACATTAGGTAGAAAAATCCCTAAAAATTCTTTTGACTTGGCCAACACTCCAAGGATTCCTAGGGGGGCGTGTTGGGCTTCTAAGAGCAGTAAGGGGCCGTCCCAAAGGGGCCCGGGTGCATGGGTTTGGGCCTCTAGAAGCTGGGGTGGCCTGGTAGCCAAGTAGCAGGAATATAAGAGGTATCTTGCTTCTTAGGGGCTTGGGCTTGGTGCCTGGGCTTGATTTCTTTGGGATAGGATGCAGATGGACCTCTAAAATCATGGATGCCTTGGTCTATGAATATATTTTGGCATCTGGAAGGAAATTTGGGCATCTGGAGGGCATCTGCAAGGAATTAGGGTTTCTGATTTTCCCCCTGGGGTCTTCAAATTCAAGCTGGGTTGGACTTGGGCTAAACTTCCATGTCTTCAATCTGGTTGGACTTGGTCCTTACTTGTATGATGTGGTCTTGAGTCTTTAGTATGCTTGGATAGGACACAAAAAAAATAAAATTAGCTCAACATGAGATGACTAGCATTGGACTGAAGTAGCTCAACATGAGCTGACTAGTACAGAACTGAAATAACAACTCAAAATACTCAAATAACAACTAAAATGGACTCAGATGAGCTAAGCCCTTATTACAGATGGACTCATAAATTATTGATCAATTTACAAAGGGTTGAAAAGCCTCTGTCTTATTCTGGTGCCTCAGGTGTCCCCACCACCTGACCAGATATATGGCATCTCCACTGCCTCTAACAAGCTGGTAACCCATCTGGTGATGTGATATGATGTCATAGATGTCTGTGTGAAGTAGCTGTCTGTAAGGCTCGTCATCTACAACCACTCCATAAGCTCTAAATAGTAATGTCAACCCCTTCCCATAGGGAAGACAGTCTTTGGCTGATCGATGCCTTAGTCAACTGATGTACCATGATCACTGGGAGGCATATTGGAGTGCACTGTACAAGAGACACCATGACCAAAAGCTCGCACTCTATGATAAAATTGAATCATCTAGTCTTGAGCAGAAGAACCTGGGCTATGATATGGTGCAGTAACCTCGTCTCAGGCGACAATCTTGACACAACTACGTGACTCCCTCAGGAAGATCATCCATCTTGAAAATGCATCGGAGTCCACTGATCCTGTCCACTATAGCATCCATAATAGATCCTCTTATAGGAATGTCCCATACTCTGCTCGGAATCTTTATGGATACTAGAACTTCTCTTCCACAGACCTGTGCAATCCAGCCATCACTACCTCGGGCAAGTGAACTATAGAACTCTTTAATCAATCCTGGATAGAATCTCTCTAACAGTGAACAAAATGGTGCAAGGCCTGCATCACTCAGCCACTGGCCAACTCTGAAGTGCTGCTGGTGATGCGGGATAATTATGAAAACCTAATCTACTAATTTTAAACTTAATTAGTGGTGGGGACACCGGAGGCACCAGAATAAGATAGAGGCTTTTCAATCCTCTGTGAATTGATCAATAATTTATGAGTCCATCTGTAATAATGGCTTAGCTCATCTGAGTCTATTTTAGTTGTTATTTGAGTATTTTGAGTTGTTATTTCAGTTCTGTACTTGTCAGCTCATATTGAGCTTATTTTATTTTTTTGAGTCCTGTCCAAGCATACTGAAGACTCAAGACTATATCATACAAGTGAAGACCAAGTCCAACTAAATTGAAGACATGGAAGTATAGCACAAGTCCAACCTAGCTTGAAGATTTGAAGACCCCAGGAGGAAAATTCAGAAAATCCTGATTTCTTGCAGATGCCCTCCAGATGCCCAGATTCCCTTCCAGATGCCAAAGAATATTTATAAATAAGGTCATCCATGATTCCAGAGGTCCATCTGCATCCTAGCCCAAAGAAATCAAGCCCAGGTGCCAAGCCCAAGCCCCTAAGAAGCAAAATACCAGGGAATATTCCTGCTACCTGGCTACCAGGCCACCCCAGCTTCCAGAGGCCCAAACCCATGCACCCAAGCCCCTTTGGGCCGGCTTTTTGCTGCTCCTAGAAGCCCAACACGCCCCCCTAGGCATCCTTGGAGTCTTGACCAAGTCAAGAAAATTTTTAGGGATTTTCTACCTAATATTTCCTTATTTTTTAGCTAGGGTTTGAGAGGGAAAAGGATTCTTATGTAAAGACTTATGTACCCTTACTTGGAGCCCAAGGTTAAGGGTCTATTTAAGGGACCCTAGCCTCTTGTATGAGGAGAATTTTTGATGAATAAAAAAATCTTGAGTTCTTCTATTGAGTTGTGTGATACCCTGCTGTGTGCATAAAGGGGTTTGTGAGAGTTTTTCTTCCTAGTGTTGCAATCATCTTCCTGCTGCCAACAAGCCTCTCAGATCCCTGGACGCCCACTCCAAAAGAAGCCTTCCCTAGCTATTTTTACTTTGTTTTCTTGTTCCTTTGTGAGCTTTCTAACCCTGACAGGTCGTTTGCAGGTCCCCGAGTTCCTACGAATCCAACGACTCCAGCCAAGCCTCAATCGGATCACCGAGCAGAAAGCCGGGTATCCACGGGTCTTTGGCTCGATTTTTCAGGCCGCATCCATCGAGGAACGAGAGACCCCTTCGCTGCGATCTTCACAGACATTTTCAGGTACACCCCTATACCTCCAGTAGTTTTATTGTAGGAGAACTTGCCCTAACCGAGGCTTCTCAGCCCCGGCGGTCCTTCTTTGCTACTTTTCTAGGTCCTAATCTGCATGCTGATCTTCAAAAATTCATAAAAAATTCTATACAAATAATTTTGATATGGAACTTGGGAATTAATCACCTAACTCAATATTTAAAACATACAAAAAAAATTGCATGCATATTAGTTCCCCATCATTTGGTATCAAAGCTTAGATTATGGCTTATTTTCTGCAATTTTTCAGTCCGTATATACTCTATTTTTTAAATTATTTCTCCCTGTTAGAAACTCCAAAAATTCTGAAATTTATTTTCCTAGATTTATAATAATTTACAGTAATTTTAAATTTTTTCCAGATTTTATTATGGCCTGTGAATTTTCTGCAAGCCGAAATAGGGCCTGCAAATTTTTGGCTCTGTTTTTTTTAGCAAGACAAGTTTGGAAGTTTTAGGGTTTTGTTTAGCATTTTTTGCATATCTTTTAATTTTAGTATAATTCCTGAATATTAGGAAATAATTTGTAAGTTTTCTTCTATTTAAGAAAATACCAAAAAAAAAAAAATACATATTCTCCAAAAATACCAAAAACATCTAACCCTAATTTGCATCATTTGCCTGCCATCATTGCATAATCTACTTTTAAGGGCACTCTTGCTATATCAGATGGGGGGAGGAGTTGATAACCTCTCCATAGCCCAATACCACATCCCTTGCATTCGGTCCCAAGCCTTAACCTAAAATTAATTAGACTTAATTTGCCCTAGTGGGCTAGGGACACCAACTGGTCGGGTCCGGGCTAGTGTTAGATCACTGTGTCAAGTTAACCTGTGTGTGCCTTGTGCTCAGTGTCTAGAATGGTGGTTTAGGGATTCAATCCCGAAGGGCTTGTGTGCTTGTCCGCCTACCTGGCCAATCTCTGATTGGTGTCTAGGATTGGCAATCAGGGACCTAACACACCCCTTACACCAGCCTGGCTGAGTACAGGGTTACTATAGGCTAGCTTGCCACCCTGATTGAGCATCTAGTTTGGACTTTAGGTCTAGTCAGCTATAGTCGGTCTGATCGAGTCTTGCATGAGCACTAGATCAGGAGTTTCATATCACCCACCTCCTTCATAAATGTCTGAACCCATGGAAACTTTACAAGCCCAAATAAAAGCCCTAGCTGATCAAATGGCCCAGATAACTACCCAGATGACCCAGTTAACTCAGTCTCGTATTCAAACCAATGATAGAATTGACCATCTTGCCAATAGGTTTGATCAGTTAAAAGTCCGGGTAGGGACCCCAGGAAAAACCCATGGGTCACAGTCTGAGCCAGATCCTGATTCCCCTCAACCTAGGAGGACCCCAAACCCTGATCTATACCATGAGGTCGAACCTAGGAGAGCCCCTTATCCTGACCCGTACTATAATCCTCAACCTAGGACGACCCCAAACCCTGATCCATACCTTGAGGCTGAACCTAGGAGAGCCCATCGTCATGACCCAATCCCTAAGGTTAGTCCTAGAAGACTCAATCAGGATTTTATAGACCAGGAAGATAGATCCTATTTACCCTCTCCCTACAAGCCTAGTATACCTACAACCTATAGATCTTATGACTCCAAATCCTATGAACCTAGAACCTATGAATCCATAACCTATGAACCTAGATCCTATGACTCTAGATCCCATAATCATAGATCCTATGCACCCACACCCTATGAGCCTAGTAGACCCAACACCCAATATTCTGACCCATATAGGGAGTCCAACCCTAGGAGGACCCAATATTCTGACCCATATAGGGAGTCCAACCCTAGGAGAACCCAGTATTTTGACCCATATAGGGAGTCCAATCCTAGGAGGACCCAATATCCTGAACCATATAGAGAGCCCAACCTTAGGAGGACCCCATACCTTGATCCATCCTTAGAACCTGATCATAGAGCTGACCCAAAATCATATGACCCCTGATCCTATAATCCCATGACCCATAGATCTACACCCTTGTCCTATGAGCCTAGAGAACCCATAACCCCTAAGTATCAGCCCAGTACTAATCATGCTTCCCCTAGTCAACTTGAATCCCATAGGATTAGTATCCCTAAATATGAACCCAACAGTGAGCCACTACCTCTTATACAACCTGAACCTACTAGGAGTAGTACCCATAATCAGAGACCAGAACCTAACCAATTTCCTGCTAGCCGACCTTCTCCAACCATTCCTGAGATTCGCAAGGCTTATATTAACGCGAAAGTGTATGAAGCTGATGTGAGCCTAGGGGATGAGTATGAGGGAGAAGATGAGACACCTTTAGATAACCTAGAATTAGTTGACCCAATAGATACCCAGGTAGAACACAACCTAGAGATAGTTGACCTTGACCACATCCAACCTAAAGCTATAGTGGAAGAACAAATAGAGGAAGAGAACCTAGGTACTGCTACTAGAGCCTTATCTATGGAAACCATAGAGGAGAGCCAAATTATAGAGTCTAGTCCTAAAATACAAGAACCAGAAGAATTTATTAAGGACCTTATCTCTTTGAATCAATACCTTCAAGATGAGTCCCCTCCTATAGTTCCCATTAAGGACCTCTTCCCCGAAATTGGCAACCCATCCTTCCATTATGCAAACCCTGTAGATATAGCTCAACCTCGTAAGGTTAACCTCATTAGTATAGGATTAGTTCCTGACACCCCGTCTTTTATCCTACTTTATCCAACTAACCATGAACCTTTTTCTCTACCTTACCAAACTAATTCTGAACCCACTTCATATTTTCTGCCCTTTCCTGACACCTCCAGCATTTCTAGGATCATTAGATTGCATTTAGCTGAGATTAGCATACTGCATGCATTCATCACGCATGTTAGGTTTGCATCTTACTTCTGGCATACTCTTTGGAATTTGCTAGGAGTTCACTGTAAATTTTCATGTGCATGTCAAGCTAGGATCAAACATAGAGAACCTATAATCTATTAGGTTTAGATCTAAAGAGTTCAATAAAATTTCCTTCGATAGGAATGCATAGTCGAGTCTGTTAGGTGTCAGTATGAGTCCTTTGCATCATTTGTTAGGAGTCTGCATGTGCCTAGCATGTTCACCACCCGCACTAATCTTAAAACAACTGGCTAATTCCCGAAGAAGGATCAAAAAAATTTGATGTAGTGGATTTTATCTTGGTTAGGCTTAGGCCTAAAAGAAGCTTCATGCTCACAAAGCCGGACCTTTTAAAGTGATAGAGAAGGTTGGATCAAATGCCTAGGTGTTAGACTTGCCTTCGGATATGGGCATTAGTTCTACCTTCAATATTACAGACCTGGTTGAGTATAGGGAACCGGCAGCGCTACCTAGTGAGGCCTTTGGACCTATTCCTTTTCATTGTGAGTGACCCTAACCTAGAGTGTCCACAAACAAATTTGGCCTGAGAGAGGAGAACGGATCGAGCGTATCCTGGATGATCAAGCCATCATGACCTAGGGCCATGACTATCAACGCTTCCGGGTCCGATGGCAAGGCCAGCCAGAGTCGGACGATTCGTGGATTTCTCGAGAGGACTTGCAATGCCTCAACCCAGACCTTCTCGAGAGATATGTGAGCCAGTCTGACCTTCACTCGACAGGGTCGAGTTCCTCCCACCCCGGGAGAATTGGTGGGGACACCGGAGGCACCAGAATAAGATAGAGGCTTTTCAATCCTCTGTGAATTGATCAATAATTTATGAGTCCATCTGTAATAAGGGCTTAGCTCATCTGAGTCAATTTTAGTTGTTATTTGAGTATTTTGAGTTGTTATTTCAGTTCTGTACTTGTCAGCTCATGTTGAGCTTATTTTATTTTTTTGAGTCCTGTCCAAGCATACTGAAGACTCAAGACTATATCATACAAGTGAAGACCAAGTCCAACTAAATTGAAGACATGAAAGTATAGCACAAGTCCAACCCAGCTTGAAGATTTGAAGACCCCAGGAGGAAAATTCAGAAAATCCTGATTTCTTGCAGATGCACTCCAGATGCCCAGATTCCCTTCCAGATGCCAAAGTATATTTATAGATAAGGTCATCCATGATTCCAGAGGTCCATCTACATCCTAGCCCAAAGAAATGAAGCCCAGGTGCCAAGCCCAAGCCCCTAAGAAGCAAGATACCAGGGAATATTCCTGCTACCTGGCTACCGGGCCACCCCAGCTTCCAGAGGCCCAAACCCATGCACCCAAGCCCCTTTGGGCCGGCTTTTTGCTGCTCCTAGAAGCCCAACACGCCCCCCTAGGCATCCTTGGAGTCTTGACCAAGTCAAGAAAATTTTTAGGGATTTTCTACCTAATATTTTCTTATTTTCTAGCCAGGGTTTGAGAGGGAAAAGGATTCTTTTGTAAAGACTTATATACCCTTACTTGGAGCCCAAGGTTAAGGGTCTATTTAAGGGACCCTAGCCTCTTGTATGAGGAGAATTTTTGATGAATAAAAAAACCTTGAGTTCTTCTATTGAGTTGTGTGATACCCTGCTGTGTGCATAAAGGGGTTTGTGAGAGTTTTTCTTCCTAGTGTTGCAATCATCTTCCTGCTGCCAACAAGCCTCTCAGATCCCTGGACGCCCACTCCAAAAGAAGCCTTCCCTTGCTATTTTTACTTTGTTTTCTTGTTCCTTTGTGAGCTTTCTAACCCCTGACAGGTCGTTTGCAGGTCCCCGAGTTCCTACGAATCCAACGACTCCAGCCAAGCCTCAATCGGATCACCGAGCAGAAAGCCGGGTATCCGCGGGTCTTTGGCTCGGTTTTCCAGGCCGCATCCGTCGAGGAATGAGAGACCCCTTCGCTGCGATCTTCACAAACATTGTCAGGTACACCCCTCTACCTCCAGTAGTTTTATTGTAGGAGAACTTGCCCTAACCGAGGCTTCTCAGCCCCGGCAGTCCTTCTTTGCTACTTTTCTATGTCCTAATCTGCATGCTGATCTCCAAAAATTCATACAAAATTTCCTACAAATAATTTTGATATGAAATTTGGGAATTAATCACCTAACTCAACGTGTAAAACATACAAAAAAAATTGCATGCATATTAGTTCCCCCATCAATTAGCATAAAAAAAATAGATATTATTTTTTTATAATTTTTAGTTTTTCTGAGACTCAAAGGAAGCAATTATGGAAACTAGTCAACTAGTTTAAACCCACATAAATACATTTAATAAAGTAAATAAAAAAATCATTATTTTGTGATTAAAAAATCACCTTAAACTAAGGTTTACTTTCAACTATTCAGAGATCAAAGTGAAGGGAAGAGGTTCTAAGTGTTACCAACGAAGAATCCTCTCTCCGATGCATATCTGACTGGACTTTCAAGATTCTGTGACAGGGCTTCAAGATCTTGATCCTTGGGCTCCGATCTCCCGTGATGCTGGTTCTGAGGCAAGAACACTTGACTTTGATTCTAGATCACCTGCAAACACTCACTAAAGAATGTTTTCAGTTAGATAGAAGCAAAGTAAAGAAAAGATGGAAAAGTAAAAGGGAAAGGGAAAGGAAGAAGTCGGCTAGGTTTTCTGGCATCTGGATGAGTAGGATAACTAGGGCCTCACACCCTGCGATATTCTGAAGAACAAATGAAAAGGGCCTCACACCCTGTGATGTTCCGAAGAACAAAGGAAAAGGGCCTCACACACCATGATGCACATAGCAAAGAAATTGAACAGAATAATGTCTTTGTTAATGAATGAATAATAATAATATAGGGGGGGTTAATGGGGTATTTAAAGACCCTTAACCAGTGGTGTAAGGGTTACAAAGACTAGTGTTTGTTTCCTTTAGGCAATAACTCCTAGAAACCTTGCTTTGGGCATCTTGGACTCCTATTCTTAGCCTAATCAGGGACTCTCTCCAAGGTGGATGAATTCATGGGGTTCTTATCTCATTTAGGCGCCAAGATGAGGATAAGGTGAGTTGTCATGATGTAGGGTCAAGATGGCTCCATCACTTGGCCTTGATTGCTGGACTCTAGATGATGTGGGCTCTTGCATGAAAGTGGACTCTTTAGTTTGGATAGAAGAAGACTTAAGAGCTTTGGTGAGACTCTTGAGTTCTGGAAACTTAAGCAGATTAGAATCTATTTGATCAAAACACCTGCGGTAGAGAACCATTGAACCTCTTTCATTTGGGTGATCAAACATTTTGGAACTCCTTGGAAGTTGGCGTGGAAGAGATGCTTGGCCAACTCTTGGAATTTTTGGCAAGAAATTCTTGAGGAGAGGGCGCCAAGGATGAGACTCCTTCTCATTACTTATCTTAAAAAGAAGGGGTGCTAATTTGGTATTCATTTGGAGCAAAAGGGTGATATGGCATGTGTCGTGTTGTCCTGAAGGGATGGCAAGTAGTGTTGTCCTAATGAAGTGTCAAGTGGTGTCCAGACGTAACATGTGATGTTGTCTAATTTCATAAGAAAAGTAGTGCCATGTGGTGCGGGCACCAGACTCAAAAGAAGACTTCAGAGCTCCATCTGGATCTCTGATTAACCTTGCCCGAAGAATTAGAATTTTCTGGCTTGTAATAAGGGTTGACTTGATCAACTCAATTTTAGCTTGAGTCTGTATTCCCTGCATTTTTATTTTGTTGAGTCATGTTGACTCAGTAGTGGTCTAGGACTTCATCCTGGGGTGTTACATTTTCTCCCAAGGCCAAGCAAGTGGGCGCCACACTCCCAGCCACATGCCTGAGTCCAGGGGGTGCCACATCTCCATCCAGTATACTCTGGTCCCCACACCATAGATAGCAGCTCCCTTCTCTCATGCGCCAAGTGAGGAGAAATCAACCAGGGATCCATAAATCAAGGGGGCGGCCCAAGACCTTCCAAAAGAGCCAAACTATGAAAGGGAAGAAATTTTCTTGGAGAGAACTTCAAGGAGGCGCCTATTCACTGCCAAAAATACCAAAAACAAAGATGGGAAGGACCTTGACTTAGGGAGAAAGAAAAGGAGGAGTCCAAAAGAGTTGAGCCATGGAAGGAAAGGAATCCTCTCTTGAAGAACAAAGCTTGGAGGTGCCATCTACCTTCCTTTTAAAACCCAAATCAATTTTCTTTGGAACCTTTGGCCGGCCATATGTGTAAGGATTGATCCTACAATCCTAATTTGCAGATCCCCTCCTTTAGTCCCACATGGGAAGATCTAAAACCCTACTCTCTTGTACAGTCCTATAAATTAAACCCCCTTTGTAAATTTTAATTAATCTGATGAATGAAACCAATTTTTTTTTTGTAAGCGAACTCTGTGTTTTCTCTCTTCCACACTTGCATCCAGGTGTTGAGCTCCGTGAGGGAGTAAATCCGGGTTCCCCAGGAACCTTGAGGAGGTGTGAGATCTCCAAACCCCAAACCCTAGGTTAGCCACTTCTACTCCAAAACCCTACCCGCCCATCATCCACTTCAATCCACCAAACCCTAGCCTATCCCACCTCCTACGGCCTCTCTCTCCAAGTCCAGGCCGACCACCAGCATCCAGCTCCAGTCCGGATACTTCAGATCCATAGCTCTTTCCAGAGGGAGTCGAATCAGCCTTCAAGAGAATCCGGATCTCAGCGACATCAGCCTTCAAGTTCTTCGAACTGGTAAATCCTTCCTTGAGTCTCTGAATCCATCACTTGTTTTTCTTCTTCCCAGATCTTGAGTTCAGGAGAAGCCGACCCAGCCACGAGACCAGTATTGGAGGATCCATTGCGAAGATAGCCGAATCCAAGGATCCAACAATCTACTCGAGAGAGTTCTTCCACCCAAATTATGTGAAGATCACTGTCTGGTTGGTAAACCATCTCTTCTCTTTATTTCTGTCCTGTTGAAAGTTCAGAGTGAAACCCTAGGTCTGGGAGTTTCTCAACCCCAGCGATCCGTTACTTCTGAACTACTCTGATAACTTAGCTTCTTCTAAATTGTGCTTTCAATCCTTACCTAGTTTCCAACAACTTAGTTTAACTTTACTTTGAGCCAAATCCAATTTCTGAAATATAAAAAAAAAAAAAAGAATTAATCTTAATTTTACTTCCGCATACGCTTGTTTGTTCTTCGTTCTGCATCATTTTTGGTATTAGAGCCTTGTCTAGGGTTTCTGTTTTGATTGCTTGTTTGAGTCTCTCTCTTTTTACTTTGTCTACTCGAAGTAGACTCCCCAGGACGTCCGGTCCTAGGAACGAAGTGAGGTGCAAACCTCCTCTTCCCATTCCACTGGGTATTCCTAGGGCGTGTAGGGGATCCGTTGGGTTACAACTTCGTAGCAGGAATTGTAAACGGGGAAGTACTCTGTTTTCAGTCTATAATTATCCTGTTGCAGGAATTGTTTCTCACTGCTGGTAACTCCAAATTTAGTAATTTTTGTTTTTCTAAAACCAGTATAATTGAAAATATTTTTTATAATTTTCTTGTGATTTATTGGTTTCCATGAGATTTCTGAGAGTTAAATCACTGCAACTCTATTTTTGTGTTTCTGCAATTCAATTATCTTGAGTGATCATCTCCTAATTCATCTTAAGGGCATTCGAGCATCTAAGATAAGGGGAGGAGTTGATAACCTCTCCTTAGCCCAAAACCACCATCCCTTCATTCAAACCTAAGCCTTTAATCTAAAATTGATTAGACCTAATTTGCCCTAGTGGGTTAGGGACATCAACAAGTCGGGTCAAGGCTAGTGTTGAGTCAGTTTGTCTGGTTACTCTGTGTGTGCTTTGTACTCAGTGTCTAGAACGGTGGTTCAGGGATTCTATCCCGAAGGGCTTGTGTGCTGGTCCGCCTACCTGGCTAATCTCTGATTGGTGTCTAGGATTGGCATTCAGGGACCTAACACTCCCCTTACACCTGCCTGGCTGAGTCCTGAGTTACTACAGGCTAGCTTACCACTCTGATTGGGCATCTAGTTTGGGCTCTAGGTCTAGTTAGCCCGTAGTCATTTCAGTTGTGGTGCGGGCACCAGACTCAGAAGAAGACTTCAGAGCTCCATCTGGATCTTTGATTAACCTTGCCCGAAGAATTAGGGTTTTTGGCTTGTAACAAGGGTTGACTTGATCAACTCAATTTTAGTTTGAGTCTGTATTACCTACAATTTTTATTTTGTTGAGTCATGTTGACTCGGTAGTGGACTAGGGCTTCAACCTGGGGTGTTAGATTTTCTCCCAAGGCCAAGCAAGTGGGTGCCACACTCCCAGCCACACTCCCAGCCATACGCCTGAGTCCAGGGGATGCCACATCTCCATCCAGCAGGCTTTGGTCCCCACACCACAGATAGCAGCTCCCTTCTCTCATGCGCCAATTGAGGAGAAATCCACCAGGGGTCCACAAATCAAGGGGGCGGCCCAAGACTTTCCCAAAAGAACCAAACTATGAAAGGGAAGAAATTCTCTTGGAGAGAACTTCAAGGAGGTGCCTATTACCTGCCAGAAATATTCAAAACAAAGTTAGAAGGAGCGATAACTTGGGGAGAAAGAAAAGGAGGTATCCAAAAGGGGTTGAGCCATGGAAGGAAAGAGATTTCTCTTGAAGAGCAAGGTTAGGAGGTGCCCTAATCATTCCAACTAAAGCCAGATATAAAAGGAAATAAATTTTCTCTTGGAGGGCAAGGTTAAGAGGCGCCCAAACACTTCCAGATAAGGCCAAGCATAGAAGGAAAAATATATTTTTCTTGGAGGTCAAGACAAGGAGGCGCCACCCACTTTCCTTTTTTGAAGCCTCAATCATCTTTGGGATTTTTGGCCGGCCATATGAGTAGGGATTGATCCTACAATCCTAATTTGAAGATCCCCTCCTTTAGTCCCATATGGGAAGATGTAAAACCCTACTCTCTTGTAATGTCCTATTAATTAAAACCCCTTTGTAAGTTCTAAGGAATCAGATGAATGAAACCAAATTTTTTTGTGAGCAAACTTTGTGTTTTCTCTCTTCCGCACTTGCATCCAGGTGTTGAGCTCCGTGAGGGAGTAAATTCGGGTTCCCCAGGAACCTTGAGGAGGTGTGAGATCTCCAAAACCCAAACCCTAGGTTAGCCACTTCTACTCTATCACCCTAGCCGCCCACCATCCATCTCAATCCACCAAACCCTAGCCTATCCCACCTCCCACGGCCTCTCTCTCCAAGTCCAGGCTGACCACCAGCATCCAGCTCCAGTCCGGATACTTCAGATCCAAAGCTCTTTCCAGAGGAAGTCGAATCAGCCTTCAAGAGAATCTGGATCTCAACGACATCAGCCTTCAAGTTCTTCGAACTGGTAAATCATTCCCTGAGTCTCTGAATCCATCACTTGTTTTTCTTCTTCCCAGATCCTGAGTCTAGGAGAAGCCGACCCAGCCACAAGACCAGTATTAGAGGATCCATTGCGAAGATAGCCGAATCCAAGGATCCAACAATCTACTCGAGAGAGTTCTTCCACCCAAATTCTGTGAGATCACTGTCTGGTTGGTAAACCATCTCTTCTCTTTATTTCTGTCCTGTTGAAAGTTCAGAGCGAAACCCTAGGTCTGGAAGTTTCTCAACCCCCAGCGATCCGTTACTTCTGAACTACTCTGATAACTTAGCTTCTTCTAAATTGTGCTTTCAATCCTTACCTAGTTTCCATCAACTTAGTTTAACTTTACTTTGAGTCGAAGCCAATTTCTGAAATATATAAAAAAAAAAGAAGAATTAATCTTAAATTTACTTTCACATACGCTTCTTTGTTCTTTGTTCTGCATCATTTTTGGTATCAAAGCTTCCGTTCTGCATCATTTTTGGTATCAGAGCTTCCGTTCTGCATCATTTTTTGTATCAGAGCTTTCGTTCTGCATCATTTTTGGTATCAGAGCCATGTCTAGGGTTTCTGTTTGATTGCTTGTTTGAGTCCCTCTCTTTTTACTTTGTCTGCTCGAAGTAGACTCCCCAGGACGTCCGGTCCTAGGAACGAAGCGAGGTGCAAACCTCCTCTTCCCATTCCACGGGGTGTTCCTAGGGCGTGTAGGGGATCCGTTGGGTTACAACTTCGTAGCAGACATTGTAAACGGGGAAGTGCTCTATTTTTAACCCGTAATTACCCTGTTGCAAGAATTATCTCTCACTGCAGGTAACTCTAAATTCAGTGAATTTTGTTTTGCTGAAACCATTATAATTGAATCTAATTTGAATAATTTTCTTATGATTTATTGGTTTCCGTGTGATTTCTAAGAATTAAATTACTACAACTCTATTTTTGTGTTCTGCAATCCATTTATTTTTGAGTGTTCATCTCTTAATTCAACTTAAGGGCATTTGAGCATCTAAGATAAGGGGAGGAGTTGATAACCTCTCCTTAGCCCAAAACCACCATCCCTTCATTCAAACCTAAGCCTTTAATCTAAAATTGATTAGACCTAATTTGCCCTAGTGGGTTAGGGACATCAACAAGTCGGGTCAAGGCTAGTGTTGAGTCAGTTTGTCTGGTTACTCTGTGTGTGCTTTGTACTCAGTGTCTAGAACGGTGGTTCAGGGATTCCATCCCGAAGGGCTTGTGTGCTGGTCCGCCTACCTGGCCAATCTCTGATTGGTGTCTAGGATTGGCATTCAGGGACCTAACACTCCCCTTACACCTGCCTGGCTGAGTCCTGAGTTACTATAGGCTAGCTTGCCACTCTGATTGGGCACCTAGTTTGGGCTCTAGGTCTAGTTAGCCCGTAGTCGATTCAGTTGAGTCTCATTTTGTGTGTTTGCTTGCATCATCATGTCTACCCGGAATGGAGTACCCTACCAACCTAGTCAAACCCAACCAGATTTAGAGGCCATGGTTAGAAATCTTACTGAAAGTATGACCAAATTGAGTCAGGACATGAATGAGGATTTTTCCCAATTTAGGGATCGAGTCCAAATACTTGAGAAACGTAGACATCAAAATTGGACCCCTGATCCAAAATTTAATAGGCCCCAACCTCACCCATGCCAGGAACCTAGGAGGACCTTATACCGTGATCCCGAGCATAACCTTAGGAAGCCTAACCATGATATCTATAGTGTGGATCGTGTCTATGAGAGGTCCTTACAATATTCTAGACCAGTCACTCAACAACCCAAGTCTTCTAGATCAAACCGTTTAGATCCACACCCATGCCCAAGTAAGGTCTCTACTAGCTTGAAACCCAGTGTGACCCAGGTTCCTATATCTCAAGAATGTTTGTTTTGTGGTGAAAGAGGCCATAAATCTAGTCAGTGCCCATGCATAGGACTGGCTTGTGCACAGCTAAGTGGTAAGAATCCTAAGGATGACATTAATAAGGGAGAACCCAAGCCTACCAATGAGGAAGAACGGTTAGGTATGACAAGCCTAGAATCAGTTGACCCGATTACCACTGACCCGAAACCCATTAAAGATGGCATCGAGGAAGTATATGATGCTGGCTTGAGTCTAGTTGATGAATATGAGGGGGAAGAACTTGAAGAATGTGACATTGATACTATTGATTCCTTACCTGAGGAGACCTTGGAAAACAACCAAATGGTAGGACCTAGTTCAGAAATTCAAGAGATTTGTGAGAACCAGGTTCCTTTAGTCAAATACCCCCAGGAAGAACTCATAGTGTTAGCCCGAGCTATTAGTTCGTACCCTCTAATGACAGTCATTCCCCTAGTACCAATTGAAGATCTTTGCACTGAACTGTTTAAGTTTGCCCACCCTATCGTAGATCCTCTCCTTAGGATGACTGAATCAAGCCTCTTACAATTGGACCTTGTCCCATGCCCAGCCACTAAGGTCTCTCCCGTAATCTCAGTTGAACATCCTTGTCTTGAGTGGATTGATTCACCCAGTCCTGTAGAAGTCCTCCTTATGACCCCAGACGCCTACCTTCGCATGACTGACCTACCCTTCTATAGAGTATACCTTTCCGCACCCATAGGTCAAATTTCAAGTCTTGAGGTCATCATCCATAGACCCTTCCATGAATCATTCTCTAATCCATTTCTTGAGAAAGTGGATCATTATTTGCTTAGAGAACAAACCTTAACTGTTGCAATCACATGTCCTAGGCTACTTCCTAAACCATCTCTTGACCCATTCCTGGGAGTAGCAAACTTTTCCTTTCATAAGGATGACCGGTTGACACTCATAGATCACCATTCAAACCTTCTGGTCACCACCTTTAGTCAACAGGTAATTCGAGACTCCACCTCATATTTTCTCCCTTTCTTTAGGACTTCCAATGCTTCTTACACCATCCAAGTATACTTTGTCGGAGTCTTTAGAGTGAACCACGTGTCAGAACCTATTAGGTTTGCCACCTACTTCTGGAAGACCTTATGGTACCTACTAGGCACCCATGATAAGTTTTCATGCTCTGCATGCCATCCTCCGACCCAAGGTCAAACCTAGAGAGCCGTAGTTTGTTAGGTTTAGACCTAGGGTTCCTTTGAATAAAGTCCATTCTTTAGGAATGCATCGTCAGTCGAGTTTAGGACATTGTCTCAGATTTTGAGAGCACCAGGAATTGGGATTTGTATTTTGTCCAGGGCTGAATTTGCATTCAATGTTTCGATCAATAGGTCTATAGGCTAGAGCCCCTTTGAAATTGTTCATGGATACAAGCCTCACACACCACTTGATCTGATTTCACTATTAGCCCACACACACAAGTCTCTTGATGCACTTGCATAGCATGTAAAGGACTTGCATAAAGAAATTCATGCCAAAATAACTTTAAGTAATGAAACTTATAAGAAGTTGGCTGATTCTCAAAGGCGAGTCAAAACTTTTGTTGAGAAAGACTATGTAATGATTAGGTTAAGGCCTGAACGGTTTCCTCCTGGAACCGTTAGAAAGTTACATGCTAAAGGAGCTGGACCATTTAGAGTGGTGAAGAGAGTAGGATCCAATGCCTATGTGCTCGAGTTACCTCCAGAACTAGGCATTAGCTCCACTTTCAACATTACAGACCAAGTAGAGTATAGGGAGCCAGCTGCGATTCCCAGTGAGGCTTTTGAACCTTATCCTGCTCTTGAGAGTGAACCCAACCCTGTGTGTCCACCAACAAACTGGCCTGTGAGGAAAGAGCAGATTGAAAAGATCCTGGATGATCAGGTTATCTCTACTCGTAATCGAGGATACCAAAGATACCTGGTCCGCTGGCAAGGAAGGCCAGATTCTGATGACTCTTGGATCTCCCGAGAAGAATTACAAGAATTGGACCCAGACCTCTTGGAGAGATACTAGAGCCAACTTGATCCATACTCGACAGGGTCGAGTTCCTCCCACCCTGGGAGAATTGGTGCGGGCACCAAACTCAGAAGAAGACTTCAGAGCTCCATCTGGATCTCTGATTAACCTTGCCCGAAGAATTAGGGTTTTTGGCTTGTAACAAGGGTTGACTTGGTCAACTCAATTTTAGTTTGAGTCTGTATTACCTATAATTTTTATTTTGTTGAGTCATGTTGACTCAGTAGTGGACTAGGGCTTCAACTTGGGGTGTTACATTTTCTCCCAAGGCCAAGCAAGTGGGCGCCACACTCCCAGCCATACGCCTGAGTCCAGGGGGCGCCACATCTCCATCCAGCAGGCTTTGGTCCCCACACCACAGATAGCAGCTCCCTTCTCTCATGCGCCAATTGAGGAGAAATCCACCAGGGGTCCACAAATCAAGGGGGCGGCCCAAGACTTTCCCAAAAGAACCAAACTATGAAAGGGAGGAAATTCACTTGGAGAGAACTTCAAGGAGGCGCCCATTACCTGCCAGAAATATTCAAAACAAAGTTAGAAGGAGCCATAACTTGGGGAGAAAGAAAAGGAGGTATCCAAAAGGGGTTGAGCCATGGAAGGAAAGAGATTTCTCTTAAAGAGCAAGGTTAGGAGGCGCCCTAATCATTCCAACTAAAGCCAGATATAAAAGGAAACAAATTTTCTCTTGGAGGGCAAGGTTAAGAGGTGCCCAAACACTTCTAGATAAGGCCAAGCATAGAAGGAAAAATATATTTTTCTTGGAGGTCAAGACAAGGAGGCGCCACCCACTTTCCTTTTTTGAAGCCTCAATCATCTTTGGAATTTTTGGCCGGCCATATGAGTAGGGATTGATCCTACAATCCTAATTTGAAGATCCCCTCCTTTAGTCCCATATGGGAAGATGTAAAACCCTACTCTCTTGTAATGTCCTATAAATTAAAACCCCTTTGTAAGTTCTAAAAAATTAGATGAATGAAACCAATTTTTTTTTGTGAGCAAACTTTGTGTTTTCTCTCTTCTGCACTTGCATCCAGGTGTTGAGCTCTGTGAGGGGGTAAATCCGGGTTCCCCAGGAACCTTGAGAAGGTGTGAGATCTCCAAAACCCAAACCCTAGGTTAGCCACTTCTACTCTATCACCCTAGCCGCCCACCATCCATCTCAATCCACCAAACCCTAGCCTATCCCACCTCCCACGGCCTCTCTCTCCAAGTCCAGGCTGACCACCAGCATCCAGCTCCAGTCCGGATACTTCAGATCTAAAGCTCTTTCCAGAGGGAGTCGAATCAGCCTTCAAGAGAATCCGGATCTCAGCGACATCAGCCTTCAAGTTCTTCGAACTGGTAAATCCTTCCCTGAGTCTCTGAATCCATCACTTGTTTTTCTTCTTCCCAGATCCTGAGTCCAGGAGAAGCCGACCCAGCCACAAGACCAGTATTAGAGGATCCATTGCGAAGATAGCCGAATCCGAGGATCCAACAATCTGCTCGAGAGAGTTCTTCCACCCAAATTCTGTGAGATCACTGTCTGGTTGGTAAACCATCTCTTCTCTTTATTTCTGTCCTGTTGAAAATTCAGAGCGAAACCCTAGGTCTCGGAGTTTCTCAACCCCCAGCAATCCATTACTTCTGAACTACTCTGATAACTTAGCTTCTTCTAAATTGTGCTTTCAATCCTTACCTAGTTTCCATCAACTTAGTTTAACTTTACTTTGAGTCGAAGCTAATTTCTGAAATATATAAAAAAAAAAAGAAGAATTAATCTTAAATTTACTTCCGCATACGCTTCTTTGTTCTTTGTTCTACATCATTTTTGGTATCAGAGCTTCCATTCTGCATCATTTTTGGTATCAGAGCTTCCGTTCTGCATCATTTTTGGTATCAGAGCTTTCGTTCTGCTTCAAGTTGAGTCTCATTTTGTGTGTTTGCTTGCATCATCATGTCTACCCGGAATGGAGTGCCCTACCAACCTGGTCAAACCCAACCTGATTTAGAGTCCATGATTAGAGCTCTTACTGAGAGTATGAACAAATTGAGTCAGGATGTGACTACCACTGTTGCCCAGTTTAAAGAACAAGTCCATGAGGATTTTGCCCAGCTTAGGGATCGAGTCCAAGTACTTGAGGAACCTAGGCATCGGAATTGGACTCCTGACCCAGATTTTAATATGCCTCAACCTCACCAATACCAAGAGCCTAGAAGGCCTTTATACAGAGATCCTGAACCTAATCATAGGAGGCCTGACCCAGAACCTGAAGATAGAGATGATAGGTTCATTCGGAACATCAAGTTAGATGCACCCACTTTTGATGGTAGCTTAAACCCTAAGGTGTATTCTGATTGGGAGGGTGAGATGGACTAGTACTTTGAGTGGTATGCCATGCCTGAGGAGAGGAAATTCAAGTTTGCCAAGATGAAGTTAGTACGTCAAGCTAGGTTATACTGGGGGAACATTGAGCTGACCATTAGAAGACGAAATGTAGAGCCCATAACCACTTTGCAGGGTATGAAAGAAAAGCTTAGAGACAAGTACCTACCAATTTCATACCAGCAAAATCTGTTAGACCAAAGGCAGACTTTGAAATAAGGGAACCGATCTGTATCAGACTACATAACCACCTTTGATGAGTACCTGATGAGATGTGATGAGAGTGAAGCCCATGAGGTCACTTTGTCTAGATTTAGGGCTGGACTTAGGGAAGACATAAAGAGGGAGTTGTTTCTGAGAGAGGTTACTGACCTAGACCAAGCCTATCAGATTGCACTGAACACTGAGAAGTTTCAAAGAGGACCCATGCCTTCTAGGGTTAGTGCCCCAATCCCAAGAAATGGACCTAGCCAAGTTACCCCTAGCAAGCCTAATTAGGGTATTCCCACCCTTAGGCCCATGGACAAAGGTAAGGCACCTGACACCCAGAGAGCCCCTAGTATCATCTGTTTTAAGTGCCAGAAGCCCGGTCATATCTCCAACCAGTGCACGGCCATAGCTTGTTTTAAGTGCCATAAGGTAGGTCATGTTTCTAGCCAGTGTCCTCGTAGATCCCTCTACATAGAAGAAGGATAAGAAGAGAATTTCGGGCCCAATGAGGAGTTTGAAGAAGAAGTTTATGAGGCCGGAATGAATTTGGTCGATGAGTATGAAGGAGAGGAGGAATCCACAAAGTCTGACCAATTAGGGGTTGTAAGATGCATCCTGTCCCAGAATAGAGTTCAAGAGGATTGGCGTAGGACTAACATCCTATAGACTTTCCTTAAACTAGGGGATAAGGTATGTAAAATCATCATAGATAGTGGGAGCTGTGTGAATGCCATTTCTACTAGCACTGTCAAAATGTTAGGCTTAACCCCAGTCCCCCACCCCAACCCCTATAAGGTTTCTTGGGTAGACTCTACCTCTATACCCATCCAGTCTAGATGTCAGGTCCAAATCCAAATGCAATCCTATCAAGAGAAGATTTGGTGTGACGTCTTGCCCATGGCGGTGAGCAGTATAATTCTTGGAAGACCTTGGTTGTATGATCATGATGCCACCCTCTTAGGAAAATCCAACACCTGTGTCTTTAGTTTTAATGGGAAGAAAATCACAATCCATTTAGTCCCTCCTAAGGACAAGGTAGCTAAAGGAACCAATAAGGTCAGAGAAATGAAGACTGGAGTGAACCTAATTAGTGCCAAGGATCTAGAACAAGAAATTCATAGTGGTTCACCTATTTGGATGTTGACTGCTAAGGAACTTAGGACTCCTACACCCTCAGAGCCTCCTCAGAAAGTTAAGCCTTTGTTAGAAGAATTTGAGGATGTTTTTCCCGAGGATCTGCCAGACCACCTTCCACCTCTTAGGGATATCCAGCATTCCATATATTTAGTCCCAGGAGCTACTTTACCCAACTTGCCCCATTATAGGATGAATCCATCTAAGCATAAGGAACTGCAAAAGCAGGTTGGAGAATTATTGAGGAAGGGGTTCATTAGAGAGAGTCTTAGCCCTTGTGCAGTCCCTGCACTTCTGACCCCAAAGAAGGATGGCACATGGAGGATGTGTGTTGATATTCGTGCCATCAATAAAATCATAATCAAGTATAGGTTCCCCATCCCTAGACTAGATGACATGCTAGATATGATGGCCGGTGCCATGGTTTTTTCTAAAATTGATCTCAAGAGCGGCTATCATTAGGTTAGGATTAGACCAGGGGATAAGTGGAAAACCGCCTTCAAAACTAAGGATAGTCTTTATGAATGGGTTGTTATGCCTTTTGGGTTGTCCAATGCCACTAGTACTTTCATGAGGATTATGACCCAGGTACTTAGAGCTTTCATAGGAAAGTTTGTAGTGGTCTATTTTGAAGACAGCCTGATCTATAGTAAGACCCCTGCAGATCACCTAGGCCACCTTAGACAAGTCTGCCAAGTTTTGAGGAATGATAGTCTCTACGGTAATCTCAAAAAGTGTGAATTTATGACCAGTAGAATTATCTTCCTTGGTTTTGTTGTAACCCCTGACGGGGCTGCCGATCCAGAAAAGATTAGGTCCATAGTAGAATGGCCAGAGCCGACCAGTGTGCATGAAGTCAGAAGTTTCCATGGCTTGGCTACCTTCTATAGGCGATTCATCAAGGGGTTTAGTACTGTAGTTGCTCCTATCACAGACTGTATTAGGAAGGGAGAATTTCAGTTGGCTAAAGCAGCCCATAAAGCCTTCCTAGATCTTAAGGATAGGATGACCCAGGCACCCATTTTGAGGTTACCGAACTTTTCAAAGGTATTTGAGGTTGCCTGTGATGCTTCAGGAGTAGGTATAGGTGGAGTCCTAAGCCAAGAGAACCATCCCGTAGCATTCTTTAGTGAAAAACTTAATGATGCTAAGCTTAGGTATTCTACCTATGATAAGGAATTTTATGCGGTAGTGCAAGCTTTGCGTTACTAGAGACATTATTTGCTACCGCAAGAATTTGTGCTATTTTCGGACCATGAGGCTTTTAGATTCTTGAGTTCCCAGAAGAAGCTTAACCCTAGGCATGCTAAGTGGGTAGAGTATATCCAGTCCTATACTTTTGTTTTAAAGCATAAGACTGGGTCTGAAAATAAGGTAGCTGATGCCCTTAGTCGTCGATCTTTGTTGTTGAATTCTGTTAGGGCTGAAGTCATAGGATTTGAGCAAATCAAAGAGGAATATGAGTCGTGTCCGGATTTTAAGACTGTGTACCAGGATCTAACTCAAGGACCATCTAGTGATCATAAGGATTATTCCCATTTAGATGGCTTTCTGTTCTTTAAGAATAGGCTTTGCATCCCTAGAACCTCTCTTAGGGAATTTTTGATTTGGGAAACTCATGCTGGAGGTTTAGCTGGCCATTTTAGAAAAGATAAGACCACCCTGGCTATTGAAGACCACTTTTTCTGGCCTAGCTTAAAAAGAGATGTAGCATACATTGTGGCTAGGTGTCGGACCTGCGCTGTTGTCAAACAGCGAAAACAGAACACCGACCTTTATACCCCACTCCCTGTCCCAGATCATCCTTGGCAAGATGTGAGCATGGACTTTGTGTTAGGTTTGCCTAAGACCCAGAGGAGGCATGACTCTATCTGTGTTGTAGTCGATCGATTTTCCAAGATGGCCCATTTCTTGCCTTGTTCCCAAACATTTGATGTGTCTAAGGTAGCCACCCTGTTCTTTAATGAGATAGTTCGACTCCATGGCCTACCTAAGATAATTGTTTCCGATAGGGATGTCCGGTTCACCAGCTATTTCTGGAAAACCCTTTGGCATAAGTTAGGGACAAAACTTAAGTTTTCAACTGCCTATCATCCCCAGACTGATGGCCAAACCGAAGTAGTGAACCGTAGTTTAGGCAATCTGTTAAGGTGTCTTGTTGGTGAAAATATTAGGAACTGGGATTTGTACTTACCTAGAGCTGAATTTGCATACAATGACTCAGTCAATAGGTCTACAAGCAAAAGTCCATTTGAAATTGTGCATGGTTACAAACCTCACACACCTCTTGACCTAGCTCCTTTACCAGTCCACACACGAGTCTCCGAGTCTGCCGAAGTTTTTGCACAGCATATAAAAGACTTGCATAAAGAAATTCATGCCAAAATAAATTTAAGTAATGAAACTTATAAGAAGTTGGCTGATTCTCAAAGGCGAGTCAAAACTTTTAATGAGGGAGACTATGTAATGATTAGGTTAAGGCCTGAACGGTTTCCTCCTAGAACCGTTAGAAAGTTACATGCTAGAGGAGCTGGACCATTTGGAGTAGTGAAGAGAGTAGGATCCAATGCCTATGTGCTCGAGTTGCTCCAGAACTAGGCATTAGCTCCACTTTCAACATTACAGACCTAGTAGAGCATAGAGAGCCAGCTGTGATTCCCAGTGAGGCTTTTGAACCTAATCCTGCTCTTGAGAGTGAACCCAACCCTGTGTGTCCACCAACAAATTGGCCTATGAGGAAAGAGCAGATTGAAAAGATCCTGGATGATCAGGTTATCTCTACTCGTAATCAAGGATACCAAAGATACCTGGTCCGCTGGCAAGGAAGGCCAGATTCTGATGACTCTTGGATCTCCCGAGAAAAATTACAAGAATTGGACCCAGACCTCTTGGAGAGATACCAGAGCCAACTTGATCCATACTCGACAGGGTCGAGTTCCTCCCACCCTGGGAGAATTGGTGCGGGCACCAGACTCAGAAGAAGACTTCAGAGCTCCATCTGGATCTCTGATTAACCTTGCCCGAAGAATTAGGGTTTTCTGGCTTGTAATAAGGGTTGACTTGATCAACTCAATTTTAGCTTGAGTCTGTATTCCCTGCATTTTTATTTTATTGAGTCATGTTGACTCAGTAGTGGTCTAGGACTTCAACCTGGGGTGTTACATTTTCTCCCAAGGCCAAGCAAGTGGGCACCACACTCCCAGCCACATGCCTGAGTCCAGGGGGTGCCACATCTCCATCCAGTATACTCTGGTCCCCATACCACAGATAGCAGCTCCCTTCTCTCATGCACCAAGTGAGGAGAAATCAACCAGGGATCCATAAATCAAGGGGGCGGCCCGAGACCTTCCAAAATAGCCAAACTATGAAAGGGAAGAAATTTTCTTGGAGAGAACTTCAAGGAGGCGCCTATTCCCTGCCAAAAATACCCAAAACAAAGATGGGAATGACCTTGACTTAGGGAGAAAGAAAAGGAGGAGTCCAAAAGAGTTGAGCCATGGAAGGAAAGGAATCCTCTCTTGAAGAACAAAGCTTGGAGGCGCCATCTACGTTCCTTTTAAAACCTAAATCAATTTTTTTTGGAACCTTTGGCCGACCATATGTGTAAGGATTGATCCTAAAATCCTAATTTGCAGATGCCCTCCTTTAGTCCCACATGGGAAGATGTAAAACCCTACTCTCTTGTACAGTCCTATAAATTAAACCCCCTTTATAAATTTTAATTAATCTGATGAATGAAACCAATTTTTTTTTTGTGATCAAACTCTGTGTTTTCTCTCTTCCGCACTTGCATCCAGGTGTTGAGCTCCGTGAGGGAGTAAATCCGGGTTCCCCAGGAACCTTGAGGAGGTGTGAGATCTCCAAACCCCAAACCCTAGGTTAGCCACTTCTACTCCAAAACCCTAGCCGCCCATCATCCACTTCAATCCACCAAACCCTAGCCTATCCCACCTCCCACGGCCTCTCTCTCCAAGTCCAGGCCGACCACCAGCATCCAGCTCCAGTCCGGATACTTCAGATCCATAGCTCTTTCTAGAGGGAGTCGAATCATCCTTCAAGAGAATCCGGATCTCAGCGACATCAGCCTTCAAGTTCTTCAAACTGGTAAATCCTTCCCTGAGTCTCTGAATCCATCACTTGTTTTTCTTCTTCCCAGATCTTGAGTTCAGGAGAAGACGACCCAGCCACGAGACCAGTATTGGAGGATCCATTGCGAAGATAGCCGAATCCGAGGATCTAACAATCTGATCGAGAGAGTTTTTCCACCCAAATTCTGTGAAGATCACTGTCTGGTTGGTAAACCATCTCTTCACTTTATTTCTGTCATGTTGAAAGTTCAGAGCGAAACCCTAGGTCTGGGAGTTTCTCAACCCCAGCGATCCGTTACTTCTGAACTACTCTGATAACTTAGCTTCTTCTAAATTGTGCTTTCAATCCTTACCTAGTTTCCATCAACTTAGTTTAACTTTACTTTGAGCCAAAGCCAATTTCTGAAATATATAAAAAAAAAAGAATTAATCTTAATTTTACTTCCGCATACGCTTCTTTGTTCTTTGTTCTGCATCACCATGACTTGGTTGCATATGACAAGTGACTTGGGCTAGCACATGGAATCACATGGCTTGTCTTGAGCTAGCACATGGGTCACATGGAATCTTGATTTAGGTGCACATGGATCTTGATTTGAGTGCACATGAAGTCACATGGGTCTTCGATTGGGTCCTCCTTGTATTACAAGACTCAATAACAAATTATTACAAGACTCAAAATTAAACCAACCAAATAACTAAGCCCCACTTGATTAATTGATCAAAAGGCATAACCTCATGCAACAAAAATTTGGTAATCAGGGTTTGGCCTAATAGGATTTGACACAACTGAAAAATCAAGTTTTTATACAAACCCTAATTGGTAAAAAGGGCTAAACCCAACTAAGCCGATATAACAAAATTTAAAATAAAATATTTATAATTGGTAAAAGGGATTGGGTTCAGGGCTTTATTCACAGGTGATCCACAGGGATGTGGGTTTGACCTGTCGATCTTTTCTGGCCCTGGTATCCCCACCGATTCTCCCCGGGTGGGAGAAACTCGACCTTCTCGAGTATGGGTCAACTTCGCTATGATAGTGCTCTAGTAAGTCTGGGTCAACTCTCTGCAAGTCCTCTCTAGTGATCCAAGAATCATCGGTCTCAGGTCATCCTTGCCAACGAACTATATATCGCTGGTAATCTTTGCTCTGGGTAGCAATGATCTTGTCATCCAAGATCCGCTCGATCTTGTCATCCAAGATCCGCTCGATCTTGTCATCCAAGATCGCTCTATCTTGTCATCCAAGATCGCTCGATCTTGTCTCTCCGGGCTAGTGGTATGGTAGGTGGACACACTTGGGTTGGCTCACTCTCAAGGACTGGATTAGGCACAAAAGGCTCACTAGAAATCAATGTTGGCTCCCTATACTCGATAAGGTCTGAAACGTTGAAAGTAGAACTAATGCCTAAATTAGGTGGTAACTCAAGCACATAGGCATTAGATCTGATTTTTCTAATAACTTTGTATGGTCCACTACTATGGGATTGAAACTTTTTCATGGTTCTAGGTGGGAACCGTTCAGGTCATAGTCTAACCATAACAAAGTCTCCTTCATTGTATTCTTTGAATCTTTTCCTCTTTTTTTTTTTCATTGATATGCACGTAAATGACTAATAACTATACCTAATGGACTACAGACTCGACTAAACCCTAAACTACAACTGAGTTTGAACCTTGGTTGGTGGGTGACATGCATATGAGTGTTGGATCTACCCTGTGATTTTGATGATTAACAAAATGTTGAGTACATATTTTATACTAATGTTTCAATTAAATGTATGAGTTTTCAGGTTTCAAGCACCTCAAATTCTCAAAACTAGAGTATCACCACACACTTTGGAAGCAAAGCATTTTTCATGATTTGAGAAGTCTTCTCAATTGAAAAAGGCCACAAAAGGGTTCAATTATTGTTTATATATGTTACATTTAAGTTTCATTGAAAATCTTTAAGTTTTTGGCATGTTTAGCACTTGTTTTTGAGAATTACATAACCAAGTGTCGACACTTGGAAGCCCAAGTGTCGACACTTTAGCATTTGGTACACAAAAATTTTTCTTGGCATGCCAAGTGTTGACACTCAGAACTCAAGTATCGATACCTAAAACTCAAGTGTCGACACTTAGAATTCCAATTGTCGACTCAAAGCCTGAGATTTTTTGAAAATACAGAACATGCCTCTGAAAAACTTTTTGTGTCAAGTATCGACACCTAAGATTCAATTGTCGACACTTGAAAGTTCAAGTGTCGACAACTGAAAACTAAGTGTTGACACCTGAAAGCCTAATGTCGATACCTGACAGCCAAGTGCCGACACTCAAATTTTGACTACTTCAACGGATCTATTTTCTGATAGCCTAAATTGATATTTTTCAGCTCCTAATGGCTAGTTTTTGATCCCTAACGATGTTAAATGACTTTTTGGATGTTTTTGATGTATTTAAGCTTCACCAAACTCATTCATGAAGCAAGAGAACAAAAAGAAGCAAGAAAATATCCAATAGTTAAAGACATTCTTTAAGAACTCCACTTTCAAAAGCTAAAAATGAGAGATTCCACTGAAAAAGCCTACATTCCTTTCATTTCATCTTTCCAAATGTATTCTTGAGAAGATTTCAAGTCAAGTCACATCAAGCAATCATCAAAGAGCTTCAAAGATTTCTCATTCCACTCTATAAGAGAGTTTGATTGTGTTTAAATTCTTGTATTCTGAATTTATTATTTTTTGACCTAGCTTTCAAGGATCTTGAAAGTAGGTTATAAGGTTGTTTGTGAGCCAAATGTACAAAACCAACTAGGATTTTATTTATGAGCCCGAAGCCAAAACAAGTTGTAAGGTTTGTTGGTGAGCCTATGTGACAAAACCAACTTAGGTTTTGACTTGTGAGCCTTGAAAAATAAGTTGGCTGTAATCTTTGAATAGATTATAGTGAAAATTTCAAAGAAAAGCTTGGGGAGTGGACGTAAGTGCTTGGAGTGCACCGAACCACTATAAAACTCTGTGTTTGTGTGTGATTGTCTCTTTTTATTATTTGCACTTTATTTCCTGCACTCTATTTACTATTTTCTGCTGAATATACTTTAGTACATTAATCACATTGTTCACAAACACTACAAGGCCTGCACATTATTGTTTTAATTTTTGAAAGATCCAATTCACCCCCCCTCTTGGGCTTCATTTCTGGGCAATAATGAGAATGGTGCATGGACTCCTACTAAATGACATAGGGTTTTCCATAAGTAAGTGGCAAACCTAATATGCTTAAAGGATGTATGTAACTTGCTAACCTCTATAAAATGCAAACTAATGGTCCTAGAAATGCTGGAGGCTTCAAGAAAGGGTAGAAAGTAAGAAGTGGATCCGGGGTTAGACTGAAAATAAGAAGGGATTTCAGGGAATAGTCCTAGACTTATGGGGTTGACCTTAAAGTTTAGACATTGGGTAACATCAATAGGTAAAAGATCAGCCTTATGGAAGGATAAGTCAGTGATTTCAAGAAAAAGATCATCAATTAGGGCCAAAGGGATGAATTCAACCTGAGGGTGCTGGAATGAAAAGATCAAGTCCTCACTAATTACTTTGAGTTCTGGAATTTCAGAACTAGGCTCTATGACTTGAGTCTCTTCTAGTATTTCTTCAAGTAAAGTCTCAACAGTAGTGTTAGGTTCCTCATGGATCACTTTTTCCACTTGTACTTCCAATATAGCTTTAGTTTGGGTATGGTCAGGGTCAACTAATTTTGAGTCGACCTTAGGTATTTCCTCTTTAATGTTATCTTTATAAATCAATGGGATAGTCGAAGTGGGTTGGCTAATGGAAAATTGACTAGTATCTGGGGTAATAGGGGTGGGTCAGCTAGGAATAGGGTTGAGTCAGCTCGGGTGAGAATTAGGTCGACTCTGCTGAGGAATCGATCGACTCGGGTGGACTTGGCTAAATCCTAATTTTTGATAAGGGGCACTAATCCTAATGGGTTCTGGCTGATTAAGGGATACCTGATTAACATTTGGCTGATACCTAGGATTTATGGGTATTGGGAATTATGTCCCAAAGCCAATCGCCTAGGCTGTAGACAGTTTTGCTATCTTATAACAGTGCATGATTTTAATGAATAAAAGTTATTCTTCTTTGGTTGTTCATCATAATTACATTTTTCTGAAATGAACTCTTGTATGATGGAGTCCTTAGAACTACATTCTTTTGATATAGAGAGGATATGTCAAGTAGTTCTTAAACTGGTTTATAACCAAAAGATATATTGTTATAGGATGATAATGTATCAAGTGTAGATTATTGTGTGTCACATTTGTTGGTTGTCCTCTTAACCAAGGAGTGTAGAGATACTGGTATGACATGCAAGTGAAATGTATGACATCTCACTGAACGTGACCATCTACGGAGCTCCCTTCTGCCAAAGGGTTGCTCGCGAAGATATATGGATATATGTGTCCCTAAGACATGAGATCACATGATAGCTTGCAAGTTACTCACTGTACTTTGGTGCTGGACTATCTGGATTTCTAATTCAATGACGAAAGTCTTCTGGGTGTAGTCAAGTACTTGTGGAGTGGTAGTGGATCACGATGGAATTGACCCATCCAAATAGTTTGGAGTGAATGACTTATTATGTCTCAATTTAGCAAATCCTTGACCAGGGTAGTTCTTGTGGGGAGTCACAGAACTTGTGAAGTTGAGACATGATCTGGATGGACCATATTAGGGTTAGCAGTCGAACCCTAGGTCATCCCGAGCATTATATGGTCAAAGGAATGAATTATGCGGTAACCATATTCCAAAGGTTCTTATGAGGTGCTCTGCATCTTCGACCTATCCGGACATCAGGTATCATTGCTAGATGAGGACTTTGACTGGTACCGAAAATGTTCCTATGCTACCAGCTTAGTGTTCGAACCTATGGGGTTATACATCATTGGGGTTTCTATCTGATCTTAAAGCTAATCGATGATTAAGAATCGTTTGCTATCACCGGAGGTCAATATGATTGACCATGTTCTAAGTTTTGACAGTTGGATTTTTGTAAGTGTCGACATTTGGCATTTTGTAAGTATCAACACTTGCTGTGATGAGCATAATTCTAGAAAGAATTTTTTAGAATGTTTGACTTTGAACTTTGAATTCAAAATTCAAGCTTTTGGGCATTTTGGCTCCAAGCATTCATAGTATGATTGTCATACTTACCTTATATGGCTTGGACTCATTTGGAATGCCCCTTGACTCTCTCCCCCAATCACTCCTCCTTCCACTTTCTCCCTCTCATTGCTGCCCCTACAAATGAAGGTCATTATAGAGGCTGCTAATGGTTACCACAATAAGAGAAAAGAAAAGTTAGAGAGGAAGAAGAAGGGTTTAGTGAGGACTTGGGATTGGGTGTGAGAACCCTAGCATTCAAGCTAGGTCTTAGGAAGAGAGTACCTTGGAAAGGGTTCCACCTCTCCTCTTTGTCTTTCCAGAAGAAGAAGATCGGTCCGAAGGATCCCGAAGAGCTAGCACTCCGAGGGAGTTGATCAGAGTCGAGTCCTGGTGTGGATCACCTATAGAGGCCTGACACTTGTGTGGCTCGGGCGCTCTCATCCTTCTTCTCAGTACTTTTGGAGATATTAAGGTATGGTACTTTTGTACCTTTGTTGATTTTTGCTTTTGATGTTTTACTTGCATGCTAGATCATTATGCTAGATCCTGTTGTGGGCAGATCGGTAGATCGTCTTAATCTATCTACCGAGCCTTCTGCTATGCACAATTTTAAAATAGTTTTAAAATGCCTTCTTTCTGCCCAGCTTGCATGAACTGCTTAACCTTCAATGGGTTCCTTAGGTTCATAGGATATGGGTTCAGATCTATAGGTCATGGAAATAGGTTCGTAGGAGCTGGGTTCAAAGGATCTGGGTGCATAGGAACTAGGTTCATATGATCTGGGTAGGTACTTTTTCCTAAGTTTAAGTTTCACGTCACTCTAGGTAGTTATGGATATGTCTATTATTTGTCTGATCATTCTTTCGACATCATCCCAATAAATTCTAGCCTGGCATACTAACTTAAACTTAGCAATCTTAAACTTTCTTTCATCAGACACTAGTTCCCTCTTAAAATACAGATTCAAACCTTCTTCCTAATCAATATAATTCTCAAGATCAAGATCACCACCAAATTTAGATGCTTCTATCCTAAAATTCCTAGTGGCACTCTCATTTTAGTCTATAAAATCATAATTGGGTCTTCTATGGCTAGTCTCCCAAATTTGGTCCTAGTATGGGGCTCTCCTAGGGTTGGGCTCCCTGATTAGGTCATGGTGTGGGGGTCTCCTAGGGTTGGGAGGTGTGGGTAGGGTTGTCTCAAGTTTAGGTTCAGGACGTGTCTTACTGGTCCTCTCTAGGTTTCCTAAACGGTCATCTAATCGGTCAAACTTATTGTTCATCAGGGCAAACTGATAATTCATGGTCCTAAGGAAGGTCTCAAAGTTGGACTACATGGTCACACTAGGTTAGGTTTGGGTTCAAACTACTGGTACTGGGCTCCTAATCTAGTAGCCATGCAATGCAAACACACAAAAATTTAAATTAAGGTTTCCAAAACCTAGAGCTCAAGTAGAATGGGTCAGCTCAATTTACAACCAATTCAGCAATTACCCTATCCACTGGCCAGGTAAGAGGTGGGGTCATGGGATGCTTTCCCCGCTCTTGTAGGGTCATAATTAAAAATCATGAAACTGCTTAGGGCATTTGCCTTTGGACCTCTAGCCTTAGACACCAGATCAAGTGATAATCAAAGGATTGGGTGCACTAGTTTACATACAATACTTAGAACCTGACCTGTTGGCATCCCTAGCTCACTAGAGCAAATTAAGTCTAATTAATTTTAATTAGGTTGGGCCCAAATGCAAAGAAGGTTGTTATGGGCCCAGGATAGGTGATGAGATCCTGCCCTGATTTAAGATGCTCAAGTTCCCTTAAGATTTGTTAAGGATGATGCACATACAATATGAAACCCTAAAATGTAATGAAGCAATAAAATAATTAAAAATAGCAGAAAAAATAGAAATTAGTTTTTTTATCTCAAAATTAAATTTTAGATTTGATCCGATCTTGGGATATCATGTACGGCCATAGCTCATTAGTCGCATGGGTCGTGACAGTATACTTGCATATACCCGCTCAGGAGGTATGATTTCCTTCCACCAGAAAACAGCAAATAAAAAAGAAAATTTGATTTTTTCTAAGATTAAAAGAGGATTAATAGAGGATTACTAGAAAATTAATTACTAATTTTTTTTGAATTTTTTGGATAGGTTTTATGCAGTTTTAATTTCAGCCTAGTTCAAGGTATGCAGAAATTTTAGAACTAGAAGTTAAACCCTAGATTAACCATCTCTCTGATACCAAAATGATGCGAGACAATTATGAAAACATAATCTACTAGTTTTAGAGACTCAAAGGAAGCAATTATGGAAACTAGTCAACTAGTTTATACCCGCAAAAGTAGATCTAACAAAGTAACTAAAAAAATCAGGATTTGTTGATTAAGAAATCATCTTAAATTAGGGTCTACTTTCAACTATTTAGAGATCAAAGAGAAGGGAAGAGGTTTTAAGTGTTACCAACGAAGAACTGTCTCTCCAATGTAGATCTGACTAGACTCTCAAGATTCTGCGACAAGGCTTCAAGATCTTGATCCTTGGGCTTTGATCTCCTGCGATGCTGGTTTGATGCGAGATGATCCTAAGATTGATATGAATGCAAGAAAATAGAAACTAATTTTTTTGTAATTTTTTTAGAATTTTAATTTGCAGGCTAAAGTCCCAAAATCAAGTAAAGTTTAGCAAGTGAACTAGCAATGCAAAGAATCCACATACCCGCATAAGAACTCATGCAAAATAATAAAAGCAGGACCTCAGGAATTGAGAAACCTTCGATTAGGATAGAGTACTTTCAACAAATAAGAAATTAGGAGGGGGAAGGATTTTACCAAGCACTGATTCAAAGATCTGTTCGAAGCCGGGGTCACACAGCACTCGAGATTGTCACCTGGAGGACAAGCCTTTAGTTCCTCGGTTCGAGCAGCTATCTAGGATCAATTCTAGAGGCAAAGAGGGCCTCCTCCTTGGAGGTGGACACCTCGGGGATCTTGCAAGTGTCAGAGGTTAGCAAGAGAACAAATAAGAAAGCAATGAAAAGAACTAGGGTTTAGGGAAAAAAGGGAATTAGGGTTTCTGCTACTGGCAGCTGGAGAGGGAAGAAGGCCTCTTGCTGATGGATGGCTAATGGTTTCTTCTTTTTGGTGTGTTAGGGTTTGGATGAAGAAGGCTTTGGAAGGTAATAGATTGGGTGGCTTAGGGATCAAAGGGAACACTCACACTCACACAAAGAACACAATCTTAAGACAAAAGTTCAATAGAGTTTCATTTATGAATAAAAGATACTTACAAGAGGGGGAGGGGTGGGGTATTTATAGATGTTCTCCATGTCTTCTCCTTGTTAGGATATAATTACAAAGTAGAGTGGGAGATAGATTACAAATTGGCTTAAAACTAGGAGTGTACAATTTGAGTGAAAATAAAATTAGATCTCCTTGTTTGAATTGGATTTCTTCCTTCCTTGGACTTGGTAAAAAGGTCTTCACTTGGGCTTGGATGCCAACCACTCTTGGGCTTAGACCTAGGGCAGCAAGGGGTGGCCTCTTATTGGGCTTGGGCGGCCTTCAAAGCTTGGCTTGGTGCATAGGCTTGAGTAAAACTTGGGTGGGCTCTAATGAATGGTGCTTGGGCTTTTATGCATGTCCCTTGGTGTGTTGGAAACCCTGGGCTCCCTCTTTAATGTGAATATGGGAAGGCCTGGGGCATCATGGAAGAAGAATATGCCTAGAATCTTCATGTGGAGACAATTCATGGGCTTCTACTTTGGTGATTCTCCTTTTGTTTGAAATTGGTACTTGACACGGACTTGTAACATAACTTGTACAGGACTTACAGGACTCAATTGGACTAGTTGAGAAAACCCAACTTATTACAAGACTCAACTCTCAATTGGACTAACTTTATTACAAGACTTGATTACAAAACCTGACACATTATTAAGGGTTCGGAAAAAAAATCCTAATCAGTAAACCAGATAGGGCCCAGTAATTTGTATTAAATCTTGGTGCCCCCACCAAATCTCCCGGGATGGGAGGAACTCGACCTCATCGGGTAAGGGTCAATGAGGCTCTCATATTGCTCAAGAAGGTCTGGGTTGAGGCACTGCGTATCCTTTTAGGTGATCTACGAGTCCTCAGATTCCGGCCGACCTTCCCATCTGACCAAATTCCATTGATAGCCTTTGTTCCAAGTACAGATGGCTTGATCATCTAGGATGCACTCAATCTTTTCCTCACTAATAGGCCAGTTTGTAGGTGGACACTCTGGACTGGGTTCACTCTCAAAGGAAGGGTAGGTCCAAAGGGCTTGCTAGGTATTGCTGCTGGCTCGCGGTACTCCACAATGTCTGAAATATTGAAGGTGGAACTAATACCTAATTCTGGTGGCAACTCGAGCACATAGGCATTGGATCCAATTCACTTTATTATGTTGAACAGTCTAGGTCCACGAGCATGTAATTTCTTTACGGTCCCTAGAGGGAACCACTCAGGCCTAAGCCTAATCATCACATAATCCCCTACATAAAACTTTTTAGCTCTTTTTCGGGAATTAGCCAAGCTTTTATAGAGTTCATTACTTATATTTATCTTTTGACTAATTTTCTTATGCAACTCCCTAACATGCTATGCAAAGGACTCAACAGACTCAGAAACTCATGCATGTGAGGGTAAGGGGATCTGATCAAGATGTTTATTAGGTTTGTAACCATGAACAACCTCAAAAGGACTTTTTCTTATGGACCTATTAACAAAACTATTGTAAGCAAATTCTGCTCAGGGTAAAAGAAGGTCCCAATTCTCGGTATGTTCACCTACAAGGCATCTAAGCAAATTTCCTAAGCTTCGATTCACTACCTCAATTTGGCCATCAGTCTGTGGGTGGTATGCTGTGGAGAATTTGAGTTTGGTTCCTAATAAGTGCCAAAGGGTCTTCCAGAAGTAACTGGTGAAATGAACATCCCTATCTAACACTATAGTCTTAGGAAGGCTATGTAACCTAACCACATGATCTAGGAAAAGTCGGGGTACTCTGGATGCATCAAAAGTTTGAGAGCATGGTAAAAAATGGCCCATTTTTGAAAACCTATTGACCACTACAAATTTTTTTATGAACATCCTTAGGACTTGGGTCATAATTTGATGCGGGACTAATACGAATGCAATTATTTTTGTAGGTTTAATATGTGAAGTTAAGTGATTAAATCCCAAATTTCAGATCAAAATAAGTTGTAGGGAATTATGTATGAATTTTTGATGTCAAGCATGCAGATTAGAACCTAGAAAAGTAATAAAGAATGATCGCCGGGGCTGAGAAGCCTCGGTTTGGGCAAGTTCTCCTACAATATAATTACTGGTGGTAGAGAGGGTGTAAATGACAATGTCTGAAGTGCCTGATGAAGATCACAGTGAAGGGATCTCTCATTCCTCAACAGATGCGGCCTGGAAAACCGAGCCAAAGACCCGCGGATACCCGGCTTTCTGCTCGTCGGTCCGATTGAAGCTTGGGTGGAGTTGTTGGATTCGTAGGAACTCAGGGACCTGCAAACGACCTATCAGGGGTTAGAAAACTAAGAGAAAATCAAGAAAATAAAGGAAAATAGCAAAGAAGATGTGTCTTTGGAGTGGGCAGCCATGGTTCTGGAAGGTTGGCTGGTGGCAGGAAGTAGTTGCAAACACCGAGAAGAAGAACTCACAAACCCCTTTATGCACACAGCAGGGTAACACACTAAGGTTGAAGAGAACTCAAGTATTCTTTCATATATCAAAATCAAGCTTCACACAAGAGACTAGGGTCCTTTAAATAGACCCTTAACCTTGGGCCCCAAGTAAGGGTACTTTAGACTTTACATAGGACTCCTTCTCCCTTTCAAACCCTAACTAGGAATATATGGCAACATAGGTAGAAAATCCCTTAATCTTTTCTCTCCCTCTCATTGTCTTGGTCGGCCAAGGGGGTGACCATAAGTGGCTGACCAAGAGGAGGGTCACCATAAGGAATGGCACCCTAAACTCCTTCCTAGGCCTGGGATAGCCCAATTTCCTTCTGGCTAGTCAAGACTTCTGGTTTGTACTTGTTTTATTTTTCTCCGCCTGGGATCTTCAAGTCTTCAAGCTGGGTTGGACTTGGGCTCAACTTCCATGTCTTCAATCTGGATGGACTTGGTCTTTACTTGTATGATGTGGTCTTGAGTCTTCAATATGCTTGGACAGGATTCAAAAAAATAAAATTAGTTCGACATGAGCTGACTAACACTGGACTGAACTAGCTTAACATGAGCTGACTAATACAAGACTCAAATAAAAATAACTCAGCTGGACTAAGCTTTATTACAGTGGACTCAAATGTCATTTAAGTGATCCATAGAGGGTTGAGAAGTCTCTACCTTATTCTGGTGCCTTTGGTGTCCGCACCATTTCTCCCGGGGTGGGAGGAACTCGACCTTGTTGAGTAAAGATTAGACTGGCTCACATATCTCGCGAGAAGGTTCGGGTTGAGACGTTGCAAGTCCTCTCAAGAAATCTATGAATCGTCCGACTCTGGCCAGCCTTGCCATCGGACCAGGAAGCATTGATAACCGCGGTCCCAGGTCATAATGGCTTGATTGTCTAGGATATGCTCGATCCATTCTCCTCTCTCGGGCCAAATTTGTTAGTGGACACTCTGGTATAGGGTCACTCACAACAGGAGGGGATAGGTCAAAAGGTCTCACTAGGTATCACTGCCGGGTCCCTATACTCAACTAGGTCTTTAATATTGAAGGTAGAACTAATGCCAAATCCGAAGGCATGTCTAACACCTAGGCATTTGATCCAACCTTCACTATCACTTTAAAAGGTCCGTCTCTATGAGCATGAAGCTTCTTTTAGGCCTAAGCCTAACCAAGATAGAATCCACTACATCAAATTCTTTGATCCATCTTCGGGAATTAGCTAGTTGTTTCAAAATTAGTGCAGGTTGTGAACATGCTGGGCACATGCAGACTCCTAACAAGATGATGCAAAGGACTCATACCTACACATAACAGACTCGACTCTGCATTCCTATGGAAGGAAATTATATTGAACTCTTTAGACCTAAACCTAAGAGATTATAGGTTCTCTAGGTTTGATCATAGCTTGACATGCACATGAAAACTTACAATGGGCTCCTAACAAATTCCAAAGGGTATGCCAGAAGTATAATGCAGACCTAACATGCATAATGAATGCATGCAGTATGCAAATCTCAACTAAACAAAATTTAATGATCTTAGAAATGCTGGAGGTGTCTGGAAAGGGCAGAAAATAGGAAGTGGGCTCAGAATTAGTCTGGTAGGGTAAGGAAAAATGTTGGAGGTTAGTTGGATAAAGTAGGATAAAAGAAGGGGCATCAGAGACTAATCATAGACTAATGAGGCTAACCTTACGGGGTTGCTGTATATCTATGGGGTTTACATAATGGAAGGATGGGTTATTAATCTCAGGGAAGAGGTCCTTAATGGGAACTATAGGAGGAGGCTCATCCTGAGGGTACTGATTCAAAGAGATCAGGTCTTTAAAAAAATTTTCAGGTTCTTGTATTTTAGGACTATACTCTATAATTTGGCTCTCCTCTATGGTTTCCTCAGGTAAGGCTCTAGCAGCAGTATCTAGGTTCTCTTCCTCTAATTGTTCTTCCACTACAGGTTCCTCTACTAGACTAAACTCATAGGTGGCCTCTTTAAATGTCTTAATGGGCTCAGGAGTTTCTTTCTCTAAATTTTCAAGGGGTTCATCCTTTTCAAAGCCTTCTCCTTCATATTCGTCTACTAAACTAGGGTAAGCCTCATACACTTCTACCTTAATGTAAGCCTTGTGAATCTCAGGAATGGTTGGGGAAGGTCAGCTAATGAAAAATTGGCTAGGTCCTGGTTTTTGAGTATGGGCAATAATCCTAGTAGGTTCAGGTTGCCTAAGGGGTAGTGGCTCACTACTGGTTTCATATTTAAGGGTACAATCCTATGGGGTTCAAGTTGGCAAGGAGAAACCTGATTAGTACTAGGCTGATACTTAGGGGTTATGGGCTCCCTAGGCTCATAGGACAAGGGAGAAGATTTATGGGTCATGGGATTATAGGATCCAGGGTCATGGGATTTGGGTTCAACTCTATGGGTCTTGGGTCTACTGGAATCATGGGATATGGGTTCATAGGTTCTAGAGTCATAGAATTTGGAGTCATAAGATCTATAGGTCGTGGGTATACTAGGTTTATAGGATGTGGGTAAAAAGGATCTAGAGTCATAGGATCTAGGTTCAGTATCATAGTATGGGTCAGGATGATGGGCTCTCCTAGGTTAAACCTTACGGTATGGATCAGGATTTGGGGTCCTCATAGGTTCAGTATCATAATAAGGGTCATGGCAAGGGGTTCTCCTAGGCTGGGGAGGTGACTCAAGTTTTGGTTCAGGTTTGGATCTAGTTTGGGTCCTACAGATTTTCTCTAGTGTTCTTAGTCGGGCATCTATTTGGTCAAGCTTCTGGGTCAATTAGGAATTTGCTTGCTCAAACCTAAGATTGAGGGTTTGGGCTAACCTTTCACCAAGGGCATCAAGTTTGGCATCAAAATGGTCCATGGATTCAGCCATTTGTGAAGTAGGTGGGTGATATGAAACCCCTGATCTAGTGCTCATGCAAGACTCGATCAGGCCGACTATAGCTGACTAGACCTAGAGTCCAAAACTAAAGGCTCAATCAGAGTGGCAAACTAGCCTATAGTAACCCTGTACTCAGCCAGGCAGGTATAAGGAGAGTGTTAGGTCCCTGATTGCCAATCCTAGACACCAATCAAAGATTGGCCAGGTAGGTGGACCAGCACACAAGCCCTTCCAGATTTAATCCCTAAACCACCGTTCTAGACACCAAGCACAAGGCACACACAGGTTAGCTTGACACAGTGATCTGACACTTAGCCCGGACCCGACCAGTTGGTGTCCCTAGCCCACTAGGGCAAATTAAGTCTAATCGATTTTAAGTTAGGCTTGGGACCAAATGCAAGGGATGTGGTTTTGGGCTAAGGAGAGGTGATCAAATCCTCCCCCCATCTGACATAGCAAGAGTGCCCTTAAAGATAGATTATGCAATGATGGCAAGCAGATGATGCAAATTAGGGTTAGATGTTTTAGTAGCTTTTATATATGTAATTTTATTTTTTTTATAGAGATATAGATTTTTAGCAAATGACCTAATATGCTAGAAATATACTAAAAATAAAAAATATGCAAAGAGATGCTAAACAATACCCTAAAACATCCAAACTTGTCTTGCTGAAAAAAAAAGAGCCGAAAATTTGTAGGCTGTATTTTGGCTTGCATAAAATTCATAGACTGAAATATAATCAACAAAAATTTTGGAAAGCATTATGATGATCTAGCAAAACAAATTTTAGGAGTTTTGGATTTCTGAGCAGAGAGAAATAACTAAAATAACAGAGCATATACGGGCTAAAAAATTACAGAAAACAAGCCCTAATCTAAGCTCTGATACCAGATGATGCGGGACTAATATGCTTGCAATTATTTTTGTGTATTTTATATGTGGAGTTAGGTGATTAAATCCTAAATTTTAGATTGAAATAAGTTGTAGGGAATTATGTATGAATTTTTGAAGTCAAGCATGCAGATTAGAACCTAGAAAAGTAATAAAGAAGGATCGCCGGGGCTGAGAAGCCTCGATTAGGGCAAGTTCTCCTACAATAAAATTATTGGTGGCAGAGAGGGTGTACCTGACAATGTCTGAAGCACCTGATGAAGATCACAGTGATGGGATCTCTCGTTCCTCGATGGATGCGGCATGAAAAACTGATCAAAAGACTCGCGGATACCCGGCTTTCTGCTCGGTGGTCCGATTGAAGCTTGGATGGAGTTGTTGGATTCGTAGGAACTCAGGGACTTGCTAACGACCTATCAGGGATTAGAAAACTTAGAGGAAATCAAGAAAATAAAGGAAAACAACAAAGAAGAGGTGTCTTTGGAGTGGGCGGCCAGGGTTCTGGAAGGTTGGCTGGTGGCAGGAAGTAGTTGCAAACACTGGGTAGAAGAACTCACAAACCCCTTTATGCACACAGCAGGATAACACACCAAGGTTGAAGAGAACTCAAGTATTCTTTTATATATCAAAATCAAGCTTCATACAAGAGACTAGGGTCCTTTAAATAGACCCTTAACCTTGGGCCCCAAGTAAGGGTACTTTAGACTTTACATAGGACTCCTTCTTGTTGGGAATTGTGTCCCAAAGCCAATCGCCTGGGTTGTAGGCGGTTGAGCTAAGTATTGTGCTTTTTCTTTAAATTAATAAAATATTTTTGGTAGCTCATCACATACTAAATTTCCCTGAAATGAACTCTTTCCATGTGATGAAGTCCTTAGGACTACACTGACTTCGATACAGAGAGGATGTATCGAGTGGTCCTTAAACCCTGTTCACAATTAAAGGATATATTATACTGGATGGCAATATATCAAGTATAGGTTGTTGAAGTTCACATCGTTTGGTTGTCCTCTTGACCAAATGAGTATGGTGATACTGATGTGATCTGCAAGTGGGATATGTGATATCTTATTGAACGTGACTCCGTGCAGCCCCTTTCTGCCAAAGGGATACTCACGATTGGATATGGGTATATGTGTCCCTCTGACCAGAGGTCATCACGGTAGCTTGCAAGAAACTCCCTGTGCTTTGGTGCCGGACTACCCGGATTTTTAATCCGGTGATGGAAGGTTTCTGGGTACAGGCAAGTACTTGTGGAGCAGTGATGGACCAAGATGGAATTGACCTGTCCAAACAGTTTGGATTGAATGTCTCGCAGTATCTTAATTTAGCAAATCCTAGGTCGGGGTAGTCCTAGTGAAGAGTCACTGGGCTTGTAAGGTTGAGACACGTAGTCGACTGACACAGTCTGGGTTGGTAGCCCAATCTCAGTCGTCTCGAGCATTAGAGGTCAAAGGGATGAATTATACGGTAACCATATGCCCGAGGTTCGATAGTTTGCTCCCGCATCTTCGACCTATCCGGACGTCGAGACCCATTGCTAGATGGTTTCCTGTGCTAGTACTAGAATTGTTCTAGTGCTACCGTTTAGGTTCGAACCTATGATGTCACACGCCACAGAAGATTACTCTCTGATCTGAATACCGATTACATTTGGGAATCGTCTCGGTCTTATGGTCACAGTTTTTTTTTTAGCACTCTTTTCCCCGTCTTGCCCTTATCTGTGTCAACCAAAAATTATTCCGGGATGACCAAGATTGCACCAGGTTTTTTCTGAATCAGTTTTGAACTGATTCAAAGTTCGTTTCGGCCTCCAATTGGTTGTGAACCAATTGAACCAATTTTTTTTGGTCTTGAACCAGGTTCAATTGGATTGAACCATTTGGTTTAACTGGTTTTGGATCAGTTTTAATGGACTGGTGTTTCTCTCTCCACTTGACCGTTTAACATGGTAATTTTGCTGGGAAAAATTTCTTGCATCCGTTGAAGGCCAAGCGTCCGAAGTCGAACCCGCTGGGCATCTCTTCCTCTCCTCCACTGGCTGGTTTAATCCTCCTGTTAATTACTGGTTAAATGGAGATCGGCAGCTGCTACCTCTTGGCCTCCCCGCCTCTCCATTTCCCTCTTCCCCTACTGCCTTTAAATACCAGCAGTTAGCCCTATTTTTAGAGAGAATCTCACCGTGAGAAGAGAGGCCCATTTGAGAGAGTTTTTTCTTGATTCCTTTGGGTACTCATAGGCTGGGTTTTGGAGGGTGAGAGGGAGAGTCTAAGGCACCTTTTCCTTGTCCCTTAGAGTGCTCAAACCAAGGACTGCAGCAAAGCCAAGTTGCTACCGTCCACTGTGGCTTTTTGTTCTTCCAGCGGCTAGCACCGCGTGTGGAGAGGGATCGGAGGGCCCCCGACGTGTCTCCCCTATAGAGGGAGTACTCTTCTAGTCCTGGGAGCAAGCAAGCTGAGCCGGATTTGCTGCTGTTGCTCCAAACACGAAGAAAGAAGATGCTATCCTGTTCTGCTGCAGAATTTCTGGCAACAGACTTTGGGAAATTTATACACCTGTTTTAGCTTGTTTTGATTGTATATATCGGTGGCGAATCGAAGACCAATTGTCCACCTTGCTGCTGCTCAAATTTGGGAGCAAATGGAGGTCTGGAAGCCATCATTCCGGCGATGTTTTTCAAGCTTAAAACAGAGTTTTCAATCAGCCCAAGGAAGAAGGCTGGAATAGTTTTATTCCAGCTATTCTAGCCTATTCTTGGTTTATTCCAGAGTTATTCCAGGAGAAATAAAGGTATGGAAAATTATTTTTTTTAATCATGCATGAATAGATTTATTTGTTTAATGTTTTGCAAATATTTTATATTATCATACATGCCTTCATGCAACATGAATAGGTTAGGTTCTGGGCGGAGTAGTTTTCCGTTGCGTGGATTTTTTAAAAATGTTTTTAAAATCCATTCTGCTCTCGCAGCTGTTTGCATGCCTAGTGTAGGACCATGTTATACCACCTGCACCATTTTTCCTTCACTTCTCCCTTTCAAACCCTAACTAAGAATATAAGGCAACATAGGTAGAAAATCCCTTAATCTTTGCTCTCCCTCTCCTTGTCTTGGTCGGCCAATGGGGTGTCCATAAGTGGCTGACCAAGAGGAGGGTCACCATAAGGAATGGCGCCCTAAACTCCTTCCTGGGCATGGGCTGGCCTAATTTCCTTCTGGTTGGTTCAGGGCTTCAGGTTTGTACTTGTTTTATTTTTCTCCTCCTGGGATCTTCAAGTCTTCAAGCTGGGTTGGACTTGGGCTCAACTTCCATGTCTTCAATCTGGTTGGACTTGGTCTTTACATGTATGATGTGGTCTTGAGTCTTCAATATGCTTGGACAGGACTAAAAAAAAATAAAATTGGCTCGACATGAGCTGACTAACACTGGATTGAACTAGCTCAACATGAAATGACTAATACAGGACTCAAATAAAAACAACTCAGCTGGACTAAGCTTTATTACAGTGGACTCGAATGTCATTTAAGTGATCCACAGAGGGTTGATAATCCTCTGCCTTATTCTGGTGCCTCTGGTGTCCGCACCATAATTCTCATGAATGTATTAGGGGCATTGGATAACCCAAATGGCATTACAACCCATTCATAAACCATCCTTGGTTTTAAAAGCAGTCTCAAACTCATCCCCTGGTCTGATTCTAACCTGATGATAGTCACTCTTAAGGTCAATTTTTGAAAAGATGGTTGTACCAGCCATCATATCTAACATATCATCCAATCTACGGATGGGAAACCTATACTTCATAGTAATTTTATTTATGGCATAGCTATCGACACACATCCTCCACGTGTCATCTTTCTTAGGGTTTAATAAGGTTGGTACAGTACAAGGACTTAAGCTCTCCCTAATAAGCCCTTTTCTAAGGAGTTTTCCTACGTATCTTTGAAGTTCTAAGTGTTCAGTTGGGTTCATTCTATAGTGGGGCATGTTAGGTAGGGTGGCTCCTGGGACAAGATCTATAACATGCTAGACATCCCTAAGTGGTGGTAGTTGGTCAGGTAAATCATCAGGAAATATAACATTAAATTCATTGAGGATTCCCTTGACCTCCTGAGGATACTCTTTATCAGTTTGATCAGGTATTTCTTTAACATCTAACATCCAAACTATACTCCCCTCATATATCTCTTTCTCTATCTCTTTAGCAGTGATTTAATTAACTCCAGACTTCTTTTCTTTTTGTGAGCTAGATCCTCTCTTAACTGTTTCCTGAGGTAGGGTGGGGTTAATGGTAATCTTCTTCCCTTGGAAGCTAAACATACATGCATTAGACCAGCCATATAGGGTAGCATCATGATCATAAAGCTAGGGTCTACCTAATATTATAATGCTAACTCTTATGGGTACAACATCACACCACACTCTATCCTGATATGACTGAAGCTGGATCTGAACTTGGCATATGAACTTAATGGGTATGGATGTGGAATCTATCCAAGATACCTACCATATAGGGGCTAGGATGGGGAACTGGGCTTAAGCCTAGGGTTTTGACGGCCTTAAGTGAGATGGCATTCACACAGCTTCCACTATCTATAATAATCTTGCATACCTTATCCCCAATCTTCATAAAGGTTTGTATGATGTTAGTCCTATGCCGATCTTCCTGGGTTTTGGTCTGGGATAGGATGCATCTAACTACTCCTGCTATGTCAGACTGATCAAATTCTTCTTCATCTCCTTCATACTCTTCTATCAAGTCTACCTCTGCTTCATAAACCTCTTCTTCCTCATCATTATTGGGTTCAAGCTCTTCCTTCTCAAGCTCCCCTATGTGTAACAATCTAGTGGGACACAAGCTAGCATAGTGACCTACCTTGTTGCATCTAAAGCAGGCATTGGGGTTGGGGCTTGGGGCTTTCTGAACTGCTGGTGCCTTACCCTTATCGATTCTAACTAGTGCAGAATTGCTTGAACTGGATTGACTTGGACTCGAGTTGGGTCGAAGTGGATTAGGGTTGGGACAGGCTGAGTTAGGATTGGGTCGACCTTGGTATACCTAGTTTGGGTTTGAATTTAGGAATGGGACATTGTTCCTAATTGGTTCAAATCACTGATACGTAGGTCCCCTTTGGAATTGATCATAATGTCTAGCTATTTGGTATGCTTGCTCTAAATCGGTGGCCTCTCTCATGTATAGATCTCTTTGGATATCCTCACATAATCATGTTTTGAACCTAGACAAGGTTTGTGCTAGTGACTCAGATTCATTACACCTAACTACGAAGTCATCAAACTGGGTGATGTAATCTGCTACTGACCTATTCCCTTGACAGATCCTATTCTATTGGTTTAGGAGCTTCTGATTGTAGGATTCATGAAGGTACTTCTCCTTAAGCTTCAATTTCATTTCTTGCTAGGTGGTTATGGGAGGAAGGTCTTGTTATCTCCTAGTATGCTTAAGGTTAGCTTAATGTAGCCTAGCCTGGCGAATCAACCCCATCTTTGCAAACTAATACTTCATCTCTTCACTAATGTCATACCACTCAAAATAATAATCCATGTCTCCTACCCAATCTACATAGACCTTTGGTTCAAGACTACCATCAAAGGTGGGTGCCTCTACCCTAATGTTTCTCATGGCCCTTTCATCTTGATCATAAATTTCATGGTGGGGCCTTCTACGATTGGGTTCCTGGATAGGGTCAGGGTCTTGTACTCTCCTAGGGTTGGGTTCCTGATATGGTTCCTAGCATGGGATCCTCCTAGGATTAGGTTCCACAAACTAGTCCTGGGGTTGGGTTTTCCAAAGGTTGGGATCCATAAATTGGTCTTGATTTAAGGCTCCCCTAGGGTTATGAGTGGTGGAACAGGGTGATTCAGGATCAGGTTCAGTATTGGACTCTTGGGTTCTTTCTATGGTTCCTAATCGATCCTCTACTTGGTTAACCCTGTTGGTTAATTGGTCAAGCCTATTGGTTGCTTGGGCATTTGATTGTGTCATTTGGTTGATCTGAGTGGTCAACTTGGCAAGCTAGTTTTGGGTTTGGGTATTGGATTGGTCAAACTTGAGGTTCATCTAGGCAAACTGATTTTGGGATTGGGTGGTTAATTAGGTGACAATCTGTTCACTCATGGCCTTTATGAGGGACTCAAAATTGGGTTCCATGGTTGAACTAGGTTGGGATTTAAATTATTTGTATTGGACTCCTGACCTGATGGTCATGCAATCAATCAAACAAGGTGGTATGATGCAATCAGGCACACAAGGAAAAAATGGACTATAGTTTGCTATACCTAGAGCCAAAATTGAATGGGTCTACTCAACTTACACTTAACTTAGCAGCTAATCCTTCCATTGGCCAGGTAAGAGGTGGGGTGGTGGGAGGCTCCCCCTGCCCGTCATAGGGTCCTAATTAAAAATCACCAGTCCACTTAGGGCATTTTCCTTTGGACCTCTAGCCTTAGACACCAGTTTTCAGTAATAGCAGGGGAATTAGGTGCACTAGTTGGCCCACACAATTCAAACCTGACCTGTTGGTGCCCCTAAGCTCTCTAGAGCAATTAGGTTGCTAATTAATTTTAGTTAAGGCTTGGGTTCGAATGCTGGTTGGTTGTTATAGGCCCAAGATAGGTGATGAAATCCTGCCCTGAACTGAGAGAGGAAATTGTCCTTAAAATTAATTGAATGAAATGATGAACACACTATCAGTCCTAATATAACTAATAACAATCAAAAAATAAAAATATTTTTTTTATCATTTTATGATGTGGCAAATTAAATTTAAGTTGATTAAATTATCAAACAAAATTAGGGTTTGGGTAAGGTAGGGTTTGGAAGTCGATTAGACTTTGTTTGATCAAGTATGCAGAACAGATATTAAGGTTTGTTTGGAAGCAACATTTAGGTCAATTTTTGGTGCAGAAAAAAAAATTAGAAAAAACTCAGGATAGAGGATGAACAATGCAAATGATCCCTACCAAATTTCATGCAATGAGAAATTTGGATGATGATGAAAAACCTAGGGTATTCAAACTGTGTGCAGAAGTTCAGGGCTTCTATTAGAGTTTCTATGATACAAAAGTTTTATATCTTTTTGTTTTGATAAGAATAACTAAAAATTATGATAATTATCAAGACTAAACAAAGAGCATATCAAGCAAATTTCAACAAAAATTAAAATTCCTAAGGTGATGAACTAGATCGAAACTCAGACACCTACTATAGATGATAAAATGCAGAAAAAATAGCTTTTTTTATGATTTTGATGAAGATGCAAGATATCCTAAACTAGCTCTGATACAAAATTGATGCAGGATGATCCTAAGACTGATATGAATACAAAAATTTAAAAACTAATTTTTTTATAATTTTTTTAGAATTTTAATTTGCAGGCTAAAGTCATGAAATCAATTAAAGGTTAGTAGGTGAACTAGCAATGCAAATAATCCACATACTCACATAAGAACTCATGCGAATTAATAAAAGTAGGACCTCGATAATTGAAAAACCCTTGGTTAGGATAGCATACCTTCAACAAATCAAAAATTAGGAAGGGAAAAATTTTTACCAAGCACTGAATCAAAGATCTGTTCGAAGCTGGGGTCACACAGCACTTGGGATTGTCGCCTGGAAGATAAGCCTTTAGTTCCTCAATTCGAGCAGCTATATGGAGTCAATCTTGGTGGAAAAAAGGGCCTCCTCCTTGAAGGTGAACACCTCGGGGATCCTGCAAGCATCAGAGGTTACCAAGAGAACAAATAGAAAAGCAAAATAAAGAACTAGGGTTTGGGAAAAAAAGGGAATTAGGGTTTTCGCTGCCGGCGACTGGAGAGGGAAGAAGGCCTCTTGCTGATGGATGTCTTAGGGCTTCTTCTCCTTGGCATGTTTGGGTTTGGATGAAGAAGGATTTGGGCAGCAATGGATTGGGTGGATCAGGGCTCAAAGGGAACACTCATAGTCACACAAAGAACATAATCTTAAGACAAAAGTTAATAGAGTTTCATTCACAAATAAAAGATACTTACAAGAGTGGAAGGGGTGGGGTATTTATAGATGTTCCTCATGTCCTTTTTTAGTTAGAATAAAATTACAAAGTTGAGTGGAATAGAGATTACAAATTGGCTTAAAACTAGGAGTGTACAATTTGAGTGAAAATAAAACTGGATCTCCTTGTTTGAATTGGATTTCTCCATTCCTTGGACTTGGTCAAAAGGGCTTCACATGGGCTTGGACGCCAGCCACTCTTGGGCTTGGACCTGGGGTAGCAAGGGGCAGCCTCTTATTGGGCTTGGGCAGCCTTCAAAGCTTGGCTTGGCATATGGGCTTGAGTAGAACATGGGCAAGCTCCAATGAATGGCGCTTGGGCTTCGATACATGCCTGCTAGTGGGCTGGAAACCCTGGGCTCCCTCTTTAATGTGAACATGGGAAGGCCTGGGGCATCATGGATGAAGAATATGCTTGGAATCTTCATGTCGAGAGACTTCATGGGCTTCTACTTTGGTGATCCTCCTCTTGTATGAAACTGGTACTTGACATGGAATTGTAACATAACTTATACTAGACTTACAAGACTCAATTGGATTGATTGAGAAAACTCAACTTATTACAAGACTCAACTCTCAACTACACTAACTTTATTACAAGACTTGATTACAAAACTTGACATATTATTAAGGATTCGAAAAAAAATCCTAATCATTAAACTAGATAGGGCCCAGTAATCTGTGTCGGATCTTGGTGCCCCTAACATGGTTCCGAGGCAAGAACACCTGAATTTGATTACAAATCACCTGCAAACACTCAACAAAGGAAGTTTGCAGTTAGATAGAAGCAAAGTAAAGAAAAGATGGAAAAGTAAAAGGGAAAAGGAAAGGAAGAAGTTGACTAGGTTTTCTAGCATCTGGATAAATAGGATAACTAGGGCCTCACACACCGCGATGTTCCGAAGAACAAAGGAAAAGGGCCTCACACCCCGCGATGTTCCGAAGAACAAAGGAAAAGGGGCCTCACACCTCGTGATGCATATAGCAAAGGAATTGGACAGAATAACATCTTTATTGATGAAGGAATAATAATAACACAAGGGGTTGATGGGGTATTTATAGACCCTCAACCAGTGGTGTAAGGGTTATGAAGACTAATGTTTGTTTTTCTTACGCAATGACTCCTAGAAACCTTGCTCTGGGCATCTTAGACTGCTGTTCTTGGCCCATCCAAGATAATGAATATCCATGGACCCAATGCCTATGTGCATGAGATACTACCTGATTTAGGTATTAGCTCCACCTTCATCATTTCAGATCTTTTAAAGTCTAGGAAGCCAGCAGCGATACCTAGCGAGCACCTTGAGCCTATCCCTCCCTTTGCAAGAGAACCCACCCTAGAGTGACCATATACAATTAGCCAAATAGTGAGGAAAAGATTGAGAGAATTCTGGATGATCAAGCCATATTTACCTAGAATCATGGCTATCAGAGGTATTTGGTTCGCTGGCAAGGTCGGCCAGAATTTGAGGACTCGTGGATCACCCGTGAGGATCTGCAGTGCCTCAACCCAAACCTACTCGAGCAATATGAGAGCCAAGTTATCCCACACTCGACGGGGTCGAGTTCCTCCCACCCCGGGAGAATTGGAGGGGGCACCAGGATCAGACACAGATTACTGGGCCCTATATGGTTTACCTAGCCATGTGTCAAATTTTGTAATCAACTAGAATTGAGTCCTGTAATAAGTTGAGGTTAGTTGATTTATCTCAACCCTCAACCTAGTCGGTATTTTGAGTCCTGTACATCAGTTATGAGTTTAGTATGAGCCCAATTTTTGTACAAGAGAAGAGGTTACCCTATTTTGGAGTTCCACTGGGCCACATCCAGGAGTCAGAGGCTACTACATCAGCCTATTGGATTTTGTGTGACAACCTAGGATCCAAGATGCTTCCAAAAACCTTGATTCCTTCCAGATGCCCTCCAGATGCCCAGATCCCCTTCCAGATGCCAGAGTATATTCTTAGAACAGGGCAACCATGATTCCAGAGTTCCACCTGCATCCAAGCCCAAAGAAATCAAGCCCAGGTGCCAAGCCCAAGCCCTTAAGAAGCAAGATTCTAGGGAATATTTCTTGCTACCAAGCTAACAGGCCACCCCAGCTTCCAAAGGCCCAAACCCATTCACCCAAGCCCCTTTGGGCCGGCTCCTTGCTGCTTCTAGAGGCCCAACACACCCCCCTAGGTGTCCTTGAAGTGTTGACCAAGTCCAAGAGGTGTCCTAAAGTGGAGTAGTCAAAGCATGAAGGAAAAAGGAGAAGACTAGGTCAATTCCTACCTAACAGAGATTTGTTTTTCTAACCTAGCTAGGAAAGGACTTGTATTCAAATTGGGAAGAGGACTTGTAACCCAAGTGTAACCATGGTTAGTGAGGGCATGGGAACTCTATAAATACCCCACCCCTCCCCATCTTGAAAGCATCTCTTTCTTATGAATACAATTTGCTGAAATTTGAGTTATTGCCTTGTGTTGGTATTTTGTTTTGGTTCTTTGGTTTGTGTTTTTGTGCTTGGATAAATTCCTTTCTGCCCTAGCTTCCTTCCACACCTTAACTAACTACCATCCAAGCCTTCACACGTCCAAGAAGAAGTGCCCTGGGCCACCAAGCAAGGAGATCTTCAACAAGCTTCGAACAACCATCTTCTAACCCTAATCCTGATTCCTTTCAATCCATAGTTCTTTTCTTATTTTTTAATTACTATTTTGATTAACCCTGATGCTTGTAGGATCCCCGAGGTGCTTCCCCTCCCAGGAGGAGGCCTTCTTTGCTGCCCAGACTGCCTAAATCAGCCATCAGATTTGAGGGAAACAAGGCTTCTTCTTCCAGGCTTTGATCGGAGTTGTGAGTGATCTCTTCTGCTACTGAATTTCAATCTCTGACTGGTAAGAAAACTTTCCTTCTCTTATTATCTGATTTAATGAAGAAAAGCTATCCTAAACTGGGAGTTTCTCAACTCTTGGGTCCTGGTTATTTTATTGGTTTGCATGAGTTCGCCTGCGACCTGATGATTCTTTGCACTGCTAGACTTTCTGCTAGTTCTTGCTTTATTTTGGAAATCTAGCATGCTAATAAAATTATAAAAATCATAAAAAAAATTATTTTACTATTTTCCATGCATGTTTAGCAGTATCAGAGTCATCCCGCATCACTCTCCAAGATGGACGAATTCATGGGGCTCTCATCTCATTTGGGCACCAAGATGAGGATAAGGTGAGTTGTCATGATGTAGGGTCAAGATGGCTCCATCGCTTGGCCTTGATTGCTGGACTTTGGAGTCTAGATAATGTGGGCTCTTGTAGGCAAGTGAACTCCTTAGTCTGGATAAAAGAAGACTTAAGAGTTTTGGTGAGACTCTTGAGTTTTGGAAACTTAAGCAGCTTGGAACCTGTTTGATCAAAACACATGCGGTAGAGAACCATTGAACCTCTTTCATTTGGGTGATCAAACATTTTGGAACTCCTTGGAAGTTGGCATGGAAGAGATGCTTGGCAGACTCTTGGAATTTTGGCATGAAATTCTTGAGTAAGAGAGCGCCAAGGATGAGACTCCTTCTCATTTACTTATCTTAAAAAGAAGGGGTGCCAATTTGGAATTAATTTGGACTAAAAGGGTGACATGGCATATGTTGTGTTATCCTGATGAGATGGTAAGCAGTGTTGTCCCAATGAAGTATCAAGTGGTGTCCAGACATAACATGTGATGTTGTCCAATTTCTTAAGAAAGGTGGTGCCAGGACTTGGTTACATATGACAAGTGACTTGGGCTAGCACATGGAGTCACATGGCTTATCTTGAGCTAATACATGGATCACATGGAATCTTGATTTAGGTGCACATGGATCTTGATTTGAGTGCACATGAAGTCACATGGGTCTTTAATTGAATCCCCCTTGTATTACAGAACTCGATAACTAATTATTACAAGACTCAAAATAAAACAAACCAAATAACTAAGCCCCACTTGATCAATTGATCAAAAAGCATAACCTCATTCAACAAAAAGAATAAATTTGGTAAACAAGGTTTGGCCCAATAAGGTTTGACACAACTAAAAAATGGGATTTTTATACAAACCCTAATTGGTAAAATGGGCTAAACCCAACTAAGCCTATATAACAGAATTTAAAATAAAATATTTATAATTGGTAAAAAGGGTTGGGTTCAGGGCTTTATTCACAGGTAATCCATAAGGATGTGGGTTCGACCTGTCGATCTTTTCTGGCCCTGGTGCCTCCACCAACTGGTCTAGGAAATCGAAGTCCACATGACATCCTCTAACGATGGTCTTCAATCCCATCCTATTTACTACAGGAACAAGGAGTCTGCCAGGAACATCAGGCACATCTGCTACTCTATCCTCATGCCTGGCATTCATTCTTCTCTTTTCCTCCTGAATGGATGGTCTAGGATGTCAGATAACTTGATTTCTAAGTCCCATTCCAAGGAAACAAGAGAGGACAGCATGAAAGTAGAGAAACAAGGGTTTGTACGATAAAAACCTAGGAAATGGGATGAAGAATAGTAGAAAACCAAAATGTACTTGTCCTAAATGAAGAATCGAGCGATTGGAACCAAAGTTTGGAGGGAAGAAGATGATGGAACATAGTTTGGGGATGAGTCGGCTCAATTTGGAATGAAAAAATTGAAGAAAATACTTTGATTTCCCATTTTATCTCGGTCTGTCATCGTTCAAGTGTCGACTCATGACACAGGTCAAGTGTCGATACTTCCAGGTGTTGACACTTCCAAGAATCGACACTTCAACTTAAAACTAGGAAAAAATAAGAAATGGACCATTAATCAATGTAGAACAGGATTTCAATGAATTTAGAAAGATTAAACATGATTTACCAGCAATTTTGATCAATCAAAAGTTAAAAATTATGAAGAGTTTGAAATTTTAATCAAAATGGTTGATGATCCCTAAATCTCTTCTAATCATACTGAACCAATCTTCTTGGAGAGGCTTAGTCAATATGTCAGCTAGTTGCATTTCATAATACATAAATTCAAGCATTATATCATTATTTTCAACATGATCTCTAATAAAATGATGCTTAATTTCAATGTGCTTACTTCTAGAGTATTGAACAGAATTTTTAGTTAAATTTATAGCACTAGTGTTATCACATCTTATGGGTGTCTTAGTTAAATTAATTCCAAAATCTTCAAGTTTTTGCTTAATCCACAAGATTTGAGCACAACAACTTCCTGCTGTAATGTACTCAGCCTCAACTGTGGATAGTGCAACTGAAGTTTGTTTCTTGCTAAACAAGGAGATTAGGTTAACTCTAAAAAATTGGCATGTTCCACTTGTGCTTTTTCTATCTAATTTACACCCAGCAAAATCAGCATCTCAATAACCAATCAAATCATTAGATGACTCTTTAGAATACCACAAGCTAATATCGATTATACGAGATAAATATTTAAATATGCGCTTGACAACCAATAGATGAGATTCTTTTGGATCAAACTAATATCTAGCACACATACAAATACTAAATATGATATCCGGTTTACTAGCAGTTAAATATAATAAAAAACCAATCATTCCTTTATATAGTTTCTGATCAATAGAATTATCACATTCATCTTTATCAAGTTTACAAGAGGAGCTTATAGGTATACCTATTGATCTGGTAGTCTTCATCCCAAACTTTTTTAAGATCTCTCTTGTATATATAGCTTGGTTGATGAAGATCCCATCTTTGGTTTGCTTGATTTGGAGTTTGGGGAAGAAATTAAGTTCTCCCATCATGCTCATCTCGAACTCTCCTTGCATAAGCTTGGTAAACTCTTGACAAAGAATTTCATTAGTAGCACTGAATATAATGCAATCAACATAAATTTTTACTACTAATAAATCATCATTTTTTCTTTTTAGAAATAACGTAGTGTCAACATGACCTCTAGAAAAATCATTTTCAATTAAGAACTTGCTGAGCCTTTCATACCATGCTCGGGGTGCTTGCTTTAAACCATAAAGTACTTTGTGTAGTTTAAAAACATGATCAGGATGTGCATGATTCGCAAAACCAGGTGGTTGTTCAACAAACACTTCTTTAGAAATAAAACCATTTAAAAAATCACTTTTGACATCCATTTTAAATAATTTGAAGTTCATGAAACATGCAAAAGCTAATAATAGTCTAATTGCCTCAAGTCTAGCAATAGGAGCGAAGGTTTCATCAAAATCAATCTCTTCCTCCTGATTATAGCCTTTGGCAACTAGCCTAGCTCTATTTCTAGTAACAAAACTATTTTCATCAAGTTTGTTTCTAGAAACCCATTTTGTGCCAATAATTGAAACATTAAATGGTCTTTCAACTAAACTTCAAACATTATTTCTTTTGAATTGATTTAGTTCATCTTGTATTGCATTTATCCAATTAAGATCTCTAACAGCTTCTTCAAAATATTTTGGTTTAATTTGAGAAACAAAAGTAATATAATCACATTCATTTCTAATTGAAGATCTTGTTTTTACCCCATTTGATGGATCACCTAGGATTAACTCCTTAGGATGTCTATGAGCATACCTCCACTCTTTGGGTAGATCCGGATACTTTGGTGTGGGTTGTATGACTTCTTCTCTTTCATTTTTGTCTTGATCTTCTTCATTCTCTTGAAAGGGTTGATTATTCAAAATAAGCTTCTTTAGTTCTTCAACACCTGCACATGCATCAGAAGTATCATCTTTTCTAGAGGATTTGTTAGCAGATTCTTCAAACACTACATGTACAGATTCCTCTACTACTAAAGTTCTCTTATTAAAGACTCTGTATGCCCTGCTTGATATAGAGTATCCTAAGAAGATACCTTCATCAGACTTGGCATCAAATTTTTCTAAGTTATCTTTACCATTACTCATAATAAAGCAACGACAACCAAAAACTCAAAAATATTTTAAAGTTGGTTTTCTTTGTTTCCAAAGCTCATATGGAGTTTTTTTTAAAATCTGTCAAATTGAAACACGGTTCAAAATATAGCTTGTGGTATTTACTACTTTAGCCCAAAAATATCTTGGCAAATCATTTTCACAAAGCATTGTGCGTGCCATTTATTCTAAGGTACGATTTTTCCTTTCTACTACCCCATTCTGTTAAGGTGTCCTAGGTACAGAGAAATTGTGTTCTATTTCTTTTTCATTACAAAAGTTTTCAAAATCTTGATTTTCAAATTTTGAACCATGGTCACTATGAATACAAATAACTGAAGTACCTTTTTCATTGGAAACTTTTCGAAAAAACTTTATAAAGGCTGAAAATGATTCATCTTTGTGACCAAAAAATAGAACCCATGTAAATCGAGTAAAGCCATCCACTATAACTAATCCATATCTCTTGCCTCCTAGGCTAGATATCCTAGTTGGTCTAAAGAGATACATATGAACAAGTTCTAATAGCCTAGAAGTTGAAACAAAACCTTTAGGTTAGAAAGATGTTTTTACTTATTTTCCAAATTGACATGCTTCATAAATTTTATCTTTTTCAAAACTAAGTTTTGACAAATCTCTTACTAAATCCTTTTTGTAGAATTTAGAGAGCAAATACATGCTAGCATGACCTGATCTACGATGCCACAACCAACTAGTCTTATTAATAGTGGAATTCATTGCAACTAGGCATTCACCATTATGCAAAGATAGATTATCCAAATCTACTAGATAGATATTACCATGCCTTTTTCTAATGAATTTCACTATGATATTATCAGGACTAGTAATCTTATAAAAAGATGATTCAAAGATAACTTGAAAACCTTTATCACAAAATTGACTACTGCTAAGCAGATCATGTCTCAAACCTTCAACTAAAAGAACATTATCAATCCAAGTAGACAGAAAGATGTAAACCTTACCGATACCAATAATCTTTTCTTTACCATTATCACCAAAGGTTACACTCTGTCCATTAAGTGCCTCAAGAGAGGTGAATTGCTTCACATCTCCTGTCATGTATCTTGAGCAACCACTATCGAGATACCACAGTCTTTTCCTTTTTTTTGGTTGCAAGACACTTACAAAATAAATTAATTTTTGATTTTAAATACTGATGCAGCACGAAAGCTCTGATACAAAAAATGATGCAGCACGAAAGCTCTGATACCAAAAATGATGCAGAACAAATGAAGGGACGCGATGCGGAAGTAAATTAAGATTAACTAATTTTTTTGTTGTTTTTATATGTTTGTAAAAGTTGGCTTCAAATCAAAGAAAAGTTAACCTAACATTGAAAGATACTAATATGATAATTGAAAGCATAATTTTAAGGAAACTAAAGTATCAGAGTAGTTCAGAAGCAACGGATCGCTGGGGGTTGAGAAACTCCCAGACCTAGGGTTTCGCTCCGAACTTTCAGCAGAATAGAAATAAAGAGAAGAGATGGTTTACCTAGCCAGACAATGATTTTCACAGATTTTGGTGGAAGAACTCTCCCGAGCAGATTGCTGGATCCTCGGATTCAGATTTCTTCGCAATGGATCCTCCAGCACTGGTCCTTTGGCGGGTTGGCTTCTCCTGAACTCAAGATCTGGAAGAGAAGAAAAATAATTGATGGAATTAGAGAGTCAAGGAAAGATTTTACCAGGTTGATGAACTTGAAGATTGAAATTGCTGAAAACTGGATTCTCCTGGAAGCTGATGTGATTTTCCTTGGAACTTGCTCTGGATCTGAAGTAGCCGGACTGGATCTGGATGAAGGTGGATGGCCTGGACTTGTAGAGAGAGAGAGGCCGTGGGAGATGGATGGATCTAGGGTTTGATGGATTGAAAATAATGAAGGGTGGCTAGGGTTTTGGAATTTCAAGTGGCTAACCTATGGTTTTGGATAAAGATGGAGATCTCTCACCTCCTCAAGGCTCCAATGGAACCCGGATTACCCCCTCACGGAGCTCAACACTTAGAATAGTGTGGAAGAAGAGAAACCTAGGTCACTCAACACAAGAGAGTAGCAAAAAAAATAATTTTCTTCATTCATCTTTCAAAGTTACAAAGAGAGGTCTATTATATAGACCTAAAATTTTCTCCTAGCTTGTACAAATTCCCATGTGGGACTAAACTCCTCCAAACCCTAGATTAGGTAGAAAATCTTCTCTCTTGGCCGACCAAGAGTTCAAAAAAAAATTGGGACGGCCATAAAGGAATTTTTTTGGAATTTTTATGGCGCCTCCTTTGGAGTTGGATTTGGATTTGGAGTCCTCTTCTTCTTATGGCATTTCTTCTTTTCTTCCACTCCAAGTTAAGCTCTTTGATTTTGATTTGAACTTCAATTGGATGTCCTTCTTTGATTTCTTCTCCAAGAGAAGTTTTCTTCCTTCTTTGCTTAGGTAAAATAGGCAGGTATGGGCGCCTCCTTTAAATTAGCTTCCAATTTGATTTTTTTCTTCTTTGGGTGTGGGGACCATGACACTGGGATGCTTCTGTGGCACCTCCTTGACTCTGGCGTGTGCTCGGAGTGTGGCTGGGCGTGTGGCTTGGAGTGTGGCCTCCACTTGCTTGAACCTTGATTTGATTGGAAGACAAATGTGGCACCATTTTGGACCAAATTGAAACCACATCGGGACTTGCACCGAGTCAACATGACTCAACAAAATTTAAATGGTGACTCAAGAAATAAATAAAAATAAATAAACTGGTTGACCAGGTCAACCTTTATTACAAACCCTAATTTCTCGGGCAATGTCAATCAGAGATCCAGATGGAGCTCTGAAGTCTTCTTCTGAGTCTGGTGCCCGCACCAATTCTCCCGGGGTGGGAGGAACTCGACCCTGTCGAGTAAGGCTCAAGTTGGCTCTGGTATCTCTCCAAGAGGTCTGGGTCCAATTCTTGTAATTCTTCTCGGGAGATCCAAGAGTCATCAGAATCTGGCCTTCCTTGCCAGCGGACCAGGTACCTTTGGTATCCTCGATTACGAGTAGAGATAACCTGATCATCCAGGATCTTTTCAATCTGCTCTTTCCTCACAGGCTAGTTTGTTGGTGGACACACAGGGTCGGGATCACTCTCAATGATAGGGTTAGGCTCAAAAGGCTCACTAGGAATCATAGCTGGCTCCCTGTACTCTACTAAGTCTGTAATGTTGAAAGTAGAGCTAATGCCTAGTTCTGGAGGCAACTCGAGCACATAGGCATTGGATCCTACTCTCTTTACCACTCTAAATGGTCCAGCTCCCCTAGCATGTAACTTTCTAATGGTTCCAGGAGGAAACCATTCAGGCCTTAACCTAATCATCACATAGTCTCCCTCAATAAAAGATTTGACTCGCCTTTGAGTATCAGCCAACTTCTTATAAGTTTCATTACTTAAATTTATTTTGGCATGAATTTCTTTATGCAAGTCTTTTACATGCTGTGCAAAATTCTCAGCAGATTCGGAGACTCGAGTGTGGACAGGTAAAGGGACTAGGTCAAGAGGTGTGTGAGGTTTGTACCCATGTACAATTTCAAATGGACTCTTACCCGTAGACCTATTGACCGAAACATTATATGCAAATTTAGTCCTAGACAAAATACAAATCCCAATTCCTGGTGCTCTCAATCAAACCAAAATCAGAGCCAAAGCCTAGTAAAGGGTCAAGAAAAACTAAACTAGACTGACGACGCATTCCTAAAGAATGGACTTGATTCCAAAGGAACCCTAGGTCTAAACCTAACAAACTAAGGCTCTCTAGGTTTGACCTTGGGTCGGAGGAGGGCATGCAGAGCATGAAAACTTATCATGGGTGCCTAGTAGGTGCCATAAGGTCTTCCAGAAGTAGGTGGCAAACCTAATAGGTTCCGACACGTGGTTCACTCTAAAGACTTCAACAAAGTAAACTTGGGTGGTGTAAGAAGCATTGGAAGTCCTAGAGAAAGGAAGGAAATATGAGATGGAGTCACGAATTACCTATTGACTAAAGGTGGTGACCTGAAGGTTTGAATGGTGATCTATGAGTGTCAACTGGTCATCCTCTCGAAAGGAAAAGTTTTCTACTCCCAGGAATGGATCAAGAGATGGTTCGGGAAGCAGCCTAGGACATGTGATTGCAATAGTTAAAGTTTGTTCTCTAAGCAAATAATAATCCATTTTCTCAAGAACTGGATTGAAGAATGATTCATGGAAGGGCCTATGGATGATGACCTCAAGACTTGAAATTTGACCTATGGGTGTCGAAAGGTATACTCTATAGAAGGGTAGGTCAGTCATGCAAAGGAAGGGGTCTGGGGCCATAAGGAGGACTTCTACAGGACTGAGTGAACCAATCGCTCAAGACAAGGATGTTCAACTGAGATTACGGGAGAGACCTTAGTGGCTGGGCATGGGACAAGGTCCAATTGTAAGAGGCTTGATTCAGTCATCCTAAGGAGAGGATCTACCATAGGGTGGGCAAACTTAAACAGTTCAGCGCAAAGATCTTCAATTGGTACTTGGGGAATGACTGTCATTAGAGGGTACGAACTAATAGCTCGGGCTAACACTATGAGTTCTTCCTGGGGGTATTTGACTAAAGGAACCTGGTTCTCACAAATCTCTCGAATTTCTGAACTAGGTCCTACCAGTTGGTTGTTTTCCAAGGTCTCCTCAGGTAATGAACCAATAGTATCAATGTCACATTCTTTAAGTTCTTCCCCCTCATATTCATCAACTAGACTCAAGCCAGTATCATATACTTCCTCAATGCCATCTTCAATGGATTTCGGGTCAGTGGTAATCGGGTCAACTGATTCTAGGCTTGTCATACCTAACCGTTCTTCCTCATTGGTAGGCTTGGGTTCTCCCTCATTAATGTCATCCTTAGGATTCTTACCACTTAGCTGTGCACAAGCCAGTCCTATGCATGGGCACTGACTAGATTTATGGCCTCTTTCTCCACAAAACAAACATTCTTGAGATATAGGAACCTGGGTCACACTGGGTTTCAAGCTAGTAGAGACCTTACTTGGGCATGGGTGTGGATCTAAATGGTTTGATCTAGAAGACTTGGGTTGTTGAGTGACTGGTCTAGAATATTGTAAGGACCTCTCATAGACACGATCCACACTATAGATATCATGGTTAGGCTTCCTAAGGTTATGCTCGGGATCACGGTATAAGGTCCTCCAAGGCTCCTGGTATGGATGAGGTTGGGGCCTATTAAATTTTGGATCAGGGATCCAATTTTGATGTCTACATTTCTCAAGGACTTGGACTTTATCCCTAAGCTGGGTAAAATTCTCATGGACTTGTTCTTTACACTGGGTAACAATAGCAGTCAAATCCTGGCTTAACTTGTTCATGCTCTCAGTAAGAGCTCTAACCATGGCCTCTAAATCAGGTTGGGTTTGACCAGGTTGATATGGCACTCCGTTTCTGGTAGACATGATGATTCAAGCAAGCACACAAAATGAGACTAGACTAAATCGACTACTGGATCACTAGACCTAGAGTCCAAACTAGATGCCCAATCAGAGTGGCAAGCTAGCCTGTAGTAACTCAGGACTCAGCCAGGCAGGTGTAAGGGGAGTGTTAGGTCCCTGATTGCCAATCCTAGACACCAATCAGTGATTGGCCAGGTAGGCGGACCAGCACACAAGCCCTTCGGGAATGGATCCCTGAACCACCGTTCTAGACACTGAGTGCTAAGCACACACAGAATAACTCAGCAAACTGACTCAACACTAGCCTAGACCTGACCAATTGGTGTCCCTAGCCCACTAGGGCAAATTAGGTCTAACCGATTTTAAATTAGGTCTAGGTTCGAATGATTGGATGATGGTTTTGGGCTAAGGAGAGGTAATCAACTCCTCCCCTTATCTTAGATGCTCAATTGCCCTTAAGTAAATTATGAGATGATCACTCCAAAAAGAATTGAATTGCAGAACACAAAAAACAGAGTTGCTGTATTTTAATGCTCAGAATTTTTACCGAAACCAATAAATCACAGAAAAATTATGGAAAATAGGTTCAATTATGCTGGTTTCAACAAAACAAAAATCATACAATTTGGAGTTTTATGCAGGGAGAAATAATTTAGACAACAGGGTAATTACGGGCTGCAACTAGATTGTCTTCCCCGTTTATAATCCCTGCTACGAAGTTATAACCCAATGGATCCCCTACACGCCCTAGGAACACCCCGTGGAATGGGAGGAGGAGGCTTGCACCTCGCTTAGTTCCTAGGACCGGACGTCCTGGGGAGTCTACTTCGAGCAGACAAAATAAAAAGAGAACAATCAAAGCAAGCAAGCAAATCAGAAACCCTAGACTGGGCTCTGATACCAAAAATGATGCAGCACGAAAGCTCTGATACCAAAAATGATGCAGCACGAAAGCTCTGATACCAAAAATGATGCAGAACAAATGAAGGGACGCGATGCGGAAGTAAATTAAGATTAACTAATTTTTTTGTTGTTTTTATATGTTTGTAGAAGTTGGCTTCAAATCAAAGAAAAGTTAACCTAACATTGAAAGATACTAATATGATAATTGAAAGCATAATTTTAAGGAAACTAAAGTATCAGAGTAGTTCAGAAGCAACGGATCGCTGGGGGTTGAGAAACTCCCAGACCTAGGGTTTCGCTCCGAACTTTCAGCAGAACAGAAATAAAGAGAAGAGATGGTTTACCTAGCCAGACAATGATCTTCAAAGATTTTGGTGGAAGAACTCTCCCGAGCAGATTGCTGGATCCTCGGATTCAGATTTCTTCGCAATGGATCCTCCAGCACTGGTCCTTTGGCGGGTTGGCTTCTCCTGAACTCAAGATCTGGAAGAGAAGAAAAACAATTGATGGAATCAGAGAGTCAAGGAAAGATTTTACCAGGTTGATGAACTTGAAGATTTAAATTACTGAAAACTGGATTCTCCTGGAAGCTGATGTGATTTTCCTTGGAACTTGCTCTGGATCTGAAGTAGCCGGACTGGATCTGGATGAAGGTGGACGGCCTGGACTTGTAGAGAGAGAGAGGCCGTGGGAGATGGATGGATCTAGGGTTTGATGGATTGAAAATAATGAAGGGTGGCTAGGGTTTTGGAATTTCAAGTGGCTAACCTAGGGTTTTGGATAAAGATGGAGATCTCTCACCTCCTCAAGGCTCCAATGGAACCCGGATTACCCCCTCACGGAGCTCAACACTTAGAATAGTGCGGAAGAAGAGAAACCTAGGTCACTCAACACAACAGAGTAGCAAAAAAAATAATTTTCTTCATTCATCTTTCAAAGTTACAAAGAGAGGTCTATTATATAGACCTAAAATTTTCTCCTAGCTTGTACAAATTCCCATGTGGGACTAAACTCCTCCAAACCCTAGATTAGGTAGAAAATCTTCTCTCTTGGCCGACCAAGAGTTCAAAAAAAAATTGGGACGACCATAAAGGAATTTTTTTGGAATTTTTATGGCGCCTCCTTTGGAGTTGGATTTGGATTTGGAGTCCTCTTCTTCTTATGGCATTTCTTCTTTTCTTCCACTCCAAGTTAAGCTCTTTGATTTTGATTTGAACTTCAATTGGATGTCATTCTTTGATTTCTTCTCCAAGAGAAGTTTTCTTCCTTCTTTGCTTAGGTAAAATAGGCAGGTATGGGCGCCTCCTTTAAATTAGCTTCCAATTTGATTTTTTCTTCTTTGGGTGTGGGGACCATGACACTGGGATGCTTCTGTGGCGCCTCCTAGACTCTGGCGTGTGCTCGGAGTGTGGCTGGGCATGTGGCTTGGAGTGTGGCCTCCACTTGCTTGAACCTTGATTTGATTGGAAGACAAATGTGGCACCATTTTGGACCAAATTGAAACCACATCGGGACTTGCACCGAGTCAACATGACTCAACAAAATTTAAATGGTGACTCAAGAAATAAATAAAAATAAATAAACTGGTTGACCAGGTCAACCTTTATTACAAACCCTAATTTCTCGGGCAATGTCAATCAGAGATCCAGATGGAGCTCTGAAGTCTTCTTCTGAGTCTAGTGCCCGCACCAAATACCCAAGCCAACTTGGGTCCTTTAGAATTAGTACTAAAAGTGGTTCCTTTTGGAACCCAAATTATTCTAAAATTATTTATTTTTCTTAAATCATAATGATATTCTTTATGACCTAGTTTTCTACAAGAGTAATAAATGATGCTTGATGATGCAGGAATAAAGAAGTTTTTTAGAAAAATTGCTATTTTTGGGGCTTAAAACCTAATCCAGCTTTATTAAAAATAGCTCTTTGGTTGTTCAAAAGAAGATTTAACTTTTCTGAACTATAGGTGAATTTTTCAACAAAAGATTTTATTCTATCAAGCTCTTCTTTATGCTTCTTTTTTTCTACATCAAGATCTTTACTTTTCTTCAAAAGCTTATTGTTGGAAATATTTACTTTAGATCTTTTTAAAACTTCATTTTTCATTGATAAAGTATTGTTTCATTTTTCTAAACAAATCAATTTTGTTTTTCAAATCATTAACTTCATCCAAAAGATTAGAGTTTTCATGTGAGAAAGAGTTTGCATGCTTTTTCAACTTTCTATTTTAAGATAATTTCAACTTATAATCATGCATTAACTCATCAAATGCAATTCTTAATTCATCAAAAGTATAATCAACTTCAAGATCAGAATTTACCTCTTCTTCATGTTGTGCCATGAAGCAAAGATTTGTGACTTCAGTTTGTTATTCATCTGAGCTGGAGTCCTCACTATCACTCCAAGTCACCATCATTGCTTTCTTCCTAAGCTTCTTCCTTGATTCCTTTAGGAGAGGGTAGTCATACTCGTAATGTCTAAGCTTCTTGCATTCGAAGCATATTGGAACCTCCTTTTCCTAGTCCTTTTCTTTCTCCTTTTCTTTTTCCATTTCCTTACTTGATTGGAACTTTTTCTTGTAAGGGAACTTCTTTCTTCTCATGAATTTTTTAAATATTCTTGCTAATAGTATGATACGAAAAACAATGGGATTGGCATGCTCTTAATCAAATTAGTAAAACTCAAATGAAAACAAAGCAATAAGAGTTAGCCATTCAAAGCAAAGAACCTAGATGTAAATAAAGGAAATTCTGAAATGTCACACAAAACCCTGAAATTTGTTCTATTCAAGATAATTAAGAGAGAAGGATCTTAGTGGTTAGGAAACCACTCAGATTAGTGCTAATTCACTTTACCAATTTCAGATCTGAAAGAGTTCATAAGAGGGCTTCCAGGCATTAAACTACTCTCTTGAATAACACACTCAGGGGGGGATTCTGGATGATAAGGAAATTATCATAGGTAGGTTTTCTAGTTCTTAGCAAATCCAACCTCCTTCTTTGGAACTCAAGAATAAACCCAGGGATCCTGCAACAAAATTAGATGGAGGGATTAGGAAGAGAATTTTTTATTGGGATAAAAAAAATAAAGAAACAAGATGGGAAGAGGTTGTGGAGGTTTGTCTTGAATCTTCCATGGCTCCTTAGCAGGATGACTTTAAGGTTTGTTGTAGAAACCCTTGCACTAGTTGTTGATGAGGCAACCCTTGGCAAGCTCTTGGAAGATTTCCTCTAAGCCGAATCATGCAAGATCTTGGAGTGGAGGGGGAGAGTTGTAGATTACAGGATATCAAAACTTCAAGGCCTCACACCTTACCCTCTCATAAGGTACCAAACATCACAAGCAAGAGAACTTCTTTGAAAAAGAAAGGCTATTTTCTTCATTCATCATCATCTACCCTTTTTACAAAAACCAAGGACTCTTATAAGAATTTCTTTGCAGCCTTGTTTGTTTTAGAATTCAAAATGCAACTCCTAGAAAGGTAGGTCATCCTCATGAATGTAGGAGAGATGGATGGGGAGGTTGGCCAATTCAAAATTCCCTCTTCTTTGGCCAAATTTCCTTGAATTTGAATCTCCTTGTGATGTGGCAAGGAGGTGGCTTCCATGTGATGATGTGGCTTCTTTGGTGGTGAACCCATGGACCATGCTCCCTTTGACTTTTGACTAGACACTAACCCTTCATGATTTTGCAATTGGACTGGCCCGAACTTGACTTAAACAAGACTCAATGAAATTTGATTTAAACAGGACTCAATCAGACTTGACTCATGACTCAATTTAAAAGAAAACAAATGCAAAATTAAATTATTATTGGACTCAAATAAGAACTAAATTATTACAGGACTCAAATAAGAACCTAGCTAAGCTTGCTGAAATCTCTTCTTGTGCTTGGTGTCCGCACCAATTCTCCCCTGGTGGAAGGAACTCGACCCTGTCGAGTAAGGATCAACCTGCTCATGATATCTTTCTTATAGGTCTGGGTCAATCTGTTGAAGATCCTCTCGGGTGATCCAGGAGTCCTCCGATTCGGGTCGTCCTTGCCAACGAACCAGGTAACGTTGATAACCTTAATTCCTAGTGGTAATTGCCTGATTATCCAAAATTTATTCAACTCGATCTTTCCGATCTGGTGGCTTTGCTGGTGGACATTCAGGTAAGGTTGCGCTCTCAAAAATTGGACAAGGCTCAAAAGGCTCACTAGGAATTAATAACAGTTCTTTATACTCTTTCAGATCAAAAATATTAAAGGTCGAACTAATATCATATTCTGGTGGCAACTCTAACACCTATGCATTAGGTCCAACTTTCTTAATTATTTTGAAAGCTCCAGCTCCTCCGGCATGTAGTTTCTTCATAGTTCCCGGTGGGAACCTTTCAGGTCTTAGTTTAATCATTACAAAATCTCCTTCATTATATTCTTTTATTCTTTTCCATGAATTAGCCATATGCTTATATACTTTGTTACTCATTTGAATTTTTTTTCTAATTTCTTTATTCAATTCTCTAATATGCTGTGCATATGACTCGGTAGACTCAGAAATTCGTGCATGTGTGGGTAGCGGAATAAGATCTAGTGGCTTCCTAGGTTTGTAACCATGGACTATCTCAAAAGGACTTTTGCCCGTAGACCTATTGACCGAGCTGTTGTAAGCAAATTCGGCACGAGGGAGGAGAAGATCCCAATTACCTAGATTTTCACCAACTAAGCATCTTAACAAATTCCCTAGGCTTCGATTGACTACCTCAGTTTGTCCATCAGTTTGTGGGTGATAGGCAGTGGAAAATCTCGATTTGGTGCCTAGCAAATGCCATAATGTCTTCCAAAAGTAGCTGGTGAACCTAACATCTCGAGCAGAAACTATGGTTTTAGGTAGCCCATGTAACTTGACCACTTCGTCTAGAAAAAGTTTGGCTACCTTGGAAGCATCGAATGTTTGCGAACATGGGGTGAAATGGACCATTTTTGAGAACCTATCGACCACAACAAAAATTGAATCATGTCCCCTTTGGGTCTTAGGTAAACCTATCACGAAGTCTATGCTCAGGTCATGCCAGGGACAATCAGGTACAGGTAAGTGTGTATAGAGTCCAGTGTTTTGCTTCTGCTGTTTGGCAACAGTACAAGTTCGACATCTGGCCACTATTTGCGCAGCTTGTCGTTTCAGTCCTGGCCAATAAAACTGGTCTTCTATAGCTAGGATGGTTTTGTTTCTACCAAAATGACTAGCTAAGCCTCCGGCATGGGTTTCCCAAACTAGAAAGTCCCTTAAAGATGTTTTGAGAATATAGAGTTTGTTTTCTTTGAATAGGTATCCAGCTAAAAGGGTGTATTCACTATGATCAGAGGATGGTCCTTATTTTAAAGCCTGAAAAATTTCACTAAAGTCTAGACAGGTGTCATATTCATCCTTAATTCTTTCAAAACCCATGACTTCAGTGCTAATTGAATTTATAAACAAGGCTATACGACTCAAAGCATCAACAACCTTATTTTCAGTTCCGGCTTGATGTTTCAGGACGAAAGTGTAGGCTTGGATGAACTCTACCCACTTGGCGTGCCTATGATTCAGTTTCTTCTGGAAGCTTAGAAATCTAAGGGCTTTGTGATTAGAAAAGAGGACAAACTCTTACTGTATCAGATAGTGTCTCCAATATCTCAAAGCTTGGACTACCGTATACAACTCTTTGTCAAACGTTGAATATCTCACCCTAGTCTCATTTAACTTTTCACTAAAAAATGCCACTGGATGATTCTCTTGACTCAATACTCCTCCAATACCTACTCCAGAGGCATCACAAGCTACCTCGAAAACTTTAGAAAAACCCGGCAGTCTTAAGATAGGTGCTTGTGTCATCTTTTTCTTAATATCTAGGAAGGCTTTGTCAGCTGCTTTTGTCCATTCAAAACTTCCCTTCCTAATACAATCCGTTATCGAGGCAACAATGGAGCTAAATCCTCTAATAAATCTCCTATAGAATGTGGCCAATCCATGGAAGCTATGAACATCATGAATGGTTTTGGGAACGGGCCATTCAACTATGGATCTTATCTTTTCAGGATCGGCTGAAACTCCATCAGGGGTGACAATGAAACCTAGGAAGGTAACTCTTTGGTTCATGAATTCACATTTCTTTAAGTTAGCATAGAGTTCTTCTTTCCTAAGGGCTGTACAGACTTGTCTAAGATGGTCTACATGGTTTTCTTTGGTCCTACTATATATCAAGATATCATCAAAATATACCACCACAAATTTTCCCATGAAAGCTCGTAGGACCTGGGTCATCATCCTCATAAATGTACTCGGTGCACTAGTTAATCCAAAATGCATTACTACCCATTCATATAACCCGTCCTTAGTTTTGAATGCTGTTTTCCATTCATCCCCTGGTCTAATTCTAACCTGGTGATAGCCGCTCTTCAGGTCAGTCTTAGAAAACACATTTGCGCCGGCCATCATGTCCAACATATCATCCAAACGGGGGATGGAAAATCTATATTTCACTGTAATTTTATTTATGGCATGACTATCGATGCACATTCTCCACGTGCCATCCTTCTTAGGGGTTAGGAGTGCAGGTACTGCACAGGGGCTCAGGCTTTCTTTGATGAATCCTTTTCTAAGAAGGTCCCCTACTTGTCATTGCAATTCTAATTATTCGGTAGGGTTCATCCTATAGTGAGGTAAGTTGGGTAGGGTGGCTGCAGGGACTAAATCTATAGCGTGTTGAATATCCCTTAATGGTGGTAAGTGCTCAGGTAAGTCTTGAGGAAAGACATCTTTAAATTCCTCTAATAATTTGATCACTTCCTTAGGTTGTTCTACAAGGTTTTGACTTTGGGTTTCCTTAACAGTTAGCATCCAAATTGGGTGAACCTCCATTGATTTCTTGTTCTAATTCTTTTGCATTTATTAGGTTCAATCCCGGTCTCTTGTCTTTCAGGTTGCTCGACCCTCTCTTAGTGTTGTCCTTAGGCTGAGTAGGGTGAATGACAATTTTCTTGTCATTAAAAGTGAAGGCACATGAATTTGATCGACCAAAAATGGTCGCATCATGGTCAAATAGCCATGGCCTGCCTAGAATGATGCTACTTACTCCCATAGGGAGCACATCACACCAGATCTTTTCTTGATAGGATTGGAATTGGATCTGGACCTGACATCTAAATTTGATAGGTATCGAGGTAGCATCTATCCATGAAACTTTGTAGGGGTTGGGATGAGGGACAGTGGTTAATCCTAGACTCATGGCTGTACTTGTTGAAATTGCATTGACACAGCTACCACTATCGATTATGATTTTACAAACTTTCTCCCCTATCTTGACAAAAGTCTGTAGGATACTAGTCCTTCGCCAATCTTCCTGTACCTTATTTTGGGTCAAATTACATCTGACGACTCCTAGCATTTCTGATGAGTCAATAATCTCTTCATCCCCTTCATACTCATCAGCAATACAATTATCGGCATGATATACTTCTTCCACACAATCTGCTAAGGGCTCTATGGGCTCAGATTCATTTTCCTCTGCTTCTCCTATGTGTAAGGCTCTATTTGGACAGTTGCTAGCATAGTGACCTACCTTTTGACATTTGAAGCATCCATTCGGATTCCTTTGGACTTCAGGTGCTTTCCCTTTATCATCTCTTCGGGTTTGAGGGGTGTTGTAATTGGGTCGATTATACCTTAACTGGTTTTGTCCTGGTTGCTGACTAGAAACACTAGGCCTAGGGGCTTCAGGTCGACGAAAAACAGGACCCCTATGGAATCATTCTGCATCACGCGCTATCTAGTATGCTAGCTCCAAATCATGGACTTCCCTCATGAATAGTTCTTTCTGGATTTCCTCTCTAAGTCCGGCTCGAAACCTAAACAAAGTCACTGACTCTGATTCATCGACATTGTATCTTATTACGAACTCATCGAACTTCGCAATGTACTCAGCCACACTTTTGCACCCTTGTGTCAGTCTCTGCCATTGATCTAACAATCTCTGATGGTAGGACATAGGAAGGTATTTCTCTCTCAACCTAAGTTTCATTGCTCTCCAAGTTATTATAGGGACATCTTCTCTTTATCTAGCTAGTCTCTCAACATTTCCCCAATGTAACCTAGCTTGACGCACAAGTTTAAGCTTTGCAAATTTACACTTCCTATCCTCACTCATCTCATACCAGTCAAAGTACTGGTACATCTCACCTTCCCAATCAATGTAGATTTTGGGATCTAATATTCCATCGAAGGTGGGGGCTTCCAACCTAATGTTCTTCAAGGTTCGATCATCTTGGTCCAATTGGGCTGGGGTGGGTCTCCTAAGATTTGGTTCATAGATTCGATTAGGTTCATACTCTCAGAAAAGGCCTTGTCTTGGGATCATTCTAGGGTTGGCTGGTGTCTCAAATTCAGGCTCAGGGTCTAGCTCATTCTAGGCATCTTGATTTCCTCCAAGGGGTTCTAGACTCTAGTCGGTCAAGCCTAGCAGTAATGTGGGACATTTACTCCCTCATGCTCTGGTTGTTTTGGGCCAACTGATCAGTCAAATTTTGGTTGAGTTGGGCCATTTGGTCATTTAGGGCTTTCTTCAGGGTTTCAAGATTCGGGTCCATGGCTACACTGGATTGGGTTTGGACTCGTGAATATGAAGCTCCTGATCTAGTTTTCATGAAATAATGCACTCAAACCAAGAGAACTAAGGCTCCTAAACCTAGAACACAATTTAGAGATCTAATTAAAAAGACCAACTAGCTAGTAGTAACTTATGTGACTTGGCCAGGTAGGTGAAAGGGGAGTGGAGGTCCCTGTTTTGCCAGTCCTTAGACACCAATCTGAGATTGGCCAGGTAGGCGGACCAACCCACAAGCCCTAATGCACCAATCCTAGACACCAAGCCCGTAAGCACACACCAATTAGTTGACACAATTAACTTGACCCTAATCTGAACCCGACCTGTTGGTGTCCCAAACCCACTAGGGTAATTAGGTCTAATTGATTTTAATTAAGGGTTTGGGATCGAGATGACGGGTTGTGGTTTTGGGCTAAGGATAGGTGATTAATTCCTGCCCCCATGTCATAATGATGCCCTTAATTGATTTATCATGAGATGATGCAAAACATACATATAAATCCTAATCTCAGCAGCAGAAATATTGTGGGTTGCTGTTTAAAGTGGGGCTGAGAAGTGCTGTGTAACAGTTTCAAAAAAAATTGAAAAATTCATAGAAGATTGCTAACTAATAGAGAATATTCCATATGAAAGGAAATTAGAAGATAAAATCTATATTGTGCTGAGCAGATCATTAAAGTTAAATAATGTGAAAAGGATCAGAACAGAACATACAGGAATTTCAGCAATAGTGATGGAATGCAGTAATTTTCATTTTTTTTGTAATTTTTTTCTGATGATGAAATTTAGTATAGTGATAACTAACTTGAAATGGAACAAGAAAAAAATGTTTCAATGCAAAATGCACTACTTTCCTTTGGAGTTGCAGGAGGATTACAGTCAGCCTGCACAGATTTACATCAAGCAGGGAAATCAGACCTACATAGATTTCTTCTATGTGGTCAATGAGCAATAACCAAGATAGGACAACCTTACACTATAAGGATCCACCATATAGTAGGACAACCTGATTTCACCTTGGTATTATGATGCAAAGATTTGGCTATAATCTTATAGCACAAGAGAAAATATCATGCAAACCAGAAAACAGGGTTTTTAACTATGATGCTCTAATCTAACCGGCTCTGATACCAAATGATGCGAAAAACAATGGGATTGACATGCTATTATTCAAATTAGTAAAACTTAAATGAAAACAAAGCAATAAGAGTTAGCCATTCAAAGCAAAGAACCTAGATGTAAATAAAGGAAATTCTGAAATGTCACACAAAACCCTGAAATTTGTTCTATTCAAGAAAATTAAGAGAGAAGGATCTTAGTGGTTAGGAAACCACTCAGATTAGAGCTAATTCACCTTACCAATTTTAGATCTGAAAGAGTTCATAAGAGGGCTTCCAGGCATTAAACTACTCTCTTGAGTAACACACTCAGGGGGGGATTCTGGATGATAAGGAAATTACCATAGGTAGGTTTTCTAGTTCTTAGCAAATCCAACCTCCTTCTAAACCCGGGGATCCTGCAACAAAATTAGATGGAGGGATTAGGAAGACAATTTATGATTGGGATAAAAGAAATAAAGAAACAAGATGGGAAGAGGTTGTGGAGGTTTGTCTTGAATCTTCCATAGCTCCTTAGCAGGATGACTTTAAGGTTTGTTGTAGAAACCCTTGTTACACTAGTTGTTGATGAGGCAACCCTTGGCAAGCTCTTGGAAGATTTCCTCTAAGCTGAATTCATGCAAGATCTTGGAGTGGAGGGGGAGAGTTGTAGATTACAGGATATCAATACTTCAAGGCCTCACACCTTACCCTCTCATAGGGTACCAAACATCACAAGCAAGAGAACTTCTTTGGAAAAGAAATGCTATTTTCTTCATTCATCATCATCTACCCTTTTCACAAAAACCAAAGACTCTTATAAGAATTTCTTTGCAGCCTTGTTTGTTTTTGAATTCAAAATGCAACTCCTAGGAAGGTGGGACATCCCCATGAATGTATGAGAGATGGGTGGGGAGGTTGGCCAATTCAAAATTCCCTCTTTTTTGGCCAAATTTCCTTGAATTTGAATCTCCTCGTGATGTGTCAAGGAGTTGGCTTCCATATGATGATGTGGCTTCTTTGGTGGTGAACCCATGGACCATGCTCCCTTTGACTTTTGACTAGACACTAACCCTTCATGATTTTGCAATTGGACTGGCCCGAACTTGACTTAAACAAGACTCAATGAAATTTGATTTAAACAGGACTCAATCAGACTTGACTCATGACTCAATTTAAAAGAAAACAAATGCAAAATTAAATTATTACAGGAGTCAAATAAGAACTAAATTATTACAGGACTCAAATAAGAACCTAGCTAAGCTTGCTGAAATCTCATCTTGTGCCTGGTGTCCGCACCAATTCTCCCCTGGTGGAAGGAACTCGACCCTGTCGAGTAAGGATCAACCTGCTCATGATATCTTTCTAATAGGTCTGGGTCAATCTGTTAAAGATCCTCTCGGGTGATCCAGGAGTCCTCCGATTCGGGTCGTCCTTGCCAACGAACCAGGTAACGTTGATAACCTTTATTCCTAGTGGTAATTGCCTGATCATCCAAAATTTGTTCAACTCGATCTTTCCGGTCTGGTGGCTTTGCTGGTGGACATTCAGGTAAGGTTGCACTCTCAAAAATTGGACAAGGCTCAAAAGGCTCACTAGGAATTAATGCCAGTTCTTTATACTCTTTCAGATCAGAAATATTAAAGGTCGAACTAATATCATATTCTGGTGGCTACTCTAACACCTATGCATTAGGTCCAACTTTCTTAATAATTTTGAATGGTCCAGCTCCTCGGGCATGTAGTTTCTTCATAGTTCTCGATGGGAACCTTTCAGGTCTTAGTTTAATCATTACAAAATCTCCTTCATTAAATTCTTTTGTTCTTTTCTGTGAATTAGCCATATGCTTATATACTTCGTTACTCATTTGAATTTTTTTTCTAATTTCTTTATGCAATTCTCTAATTTGCTGTGCATATGACTCGGCAGACTCAGAAATTCGTGCTTGTGTGGGTAGCAGAATAAGATCTAATGGCTTCCTAGGTTTGTAACCATGGACTATCTCAAAAGGACTTCTGCCCGTAGACCTATTGACCGAGCTGTTGTAAGCAAATTCGGCACGAGGGAGGAGAAGATCCCAATTACCTAGATTTTCACCAACTAAGCATCTTAACAAATTCCCTAGGCTTCAATTGACTACCTCAGTTTGTCCATCAGTTTGTGGGTGATAGGCAGTGGAAAATTTCGATTTGGTGCCTAGCAAATGCCATAACGTCTTCCAAAAGTAGCTGGTGAACCTAACATCTCGATCAGACACTATGGTTTTAGGTAGCCCATGTAACTTGACCACTTCGTCTAGAAAAAGTTTGGCTACCTTGGATGCATCGAATGTTTGTGAACATGGGATGAAATGGACCATTTTTGAGAACCTATCGACCACAACAAAAATTGAATCGTGTCTCCTTTGGGTCTTAGGTAAACCTATCACGAAGTCCATGCTCAGGTCCTGCCAGGGACAATCAGGTACAGGTAAGGGTGTATAGAGTCCAGTGTTTTGCTTCTACTGTTTGGCAACAGCACAAGTTCGACATCTGGCCACTATTTGGGCAACTTGTCATTTCAGTCCTAGCCAATAAAACTGGTCTTCTATAGCTAGGATGGTTTTGTTTCTACCAAAATGACCAGCTAAGCCTCCGGCATGGCTTTCCCAAACTAGAAAGTCCCTTAAAGATGTTTTGGGAATACAGAGTTTGTTTTCTTTGAATAGGTATCCAGCTAAAAGGGTGTATTCACTATGATCAGAGGATGGTCCTTGTTTTAAAGCCTGAAAATTTTCACTAAAGTCTAGACAGGTGTCATATTCATCCTTAATTCTTTCAAAACCCATGACCTCAATGCTAATTGAATTTATAAACAAGGCTCTACGACTCAAAGCATCAACAACCTTATTTTCAGTTCTGGCACGATGTTTCAGGACGAAAGTGTAGGCTTGGATGAACTCTACCCACTTGGCGTGCCTATGATTCAGTTTCTTCTGGGAGCTTAGAAATCTAAGGGCTTCGTTATTAGAAAAGAGGACAAACTCTTGCTGTATCAGATAGTGTCTCCAATATCTCAAAGCCTGGACTACCGCATACAACTCTTTGTCATATATTGAATATCTCGCCCTTGTCTCATTTAACTTTTCACTAAAAAATGCCACTGGATGATTCTCTTAACTCAATACTCCTCCAATACCTACTCCAGAGGCATCACAAGCTACCTCAAAAACTTTAGAAAAACCCTGATGCAGAACAAAGAACAAGGAAGCGTATGCGGAAGTAAATTGAAGATTAATTCTTTTTTTTTTTATATTTCAGAAATTGGCTTTGACTCAAAATAAAGCTAAACTAAGTTGAAGGAAACTAGGTAAGGATTGAAAGCACAATTTAGATGAAACTAAATTATCAGAGTAGTTCAGAAGTAATGGATCGCTGGGGGTTAAGAAACTCCCAGACCTAGGGTTTCGCTCTGAACTTTCAACAGAACAGAAATAGAGAGGAGAGATGGTTTACCAACCAGACAGTGATCTTCTCAGAATTTGGGTGGAAGAACTCTCTCGAGCAGATTATGGGATCCTCGGAGTCGGCTATCTTCGCAATGGATCCTCCAATACTGGTCTTGTGGTTTGGTCGGCTTCTCCTGGACTCAAGATCTGGGAAAGAAGAGGAACAAGTGATGGAATTCAGATACTCAAGAAAAGATTTACCAGGTTGAAGAACTTGAAAGCTGAAGTTGCTGAAATCAGGATTCTCCTGGAGGCTGATCTGACTTCCTCTTAGAATTGCTGTAGATCTGAAGTATCTGGACTGGAGCTGGATGCTGGTTGTCAGCCTGGACTTGGAGAGGGTGGCCGTGAGAGGTGGGATAGGCTAGGGCTTGGTGGAAAGAGAAGGGTGATGGCGGCTAGGGTTTGGGAGTGGAGTGGCTAACCTAGGGTTTGGGTTTTGGAGATCTCACACCTCCTCAAGGTTCCTGGGGAACCCGGATTTACTCCCTCACGGAGCTCAACACCTGGATGCAAGTGCGGAAGAGAGAAAACACAAAGTTTGCTCACAAAAAAATTTGGTTTCATTCATCTGATTGATTTAAACTTACAAGAGGGGTTTAATTTATAAGGCTTTATAAGGGAGTAGGGTTTTACATCTTCCCATGTGGGACTAAAAGGAGGGGATCTAAAAATCAGGATAATCCATACACATATGGTCGGCCAAGGTACCAAAAAAATTTGATTAGGGTTATAAAAGGCAGGTAGATGGCGCCTCCTTGCTTGGATCTTCAAGAGAATTTTTTTCCTTCCATGGATCAACTCTTTTGGACTCCTCCTTTTCTTCCTCCCTAAGTCAAGGCCCTTCCCATCTTTGTTTTGGATGTTTTTGGCAGGTAGTGGGTGCCTCCTTGAAGTTTTCTCCAAGAGAATTTCTTCCCTTTCTTAGTTTGGTTTCTTTGGGAAAGACTTGGGCCGCCCACTTGATTTGTGGACTCCTGGTGGATTTCTCCTCAACTGGCGCATGAGAGAAGGAAGCTGCTATCTGTGGCGTGGGGACCAAAGGCTGCTGGATGTAGATATGGCGCCCCCTGGACTCAGGCGTATGGCTGGGAGTGTGGCGCCCACTTGCTAGGCCTTGGAAGAAAATGTAACACCCCAGGTTGAAACCCTAGTCCACTACTGAGTCAACATGACTCAACAAAATAAAATGCAGGTAATGTAGACTCAAGCTAAATTGAGTTGATCTAGTCAACTCTTATTACAAACCAAAAACCCTAATTCTTCGAGCAAGGTTAATCAGAGATCCAGATGGAGCTCTGAAGTCTTCTTCTGAGTCTGGTGCCCGCACCAATTCTCCCAGGGTGGGAGGAACTCGACCCTGTCGAGTATGGATCAAGTTGGCTCTGGTATCTCTCCAAGAGGTCTAGGTCCAGCTCTTGTAATTCTTCTCGGGAGATCCAAGAGTCATCAGAATCTGGCCTTCCTAGCCAGCGGACCAGGTATCTTTCGTATCCTCGATAACGAGTAGAGATACCCTGATCATCCAGGATCTTTTCAATCTGCTCTTTCCTCACAGGCCAATTTGTTGGTGGACACACAGGGTCAGGTTCACTCTCAAGAGCAGGATTAGGTTCAAAAGCCTCACTGGGAATCACAGCTGGCTCCCTATACTCTACTAGGTCTGTAATGTTGAAAGTGGAGCTAATGCCTAGTTCTGGAGGTAACTCGAGCACATAGGCATTGGATCCTACTCTCTTTACCACTCTAAATGGTCCAGCTCCCCTAGCATGTAACTTTCTAACGGTTCCAGGAGGAAACCGTTCAGGCCTTAACCTAATCATTACATAGTCTCCTTCGTCAAAAGTTTTGACTCGCCTTTGAGAATCAGCCAATTTCTTATAAGTTTCATTACTTAAATTTATTTTGGCTTGAATTTCTTTATGCAAGTCTTTTATATGCTGTGCAAAAACTTCGGCAGACTAGGAGACCCGTGTGTGGACTGGTAAAGGAGCTAGGTCAAGAGGTGTGTGGGGTTTGTAACCATGCACAATTTCAAATGGACTCTTACCCGTAGACCTATTGACCGAGTCATTATATGCAAATTCAGCACTAGGTAAGTACAAATCCCAGTTCCTAATGTTTTCACCAACAAGACACCTTAGCAGATTGCCTAAACTATGGTTCACTACTTCAGTTTGGCCGTCAGTCTGGGGATGATAGGCAGTTGAAAACTTAAGTTTCGTCCCTAACTTATGCCAAAAGGTTTTCCAGAAATAGCTGGTGAACTGAACATCCCTATCTGAAATAATGGTCTTGGGTAGGCCATGGAGTCGAACTATTTCATTAAAGAACAGGGTAGCTACCTTAGATGCATCAAATGTTTGGGAACAAGGCAAGAAGTGGGCCATCTTGGAAAAACGGTCTACTACAACACAGATAGAGTCATGCCTCCTCTGGGTCTTAGGTAAACCTAACACAAAGTCCATGCTCACATCTTGCCAAGGACGATCTGGGACAGGGAGTGGGGTATAAAGGCCGGTGTTCTGTTTTCGCAGTTTGGCAACAGCGCAGGTCCGACACCTAGCCACAATGTGTGCTACATCTCTTTTTACGCTAGGCCAGAAAAAATGGTCTTCAATAGCCAGGGTGGTCTTATCTTTTCCGAAATGGCCAGCTAAACCTCCAGCATGAGTTTCCCAAATCAAAAATTCCCTAAGAGAGGTTCTAGGGATGCAAAGCCTATTCTTAAAGAACAGAAAGCCATCTAAAAGGGAATAATCCTTATGTTCACTAGATGGTCCTTGAGTTAGATCCTGGTATACAGTCTTGAAATCCGGACACGACTCATATTCTTCTTTGATTTGCTCAAACCCTATGACTTCATCCCTAACAGAATTCAACAACAAAGATCGACGACTAAGGGCATCAGCTACCTTATTTTCAGACCCAGCCTTATGCTTCAAAACAAAAGTATAGGACTGGATATACTCTACCCACTTAGCATGCCTAGGGTTAAGCTTCTTCTGAGAATTCAAGAATCTAAGAGCCTCATGGTCCGAAAACAGTACAAATTCTTGCGGTAGTAAATAATATCTCCAGTAACGCAAAGCTTGCACTACCGCGTAAAATTCCTTATCATAGGTAGAATACCTAAGCTTAGCATCATTAAGTTTTTCACTAAAGAATGCTATGGGATGGTTCTCTTGGCTTAGGACTCCACCTATACCTACTCCTGAAGCATCACAGGCAACCTCAAATACCTTTGAAAAGTCTGGTAGTCTCAAAATGGGTGCCTGGGTCATCCTATCCTTAAGATCTAGGAAGGCTTTATGGGCTGCTTTGGTCCACTGAAATTCTCCCTTCCTAATGCAGTCTGTGATAGGAGCAACTACGGTACTAAACCCCTTGATGAATCGCCTATAGAAGGTAGCAAAGCCATGGAAACTTCTGACTTCATGCACACTGGTTGGCTCTAGCCATTCTACTATGGACCTAATCTTTTCAGGATCGGCAGCCACGCCGTCAGGGGTTACAACAAATCCAAGGAAGATAATCCTACTGGTCATAAATTCACACTTTTTGAGATTACCGTAGAGACTATCATTCCTCAAAACTTGACAGACTTGTCTAAGGTGGCCTAGGTGATCTGCAGGGGTCTCACTATAGATCAGGATATCATCAAAATAGACAACTACAAACTTTCCTATGAAAGCTCTAAGTACTTGGGTCATAATCCTCATGAAAGTACTAGGGGCATTGGACAACCCAAAAGGCATAACAACCCATTCGAAGAGACCATCCTTAGTCTTGAAGGCTGTTTTCCACTCATCCCCTGGTCTAATCCTAACCTGATGATAGCCACTCTTGAGATCAATTTTAGAAAAAACCATGGCACCGGCCATCATATCAAGCATGTCATCTAGTCTAGGGATGGGGAACCTATACTTGATTGTGATTTTATTGATGGCACGACTATCAACACACATCCTCCACGTGCCATCCTTCTTCGGGGTTAGAAGTGCAGGGACTGCACAAGGGCTAAGCTCTCTCTAATGAACCCCTTCCTCAACAATTCGCCAACCTGCTTTTGCAGTTCTTTATGCTCAGATGGATTCATCCTATAATGGGGCAAGTTGGGTAAAGTAGCTCCTGGGACTAAATCTATGGAATGCTGAATATCCCTAAGAGGTGGAAGGTGGTCTGGCAGATCCTCGAGAAAAACATCCTCAAATTCTTCTAATAAAGGCTTAACTTCCTGAGGAGGCTCTGAGGGTGTAGGAGTCCTAAGTTCCTTAGCAGTCAACATCCAAATGGGTGAACCACTATGAATTTCTTGTTCTAGATCCTTGGAACTAATTAGGTTCACTCCAGTCTTCATTTCCCTAACCTTACTGGTTCCTTTAGCTACCTTGTCCTTAGGAGGGACTGAATGGATTGTGATTTTCTTCCCATTGAAACTAAAGACACAGGTGTTGGATTTTCCTAAGAGGGTGGCATCATGATCATACAACCAAGGTCTTCCAAGAATTATACTGCTCACCCTAATGGGCAAGACATCACACCAAATCTTCTCTTGATAGGATTGCATTTGGATTTGGACCTGACATCTAGACTGGATGGGTATAGAGGTAGAGTCTACCCAAGAAACCTTATAGGGGTTGGGGTGGGGGACTGGGATTAAGCCTAACATTTTGACAGTGCTAGTAGAGATGGCATTTACACAGCTCCCACTATCTATGATGATTTTACAAACCTTATCCCCTAGTTTAAGGAAAGTCTGTAGGATGTTAGTCCTACGCCAGTCTTCCTGAACATTAGTCTGGGACAGGATGCATCTCACAACCCCTAAGTGGTCAGACTCAGTGGATTCTTCCTCTCCTTCATACTCATCAACCAAATTCATTCCGGCCTCATAAACTTCTTCTTCAAACTCCTCATTAGGCTCGGAATTCTCTTCTCCTCCCTCTTCTATATATAGGGATCTACGAGGCCACTGGCTAGAAACATGACCTACCTTATGACACTTAAAACAAGCTACGGCTGTGCACTGATTGGAGATATGACCGGGATTCTAGCACTTAAAACATACGATACTAGGGGTTCTCTAGGTGTCAGGTGCCTTACCTTTGTCCATGGGCCTAGGGGTGGGGATACCCTGATTAGGCTTGCTAGGGGTAACCTGGCTAGGTCCATTTCTTGGGATTGGGGCACTAACCCTAGATGGCATGGGTCCTCTCTGAAACTTCTCAGTGTTCAGTGCAATCTGATAGGCTTGGTCCAGGTCAGTAACCTCTCTCAGAAACAACTCTCTCTTAATATCTTCCCTAAGCCCAGCCCTAAATCTAGACAAAGTGACTTCATGGGCTTCACTCACATCACATCTCATTAGGTATTCATCAAAGGTGGTTATGTAGTCTGAAACAGATTGATTCCCTTGTTTCAAAGTCTGCCATTGGTCTAACAGATTCTGCTGGTATGAAATGGGTAGGTACTTGTCTCTAAGCTTTTCTTTCATACCCTGCCAAGTGGTTATGGGCTCTACATTTTGTCTTCTAGTGGTCAGCTCAATGTTCCCCCAGTATAACCTAGCTTGATGTATTAATTTCATCTTGGCAAACATTAATTTCATCTCCTCAGACATGGCATACCACTCAAAGTACTGGTCCATCTCACCCTCCCAATCAGAATACACCTTAGGATTTAAGCTACCATCAAAAGTGGGTGCATCTACCTTGATGTTCCGAATGAACCTATCATCTCTATCCTCAGGTTCTGGGTCAGGCCTCCTATGATTAGGTTTAGGATCTCGGTATAAAGGTCTTCTAGGCTCTTGGTGTGGGTGAGGTTGAGGCATATTAAAATCTGGGTCAGGAGTCCAATTCCGATGCCTAGGTTCCTCAAGTACTTGGACTCGATCCCTAAGCTGGGAAAAATTCTCATTCATATCCTGACTTAATTTGTTCATACTCTCAGTAAGAGCTCTAACCATGGCCTCTAAATCAGGTTTGGTTTGACCAGGTTGGTAGGGTACTCCATTCCGGGTAGACATGATGCAATCAAGCACACAAAATGAGACTCAACTGAACGACTACGGGCTGACTAGACCTACAGCCCAAACTAGGTGCCCAATCAGAGTGGCAAGCTAGGCTGTAGTAACTCAGGACTCAGCCAGGCAGGTGTAAGGGGAGTGTTAGGTCCCTGAATGCCAATCCTAGACACCAATCAGAGATTGGCCAGGTAAGCGGACCAGCACACAAGCCCTTCGGGATGGAATCCCTGAACCACCGTTCTAGACACTGAGTACAAAGCACACACAGAGAAACCAGACAAACTGACTCAACACTAGCCTTGACCCGACTTGTTGATGTCCCTAGCCCACTAGGGCAAATTAGGTCTAATCAATTTTTAGATTAAAGGCTTAGGTTCGAATGAAGGGGTGGTGGTTTTGGGCTAAGGAGAGGTTATCAACTCCTCCCCTTATCTTAGATGCTCAAATGCCCTTAAGATGAATTAAGAGATGAACACTCAAAAATAAATGGATGGTAGAACACAAAAATAGAGTTACAGTAATTTAATTCTCAGAAATTGCAATGAAACCAATAAATCATGAGAAGATTATGCAAATTAGTTTCAATTATACTGGTTTCAGCAAAATAAAAATCATCAAATTTGGAGTTACCTGCAGTGAGAAATAATTCCTGCAACAGGGCAATTACGGGCTGAAAACAGAGCACTTCCCCCTTTACAATTCCTGCTACGAAGTTATAACCCAACGGATCCCCTACATGCCCTAGGAACACCTCGTGGAATGGGAAGAGGAGGTTTGTACCTCACTTCGTTCCTAGGACCGGACGTCCTGGGGAGTCTACTTCGAGCAGACAAAGTAAAAAGAGAGAGACTCAAACGAGCAATAAAAACAGAAACCCTAGACAGGGATCTGATACCAAAATGATGCAGAACAAAGAACAAGGAAGCGTATGTGGAAGTAAATTTAAGATTAATTCTTTTTTTTTTTTATATATATTTCAGAAATTGGCTTTGACTCAAAGTAAAGCTAAACTAAGTTGAAGGAAACTAGGTAAGGATTGAAAGCACAATTTAGATGAAACTAAATTATCAGAGTAGTTCAGAAGTAACGGATCGCTGGGGGTTAAGAAACTCCCAGACCTAGGGTTTCGCTCTGAACTTTCAACAGAATAGAAATAGAGAGGAGAGATGGTTTACCAACCAGACAATGATCTTCTCAGAATTTGGGTGGAAGAACTCTCTCGAGCAGATTGTGGGATCCTCGGAGTTGGCTATCTTCGCAATGGATCCTCCAATACTGGTCTTGTGGTTTGGTCGGCTTCTCCTGGACTCAAGATCTGGGAAAGAAGAGGAACAAGTGATGGAATTCAGATACTCAAGAAAAGATTTACCAGGTTGAAGAACTTGAAAGCTGAAGTTGCTGAAATCAGGATTCTCCTGGAGGCTGATCTGACTTCCTCTTAGAATTGCTGTAGATCTGAAGTATCTGGACTGGAGCTGGATGCTGGTGGTCGGCCTGGACTTGGAGAGGGTGGCCGTGAGAGGTGGGATAGGCTAGGGCTTGGTGGAAAGAGAAGGGTGATGGCGGCTAGGGTTTGGGAGTAAAGTGGCTAACCTAGGGTTTGGGTTTTGGAGATCTCACACCTCCTCAAGGTTCCTGGGGAACCCGGAATTATTCCCTCACGGAGCTCAACACCTGGATGCAAGTGCGGAAGAGAGAAAACACAAAGTTTGCTCACAAAAAAATTTGGTTTCATTCATCTGATTGATTTTAACTTACAAGAGGGGTTTAATTTATAAGGCTTTACAAGGGAGTAGGGTTTTACATCTTCTCATGTGGGACTAAAAGGAGGGGATCTACAAATCAGGATAATCCATACACATATGGTCGGCCAAGGTACCAAAAAAAATTTGATTAGGGTTATAAAAGGCAGGTAGATGGCGCCTCCTTGCTTGGATCTTCAAGAGAATTTTTTTCCTTCCATGGATCAACTCTTTTGGACTCCTCCTTTTCTTCCTCCCTAAGTCAAGGCCCTTCCCATCTTTGTTTTGGATATTTTTGGTAGGTAGTGGGTGCCTCCTTGAAGTTTTCTCCAAGAGAATTTATTCCCTTTCTTAGTTTGGTTTCTTTGGGAAAGACTTGGGCCGCCCCCTTGATTTGTGGACTCCTGGTGGATTTCTCCTCAACTGGCGCATGAGAGAAGGAAGCTGCAATCTGTGGCATGGGGACCAAAGGCTGCTGGATGTAGATATGGCGCCCCCTGGACTCAGGCGTATGGCTGGGAGTGTGGTTGGGAGTGTGGCACCCACTTGCTAGGCCTTGGAAGAAAATGAAACACCCCAGGTTGAAACCCTAGTCCACTACTGAGTCAACATGACTCAACAAAATAAAACGCAGGTAATGTAGACTCAAGCTAAATTGAGTTGATCTAGTCAACTCTTATTACAAACCAAAAACCCTAATTCTTCGGACAAGGTTAATCAGAGATCCAGATGGAGCTCTGAAGTCTTCTTCTGAGTCTGGTGCCCGCACCAAACCCGGCAGTCTTAAGATAGGTGCTTGTGTCATCTTTTTCTTAATATCTAGGAAGGCTTTGTCAGCTACTTTTGTCCATTCAAAACTTCCCTTCCTAATACAATCCGTTATCGAGGTAACAATGGAGCTAAATCCTCTAATAAATCTCCTATAGAATGTGGCCAATCCATGGAAGCTATGAACATCATGAACGGTTTTGGGAACGGGCCATTCAACTATGTATCTTATCTTTTCAGGATCGGCTGAAACTCCATCAGGGGTGACAATGAAACCTAGGAAGGTAACTCTTTGGGTCATGAATTCACATTTCTTTAAGTTAGCATAGAGTTCTTCTTTCCTAAGGGCTGTACAGACTTGTCTAAGATGGTCCACATGGTTTTCTTTGGTCCTACTATATATCAAGATATCATCAAAATATACCACCACAAATTTTCCCATGAAAGCTCGTAGGACCTAGGTCATCATCCTCATAAATGTACTCGGTGCATTGGTTAATCCAAAAGGCATTACTACCCATTCATATAACCCGTACATAGTTTTGAATGCTGTTTTCCATTCATCCCCTGGTCTAATTCTAACCTGGTGATAGCCGCTCTTCAGGTCAATCTTAGAAAACACATTTGCGCTGGCCATCATGTCCAACATATCATCCAAACGGGGGATGAGAAATCTATATTTCATCGTAATTTTATTTATGGCATGACTATCGATGCACATTCTCCACGTGCCATCCTTCTTAGGGGTTAGGAGTGCAGGTACTGCACAGAGGCTCAGACTTTCTTTGATGAATCCTTTTCTAAGAAGGTCCCCTACTTGTCGTTGCAATTCTAATTGTTCGGTAGGGTTCATCCTATAGTGAGGTAAGTTGGGTAGGGTGGCTCTAGTGACTAAATCTATAGCATGCTGAATATCCCTTAATGGTGGTAAGTGATTAGGTAAGTCTTTAGGAAAGACATCTTTAAATTCCTCTAATTATTTGATCACTTCCTTAGGTTGTTCTACAAGGTTTTGACTTTGGGTTTCCATAACAGTTAGCATCCAAATGGGTGAACCTCCACTGATTTCTTGTTCAAATTCTTTTGCATTTATTAGGTTCAATCCTGGTCTCTTGTCTTTTAGGTTGCTCGACCCTCTCTTAGTGTTGTCCTTAGGCTGAGTAGGGTGAATGACAATTTTCTTGTCATTAAAAGTGAAGGCACATGAATTTGATCGACCAAAAATGGTCGCATCATGGAAAAAAAGCCACGGCCTACCTAGAATGATGCTACTTACTCTCATAGGGAGCACATCACACTAGATCTTTTCTTGATAGGATTGGAATTGGATCTGGACCTGACATCTAAATTTGATTGGTATCGAGGTAGCATCTATCCATGAAACTTTGTAGGGTTGGGATGAGGGACAGTGGTTAATCCTAGACTCTTGGCTGCACTTGTTGAAATTGCATTGACACAGCTACCACTATCGATTATGATTTTACAAACTTTCTTCCCTATCTTGACAAAAGTCTATAGGATACTAGTCCTTCGCCAATCTTCCTGTATCTTATTTTGGGTTAAAATACATCTGACGACTCCTAGCATTTCTGATGAGTCAATAATCTCTTCATCCCCTTCATACTCATCAACTAAACAATTATCAGCATGATATACTTCTTCCACACAATCTGCTAAGGGCTCTATGGGCTCAGATTCATTTTCCTCTGCTGCTCCTATGTGTAAGGCTCTATTTGGAAAGTTGCTAGCATAGTGACCTACCTTTTGACATTTGAAGCATGCATTCAGATTCCTTTAGACTTCAGGTGCTTTCCCTTTATCATCTCTTCGGGTCTGAGGGGTATTGTAATTGGGTCGATTATACCTTAACTAGTTTTGTCCTGGTTGCTGACTAGAAACACTAGGCCTAGGGGCTTTAGGTCGACGAAAAACTGGACCCCTATGGAATCATTCTGCATCACGCGCTATATGGTATGCTAGCTCCAAATCATGGACTTCCCTCATGAATAGTTCTTTCTGGATTTCCTCTCTAAGTCCAGCTCTAAACCTAGACAAAGTCACTGACTCTGATTCATCGACATTGCATCTCATTTTGAACTCATCGAACTTTGCAATGTACTCAGCCACACTTTTGTTCCCTTGTGTCAGTCTCTGCCATTGATCTAACAATCTCTGATGGTAGGATATAGGAAGGTATTTCTCTCTCAACCTAAGTTTCATTGCTCTCCAAGTTACTATAGGGACATCTCCTCTTTGTCTAGCTAGTCTCTCAACATTTCCGCAATGTAACCAAGCTTGACGCACAAGTTTAAGCTTTGCAAATTTACACTTCCTATCCTCACTCATCTCATACCAGTCAAAGTACTAGTCCATCTCACCTTCCAAATCAATGTAGATTTTGGGATCTAATATTCCATCGAAGGTGGGGGCTTCCAACCTAATGTTCTTCTAGGTTCGATCATCTTGGTCCAATTGGGCTGGGGTGGGTCTCCTAAGATTTGGTTCATAGATTCGATTAGGATCATGCTTTCAGAAAAGGCCTTGTCTTGGGATCATTCTAGGGTTGGCTGGTGTCTCAAATTCAGGCTCAGGGTCTAGCTCATTCTGGGCATCTTGATTTCCTCCAGGGGTTCTAGACTCTAGTCGGTCAAGCCTAGCAGTAATGTGGGACATTTGCTCCCTCATGCTCTGGTTGTTTTGGACCAACTGATCAGTCAAATTTTGGTTGAGTTGGGCCATTTGGTCATTTAGGGCTTTCTTCAGGGTTTCAAGATTCGGGTCCATGGCTACACTAGATTGGGTTTGGACTCGTGAATATGAAGCTCCTGATCTAGTTTTCATGAAATAATGCACTCAAACCAAGAGAACTAAGGCTCCTAAACCTAGAACACAATTTAGAGATCTAATTAAAAGGACCAACTAGCTTGTAGTAACTTATGTGACTTGGCCAGGTAGGTGAAAGGGGAGTGGAGGTCCCTATTTTGCCAGTCCTTAGACACCAATCTGAGATTGGCCAGGTAGGCGGACCAACCCACAAGCCCTAATGCACCAATCCTAGACACCAAGCCCGTAAGCACACACCAATTAGTTGACACAATTAACTTGACCCTTATCTGAACCCGACCTGTTGGTGGCCCAAACCCACTAGGGTAATTAGGTCTAATTGATTTTAATTAAGGGATTGGGATCGAGATGACGGGTTGTGGTTTTGGGCTAAGGACAGGTGATTAATTCCTGCCCCCATGTCATAATGATGCCCTTAATTGATTTATCATGAGATGATGCAAAACATACATATAAATCCTAATCTCAGCTGCAGAAATATTGTGGGTTGCTGTTTAAAGTGGGGCTGAGAAGTGCTGTGTAACAGTTTTAAAAAAATTTGAAAAATTCACAGAAGATTGCTAACTGATAGAGAATATTCCATATGAAAGGAAATTAAAATATAAAATTTATACTGTGCTTAGCAGATCATTAAAGTTAAATAATGTGAAAAGGATCAGAACAGAACATACAGGAATTTCAGCAACAGTGATGGAATGCAGTAATTTTCATTTTTTTTGTAATTTTTTTCTGATGATGAAATTTAGAATAGTGATAACTAACTTGAAATGGAACAAGAAAAAAAATGTTTCAATGCAAAATGCACTACTTTCCTTTGGAGTTGCAGGCGGATTACAGTCAGCCTGCACAGATTTACAGCAAGCAGGGAAATCAGACCTACATAGATTTCTTCTATGTGGTCAATGAGAAATAACCAAGATAGGACAACCTTACACTTTAAGGATACACCTTATAGTAGGACAACCTGATTTCACGTTGGTATTACGATGCAAAGATTTGGCTATAATCTTATAGCACAAGAGAAAATATCATGCAAACCAGAAAACAGGGTTTTTAACTATGATGCTCTAATCTAACCAGCTCTAATACCAAATGATGCGGAAAATAATGGGATTGACATGCTCTTAATCAAATTAGTAAAACTTAAATGAAAACAAAGCAATAAGAGTTAGCCATTCAAAGCAAAGAACCTAGATGTAAATAAAGGAAATTCTGAAATGTCACACAAAACCCTGAAATTTGTTCTATTCAAGATAATTAAGAGAGAAGGATCTTAGTGGTTAGGAAACCACTCAGATTAGAGCTAATTTACCTTACCAATTTCAGATCTGAAAGAGTTCATAAGAGGGCTTCCAGGCATTAAACTACTTTCTTGAATAACACACTCAGGGAGGGATTCTGGATGATAAGGAAATTACCATAGGTAGGTTTTCTTGTTCTTAGAAAATCCAACCTCCTTCTTTGGAACTCAAGAATAAACCCGAGGATCCTGCAACAAAATTAGATGGAGGGATTAGGAAGATAATTTATGATTGGGATAAAAGAAATAAAGAAACAAGATGGGAAGAGGTTGTGGAGGTTTGTCTTGAATCTTCCATGGCTCCTTAGCATGATGACTTTAAGGTTTATTGTAGAAACCCTTGTTGCACTAGTTGTTGATGAGGCAACCCTTGGCAAGCTCTTGGAAGATTTCCTCTAAGCCGAATTCATGCAAGATCTTGGAGTGGAGGGGGAGAGTTGTAGATTACAGGATATCAAAACTTTAAGGCCTCACACCTTACCCTCTCATAGGGTACCAAACATCACAAGCAAGAGAACTTCTTTGGAAAAGAAAGGCTATTTTCTTCATTCATCATCATCTACCTTTTTCACAAAAACCAAGGACTCTTATAAGAATTTCTTTGCATCCTTGTTTGTTTTTGAATTCAAAATGCAACTCCTAGAAAGGTGGGTCATCCCCATGAATGTAGGAGAGATGGGTGGGGAGGTTGGCCAATTCAAATTTTCCTCTTCTTTGGCCAAACTTTCTTGAATTTGAATCTCCTCATGATGTGTCAAGGAGGTGGCTTCCATGTGATGATGTAGCTTCTTTGGTGGTGAACCCATGAACCATGCTCCCTTTGACTTTTGACTAGACACTAACCCTTCATGATTTTGCAATTGGACTGTCCCAAGCTTGACTTAAACAAGACTCAATGAAATTTGATTTAAACAGGACTCAATGAGACTTGACTCATGACTCAATTTAAAAGAAAACAAATGCAAAATTAAATTATTACAGGACTCAAATAAGAACTAAATTATTACAGGACTCAAATAAGAACCTAGCTAAGCTTGCTGAAATCTCTTCTTGTGCCTGGTGTCCGCACCATAGTGCTTCATCACCCTCACTTTCTTCCTCTTCTTCTTCATTTGAAGACTCTTCTTGTGTTGTGAACTTAAAAGCTATAGACTTCTTCTTTTTGTTCATATCCATTTATTTTTGTTTCAAGTTCAATTCATAAGTCATGAGCGAACCTACCAATTGCTCCAATAGAAGTTTATTAACATCTTTGACTTCTTGGATGGTGGTCACCTTTGGATCCAGGATGTTGGAAGAGACCTGAGAATTTTGTTCACAAGATCGGCATTATACATAATTTTACCTAAGCTTCTTATACCATTTATAATATTTATGAACCTAGTGTATATATCAGTGATTGATTCATTAGAACATCTCATATGTATGCACATGCATGTTAACCTTAGTATTTTTTATTTGATCGGTACCCTCATCAGTAACCTCAAGTGTATCCCATATTTTTTTTGCTGAGGTGTAAGTGGAGGTCCTATTGAACTCACTAGGGTCCAATGCATAGTAAAGGAGATTCATTGCTTCAGCATTAATTTCGGATTGTTTAATATCATTTTCATCCCAACGTCTTCAAGCTTTGGGATGGAAACACCATTAACCATCATCGAAGGAATATGAGGACCTTTATCTATAAGTTTCTACAAATTATAATCTATAAAATGCATGTAAATTCTCATTCTAGTTTTCCAATATGTATGTTAGTGCCATTAAAATAAGGCGGTCTATTTGAGGCTTGTTCCTTAACTACACTAGTACCAAGGGGGGCTGCCATAGATCTTTACTCAAGGCGGTTAGACCTATATACTGAGAATGTGGCTTTAATACCACTTGTTGCCTAGTAAGTGACCCAAGAGGGAGGTGAATTAGGTTTCTAAAAATAATTTATAAGAAGTGTGCCAATTCAATAAACAAAATAAGTATTAGAGAGATGCAAGTGTAGTGTGCTCTTAAAGAGCATGCAGCGGAAATTTAAATGCAATGAAAGCAAGAGCAAATAGAGATGAAACAATCAACCACAAATACAAGGCAAGTATAGTGGTTCGATGCTCTCCAAGGCACCTACATCTACTTTCCAAGGTCTACATGGAAATTCACTATAATCACACATACTTACAACCGAATAGTTTTCTGAGCTCACTAATCAAAACTCCTTTTGGTTTCTACATGGCTCACCAAAAGAAACCTCTTGGTTTTCAAAGACTAACCAAAAACCTCCTTGGTTTTCAACTAGGCTAACCAAAAACCTCCTTGATTTTCAACTAGGCTAACTAAAATCCTCCTTGGTTTTGTTCTTAGGCTCACCAAAAACCTTCACAACAAAGTATGAATTGAAGTAAAGAATACAAGAAAAGCTTTCTAATAAAAGATGTTATCTCTTTGAAGTTTGATGAAGATGCTTGTCTTCAATTCGATGAAGCCTCAATCAATGCTCAAAAGGTTGGACTTGAATATTCTTGATTTCTTTGAATGCTTGAAGGCTTCTTTAGCTTGGAAGTAGTTATTCTCAAAGATTGTATGAGTGAATGCACTTGCTTTCTTTCTTTTTCTTATTATATATTCATTCTCCTTTTATTCCACTTCAATTTGAATCACTTAAATACCATTCCAAGGCCCAATATTTGGTTTATGACCGTTAGATATGAGAAACTAGCCATTGGGGGCTAAAAGGGCTATGTTCTGCATTTGAAAAGCTAGCCATTACTATTTTCAAAACTCCAAGTATCGACACTTCAGGCTGTGAGTCAACACTTAGGGTCGACACTTAAGTCTTGTGAGTCGACACCTAGTTTAAAATTCTACATTGAAGCTCTCTAAAAAATAGGTGAGTCGACACTTCATCTGGTAAGTCAACACATGAGTCAACACTTGACATCCATGAGTCAACACTTGAGGCAAAACTTGGATTTCAGCATGTTCTGGAAAAATTCTGTCTCTAGATTTGAGTCAATCCTTGAGTTGACACCTTGAGTCGACACTTGAATGGCATGAGTCGACACTTGAATGGCATGAGTTGATACTTCAAGCATGCCATCTGAAACTTCTTTCTGCGTGTCGGCTTGAGTCGATACTTGTACTATCATGTGTCGACACTTGAACTGTGAGTCAATACTTTTAGTCGATACTTGCTGAAACTTCTTCAAAAATGATTGAAATTCTACTGAATCCTTTTTTAACTGAACTTATTAATTCCTTTCAAGCAAGTCTTAAATACTTAAGTCCATTAATCACTGATGTTTCATCCATCAAAAGGGCTTCTTCAATCTTTTGACAAGCAATTCAATTTATTTGATTTGATGAGTACCTTTTTTATTAAAAACATACTTCAAAGAACTATTAGTACACAAATATACTTAAGTATTTTGTTAATCATCAAAATTAATAACGGAGTCAACAAAGGTGCCCATGGACCAATTTGATCTTGAAACCCTCTAAGAGTTCGATAGGAATCTAAAGTCCATGCTTTCTTTTTGTGTGTCACAAAATTTAAATCCTCTAAATTATTAGGTCCATAAAAAGACTAAGTTGTGTGATAGCCTAAGTCTTAGACTCCTGTTAAGTTGGATTGGTAATGTGTCCATAAGTTGGGTGATCATCGACAGTTCCAAAGAATGGGTGGTCATCAGGTGAGTGGAATTGCCATTCATCATATGATGGCTCGATGCAACTATCTTAACACGTGGTCAGGTGGGCCGGCCAAAGTCGGGCTTGATCATGGATTAGTTAGAAGCATCGAATTTGATCATGTTAATGGTTGGACCTAACCAGAACTTTCTTTAGGAGGCCCAAAGGCCGATTATAAGGACCCCTGGGACAAAAAGAATACTAGGAATTTCTTAGAGAAGCAATTGGTATTGTACCTACCTTTAGATGCATATGGGTTGGTTGGCCAAAGACTGGCTCATGTGTAGTCTATTGGATCCTAGTACCAGCTAAAGGATAAATGTTATTCTTTGGATTGGAGTATAGAGGCTACCAATCTGAATAAAATAGTGGGAGAAACCTTTAGACTAAAATCCATGTCTTTAGAATTTTTAAAATAATTCATATACTAATAGGTCTTATTCTCCTTTTTTAGATAAGTCGATCACTTTGTCGCTCCGGTCATTATTGGATAATGACAAACTCTATGGACCCAACGTCGATAGCTAGTATCAAAAACAAGGATAGTCCTGGAGCATGAGCGGATCCTTTATGTGATAATGGATCCAGCACTTGAGATCCTAGCCAACAACGCTCGTGGCATAGTTAGGGACAATTACCAAAAGTGGATCTCTGACCATACCACGGTGCATTGTATTACGTTGGCTGCAATGAACGATGAGTTCAGTTACAAATTTAAGGAGGCCCGGCCAAAAGAAATGCTTCAAAGGTTGAAGGAGTCTTTTGGCACTCCAGATGATACGGATAGATATCGGATCTCTTCTGCCATCTATAACACGTGTATGCATGATGGAGCTTTAGTAACTAATCATGTAATGTACATGATCAAGTTATTTGAGCATTTGGGTAAACTTAAATATCCTTTGAATGAGTAGCTTGGCAAGGATGTGATACTGAATTCTCTACCCCCTTCCTACCAGGTCTTTCTCAACAACTTCAGAATGAATAGACCTACAGTAAAATATCATTAGATGTTAGGGCTACTGTAGACTTATGAGAGAGACCACAACCTTAATAACGGATTGGTGAATTTGGTGGGAGATTTAGGAGCAAGGCATATCCCTTTGGAAAAAGGAAGAAGAAAAAAAATAAGAAAAATAAGAAGGTGCAAAGTGCTGGGCATAGTCAGACTAGGAGGGTGAAGGCTGACAAGAGTCAGGCAGAGTGCTTCTTCTGCAAGAAGATGGGTCATTGGAAGCAAAACTGTTCTGCTTACCTTGCTACTTTTGACCCAAATAAGCAAAGGAAAGGAAAGCAGCAAGTTGTTGCTAGTCAAGGTATTTATATGATAAATCCTTGTAGTTTCTCTATTTGTGATGCTACTAGCTAGGTATTGGATATTGGAAGTCCTTACCATATTTGCAATTCATTGCAGGGACTTCAAGTTAGTAGGAGATTTGAAAGCGATGAAAGGTTTTTGAGCGTTGGGAATGGAAGTCAAGCTCCAATTCTGGCATTGGAAACTATTTTTTTGTATTTCGAGTCTTGTACTATCATTCTTAATGATTATCATTTTTGTCCTTCCTTTTTAGTGAATATCATTTTTATAGGTCTGTTGGCCAAAGATAGTTATGAATTATCTATAAAGAATGATATTTACAAAATCATGTTGAATGGTTCTAATGTGATGATTGGACAAGTGAAGAAAGGTGTATATGTACTATCACTGCCTGTCACTATATTGTACACTGCTAATAAACACCCTAGGTTAGATAAAGTCTGTGATACTTATCTCTGGCACTATAGGCTTGATCATATAAAAAAGAACATGATAAATAAGTTGGTGGGAGAAGGTCTCCTTGATATCGTTGAGAGTGAATATTTACCAACTTGTGAATCATGTCTTCTTGGAAAAATAACCAAGTCACCTTTTACTGGAAAGGATGAAAGAGCCAGTGATATTCTAAGTCTAATACATACTAATGTATATGGACCTATGAATATCAGTGCAAGAGATGGGTATAATTATTTCATTATATTTACAGATGACCTATCAAGGTACGGTTATGTCTACCTGATGAGACATAAATTTGACTCATTTGAAATGTTCAAATGCTATCATAATGAAGCTGAAAAACAAATTGGGAAGTTTATTAAAGCCCTTCAATCAGATTGAGGTAAGGTGAATATCTTTCCAGTGAGCTTCTGACTTATCATGCGAAGAATGGTATTCTTTCTCAATGGACTCCTCTGGGGATATCTCAGTTAAATGGTATGTCTGAAAGGAAGAATCAGACTCTGTTGGACATGGTTCGATCCATGATGGGCTTAGCAAGTATGCCTAAATTCTTTTGGGGATATGCTATTAAGCCAGCATGTTACCTTCTGAATAGGGTTCTAAGTAAGTCCATTGATAAGATACCATATGAGATATGGACTAGGCATAAGCCAACTCTCTCTTACCTTTGGGTTTGGGGGTATCCGGCTTATGTCAAGCATTTGTAGATGGATAAGCCAGGACGTAAGTCTGATATGTGTTTTTTTGTTGGGTATCCCAAAGAATCCAAAGGGTATTATTTCTATCTACCTGAGGAACAGAAGTTGTTCATCAGTCTTAGGGCAACCTTCTTAGAAAAAAAGTACCTTGGTGAAGGCACTCAAACTACTAAGATTGAACTTAGGGAAGTTCAATAGATAGAATAACCTTCTTACTCTAAGGCCACTATAGAACCGGATTTGATTAGATCATATCTAGAGCCCATAGTGCAACCATTAAGGAGATCTGGTAGAGTACCACGTCAACTGGAGAGATACTATAGTTTCTTGGTTCGAGATGGTGATCCTGTTGAGCTAGATGAGAACAACAAGGAATCGATCACCTATATGAATGCAATGTCAAGGTCTGATTCTGAGTCATGGCTGGAAGCTATGAAACCTGAAATGGAGTCCATGGAAATTAACAATGTATGGATATTGGTTGATCCACCTGAAGGGATAAAACCCATTGGTTGATCCATCTTAGGGATAAAACCCATTGGTTGATCCATCGCCATCCACCACCCATAGCCATTAGCCACCACCTTTCGTTGCCACCTTTCATCGCTGCACTGATCAAGAGAAGCAATATCCTAGTCGGAGACCCTGGGATAATGGATTCAAGAGTCTAGATTGGACTCTACTGCCAAAGAAGGAAGGGAGTGGCAATCACTCCATCACTATGTAGATCAAATTGCCTAGATTTCCCATCATGATATCTAGTTGATTTGGAGCTCGATTGAGTCAAAATTTGATCGGGAGGAAGCCATAGATAAGCTCTATTTAAAAGACCTTATGCTACAAGAGAATGGCATCTTGGAGAGAGTGTACGGTATAGGATTGAGGGCTTAACTTTGGATTGCGGGTTGGCATCTAAGAGTGAGATTTCTTAGAGGAGAGTTCTGCCCCTACATAATCTTTAAGCCTATTTCATCTCCAAGATCAAGACCCAAGGAGGAAGAAGTAGAGAAACCCAGTTCACTCTAAAGAGTATGAAAGAAGAAGGGAGTTTGTCGACCATCTTCCTAATGAGGCTGTACCGATCTACTTCTAGTCTTTGTTACTATTTTCCTTAGTTTATTTAGTTATTATTTTCAATTCCTTGTAATCTATATTTTTATGTAATTTAAATTTCTATTATTTATTCTTCTTGCAAGTAGATGCTAAAATCTGACTAGTGGATTGAATGTACCAAGTTTTATTTCTTTATTGCACTTTGAATATCTTTTTTTGACTTCAAATCATTCTTTCCTTTCCTTTTAAAATCAAAGATTTCAATTTCTTTTATGCACAACCTTCTTTGTAGATTTGACCCAACTCACTCTTTCTACATATTCTTCATTTAATTTTGAAGTTGATTAATTAAACTGATAGTCACAGTATCTTAATGACTACATCGTGGCTTATCAAGAGAGAACGGGGTAAACTGCCAAGTCAACCCGAGGCTAACCCTAGAAATCTAAATAATTAGTGACCAAAATAAGGACTCCAGACAACCAATTAAATGCTATTGATATATTATGATCTAGGAGACAAATAAATAACCAAGTGGGCACGTCTGAAGAAGACCCACCCCTTGAATAATTGATTGAGCAAGGTCAACTCATAACACCGAAGATATCAGAACTTGAAGTAACACCTAACCCACTAGCTTAGCCCTTGCTAGGATTTGATGAACCAAAGATCAGGGTTATAGCACCATTCTTAAATAGACTTAAACCAAATTAAAATTTAGCCCAATTCGATAAGATTTTGGAGGTTTTTAAGCAAGTTAAAGTGAATATCCCTTTACTGGATGTGATCTAACATGTCCCAACTTATGCTAAATATCTTAAGGACCTATGTACCAAGAAAAAGACTACTAATGTAACCAAGAGAGCCTTCCTAGCGGCTAGTGTGTGCTCTTACCTATCAAACTATATGCTAGTGAAATACAAAGATTCAGGGTCACCCACTATTTTGTGAATTGTAGGGAACACCCTCATCAATAGCGATCTATTAGACTTTGCTGGGGACACCAGGATCAGACATAGATTACTGGGCCCTATTTGGTTTACCTTGCCATGTGTCAAATTTTGTAATCAACTAGAATTGAGTCCTGTAATAAGTTGAGATTAGTTGATTTATCTCAACCCTCAACCTAGTCAGTTTTTGAGTCCTATACATCAATTATGAGTCCAGTATAAGCCCGATCTTTATACAAGAGAGGAGGTCATCCTATTTTAGAGTTCCACCAGGCCACATCCAGGAGTCAGAGGTCGCTACATCAGCCCATTGGATTTTATGTGACAACCAAGGATCCAAGATGCTTCCAGAAATCCTGATTCTTTCCAAATATCCTCTAGATGCCCAGATTCCTCCCCAAATGCCAGAGCATATTCCTAAACTAGGACATCCATGATTCTAGAGGTCCACATGCATCCCATCCCAAAGAAATCAAGCCCAAGTGCCAAGCCTAAGCCCTTAAGAAGCAAGATTCCAGGGAATATTCCTGCTACCAAGCTACCAGGCCATCCCAGCTTCCAGAGGCCCAAACCCATGCACCTAAGTCCCTTTGGACTGGCCCCTTGTTGCTCCTACAAGCCCAACATGCCCCCTAGGCATCCTTGAAGTGTTGACCATGTCCAAAGAGGTTTGACCAAGTCCAAGTTGAAGAGAAGAAGGAGAAGACCAAATTTTTTCCTAACCTAGTTGGGATTTCTAATCCTTTTAAACTTTGTAATTCTAACCTGGCTAGGAAAGGACTTGTATTCAAATTTTGAAGAGGACTTGTAACCCAAGTGTAACCATGGTTAGTGAGGGCATGGGAACTCTATAAATACCCCACCCTTCCATCTCTTGTAATCATCTCTTTCTTATGAATACAACTTGTAGAAATTTTGAGTTATTGCCTTGTGTTGGTGTTTTGTTTTGGTTCTTTGGTTTTTGTTCATGTGCTTGGACGAATTCCTTGCTGCCCTAGCATCTTTCCATGTACTAAATCACTGCCATCCAAGCCTTCACACATCCAAAAAGGAGTGCCCTAGACCACCAAGCAAGGAGATCTTCAACAAGCTTCAAACAACCCAGCTTCTGATGGGAATTCTCCCAGGGTGCCGGGAATCATGCAGCATGCGGAAGTGAATTTCAAAACTGAAATTCTAAGCATGAAACCCTAATTAGCAAGAAAACCCTAATTCCCAGGAACCCCTCATAAAATACCAATCAACAAAACATAAATGAAGTCAGAATACATACCTGGATCATTGAAATCCAATCCTTTCCATGAGGCTCACAAGTGCAAGCCCTCTAACGGTGATCTACATGAGAATGGTACCAAGAAAAAATCCCTACTGGGGTTGCTTGCTTCAACAGGACTCTTTTATCAACCTTTTGAGATTTGACCACTGTAGGACACCCTGTCCTACTGTAGACTCTTTGGACACAGTCCTAAACCACTCTTGGTTTTAGGACATCCCTTTTCTAGGGCCTCTTAGTCTTATGTCCTAAAACTAAGCCTTGTCCTAGTAGAAAAGACCTTGTCTTAACAAGACAAGTCTTGTCCTAAAGTAAGAAGGAGGGAGCAAGAAGTGGAAGAACACTTAGAATATCTTTACAGTGTAAAGAATATCTGAAACTCATATCACCATCCCTATTTATAGTTTTAAGAGGGGCGTGTGATATATCTTCTAACAGGTTATCAGATATGATTTTTCAAGACTAAAAATCATATCCAATATGTCTCCTCATGCACCAAAAGACATATTGGCATCCGTCCATTTTCCTGGACAATCTGTGACATGCCACATGGAAAGTATAGGTCTTTGGGAAGCCAAGAGGTGCCTCTTTAATCTCCAAACATCGGAGAATATGAAAAGTCTTAAAAGTAGGACTCTGCTTTAGGGCACGTGCCACATGAAGAGACGCATCTCTTCATACATGCTATTTCTTTGATTTCTTTTTCACACCCTTTCAAAAAGGGCCTTGACTAGTCAAACATGTCCAAGAGGCATGGGGAAAGATGAGAAGGCACCCTCTTGAAATGAAACACTTCAGTGTTTCATCTGCAGAAGGACTTTTGTCCTTCTGCACGCACCTTCATCTCCCGCGCACGCCAAGAGGTACCAATAATCTTGTGGTCAACTTTATCCACACCCCATGCAACCTTTGACTAGTAAAAGCATATGCAATATGTGTGTCAGAAAAAAGAGCATTAAGTCCTCTTTCCATTCATATAAATATTTTTCAGATTAAAGGACTATAAACTCTTCTAGGCCTTTTTGAATGCCAAGGTGTCATTTTGGCATCTAGAGTCCCAACTCAAATGGACTCTTCAATAAGACGTCCAAAATACCAAAATAAAATCATATCAAGCTCTCATTTGGCTATCCCTACTTAGGACTCAACCTAATTTAGTTTTCCCTTAATTAGGTTAGCCTAATTAGCAAGCAACCGGACACAATCCAATTGGGTTAGGAATTGGGTTAGCCAACATATGCTAGTATGCAATCTGGCTAACCAATTAGGATCCCATGACCCTAATTAAACCATGAGTGGCTTCCTTGGCCAACTCTCTATTATGTGTGACCCATTGGGATCCACATCTAGCCATTAGTAGGTTTATGTATGAGTCGATTCGATCCAATCGAACTCGATTAACCTAATTAGGTCAAATCGGCTCACCTAATTGTCCAATTCGAATCACACATCGAATTGACTCATAAAACCAATTCAATTGGTTCATGAAAACCCACAAGACAAGATTGATGTATAGCAATATATCATGCCTACCCGAAAGATGAGGAATTTGGTGAAAATTAACAAAATATCCTTCAATAGTAAGTTACCGTGCAATTCAATCTTTCGATCTCCCATTATCCCGATTAAGTGATGAGTATGGAAAAATGTCAAACCCTAATACTTAATCATACCGAATCTTAGCTTGATCATGAGGACTCAGCTGATGACTAATTAGAAGCCACTTCTAATCTCATCCCACTTTGCAAAGATTCCTTGAGTCACTAATCGAAGAGATTACACGGGATAACATATCCTCTTATCAGGATTGATCAATTCCTTGTTGGCCACTCATATCCTTCGTACACCTTCCACCATACCCAGAACACCCCGTACATGTCGCAATGCCATGAATGAGTATGAACCAAAGTATGGCTTATTGTGCATAAGGAACCATGGTGACCTCAGGTCTGAAGATCACATGCACAACTTCTACTATGGGACCTATCTTTTGACAAGGAGTAAGACTTTCATAAGATATTCCCAGTGTGGATCAATTCAGTGTACTTATAACCTAATGAGCACCCTTATCCTTCTATTAGTGTCTCTACACAAGTGGCTGTGAGACCAACCACCCTCATCAACTGAGCATACATAGGATAAGCTAGTTTTACCAGATTCATCGATCCCTGAATCGATGGTCCAATGACTAGGAACATTCTAGATTAGGGTTTATAGGAAATTAGGTCTCACTATTATGAACTCCATCATAATCCTAATTCCATTGCCCTACTCTATGGGGTTCATCATAATCAATAAAAACATGACACAGCAATATATGATGAATCAGATGCCTTCAAGTTTTTATGAAAGTATGTCATGCATGAGCTGGAAGTTTACAAAAAGGCCCTCATAATGATTGGCTCATAGGGTACTTTTCTATCAAACTCCAACTTGTACTAAAGCCAATCGCCCTTGTATTTTATGCCCATATAATCTAAGTGATGATCTAACTGCTGCTTGGCTAAAGCTTTAGTGAATGGGTCTGCTATATTCTTCTTTGTGTCAACTTATTCAATGATGACATATTGTCTTTCAATGATCTCTCGAATGAGGTGGAACCATCTTAGAATGTGCTTGGACTTGTGATGAGACCTTGGTTCCTTAGCTTGTGCAACAGCTCCAGTGTTATCACAGTATAATGGCACTGGCTGTTGTATATTAAGAACCATGCTCAATTCTATGATGAATTTCTTCATCCAGACAGCTTCCTTTGTGGCTTCGCTAGTAGCTATGTAGTCTACCTTAGTGACTAAGTCAGCTACTGTTGGTTGCTTTGTACTTTTCCAACTCACTGCACCACCATTCAGGGTAATGACATACCCCGATGTGGATTTTCTATCATCTGGATCTAATTGAAAACTAGAATCTATATATCCTTCTAGTTTTAACTCAGATCCTCCATATACTAGAAAAATATCTTTAGTCATTCTCTGGTACTTAAGAATATTTTTCACAGCTCTCTAATGATCCTCTCCTAGATCTGCCTAAAACCTGCTCACTATGCCCAAGGCATATGCAACATCAGGTGTGGTACATAACATGGCATACATTATCGATCCTACAGCCGAAGCATAAGGAATCATAGCCATCCTCTCTCTTTCTTCTGATGTCTTAGGAGTCTTTTTCTTAGAGAGATGTATGCTTTGACTTATAGGTAAGTAACCTTTCTTACTTCCATCCATGTTGAATCTCTTCAACACTAAGTCAATATACCTGGATTTGGATAAGCCTAGCATCCTTTTGGATCCATCTCTATAGATCCTTATACCTAGTATCTAGGATGCTTCTCCCAAATCCTTTATGGAAAATATTGAATATAGCCAAGTTTTAACCGATTGCAACATTAGGATATCATTCCCAATGATCAGTATGTCATCCACATACAAAACTAAGAAAACAATGGCACTCCCACTTTTCTTCTTATACACACATGGTTCATCTACATTTTTGATAAAACCAAATCCTTTGATTGTTTCATCAAAATGGATGTTCCAACTTCTCGATGCTTGCTTAAGTCCATAAATGGACTTCTTTAACTTGCATACCTGGTTTAGTCTCCCAATTGAGACAAACCCCTCTGGCTGTGACATATAGACTTCTTCCTCAAGGTTTCCATTGAGGAAAGCAGTCTTTACATCCATTTTCCATATCTCATAATCATGGTATGCTGCTATGACAAGCAGTATCTGAATGGACTTAAGCATGGCTACTGGAGAAAATGTTTCATCATAGTCTGTACCATATTTTTATCTAAAACCTTTTGCTACCAGCCTAGCCTTATAGGTCTCAACTTGACCATCTGCTCCAATCTTCTTCTTGAAAACCCATTTACACCCTATCGGGTTAATTCCTTTAGGTGGATCTACCAAGGTCCAAACTTGATTTGAATACATGGAGTCCATTTCAGATTTCATGGCACCAAGCCACTTGTCGGAGTCCCTACTCTTGATAGCTTTCGAATAGGTCATAGGATCATCATCCTGTATGATACTGGGTTCATTATCATACCCGATGACAAAGCCATATCTGAGAGGTGCTCCCCGCACCCTCTCTAACCTTTGGAAAGGAGGTGTATATTATGGCTGTTCTTGATCCACGAGAACCTTTGGTTGAGGAACTTCACTTGAAGGCTCATCGGTCTGTTGGTTCTATTCTTCACACAACTCAAGTAAAGAATCACTACATCCTTCTTGGATAAACTCTTATTCCAAGAATGTAGCATGCCTACTAACAATTATCTTTTGCTCAGTAGCATTATAAAAGAGGTATCCCTTACCTTCTTTTGGATAACCAACAAACTTAAACTTGTCATCCCTAGCACTTAACTTATGTCCAAAATTATTCATGACATAAGCATGGAAATCCCAAATCTTTAAGTATTTAAGACTTGGTTTTTTACCATTCCATAACTCAAATGGAGTGCTACTTACTGACTTAGATGGAACTCTATTTAATATATATGCTGCAGCCTCCAGAGCATGTCCCCAAAATAAAATGGGAAGATCTGTGAAGCTCATCATGGACCTCACCATGTCCAACAAGGTGCAATTTCTCCTTTCTGCCACTCCATTTAACTGGGATGTATAAGGAGGGATCCATTCAAAAATAATGCCTTTGTCCTTGAGATGGTTCAAAAACTTATTAGACAAGTATTCCCCTCCTGGATCAGACCGAAGAGCCTTAATACTAAGTCTAGTTTGTTTTTCAACCATACTCTGATATTCTTTAAACTTATCAAAGGCTTTGGACTTGTGTTTCATAAGATATACATAACCGAACCTTGATAAATCATCAATAAAAGTGATGAAATAAGAATATCCTCCTCTGGCCTAAGTTGACATAGGTCCACACACATCAGTATGTACAAGACCTAACAATTCAATTTCCCTTTCTCCATATCCAGTGAATAGAGATTTGGTCATTTTTTCTTTGTGGCAAGACTCACAAGTTCCTAATGATTGAAAATCATCAGGGTCAAAGTAATCTTCTTTGACTAACTTATTTATCCTTGACTCACTGATATGACCTAACCAGCAATGCCAGAAATATGTCACATTGACATTATCTCTTTTTCTCTTCTTGTCATCTACAAGAAGTATTTCATCATTGAGTACTAAAGTTAGAAGACCATTCACAAAGCAAACATGTCCAAATAGTATATTATTATGAAGAATAGAGCAGCCACTACATTTTTACACTTATTTTATATCCTTGTTGTAACAACAAGGGTATAGAAATAATATTTTTTACAATATTTGGCACATCGTAGCATTCTTCAAACCTTATGATATTACCCCAAGGTAATAACAGAAGATAGGTGATCACAACTTCAGCATATATGGGTTCTCCACTTGTCCCAAATAATTTGAAGTCACCTTTCTTCAAATTTCTAATTCTATGGAGTCCTTGTAAAGATTTACAAATATGTGACCCACATGCGGTAATCTAATACCCATGAATTAGAAATAGATTCACTCAATGATAAATTGGTTTATATCATGTACAAACCCCTAGATGCACCACGTGCATCTAGCTTCACATTTGCAAGACAAGTCATGCAATCCTTCTTCTAATACCCAAACATGCTGCAATGAAAACAGGCTCTATCAGCCTTCTACCAAAACAATCCACATAGTTTGAACCAGTTAACTTGTTGGCATCCAAGATGCCATGCAATGATAAATTTGAAGCCATAAAAATAGATGTCCTAAGAACAATATCAGCAGACCATTCAAGATGACATTCATAACTAGATAAGGACTTTCTATCTGATTATGTCTTCCACTATTTTTTTCAAATACCATAACTCTCAACTATGGTAAGCGAGAAACCTTTCTTGGTTTCCTTAGTGGGGTAGAGATCCTTATTCCTCATGAGTGCCTTGTGTATGCACAACAAACACACATGAGTTCAAAGGTAGGACAACATTTCCAATTGCAACCCGTGCAATTCTCAACAATTATCTTTGCCTCTAGGACACTTATGGCCTTCAGTGTACACAACAAACCATAATGTCTTAATTTAGTTGAACCCTTCATTTCCATATAGCCATGATTAAATAATGTTGCCCTTGTGTGTGCACAACAAATCAATATTTCCAACCATGCCATAAAGCACTAAGTGCACCAAGATAAATCTTATATCAAACCTAGAGTAGGCCTTGTGTATGCACAACAAACCTACTATAGTCTTGACATAAATTTGGCTTAGCATGAAGGAAGGCAAAATATAGTACACTTAACCAATAAGCATTACCAAATTAAGATTTAGATATGACCAAATTGGCCAGGTGAGTGGAAGGGGTGAGGGGGTCCCTTCGTTGCTTTCCTTAGACACCAATTATATTAGCCAGGTCAGTCAACGGAACCAATTAAAAATCTCATTCCCTTTACCTTCCCAGAACCACTTGCTTAGACACCAATCGACAGATCAAACCCTAATTGGTTTTGCATCATGACTAACTTTTTTACTATGACTAAATATGATTTTTATGAGGGCTTTGATAGTCTCAAAAACATATTCTAAATTATCATGATTACTATGCTTATAACTTATATAAACATGTAACATATCATCATAACATAACATGTTATGTTAAACAAGCATATTATAACTAATATGCAAATCAAGGCATGATAGATACATAAAGAAACCAAAAATCATACATATGAGTTTAGTCGAATCGACTCGACAGGGTTCAGGTCAGCTCCACAGAGTTCGGGTCGACTCGATAGGGTTCGGGTCGGCTTGACAGTGAAATTTCATAAAACTCCAAAAATGATTCATAACTGGTATGCCACAAGGATGGCTCTGACACCACTGATGGGAATTCTCCTAGGGTGACGGGAATCATGCAGCATGCGGAAGTGAATTTCAAAATTGAAATTCTAAGCATGAAACCCTAATTGAGAAGAAAACCCTAATTCCCACGAACCCCTCATGCAATACCAATCAACGAAATATAAATAAAGTCAAAATACATACCTGGATCACTGAAATCTAGTCCTTTCCTTGAGGCTCACAAGTGCAAGCCCTCCAATGGTGATCCACATGAGAATGGTACCAAGGAAGAATCCCTACCGAGGTTGCTTGCTTCAACAGGACTCTTTTATCAGCCTTTGAACATTGACCAATGTAGGACACCCTGTCCAACTATAGGGCTTTCTGGACACAATCCGAAACCATTCTTAGTTTTAGAACATCCCTCCTCTAGGACCCATTAGGCTTATGTCCTAAAACTAAGCCTTGTCCTAGAAGAAAAGACCTTGTCTTAACAAGACAAGTCTTGTCCTAAAGTAAGAAGGAGGGAGGGAGAAGTGGAAGAACACTTAGAATATCTTTACGGTGTAAAGAAGATCTAAAACTCATATCACCGCCCCTATGTATAGTTTTAACAGGGGCGTGTGATATATCCTCCAATAGATTATCATATATGATTTTTTAAGACTGAAAAATCATATCCAATATGTCTCATCATACACCAAAAGACATATTGGCATCCGTCCATTATCCTAGACAAGCTTTGACTTGCCACATGGCAAGTACCAGTTCCTGGGAAGCCAAGAGGTGCCTCTTTAATCTCCAAACACCCGAGAATATGAAGAGTCCTAAAAGCAGAAGGACTCTGCTTTAGGGCATGCGCCACATGAAGAGATGCGTCTCTTCATGCATGATTTTGCTTCCATCCTGGTGGGGGCACCAGGCTCAGAAAGAAGAAGCTTCAACTAATACCAAGTTCTTTATGGATTGAGACTAGGAACTCAAGTCTCGTATAATCCTGTATGTTTATTGAGTCATGTTTTATTTTCTTTTGGGATTTTAAAGTTCAATTAGAATTCAATCAAGAGTTCAATTAGAGTCAATTAGGCTTTGTACTGAGTCAAGTTCAAGAGCTACTTGAAATTGGGCCAGAAACTTTCATTGAGAGTGAACATATTTTCGAGTGTCCACCACCAACCCGACCTGAGCGGAGAGAGAGGATTAAGAGAATCCTGGATGACAAGACCATTACTACCAGGAATAAGGAGTATCAGCGATACCTGGTTCAATGGCAGGGTAGACCTGAGTCCGACAACTCTTGGATTACTCGAGAGGACCTGCAAAAACTTAACCCAGACTTGTTCGAGCATTACCAGGCCAAAACTGAATCATACTCGACTGAGTCAAGTTCTGCCCACCCCAGGAGAATTGGTGTGGACACCAGAAATCGAAAGAAACTTCACTCCAATAAGGTTAGCCTTATCCCAATTTGGATCGAAGATAATTAGGTTACCTTGTATTCTTTAGTTCAAAAATGTTTTATTTTCAAGAGCCATTTCCTTTTCAATAGTCCTGTAAATGTTTTATTTTCAAGAGCTATTTTCTTTTCAAGAGTCCTGTAATTAATCAAGAGTGTTTATTGAGTCCTGTAATTACCTTTAAAAAAAAAAAAATTCATTTCCTGTAAGTCCGTTTCAAGTTTTAAAGTTTAGGTCAGTCAAGTCAGTTCAGTTGAGTTAAGTCTATTTTAGTTAATCAAGTCTTAAAGCAATGAAAGCCAGCAACAAGACTCAAATTCTGGATCCCAGAATTTGACCACATGAAGAAGAGAAGATACATCAACCAAGCAAGAGAAAAGGACCATCAACTAGGACCACTTGGCGCCACATGTCATTCCTTATCCAAGTAGAAGACCATCTCATCATCAGGCGCCACCTAACTAGCCACCTCATCACTCTTTGGCGCCAACAAGGAAGATTCAAATTCAAGGAGGTTGGCCACACCCCTCCAAGTCCTCCACCAAATCCTCCAACCCCCCCATCCCTCCAAACTCTCCACCAAATCCTACAACCCCCCTTGTAATCCTCCTCAATTTGGGGAGTTTTTAAATTTCAAAAGCTAGCTTTGCGAGGCTATTAAAGGCCTTGGACGCCCATTGTAAAGGGGATTGATTTTGGGAATGAATGAAAATTGAAGTTGAATTTTGGAAGTAGAAGTTGTCTTGTATTTTTTTTCCTTATGTGAAAGTTTCCCATCCTCTTCCTCCATGCCAAAGCCATTCTTTTCTCCTAGCAAAGCATCTTCCAAGCTCACATGAAGGCATTGGAGTCAGCCAGATCTTCTCAAATTTCTATTCTTAGTTCATAAATTCTCCCATCCCTTCTATATATTCTTATCCTTATTCCTTAACTTTGATCTTCATTGCAGGGTCCTTCGAAGTCTTTGAGTTGTGAACCGGGTTCACCTTGACAAAGAACCAACAAGCTGAAGCCCCAAGTCCAGGGTTCTGATCTCTGTTATCCAGGTTCTTCAGTTCTGAGCATTGGTAGTTTCAAGGTATGAATCAAAAAAGGTTGGAAAGCTCATCAAGGTAAGTCCACAATCATTAGCCCCTATTATCTTGATCTTCTTCCTTCTTAGTTTAGGATTGTGTCTAATCAAGTAAAAATCCCACTTCTTATAATCCTTAAGTCTTATTATGATGAGTACAATGCTAGTGTAATTAGGTTTCATTGCTCTACAAACTATATTCAAAACATTAATCATATGCTTGCCGCATCAAATTGGTATCAGAGCATGGTTGCATTAGGGTAGAATAGTTTTCTTTAAATCCAAGCAAGATCTAAAATTCACGCCTCCTGAGCGGGTGTACTCTAGTATACTGTCACGACCCATGGGAATAATAAGCCCCTGGCCGGACATGAATTTTTTTTAGATTGAAGTTTGGGTAAGCCATTGCACTTGTTTGATTAGGTTCTGTTTTTCTGAAAATTTGCATCTATTTACTGTAATCCATCTGCAGCTCCAAAGGCATGTCACTAATTTTTTATTGAAATATTTTTTTTCTTGTTCTGTTTTAAGTCTGTTATCACCATATTAAATTTTATCATCAGAAAAAAATTATAAAAAAAATTAAAATTTTTGCAGTTTGACATTATCATTAGGGTTCTGTTCTATCCTTTTTATTTATCTTCATTTGTAGGATCTTCTTAGAGTAGTATTGATTTTAGTTTTAAAATTTCTTTCATCTACATTGAAACATTTAAGTTAGGAATCCTCTGTGAATTTTTCAAAATTTTTGAACATTTTTTTCATTACATTTTCCACACCACTTTCAAACTGCAACACACTTCTGCAGCACCTTTGCATTTCATTCATCTCATGAGATATCAAATTAAGGGCATCAATTTGACATAGGTTCAGGGTTTCATCACCTGTCCCTAGCCCAAAAATCACCAACCAGCATATCGATCCCAGCCCGTTAATTAAAATTGAGTAGAACGTTAATTGCCCTAGTGGGTTAGGGACACCAACAAGTTGGGTTCAGGTTAGGGTCAAGTTAACTGTGTCAGCTAATTGGTGTGTGCTTAGTGGCTTGGTGTCTAGGATTGGTGCATCAGGGCTTGTGATTTGGTCCGTCTACCTGGCCAATCTCAGATTGGTGTCTAAGGTTGGCAATCAGGGACCTTCACTCCCCACCACCTACCTGGCTAAGTCCCATAAGTACTTCTAGCTAGTTGGTTCACTTAATTAGACCTCTAATTTGTGCTCTAGGTCTAGGAAACCGTAGCTCGAGCTTGAGTCTACTTGCATGCATGAAAACTAGATCAGAAGCCTCATATTCACTAGTCCAGACCCAGTCCAGTGTAGCCATGGACCCGAATCTTAAAACCATGCTGAAAGGTCTAAATGATCTAATGGCCCAATTGAACCAAATGCTGGCTAAACAATTTTTCTTAGACCAACCAACTCCTACTATCCCATTAGCTCATATGAATGATAAGAGTAAAAACCCTGAAGTACAAGTTGAGTTCATGAATACTCAAGACTTAGGATATCCTCAAACTGAAGGGCTAGGGAAGGAAGAAGGCAAGTTTGAACCTAGTAAATATGTGTATGAGACTGACATAAGTTTAATAGATGAATATGAAGGGGAAGACTGTGAAGAGAACACCTTTAGTACCTTACCTGAGGAAACCTTTGGTAAAGAAAAGATTATTGAGCCTAGTCCTGAAACATTAGAACAACCAAAATTTAGTGAGGACTTGGTTCCCGTAAGACAATGCCCTCAGGAAGAACCCAATACTTTAGCTTCAACACAAGAACTTCTTCAGTTACTTGAGAAGAACCCAATCATTATTTTAGAAGACTTTGCCGATGACCTTCAACTACCTAGAAGCATCCCGCCCATCAATCAATATTCAAATCTTAAGGAAATCATGAGTAACCAAGGTCTGTTTCAAGATTCTCCTAAATTATCCCAAGACTCAGATTCCTATTTCCTACCTTTCCTTAAGTCTTATCCTAATTTTAGAGCCATTAAGTTTCATTTTGATGAGATTACTAGGTGCATGAGCCTTTAAAGCCTATTCCTTTTGCTACCTACTTTTGGAAAACCTTATGGCATTTGCTAGGATCCATAGTAAATTCTCATGTGCATACCAGACCAGGGTCAAACCTAGAGAGTCATTAATCTGTTAGGTTTAGTAGAAAGAAAGTCAAGGAATTCTATGAGAGAGATCATGTTCCCATCCGGGACTTTCAAGAAACTACATACCCGTGGTGCAGGCCCCTTTAAAGTCCTAAAGAAGATTAGATCTAATGCTTACATATTGGAATTACCTTCAGACCTAGGTATCAACCCGACCTTCAATGTCTCAGACTTGATAGAATATAAGGAACCCATGATGATACCTAGTGACCCTTTTGGGCCTGACCATATTTTTGAGAGTGAACCATTACCCGAGTATCCACAAACAACCATTCCTAAAAAATAAGAGAAAACTGAACAAATCATGGATAATAAGATTGTCACTACCAGAAACAAGGATTACTATCGATATTTGGTCCATTGGCAAGGGAGACCAAAAATCTGACGACTCCTGAATTGCTAGAGAGGACCTGCAATGATTGGACCCGGACTTATTTGAACAATATCAAAGCCAGGCTGAACCATACTCGACAGGGTCGAGTTCCTCCCACCCGTGAAGAATTGGTGGGGGCACCAGGCTCAGAAAGAAGAAGTTTCAACTAATACCAAGTTCTTTATGGATTGAGACTGGGAACTAAAGTCTCGTATGAGTCCTGTATGTTTATTGAGTCCTGTTTTATTTTCTTTTGGGATTTTAAAGTTCAATTAGAATTCAATCAAGAGTTCAATTAGAGTCAATTAGGCTTTGTACTGAGTCAAGTTCAAGAGCTACTTGAAATTGGGCCAGACCAGCTTTACTTGGAATGCCAGATCATCATGGACCACCGGTGCCAACTCATCACCAGAGGACGTCACATCACCTTTGCCATGTCATCTCCAAGGGGCACCATGGAGAAGGATGCGCCATGTCACCATGCCACCTTGCCATGCCACATCATTGCCACCTCACCTGCCACATGGCATCATTCAAATTTTAAATTACATGAAAGCTACAAGTGGTCGACCAAGGAGTGTTTTCAAATTCAAAGGAGGTCAGCCAACTCCATCCCCAAATCATGCAACTAGCTCCACCAAATCCTCCACATTTCATGTAACCCCCCCTAATATTTCTCCATGATATGGGGAATTTCAAATTGATTGAAAGGCCATTAAAAGCTACTTGTACGCCCATGGTGGAGAAAAGCTTTTTGGATGAAATGAAATTTAAGTGAAGTAGTAGTTGAAGAAGGTGTTTTTTTTGGTAGTATCCTTTTATTTTCTTTGGATGTGTTTGATTTTCTCTTCTCAAGCTTTTAAGTGTCCAACGCCAACATCCACCTCTAGGGATCCATGCCTCCATCGAAGTTCCCTTGCCTGTTTGGTTTCTTTGTTTTGATATCTTTCAAATTGGTCCCAGTCTAACCCGTTCATTGTGCAGGATCCTTCTACGATTTGGAATTCAAGAAAGGGTTCTCTTGCCAAAGATCAATGTTGAATGAAACTAATTTCTTTGGAATGCCAATCTTCCACTTCAGGGCTAGTTCATCTAAGAGCTTCAATGGATCTACCAGGGAGTGATCATCTTGGATAAATAACACCTCCTAATCTCTTAAGTCTGAGTTATTGAAGATCGTTGCTAAGGTTTAAATTCAATATTCATTAGCCCTAATATTCTCTAGGATTTAAATAACTACATCACGGCGTAAGTTCCAAATTTTAGTGCTCCTTCCATAACTTTACCTTAGTACTTTTGATCTGAAATTTAGTACCTGTTAATAGGCTTCATTGCTCTCATTTCTCAATCCATCATTTAGATTGCATTCTCTTCATCGTGCTGCGTCACATCCCTTTTTCACGCCCTTTCAAAAAGGGCCTTGACTTGTCAAACATGTCCAAGAGGCATGGGGTAAGATGAGAAGAAACCCCCTTGAAATGAAACACTCCAGTGTTTCATCTGTAGAATGACAAAAGTCCTTCTGCGCGCACCTTCATCTCCCACGCGGGCCAAAAGGCGCCAAGAATCTCGTGGTCAAATTTATCAACACCCCATGCAACCTTTGACTAGTTAAAGCATATGCAATATGGGTGTTAAAAGAAAGAGCATTAAGTCCTCTTTCCATCTATATAAATATTTTTTAGACCAGAGGACGATAGACTCTTCTAGGCCTTTTTGAATGCCAAGGTATCATTTTGGCATCTAGAGTCCCAACTCAAATGGACACTTCAATAAGATGTCCAAAATACCAAAATAAAATTAGACCAAGCTCTGATTTGGCTATCCCCACTTAGGACTGAACCTAATTTAGGTTTCTCCTTAATTAGTTTAGCCTAATTAGCAAGCAATCGGACCCAATCCAATTGGGTTAGGAATTGGGTTAGCCTACATATGCTAGTATGCAATCTGGCTAACCAATTTGGACCCCATGACCCTAATTAAACCATGAGTGGCTTACTTGGCCAACTCTCTATTGTGTGTGACCCATTGGGTTCCACATCTAGCCAACAGTAGGTTTAGGTTTGAGCCAATTCGATCCAATCGAACCTGATTGACCTAATTTGGTCAAATTGGCTGACCTAATTGTCCAATTCGAATCACACATCGAATTGACTCATAAAACCAATCCAATTGGCTCATGAAAATCCACAAGATAAGATTGACATCTAGCAACGTGTCATGCCTACACGGAAGATGAGGAATTTAGTTAAAATTACCAAAATACCCTTCAGCAGTAAGTTACCATACAATTCAATCTTTCATTCTCCTATTATCCCGATTAAGTGATGGGTATGGATAAATGTCAAACCCTAACAATTAATCATATCGAATCTCAGCTCGATCATGAGAACTTAGCTGCTGACTGATTAGAAGCCACTTCTAATCTTATCCCACTTTGCAATGATCCTTGAGTCACTCATCGAAGAGATTACACAGGATAACATATCCTCTTACTAGGATTGATCAATTCCTTGTTGGTCCACTCACATCCTTCGTACACCTTCCACCATACCAAGAACACCCCGTACATGTCTCAATGCCATTAATGAGTATGAACCAAAGTATAGCTTAGTGTGCATAAGGAACCATGGTGACCTTAGATCTGAAGATCACATGCATAACTTCTACTCTGGGACCTATCTTTTGACAAGGAGTAAGACTTCAATAAGATAGTTATGGTGCCGATCAGTTCAGTGTACTCATAACCTAATGAGCACCTTTATCCTTCTATTAGTGTCTCTACACAAGTGACTGTGAGACCAAACACCCTCATCAATTGAGCATACATAGGATAAGCTAGTCTTACCAGATTCATAGATCCCCGAATCGATGGTCCAATAACTAGAAACATTCTAGATTAGGGTTTATAGGAAATTAGGTCTAACTATTATGAACTCCATCATAACCCTAATTCCATTTCCCTACTCTATGGGGTTCATCATAATTAAAAAAAACATGACATAGCAGTATATGATGGATTTGATGCCTTCAAGTTTTTCTGAAAGTATGTCATACATGAGCTGGAAGTTTATAAAAAGGCCCTCATATTGATTGGCTCTTAGGGCACTTATCTATAAGCTTCTAATTCCTAACCTGATTTCTTCTAAACCTAGTTTCGTTTCTTTTTCTTACTTGCTATTTTGATTGACCCTTGATGTTTTACAAGGTCCCCGAGGTGCTTCCCCTCCCTTGAGGAGGCCTTCTTTGCTGCTTGGACCGCTCAGATCAGCCATCAGATTCGAGGGAAACAAGGCTTCTTCTTCCAATCTCCGATTAGAGTTATGAGTGACCCCTGCTGCTATTGGATTTTAATCTCTGACTGGTAGAGACCTTCCCTTCTCTGATTATCTGATTTGATGAAGATAAACTATCCTAAACTGGAAGTTTCTCAACTCTCGGGTCCTGGATATTTCATTGGTTTGCATGAGTATGCCTGCGACCCGATGATTCTTTGCACTGCTAGTCTTTTAGCTAGTTCTTACTTTTCTTTGGAAATCTAGCATGCAAATAAAAATATAAAAATCATAAAAAAAATATTTTACTATTTTCCATGCATGTTTGGTAGTCTTAGAGTCATCCCGCATCAGACTTAGGGGCAAATGTCAATATATTACCGTATTCAGTATTTGAGCATTTAGGGTTAGAAGAACTAAAGACCATGGGAATGACCCTACTACTGGCAGATCAATCATTAAAAGTGCCAAGGGGAATGATAAAGGATTTGCTGATTAAAGTTAGTGACTTTATTTACCTGGTAGATTTTGTGATTCTAAAAGCTAAGCTAGTAACGAATCCAAAAAGTAACATCCTACCTATATTAGGTAGACCATTTTTGGCCACAGCTAATGTCCAAATCAATTACCAAAATGAGATAATGAAACTTTCCTTTGGAAATATGTCAATCGATCTGAATATTTTTAATCTCACCAATACAAATCAAGTGACAAAATTGAATTGTGTTCAGCATAATATCTATGATCTGATTGACCTTAGCAATGAAGAGCTTGACCTGGAACTCTAGATAAAAAAAGATGGGGAGGAATTTAATAAGGTTTCTACAATTAATGAAAAATCAAGATTGGAACCTCCAATTAAACCACTCGAGGCAATGCCCAAACCATCAATGGAGGAAGCACCCAAATTGGAACTGAAATCACTTTCCAAGCACCTTAAATATGCATACCTAGGTTCTTTAGAAGCCCTGCTAGCAATCATTTCAGTAGACCTAGACTCCATACAAGAGAGGGAATTGTTAGATATCCTTAAAAAAATAAGGAAGCTTTATGAGGACCATGGTTGATATAAAGGAAATCTGCCCCTCGATTGTTCAACATAAGATTCACTTAAAGGAGGAAGCCAAGCATACAAGAGAACCCCAAAGGAGACTCAACTTAGCAATGAAAGAGGTAGTAAAGAAAGAAATTATAAAACTCCTTGACAATGGTATAATTTACCTTATTTTAGATAGTTCATGGATAAGTTTTACGCAAGTGGTACCCAAGAAGTCAGGAGTTTCGGTAATCCAAAATGATATCAATAAAATTGTCTCAACTAGAATTCAAATTGGATGGAGGGTTTGCATTGACTATAGAAAAGTAAATGCAGCCGCTAGGAAGGATGATTTTCCTCTACCCTTTATAGACCAAATGCTAGAATACTTAGCTACGCATGGCTTTTAGTATTTTTTGGATAGATACTATGATTATAATCAGATCACTATAGCCCTAGAAGATCAAGAGAAGATGACATTCACTTGTCCATATGGAACCTTCATCTGTAGATGTATACCCTTTGGCTTGTGTAATGCGCCATCCACTTTTTAAAGATACATGATAAGTATTTTCTCAGATATAGTCGAATGGTTCCTTGAGATTTTCTTGGATGACTTTTTTATCCTTGGGTCTACTTTTTCTGAATGCCTATATCACCTCATACTAGTCTTAGAGAGATGTAAGAAAAAGTATATAGTACTAAATTAAAAAAAGTGTCAATTTATGGTGAAGGAAGGCATAGTCCTTGGCCATGTGATTTCAAAAAGGTGTATATAAGTATATAATACCAAGGTAGATCTATTTGCAAATCTTCCTCCACCTAAATTAGTCAAAGAAATTAGATCATTCCTTAGGCACGCTAAATTTTATAAAAGATTTATCAAAAATTTTAGCAAAGTAGCTCGACCATTAAATAATCTATTAGCCAAAGAAGTTAAATTTGACTTTACATCTGAATGTCTCAAGTCCTTTGAATATCTAAAGAATGAATTAACTTCAGCCCCAATTATTCACCCACCCGTATGAACTTAATCTTTTGAGCTCATGCGTGATACATCTGATCATGCCATAGAGCGGTACTAGATCAAAGAATAGATTTTAGAGCAGACAGTTCATGGTAGACTGACTGCTTGGTCTATTGAAGTGGGGAGTAGTTCATGGCAGCCATTAACCCCAATCCATGGGCCCATTTCATCGACCATTTCCCTCTTATGCTAATTTTTCAGCAATCCGAGCTCCCATTGCTGGCCATCCACCATCCGAGAGAACTCAACACCAGAGGAGCAACCGAGAGGCCATCCAAGGCTAGAAGAGCAGCCAGAAAGCCATCACGATCTAGCCTTCCTTCAAGGAACCCATGTTGCTGTGGCTCCTCGCTGATTCTCCACCCTACTGCTGTGCTAGCCACCAACACCTTCCCCATTGAATGAAGCTATCATAACTGGTCATACTCTACTAATCACTTCTACTTTGTCCATAGCCTCTTGCCCATCATAATCACCATGTGCAACTACCCATCACCATGGTTGGACATGTTGAGTTTCTTCCATTACCATTGCTATTGTCCGCCTATCGCTATCACCAATTGGAGAAGCCACTACTGCTCCTTCCTACTCTACCCATGGCTCCTTCCTGGCCGTCATCACCTCTTGGTCAAGCCCATTCTTCCCATCACCATGGTCCACTTCCTTTTCAACCACCACTCGCCACCAACCATCGCCGTCCACCCACTACCCAAGTCACTAAATGGAGAGGCCATTGAGATTTGTCAACAGTAGTATTCGATTGGAAAGAGGAGATCTCAGGCATCCAAGATTTGATCTAGAAATTGGTCAAGGATTCAATTTACCAGAGAAGGAAGGAAATCATCGATCACCCATCAAGTAACAAATCGAATGGCCAAGAATGTTTTTCATGATATATGGTTGATTTTGACTCATATTGACTCTTAATTTGACCAGGAGAAAGCTCTTGACAAGTTCTATAAAAGGAGGGCCCTAGGTAGTAGTCTAGGCATTAGTTTCATAGAAAAAATTTTATTAATTTATTTTTTTGCTCGCTTGTTTAGATCATTGTATTAGGCTTGGAAAAGAGAAAAAATTATGGAGGACATGCTTGCGATAGCAATGCATGGCTAGATTCCTTCAATCTAGGATGAAGATAAAGACTGCAACTAGATTTTTATATTTCTTCTTGTAACTGATTCTTATGCAATAAAAAAATCATGCTTTTTCTTTATATATCTTTTAATTTATTTTTCTAACTAAGATTTTGATCTAACATACATGGCCTACCTCTTTATTGATGTGTCATGATGTTCAAATATGGTACATACCTAAGAGAGGTAGATCATAGTATGGTAGATTAAATCTCTAATCTTGTAATTAATTTTGATAGTTTATACTCTAAATGGATGCATCGTGATCTTCGGATATGGCCCATACCTAACAAGAATAAATTACATTAACACTTAATTGCAAGTATTATTATTATTGCAACATAAAGAAAAGAAAATAAAACCTGTTTGCAAGATGGATTTGGATTCCTAGATTACTTCACTTTTTTCTAGAATTAATTAATTTAAAATTACTTCTTTTAAACCACTATTTTTATCTAATTTTTTTATAATCTATCTTCTTTTCTCTTTTTCATGAAATAATTGGCCTTGATATAAGGATACGATCCATACTCACCCTAGCTATAGTTGTAAGTTAGGTTTCTATTTTTTACCACCCATAATAGTGATCACTTAAACATAAATATGCATTCATGCTTCCAATAAGTATTGTTTATGCCATGAATAAAGAGGGTCTGTTTTAAGATTGCCCTTTTGCAATAGATATATCATTTGGGTTGTCATTTGATCTTACTCCTGATTGTTTGGTCAAATGCAGTTGAGTACTAAACTCTGATACAACTGATTACTTAGTTAGACAACCAAAGGGGGTGAATTATATTTTTTTAAAATTAAAACCTAAGTATGGTGCTACTTGTGAGGTGTGGATAAGTAGAACTTATTAGAAAATATGTCCTATAACCAATCATCTAGACTATAGATGGTTGAATTTATATAATATGTACATGAATCATTGATAAAATAAAAGTAATTTTTTAGTAGTTTTCTTTTTTTGCATTCCTTTGGACTCTTTTGAGATGAATTCCTTAGAACTACTTATTGAAAAATTATGTCCCAAAGCCAATCTTCTAGGCTATAGACGTGTACTACTGATTTTGTAATTATATATAAATTTTAATGAATAAAAGTTATTCTTTTGGCTATTCATCATATTTACATTTTTCTGAAATAAACTGTTGTATGATGGAGTCCTTAGAACTAATTATTTGATATAGAGAGGATATATCAAGTAGTTCTTAAACTGGTTCACAACCGAAGGATACATTGTTGTATGATGATGATGTATTGAGTATAGGTTGTTGTATGTCACATTTGTTGGTTGTCCTCTTAACCAGGAGTGTGGAGACACTGGTGTGACATGCAAGTGAAATGTATAACATCTCAATGAATGTGACCATCTACAGAGCTCTCTTTTGCCAAAGGTTTGCTCGCGAAGGGATAGGGTATAAGTGTCCCTCAAACATGAGATCACCATATAGCTTGCAAGCAACTCACTATACTTTGATGCCGGACTACCTGGATTTCTAATCCAGTGATGAATGATTTCTAGGTGTAGTCAAGTACTTATGGAGCGGTGGTGGATCAAGATGGATTGACCCCTCCAAATAGTTTGGAGTGAAGGACTCGCCATGTCTCAATTTAGCAAAACCTTGGCTATGGTAGTTCTTGTGAGGAGTCACAAAACTTAGTTGAGGCATGATATGGATGAGCCAAATTAGGGTTGGCAGTCAAATCCTAGGTCCTCTTGAGCATTATGAGGTCAAATGGATGAATTTTGCGATAACCATATTTAGAGGTTCTTGAAAGTTGCTATGTAATATTTGACCTATCCGGATGTTGGGTATCATTACTAGATGAGGACTTTGACTGTACTAGAAGTGTTCCAGTGCTACCGGATTGGTGTTTGAACCAATGGGGTCACAACCATAGGAGTTTCTATCTGATCTAAAGGCTGATCAACGATTAAGAATCGTTTGCTATCATTGGCGATCAATATGATTGACCATGTGTCGACACTTGAGGTGTCGACATGGGTTATGACAAGAAGCATTTTTGGAAGTCATTTTTGGATGAGCTGACTTGAACCCTGCTCGAGCCGACTCATTCTGTGTATGGACAAGCTGACTTGACCTCAGCTCGAGCTGACTCATTCTATTTTGTATGAGCCGACTTGACTCCACCCCTACTCGAGCTAACTTGTTCTTATTGAAATAACAGTCAAACTATTCTATGTTTTGGACGAGCCGACTCGACCCTTGCTTGAGTCAACTCATCTCTGCTCGACCAGAAAAACCTTAACGAGATTTTCTAAGAAGCTTTTTGGAAGGTTTTGACTTGGTTTGAATTTTGAATTCAAGCAGTTTTGTTTCCAAACATTCATGATGATTGTCATTTCTTCTTTATGTGGTTAGATCCAAATTGGTGTGCCCTTGACCTTCTCCACCAATCACTCCTCCTTCCTCTTTCTCCCTCTCTGGCTGCCTTATAAAATAAAGGTTGTTTTAGGGGCTGCTGGTTTACTGAGAGAAAAAGTTGAATAACTAAAAGGAAAAGGAATTTTGTGAGAACTTGGGATTGGGTGTGAGAATACCTAGCATTCAAGCTAGGTCTTGGAAGAGAGACAGTTAGAAAGGGTTCCACCTCTCTCATTGTCTTCCAAGAAGAAGAAGATCAGTCCAAAGGATCCCAAGGAGCAGCACTCCGAGGGAGTTGATCAGAGTCGAGCCCCGGTGTGGATACCATAGAGGCCAGACATGTGTGTGGTGGCTCGAGCACTTTACCCTTCTCCATAGCATTCAAAGGTATAATGGTAAGGTACTTTTATATCTTTGATATTTTTTCTTGCTCTAGATGTTATTGCATACTGCATTATTTAATAGAACCTATTGCTGGCAGATTGGTATATCTTTTTGATCGATCTACCAAGCCTTTGCTGTTTGTTTTAAAATTATTTTAAAATACTTTCTTTCTGCCTAGCATGTTTTCCCTTCAAATGGTATCAGAGCCTAGGTTTCTTCGTAGTATTATAATGCTAGCATGCTTAACATCATTGTTTCTCTTAAGTACTTGGATTGAGTGCTTCATCATAGTCATCCGGTCATATGAGAAGTAGGGCTGCAAGACCCTCTCTTTCCATTCAATGGGGTCTCTATCGTGTGTAGGGATGCTGCTTGTGATTACTTATGAAAAAAAAAATAAAGAGAAATGTAGATTAAAAAATATTTAATTTAATGTTATGATCATAAAATAAATTTAGATAATATCTAAGAGTTTTATTTTGATCAGTTTTAATCTCTAACTTTGAATAGTTCAAGTAAGATGTATGAATTGAAGTCACTATTTTCTCCCCTGCAAACGAGCCGACTCGAATCTTGCTCGAGCCGACTGTTTATACAGCAGAACACCTAAACAAACTGGACCATGGGGGGCTAAGAAGCCTCCCGGGACTAGGGCGAACTGACACTAAACCCTAAAATAGCTGAACTCTTTTGGTTTTCAGTTTTCTTGGTGGAGGAACAATGGGATGGAGGATAGGAAACATGGACACTCTAGGACTGGGGACTCACCTTCACGAAGAGACGTCACACCTCTAGGCATCTCACCCACCTCACTACATGTAGTCCAGGGCGTCCCACCCATCTCACTACATGCGGAGCCTAGGGCATCCCACCCAAATCGCTACCTGGGGTGTAAAGAAAATCCCTAAGACCTAGAGGGGGACTCGATGGAAAAGGAGATAATTAGGGCCTCGCGCCCCTCGATGCTCACATGGAGTGAAGGATGTGGAGTCTCACACCCCTCGACACCCATAGGTGAAGGAAAAATGGGCCTTAGCCCAAAATCAGAACCAATGGAAAACCCAAAAATTTAATATCAAACTTATTCATTACAGGGGGAGAGGGGGCCTTTATATAGAAAAACCAAAACCCTCACTTACTTAGCCTACAAGAAACCCAAAAAGGAAAAATAAATTACATCAAAATCCATGCTACATCAATATTGGTACTGATCTGCTCTAAAAAGCATATCGACTTGATGATCTGCTCTGAAAAGCATGCTGCTTGGACTGCTCCAGAAAGTGTGTAGAACCATCTCACGGACATGCATAGAGGGAACGATCTTCGATGGCAACCGGCGGACGGTCGGTGGCCGGGAAGTGGGCGGCGGACGGGGTCAGCGGACGGCGAGCGACGGACGGTCGGCGGTGGTTGCAGGCAGGGCGATGGCATGACACACCCAGGGTGTGCCGTTTGGTCTCCCACGGCCGTGGGGGACCCCTGAGCACCGACAAGGCTCCGGTGGGATGGTGGATGGCCGGACATTGGCTCCGACGGGACGGCGATGGCAAGCGGCAGTGACGAGCAGCGGCGCTGGGGGGCACAGCCCACGGCATGCACAAGCATGCCATTCAGTCTTCCCGCGAGTGTGGGGCCAAGGGCGACAACAACGGCAGCGGCGGCCGAAGGTGGGCCAGTGGGCGGCGGGCGGGCGGTCGGTGGCAGGCCGATGGCAGTGACTGCCGTGGGTGACCGTTGGTCTTCCCAGAGACCGTTCATCTTCCATGCCATGGGTGGCGGTAGATGCCAATTTTCAACAGGGAGCGGGGCCGGCGTGGGCCTACTACGGGCCGACAGGAGCTGCCGTGGGTCAGGCGGCCCGGATTTAGGGGGGCGGTGGGCTAGGGTTCGGGAGTTTTAAAAAAAAGATCCCGGGAGAAGGATGGATGGAAATGGAATAAGGTTGGGATAACTCGGTGATAAACCTAGAATAAAACTAGAATAGTGGGGATAGGTGGAATAGCAGGAATAGAAAATAAAAAAATACGAGAAAATTAAGAAAATGGGAAAAAATATCTAGACGATGGCTGGATCTCCATCATAGCCTCCCATTAAGTGGGATGGTAATTGATCCAATAGTTGGGTGTTCATCGGTAGATCCAAAAATCGGGTGTTCATCGGGCTATTAAAATTGTTGTTCCTAATATGATGGCTCAGGATGACTCTCTTAACAGTGGTCAGTTGGGCTAGCCAAAGTCTAGCTTGACTATTCGTAGTTAGAAGCATTGAATTTTTCTTGTTAATGGTTGGACCTAATCGAGACCTTCAATAGGAGGCCCAAAGGCCGATTAAAGTACACTTTAGGGCAAAAACCTAAATACTAGAGGTTACTTGGATAGTTATCGGTTGAAGAACCTACCTTTAGATGCACATGGGTGGGCCGGCCAAAGTCAGGCTTATTTGTTGTCTATTGGACTCTAGTACCCACATAGGAATCAAAGTGATTCCTTGGATTGGAGGTAGAGGCTACCAGTTTGAACTAAATAGTAGGAGGGCCTTTAGACTAAAGGCCATGTCTATAGGATAATAATTCATATATACTAATTAGCTTTGATTTTTCTTTCAGATGTCTTCCAACCTGTCACTCTGGTCTCTTCTCGATAACGAGAAGCTTAAGTGTCCCAACTTCGATAGCTAGTATCGAAGACTTAGGATTGTCCTTGAGCATGAACAGATCATGTATGTGAAATCGAATCCAGCACCTGAAACCCCAGCTCCCAATGCTCGGGGTTTGGTTAGAGACACTTATCAGAAGTGGCTCTCTGACAGGACTACTATACGATGCATAATGTTGGCAACGTTGAACGACAAGTTCAGTCATAAATTCGAAGAAGCCCAGCCGGAAGAAATCCTTCAAAGGTTGAAGGAGTCTTTCGGGACACCAGATGATGTTGAGAGGAACAGTGTCTCCTGTGCAATTTACAATGCACGGATGCGTGATGGGGCCTCATTCACTGATCATGTATTATACATGATCAAGATGATTGAGCACCTGGGCATGCTTGGATGTCCCTTGTATGAATAGCTTGGAAAGAATGCGATTCTGAATTCCTTGCCCTCTTCCTATCTAGATTTTCTCGATCATTATAGAATGAATAAACCTACAATTAACTACCATAGTCTGTTGGGTTGCTACAGAGTTATGAGAAAAACCACCATCTGAATAAAGGGGTGGTAAATCTAATTGGAGGATCTTCGACAGGGCATCATCCCTTAAAGAAAGGGAAAAAGAAAAATAAAGGGAAACATGTGCAGAATGCTTCTGGGCAAAGTCAGGCCAAGAAGGAAAAAGCTGATAAGAGCCAAGCAGAGTGCTTCTTCTACAAGAAGCGGGGACATTAGAAGAGAAACCATCCTCTTTACATTGCATCCCTTGACCCGAACAGGTCCAAGAAGAGGAAGCAGCCAGAAGGTGCTGGACAAGGTATATATATGATAACACCTTGTAGTTTCTCTATCTGCGATACTACTAACTGGATTGAATAATGGAAGTCCAATTCACATTTACAATTCTTCGTGGGACTTCAAGTTAGTAAAGATTCGAGGATGGCAAGAGATTCTTGAACATAGAAAATAGAAGCCAAGTTACAGTCCTGGCATTGGGAGTCCTCAAACTAGTTTTCGAGTCTTGTACAATCATTTTGAATGAGTGTCATTATTGTCCATCTTTTATTTTAAATGTCATTTCTGTAGGCCAATTGGCCTTGTATGGTTATGAACTATCAATAAAGAATGATATTTGCAAAATCATTTGGAATGCTTCTGTTGTAATGAATGGATATATGAATAATGGCAATTATATACTATCATGACCTGCTAGTGTAATGTACACATATGGCAAATGCCATAGAATAAATAATGTCAGTGATGAGTACCTATGGCATTATTGGCTAGGTCTATTAAAAAGAGCAGGATAAATAGGTTGAAGTGTGAGGGTCTCCTTGACTTTAGTGAAAGTGGTTCACTTCCAACCTGTGAGTCCTGTCTTCTTGGAAAGATGACAAAGTCACTTTGCACTTGAAAAGGTGAACGAGCCAAAAAAATTCTATGTCTGGTACATACTGATGTTTGAATACTGATGTTTGGTGACCCTCCTCTTGGTCGGCCACTTAAGGTCACCCCCTTGGCCGACCAAGACAAGGAGAGGGAGAGCAAATCTTGGGATTTTTCTACCTATGTTGCCTAATTTTCCTAGCTAGGGTTTGAGAGGGAAAAGGACTCCTAGGTAAAATCTAATGTACACTTACTTGGGGCCGAAGACTAAGGGTCTATTAAAAGGACCCTAGTCTCTTGTATGAAGATTGATTTTGATATATGAATTAAGCTTGAGTTCTCTTCTATTGCTTTGTGCTACCCTGCTTTGTGCTTAAGGGTTTTGTTGGTGCTTTCATCTTCCCGGTGCTGCAACAGAATTCTTGCCGCCAACTATCCTTCCAGAGCCCTGGCCACCCTCTTAAACTCTATTCCCCTTTGCTATTTTCCCTTGTTTCCTTTTTCCCTAGTGATTTTTTTAACCCCTGACAGGATGTTTGCAGGTCCCCGAGTTCCTACGAATCCAACGACTCTAGCCACGTCTCAATCAGACCACCGAGCAGAAAGCCGGGTATCCACGGGTCTTTGGCTCGATTTTCCAAGCCGCATCCATCAAGGAATGAGAGATCCCTTCACTATGATCTTCATCGGGTGCTTCAGATGTTGTCAGTACACCCCTTCTGCCACAAATAAATTTATTGTAGGAGAACTTGCCCTAACCGAGGCCTCTCAGCCTCGGCGATCCTTCTTTATTGCTTTTCTAGGTCCTAATCTGCATGCTTGACTTCTAAAATTCATATAGAATTCCCAATAACCTATTTTGATCCATTTTCAGGATTTAATCACTTAACTTCATATATAAACACACAAAATAATTGCATGCATATTAGTCCCGCATCATCTGGTATCAGAGCTTAGATTAGGGCTTATTTTCTGTATTTTTTTCAGTCCGTATATGCTCTGTTATTTAGTTATTTCTCACTGTTAAGAACTCCAAAAATTTGAAATTTGTTCATTGGATTATAATTAAATGTATTTTCCAGAATTTTTTAGATTTTATTTCGATCTGTGAATTTTATTCAAGCTGAAATATAGCCTGTAAATTTTTTGCTATTTTTTTCAGCAAGACAAGTTTGGAAGTTTTAGGATTTTGTCTAGCATCTCTTTGCATATCTTTTATTTTTAGTATGTTTCTAGCATATTATATCATTTGCTGAAAATCATATCTCTGCAAAAAAAAAAAAAAAATTACATATAAAAGCTACTAAAACATCTATCCCTAATTTGCATCATCAGCCTGCCATCATTGCATAATCTACCTTAAGGGCACTCTTGCTATATCAGATAAGGGCAGGAGTGATAACCACTCCTTAGCCTAAAATCACACCCCTTGCATTTGGTCCCAAACCTAATCTAAAATTAACTAGACTTAATTTGCCCTAGTGGGCTAGGGACACCAACTGGTCGGGTCCAGGCTAAGTGTCAGATCACTGTGTCAAGCTAACTTGTGTGTGCCTTGTGCTTATTATCTAGAATGGTGGTTTAGGGATTCAATCCTGAAGGGCTTGTGTGCTGGTCTGCCTACTTGGCTAATCTCTGATTGGTGTCTAGGATTGGCGATCAGGGACCTAACACTCCCGTTACACCTGCCCGGCTGAGTATAGGGTTACTATAGGCTAGTTTGCCACCCTGATTGAGCACCTAGTTTTAGACTCTAGGTCTAGTCAGCTGTAGTCGGCTTGATCCAGTCTTGTATGAGCACTAGATATGGGTTTTCTTATCACCCACCTCCTTCACAATTGGCTGAATCCATGGACCATTTTGATGCCAAACTTGATGCCCTTGGAGAAAGCTTAGCCCAAATCCTCAATCTTAGGTTTGAGCAAGCAAATGCCCAGTTGACCCAAAGGCTTGAACAAATAGATGCCCGACTAGGAACCCTAGAGGAGACACATAGGACCAAGTCTGAGCCTGATCCTGAGTCCCCTCTGCCTAGGAGAACCCCTCGCCATGACCCTTATCATGATCCTAGGAGGACCCCAAACCCTGATCCATATCATGAGGTTGAACCTAGGAGAGCCCCTCATCCTGACCCATACTATAATCCTGAACCTAGGAGGACCCCAAACCCTGAACCATACCGTGAGGTTGAACCTAGGAGAAACCCTCAGCCTGACCCGTACTATAATCTTAAACCTAGGAGGACCCCAAACCCTGATCCATACCTTGAGGTTGAACCTAGGAGAGACCATTGTCCTGACCCAATCTCTGAGGTTCATCCTAGAAGGCCCAATCAGGATTTTGTAGACCAGGAGGACGGATCCTATAGACATGTTAAGCTTGATGCCCCAACATTTGATGGTTGTCTAGATCCTAAGGTCTATATAGATTGGGAGGGAGAGATGGATCAATATTTGAGTGGTATGATATGACGGAGGAGCGTAAGTTTATGTTTGCTAAGCTTAAGTTGGTTCAGGAAGCAAGGTTACATTGGGCTAGTATTGAGAGAACCCTTAGTCTAGGAGGGCATGATCCTATAACCACCTGGTGGGCCATGAAGGGTAAGCTTAGGACAAGATACGTTCCATCTTCATATCGTAGTGGTTTACTGGATCAGTGGCAATGATTTAATCAGGGTAATAGGAGTATAGATGAGTACATCGCAAAATTTGATGAGTATTCCATGCGATGTGATTTGAGGGAGTCTGAAGATGTTTTCTAATCTAGGTTTAGGGCTAGACTGAGATATGACATTAAGAAAGTGCTCTATATGAGAGAGGTTAGAGACCTGGACCATGCTTACCAGATTGCTATGGATCATGAGCATTTTCAGAAAGGGCCCGTTTACCATAGACCTGAGCCCACTATATATCCTAGTTAGTATCCAGGAGCTAGCCAGCCCACCAGAGCCGACCCATGCCCAGCCGACCTAGTCCGAGTCGACCCATTCCTAGTCAACCAGGTTCGAGTCGACCCCAGCCAAGTACTCCTTTGACCCGTAGAGATGATAGAGGAAAATCTGTAGAGGTTCTTAGGAGTAACAACCTCTAGAAGACCTGTTATAAATGCAAGAAACCAGGCCACTTTATGCCCCAATACCCAGCCGCCCTACACTTAGGTGAGCAAGTGGAGGAAGAGCCTGAACCTGTAGTCAAACTTGAGGGAGAGGTTTGTGAGGCTGATGATCAGTTAATAGATGAGTACGAAGGTGAGGAAGAGGAACCTGAGTCTGAGAACCAATTCAGAGTGGTTAGGTGTATCTTAACCCAAACCCCAGTTAAGGAAGATTGGCGTAGGACTAGCATCCTATAGACTTTTGTTAAGGTAGGGGGTAAGGTTCTTAAGATCATCATAGATAGTGGGAGTTGTGTCAATGTCGTCTCTGCCAAGACAGTTAAATCTTTAGGATTGACCATAGTTCCCCATCCTAGCCCGTACAAAGTTTCTTGGGTAGATTCCACCTCCATCAAGATTCAAGCTAAGTGCCAAATCTTAATTAGATTACAAACCTATGAGGAAAAGATTTGGTGTGATGTCATCCCCATGGAAGTAAGTAGTATCATTCTAGGTCGACCTTGGCTTTTTAATCATGATGCAACCCTGTATGGTCGAACCAATGTTTGTGCTTTTAACTACCATGGGAATAAGTTTGTTATCAATCCAGCTCCCCCTAGAGACCCAGTTAAGAGGGGTTCTAGTAGCCTAAGGACAAGAAACCTGGAGTTAACCTGATTAAGGCTAGGGAGTTAGAAAAGGAGATTGCTGAGGGTAACCCTATTTGGATCTTGACCTCCAAGGAAATACTTGAGCCGACCCAAAAGGAACACCCTAAAGAAATTGTTGAAGCTCTGAAAGAATTTGAGGATGTCTTCCCTGAGGATTTACCTGATCAACTACCACCCCTTAGAGACATCCAACACGCAATAGATTTAGTCCTAGGAGCCACTTTACCAAACCTTCCTCACTATAGACTGAATCCTAGTGAGCATCAAGAATTACAAAAACAAGTGGGAGAATTGCTTAGGAAAGGTTTCATTAAGGAGAGCCTGAGTCCATGTGCAGTCCCTACTCTACTGACCCCTAAGAAAGATGGTACCTGGAGGATGTGTGTAGATAGTAGAGCTATCAACAATATAACTATGAAGTACAGGTTTCCCATTCCCCGATTGGATGATATGTTAGACATGATGGCTAGAGCCAGAGTTTTTTCTAGGATAGACCTTAAGAGCGGCTATCACCAGGTTAGGATTAGACCTGGGGATGAGTGGAAAACTACTTTCAAGACTAAGGATGGCCTGTTTGAGTGGGTTGTAATGCCTTTCGGACTTTCCAATGCACCAAGTACTTTTATGAGGATTATGACCCATGTCCTGAAAGAGTTTACTGAAAAATTCGTTGTGGTCTACTTTGATGATATTTTGATTTATAGCAGGACTAAGAAGGACCACCTTAGTCATCTAAGACTAGTATGCCAGACCCTTAAGGAGAATAGCCTCTATGCCAACTTTAAGAAGTGTGATTTCATGACATATAGGATTATCTTTCTAGGTTTTGTTGTCACCCTTGAGGGAGTTTCTTCAGATCCTGAAAAGGTTAGGGCAATTGTTGAGTGGCCTACACCCTCTATTGTCCATGATGTGTATAGTTTCCATAGCCTGGCAACCTTTTATAGGAAATTTATTAGGGGTTTTAGTATAGTCATCGCACCTATCACTGATTGCATTAGAAAGGGTACATTTGAGTGGACCAAAGCAGTTGATAAGGCCTTCTTAGAGCTTAAGGATAAGATGACCCATGCACCCATCCTTAGATTACCTGACTTCACTAAGGTGTTTGAGGTCACTTGCGATGCCTCGGAGTAGGAATAGGTGGGGTACTAAGTCAAGAGAATCACCCTGTACCCTTCTTCAGTGAAAAGCTGAATGAGGCTAAACTTAAGTACTCTACCTATGACAAAGAATTTTATGCGGTAGTCCAGGCCCTTAGATATTGGAGACATTACTTACTACCGCAGGAGTTTATCTTATTTTATGACCATGTGGCACTCCAGTTCCTGAGCTCCCAAAAGAAACTGAACCCATGGCACAGTAATGGATTGAGTACATTCAGGCTTACACTTTTGTCCTGAAACACCGTGCCGGCACTGAAAAAAAGGTAGCTGCAGACCTGAGCCATAGGTCTTTACTGTTAAGATCAGTTAGCACCCAGTCATAGGGTTGATAGGTTAAAGGATGAATATGAAACCAGCCCAGACTTTGGAGACATTACCAGATCCTCAGTCTAGGACCGTCCAGTACCCATAGTGAATATACCATTCAGGATGGCTACCTTTTCCAGAACAATCGACTCTGCATACACAAAACTTCCTTAGAGAATTCCTAATTTGGGAGACCATGCTGGAGGATTAGCTGGTCACTTTGATAGAAATAAGACAATCTTAGAAATAGAGGACCAGTTCTTTTGGCCAGGACTGAAAAGGCACGTTGCACAAATTATAGCCAAATGTAAGACTTGTGCTGTTGCAAAATAGCAAAAGGAGAACACTGGTCTTTACACACTTTACCAGTGCCTGATCGCCCTTGGCAGCACAAACGAGCACCTCGCCTTCCTGTATAACAAAAAAATAACATAACTTTATATGTAGTAATGTAAATTAACAACAAATTTTCCAAACAATTTATGAAATAAATCTTTATGTGAAGGGATAAAAGGGTATGTCATTTTCTTTCTGTTTATTTGCACATACCCCGATGTAGATGATCAACCCATAGCCTATTGATATGAAATTTCAAAGATCTTCCCCTCTATGACATTCATCATCACCGACAATAACTAAAAGATCTACGTCATCCTCGTCATGGTCAGGAGGCATTGGTTCTAATGACATGTTGAAGTACTTGTCATTACCCTGTTTGTATCTTATGAAATTATGAATAATGCAACAAGCCATTGTCAGAGCAAGATCTGCTCTGATACCAAATGTCATGACACATCGATAAGACCACCCCGTTCGGACCACTTGCACCATCTCAAACATGAAGCACCGTGAAGAAACAATAGCGAAAGCAACAAGCCTGACGTAAACACTATACCACGAATCATAGGAGATCGGGGTAAAGAAGATCAACCAAAGAATATAACAAGATTAAAAAGAAGTTTAGGGAGAAAACAAGGGTTATATTATTTCTTGTGTGAATAGCTTACAGGACCTCTTGAAAGACTCAACCTCTCCTCTCTCAAGGCCGTAATATATATATACCTAGGTAAAATACCATAACCAGCCCCTTGAACCAACTCCAACCAGCACATCATCAAAATAGCTAACCCATCATCCGAGTCGACTCAAATCCATCCGAGCCAACTCGTCCAGATAATAGGTTTCCTGACTATGCATCCGAGTTGACTCATCCAGACAACAGGTTCCCGACTGTGCATCCGAATAGATTCTAATCCATCTGAGCCGACTTGACCAGAGTGTCTTCGTACCTACCTTGAGAACTAGAGTTGACTCCTGGAAACCGAGTCAACTCGAAGGACCATCGAGCTAACTCGAAAACCATCGAGCTAACTCGAAGAACCATCGAGCTGACTCGAGCATACAGACTGAACAATAACCATTGTAACATAGTCTATCACCTAAGACTCTTATCGGACTCACTCCTAGCCCTAGTTACATCATGACCAACATGACAAAGACCCAAAACTTGACTCCATATGCCTTGGATACACACACGAGACACAACAATCTCCACCTTGGTGTTTCAAGGCTTCGGTCAACTCCATTTTGTCTATCAACCGCATCAATCCCATACACTTGTGAAAGCTGTCCCTTGGAAGAACCTTCATCAGTGCATTAGCTGGATTATCCTTGGTATAAACCTTTTCCAGCTCCACCTCGCCTTCCTCCACCAACTCTCTAATCTGATGGTATCTAATGTCAATGTGCTTCATCCTGGCATGATGTATTGAATTCTGTGCGTCAAGTAACAATGCACTCTGGCTATCACAATACACCTTGATAGCCTCATGTTCACAGCCCATCTCCATAGCCAATCCCTTCAGCCATAAAGCCTCCTTTGCTACCTCAGTGATGCCAATATACTTTGCTTCAGTGGTGGATAATGCCGTTATAGGCTGCAAACAAGACCTCCAAGACACAATTCCCCCATTCATGCTGAATATGAAACCCATTGTGGAACGATGGGTATCCACATCTCCACCAAAGTCTGCATCCACAAAACCTTCTATCTGCCCCTTGGCAACCTTGACTTTGTTAGAGTGTTCCACAGCACCTCCACGCTGTCCGTATTAGATGCCCACTCAAACTGATCCCACCAAGTATCTGAAGATCCCCTTCAGTGCTTGCCAATATTCCTTGCCAAGCTGTGCCATGAATCTGCTCACCTGACTCACTGCATGGACTAGATCCAGCCTACAACAAACATAACGTACATTAAACTTCTCATTCCAGATGCATAAGGCACCCTCTCTATTTCCTGAGCCTCCACCTCAGTCTATGGTGACATACTCTTTGAAAGTCTGAAATGTCCTGTAAGTGGCAGCGCTGCTTGTTTGGCCTCCTTCATTCCAAACCTCTCTAGCACCTTTCGAATGTATTCTTCCTGAGATAAATGCAGCAACTTCTTGGCTCGATCTCTAAAAATCCCATGCCCAAAATCTTCTGTGCAGCCCCAAGTCCTTCATCTCAAACTCCTGAGATAGGCTTGCATTCAAATCCTGCACTATCCTCTTACTCTTGCATGCTATCAGCATGTCATCTACATATAAGAGTAGATATAACTTGGATCCATCCTTCAGAGATTTTATATATACACATGGATCAAAATTGCACCTGGAAAGTCCAATGCTTCTCACGAAAGTATCAAACTGCTTGTACTATTGTCTTGGTGACTGCTTCAACCCATACAATAATTTCTTCAACAAGCATACCTTCTCCTTTGTTCCAGGTTCCCTAAACCCCTATGGCTGCTCCATGTAGAAACTCTCCTCAAGATGTCCATGGAGAAATGCTGTCTTCATGTCCGTCTACTCCAGCTCCAAATCCTGAGCTGCTATAATGCTTAACAACACCCAGATAGACGTATGCTTGACAACAGGAGAGAAGATCTCAAAGTAGTCAATGCCTTCTTTCTGTGAGTACCCCTTGGCTACCAACCTAGCCTTGTACCTCACTCCACCTTGCTCTAAATTTTCCTCCGTTGTAAAGACCCATTTGGAGCCAATAGGTCGACTCCCTCTTGGTAGATCCACAAGCTGCCATTTCTTGTTCTTTCGAAAAGAGTCCATCTCCTCCATCATGGTTTGCATCCATGATCTCCTATATGAACTATCCATGGCCACCTCAAATGTCTCTGGATCTCCACTGGCAGAGATGAGAGCACATGAGATGGTCTCATCTATGCCGTAATGTACCGGTTTCTGGATGTTCCTCTTGGGCTTGTGTAGTGCTACACCTCTTAGATTATCTTGCAAATCTACATTTTCTGGCTCCTCCTACACATCCTCCTGGTCAGATGTCCCCCTCGCTGTTCCTCCACATGTGTGGGAATGTGACTGTGACTCACCGCCTCAAAGTGAACCTGTTTTGAGGCTGATACTGAAGGCTCATCTCTTGGCTACAGAAATCGAGATCTGTTATCCTCCACAGACCTATCAACTCTAGTTGCAACACCGGGCTTCCATAGAAGACTCCTCTCATCGAAGATAACATTTCATTGATTGTGGATCACTGAGAGTGAGGATCCACCAGTAGGTACCCTTTCACGCCCCTTGGGTATCCAATGAATACTAGTTTGCATGACTTTGGATCCAATTTATTTCTTTTGGCTCCTTCCACCAATGCATATACTGGACTGCCGAAAACTTTTAGGTGACCAAGCTTCACCTTCTTCCCACTCCAGACCTCCTCTAGGATGCCTCCATCGATTCTTCTATTTGGGGACCTGTTTACAAGAAAACAAGAAAAAGGTTATAGCATCACCCCAAAAATCCTTGGGCAGTGATGCTTGCAGCCTCAAGCTCCTGGCTTCTCTGTCAATGTCCAGTTCATTCTTTTAGCTACACCATTTTGTTGGGGAGTCATCTTCACTGTGAATTGGTGTTTGATGCCATTCATCTCACAGTAACTTCTAAAATCAAAGATTGTGTACTCTCCTCCATTATCAGACCGCAGGCACTTGACTGGTTTTCCTGTTTCCTTTTCCACTTCAGCTCTCCAGGCCTTGAATCGGGCAAATACCACTGATTTTTCCCTGATCAGATATATCCACACCTTCCTGAAGAAGTCATCGATGAAAGTAACAAAGTATTTTGCTCCACCCCTAGCTGCTATGGGTACCAGCCCCCAAACATCTGAGTAAACTAACTCCAAAACTCCTTCACTCAGCTTGGTACTTCTGGCAAATGTTACTCTGTGCTGTTTGCCATAAATACAAGGCTCACATATATCATATCCCTCTTTTCTAAGTACTGGAATTTGACCCTTCTTGGAGAGTTCCATGAGTCCTCGGTCACTCATGTGACCCATCTGATTGTGCCATAGCTGGTAGGTAAGCTACTCCTCCTGTGCTGCAGCAAGGATTTCAGCACTATCTATCACATCTAAGCCTTCCATCCTATAAAGGTTGTTGCTCAATCTCCTTCCTCTCATCACCACCAAGGCTCCCTTGGTTATCTTCTAGCATCCACTACCAGGTGAATAGCTAAAGGCATACCCCTGCTTCTCTAAAGAAACTAGAGAAACTAGGTTCTTCTTCAGCTCCGACCATGCTTGACATTGGTAAGCATCCGTATGAGTCCATCATACATTCTTATCCTGATTGTTCCAACACCGGCAACCTTACATGGGTGATCATCCCTGAGACTAACACTTCCATCATACATTCCTCTATGAAGTTTAATGAAAAGAGCAGGCTGAATCCGATGTCCATTCACTGTCATACTCCATGGCTCCATCTGATACAACCAGTAAATCACCGCCATTGTCCTCAGATGAATATGCACCACTCCCACTGGTCGAATCTCCTTTGGAAAAGCCCTTCCCTTCTCATTCTTCATAAGTGGACAGTTCCTCTTCAAATGACCTGGCTGATGACATTTAAAACACCTCCAGCCCTGCTGACTTCCTCGATATTTGGACATACCTTTTGATTTTCCTCGACTCCTATCCCTTGGCCTTCCTTGTCTTTCATTCATGCAAGAACCTCTGAACTTGAACTCCCTTTACATAGCTTTTCTCACTGTTCATTAGACCTAAGAACTCTTACAACCTCTTCGAAGTTTAATGTCTCCTTTCATACACCAAAGTTGTAATGAGATCGTCATATGATACTGGAAGTGAACACAGTAACAGGAGAGCTCTATCCTCCTCATCTAACTTCACATCAAGACTTATAACATCTGAGCACACTTGATTGAATTTTTGGATATGAGTAATTAGATCTCCTCCCTTAGGCATCCTCAAGCTTTACAGTTGTTTTATTAACCATAACTTGTTCATCATATTCCTGCCAAGTATGTGTTCTCCAACTTCCTCCAAAGACCTTCGCCGTGGTTTCTCCATTGCTCTCAGTAGAACCTGATTAGCCAAGCACATCCTGATTGTGCTGAAAGCTATCTCTTCTAGTTCCTCCCATTCTTCCAAACTAACCTTCTCTAGCTTCTCTCATGACTCATACCCTCTAAAACCTCGAATCCATATCTTAGCTCTGATCTCCGGCTTCTACCCTCGTCGTCGACGAGCATACGAAGTACGAAAGTCTTTAGGTGAGTCCAATCATTTCAGAGATTTGTTTCTCTCTAGTTTTCATTTTTATTTTCTGGTTCTACTGGGGACCCATGGTAGTTGGTGCCCATGATTCATCTCGTTCCTTAGCTCTATCTTGCATCGATGTTTTGGATGAAATAAATCTTCACAAAACCCCCTTTTCCCCACCTTTCCATGGTATGGGAGGATGATGGCTTATGGAGGATGTTAGGGCTAGGGTTTAAGATCATGATGCAGTGGGTTTTGGGTTGAGATCTCGATAGCTTTCAGACTTTTGGGTTGAAAGGAGGAACACCCTATCCTTCGGTGAAGCTGCCTTACTGTTCATATCAAACACCCTGTTTTTGTCTGGAATGCCACTGCTTGCTAGTCCATGGCTAATATTGGTTGTTTGTCATTCATCAAGTTGGTTTTCTAAATAGAAATAATGTCAATTCTAATCTTGATTACACTGCTACTCTGATTCATTAACACTGCTGCTCTGATTCTTACCTATGTAGTGCTAACCCTATTTCATATAGTGCACAAAACATGACAGCCTCTTAACTATGCTCCAAATTGCATATATAGTTTATTGTGGGTCCAGAAAGTTGGGTATCCCTGTTGATATCCTCTGTGGTACAACAATGGTTCAAAAATTTTGGCAGCCCTCGATGATGGTTAAGTTTCTTATTTTTTCTTTTTTTAAGCTTCCAGCATGTAGTCATGGACTTTTTCTCAAACTAGTCATATTTTTGTACCTGTTGTTGAGAAAATGCCATTTTTTATTATCTAGTTTTATATTAATTACTTTAAGTTGACATGAATATTCATTACCTTTCTAACATATGATTATTTCGTTAAAGTTACAATTGTTTGTAAAATGTCTAAATTACATGATAAGCATGATCAAGATATGGAAGGTTCTTCACGTAGAAGGGCACCTAATTGGATAGATTCCCTCGACTGATAATGATTGCCTTATTAAGGCAAGAATATGATCAAGGTAACTTTATAAATGGCACCTTCACAAAGGAAACTTGGAAAAAGATAACCATAGCTTTTAATCAATAAATAAGGAAGAGCTTTACATACCCCAACCTGAAGAACAGGCTCAAGGTCCTTAAAAAAAGCTTCAATCTATATTTCAACCTGGCTAATTGATCGGGTTAGGGCTGGGATCCTGTACTGAAGGTGCCTACCCCCGGTGATCAACAGATGTGGGAGGAGATTATTGCACAGTGAGTGCTTTGTGGCTATTAACATTTTAGATATAAAGCATATTAATGTATTTAGTTAACACGTACACCTGTATGACATACAGGTAACAAAGCTTATGCCCACATTAAGGATAAGCCTTTCCCTACTTATGAAGATCTAGAGATCTTGTTCTCTAGAAGTACAGCCATCGATAGGCACGGGACCGCATCTATTTTATCGAAAGGTGTATCGGATAATTCAACATCCGATGATGGAGGACAAATGACAAACTTTGATGCCTTGAATATCAAGCAGTCATCACAAAATACTGACTGCATATCTGCTGCTTCATTTTACCGTTAAGAAGATTCTGATGAAAGCATGTCAGATGAAGCACACCAATAGCCTACCCGCATGTACCTCAACACCCATAACTGAACCAATTTTTGAAGGATGGCCTTCCTCTTCTAGCAAAAAGAGTAGGAGGTCAATTTCCCAGACCGGTAGGTCATGTCGATCTCGGATTAGTAGTGATGCCAATGATGCACTTCAAGAGATAGCAGAACAAGGAAGAAGAAGATGAAAATTGCAAATGAGCTTCTACGTAGGGAGAAGTTTGGTAGGCCAACTATTATTCTATTGCTCAATGCATGGTGAAGTTAGAGAGTTTACCTGGAATTACACCTGAATGCATAATAGGTGCATTCAAAATTTTTAAAAATGAGGACAATCGATGGTTCTTTATGAACTATGATGGGCATGTTTTGGAAGCATGACTTAGGAAACAACTGTTGGAATTTAATCAAGGCCCTAGATTGATGCAAGCTCCTCCTGGATCAAATGTTTATGTCCCAAACATTTACATTCCCAATCCCATGCATGATGTCCATAGAGCTGCCCCAAATTTTTTTATGAATCCATTTACTCATAGAGCCTGCCCAAATTTGTGTTTTTATTTTTGAATCCATTGAGTGAATCCAAACATTCAATATGCTCAAATATGTTTACTTCCACTCCTATGCAATCAGGAATCAAGATGGTACACCGTCATCATGGACCAAAGTTTTTAGGGCTAGCACTAGAGGTAGCCATGTGCAGGTCATTCAACATCTCCTGAACACAGCTCACATTTTGTCAGTACAAGCTCTTCTACACCACAAAATCAGTCCGAATGACACTTACAGACATGGTTGAGGGATGACATAATTGTTGGAGGTCTGGTGAAGTCATGATAAAATGTTTTTGTCATCCTCTGGTTTAGTGAAGTTGACATTTTGCTTAACTATATTTGTTACATATGCTTGAATGACGTATTATTATAAGTGTTTTTTGTTAATATTACTATGTTTATGTTGCATTAAATGTTCTAAATTTCTATATGCTGTTATGTCAATCTTCATAGAATATATGATGTGTATCTTTTTGGCTTCAATATCAATGACATAGTACTTAAATCTCTCGTATCATAGTTGATTGTTTCTTTATAATTTTTTTCTGGCAATCCAAATTATTCCATCAGCTTTAATGCTTGTTGACCCCATAAGTGATTTTGATGATAGCCAAACATTGGAGCATGTATATTTATTTCTAACAACTCTTCAAGCGTTTTACAAGTTTTTGTAGGATGGTTTAATTTGTTCAAACTTCAACTCCTACACTATTGTTTCTGTTTGAGTTGTGTTGTAATTTATTTTTGTAAAGAAGAATCCAATGAAAAAGCTAAGAAAAAATCATGTAAAAGGGTTACTTCTGTGTGTGTGTATGCCATAAAAACTATTTTGAGTTGGTATGCTTGAAAATGTAAAAAGTTGGTGAGAGTTTTTCTTTGAGTTCAAGTATAAAAATCTTGAAGAAGATACTCGAGCCGATCCAACATGTTGAAGAGCCGACTCCACTTATTGGCATGCAGCAAGGATTCTGGAATACATCAATCCAAGCCGACTCGAAGGTAACCGAGCAACTCTAGTGAATCTGAGTCGACTGGATTATTTCCGAGCCGACTCCTCCAAAGTCCAATTTCTAAAGATTTTTGAGAACAGCAAGCGAGCCGACCTAAACTGCATCGAGCTGACTCTTCCAAAGTGTTCATTTTAGAATCTATGAAGAAGAGACGACCCAAGATGAAAAGAGCCGACTCCTCGAGTTCAAGTTTGTCAAAGAAAGAAGTTTGAGCCGACATGAGCTACTAAGGGCCGACTTATCCAGAGAGAAGTTTTGTGCCCTGAGACAAAGTGCCGACTACACTGAAGATTTGGTGACTCGACCTATCAACTCGAAGGATCCGAGCGAACTCAATGGAATCAGAGCCGACTCGAACCTCATTTTCAGGTATCCAATGGCTAGTTCCAAAATTTATTTTTGAATGCCAAAAAGTGCTCCAATGATCACAAATCATTCCCCAACGGTCTACAACAGTTAGAACTGCCTTAGAGTGATAGAAGATCTTATATTTGAAGGATTTGAACATCCTAAAAGTAAGAGTTTTTGAAAAGTTCTTCAAAGAAAAGAGAGCTTCATTGAATATCCTAACTACTAACAACAAAAGAGCACAAGAGCATTCAAGTCAGCCTTCAAGTCTTCACCAACTCTGATCTGAAGCTTGAAGCAACTTTGGAAAGAAGCCACTAAAGTAATTAAAGCTTATTCAAGTGCATTCAAGTGGACTTCCATCAAGCTACACCGATAACTATTCGATAAATTGAGTTTGTCATTTTGGTTGCATTTACTTCAATTCATTTATTGAATTGTTGTTTATTGGTGAGCCTAGTTGAAAATCCAAATAGGTTCTTGGTGAGCCTTGATAAAAATCAAGTGTTGGGTTCTTGATGATCCTGGTAAAACCAAGTTAGTTTTCTTTGGTGAGCCTGTTTAAAACCAAAGGGAGTTGGGTTTTCTTGGTGATCCCATTAAAACCAAAGTGTAGAGGTTTTGGATTGTGATCCTGTAAAACAATCCTACATATTCGGGTGTGAATATAGTAAAAATTCCAAGTGGTATCTTGGGTAGTGGATGTAGGAGCTGGGTTGCTCCAAACTATTATAATTTATGTGTTTATGTTGTGCTTCCTTGCTTTTACATAGCTTCCGCAATTTACTACTTTGTCATAGCACCTACCACTTGCAAAGCATTTTTAATTGCATATTACTTGCTTTAATTTTTTAAAGTTCCAATTCACCCCCTCTTGGGTAGCCACCTGGGCAATAACTGGTATCAGAGCAGTGTCTTTAACTATATTAGAGTAAAGGTTGATGGCTCATTCCATGAGTACATCCCTGGTGGAAGGCTAGGCAACTAATAGACCTCCACTCTTCATAGGCACAAATTATTCTTATTGGAAAGCATGAATGAAATTCTATATTCAAGCTGTTGTTTTTCAATTATGGAAGATCATTCTTAGAGGGCCACAGGTTCCCATGATTAAAATTGATGGTGTGGATGTCCCTAAGCCTGAAAAGGATTGGGATGAACACGACATAAAATTGTGGAAATTGAATGCCAAAGCAATGAACTTGCTTTACTGTGCTTTGGATTCAAGTGAGTTTAATCAAATTTTCACTTGCTCTTCGGCAAAAAAAATTTGGGATAAACTTGAGGGACCCACGAAGGAACTTCATAAGTGAAAACTTCAAAGATTAGTCTTTTAGTGCATAATTATGAATTGTTTAAGATGGAGCCTAATGAAAATATTTTTGCTATGTACACTAGATTTACAGATATTATTAACGGTTTGAAAAGTCTTGGTAGGGTATAATCAAATGCTGATCTAGTATAGAAAATTTTGAGATCACTTCCTGACAAATGGGATCCTAAAGTTACTGCCATCCAGGAAGCTAAAGAGCTAAACATTCTATCAATGGATGAATTAATGGGATCTCTCATCACACACGAAGTAGCCATGCAGCATAGAACGGATGATGATCAAAAAAAGAAGAAAACAATTGCATTCAAGGCTGCATTAAAATCAAAGGATGATGAAGAGATGGAAGATGACTCTACCTCTTTGAAGACAATCTTGAAGATGAAGATATTGCAATGGTCATGAGAAAATTCAGAAAGTTTATGGAAAAGAAGAAAGGTAGATACAATAGAAAAATTCCATAAATAAGGAGAGCATTCAAAAAAAAGGATAAGGACAAAGAAAAAGATAAGGAACAAGTCCCCACCTGCTATGAATGTAAGAATCGGGTACATTCATAAGGACTGTCCATTGCTAAAGAAATTTTTAAAAAAGAAGAAGAAAGCGATGGTTGCCACATGGAGCAACAGTGAAGACTCCACTTCTACTGAAGAAGAAGAGACCACGAAAATAGCTAACCTACGTCTAATGGGTCTCAAGGATGAGGTAACTTCCCCTGTCACTCAAATTGAGTTTACATTTGAAGAATTAAATTCTACATTTTATGTCCTTTTATCTGAATTAAAAAGACAGGAGTAAAGATTAAATCATTAAAGCATATCAATGATTCTTTACTCAAAGAAAGAGAGAAAATTTTAGAAAATAATTCTTTATTACAAAAAGAACTTCATATCTTTTCTGAAAAATGTATGTTTTGAAAACTAAGAATAGTGAGTTTCATGACAAAATAATATTTTACTGAAAGAAAACATTGAGCTAAAAAAGGAGGTTGAAAAACTCAAGCCACTTATTGAAAAATTAACTTCATCTTCTAACAAGCTTGAGTTAATTCATAAAGATCAAAGAATTTCTTGTAATAAAGCTGGAATAGGTTTTAATGCTTCAATTCAAATAAGTCTCACACTATAGTGAATATGGGCTTTAGCGATACATTTTTGACCTTTCCTGATGCTTTTAAGCATCGCTAAATAATCTCCCGATGTTTTGTAAAGCGTCGCTAAAGCGTCGCCTATGCAATCATTGGGACGCAACCTGCCGATGCTTGAAAAAAGCGTCAGCATTTGCCGACGCTTTAAAGCATCACTAAATTTTATTTACCAATGCTTTAAAGCGTCGCTAGTTTTAAATCTAGCGACGCTTTAAAGCATCGGCATTTAGCGATACTTTAAAGCATCGCTAGACTAAACCCTAGCGATGCTTTAAAGCGTCACCAGTTTCTAGTTTTAGCGATGCTTTAAAGCATCGCTAGACAAAACCCTAGCGACGCTTTAAAGCATCGCCAGTTCTAGTTTTAGCGATGCTTTAAAGCGTCGCCAGTTTCAGTTATAGCGATGCTTTAAAGCATCGCTAGACTAAACCCTAGTGATGCTTTAAAGCATCGCCAGTTCCAGGTATAGCGACACTTTAAAGCATCGCTAGACTAAACCCTAGCGATGCTTTAAAGCATCGCCAGTTCCAAACCTAGCGATGCTTTAAAGCGTCGCCAGTTCCAGGTATAGCGATGCTTTAAAGCGTTGCCAGGTCCAAACCTAGCGACTCTTTAAAGCATCGGTAGATTTTATTTTTTAAAAAAAAATAAACAGCCATATATACAAACCCATAACCTGTATATTATGAAAATGAAACATTCAAACCTGTATCACATCCAACATACACAAACAAACGAAAATATTCAAACTTGTATCGCATATCACATCCAACATACACAAACACAAATACAAACCAAATATAAAAGTTTTTTTTTATATATAAACATATCAATCCAAGTTCATAAAACAAAAGACATATATAATAATAAAAAAACCATCTAGCATCACTGATCCGTGGAGGCTGGTCATCGTCAGGTCTGCGGCTCGCAGATGCACCAGGAACCTGCAAGATATACATCAGAATTATAATACATACATTATATATATTCTAAATTATTAGATACATACAAAATTAATAAATAATTACTTACCTGAGATGACATGAACATATGCAGCATAGATGTAACATGCTCTAGCTGAGACCTAATGGTCTGCATCTCTGCTCTGTCTGCATCACGTGTCTGTCGGAGCTCTGCTATCTCCTCCTGGAGACGAACATGTAACTGATCATGACTCTCTCTAGTATCCCGAGTATATCTACGCACCTCAGATAACTGAGTAGGGGTAACTCCAATCCCATAGCCCCTCACTCGTCCAGGATGCTCTAGACCCATCAACTCCGAGAATACCTCGGCCTCGATGCGACTGCTCTGTGTAGATGATGACCCTCGCCAGCATGCTCAGATATCATAGAGGTAGCCCTATTCTATATTTTACAAAAAACACATATATAATACTTAATAAAAATAAAAATATAAATCATAATATACATAAATAAAAAAATACATATATATCTCTGGACTCGTCCCGAACAAAATTGCCATCCTGGTGAACGTGAGTCATCTGATAGAACTCCACCTCACCAAGCTCCCTCCCCTGCTGATCAGCCTATATAAAGAATAAAATTATAAAAAAATTCAAAATAACACATCTTATATCCCCGTACCATTATAATGGCATATGCATGATACATGATGATACATGATGTTAAAACTAAAAGTATACTAAAAGTATTATGGGATGAGAAACATACAAACTCATGCCTGAGCCGTGCATAACTCTTGGACCCCGCTATGTGAGGAACAGACTGAGCAGCTCGTGCAGCTCTACCAATATCAGAATACGTCTGCAAAATAAAATAAAACAATGTTATATATTGTATAAATATAATTATAACAAGTGAAAATTAATAAATTTCGAAGTATTTGATGATGCTACACAACCTGTTCCCTCTCAGAGAACCAATAGTGCACCAACTCCATCCACTGATGAGGGTGAACATCAGGAGGACAGGTAGCTACAACCTGCTCCTCTGTCCTACCCTCTAGCTTGTAGTCTCTCTTCAACTTCTCCCTATATTCTTTTCACTTGTGATTGAGAGACATAACCACAAAATCAGATGAATCTGAAGGAAGAACGAACTTGCTCTACAATTTAATTAAACAATAAAATAAATATTAAATGAATAAGCAATTCAATTGTTAAAAACCTAAGATATAAAATAATATATTAATTTTTACCTGCACAACTCGTAGCATTTCTATTTTATATGCAGGAAGCATGTCATTCCACTTCGAATAATTTAGGGGACATAGCTGACCACGGCGTGCTACTATCCCCAGAAAGCTAGTCAACAAGCTAGCAGCTTTCTTAATAGGCTATCCTAGCTTGTTGCACTCTATCACTATCCTCTCACCCTCAGGTAACTGCCACACATCACGGACTAATGTGGGTCCTCGCCTACGCTTGAGTCTCCCGGATCCATCTACAAAAAAAAAATACAGAACATTGTATATCAAAACTATTGCATATGCATGAATTGAAATGAGATAGAATTATTAAATTATGTACCCTGTATCTGTATATCATCGACGATAGGCTCGTCATCAGGATGATCCATAGAAGGATCATGATGTGCGGACTCGGAGGGAATAACATTGTCCTAAGGTGTAGAGATAGTAGCATCGACCTGATGTGCAGAAATAGAGGGACTGCCATCAGACCGATTTGAAACTGATCGACTGCCCTCAGGCTGTTGTGCTGAAGAAGTACCAGCCTCGGTCTGGGAAAACTGAAACTATACATCTGCTAATCACTTCCTTCGAGGCATGGTGTACCTAACCAGCATTATTTAAAAACAAGTCAGTCAACATTATAATCAAATTATAACGGAAATGAATTGTAATTTAAAAGATAACATAATCATTAATGCAAAAAATGTAAACTATCTTACAAACTACTTACTTGTCATAATCAACCAGTTGTACCTTCCTCGAAATCCAACCTAACCAAAATGGTTGTATCATTTATATGATCATCTGGTATAATATATAAGGCATACACTGAGTGTAAGTATCATCATCTTCTTCTTCCACCTTTTTCCCATGTCATACAAGTCTCTGGGTTTTGTCTTAATAACAGTAGCCCATTCTTTATCTTTCGAGTCTTGTACATAAAAAACTTATCGAGCTTGAGATGAAAAGATAAATGGATCATCCTTCAATAACACACCCGTATGTCTCAATCTTGAAAAATTGACAAATACGAATCCGTTTGAGTCCTTTTTCAAACCTCTCGGTGTATTTATATCAACCCAATCGCATCGAAATAATACAACTTTAAAATTTCATAATAATCCAACTCCAAAATATCTTTAAGTATACCATAATAAGATTTTCCATCTGCTTCTACCATAACACCATTGTTCTGAGTTTTCCTAAGTTTCTCGCGCTCCTTGGTATGAAATTTAAAGCTATTTATAATAAAATCATATATTGTTCACAATATAATTTGGACCTCTAGCAAGTGTAATTAATTCTGCTGAACTATTTTTCTCCATCAGTATCGGTACCTAAAAAATATAATATCAATTATCGATCATTTATTCGATGTTAAAATATATAAAATTATTATACGACTTATATATACTAACCTGATTGGCAAGCCAATTAGGGAATAACTCAACCAACTATCTTTGTTCAATCTTGGATTAGGATGAGTGGAATGATTGGCTTGTCATTGTACAAATAAAAATTCATTGCATGACAATCAAATATAAGTTTGACAACAACATGTCTAATATTTAGTATTATCCATGTGTAGATAGACTAACCTGTGATAGTTAGATATTATGTCACATGTAGCAATACATAACGGTGTGCTTGTGACATGGATTTATGGTCAAGAACAATACTTTCAGCTTTTCCTATAAATCTTCCGGATGATGCAAATTTATATATATCTGTATTCTCCATAGTATCACCATGACGTTGAGGTCGATTGAATACAGTCTCAACACCTTCGAGATATCTTGAACAAAATGTTAAACACTCTTCAGCAATATATCCCTCTACTATTGAGCCCTCAGGATGGGCATTGTTTCGTACATAATCCTTCAAACGTATAGATACCTTCAAAAAGTATGATATTTATATCATATTAAATAATGAAAAAGTTATATAAATTATAAAATTTAAGTTTTACAGCATTACCTCTCGATAGGGTACATCCACCCGTAGTGTACCGGTCCACCAAGTTTAGCTTCCGAAGCTAGGTGAATGAGTAGATGAACCATCATCGTAAAAAATCAAGGAGGAAAAATCTTTTCCATCTGAAATAATGTAAGTACGACTTGAGACTGCAACTGATCAAGCTCCTGAGAATCATGAACCTCAGAACATAATGCCTTGAAGAATGATGATAACTGAAAAAAAATCATAATAACTTGTTTTGGCATTGACGACCTTAAAGCTAATGGAAGAATATCTTGCATTAATATATGTCCATCATGACTTTTAAGATTTGAAATTTTGCGTTCTTTCAGATTCACACATCGTGAAATATTTGAGGCATATCCATCAGGAACTTTGATATTCTTTAAAACTGTCAGGAAGAGATCTTTTCTCGACTGGACATTGTATAACATGCATGAGGGATATAAGTTCTATCATTTGCAAGCACTTGTGGATGAAGTTAATGTCGGATGCCCATTTCTTTTAAATCAAGACGCGTCTTCATGTTATCTTTAGTCTTTCCATCAAGATTTAATATTGTTCCAATCAAATTATCACTGACATTATTTTCTATATACATAACATCAAGATTATGCCGGAGTATATTATGCTCCCAATAAGGTAAGTCAAAGAATATGCTTCTTTTCTTCCATAATTGTTTAGTATGCTGATGGGGTGTTGTGATTATATCATCATCATTTTCAACTTCAAAGAAATTATCTGGATCCTCGAACACTGCCGTATTTAAGGTGCAAGTATTGACTTCCTCCGATACTTCTTCTTGTACTCAAGTCTCAACATCATCTCTTCCTCGCTTTTTAGAGGACTTTGTCATCTTGCCATAACTGTGTCTGATACCAAGCATTTGTCTACGAATATCAGAACCAGAAGGTAGAATTGGAGCAGATCCCAACTCTATGGTACCATCAAATAAATCCTTCTGAAATCAAAATGGATGATTTGCCTCCAACCATCGACGATGTCCCATATAACAGAACTTTCCTCCATGTTTTAACCAAATTGAATGGGTTGATTCACCACAAGAAGGACATGCAACTCATCCCTTAGTGCTCCAGCTAGATAAATTAGCATATGCAGGAAAATCGTTAACAGTCCATAATAGAGCTGCCCGTAGATTGAATGTTTGGCGATTCGAAGCATCAATTACACTGATACCCTCCCACAGTTGTTTCAATTCATCTATTAAAGGTTGTAAGAAAACATCAATATCATTGCCTGGACCCTTATCACCTAGAATGACCATTGATAAAATAAGTGAAGACTGTTTCATGCATATCCATGGTGGCAAATTATAAGGAATCAATACAACTGGCCAGGTGCTATAGACAGAACTTAAGGTCCGAAATGGATTGAACACATCACTGGCTAAACCCAGCCTGACATTACGAGCATCAGATGCAAAATCAGGATGTCTGTCATCAAATGCTTTCCATGCTAAACTATCCGCTGGGTGTCTCAGCATTCCATCTTTTGTACGACTTTCATCATGCCATCTCATTGACGAAGCTGTCTTTGATGATGCATAGATCCTTTTCAATCTAGGTACAAGAGGAAAATAGCGTAATACCTTCGCCGGCTTTTGTTTAATGTATGTTGCATCCAATTTATCTAATCCCTCACTCTCATTTTCTTTTTGCTTCGTCCATCGTGAACATCCACACACATGGCACGACTCTTGATCAGCATGTTCTCCCAGATATAATATAAAATTATTTGGACAGCTATGAATCTTTTCGTATCCAAGATCCAATTCCTTTACTAGTTTTTGGCCTCATAACAAGATGTTGGTAAACTAGTACCTTCAGGAAATGCATCCTTTAACAACTTGAGCAGCATAGTAAAACTCTTGCCAGACCATCCATTCAAGTATTTTATATGGAACAAATGCACAAGAAAAGAAATTTTTGAAAAGTTCTTGCAACCGGCATATAATTCTTGATCTTCATCTTTATCAGCTTCTGATAACGATCTGTTCCAACATTAGTTGGGGGTATCGGCTCTTCATCATGTATAGATTCAGTAAATATAGGATCCTCAGGTAATCCAGCTGCTACTTGTCCTCCACTGTAATCTCCAGGATGTTGAGCACCATATTCAAAAGCATCTCTGAGCAAACCCCTGATATCATCATCTCTTACAAGATTTTTTTGTTGGTTACTAGATCCAAAATCAGGTATATGTTCCATGTTAGAGGTTTGGTACATGTAGATTGTAACCTTGACTCTCCATGAAAAAATCACTCAGTATAACCTCTTAAAAAACCATTCCATACCAAATGTTCTTCAACAATATTTGGATATAGAGAACTAGAAATTTACACATTTTCAGCATGGACATAAAATCTTCCCACTGATTCTACTTTTCTCCATACCAAATTTAATAAAATTCTGTACTCCATCCAGATATTCTTTGCTATTCCTCGGTTTAGTTATCCAACTCTTATCCATTGTAAGAAAAAGCTAACTGAAATAAATAAATATTTATAAGAACAGAACAAATTTAAAATAAGTTTATTCAGTAGATCAATTACAGTATTATAAATGCACCCTATCACCAACTAATAGGTAAAGAGGTCCTATCCCATTCAAGAATTGCATTAATTATATAGGTCATTTACAGTAACCAAAGGATACGCAATAGAAGTTCTAGAAAAATTTTGGCAGCATTTCCCTTAGTTCTCCCCATACAAATAAATATGTATGAGGAGAACTAAAAGGAAATATATCGAAAATATATCTGGAACTCTATCAGTACCGTTTGATTACTGTAAGCACCTATAAATTATTTGCAATTCTCAAACTGTCCAAACTGGACATTCAATTGACTACTGTACATATTTCTGCCATCCATACTAAAATTAAATAATTGTACGGATCATGTAGAATATGTACTTTAATCAATTGACGGGTCTATGTTTAAATGCAATGCAAGTTTTTAAAAAAAATATAAAAATTATAATTGATCGTAACAAAACTACAGATGGTATTGAAATATATAAAAATAGAGTTATTCATGGACAACTTATCGGACATGTTGCAGTAGATTTCGATATCGGTGATATTATCAGCATGAGATAACTATTTATGTAAGTTAGGCAATTGGCTATTTGAAATCTCAAAAACAGACCATGTAAGAAGGAGCATGTCGAAGGACCGTACTTGATAACAACTAAGTAAAGCTGCTTCAGTATTAAGTTCAATATGACTGATAGATGGGTAAGTGAATTAAGTCCGCTGCACGGTCCAAACAAGAACACAACTTTCAACTCCGTGACAACTTGGAGGTTGAAATGTGTTGCTTTGTACCATCCGGGGTTGTGAAGCACATTTTGGTAAACTATTTCAGAAGATCACACCGCAAAAATAAAGATGAACTTTTCCATATGATAATAGTCAGTGACCTGTAGCTCCAAGGCCAAAATTCTATGAAGAGTACTAAAATGCACAATTCGTCAAAGTTCAACTACTCCAAGCTAAGGAGAGCTAATGCAGGCCGGATCCATCCTAGCCCTAAAAGTAATTTGATGTCAGCCATTTTTCTATCAAAATCCATCCAACAAAACAAAAGCTCACTATGAGGATATAATTCACTGTCAGAACCTGACAATGATAAGGCTTCTAGCTTCAGAGAAATCCAATCCTACTCAAACTCATTCAGATTCGATGGCATGCCATACATCATGTGAAATTATTGATGACACCCTATATACTATTCGAGAATCTAGTAATTGACACTATAGTGAAACAATAAAAAGCCAACCCATTTTTCTCGATGCTTTGGGATGGCTTAAGGGTATCAACCACAACAAAATAAATTGTTGGACCATCATGGGTTATCTGCTAGATCTTCTAGATAGAATAAAAAAACAATAGTTGCCTGCAACAAAATAAATCTCCCACATCTGCTGCAGCAACAAACTATGAGCATGGCTTTGATGATGCTTCTAGTTTGGAACATGTAGGGCACTCTCATGGGACCTTTCCCAATGCAAGTGCAACTGGTATGCCATTTCACGGCCACCAGTACCATCAACAACCTTCAATTTTTTGAAGGTTGATTATATTCTTTTCCAAAAAGTATACATTCCTTTCAGTTAATTGAAATACAGGGCAATAAATTATCACATAATTAAAACTGAACAAGAGAAAAAAAAAAAACGAGGGAGCAATGCAATGGAGAAGAAGGTACCGGAGATCGAGCTTCGGCAGCAAGGGACCGAGCCAGGAGATCTTGGAGGAGGAGGGGGGGAGGAGGAGGAGGAGGAGGAGGAGGAGGAGGGGGGTTCGGCGGTGGCTCGATCGATCGGGAGATCACGGACGGCTGCTACGTCGGCGGACCGAGTGTGGAGATCTTGGAGGAGGAGGAGGGGGGGAGGAGAAGGAGGAGGAAGAGGAGGAGGAGGGGGGTTTCGGCGATGGCTCGATCGATCGAGAGATCACGGACGGTTGCTGCGTCGGTGGACCGAGCGGAGGATGAGGAGGAGGAGAGGAGGAGGAGGAGGAGGAGTTGAGGGGGGGTTCGACGGCAGCAGATAACAGATCTAGGGCTCGCTGCGTCGGCAGATCGAGCGGAGGAGGAGGAGGAGGAGGAAGAGGAGGGGGGAGGAGGAGGAGGAGTTGGGGGGGGTGGGTTCGGCGGTGGCAGATAACAGATCTAGGGCTCGAGAGGGGGGTGGTTGGGTTTCGGGGGTGCTTGGAGTCCGGCAATGCTATATGCGTCACCAAAAGTCTAGGACTCTGGCAACGCTTATAAGCATCGCCAAATGTCCTGGGAACTCCAGCGATGCTTATAAGCGTCGGCAAAGGTCCTGGACTTCGGCGACGTTATAAGCATCGGCAAATATCCGATCCGGCGATGCTTATAAGCGTCGACAAAGGTCCCTGGACTCCGCGATGCTTTTAAGCATGGCAAATGTTCAGTCCGGCGATGCTTAAAAGCGTCGGCAAAGGTCCCAGACTCCGACGACGCTTATAAGCATCGGCAAAGGTCCCGGACTTCGGTGAGAAATGTCGGATCCGGCGATGCTTATAAGCATCGGCAAATGTCCCTGGACTCCGCGATGCTTTTAAGCGTCAGCAAATGTCCCAAGTCTGGCGATGCTTAAAAGCATCAGCAAAGGTCCCAGACTCCGGCGATGCTTAAAAGCGTCGACAAATATCCCAGATTTCAGCGGGATGGTCCGGCGACACTTAAAAGCATCGATAAAACTCAGGGTTAATTGCCGACTCTTAAAAGCATCGGTGGACTTTGGGTTTTGCCGACGCTTTCAAAAAGCGTCGGTGGGTTCTGGTTCTTCCCGACACTTCCAAGAAGCATCGCCAGAGAAGGTCGGGATAATCCTAACCTGCTGTGGTGTCAGCTACTACATTTGTGAAACAAAAGGATTTTGTTCCCAAGTTTACTCCTTATAAAACTTTTGTGACAAAAGGTTTTACTTCCATTTCAAAACCTGCTCTATATGTTCCAAAAATTCAAATTCAAAACCTATATTTCTGCACTTCATGCATCTAGAATTTCAAAGTATAGATCATTTCAAAATTCTAGAATCAGATGTTTTGCTTGTAAAGAATTAGGACATAAAGCTTTCAATTGCAATATTATTAGAAATGTCCATAGTAGATTAAGAAAGATTTGGGTTTCTAAAGGAACCACCTCAGCTAACCTGCAAGGACCCAAGTTAGCTTGGATACCTAAAAGAACTCCATGATTTTCTTGCAGGAATGTCTTGTAGCCCAAAAATTGAAGAAAAGATGGTATCTGGACAGTGGCTGTTCAAGATATATGACGGGTGATGAGGATCAATTCATCACCCTGGAAATAAAAGAATGAGGTATGGTTACTTTTAGAGACAATGGCAAGGGGAAAATAATCGGAATTGGAAAGGACAAAATAACCCCCTGTACTTTTAAAGAAAATGTATTACTAGTAGATAAGTTGAAGCACAATTTATTAAGTATTAGTCAATTATGTGATAAAGGCTTCAAAGTTATCTTTGAACCATCTATGTGTATAGTAACAAACTCTCTTAACTCTAGCAATAAATTCATTGGACATAGACTTGGAAATATTTATGTGGTAGATTTGAATGATCTTGCCATGTCAAGTAGTTCTAGTTTAGTTGCAAAGAATGCTAAGACCAAGGAGTCTTGTTTATTATGGCATTGACGATTAGGTCATGTTAGCATGCATACTATTATCAAGTTAATTTTCAAAAATCTTGTTAGAGGCATGCCTAAGTTTAAAGTTGATTTTGATCATGTTTGTGATGCATGCCAAATGGATAAACAAACTAGGGGGAGATTTAAATCTAAAAATATGATTTCAACTTCTAGACCTCTTGAGCTACTTCACATGGACTTATTTGGACCAACTAAGACTACAAGCCTAGGAGGTATGAAATATGCCCTTGTGATTGTAGATGATTTTTCTAGATTTACATGGATTTTGTTTATTGTGTACAAAGATGAAACTTTCAAAATGTTTAGAAAATTTCATAAAAAGGTTTCCAATTACAAAAACCTCTCAATAATTTCAATTAGATTTGATCACAGCACCAAATTTGAAAATCAATTTTTGATGATTATTGTACTGAAAATGTCATTGATCACAACTTCTCCACTCCTAGAACACCACAACAAAATGGTGTTGTAGAGAGAAAAAATAGGACTTCAGAAGAAATGGCCCGAACGATGTTATGTGAAGGTAATCTTCTAAGGTACTTTTGGACAGAAGTGGTGAGCACTGCTTGTTATATTTTAAACCATGTTTTAATCCGTCTTATTTTAAAGAAAACCCCCTATGAGCTTTGGAATGAAAAGAAACCCAATATAAATTATTTTCATATGTTTGGATACAAATGCTTTGTGCTTAATAATGGTAAGGATAATCTAGAAAAAATTGATACTAAATCTGATGAAGCAATTTTTCTTGGTTATTCATTACATAGCAAAGCATATAGGGTATTTAATAAAAGGACTCTTACTGTTGAAGAGCCAATGCTTTATCTTTGATGAAACTAACCCTTCACCATTTAGAAAGGATGAGTGTATTGATAATGATGCAGGTACTATTCAAAAGATGATGGAAGACATGAGTATTCAAGAAAGACCAATTGAAGAAGGAGAAGAAATGGTAAGTAAGGATCATCCTGATCTACCAACTGAATGAAGGTACGCTACTTCCCATCCTAAAGATTTAATTATTGATGATCCTTTTCAAGGTATTAGGACTAGGTCTGCACATAGGACTGCACATGATAACCTAGCATTTTTATCATAAATAAAGCCTCATACCTTAGAAGAAGCTGAAAGTGACCCAAACTGGATGTTAGCCATGCATGAAGAATTAAACCAGTTTGAAAGAAATAAGGTTTGGATACTAGTTGATAGACCTAAAGACCACCCAATTATAGGAACCAAATAGGTTTATAGGAATAAACTAGATGAGCAAAAAAATGTAATTAAAAACAAAGCTAGATTAGTGGCTAAGGGATATAGTCAAGAAGAAAGTATTGATTTTGATGAAACCTATGCACCTGTAGCAAGATTAGAATCCATTAGATTACTTCTTGCATTTTCCTGCTACATGAATTTCAAACATTTTCAAATATATGTAAAAAGTGCATATTTAAATGGTTTTATCATCGAACAAGTTTTTGTAGAACAACCACCAGGTTTTGAAAATCAAGCTTTTCCAAACCATGTGTTTAATTTGAACAAAGCTTTGTATGGTTTGAAACAAGCCCCTATATCCTGGTATGATAGACTTAGCAATTTCTTGATTGAAAATGATTTTTGAAGATAAAATATTGATAAAACCCTTTTCATTAAAAAGAAAGATAATGATATAATAGTTGTACAAATTTATGTTGACAATATTATATTTGGTGCAACTAATGAAAGTTTTTGTGAAGAATTTGCTAAGCTAATGCATGGAGAATCTGAAATGAGCCTAATGGGTGAACTTAATTACTTCCTTGGACTTCAAGTAAAGCAATCAAAGGAAGGGATCTTCATTAACCAAGCCAAATATACCAAGAAATAATCAAGAAGTTTGGTATGGAGACGAGCAAACATATGAGCACACCCATGAGCCCTTCTTGCAAATTGGACAAAGATGAAAGCGAATCCAATGTTGACCAAAAGCTATATAGAGGTATGATCGGATCCTTATTATATTTAACTGCAAGTAGACCGGATATCTTGTATAATGTATGCGTATATGCTAGATTTCAATGTAATCCTAAAGAAACGCATATGCTTGCTGTTAAAAGAATATTAAGATATTTGAAAGGTACAAGTAATCTAGGTCTTTGGTTTTCAAAAGAATCATCTTTAAATTTAATCAGATTTTTTGATGCTGATTATGCTGGTTGTAAAGTTGATAGAAAAAGCACTAGCAGTACATGTCAATTTCTAGGGTTGAATTTAATCTCATGGTACTACAAAAAAAATAACTTGGTAGCACTTTCTACTATTGAGGCTGAGTATGTTGCTACAGGGAGTTGTTGGGCACAAGTATTATGGATTAAACAACAACTAGAAGACTTTGGTATTACACAATGCAAAATTCCTATTAAGTGTGATAACACAAGTGCTATAAATTTAACCAAAAATCCTATTCAGAATTTTAGGACTAAGCACATAGAGATTAGACACCATTTTATTAGAGACAATGTTTTGAATGGTGACATTGAACTATAATTTATTCCAACAGAAAAATAATTAGCTGATATTTTTACTAAGCCACTGAATCAGGATAGATTTGAATTGCTTAGAGGAGAATTAGGGCTTTGTGATCCTTCCTAGATTTAGACAACCTAATTTCCTTCAAGAATTAAGGAAAGATTATCTAGAAAACCTCCAACATTTATTCAAATTTCTTTGAACAACTTTCCTTGAAATCTCATTTGATTGAAATTAATTTCTGAATTATTTCATTTTTATGGAAAGGTTATGTTTGAGTCGACTCGAGCAATTTTGCTCTGGTCGAGCTGGATTGAATATTTCAGTTCTCTACCTATCGCTCTGGTCGAGCCGACTAGGTCTTTGCCTAGCCGACTCGGTGTTCTAATTGTTCTGAGTTCGCTCTGGTCGATTCGACTCGGATGTTTCTAGTGTTGGGCGAGCCAACTCGAAAGTTAGGAAATTGCTATTTAGGTAGTTCTGAACTGTCTTTTCCTGTACTTCACTCTTCTCACTTTTACTTCAAACTCACTCTACCCTCTCGAAAACTTTACCAAACTCCAAAAATCATTATCTAAAACCTTGATTTCTTGAATCCCACTGCAATGGCTTTCCGAAGATCTACAAGGAATGTTCTTCAAGTTGGTGAATCAGGTGCACGCAGTGAAGATGCAATAGAAAAGGAGAAAAGAAGAAAAGATCAACTACTAAGCAATAGGAAGAAGAGACTCCTCCTCCAGGATAGATTATATCAATGGCCAATCAGCCTGTAACTTGTGGAAGGAAAATTGATTTTACATTTCTAGAAGAAATGCAAATGAAAATCGGAAGATGGATAGAATGCCAGGGTTGGAAGCAGTTATGTTCTCCAGACATCTTAACCTACCCTTCACTGGTATGGATTTTCTACGAAAATATTGTCATTGAAGAATATCACTTGGAATCTACTGTCAAGCAAAAGAAAATAATTGTGGATGAAGAGAGGTTGGGCAGTTTACTTCAAATACCAACAAACGGTGCCACTGAGCTCATTTTACTTGACAAAGAACACATATTAAAGCTCATCTTGGAGAAAGAAGACATGAGCTCCATTCAGCATGTTAAGGCCAACCTACTACCAAAAGAAATGAGGCTTCTTTATAATATGATCAGCAGGATATTTCTTCCAGAACTGGTCGCTTTGATTGGGTCAGTGAGAAAGATATGACCTTTATGGGATATTTGATAGAAGAAAAGCCTCTCAACCTTCCCTACATAATGGTGATCCAGATGACTGAAGTAGCTAGAAAGTCAAAGCCTGCCTACCCTATGGTATGGTTTTTACTTTACTATTTGAAGAAGCTGGCATTGACTTAGCAGATGAGATAGGCAAGCCACTACATCACTTTGACATTTACTCTATCAATTCACTGAAAAGAATAGGTTATAAGCTACAAGAAGGAATATGGATAAATAAAGTGTCTAGTCAGGCAGCTGTTACTTCTTCAGAAGATAATGAAGCTGCTGCTGTTGAAGAAAACACTGAAGGTACAATGATTACTCCATCTGATCTCAAAAAGCTAATATTTCAGAAGATGGAAGCAATTTCAAGTTCAATGAAAGATCACATGAATTTGTAATTGATGAAATGAAAAGTACAGTAAATACAAGTTTGCAGGAATTGAGATCTAAACAAAAGCTCTACCGGCAGAAAATTAAAAAGGAATGGAGGATTTTAAGGAAGAGATCAGAAGCATCCTGTTGCAATCCCGGAAGGAAACAGTCATTGTTGAAGATGCTCCTGAACAGATCTTCAAGGAGTCACTTGATACTCCTGCTCCTATTCCTTCATCTGATCCACCCAAGCCTATTAAGACCAAGAAGAAACCCAAAACCAAGAAGACTAAGATTCTTAGAGCCCCTTAGAACTAAGTTCAGGGATTTAAGGTTTAAACCCCTGAAAACTAAGACCTCTGACAAGGTTATAGAGCTAGGCTCTTCTTCTTCTAGTGGAGAAGAAAAAGATTAAATGGTTTAAGTAGTCTTTTGGTTGTTTTTGTATTTCTAATGTTCTACTTTTTATCTTCTGCAATATAAATGTACTCTCCTTCCTACTTTGTATGACAAACTTTATCAATAGAATAGAAGATCTTTTAGTAGTTCTCCTTGTTGTCATGTACAATGATTTAATGATCAATCTCTGCTATACAGCTATGATGAATTTTTAATTAGAATTTCAAATTTGAAAAAGTGTGATTATCTCAAACAAATATTAAAGACTTTTTCTATCTATTTCAAAATCTGAGCTTTTTTTGAAACCACCTTTTTGATTGATTGACAAAAAGGGAGAGAAATATGAAAAATATGAGAAATAAAAAATGGGAGAAATATGGAAAATGTGAGAAATGGGAAATCAGTATATATGTTGAGCTTCCTACCAACTACTCTTAAAGTACATAAAAGAATGAAAAAGGGGGAGCACAAAAATGATAGTATTCAAAAAGACCCAATGCTTAAATTGTTTTAAAACTTGAGAAAGGGGCAGATTCTCTTGAAATGGTTTCGCTCTGATTGCTATTACTCTACAAGTTAATTCTATCATTATCCTTTTCAAAACTTCGATACTTCATGTTTTGTGCTAATTATAACATTATGAAGCATGAAAAGTTTAATACTTTAATATCATCTCTTGAGCTCTGATACTTATTTACCAATTCAATTAGCTCTGATACATGTGAATATTTAATTTTCAAATACTTTTATACATGTAAAGTATAAAGAATTTTTTATGCCAAGTGTTTTGTCATCATCAAAAAGGAGAAGATTGTTGACCCCATAAGTGATTTTGATGATAACCAAATATTGGACTATGTATATTTATTTCTAACAACTCTTCAAGTATTTTACAAGTTTTTGTAGGATGGTTTAATTTGTTCAAACTTCAACTCTTACACTATTGTTTCTTGTTTGAGTTGTGTTGTAATTTATTTTTGTAAAGAAGAATCCAATGAAAAAGCTAAGAAAAAATCATGTAAAAAGGGTTATTTCTGTGTGTGTGTGCACCATAAAACTATTTTGAGTTGGTATGCTTGAAAATATAAAAAATTGGTGAGAGTTTTTCTTTGAGTTCAAGTGCAAAAATCTTGAAGAAGATACTCGAGCTGACCCAGTATGTTGAAGAACCAGCTCCACTTACTAGCATGCAGCAAGGATTCTGGAATGCAGCAATCCAAGCCGACTCGAAGGTAACTAGGACTCTAGTGAATCCGAGTCGACTGGATTCACTAGAGTCGGCTTAGTTACCTTCGAGTCGGCTTGGATTGCTGCATTCCAGAATCCTTGCTGCATGCTAGTAAGTGGAGCTGGTTCTTCAACATACTGGGTCAGCTCGAGTATCTTCTTCAAGATTTTTGCACTGAATTATGTCCGAGCTGATTCCTCCAGAGTCCAGTTTCTAAAGATTTTTTAGAACAGCAAAGCAAGCCGACCCGAACCAGAAAGACGACTCTACCAGACCTAATTTTGAAGACTTGAAAAAGCGAGCCGACCTAAATTGCATCAAGCCGACTCTTCCAGAGTGTTCATTTAAGAATCTATGAAGAAGAACCGACCCAAGCTAAAAAGAGTCGACTCCTTGAGTTCAAATTTTTCAAAGAAAGAAGTTCGAGCCAACCGAGCTATCAAGGGCTGACTCGTCCAGAGTGAAGTTTTGCACCCTGAGACAAAGAGCCGACTGCACTGAAGATTTGGCGACTCGACATATCGACTCGAAGGATTCGGGTTGACTCAAAGGAATCTGAGCCGACTCGAACTTTGTTTTCAGGTATCCAACGGCTAGTTCCAGAATTTATTTTTGAATGCCAAAAAGTGCTCCACACAGTCATAAATCTTTTCTCTAATGGTCTTCAATGGCTAGAACTACTTGGAGTAATAGAAAACCTTATATTGAAGGATTGAAACATCCTAAAAGTAAGAGGTTTTGAAAAGTTTCTTCAAAGAGAAGAGAGCTTCATGAATATCCTAACTACCCACAGCAAAAGAGTACAAGAGCATTCAAGTCAGCCTTCAAATCTTCATTAACTCTGATCTGAAGCTTGAAGCAACTTTGGAAAGAAGCCATTGAAGTCATTAAGCTTATTCAAGTGCATTTAAGTGGACTTCCATCAAGCTGCACTGGCAACTATCCGACAAATTGAGTTTGTCATTTTTGTTGCATTACTTCAATTCATTTTTTGAATGTTGGGTTATTGGTGAGCCGATTGAAAAAACCAAATATGTTCTTGGTGAGCCTGATAAAAACCAAGTGTTGGGTTCTTGGTGATCCTGGTAAAACCAAGTTAGTTTCTTGGTAAGCATGTTTAAAACAAAGGGAGTTGGGTTTTCTTGGTGATCGTCGTTAAAACCAAAGTATAGAGGTTTTGGATTGTGATCCTATAAAACAATCCTACTGTATTCGGGGTGTGATTATAGTAAAAATTCCAAGTGGTATCTAGTAGTGGATGTAGGAGCTGGGTTGCTTGAACACTATAAATTTATGTGTTTATGTTGTGCTTCCTTGCTTTTACTTAGCTTCCGCAATTTACTACTTTGTCACAGCACCTACCACTTACAAAGAATTTTAATTGCCACATTACTTGCTTTAATTTTTTAAAATTCCCAATTCTCCCACTTGGGTAGCTACCTGGGCAACAATGCTTATCGATTGATGATAGGAATTATACACGAAGTATATTTTATATTTGCATTTCTAATTCAATTTTATTTAGATGTCTCTCCCGAATCAGCTATTGCAATTCATTATGATGAGGAAAGATTTTTAGGATGATGTAGTTAAGACATTGTTAAGTACTGAAATTATTCAACTGGAGGATTAACATACATTACAAGAGACCTTGTCAAACCTGTCCATTTTCAGGTCACAATCTGATTACAGACATTATGCGTGGGCATCCTGATAGGGGTTACTCCAATTTTGAATGATAAATAATATGTCCAACAACTAGAACAGTGCTTGTCTTATGAGGAGTTATAAGTGCTACTTGAAATGTATCCTCTATGAACATTGTCTTCTTTTTGTACTGCATAGGGCATGGGATCAGCAATAGAGTTTTGGCTAAAACTTTTCCAACATTCAGGTGAGACGATATCAAGATACTTTAACAAAGTACTTTGACGAATTTGTTTCCCTAAAGTATGATTTCATAGTTTAACCACTGAAGATGTGGGTGTGCATCACGAATCGGGGAAAACAACCTCTTCTATCCCTGCTTCATGGTATAATTTAAATCTTTATCTAATTAGCAAACTACGTTATATTCATGATTTGATATTACTTAGGGTATGTGTCATCAAAGAATGCTGTAGGTGCTGTTGATGGTACACACATACATGCTCAATAAAGAAGAGCAAACAATCTCGATTCATGAATCGCAAGGGAACACTTTCTCAAAATGTTATGGCTGCTGCTTCATTTGATCACAACATTTTTTTCATCTGTACTAGCTGGAAGGGCTCTGCAGCTGACATGCATATTTTGCATTGGTGTATGGAGTCCAGTGGTTTCATAGTTTCAGAAGGTATCGAATGCCTTACTAATAATAATTTCATGAGATATCGTTGACCACTATCATTAAGTTTATATCATGAATTATAAGTTTCAAGAAAATATTACCTTGTCGACTCTGGATCTGTGAATACCGATAAGTTCATGACTCCTTATCAGGGAAATAGGTACCACTTGAGTACATTTAACAATCCTCGATCTTGTCGAATTCAAACAATCAAGATCTATACAACCATAGACATGCACAATACATAATTGTGTAGAGAAGGCCTTTGGGATTTTGAAAAAACATTTTAAGATTTTGAGGAATGCTATACCATTTCCATTCAAGGTACATAACGAATAGTAATGGCTGTTGAGTCTCGTATGGTGTATCCAAGGCATCTGGAGTCATGTTTTGGGTCTTTGCCATGTTGGTCATGATATAACTAGGGCTAGGAGTGAGTCGGGTAAGAGTCCTAGGTGATAGACTGTGTTACAATAGTTATTGTTCAGTCTGTCTATTCGAGTCGGCTCGATGATTTTTCGAGTCAGCTCAATGGTCCTTCGAGTCAACTCAATTTCCAGGAGTCGACTCTAGTTCTCAGGTAGGTATGAAGACACTCTAGTCGAGTTGGCTTGGATGGATTAGAGTTGGCTCGGATGCATAGTCAGGAAACCTATTGTCTAGATGAGTCAATGCAGATGGATTAGAGTCGGCTTGGATGCACAGTCAGGAAATCTATTGTCTGGAATAGTCGGCTCGGATGGATTGAGTCGACTCGGATGACGGGTTAGCTATTTTGATGATGTACTAGTTAGGAGTTGGTTCAAGGGGCTAGGTTTGGTTTAACCTAGGTATATATATTGTACGGCCTTGAGAGAGGAGAGGTTTGAGTCTTTCAAGAGGTCCTGTAAGCTATTCACATAAGAGATAATATAAACCATTGTTTTCTCCCTAAATTCTTCTTAATCTTGTTATATTCTTTGGTTGATCTTCTTTACCCCATCTCCTAAGATTTGTGGTATAGTGTTCATGTCAGGCTTGTTGCTTCCACTATTGTTTTCTTCACGGTGCTTCGTGTTTGAGATGGTGCAAGTGGTCGGATGGGGTGATCTCATCCAGTGTGTCATGACAGTTTGGTATCAGAGCAGATCTTGCTCTGACATTTGGTATTAGAGCCTGGGTTGCGTGAAGGAAAGAAGATCACTGCTAGGATCAAGTACGGAATAGTTTTTGATTGAAACATCAAGGTGAGTAGTTGGTGTTGTTGATTTGACAAAATCTGTGATATGCCATCTAGTAGTATCAAGGCAGACTTTGGAAAATTCGATAGCAAGGAAAACTTCATCCTTTGGCAGCAAAGGATGAAGGATTTACTCGTACAGAGCTGGATCTATAAAAACCCAATCGAATGATCGTGCTGACCCTGGAATGCCCGAAACCCATCGAGATCTCAACCCAAAACCCACCGCATCATGATCTTAAACCTAGCCATAACATCCTCCGTAAGCCAGCATCCTCCCATACCATGGAAAGGTGGGGAAAGGGGGTTTTGTGAAGACTTATTTCATCCGAAACCTCGATGCAAGGCATAGCTGAGGAACGAGATGAATCATCGACACCAACTACCATGGGTCCCCAGTAGAACAGAAAATAAAAATGATAACCAGAGAGAAACAAATCTTTGAAATGGATTGGACTCACCTGAAGCTTTCATACTTGTATGCTCATTGACGGCGAGGGCAGAAGCTAGAGATCAGAGCTGAGATATGGATTCGAGGGTTTAGAGGGTATGCACGGGGGGGGCGAAGGATCGAATCGATAAAACCCAATCGAATGACCTCCCTGTCCCTGGAATCCCCAAAAGCCGAATAGCATAATTCCAAGGGTCCCCATGAAATTGCTATTCAAGGAATAAGCCTCGTTGACCAGAATAACTTATTCAACTTATTCTGCATCAGGTTTAGGCTGTTGGTAGAATAAGAGAGATTATGGCCTTATTCCACATCCTTTCTCTTTCCAAAACATAACCAAAGGTATGGGTATAAGTATCCCTCCGATCTGAGATCATCTTGATGATTTACAAGCAACTCATTATCTTAGGTACAGACTACCTGAATTCTAATCCAGTGATGAAGACTGCTAGGTGCAGTCAAGTACATGTTAAGTCAGTGATGAGTCAGGATAGAATTGACCACTCCAACATGTTGGAGACAATGAACTATTGTGTTTCAATTTAGCAAGACCTTAGCTTGGGCAATCCTATGAAGAGTCACAGGATTTGCAGGTTGAGACATATTTGAATGCATTATTCAAAGTTGATAGTTAACATTGAAATCTTTTGAGTTTAGAGTCAAAGCGATGAATTAACAGAAACCATACATCGGGTTCTTGAATATTGCTTCACAAATATTCGACTTATCTATGTCGGACACCATTGCTAGAAGTTGCATTGATTAGTCAAGATTTGGTTCCTAAACTATCAGCTTAGTATTTGAACCTATGGGTTATACATAATAAAAATTTTGATTGATCATGAGGCTAAGTGTTCCATAAATGGAGCCCAAGAGGGGGGGGTGAATTGGGTCTTTTAAAAATTTAACACAATAAAACAAAAGTCTAGTGGTGCTTGTGAGTAACAAATAATTAGATGCAAGATAATAGCACTTAATTAAAGAATGCAAAAAGAAAAGAGCAATCACACACAAACACAAGATATATAGTGGTTCGGTGCAAACCTAGCACCTACATCCACTCCCCAAGCCACCTTGGGAATTCCACTATAATCCACACCAGATTACAGTTGACTTATTTTTACAAGGCTCACAAGTCAAAAACCTAAGTTGGTTTTTATCACTTAGGCTCACCAACAAACCTAACTACTTGTTTTGTCTTCGGGCTCACAAGTTAACCCTAGTTGGTTTTAACACTTTGGCTCACCAACAAACCAACAATAACCTTCTTTCAAGACACCTTGAAAGCAAGGTAAAGCACAACAAATCAGATATAAAATTTAAATGCTACAACAAACTCTCTTCAAGAGTGGATTGGAATCTTTGAAGCCCAAGGATTGCTTTGATTTCACTCTTCTTTAAGTTGCCTCCTTTTGGATGTAGTAGATTTGAGCAAGTAGGCTTTTTCAGTGGAATCAAGCTAGAAGAGGCTTTTGATTTGAAGTTTGGAGAGAATAAAGGCTTTTGGCTTTAGAGTGGACTTGAATGCTCTGAATAGACTTCTCTCTTTTCTTCTTGACTTCTTCTCACTTCTCTTGCTTTAAAATGAGGTTGGTGGAGATTAAATACACCAAAAACCTTCTAAAAATGGTTTGTGATCGTTGGAGCATTGGAAATAGCCGTTTGGAGCTTGAAATCCATTTCTGCAAGCCAGAAAAATAGATCCGTTAGAGCTGTCAGGCTGCAAGTGTCGACACTTGGCTGTCAGGTGTCGACACTTGGCTGTTAGGTGTCGACACTTGAATTCTGGGAGTCGACACTTGATCATTCAAGTGTCGACACTTGATGCACAGGTGTCGACACTTGACACAAAAATCCTCGAACCAACAAGTTCTGTATTTTCAAAATTCTCAGGCCTTGAGTCGACACTTGAAACCTAAGTGTCGACACTTGGTGTCGACACTTGAATTCTAGGTGTCGACACTTGGCGTGCCAAGGATTTTTCTTCGTGCCAAATGCTGAAGTGTCGATACTTGTCTAAGGTGTCGACACTTGAGACTGAAAACATCCAGAATCAAGAGTAAAAGCCTCGAAATCAAAAATAAAGTTCATGAATGCATAAACACATAATAGTTAATCAAATATTAGCCCTTTTTCAATGAAGAGAATGTCCGGATATGTGAGAATTGCTCTGTGCCATTGCGTGCCATACACCATAAGTTTTTGAATTTTGAGGTGCTTTCTTCCTGAAAACTCACAACTTGAAATTCACATTAGAATACAATATGTGCTCAATATTTGTTATTCATCAAAATCACTGGGTGGAGCTAACAATCTCCCCCTTTTTGATGATGACAAAACCTTGAGAAAAAGAAACAACATAGTTCAAACCATGAGTTTTCTAATTAATAGGAAACAATCTCCCCCTTAATTAGATACTTCTTATTAAGGTAAACTCAAATCAATATAATGCATCTTTTTCTTTTAAACAAGATACACAAATCAATATAACATGTTCTTTAAACAAGATACACAAATCATATAATGCATCTTTTTCTTTTAAACAAGATACACAAATCAATATATCATCTTTTTCTTTTAAACAAGATACATGTCCCAAATTCTCAAAAACAATTAAACATCATTATCACTTTTTTTCATCATAACAATTACTTTTTTTACATTACTTTTTCTCATTACTTTTCTCTCCCCCTTTTTGTCAATCATAAAAAATAACTCCCCCTTTCAATTAGCAGTATACAAAAAGAGAGTATAGAAAATATTATAGCTGAAATTGTGCTTGTGTCAGAGTTAAATATCCCATTATATCAGAGCTAAAATATGACAAACTGAAGTATAACAAACATATATATATATGAGACAAGTTTTTAGTACAAACAAAACTGAAACAAACATATATCAAACATAAAAAGAGATCTAAAACAGTCATCTGTGAGGCTAGTCCTCATCAGATGAACATCAAGACTAAAAGGAGCACTAATCCTAGATCTGGTGGCTAAAGCCCTAGGAGGTGCTAAAGCTCTAAGACTCCTGGTACGGCCGGCAGGACCAAAAGCGGGTACAACCCTAGAAGATCTGGTAGAAGTAGGCGAAAGACGATCAGCTGGCTCAATAGGATCTGGAACAAAGTCAACTAGAGCAGTAGAAGGAGCAGGTGTAGTAGAGGATCTCGACTGACCACCTCATAAGCATCAGCTCCGCCTACACTGTCGCTGTCAGTGCCTACCACCTCAGTGGCTCGGTCAACATCCTGATCACCTCCATCAGCAATATCAGTATGGTCGCTCTGGTGATCGCCGCCGTCATCATCATCATCATCATCATCATATGGAGCAGGAGCAGGTGCAGCAGGAGGTATAAGTGATCTCAGAAGATCCTCAAGAGTGTGTAAACCCTCCTCCATAGATCTGCGGATCTCAGCGTGCTCTGAGGTAGTCTGTGCTCGTAGAAGCTCGACCTCGCTACGCAGCTGAGTCACCTCTCCTCTGATCTGTGTGAACTGGGCTCTGGCATGCTCCTCAAAGGATAATCCGGTAGATGGTGGTGGAGGAACTGAAGCATCAGGTGACAGGTGCTCTGCCTGTGTCGATGGTACATCCACTGGAGGAAGGACTGCTGGCTCAGATGGTCCAGCCTCAGCCTCTCGAATCTCATCCTTCTCATCTGGCTCCTGGCCAGACTCTCTCCGAACCCATCGACCTCCAACCATCCTGAAACCCATGCGGTGCAATGACCTCTCATCATATAAATCTGTGTGCAGTATCTCCTGGGAGATCTCCCCCTCCAATGATACTCCACAAGCTCTGAAAAGACGGGTCAGTGCCATCCCGTATGGCAAACAGTGTCGGGCTGAGTGGCAGCATCATGCATTTGTGACAGCATCAAGGCCGATATGTCAACTGGTCTCCTCTCGATCAGACTGTCATCAACATCAGCTCTCTCTCTGTGATGAAATCAAATCTGCCAGTCTTCGGTAGAAGGATCCGTGCGGTAATGTGGTGCAGCAGTCGCATCTCTAAAGATAACTGGTTCACGGTAACTACTGAGATACCGCGAACATCCTCTCGCTCAAGGATGCATCTGAAAGCTGCCTCTCTATCATCAACTGAGAACGCACTGACTCCTCTCCGGGGTATCTCCCATACTCGGCTCAGCAACTCATCAGTCAATGAAATCTGTATACCTCTGACGGATGTCGTCCATAGAGTCGTCGACAGTCCAGGGCACCGTAAAACTCCCTCACCAGGTGAGGATAGTATCTCTCCTGCATGGTGCAGAAGGGTACTAACCTGCATCTGAGAGTATCTCTCTAATGCCAAAATGGTGCCTGTCGAAAAGTGTAGATCTACTCTCCTCCCTGAAGCTACTGACTTCCCTGCCATCCTCTCTGCAGGGGGAGCTCGGAGTGGCTGAACTGCTCTGCGGAGCGGGATCGAATCTGGCCTTCGACCTCCTCTCACTACCCTGACTAGCCTTGCTCTAACTGCAAGTCTCTTCCTAGGACCCATATCAGCCAACTGACCAGGAAGAATAAAAAAGGTTCAGAACAAACGACTGGCCATAGGTGAGATTAGAGTTTATTGGTCTCAAAAACCAGAATTAATAAGTTTTGATCAAGATGAGAAATTTTGAGTAAAAATTGTAGGTAAAATTTGTGTTGGGTGGAGCACATTTGAATCCCAAAAATTATTTTTGTAAAGTAAAAAAAATTATGGGATTTAGGTTTTAAGCATTTAGGGTTTTGCAAATAGGCGAAAATATTCAAATGCAATACTAGAAATCCTTCCTAATCATCAATAAAAGGATTTATTACATTTAAATTAGATGAAAACCCATTTTATTTTGCCCAAAATTGATGAAATAGTAATTTTTGTAAAAAAGGGTTGAAAAACACCAAAAAGATGAGGGAAATTCGAGGAAAACAAATCTAAAACAGATTCCCTCAAATGGAGTTTTAGAAATTTACTAAAACACACAAAAATCCGGTTAGATTGAAGAAAAAAGTTCGGAAAACCTAAAACACGATTGTTTGGTTTAAAAACAATAAAGTTAAAAACATAGAGAAATAAAAACTAAATTAGAGAGGGAAAATACCTGATTTGAGACGGATTGAAGGTAAAAAGATGGTTTCGACAGGGGGGACCACTGTTCCAAGAAATTTGGGGAAGGAAATTTTCAAAAAACCCTTCGTTCAGCCCGTTTTAAAACAGTTCAGATTCGCAAGTGTCGACACTTCGGATTTGTCAAGTGTCGACACTTGGTCAGGTGTCGACACTTGACACTTTCCAAGTGTCGACACTTGGCCAAGAAAATTCGAGAAAATCCAGAAAAAATAAAAAAATTCTTGGGGTTTAAAATAATAAGTATTGATCTTTTAGGACAAGGTAAAAAGGATACTAAGAGAGTCCTAGGAGAATGGATCAATTATACCTAACTCCCTTCTAATCAGACAGAACCTATCCTCACTCAAAGGCTTTGTAAACACATCAGCTAATTGATCATGGTACAGACAAAATCAAGAATTATGTTTGAGTTTTGTACATGATCTCTTATGAAATGATGTCTTATTTCAATGTGTTTACTTCTTGAATGTTGCACTGGATTTTTAGATAAGTTGATTGCACTAGTATTATCACATCTTATGGGTGTCTTAGTTAGTTTTATGCCAAGTCTTCGAGTTGTTGTTTGATCCAGAGGATTTGAGCACAACAGCTCCCAGCTGCTATATATTCGGCTTCTACCGTAGATAGAGCAACAGAGTTCTGTTTCTTGCTACTCAGGAGATCAAATTTACTCCAAGAAACTGACAGGTTCCACTAGTACTTTTACGATCAAGTTACATCCAGCAAAATCAGCATCAGAATAAGCAATTAAATCACATGAAGAATCTCTAGAGTACCATAAACAATTTTAATTGAGCCAGATAGATATCTAAATATGCGTTTAACAGCCAAAAGATGAGACTCTTTAGGATTGGACTGATATCTAGCACATATACAGATACTAAACATGATATCTGGCCTACTAGCAGTAAGATATAATAACGAACCAATCATGCCACGATATAATTTTTGATCAATTGATTTACCTGATTCATCCTTTTCAAGTCTACATGTAGAGCTCATAGGGGTACCTAATGGCTTAGTGTTCTCCATCCCAAACTTCTTGAGTATTTCTCTTGTGTATTTTGTTTGGTTGATGAAGATCCCCTCTTTGGTTTGCCTTATCTGGAGTCCGAGGAAGAAATTTAGTTCTCCCATCAAGCTCATCTCAAACTCACCCTGCATTAGACTTGCAAAATCTTGACAAAGAGATTCATTAGTAGCACCAAATATTATATCATCAACATAGATTTGTACTACTAAGAGATCATCATTCTTTTTCTTTAAAAACAATGTTTTATCCACATTTCCTCTAGCAAAATTATTTTTTAGTAGAAAAGAGCTTAAACGATCATACCAAGCTCTTGGAGCTTGTTTTAATCCATATAAAGCTTATGAAGTTTATAAACATGATTTGAAAATTCAGAATTTTCAAAACCAGGGGGTTGTTCAACATAAACTTCTTCTTCAATTAATCCATTCAAGAAAGCACTTTTAACATCCATCTGATACAGTTTAAAGTTCATGAAACAGGAAAAAGCCAATAGTAGCCTAATTGCCTCAAGTCTAGCCACAGTAGCAAAGGTTTCATCAAAATCTATCCCTTCCTCCTGATTGTATCCTTTGGCAACTAGTCTAGCTTTATTTCTAATTACTATTCCATTTTCATCAAGTTTGTTTCGAAAAACCCATTTTGTGCCAATAATTGATGTGTTTGAGGGCCTATCTACTAGTGTCCAAACATTGTTCCTTTTAAATTGATTAAGTTCATCTTGCATAGCATTTATCCAATTACTATCACATTCAGCTTCCTCAATAGTTTTAGGTTCAATTTGAGACACAAAAGCTAAGTAGTCACAAATATTTCTAAGTGATGATCGAGTACTTACACCTTTAGATGGATCACCTATAATTAGTTTCTTTGGGTGTCCATGAGCATACCTCCATTCTTTTGGTAAAGGATCAACAGTTGAGGTATCTTCATCACCTTGTGCTTGATCTTTGTCGGTGTTCTGATCATCATTCTGTTCCTGGTAAGTTCTTCATTATGTTTCTTTCTTCAGTCTTCTTGTTACCTGATTCATCAAAAAGTACATCTTCTTTTCTTGAAGATTTTTGGTTAGTTTCGTCAAATACTACATGAATGGATTCTTCAACAACAAGTGTCCTTCTGTTGAAGACCCTGTATGCCTTACTAGATGTGGAGTAGCCTAGAAAGACTCCCTCATCTGATTTGGCATCAAATTTACTTAGATTGTCTTTACCATTGTTTAAGATGAAACAACGGCAACCAAAAACATGAAAATAATGGATTGAAGGTTTTCTACCCTTCCAAAGCTCATAAGGAGTTTTCTTTAAAATCGGTCGAATTAAAACACGATTTAAGATATAGCATGCAGTATTTATGGCTTCCGTCCAAAAGTATCTAGGTAAATCATTTTTACAAAGCATGGTGCGTGCCATTTCTTCAAGAGTTCTATTTTTTCTTTCTACTACCCCATTTTGTTGAGGTGTCCTAGGTGCAGAAAAATTATGATTAATTCCATTTTCAATACAGAATTTATTGAAATCGGCATTTTCAAATTCAGTTCCATGATCACTTCTAAGGAAATTACTGAAATACCTTTTTCATTTAAAACTCTTTTGTGAAATCTTATGAATTCAGAAAACGTTTCATCTTTGTGTGCTAAAACATGACCCATGTAAAACGTGAGAAATCATCTACAATGACTAGACCAAACTTCTTACCTCCCAAACTAGATGTTCTAGTAGGCCCAAAGAGGTCCATATGAAGCAATTCTAAAGGTCTAGATGTAGAGATTACTCCTTTAGGTTTGAAAGAAGATTTTGTTTGTTTTCCAAGTTGACATGCACTGCAAATCTTATCTTTTTCAAAATTCAGTTTAGGCAAATCTTTTACTAAATTTTTTGCTAAGTTTTGAAATAAATGCATGCTAGCATGTCCTAGTCTACGATGCCAAAGCCAACTAGCTTCATCGATCTTGGCTTCCATTGCCACTAGACATTGACCTTTCTGAATAGGGAGATCATCAAGATCAACTATATAAATATTGCCATGCCTATGACCGATGAATTTAATGCCATTGTCATCTAGACTAGAAACAATGCACAAAGAAGATTCAAAAACAACTTTAAAATTTTTGTCACAAAATTGACTAATACTAAGCAAGTTATGTTTTAAACCATCAACATATAAAACATTATCAATATAAGAGGTAGGGGTGATATGGATTTTACCAATACCAATGATTTTTCCTTTCCATTATCACCAAAAGTTACATTGCCACCATTTTGATATGTGAGTGATGAGAACTGCTCCACATCTCCTGTCATATGCCTTGAGCAACCGCTATCAAGATACCACATTCTCTTCTTGTTGGTTGCAAGGCATACCTGCAATAAAGATCAAGTGGAGACTTTAGGTACCCAAGCCATCTTGGGTCCTTTTGGTTAGTGGCATTGGTTCCTTTTGGAACCCAAACTTTCTTAGTTTTTCTTAATTTTCTTTTGTTGCACATGTAAGATTTATGTCCTATAACACCACAAGTATAGCATGTAATTGAAGAAGATGCAGGTACAAAGAAATTTTTAAGGAGTTTTTGTTTCTTATGAGTTCTGAATCCTAAACCAGCTTTGTCAAATATTGCTCTTTGGTTATTTAACAGTAATTCAATTTTTCATAACTGTAAGTAAATTTTCGACAAAGGCTTTAGTTTATCGATTTCCTCTTTATTTATTGTTTTTCATTAAAATTTCTTTGTGTTGTCTTGACAATTTTTCATTTGAAACTAAGTTACTTTTCTTTTCAAGTATATTCTTTTCATTTTCAAGACCCATAATCTTATCATTTAGATTTTTATTTTTTATTAAAGGTATTCATTCTCATTTGAAAGGTTGTTATTTATTTTAGCTAGTTCCAGATTTTGCTTCTTTAAGTCTTTAATTTTTGAAATTCTATTACTAGTTCATCAAAAATTTCATGAAGCTCATCAAAAGATAATTCATTTTCGGTTTCAGAACATACCCTTCTTGATCGGCCATTAGACAGAAATTTGCCACTTCCTGTTGTTCTTCCTCAGAGCTGAAGTCTTCACTTTCGCTCCAGGTTGCCATCATGGCCTTTTTCCTTAACTTTCTTCTACCTTTCTTTAGTAAGGGGCAGTCTACCTTGAAATGCCCTGGCTTTTGCACTCAAAACATGTGGGCTGCTCCTCCTTCTTCTCCTTATCTTTTCTTTACTGGGCTCACCCTTCAGAGGTTTCTTTTTGTAGTTGAATTTCTTTTTCTCATAAACCTTCTCAACTTCCTTGCCAACATAGCAGTTTCATCTTCTTCGTCATCCTCTTCAGAGTCTTCGCTTGAGTCTTCTCTGGTAGTAGATTTGAATGCTATTGTCTTTTTCTTTTTGTCCACCTCTCCGTTCTTCTGTTTGATAGATAGTTCATATGTCATTAAGGAGCCCACAGTTGTTCCAGTAGGAGAGTGTGACATCTTTTGCTTCTTTGATTGCAGTGACCTTTGCATCCCATGAAGCTGGTAGAGACCTGAGAAGTTTATTTACAAGTTCACCATTAGAAATTATTTTTCTAAACTTCTCATGCCATTCACAATGTTTGTGAACCTAGTATATATTTCACTGATAGATTCAGTAGGTTCCATTTTAAACATTTCATAAGTGTGAATTAGCATGTTGACTTTGGTGGTCTTTACTTGGTGTGTACCCTCATGGGTAACCTCAAGTGTATCCCAAATCTCCTTTGCGGAGAGATGTTGGATATTCTATTAAACTCACTAGGATCAAGAGAACAGAATAAAAGGTTCATTGCCTTTGCATTAAGCTCAATTTGCTTAATGTCACTCTCATCCCAATCATCTTCCATTTTAAGGGTGAGAATGCCATTAATCATCATTGTAGGCTGATGAGGACCTTTTACTATTGTTCTCCACAATTATAATCAAGAGCTTGTATAAATATGCGCATGCGTGTCTTCTAGTATGTGTAATTTGTGCCATTAAACAGTGGGGGTCGGTTTGAGGCTTGACCTTCAACAATACCCATGCCTATTGGGACTACCATGATCTTTTACTCAAGATCCTTGGACCTACAAGAGAGTACCGGGGCTCTGATACCACTTGTTGCCCAGAAATGGAGCCCAAGAGGGGGGTGAATTGGGTCTTTTAAAAATTTAACACAATAAAACAAAAGGTCTAGTGGTGCTTGTGAGTAACAAATAATTAGATGCAAGATAATAGCACTTAATTAAAGAATGCAAAAAGAAAAGAGCAATCACACACAAACACAAGATATATAGTGGTTCGGTGCAAACCTAGCACCTACATCCACTCCCCAAGCCACCCTTGGAAATTCCACTATAATCCACACCAGATTACAGTTGACTTGTTTTTACAAGGCTCACAAGTCAAAAACCTAAGTTGGTTTTATCACTTAGGCTCACCAACAAACCTAACTACTTGTTTTGTCTTCGGGATCACAAGTTAACCCTAGTTGGTTTTAACACTTTGGCTCACCAACAAACCACAATAACCTTCTTTCAAGACACCCTTGAAAGCAAGGTTAAAGCACAACAAAATCAGATATAAAATTTAAATACTACAACAAACTCTCTTCAAGAGTGGATTGGAATCTTTGAAGCCCAAAGATTGCTTTGACTTCACTCTTCTTAAAGTTGCCTCCTTTTGGAATGTAGTAGATTTGAGCAAGTAGGCTTTTTCAGTGGAATCAAGCTAAAGAGGCTTTTGATTTAAAGTTTGGAGAGAATAAAGGCTTTTTGGCTTTAGAGTGGACTTGAATGCTCTTGAATAGACTTCTCTCTTTTCTTCTTGACTTCTTCTCACTTCTCTTGCTTTAAAATGAGGTTGGTGGAGATTAAATACACCAAAAACCTTCTAAAAACGGTTTGTGACCGTTGGAGCATTGGAAATAGCCGTTTGGAGCTTGAAATCCCATTTCTGCAAGCTAGAAAAATAGATCCGTTAGAGCTGTCAGGCTGCAAGTGTCGACACTTGGCTGTCAGGTGTCGACACTTGGCTGTCAGGTGTCGACACTTGAATTCTGGGAGTCGACACTTGATGCATAGGTGTCGACACTTGACACAAAAATCCTCGAACCAACAAGTTCTGTATTTTCAAAATTCTCAGGCCTTGAGTCGATACTTGAAACCTAAGTGTCGACACTTGGTGTCGACACTTGAATTCTAGGTGTCGACACTTGGCATGCAAGGATTTTTCTTCGTGCCAAATGCTGAAGTGTCGACACTTATCTGTCCAGGTGTCGACACTTGAGACTGAAAACATCCAGAATCAAGAGTAAAAGCCTCGAAATCAAAATAAAGTTCATGAATGCATAAACACATAATAGTTAAGCAAATATTAGCCCTTTTTCAATGAAGAGAATGCCCGGATATGTGAGAATTGCTCCGTGCCATTGCATGCCATACACCATAAGTTTTTGAAATTTTGAGGTGCTTTCTTCCTGAAAACTCACAACTTGAAATTCACATTAGAATACAATATGTGCTCAATGTTTTGTTATTCATCAAAATCACTGGGTGGAGCCAACAGCTAACTAACGATTAAGAATTATTCAGTGATAAAATTATTAATATAATGAACAATTAACATTATACAAATATTATAAAAAAATTAATTAATAATTAGATTACCAATAACTAAATTTGATTGAATGAAGAGGTTTGTGTCAAGTCTAATTAAATTTAGTTTAAATAGAATTTACCCGATTAGGTTATTTGATGACTTAATTGCTAAGGGTTTCTAATTATGATTTAATTCAAACTTGGATACAATTAATTTTTATTTAATTAAGATTTAATTAAGACTAATTGAGATCTAATTTGATTGAATCCATGTTAGTTAAATTAGTCATAACTAAATTTGTTTGGTTCCTAGCTAATTTTGATCAAAACTTGGTCAAACCCTTACCAATCCCAACTAGGTTTCCTATAGGATTTCTCCTTGCCATTTATTTGAATAAATTCATGGAAAATTCATGTCAACACATATTTACATGCCCTCCCTTATTTATTATTTAATTTTGATTAATTTAGGATGAGTTTGAATTTAAAAGGGAAGAGTTTGACTGGGAATCAAATTCTTTGACTTTCCTACTTCTACCTGGTCTAAAACCCTCATACCTTATCAATTCTTGATGCATTTTTTTTTAAAATTCTATATAAAATATGCATTGAAAAGAGGGCCATTTTACCAATGATTTGAGATAAAAATTTATGAAAAAAAGTTATCTATGATGGGGGAGCATGGGATAAGCTAAGACTAGTCAAACTAGGTTTTTTGCTTCCTTATCTTATCTAAAAGTCTCCCTAATCCTATGCTAATCTACATGCCTAATTTCCTATTATTGTTTTGGGATGGGGTGACTAAAGAGGCTATAAATTGGCATGACATCAGATGAGAAAGGGTGCCAAAAAATTCAAGGTGGGCATGATTTTTTCTTTGGCATGAAAGTCCTTTCTTGGGTGATAGGGTTGAAGGAAGAAGAAAAAGAAGAGAAAAATAGTAGATAGGGGTTTCTTATTTTTGGTTTTCTTCCTCTTAGATCCAAACCTCTTCATTCTCTTCTTTGGTTTCTTGGGAGGCTCAAGAAATCCAAGAAATAAATTATTTTTAGACATCTAGTGGACTTCGAAGGGAGATAGCAGTTCTAGAAGGTTGATCGCATCAGAGCTTCATGTGGACAATTCGTAGAGGTAGAACAACCTATGTGACTATGAAGCAATGTATAATCTAGTAGCCTTTGAAGAGAGCACTTACAACATGCCATCAACGATGGCAATCATCGACCTATGATATTAGATTTTATATTATTTGTAGATTAGATCTACTATATGCATCCGGTAGATCGATGCATACTAATTTTATTTTCTACTACATATTATATTAAAATTTATTAGAATTATTGTAAATGCATATTTTTTATTTAAAATAATTTTAAATAGATATACTTCTGTCATAAATTATAAAAAATCATGCATGAAATCCTAGGTATTTTTCCAATATAATTATATGCAAAAATTAAAATGCTGAAAGTAAAGTATTGGTGCCAAAATTCATCAAGCACCAGAGGAAGAGTTGGAGCGGGTAGCATAGGCAGCTCTCCAGGATGCTGTACTTACAAAAAATCCCAGCAAGGATGGCCCCAGTGAAGGTACTTCGATACTCAAGTTATTTTCAGACCAATAGTATTGAGAAGCAGAGTAGAAAAAGTGCATACCTTGGGGCTCTTAGGGAGCCCCCTTTTATAAATGTAGTTTACAAGGGTACATTCAATATAGCAAAGATCTTGGTAGATCCAATAAGAAGTGAAAGGCATGTCATGTGGGTTGTCAAGGGTTTTTTTATCTACATTAGATGTCACTTCCTTATAAATAGAGCCTTTCTCTTTATGTAGAATTCTACCATGTTTCCTTGTGCGTGGATTGCTCATGTGCTCCTCTAAATTCAAGGATATGGAAGTGATATTAGATGTGATATGTCAGGCCATTTGGATATGGAGATGAGCATCAGTTAGCCCCTAGTTAACCAGGGGAGTATTGCTTGAAGAGGCTTGATCAATCCGAAGAGTCCTGACCAGCCTAACTGCATGCCTTATCTACATGGAGTGCATGGGATAGCCTAAAGAGGATTTTTGCATGATAGGATCAGATTGATTACATGTCAGGGTTGGATTGACCACATGCTTTGACTTTGACATGACTGTTGTTGCTGGCTTATACAAGGTGGACCTTGCCTTTGTCACTCTGCTGCTCCCTTCCATCCAATCCACATTACTCTTTGTTTTCTCGCAAATCAAAACTGAACTAGAGATGTTGCATTGGTCTAATCAGAAGAGAGCTGAGGTGAGGTCTTCCCCATAAGCGTTGGTCTGAGCGAGGAAAGTTGAGGGGCTACCTTTTGTGGTTGTCGATCGAGCCATAGCTAGAAGCTGCTTTGAGGTGCCAATCGTCCTTCCTAAGGGTGCTGATCAGAAGGAGCCAGTCACTTGTGGTTGCTTGAAGGAGCTGATTGCTTGTGTCACTGAGGGTGCCAATTAGACTAAAAGCCGAGCACCTATGGTCGTCGGTCAAATATGGAGGGGAAGACCAAACAAAGGGACCCTGTGGTCATCCAACTAGAGCCAATCATAGTGGAGGGTGACGATTAGAAGGAGCCAATTGCTTGTGGTCGCTAGAAGGAGCCGATCGCTTATTATCGCTAAGGACGCCATCAGACTGAATGCCGAGCTCTTGGGCCTATCCGTTGACCTTGGAGAGGAAGACCAAATCAAGGGACCCTGTGGTCATCCCAACTAGAGCCAATCAGAGCAGAGGGTGCCGATTAGAGTGAAGGATGAGGTAGTAAGAGCTTTTCTATCGAGCTTCGAAGCCAAGTGGCACTCTCTATGGGTGCTTATAGTAACGGAGTAGCTAAGGGGTGATCTGCCCATGGGTTCCAATCATGCTAGAAGAATCGAGCTAGGATTGAGAAGCTCCCCATAGCTGTCATGCTAGAGGGATCAGCTCTTGTTGTTGTCCCACTTGGAATGGAGTAGAGGCCAAGGCAATCAGGGATTTCTTTGAGGGTAACATTCCGGAGGGTGCTCCCTGAGTCTACTCTCTCTAAGCCGGTCTCCCTTTGAGGAGGCATTGGAGGACACAATTCCAGCCTTGGGACATAGAGAGGATGGAGGTTGATGGCTTTTCATGGCTTCCCACGGGGAGGAGATGAGGCGAAGACTGGTGGGTTCCCTTAGTTGATGGAAGATAGCAGAACTGCAGGTTTCTCATGAGGGCCGTCGATGGGCTTCTTCCAAATAAGTATGTGAAGCTTCAAGACAGTTACTTCTATGTGATAACAGGGGTCACCAAAGGCCACGCCAACTGTTGGGGCTTTGTAACAAGGCTATGCAGCATAAATCCGATGGGAGACCTTTGCCATTAATCATGCTCCACCCTTGAAACTTTAAGTCATCAAAAAGGCTAAGTTGCATATTTCCTTTGTAATCAAAGAAATGGTTACACTGAGCTATGGCCACTTGCAAGCATTCTCTTTTGGCCTCATCCCAATTTTGTCTACAGTCCCCTCCTGCCATTCACCATATTTTTCCTCCAGCGAGGAAGGAATTTGTCTATGGCCAGTGGGACTTTTTCCCAGATCAATAGCTCTGTTCAATGAATGATCGAAGGGCACGTAATGAAGACCAACTAGATTTATTGTCTTGGATTCATATCCTTGGCGTGAGAGAAATTATCCCCAATAGGTACCCCCTACTCCCTAGTCCAAGCATTGGTCAAGCTATGGAAGTATTTATTCAGGGGCTGCCAAGGATGTGGAGCCAAGGCTGATCAAAGGCCTATTGAGGTTCGGCAATCATGAGCATTGAATCACCTTCTGCTTCACAAGTCGCTTAAGGGGCCATTAAGGCTCTAATTGATCAAGGGCTTGTGACCATTTGGGTCTAGGGGTGCTGACCTCTTTTTGGGCTTTGATCGATCGTCACTTGGATATAGGGGTGTTGATCTCCTTTTGGGCTCAACTGATCATCACTTGGAGCCAAGGGTATTGACCTCTTTTGGGCTTTGACTAATTTTCACTCGGAGCCAAGGGTACTGACCTTTTGGGCTATGACCGATTATCACTTGGAGCCATGTACACTATGGACTTGGAGCTTTGAGGGCTTTTATAATCTTCAATAGATAGGAGGTATTCCATGGCCTAGATGGTGGATTTCCATTAAGCTTCAGAATTGCTCAGTTGTCTCCTAGTGAAGGCTTTATCATCCTTATCATGGATCAGCTTTTGTTGCTTTGTAGGCCTACAGAACTATAAGAAAAGTCAGAATGACATGAGGGCTTTAATGCCTCTTATCTCAAAACCATCAGGAGCTTGATTCCTTTGGAGCTCAGGCTCCTTGGAGGCATAGCTTTTCGAAGGTTAGCTTTGAGAGATCAACATCTACATTGGCCTTGAGCTTGGAGGCTTAGCCTTGATAGCTTGTGTTCGGCTAATGCATATGCTTTGGCTAAAGCCATCCTTGAAATGATAGGTTATGCATTGGGGTATTGTCAAAGCCTACTGATGCAGGATGACCCTAGGACTCATATGCATGCAGGAAAAAAAACTAAATTTTAGAATTTTTTAGGATTTAATTTGCCAACTAAAGCTCTCGAAATCAAGTAAAGAATAACTAGGAAACTTGTAATGAAAGAAACTAGCATACCCGCATAAGGACTCATGCAAAATAATAAAAGATAGGGCCTCGGAGATTGAGAAAACCCCCGATTAGGATAGCATACCTTCATCAAATTAGAAATCAGGAGGGGGAAGGTTTGTACTAGGCAGAGATTGAGAACTTACTGATGAAGGGGTCACACAGCTATCAGATTGATGCTTGGAAGATAAAGCTTTAGTTCCCTTGAAATAGAAGGTTGATCTGGGTGGTCCTGAAGGCAAGGAAAGCCTCCTCTGGGGAGGAGAAATGCCTCGGGGATCCTGCAAGCATCAATGTTAGGCACGAAATAGATGATCAATGAAAAGAAACAAATATGAAAGAAAGAACAAGGGAATCAGGGTTAGGGCTGGCAACAGGGAAGAAGAAGGAGCTCTTGATCTGGGGCATCTTCAAGGCTTTTCTTCTTGGATGTGGCTGTTGCTTGGAGGCTTGATTTGCTGCTAAGGCATCGAGAATTCCAAGGAAGGGTGGTCGGCAAGCAAGAGAACAAAGAACCAAACCAAAGAACCAAAAACTAAAACACTAGAAGCTGAATACCAAAATAATAAAGTTTATTTCATAAGAGTTGATTGCATACAAGAGGAGGAGGGGTGAGGTATTTATAGAGTTCCCATGCCCTCTCCTTATTAGGACTTCAGCCCTCTCCTGGTTAGGATAGGTTTACAAGTTTTGAGTGGGAGAAAGACTACAATATTAACCTAGAACTAAGAGAACATAGTTGAATGAAAGAAAAACTTGTTTTCCTACTTCCACTTGGATTCTTCCTCCTTACTTGGACCGGTCAAAGCCACTTGGATTGGGCTAGGATGTCTTGGACTTAGCTTGGGCATGTGGGCTCCAAAGGGTAGCAAGGGGTTGGCCACCTTGGGCTTGGTGCCTGGGCTTTGGGCCCTGGTAGCTGGGGTGCCTTTTATTTGGCATATTTCTAGAATCTTGGTTCTTAAAGGCTTGGGCCTTTCTCCTGGGATTGAATTTTTTGGACTAAGGTGCTGGTATCTCCCTGGAATCTAGGGGTACCCAGGGTTGAGGATATTCCATGGCATCTAGAAGGAATTTGGCATCTAGAAGGAATTTGGCATCTAGAATGGCATTTGGGGAGAATCAGGGCATATGGAGAGCATTTGGAAGGTATCTAGGGCTCTAGGATGTCAAACAAGATCCCCTAAGCTGATATAAATGCCTCTAGCTCCTGGATGAGGCCTCGTGGAACTCTAAAATAGGGTAACCTCCTCTCTTGTACAAAAATTAGACTCTCACTGGATTAATACTTAAGTATAGGACTCAGAGATTGACTAGGTTTGAGACAAATCAACTTTTCTCAACTTATTATAGGACTCAATCTTACTCCCTTACAAAATTGTGACACATGACTAAGGATCTAAAATCTTAATCAGTAAACCATGTGGGATCCAGTGATCTATTTCTGATCACGGTGTCCCAACCAATTCTCCCGGGATGGGAGGAACTCGATCCCGTTGAGTAAGGGTCAATTTGGCTCTCATACTGCTCAAGGAGGGTCTAGGTTGAGGTGCTGTAGAACCTTACTAGTGCTCCACAAGTCCTTAGATTTTGGCCAACCTTGCCAATTGACCAAATACCTCTGATAGCCTCTATCTCGGGTACCGATGGCTTGATCATCCAGGTTCTCTCAATCTTTTTCTCACCAATAGGCCAAATTATGTATGGACACTCTAGGGTGGGTTCTCTCTCAAGGGAGGGATAGGCTCAAGGTGCCCCCTATACTCTACAAGGTCAGAGATGTTGAAGGTGGAGCTAATACCTAAATCAGGTAGTATCTCAAATGCATAGATATTGGGTCCAACTCTTTTCATTATTCTGAATGAGCTAGCTTCGTGAGTATGAAATTCCTTTACAATCACACAATCTCCTATAAAAATTCCTTAACTCTCATTTAGGAATTAGCCAAGTTCTTATAGGTTTCATTACTTAGATTAATCTTTGGCTAAGTTCCTGATGTAGATGCAAATATGCGGGACACATGCAGACTCCTACCAGATGATGCAGGGGACTTACGACATGCAGACTCGACTATGCATTCCTATTGGACTCTTTGGGCCTAAGCTTAACAGACTATAGGCTCTTTAGGTTTAACCATGGTTTGGTATGCACATGAAAATATGACATGAGCTTCTAATAGATACCAGAGGGTCTTCCAGAAGTAGAAAAAAAAACTTAACAGACTCAATGAATGAATGCAATATGCAAACCTCTATAAAAGCATATGAATGGCTAAAAAATATAAGAAGATTTAGAAAAGGGTAGAAAATAAGAGGACGGTTCAGGATCAATTGGAAAGGGAAGAAATAAGAAGATAGTTTAGGATTAGTTGGATAAAGTAGGATATAAGAAGGGGTGTCAGGGATTAATCCTAACTAATGAGGTTAACCTTATGGGGTTATTGTCTATCTAAAGGGTCTGCATAATGGAAGAATGGGTCACTAATTTCAAGAAAGAGGTTGATGGGGATCCAGGTCAGGTCTGGGTATTTTTTCATTTTTCTTATTTTTCTCATAATTTTTATTTTTCCTATTCCCGCTTTCCACCTATCCCCACTATTCCAGCTTTATCCATAACTTATCCCCGCTTTATCCCAACTTATTCCATTATCCTCCCATTATTTTTTAAAACCTCCGAAACCTAGCCCACCGCCCTAACACCCCCAGATTTGAGCTGCCTGACCCCTGGCCACCCCCGCCGGCCCGCCAGTCAGTGCTCGCCGGCCCGCTATCGCCGTAAACCGGCGTTCGCCACCTATGCCCGTGGAAGATGAAGGGACGGCCTTGGGAAGACCAACCACCGCCCACGGTACAGCTATCGCCAGCCGCCACCGGCCTATTGCCGACCGCCCGCCCATAGTCTGCCGGCCATGCCCAACCGTCGAAGGTCCTCGCTGGTGCCCATGTGCCACACGGCCGTGGGAAGGCCAAACGGCACACCCGTGCATGCCGTGCCCCTGCTTGCCGTCACCCTGCCTGCAGCCACCACCACCATGCTGCCGCCCGCCGTCTTGCATCCAACAGCCAAAGCTCGGCCACCGGAGGTCCTCGCCGGTGCCTAGGGTTCCCACGCCCATGGGAAGACCAAATGGCATGCCCTGGGCATGCCGTGCACACCTTGTGCCGCCACCCCACCTGCAGCCCCCGCCGCAACGTTCGTCGCTCGTCGTTCGCTGGCCCCTTTCGCCGCCCGCTTCCTGGCTATCCGTCGGTACTCTGCAGAGATGGTTCCCTCCCCCTGTGCACGGCCACGAGATGAGTCCGCATGCTTTCTGGAGTAGTTCAAGCAGCACGCTCTTCAGAGCACTTCATCAAGCCAGCATGCTTCTTAGAGCATATCATCACCCATTTTGATGCAGCATAGATTTTGATGTAATTTATTTTTATTTTTGTTTGCTTGTAGGCTAAGTAATTGAGGGGTTTGGTTTTTCTATATAAAGGCCCCCTGTCCTCCTGTAATATTGAAGATTATTAAGAATTTTGGTTTAGCCACTGGCCCTGGTTCTGGGCTGAGACCTGTTTGCCTTCATTTCCTACCGTGTGCATTAAGGGTTCGATGAGTGGTGTGAGGCCCTAGTTATCCCCTATCCCATCTTATTATCCTCATGTTCTTTGAGAGTTACCCTAGTAGGAAGCCTTTGCTGTGTGCTATTGAGGGTAGCAGTGTGCTTTGATCCCTTGGGGCATTTATGAGAGCCCTGCTATGTGCATTATGGGTTTGATGAGAGCTCAGTGTAGCTGTGTGCTTTGATCCCTGACTTTCTGTGTGCGTCTCCCCATTAGAGTGAGTCCCAGGACCATGAGTTCCAATTCCCAATCTCCCATCCCCATCATTCCTTCACCACCTCCACCAAGAAAATTGAAAACAAAAGAGATCAACTGCTTTAGGATTTTGTTTCAATTTCATCCTAGTCCCAGGAGGCTTCTTAGCCCTCCCACGGTCCTAGTTTGTTTAGGTGTTTCCCATTTCCAAATAATCCAGAGTTCATCGAGTTTGTCCCTCATCAATTTGGTATCAAAGCGAGTTGTGGATTAGGGTGTGCTCTATTTTTCAAACTCGACAGAGCCGAGTTCTTCGCAGTCGAGGAGAATGATGGGGATCCAGGAAAGGTCTGGGTATTTTCCATTTTTCTTATTTTTCTCATAATTTTTATTTTTCCTATTCCCGCTATTCCACTATCCCCACTATTCTAGCTTTATCCATAACTATTCCCTACTTTATCCCAGCCTTATACCATCCTTCTCCAGTGATTTTTTAAAACCTCCAAAACCCTAGCCCACCACCCTGCCACCCCCAAATCCTGGATGACCGACCCCCGGCCGCCCCGCCGACCCCGCTCTCGCCGGAAAACCGACATCCGCCGCCCACACCGTGGAAGATGAAGGGATGGCCATGGGTAGACCAACCGCCACCCACGGTCGTCGCTATCGCCTGCCGCCACCGCCTGCTGCCGGTTGCTCGTCCGCCGTCCGCCAGCCCATGCCCGGCTACGGGGGTCCTCATTGGTGCCCATGGGCCCCATGGCCATGGGAAGGCCAAATGGAATGCCCGTGGGAAGGCCAAACGGCATGCCCGTGCATGCCATGCCCACACTTGCCGCTGCCACACCTGCAGCTACCACCACCATTCGCAGCCAACTGCCGTCTTGCCGCCCGCCATCTTGCCATCCACCGGCCAAAGCTCGGTCACCGGAGGTCCTCGCCGGTGCCCAGGGGTCCCACGCTAGTGGGAAGACCAAACGGCATGCCCTGGGCATGCCGTGCCCACCCTATGCCACCACCCCACTTGCAGCCCACCAACCGCTGGCCCGTCGCTGCTCGATTCCGGCAGCGGCCGTCCACCTGTACTCAATGGAGATGGTTCCCTCCTCGTGTGCGCGGCCACGAGATAAGTTTGCATGCTTTTTGGTGCAGTCCAAGCAGCACGCTCTTCAGAGCACTTCATCAAGCCAACACGCTTCTCAGAGCAGATCAGCACTCTTTTTGATGTAGCATGAATTTATGTAATTTATTTTTATTTTAGGTTGCTTGTAGGCTAAGTAATTGAGGGGTTTGGTTTCTCTATATAAAGGCCCCCTCTCTCCTGTAATAATTGAAGATTATTAAGAATTTTTGGTTTAGCCACTGGTCCTGGTTCTGGCTAAGGCCCATTTTGCCTTCGTTCCCTACTATGTGCATTAAGGGTTCGATGAGGGGTGTGAGGCCCTAGTTATCCTTTATCCCATCTTCTTATCCCCTCATGTTCTTTGAGAGTCACCTTAGTGGGATGCCTTTGTTGTGTGCTATTGAGGATAGCTGTGTGCTTTGATCCCTCGGGGCATCTATGAGAGCCCTGCTGTATGCATTATGGGTTCGATGAGAGCTCAGGGTAGCTATGTGCTTTGATCCTTGACTTTCTATGTGCGTCTCCCCATTAGAGTGAGTCCCAGGGCCATGAGTTCTAGTTCCCAGTCTCCCATCGCCATCCTTCGTTTGCCACCTCCACCAAGAAAATTGAAAACAAAAGAGATCAGTTGTTTTAGGATTTTTGTTTCAATTTCACCCAAGTCCCGGGAGGCTTCTTAGCCCTCCCACGGTCTTAGTTTGTTTAGGTGTTTTACTTTTCCAAATAATCTAGGGTTCATCGAGTATGTCCCTCATCAGAGGTTCTTAATGGAAACTATAGGAGGGAATTCATCCTGAGGGTACTGGGTTATAGAGATCAAGTCCTTAATAAACTCTTCTGGCTCATGAAATTCAGGACTGGGCTTTTTAATTGGATCCTCTTCTAAAATTCCCTCAGGTAAGATTCTAACAGTAGGATTGGGTTCCTCATGGTATTCTTCCTTTAAGAGTTCTTCCACTACAGCTTGGGTGTGGTCAAGGTTAGCTAATTCTAGGTTGGCTTCTACCTGGGTATCTACTTGGTCATCTAATTCTAGGTCTTCTATAGGAAACTCCTCCTATTCTTCCTCATACTCCTTCACTAAGCTTTGGTCAGCCTCATATATCTCCTCTCAATGTCATTCTGGTGAACCAATGAGTGGTAAGAGGGGGTTGGCTAAGAAAAAATTGACTAATGTCTAGGGTAACATGGGTGGGTGACTAAAGGGTTCCTGACTAATACTTGGTCATCTTTAGGGGTACTAATCCTATGGGATTCAGGGTGGCTAGGGGAAAACTATTGGCACTAGGCTGATTCCTATGGACTATGGGTTCATGGGGTTCAGCTCTATGGGTCTTGCCTAGGGTTCCTACTTGGTCATCTAGTAGATCAATCCTATGGGTTGCTTGGTTATTGGATGGATCATTAGGTCTAATCTATTATTTATCTGGATAAACTGGGTTTGGGTTTGGGCAACGGTTTGGTCATACTTGTGGTTCATTTGGGCAAATTGGTCAGTATGGTCTTCATGAAAGCTTCAAAATTGGGGTCCATGGTTGAATTAGGTTTGGGCTTAGATTGACTGTAATGGACTCTTGACCTGATGGTCATGCAAACAAACAATCAGGTGGAATGAATGCAACCAGCATGCAAAGGATTAGAATAATCTAGAGTTTGCTAGACCAATAAACAAATCTGAATGGGTCTACTCAACTTACAATTAACCCAGCAGCTAATCCTTCCACTGGCCAGGTAGGGGGTGGGGTGGTGGGAGGCTCCCCCTGCTTGTCACAGGATCCTAATTATATACCACTAGTCCACTTAGATCATTTGACTCTGGACCCCCAGCCTTCGACACTAGTTTTCAGTAATAGCCACAAGATTAAATGCACTAGTTGGCCCACACGGTTCGAAACCGACCTGTTGGGGTCACCTAGCCCACTAAGGTAAATTAGGTCTAATTAATTTTAATTAATCTTGGGTCAGTATGATGATGGTGGTTTTGGGCCCAGGACAGGTGATGAAATCCTGCCCTAATCTGAGATAGTGAATTGCCCTTAAGATTAGGTTAATCAAATGATGCACATTCAATGAGTTCTAATACAACTAATAACAATCAGAGAAATAAAATACTGGTGCGGGCACCAGAATCAGAAGAAGACTTCAGGGTTCCATCTGGATCTTTGATTGACCTTATCCGAGAAAATTATGGTTTGTAATAAGGATTGACCTGATCAACCCAAATTTGAGTATGTAATTTTGTCATTTCAATTTTTGTTGAGTCATGTTGACTCAGTCCAAGTCCAGGTCTAGGTTGGCACCATTCCCTTTGCCATAGGGTGCCACATTTTTTCTTCCATGGTCCAGCTACAAGTGGGTGCCACACTCCCTGCCACATCTCCATCCAGTGTCTTTGGTCCCCACACCATAAGAAGTAAGTTCCCCTTTTTCTTGCACCACTTGGGGGAGAAATCCATCAAGATACCTCAATCCAAGAGGAGCCAACTTCTTTCAGATAAACCCAAGCCAGGATGGCAAGAATTTTTCTTGAAGAGAGGATCAAGGAGGTGCCCCACAATGTTCCATAAAAATCCAAGTTATAAAAGGGAAGAGAGCATGTCTTGGAGAGAAAATCAAGGAGGCACCCAAACGTTTCCTAAAGTGCCAAAGCCATGAAAAGAAAAAGCCTAAACTTGTGGAGCAAGACTAGGAGGTGTCCAAAAGAGCCAAACCATGAAGGAAAAATCCTTGATTCATGGAGAGATACTAGGAGACACCCCAAAACCTGCCATTTGGAGCTGATTTTCAAGTTTTCTGGAGTGAGTTTTAGGCCGCTCACTCATGGAAGGAGTCTTGGTTGGCCAAGGGAAGAGAATTTGATGCCTAAAGTGTAGATAAGTCCTATTAGTCCCACATGGGAACTTGTATGGTTTTGATTTTTCTTATAGGTCTATATATTAGACCCCTTTTGTAACTTGAACTTATCTTATGAAATCTTATGAATGAAATCCCTTGTTTTTTAGCAAAGTCTTGTTCTTCTGCACTTATTCTGAGTGTTGAGCTTCGTGGGAGTGAATCCGGGTTCCCTAGGAACCTTGAGGAGGTGTGAGATCTCCAACCCCAAAACCCTAGCTTAGTCCACCCATCTTTACTCCACCACCACCAAAACCTAGCCTCTACACCATCTCAAAGGTTCTTCTTCCAAAGGGTGGCTGACCACCAGGACCCCCAGTCCAGCCATCTTCAAGTCAGCTACCACTACTTCAGAGTCCATCCAGCAGATCCAGGAGAAGAAGTCCCAAATCCACAGCCTAGGAGTTCCAAATCAGTTGAAGACCTTCAGATCCCATCCTTTCTTCTACTTGGTAACTCTCTTCCCTGAGTCTCTTGTTCCTAACCTTGTTCTTCTTCTCTCCAGGATCCAGGGTTCAAGAAGTGGCCAACTTTGCCAAGGACCATTATTGGAGGATCCATTGCGAAGATACCTTGACTCCCGGGATCCAATAATCTGCTCGAGAGAGTCTTTTTCCACCAAATGGAGAGATATCACTGCTAGGTAACAAGAACCTTCCCTTCTTACTATGTCTGTTTCGTTTAAACTCAGAGCGAACCCTAGATCTGGGGGTTTCTCAATCCCCAGCGATCCTACTTCTGAGTTACTATGATAATCCACTCTTTTTAATTGTGCTTTCTGTCATTTCTTAGTTTCTTTCAAAATTAGTTTATCTTTCCTTTGAGTCAAAGCCGACTTTTGAAAATATATATAAAAAAAAATACATTAATTTTAATTTGCTTCTACATTCCACATTTTTGTTTGCATCATTTATGGTATCAGAGCTTTCGTTCTACATCATTTTTGGTATCAGAGCTCAGTCTAGGGTTCTTGCTTGTTTGATTATTTTTGTTCCTTTTTACTTTTGCTGCCTGGAGTAGACTCCCCTGGCCGTCCCGGTCCTAGGAACAAGCGAGACACAAGCCCTCCTCCCATTCCATGGGGGTTCCCAGGGAGTGTAGGGGTGCCGCTGGGTTATAACTTCTAGGCAGGGATTGTAAACGGGACATATGTTTTGTTTTCTGTCAATAACTATCCTATTATTCGAATTGTTTCTCCCTGTAGGAAATTCAAAATTAAGTAATTCTTATTTTTATGAAACCAGTATAATTGAAAGTAATTTACATAAAATTTTTATGATTTATTAGTTTCTGTAAGTTTTTTGAGATCAATTTTACTGCTATTATATTTTTATTTTCTGCAAGCTGTGTTTTTATTTGAGTGTGCATAAATTGAATCTATCTTAAGGGCACCGAAGTTGCAACATAAGGGGAGGATTGAGACCCTCTCCTTAGCCCAAAACCACCTCCCGTGCATTCGAACCTAAGCCTTTAATCTTAAAATTAATTAGACCTAATTTGCCCTAGTGGGCTAGGGACACCAAATGGTCGGGTCATGGCCAGTGTTGAGTCAGTTTGTCTAGTTACTCTGTATGTGCTTTGTACTTAGTGTCTAGAACGGTGGTTCAGGGATTCTATCCGAAGGTCTTGTTTGCTGGTCCGCCTACCTGGCCAATCACTGATTGGTGTCTAGGATTGGCAATTAGGGACCTAACACTCCCCTTAACCTGCCTGGCTGAGTCCAGAGTTACTACAGGCTAGCTTGCCACTTTGACTGGGCATCTAGTTTGGCTCTAGGTCTAGTTAGCCCGTAGTCGTTTCAGTCAAGTCTCATTTGGTGTGCTTGCTTGCATCATCATGTCCACCCAGAACGGAGTACCCTACCGACCTGGTTAAACCCAACCTGATTTAGAGGCCATGATTAGAACTCTTACCAAAAGTATGACCAAATTGAGTCAGGATATGAATGAGGATTTTGCCTAGTTTAGAGACCGAGCCCAGGGACTTGAGAAACGTAGAAATCAAAATTGGACCCCTGATCCAAAATTTAATAGGCCCCAACCTCACCCATGCCAGGAGCCTAGGAGGACCTTATACCGTGATCCCGAGCATAACCCTAGGAGCCTATATCCATACTTGGTTGACTCAGAAAAGGGACCCGTTAGGAACACCAAACCTTATGCACTCACTTTTGATGGAAGACAAGAGACATATATTAAGTGGGAAGAACAAATGGATCGGTATTTTAAGTGCACTAACATATCAGAATTAGGACAAGTTAGGTTGGCCAAAACCAAATTCACCAAACATGCTAGGTCGCATTGGTATGCTATTGAGCGTGAGTGTTATCAAAGAAAAGAGGAAATATATACTTGGAGAGATATGAGAAGTAAGTTGAGAGATAGGTACCTAGGTAGATCCTATGAGAAAAGACTTTTAGACCAATGGTACCAATTGCGACAAGGTAATAGGCCTGTGTCTAAATATATCGAGGACTTTGAGTGGTATGACATGAAATGCAATACCATTGAGACTGAAGCTCAGATCACATCGAGGTTTAGGGTTGGGTTACACCCAGACATTTATAGGAAGCTATGCCTTGAAAAGACCAATAAGTTAGACCGAGCCTACCAAGAAGCCCAAGACTATGAGTGGTCTTTATGATATAACCAATCAAGTACTTTGGACTTAAAGCCAACCTCTACCAACTTGAGTCAAGTTCCGATTGATCCGATACGTGTAGTGAACCAGACTTGTTTGTTAATTCCCACTTGTGTCACCTCTTGACCAGAAGGATACACTGAGAAGGAGTTAGGCATGGCCATCCCAAAATTAGTGACCTGACCAGAGCCGTACTTAAAGAGGAATCAAAGGAGAATAGATTAGAACCTTTCAGTGAGATTGAGGAAGAAGTATATGAGCCTGACATAAGTTTGATAGATGAATATTAAGATGAAGAATTGAGGATATCTCTCTCGATAATTCATTTAACCACTCCTACCTGATGGGGTTATTGAGGGGACCCCTGCCACTCAAAGAATTCAGGAGCTAACCCTAAGAGAAGACCCTTTTGAGAAAGTTCAAGAAGAGGAAATTGCACCCAATGAGAGTTTAAGTGAGAATACCCTGAACTCATTGAGAAATCCAAAGAAGACACCCCTGAGTCAAATCTGGGGCAGAGAAGTGTGAAGAAGGAAGGGTTCACAAGAATTGCCCATTGAGAAGGTCCAAGAACAAGAAAAAGACAGTAGCTTAGAAGACTTTCTAGATAAACATTCCAAAGACCTTCCTGATAACCTTCCACCTTCTAGGAGCACCCAGCCTACCCTAGAACTTGCACTTGTAGACCCTCCTAGAGCAAATCATAAGGTTTGGATGAGTGCACATATAGAACAATGTTCTCATTTTAAGGTCGTCCTGAATAACCAAGGTATGTTTCTTGTTTCCTATAAGCCACCTCAAAACTCTGATTCTTATTTCCTACCCTCCCTGAATCTTCTCATGTTTCTAGAGCTATGGGATTACACTTTACTGAGATTTCTAGGTTGCAAGACTCCTTAGAGAACTATTAGGTTTGCCACCTACTTCTGGAAGACCTTATGGCACCTACTAGGCACCCATGATAAGTTTTCATGCTCTGCATGCCATCCTCCGACCCAAGATCAAACCTAGAGAGCCTTAGTTTGTTAGGTTTAGACCTAGGGTTCCTTTGAATAAAGTCCATTCTTTAGGAATGCGTCGTCAGTCGAGTTTAGGACATTGAATCAGATTTTGGTTGAGTGAGAATACCAGGAATTGGGATTTGTATTTACTTAGGGCTGAATTTGCATATAATGACTCGGTCAATAGGTCTATAGGTAAAAGCCCTTTTGAGATTGTTCATGGGTACAAGCCTCACACACCACTTGACCTAGTTCCTTTGCCAGTCCACACACGAGTCTCCGAGTCTGCTGAAGACTTTGCATAGCATGTAAAGAACTTGCATAAAGAAATTCATGCCAAAATAACTTTAAGTAATGAAATTATAAGAAGTTGGCTGATTCTCAAAGGCGAGTCAAAACTTTTGTTGAGGGAGACTATGTAATGATTAGGTTAAGGCCTGAGCGGTTTCCTCCTGGAACCGTTAGAAAGCTACATGCTAGAGGAGCTGGACCATTTAGAGTGATGAAGAGAGTGGTACCCAATGCCTATGTGCTTGAGTTGCCTCCAGAGCTAGGCATTAGCTCCACTTTCAACATTACAGACCTAGTAGAGTATAGGGAGCTAGCTGTGATTCCCAGTGAGCCTTTTGAACCTAATCCTGTTATTGAGAGTGATCCCGACCCTTTGTGTCCACCAACAAACTGGCCTGTGAGGGAAAGAGCAGATTGAAAAGATCCTGGATGATCAGGTTATCTCTACTCATAATCGAGGATACCAAAGATACCTGGTCCGCTAGCAGGAAAGGCTAGATTCTGATGACTCTTGGATCTCCCGAGAAAAATTACAAGAATTGGACCCAGACCTCTTGGAGAGATACCAGAGCTAGCTTGAGCCTTACTCGACAAGGTCGAGTTCCTCCCACCCCGGGAGAATTGGTGCGGGCACCAGAATCAGAAGAAGACTTAGGGTTCCATCTGGATCTCTGATTGACCTTGCCCGAGAAAATTAGGGTTTGTAATAAGGATTGACCTGATCAACCCAATTTTGAGTCTGTAATTTGTCATTTCAATTTTTGTTGAGTCATGTTGACTCGGTCCAAGTCCAAGTCTAGGTTGGCGCCATTCCCTTTGTGATGCGGAACTAAAATGCATGCAATTTTTTTTGTATGTTTACATGTTGAGTTAGGTGATTAATTCCAAAATTTTAGATCAAAATTATTTGTAGGAAATTTGTATGAATTTTGAAGATCAGCATGCAGATTAGGACCTAGAAAAGTAGCAAAGAAGGACCGCCGGGGCTGAGAAGCCTCGGTTAGGGCAAGTTCTCCTACAATAAACTTCTGGAGGTAGAGTGGTGTACCTGACAACGTCTGTGAAGATCGCAGCGAAGGGGTCTCTCGTTCCTCGACAGATGCGGCCTGTAAAACCGAGCCAAAGACCCGCGGATACCGGCTTTCTGCTCGGTGATCCGATTGAGGCTTGGCTGGAGTCGTTGGATTCGTAGGAACTCAGGGACCTGCAAACGACCTGTCAGGGATTAGAAAGCTCACAAAGGAATAAGAAACAAAGTAAAAACAGCAAGGGAAGGCTTCTTTGGAGTGGGCGTCCAGGGATCTGGAGGGTTTGTTGGCAGCAGGAAGATGATTGCAAACACCGGGAAGAAGAACTCTCACAAACCCCTTATGCACACAGCAGGGTATCACACCACTCAATAGAAGAACTCAAGGTTTTCAATCATCAAAAATTTCCCTCATACAAGAGGCTAGGGTCCCTTAAATAGACCCTTAACTTGGGCTCCAAGTAAGGGTACATAAGTCTTTACATAAGAATCCTTTTCCCTCTCAAACCCTAGCTAGAAAATAAGGAAATATTAGGTAGAAAAATCCCTAAAATTTTTCTTGACTTGGTCAAGACTCCAAGGACGCCTAGGGGGGCGTGTTGGGCTTCTAGGAGCAGCAAAAGGCCGGCCCAAAGGGGCCGGGTGCATGGGTTTGGGCCTCTGGAAGCTGGGGTGGCCTGGTAGCCAGGTAGCAGGAATATTCCCTGGTATCTTGCTTCTTAGGGGCTTGGGCTTGGCACCTGGGCTTGATTTCATTGGGCTAGGATGCAGATGGACCTCTGGAATCATGGATGCCCTTATTTATGAATATACTTTGGCATCTGGAAGGGAATCTGGGCATCTGGAGGGCATCTGCAAGGAATCAGGGTTTCTGATTTTTCTCCTGGGGTCTTCAAATCTTCAAGCTGGGTTGGACTTGGGCTAAACTTCCATGTCTTCAATCTGGTTGGACTTGGTCTTTACTTGTATAATATAGTCTTGAGTCTTCAGTATGCTTGGACAGGACTCAAAAAAAATAAAATTAGCTCAACATGAGCTAACTAGCATTGGACTGAACTAGCTCAACATGAGCTGACTAGTACAGAACTGAAATAACAACTAAAATGGACTCAGATGATCTAAGCCCTTATTACAGATAGATTCATAAATTATTGATCAATTTACAGAGGGTGAAAAAGCCTCTGTCTTATTCTGGTGCCTCAGGTGTCCCCACCAATTCTCCCGGGGGGGAGGAACTCGACCCTGTCGAGTGAAGGTTAGACTGGCTCACATATCTCTCGAGAAGGTCTGGGTTGAGGAGTTGCAAGTCCTCTCGAGAAATCCACGAATCGTCCGACTCTGGCCAGCCTTGCCATCGGACCAGGAAGCATTGATAGTCATGGCCCTGGGTCGTGATGGCTTGATTGTCCAGGATACGCTCGATCCGTTCTCCTCTCTCAGGCCAAATTTGTTTGTGGACACTCTAGGTTAGGGTCACTCACAATGAAAAGGAATAGGTCCAAGGCCTCACTAGGTAGCGCTGCCGGTTCCCTATACTCAACCAGGTCTGTAATATTGAAGGTAGAACTAATGCCCAAATCCGAAGGCAAGTCTAAACCTAGGCATTTGATCCAACCTTCTCTATCACTTTAAAAGGTCCAGCTCTGCGAGCATGAAGCTTCTTTTAGGCCTAAGCCTAACCAAGATAAATCCACTACATCAAATCTTTGACCCTTCTTCGGGAATTAGCCAGTTTAAGTTTTAAGATTAGTGCAGGTGGTGAACATGCTAGGCACATGCAGACAAATGATGCAAAGGACTCATACTGATACCTAACAAACTCGACTATGCATTCCTATCGAAGGAATTTTATTGAACTCTTTGGATCTAAACCTAATAGATTATAGGTTCTCTAGGTTTGATCCTAGCTTGACATGCACATGAAATTTACAGTGAACTCCTAGCAAATTCCAAAGAGTATGCCAGAAGTAAGATGCAAACCTAACATGCGTGATGAATGCATGCAGTATGCTAATCTCAGCTAAATGCAATCTAATGATCCTAGAAATGCTGGAGGTGTCAGGAAAGGGCAGAAAATAGGAAGTGGGTTCAGAATTAGTTGGTAAGGTAGAGAAAAAGGTTCATGGTTAGTTGGATAAAGTAGGATAAAGACGGGGTGTCAGGAACTAATCCTATACTAATGAGGTTAACCTTATGAGGTTGAGCTATATCTACAGGATTTGCATAATGGAAGGATGGGTCACTAATTTCGGGGAAGAGGTCCTTAATGGGAACTATAGGAGGGGACTCATCTTGAAGGTATTGATTAAAGAGATCAGGTCCTAATAAATTCTTCTGGTTCTTGTATTTTAGGACTAGACTCTATAATTTGGCTCTCCTCTATGGTTTTCTCAGGTAAGGCTCTAGTAGCAGTACCTAGGTTCTCTTCCTCTATTTGTTCTTCCATTATAGCTTTAGGTTGATATGGTCAAGGTCAACTAGCTCTGGGTTGGTTTCTACCTGGGCATCTACTGGGTCAGCTAATTCTAGGTCTACTAAAGGTGTCTCCTCTTCTCCCTCATACTCATCCACTAGGCTCACATCAGCTTCATACACTTTCGCGTTAATGTAAGCCTTGTGAATCTCAGGAATGGTTGGAGAAGGTCGGCTAGCAAGAAATTGGTTAGGTTCTGGTCTCTGATTATGGGTACTACTCCTAGTAGGTTCAGGTTGTATAAGGGGTAGTGGCTCACTACTGGGTTCATATTTAGGGATACTAATCCTATGGGGTTCAAGTTGACTAGGGGAAGCATGACTAGTACTAGGTTGATACTTAGGGGTTATGGGTTCTCTAGGCTCATAGGACAAGGGTGCAGATCTATGGGTCATGGGATTATAGGATTGGGGTCATATGATTTTGGGTCAGCTTATGATCAGGTTCTAAGGATGGATCAAGGTATGGGGTTCTCCTAAGGTTGGGCTCTCTATGGGTCAGGATATTGGGTCCTCCTAGGATTGGACTCCCTATATGGGTCAGAATACTGGGTTCTCCTAGGGTTGGACTCCCTATATAGGTCAGAATATTGGGTCCTCCTAGGGTTGGACTCCCTATATGGGTCAGAATATTGGGTGTTGGGTCTACTAGGCTCATAGGGTGTGGGTGCATAGGATCTATGATCATGGGATCTAGAGTCATAGGATCTGGAGTCATAAGATCTATAGGTTGTAGGTATACTAGGCTTGTAGGGAGAGGGTAAATAGGATCTATCTTCCTGGTCTATAAAATCCTGATTGAGTCTTCTAGGACTAACCTTAGGGATTGGGTCATGACGATAGGTTCTCCTAGGTTCAGCCTCAAGGTATGGATCAGGGTTTGGGGTCCTCCTAGGTTGAGGATTGTAGTACGGGTCAGGATAAGGGGCTCTCCTAGGTTCGACCTCATGGTATAGATCAGGTTTTGGGGTCCTCCTAGGTTGAGGGGAGTCAGGATCTGGCTCAGACTGTGACCCATGGGTTTTTCTTGGGGTCCCTACCCGGACTTTTAACTGATCAAACCTATTGGCACGATGGTCAATTCTATCATTGGTTTGAATACGAGACTGAGTTAACTGGGTCATCTGGATAGTTGTCTGGGCAATTGATCAGCTAGGGCTTTTATTTGGGCTTGTAAATTTTCCATGGGTTCAGACATTTATGAAGGAGGTGGGTGATATGAAACTCCTGATCTAGTGCTCATGCAAGACTCGATCAGACCGACTATAGCTGACTAGACCTAAAGTCCAAACTAGATGCTCAATCAGGGTGGCAAACTAGCCTATAGTAACCCTGTACTCAGCCAGGCAGGGTGTAAGGGGAGTGTTAGGTCCCTGATTGCCAATCCTAGACACCAATCAGAGATTGGCCAGGTAGGCGGACCAGCACACAAGCCCTTCGGGATTTGAATCCCTAAACCACCGTTCTAGACACTAAGCACAAGGCACACACAGGTTAACTTGACACAGTGATCTAACACTAGCCCGGACCCGACCAGTTGGTGTCCCTAGCCCACTAAGGCAAATTAAGTCTAATTAATTTTAGGTTAAGGCTTGGGACTGAATGCAAGGGATGTGGGTTGGGCTAAGGAGAGGTGATCAAATCTCCCCCCATCTGATATAGCAAGAGTGCCCTTAAAAGTAAATTATGCAATGATGGCAGGCAGATGAGGATGCAAATTAGGGTTTAGGTATTTTTTTTTTTGGTATTTTGGAAAATATGTATATAATATATTTTTTTTTTTGGTATTTTTTAAATAGAAGAAAACATGCAAATCATGGCCTAATATACTGGAAATATACTAAAATTAAGAAATATGCAAAAACTCCTAAACAAAACCCTAAAACTTCCAACTTGTCTTGCTAAAAAAAACAGAGCCGAAAATTTGCAGGCCCTATTTCGGCTCGCAGAAATTCACAGGCCATAATAAAATATAAAACAAATTTTAAAATTACTGTGAATTATGATAAATCTAGGAAAATAAATTTCAGAATTTTTGGAGTTTTAACAGGGATAAATAATTAAAATGAAGAGTATATACGGACTGAAAAATTGCAGAAAACAAGCCCTAATCTAGGCTCTGATACCAAATGATGCGGAACTAAAAGCATGCAATTTTTTTGTATGTTTTACATGTTGAGTTAGGTGATTAATTCCAAAATTTTAGATCAAAATTATTTGTAGGGAATTTTGTATGAATTTTTGAAGATCAGCATGCAGATTAGGACCTAGAAAAGTAGCAAAGAAGGACCGCCGGGGCTGAGAAGCCTCGGTAGGGCAAGTTCTCCTACAATATAAACTTCTGGAGGTAGAGTGGTGTACCTGACAAGTCTGTGAAGATCGCAGCGAAGGGGTCTCTCGTTCCTCGACGGATGCGGCCTGGAAAACCGAGCCAAAGACCCGCGGATACCCGGCTTTCTGCTCGGTGATCCGATTGAGGCTTGGCTGGAGTCGTTGGATTCGTAGGAACTCAGGGACCTGCAAACGACCTGTCAGGGATTAGAAAGCTCACAAAGGAATAAGAAAACAAAAGTAAAAACAGCAAGGGAAGGCTTCTTTTGGAGTGGGCGTCCAGGGATCTGGAGGGTTTGTTGGCAGCAGGAAGATGATTGCAAACACCGGGAAGAAGAACTCTCACAAACCCCTTTATGCACACAGCAGGGTATCACACCACTCAATAGAAGAACTCAAGGTTTTCAATCATCAAAATTTCCCTCATACAAGAGGCTAGGGTCCCTTAAATAGACCTTAACCTTGGGCTCCAAGTAAGGGTACATAAGTCTTTACATAAGAATCTTTTCCCTCTCAAACCTAGCTAGAAAATAAGGAAATATTAGGTAGAAAAATCCCTAAAATTTTTCTTGACTGGTCAAGACTCCAAGGACGCCTAGGGGGGCGTGTTGGGCTTCTAGGAGCAGCAAAAGGCCGGCCCAAAGGGGCCCGGGTGCATGGGTTTGGGCCTCTGGAAGCTGGGGTGGCCTGGTAGCCAGGTAGCAGGAATATTCCCTGGTATCTTGCTTCTTAGGGGCTTGGGCTTGGCACCTGGCTTGATTTCATTGGGCTAGGATGCAGATGGACCTCTGGAATCATGGATGCCTTATTTATGAATATACTTGGCATCTGGAAGGGAATCTGGGCATCTGGAGGGCATCTGCAAGGAATCAGGGTTTTCTGATTTTCTCCTGGGGTCTTCAAATCTTCAAGCTGGGTTGGACTTGGGCTAAACTTCCATGTCTTCAATCTGGTTGGACTTGGTCTTTACTTGTATAATATAGTCTGAGTCTTCAGTATGCTTGGACAGGACTCAAAAAAATAAATTAGCTCAACATGAGCTAACTAGCATTGGACTGAACTAGCTCAACATGAGCTGACTAGTACAGAACGAAATAACAACTAAAATGGACTCAGATGATCTAAGCCCTTATTACAGATAGATTCATAAATTATTGATCAATTTACAGAGGGTTGAAAAAGCCTCTGTCTATTCTGGTGCCCTCAGGTGTCCCCACCACTTTGCCATAGGGTGCCATATTTTTCTTCCATGGTCCAGCTACAAGTGGGTGCCACACTCCCTGCCACATCTCCATCCAGTGTCTTTGGTCCCCACACCATAAGAAGTAAGTTCCCTTTTTCTTGCACCACTTGGGGGACAAATCCATCAAGATACCTCAATCCAAGGAGGAGCCAACTTCTTTCCAGATAAACCCAAGCCAGGATGGCAAGAATTTTTCTTGAAGAGAGGATCAAGGAGGTGCCCCACATGTTCCATAAAAATCCAAGTTAAAAGGGAAGAGAGCATGTCTTGGGGAGAAAATCAAGGAGGCACCCAAAAGTTTCTAAAGTGCCAAAGCCATGAAAAGAAAAAGCCTAAACTTGTGGAGCAAGACTAGGAGGTGTCCAAAAGAGCCAAACCATGAAGGTAAAATCCTTGATTCATGGAGAGATACTAGGAGACACCCCATAACCTGCCATTTGGAGCTGATTTTCAAGTTTTCTTGGAGTTTTTGGGCCGCTCACTCATGGAAGGAGTCTTGGTTGGCCAAGGGAAGAGAATTTGATGCCTAAAGTGTAGATTAGTCCTATTAGTCCCACATGGGAACTTGTATGGTTTTGATTTTCTTATAGGTCTATATATAGACCCTTTTGTAACTTGAACTTATCTTATGAAATCTTATGAATGAAATCCCTTGTTTTTAGCAAAGTTTTGTTCTTCTGCATTATTCTGAGTGTTGAGCTCCGTGAGGGAGTAAATCCGGGTTCCCTAGGAACCTTGAGGAGGTGTGAGATCTCCAACCCCAAAACCCTAGTTTAGTCCACCCATCTCTACTCCACCACACCCAACCCTAGCCTCTACACCATCTCCAAGGGTCTTCTTCAAAGGGTGGCTGACCATCAAGACCCCCAGTCCAGCCATCTTCAAGTCAGCTACCACTGCTTCAGAGTCCATCCAGCAGATCCAGGAGAAGAAGTCCCAAATCCGTAGCCTAGGAGTTCCAGATCAGCTGAAGACCTTCAGATCCCATCCTTTCTTCTACTCTGGTAACTCTCTTCCCTGAGTCTCTTGTTCCTAACCTTGTTCTTCTTTCTCCAGGATACAGGGTTCAAGAAGAGGCAACTTTGCCAAGGACCATTATCGGAGGATCCATTGCGAAGATACCTTGACTCCCGGGATCCAATAATCTGCTCGAGAGAGTCTTTTTCCACCAAATGGAGAGATATCATGCTAGGTAACAAGAACCTTCCCTTCTCACTTTGTCTGTTTGTTTGAAACTCAGAGCGAACCCTAGATATGGGGGTTTCTCAATCCCCAGCGATCCTACTTCTGAGTTACTTTGATAATCCACTCCTTTTAATTGTGCTTTCTGTCATTTCTTAGTTTCTTTCAACATTAGTTTATCTTTCCTTTGAGTCAAAGCGACTTCTGAAAATATATAAAAAAAGAAATACATTAATTTTAATTTGCTTCCACATTCCACATTTTGTTCTGCATCATTTATGGTATCAGAGCTTTCGTTCTGCATCAAATACTTTATGTGTATTTTATGATTGGCAAGTTAGGTTTGAGTTGATTAGGTTAGCAAATAAATTGGGCTTGGATTGAGGGGTTTGGAAGTTGGTTAGGTTAGGTTTAGACAAGTATGCAGTGTTCACAGATTCAAAACATTAGGGCTCGGTTTGATGCACTGTTGACATAGATTTCGATGCAAGAAAAAATCAAAAAACTTCTAGGACAGAGGATGGACGGTGATGATGACCTATACCAAATTTTATGCAAAACTAAAATCAGATGATGATGCAAATCCTAGGATTTTTAGACTGATGCAGAATTATTATGATTTTGTTAGGGTTTTTAATATGCCAAATTTTAGGAATTTATATTTCTTACAAAATTAATTAAAAATTATGATATAACATAGGACAAGATAGAGAATACTTCATGCAAATCTCATAGAAAAATAAAATTCCTTGGTGGTTAAAATCAGATGAAAAACAGACACCAAATGCAGCTAGCAAGATACAGAAATTAGGGTTTGTGATCCTAATGCAGATGAATGCTATCCTAAAACTGCTATGATACAAAACTGATGTGGGACAATCCTAAGACTCATATGCATGCAGGAAAATATAATTGAATTTTTAGAACTTATTTAGGGTTTTAATTAGCAGACTAAAGTTGTTCCCGAAATCAAGTAAAGAATAACTAGGAAACCAGTATTGAAAGAAACTAGAATACCCGCATAAGGACTCATACAAAATAATAAAAGATAGGACCTCGGAGATTGAGAAACCCCTGATTAGGATAGCATACCTTCATCAAATTAGAAATTAGGAGGGAAATGATTTGTACCAAGCAGAGATTGAAGAACTTGCTGATGAAGGGGTCACAGCTCTCAGATTGATGCCTGAAAGTTGAAGCTTTAGTTCCCTTGAAATAGAAGGCTAATTTGGGCGGTCCTGTAGGCAAGGAAAGCCTCCTCTGGGAAGGAAAAATACCTTGGAGATCCTGCAAGCATCAAGGTTAGGCATGAAATAGGTGATCAATGAAAAGAAACGAAATATGAAAGAAAGAACAAGGGGAATCAAGGTTAGGGCTAGCAGCAGGGAAGAAGAAGGAGCTCTTGATCTGGGGCATTTTCAAGGCTTCTCTTCTTGGATGTGTCTGTTGCTTAAAGGCTTAATTTGCTACTAGGGCATGGAGAATTCCAAGGAAGGGTAGTCGGCCAAGCAAGAGAACAAGGAACAAACCAAAGAACCAAAAATCAGAACGCCATAAGCTGAACACCAAAATAACAGAGTTTTTTCATAAGAGTTGATTGAATACAAGAGGAGGAGGGGTGGGGTATTTATAGAGTTTCCATGCCCTCTCCTTATTAGGACTTCAGCCCTCTCCTAGTTAGGATAGGTTTACAAGCTTTGAGTGGGAGGACTACAATATTAACCTAGAATTAGGATTACATAGTTGAATGAAAGAAAAACTTGTTTTCTACTTCCACTTGGATTCTTCCTCCTTCCTTGGACCGGTCAAAGCCACTTGGATTGGTCTAGGACACCTCTTGGACTTAGCTGGTGGTGTGTGGGCACCAAAGGGCAGCAAGGGGTCAGCCTCCTTGGGTTTGGTGCCTGGGCTTTGGGCCCTAGTAGCTGGGGTGCCTCTCATTTGCATATTCTTGGAATCTTGTTCTTAAAGGCTTGGGCTTTCCTCCTGGGCTTGAATTTCTTGGACTAAGATGCTGGTATCTCCCTGGAATCAAGGGGTGCCTTGGGTTAAGGATATTCCATGGCATTTGGAAGGAATCTGGCATCTAGAATGGCATCTAGGAGGAATCAGGGCATCTGGAGAGTATTTGGAGGGTATCTAGGGCTGTAGGGTATAAAACAAGATCCCCTAAGCTGATGTAAATGCCCTCTGGTTCCTGAGTGAGGCCTGGTGGAACTCCAAAATAGGGTAACCTCCTCTCTTGTATAAAAATTGGAGTCTCACTAGATTAATACTCAAGTACAGGACTCAATAACTGACTAGGGTTGAGACAAATCAACTAGTTTTAACTTATTATAGGACTCAATCTTATTTGCTTACAAAATTATGACACATGATAAGGTTCTAAAATCTTAATCAGTAAACTATATGGGATCCAGTGATCTGTGTCTGATCCTGGTGTCCCCACCACCTACCGAGTTGGTTGGCAAATGGATTAGAGTTACCATCTAGCCCCCAACGTTCAGCCTAGCATCCCATAGTGGATGGAATATTTATGATTACTAATGGTGATTGCTGTGAATTTTGACACTCTTCCTCTCATGATTTTGATGTGATCAAGGCCATGATGTAGACCCTACATCCACTTCAATCAATCTTTTTGAATGATCTAACCTCTTCCTTCACCCATTTTTACTTTTATTTTTTGACCAACCGAGGAGATGATGGTCATCGATCTAGCTGGGGGATAGGTTGAAGAGGTCCTTTTGTGGCTGCTGAACTAAAGTCTCCATGGCTGAGCAAGGTCTCACTGCCAAGACTATTAAAGTGAGTGCTCAGGTGGATTCCTTTGCGGTCACTGACTTGAGTGGAGAAGAGGCTAAGATGGTCGGCTTTCCACAACTCCACGTAGGAAGGAGATGAGGTGGAGATTGGCAAGCTCTTGCTGTTGAAGAGGAAATGGTGGTGGAGGTGAAAGCACCATTTGGAGAGGTGGACAGAGAAGGAAGTGGAGAGCCTTCAACAGGTTTGCCATGGATGGAGATGGAGATGGAGATAGGGGTGAGGAGGCCTCCCAAACTTTTTCCTTAGATAATGTCAGAAGTGACAAGAGAATGCCACTTCTTCATTCTCTTTAGTCTTCTTATTTTCTTATGTAGAATGGACTTACAGGAAGTGACAGGGAGTCAAAGGGGTGCCCCTTCTCTCTCTCTCTCTCTCTTTCTTCTTCTTCTTTTCTTCTTCCTTTTCTTTTTTTATAATCACTCGGGTAGTGACCACTTTGTAGCATTTGGGTCCTTTTGCTAATAATAAAAATAACATAAATAAAGAGGCTCTTACCTACATGGTTTTGTTTATGGTAGTGTAAAAATGTTAATGCTATTTTAGCTCGAAGAACAAGATGATTATGCATGGTTGCTAGGGTTGCAGTGGGATTAAGGTGCCCCTCCAGATTTTTACCACAGCCACCCTAGTTAGGGGGAGCCTATGTATGGCTAGGGTACTATGTATGGCTGGAGGGGCCTTTTTCTAGTACCATTCTTTGATCATCACTAAGGTCTTTGTTGTGGCACCCCTTAGTGATGGTGTTCACTATTCCAACTAATTTCCATGATTATTCGATAATGGTGGTAGTGCTTGTGGCATCGTGTCAGGCTGCGATGCAATGGGATAAGGTTGTAATGTAGGGAGCAGTGTAGGGGTGGACAGAATAATTTGAATGGCCGACATCAAGTTCAAAGCATGCTGGAGGTGTAGGTTGAATGGCACCGTGCTTACTCCCATCGACTATGGAGATTCTCATCATAGGTGATGGGACTAGGCATTGGCTTGACTCGCCATCGACCGAGGGTGGCAGTGCCTATGCGACAAGATGCAACTTCTTACCTTTCTTTGGCACTCAATATTTTTCAGGCCCTTCCTATGATCTATTGGTGCTGAAATTCATCAAGCGCTAAAGAAAAAGCTAGAGAGGGTGGTACAACTAGCTCTCTAATAGATGGTACCTACAAAAAACCTAATGAGGACATTTCCTAGCATAGATTCTAATATACACCCAACATTTCCATAAGCAGATATACACATTTATTTTTGTTTTATTTTACATGGATATATGGGGATTGGGCATATTTTTTATTTTATTATTTTATATCCAGCTCATAAACAGATCATAGAGTATGAAACTAGATTAATTTGGAGTCTATTTTAGATCAGTTTAATTGTTTCAGATTAGTTTGGAGTCCTAGAGTTTCGATTAATTTGGTCTCTAATCTATTGGGGAGTCCAAGAGTTTTGGTTTATTTGGTTTTCAATTTGTTGGGGACTAGAGCAAATTTAAAGAGGTCCCGATGTTGGAATAGATCATCAACAAAGTAATAAAAATTTCTTTGGATTTCTCGACTCCCTCTCCAGAGTTCTCTTCTTCTTCTTATTCCTCTTCACAAGCACCCTTCTTTCCTTCTCTTAAACTCCTCCTTGCTATTATTTAGCATTTGGACTAATCCCAACAGGAGACACCATCGGATACCACAGGGGCTCTCCTCCCCCCATCCTTCGTCCATAAACAACCACCAAGCCAAGCATCCCATGCTGCCTGAACCAGCTACCATTGACCACTATTTCCTACCGCCTCATCTCATCCTCGTCTCCCACATGCTAAGAACAATGCTCGTTGATGCCTACTACCAAATGCCTGAGACCACCATTACCACCTCCTTCTCGATCAGAGAGCCCATGGCTGATCCCATCATCCATCCATGAGAAGATCCTCACTAGCATGAGCTCCCCATCAAGGTTATTTTTGCTCCTCTGTTGCCATTGGTGCCATCATCCGTGCTACACCATCCTTTCAACTATGCCACACCCAAAGCCACCACACCCTAATGCCATCATGCAACCATGCCGCAGTCATAGTTTCCTATTCACCGCAATCAATGATCGACCACCTCCATCCTCCCATGAACTAGTCCAAGATCTCATGCCGAACGATGGAGCTGACTTGCCTTACTGCTCTACCACATACCATCGCTGAGATGTTGTGCTGATAATCTTGCCAGCATCTTCCACTCTAGCGACATCCTCCATAGAGACTGTCAGTGACCCCTACAATCTCTTCCTCCAAGGTCTTCCCTTGTTGGCATGATCATGAAAAGTGCCCAGGGCTTGGCACGATCATTAAAGCAGTAGCCTTCCTTCTATCGACTTTGAGCTATTATGGAAAAAAAAGAGAAAAGAAGACTTAGGTTTGTTAAATTAATTGGTCCCACCATCGTTTGATCTCCAAGCATCTAGATCACATGGTTGTAAATGCACGTGCATGATCGAGTTGGGTAAATGCACGTGCATGATCGAGGAGTCTGCATGTTTTAGAGCAAATCCAAAACCATATTGACTTCTAATTTCAGATTTATTAGCTGAATTGAAAATTTTGCCTATTTAGAAAAAACTTGACTATGTTATTTTTTGTGTTGGTAATCTAGGTTCAAAAACTTTAGTAGACTCGCCATCCAACCATGATCGCAACTGACTTGGTCAGCACCTCCTCTCCTAGATTCGACCATGATCAAGTTTGTGAGCACCCCTTCCACTTTAATATATTTAATTGATATTGGGAGAAAGCATAACTCTTTGATTTTATTATATTTATATATTAATTGCTAGTGCTGAACCTAACCTTAAGGGTAGTTTCTTAATTGCCCATAATCCGATTCTTAAAATCTAGAATTTCTTGTTAATGCCTGTAGTTATTTAAAAAAATGATTATAGCTTAATCCCTTCCATAATTATAAAAAAATAAATTAGCTAATTTTTATTTATAATTTCTATTTGTTGATAATTAAAAAAATAAATAAAAAATTTATTAGTCCCATTTGTGCATCCCAAGATTAGGTCATCCTGCATCAGCTTCAAATTTGGTATCAAGGTATAGTTTAGGTTAGGTTAAGAATATTTGCATTGCATTTGAAAAAAGAATTTCAGCACTTTTAGCATTCTGCATACCCTGCGTATCCTTTAGTATTTTAGGAATCCCATGTATAAAAAACTCCAAAAATTATAAAATTATTTCATGGAAAATAAACTCATGACCAAACATTTCTACAATTATGGATTGGTAATATTGCTTTAAATTTCATTCCATTTTAGAATTAGATTCTTGTTTCTATTTTAGATCTGCAACCTGTGAATTTGGACAACCTCTATTTAAACCCTAAGTCCATTTTAAGAAGTATCAAAAATTATAAAATTAGTGATTATAAAAACTATACTTGATTTAAAAAATTTCTTGTATAAAACCTATGAAACTACTTTAGAATTCTTTCCAATTTCATGAAGAATTTCTGATTGTGCGCATAGAAATCTGCAACCTGCAGAACCACATAATCCTTGTTCTTTCATCGATTTCCATTGGTAGACTTATCAGAAAAATTAAAAACTTATAGATTTGAAAACTAGATTGATAGGGAAGACATATGTGTTTGAAAATTTAAAATTAAATTCTAGATTGGTACCAGATTTCTTTGAAAACATGGGTCACTACACCTTGAAAGTTTTACTAAAAATTTCAGTTTGCGCAGTCTCTAGAAATTAGTCAATTCTTAATCCTAGGCATATCCAAAAATTCTGAAATTTAGGTTGTTGGAATCTCCACTCATTGATGAAACCAACCCTACTTTGAAATACTTGAAGACACCTTGCTAGGATTCTATTTTTTGGCATAAATCTAAATGAAATAAAACTACTATATATTAAAGGGATTGAAATTCAATAGAGAGCTTGTTGTGACCCTTGTATGACCACCAGGTCAGGAGTAAAGTACTATCCTAAACACCTAGAGTCGGATGGTAAGTGGATCTTAACTAAATTGCTGCAACCTTTCAAGCCCTTACTAAAAAAATTGATAATCTAAATAGCATTTTTAAGAGCATGGAGTAAGAATAGAAAATTTGGAAGAAAACCAAATCAATAATGCCCAAATAGGAATACCCCTCCTTGGGCCAGAGCATAATAAGAGATCTAAAATTTCAATGGGATTAGAAATTGGGTGATTTGACATCAACAAGATTTTATTGAAAAAGATGAATGAATTTTACAAAGTGTTAAGGTTCAAGCCACGAGTTTTGGGGTCAACTGGATCTCAAAGAGTATTGATTGGAAGCAGACATGGACCACTATTTTGAATGCTATGATATGTTCAAAGAAAGAAAAATTAGGTTTACTAAAATGAGATTATTAGGTCAGGCTAAAATGTATTGGAGTAATATTGAGCGATTAGCCATGCATGGAAGACATGAACCTATTAGGACCTAGGTTGAAATGAAAGATAGACTTTGTGAAAAGCACCTACTCATATCCTACCACCAACATCTCCTTAATCAGTGGCAACAACTGACCCAAAGAAATAAACCTATTAGTGAATACACTCTAAATTTGATGAATACCTTATTAGGTGTAATGTAACTAAAGATCCCTTTGTCACTCTATCTCGATTTAGAGATGATATTCAGAGTGAGTTATTTATGCTAGAGGTTTATAGTTTAGTGTAGGCTTACCAATTAGCTCAGGATTATGAAAGATTTCATAGGACATTAGTTACCTATCGAATTGAACCTCAAAACCTTGAAATCTTAGGACCGAGACCTTGTAATAATCAGACCTCTGCCAGTCGTTCCTCACAAACAACACCACCATATAAGAAGGATGACAAAGGAAAAGCTATTTGAAGAGAGGTTCCTCGATCTAGTAGTTCCAAGATTCAATGTTTTAAGTGTAATGAGCTAGGTCATTATGTGAGTCAATATCACTTAGGAGATTTATATATAGAAGAGCCTGAAGAAGAAAATATTAAGGAAGAACCTATGGAAAAATTTATATTGCTGATCTAGAGTTAGTAGATACCTATGAAAACTATGATACCACCTAAGATAAACCTAATTCATTTCTTACAAGAGAAGATAGACTTAGATTGGTTAGGTATGTACTCACCAAGCCTAAAGTAAGTGAAGATTGGCATCTAACCTCCATTTTTTAAACCTTTATTGGTTAGGATGATAAGGTGTATAAAGTAATTATCGATAGTAGTAGTTACATCAATGCAATTTACACTAATGCTTTGAAACATTTAGGTCTAACACCTATAGACCACCCAGTCTATACAACGTTACCTGGATAGACACTTCATCATTCTAATTAGGAACAGGTGTCTGGTACCTATCAAGTTCCAATCATATCAGGGTAAAGTTTAGTATGATGTCATGCCCACGGAAATTGGAAGTATTATACTAGGAAGACCTTGGTTGCTTGACCAAGATGCAACACTCTAGGTCAATCAACTCATACACTTTTAAGAACAAAGGAAAAATATTATTATACATCCTTCACCTCCTAGAGTTATTAAAAAGAATGAAGTTAGTGATAAAATGAAGATAAGCTCAATAGACCTACACTTATTAGTACTAAGAATTGAAAAGGAATTGAATGAAGGCTCTTTAATATGGATCTTATGAAAGAAAAAAAGGTGTAGGTGGTTTGACATGATCCTACACTAGGCATACAAACAGGTACGGAAGCAGAATTGATTTTAAAACTTTTTTTTTAAAAAAAAAATTCTCGCAGCGGAAAACTGCTCCGCCCAGAACCTATCTATTCATGCTGCATGTAGGCATGTATCAGATATAAAAATATTTGTAAAATATTAAACAAATAAATCTATTTATGCATGATTAAAAAATAATTTCCATACCTTTATTCCACCTGGAATAACTCTAGAATAAACCTGGAATAGGCTGGAATAGTGGGATAAACTTATTCCAGTCTTCTTCCTCCTTGGACTGTTGAGATGCTCTGTTTTTGGCTTTCAAAACAGCGATCAACGGCGGCTTTCGGACCTCCTTTTGCTGCCAAATTTCAGCAGCGGCAAGGTGGAGAAGTCTACTACAATCTCCAACAAAAAAACTGCAATCAAAACAAGCTAAAATGGGTGTAGAAAATTGCCAAAAATCTGCTGCTGAAATTTGCTGCAGAACTAAACAGCAGCCTTTTGCTTGGCGTTTGGAGCTACAGCGGCGAACCCGGCTCGAGTAGCTAGCCCCTAGGAGTAGAAGAGTACTCCTCTAGAGGGGAACATGCCGGGGGCCCTCGGATCCCACTCCACATGCGGTGCTAGCCGCTGGAAGATGATTCGGCCATAGTGACGGCAGCAACTGGCCTTGCTGCAGTCACGGGTTTGAGCACTCAAACAATAAGGAAATGGGGCCTTTTAACTCTCCCTTACACACTCCAAAACCCAGCTTCAATGAAGGAAAAAGACCAAGCTCTCAGCCTCTCAAACACCCAATGGGGACTACTATTTTTTTTAGCTCTTCACACGGTGTATTTCTTCTACTGAAAACAGGGGCGCTTGCAGAGGTATTTATAGGACAGCAGGGAGAGGAAGGGGCTGGGCTGGTTTCACCCGTTAACCAGCAATAAACAAGAGGTAAATGGACAAGTGGAGGAGAGAAGAGACTCCCAAGGTCTTCAACCGGTGGAGGGATGTTCGGCCTTCTTCAGATTCTCCAGCAAAGGGGTTTCAACAGTGCTTGGGTTTCTTTCCAGCGTGTAAACCGATTTACACGGTGAAAGGAAACACTAGTTCAAACCTTGGTTCAATCCCATTAAAACCAACGGTGGTTCAATCCAATTGAACCAGTCCGAGCCCAATAAATTGGCTCAATTGGTTCATAACCAATTGGAGGCCGAAACAAACTCCGAATCAGTTCAAAACTGATTCAGAAAAATCCTGGTGTAGTCCTGGTCAGCCGGACCAATTTTTTGGTTGACACAGACAAGGGCAAGACAGGGAAAAGAGTGCTCAAAAAATACCGTGACCATGAAACCGAGACGATTCTCAATCGTAATCGGTATCCGAATCAGAGAGTAATCCTCTGTGGCGTGTGACCTCATAGGTTCGAACCTAAACGTAGCACTGGAACAATTCTAGTACCAGCACAGGAAACCATCTAGTAATGTGTCCCAGCATCCGGATAGGTCGAAGATGCGGGAGCAAACTATCGAACCTCTGGCATATAGTTACCGTATATTCATCCCTTTGACCTCTAATGCTCAGGACGATTGAGATTGGGCTGCCAACTTAGACTGAGTCAGTCGACTACGTGTCTCAACCTTGCAAGCCAGTGACTCTTCACTAGGGCTACCCCGGCCGAGGATTTGCTAAATTGAGATACTGCGAGACATTCATCCAAACTGTTTGGATTGGTCAATTCCATCTTTGTCCATTACTGCTTCACAAGTACTTGCCTATACCAGAAACCTTCCATCACGTGATTAAAAATCCGGGTAGTCTGGCACCAAAGCACAGGGATTTGCTTGCAAGCTACCATGAAGACCTCAGGTCGGAGGGACACATATACCCATATCCTCGTGAGTATCCCTTTGGCAGAAAGGGGCTGCACGGAGTCACGTTCAATAAGATATCACATATCCCACTTGCAGATCACATCAGTGTCACCACACTCATTTGGTCAAGAGGACAACTAAACGATGTGAACTGTAACAACCTATACTTGATATATTACCGTCCAGTACAATATATCCTTGGTTGTGAACAGGGCTTAAGGACCACTTGATAATCCTCTCTAATTGAAGTCAGTGTAGTCCTAAGGACTTCATTACATGGAAAGGTTCATTTCAGGAAATAAAATATGTGATGAGCTACCAAAAATAATATTTTATTAATTCATAAAAGATATAATGCTTAGCATAACCGCCTACATCCAAGCGATTGGCTTTGGGACATAATTCCCAACAAATCTCACTTGTACTAAAGCCAATCAGAAGAGTATCTAATACCCATTTCCATTTACAATAGTCAAACTCTTTTATTCCGAGGGCTTTAGTGAAGGGTCAGCCAGATTTTCCTTTCCATCGATCTTCAGAAGATTGATGTCGCCTCGTTCTACGATCTCTCGTACGAGGTGGTAGCGCTGCAAATGTGCTTGGTGCGGTGATGTGCTTTAGGCTCCTTAGCTTGAGCAATGGCTCCAGTGCTGTCACAATACACTGGAACAGGACCATCTAGGGAAGGTGCCACCCCTAGCTCTCCAAGGAACTTCCGCAACCACACTGCTTCCTTTGCTGTATCTAATGCTGCAATGTATTCTGCTTCGCATACCCGAGTCTGCAAAAGTTGCTTGCTTGGAACTTTTCCAGTAGATCGCTCCTCCATTCAGGGTAAATACAAACCCTGACACACTCTTGCTATCGTCTCTATCTGACTGGAAACTGGAGTCAGAGTATCCCACAAGTTTCAAGTCAGGTTCTCCATAATCAGCCTTGATCTTTAGTATTTTTCAAATACTTAAGGATGGACTTAACCACCTTCCAATGCGCCTAACCTGGGTCAGACTGGTATCTACTCACTACTCCTAGTGAGTATGCCACGTCTGGTCTAGTACAAGTCATAGCATACATGATAGAGCCTACTGCAAAAGCATAAGGTACTCTACTCATGCGCTCTCTTTCCTCAGGAGTTGTCGCGCATCCTTTTTGGAAAGAGTAATCCAGAACCTATCGGAGATAGCCTTTCTTGGAATTTTCCATGCTAAACCGTTTCAGCACGGTGTCAATGTACATGTCGACTGGGACAATCCCAAAAGCTTATTAGATCTATCCTCTATAGATCTTCATACCTAGTATGTAAGAAGCTTTACCCAAGTCCTTCATGGAGAATTGAGATGATAACCAGACCTTTATTTCTTGTAATGCTGCGATATCATTCCCGATTAAGAGAATGTCGTCAACATACAGTACTAGGAACAATTACAGAACCATTATCCCATTTATAGATGCACGGTTCTTCTCCATTCCTAACGAAGCCGCGTACGATTTGATACACCTATCAAATCGTAAGTTCCAACTTCGAGATGCTTGCTTGAGTCCATAGATGGACCTCTGCAACTTGCATACTTTTGATTCATTTATGGATGTGAACCCTTCAGGCTATATCATATACACCTCCTCTTCCAGCTCCCCATTTAGAAAAGTGGTTCGGACATCCATCTGCCAGATTTCGTAATCAAAATATGCTGCCAAAGAAAGCATGATCCGAATGGACTTGAGCATTGCCACAGGGGAGAAAGTCTCGTCATAATCGATACCATATCACTGACGATACCCCTTGGCAACCAGATAGGCTTTATAGGTCTCTACCTTCCCATCTGCGCCCCTTTTCCTCTTGAAGATCCATTCACACCCGATGGGTTTTATCCCTTCAGGCGGATCAACCAATGTCCATACATTGTTGATTTCCATGGACTCCATTTCGGATCGCATGGCTCCAAGCCATGCCTCAGAGTCAGATCTCTGAGGAGCATCCACATAGGTGATCGGATCCTCATTGTTCTCATCGAGCTCAATGGGATCGCCGTCCTGGAACAAGAAACCGTAGTATCTGTCCAGCAGACGCGGTATTCTACCGGATCTCCTAATGGGTTCTGGGTGTGATTCAATCACAGCCGGTTCTACGATGTCCTTAGTGTGAGGTTCTTCTATTGGCTGAACTTCATCAAGTTCAATATTAGAAGCTATAGTTCCTTCTCCCAGGAACTCCTTTTCCAAAAAGATAGCTCTAAGAGCAACGAACACCTTTTGTTCATTCTCCAAGCAGAAGAAATACCCTTTGGTTTCCTTAGGATAACCAATGAATAAACACCGATCAGACCTTGGACCAAGTTTGTCTGAGTCTAAACGCTTTACGTAAGCCAGACAACCCCAGACCCGAAGGTGTGAGATTGAGGGTTTACGTCCAGTCCACATCTCATACGGAGTGGAGACAACAGACTTACTTGGAACATCATTTAACAAGTAACAGGCTGCCTAAAGCACATATACCCAAAAGGATAGCGGCAGAGTTGCAAAGCCCATCATGGATCGAACCATGTCCAACAAGGTTCGATTCCTCCTTTCAGACACACCATTCAACTGTGGTGTTCCTGGAGGAGTCCACTGAGAGAGAATTCCATTCTCCTCAAGATATGTCAAAAATTCACCAGATAAGTATTCACCACCTTGATCAAATTTAGGGTTTTAATACTTTTTCAGTTTGCTTTTCTACTTCATTACGGTATCGTTTGAACATTTCAAATGACTCAGACTTATGTCTCATTAAAAAGACATAACCGAACCTTGAAAGTCTTCTTATAAAGTAATGAAATATTTGTATCCTCCTCTGGCACTAACTGTCATCGGTCCACATACATCAGTATGTATTAGACTTAGAAGTTCTATAGCTCGTTCACCTTTTCCAGTAAAAGGTGACTTGGTCATTTTACCAAGTAACAAGATTCACAAGTGGGCAGTGATTCAGAATCACTGACCTCGAGGAGTCTCTCCTCGCATCTTGTTTATCCTATTTGGTTAATATGACCTAGCCTACAGTGCCAAAGATACAAATCGTTGACATTATCTAACCTTAGGCATTTTCTAGAATGTACATTACACTAACAGGCCTTGATAGTACGTATATTCCATTATTTAATCTAGCTTTCATTAGAACAAAGTTATTCAAAATAACATTGCAAAAATCTTCTTTTATTGATAGTTCAAACCACAATTGGCCAAAAGGCCTGCAGAGATTATGCTCATAATGAACTAGGATATAGTGACAGTCGACTAGTTCGACAGTACAAGATTCAAAGACAAGACACAGACTTCGACCGCCAGTACTGGAACACGATTTCCATTCCGATGCTCAGAATTGTTCTCCATCTTCAAATCTTCTGCTAACTTTAATTCCCTATAACGAATTATAAACATGAATTGGACTACCGTATCCATACCCAGTTAGCAGTATCAACAATTGAGTAATTACAGGTTTTATCATATAAATACCTTGTTCAGCAGACTCCTGCTTCCTCGGCCTGTTCGGATCAAGGGACACAATGTAAAAAGGACAGTTCCTCTTCCAATTCCCTTCTTCTTGCAGTAGAAACACTCTACAGAAGAATGATCAGCCTTAAACTTCCTGGTCTGACTAGGGCCAGGAGCATTATGCACCTTCTTCCCATTTTATTTATTTTCTTCTTCCCTTTCTTAAGGGACGACGACCTCTACTACCTCCCACTAATTCACCACCCCCTTATTTAGTTGGTGGTCTTTCTCAAAAGTCTGCAGCAACCCAAAAGACCATGGTAGTTGACTGCAGGCTTGTTCATTCTATAATGATCGAGAAAATCAAGATAAGAGGAGGGAAGAGAATTCAGGATTGCATCCTTGCCGAGCTGCTCGTGCAAGGGGCATCCGAGTTTGCCCAACTTTTCAATCAGCTAGATCATGTACAATACATGATCAGTGACTGAACCGCCATCAGCATCTTGGAATTATAGATGGCACAAGACACTTTGAACCGTTCTACATCATCCGGGGTGCCGAAGGATTCCTTCAACTTTTGAAGGATTTCATCAGGTTGGGCCTCCTCGAATTTACGACTGAACTCATCGTTCATCGCCGCTAATATAATGCATCGGATAGTAGTGCGATCAGAGACCCACTTCAGATAAGTGTCTCTAACCACACTCTGTGCATTAGCGAAGGGATTTCAGGTGCCGGATCCATTATCACTATAGCATCCGTTCATGCTCCAAAATGATTCTCAATCTTCGATACCACTATCGAAGTTGTGACCCTTTAACTTCTCGTTATCGAGAAGTGACCGGAACGATAAATTTGAAGACATCTGAAAAAAAATAAGATCAAATTAGTGTATGAATTAATAATTTAACCAAAAGACATGGACTTTAGTCTAAAGGTTTCTCCCACTAATTTTTCAGATTGGTAGCCTCTAACTTCAATCCGTGAAAACACTTTTTCAAGTGGGTACTGAAATCCAATAGGCCTCGCATGAGCCCGACTTAGGCCGGCTCACCCATACGAGCCTAAAGGTAGGTTCGTAACCAATTGCTTCTCTAAACAATTTTCAGTATTTAATTTTGCCCCAGAGAACACCCCAATCGGCCTAGGGGCCTCCTATTGCGGGTCTCTGGTTAGGTCCAACCATTAAAATGACAAATCCAATGCTTCCAGCTAACTAAAGACCAAGCCCGACTCTGGCGGCCCACCTGGTCCCGTTAAGGAGGTTGCACTGAACCATCATCAATCAGATAGAAATTCCAGTCGCCGGATGTACACCCGTTCTTTGGAACTGCCGATGCACACCAAACTAGTGGACACATTTCTATCTAACTTAATGGGAGGCTAAGACACTATCAACTCTTTGACTTAGTCTTTTTAAGGACCTAATAACTTTAGGAATTTTAGTTGTGACAGAAGAAAAAGAAAAGGACATGGATCATCCTCCCACTGAATCAATCAGATTCCAGGAGGGTTGAAATAAATCAACAAATTGATCCATGGGCACCTATAGATCAGTCAGACCGATCAACCTGGGTGACATGGGTTAACTCGAGTCATTGAGCTTTTCCAATCAGTTCTGGTCGACTCGACTAGCCAGGTAGGTGAGATCATGGGTAAGTATCCGCCATTAACCATCTTTCCTAGACACCAACCAATTGGCTAGGAAGAGGTAGCCTCATACAACCATGATCACAATGCCAACCTACCTTGACACAAGTCGGTTTACCAGACTCGATCAGACTAGCCTAAAGACTCGGCATCTACGAAGCCACTAATTGGATCCATTTTAGATGAACGGATCAACTATTCTAACTATTAGATAGTTCTAAAGAAGGGCCTTAAACAACTTTTGTTTAATCTTCTTGTTATTCGATTTAACTAAACTTAGGTCTAACCCAGTAAAGGACCCAACTAGTCAGCTAACCAAATTAAACCCAAATTGGCTTATGCAAATTGTATTAGATTTCATAAACCTAAAATTTTTAATAAGACAAACACTTAATTAAAATAATTTTTAATTAAGTCACTATGTAAAACAATTTTACATAACTAATCATGCATCAAGATTCAAAATTTTACAAATATTTATATCCAATATAAAACATGCCCTAAAACATGTATCAACAAATTAAAACTTTTTTAATTTTAATATTCTTTAAGGATCCTTCTGAAGAGGCCAACAAAGACGATCCACATCATGTCAAAGGCACACAATCATGGTGAAGGTCTCAACTAGGTTCCAAAAAAAATCAAGATACATATTTAGATTAAACAATTTTAATCTATAAACATGCATACAGGAATAGATTACACATGCAACCTGGCTCTGATACCACTGAAACAAAAAAAGGTGCAGATGGTTTGACATGATCCTACACTAGGCATGCAAATAGGTACGGAAGCAGAATTGATTTTAAAACATTTTTTAAAAAAAAAAATTCTCGCAGCGAAAAACTGCTCCTCCTAGAACCTAATCTATTCATGCTGCATATAGGCATGTATCATGATATAAAAATATTTGCAAAATATTAACAAATAAATCTATTTATGCATGATTAAAAAATATTTTCCATACCTTTATTCCACCTGGAATAACTCTGGAATAAACCTGGAATAGGCTGGAATAAGTGGATAAACTTATTCCAGTCTTCTTTCTCCTTGGACCGTTGAGATGCTCTGTTTTTGGCTTTCAAAACAGCGATCAAACAGCAGCTTCCGGACCTCCTTTTGCTCCCAAATTTCAGCAGCGGCAAGGTGGAGAAGTCTACTACAATCTCCAACAAAAAAACTGCAATCAAAACAAGCTAAAATGGGAGTAGAAAATTGCCAAAATCTGCTACTAAATTTGCTGTAGAACTGAACAGCAGCCTTTTGCTTCACGTTTGGAGCTGCAGCGGTGAACCCGGCTCAAGTAGCTAGCCCCTAGGAGTATAAGAGTACTCCCTCTAGAGGGGAGACACACCGGGGGCCCTCGGATCCCACTCCACATAAGGTGCTAGCCGCTGGAAGATGATTCGGCCACAGTGAACGGCAGCAACTGGCCTTGCTGCAGTCCCGGGTTTGAGCACTCAAACAAACAAGGAAATGGGGCCTTGTAACTCTCCCTTACACACTCCAAAACCCAGCTTCAATGAAAGGAAAAAGACCAAGCTCTCAGCCTCTCAAACACCCAATGGGGACTACTATTTTTTTTAGTTCTTCACACGGTGTATTTCTTCTGCTGAAATAGGGGTGCTTGCAGAGGTATTTATAGGATAGCAGGGAGAGGAAGGGGCTGGGCTATGTTACACCCTTTAACCAGCAATAAACAAGAGGTAAATGGGACGGGTGGAGGAGAGGAGAGACTCCCAAAGGTCTTCAACCGATGGAGGGACGTTCGGCCTTCTTCGGACGCTTCCAGCAAAGGAGGTTTCAACAGTGCTTGCATTTCTTTCCAGCGTGTAAACGGGTTTACACGATGAAAGGAAACGCTGGTTCAAAACCTTGGTTCAATCCCACTAAAACCAATGATGGTTCAATCCATTGAACCAGTCCAAGCCCAATAAATTGGTTCAATTCGTTCACAACCATTGGAGGTCGAAACGAACTCCGAATCAGTTCAAACTGATTTAGAAAATCCTGGTGCAGTCCTGGTCAGCCCGGAACAATTTTTGGTTGACATAGACAAGAGCAAGATAGGGAAAGAGAGTGCTCAAAAAATACCATGACCATGAAACCGAGATGATTTCCAATCGTAATCGGTATCTGGATCAGAGAGTAATCCTCTGTGGCGTGTGACCTCATAGGTTCGAACCTAACGGTAGCACTGGAACAATCTAGTATCAGCATAGGAAAGCATCTAGCAATGGGTCTTGGCATCCGAATAGGTCGAAGATGCGGGAGCAAACTATCGAACCTCTGGCATATAGTTACCGTATAATTCATCCCTTTGACCTCTAATGCTCAGGACGACTGAGATTGGGCTGCAAACCCAGACTAAGTCAGTCGACTATGTGTCTCAACCTTGCAAGCCCAGTGACTCTTCACTAGGGCTACCCCGGACGAGGATTTGCTAAATTGAGATACTACGAGACATTCAATCCAAACTATTTGGACAGGTCAATTCCATCTTGGTCTATCATGCTCCATAAGCTACTTCCTGTACCCAGAAACCTTCCGTCACCGGATTAAAAATCCAGGTAGTCCGGCACCAAAGCATAGGGAGTTGCTTGCAAGCTACCGTGATGACCTCAGGTTGGAGGGACACATATACCCATATCCAATCGTGAGTATCCCTTGGTAGAAAGGGGCTGCACGGAGTCACGTTCAATAAGATATCACATATCCAACTTGCAGATCACATCAGTGTTACCACACTAATTTGGTCAAGAGGACAACTAATGATGTGAACTGCACAACCTATACTTGATATATTGCCGTCCAGTATAATATATCCTTTGGTTGTGAACAGGGTTAAGGACCACTTGATACATCCTCTCTGTATCGAAGTCAGTGTAGTCCTAAGGACTTCATCACATGGAAGAGTTCATTTCAGGGAAATACAATATTGATGAGCTGCCAAAAATAATATTTTATTAATTCATAAAAGGAATACAATGCTTAGCATAACCGCCTACAACCCAAGCGATTGGCTTTGGGACACAATTCCCAACATCTTAGCAGTCAAGAAAATTACTAGTAAGAACTAAGAAACAATATTCCCAAGATGTACTATCCCTCCATGAAGAATTTAAAGATGTGTTCCTTGAGGACCTCCTAGACTATTTACCACTGATGGATGACATTCAGCATGCAATTGATCTTGTTTCAGGAGATACCCTACCAAATCTTTCCCATTATCAATTAAACCCTACTAAACATAAGAAGTTGCAACGTCAAGTTAAAGAGCTCCTTAAAAAGGATTTATAAGAAAAAGTTTGAGTCCTTGTGCTGTGCTTGCATTATTGACACCTAAAAAGAATGGTTTCTAGAGAATGTGTAGGATAGTAGAGCTATAATTTTTTTGATTAGATGATATGATTGACATTTAGTAGGATCTAATACTTTTTCAAAGATTGACATAAAAGTGGATACCATCAGGTTAGAATTAGACCTAGTGATGAATGAAAGATTACTTTCAAAACTAAGGATAGTCTATATGAGTGGTTAGTAATGCCGTTTGGCCTATCTAACACCCCTAGTACATTTATGAGGATAATGATAAAAGTGTTATAACCTTTTATAGGAACATTTTGTGGTTCTATACTTTGATGATATTCTGATCTATAGTAAACTAAGAAAGACAATCTAAACCATCTCTAGCAGGTCTGTAAGATATTAAGAACTAAAAGTTTATATGCAAACCTAAAGAAATTTGAGTTTATGACAAAAGAAATTATTTTTTTGGTTTTATATTTACCCCAAATGGTATGTTTGTAGACCAAGAAAGAGTTCATGCGATAACTGAATGGCCTACACCTTGAAGCATGCATGAGGTCTGAAGCTTTCAGACCTTTCAACTTTTTATCAAAGGGTTATCAAAGGATTTTGTAGCATCATAGCCCTAATCACTGACTGTATGAAGAAATGGAGTTTGGAATGGTCTAGGGCCGTTGAACGAGCTTTTCTAGAGACCAAGGAAAAGATGATCCATGATCTTGTATTGCATCTACTAGATTTTATGAAAGTTTATGAAGTCACTTGTGATGCATCAGGAGTTGGGATTGGTGGAGTCTTATGCCAGGAAGGACACCCTATAGCATTCTTTAGTGAGAAACTAAATGATAATAAGTGCAAGTATTCCACCTATGATAAGATTTTTATGCCATTGGCCAGCATTAAATATTTGGAGATATTATTTGCTACCTTAAGAAATTATTTTATATTCTAATCATGAAGCTCTTAGATTTCTTAATTCATAGAAAAAATTGAATCCTAGACATAGCATGTGGGTTGAGTTTTTGCAAGCTTACACTTTGTTATTAGACATAAAACAGGTTTAGAGAATCATACTATCGATGCACTCAGTCATAGAGTAGATCTTTATTAGCAAAATCTAAAAAGGAGACCCGAGCTACTGATGCACTTAGTGTCGAGTGGCCCTTTTATCTGTAATTAGTATCAAAGTCATGGCTTTTGATAATTTGAAGAGAGATATGATAAATGCCCTAACTTTAAAATATTATAGCATCATTAAGAGAAGGACTGTCTAAGGAATTTATTGAGTATACACTTCAGGATGATTACTTTTTTTAAAAATAATAAGCTATGTATTCTTCGAACTTATGTTAGAGATTTTTTAATTTGGGAAGTATGTTGGAGGACAATCTGGACATTTTGGATGAAACAAAACTATCAAAGCTATGGACATTCAATTTATTGGCCTAGTTTGAAATGCGATGTAGCCCATATTATAGGACAATGTCGAACTTGTGTAGTAGCCAAGCATCACAAACAAAACACTGGATTATATACCCCACTACTAGTACCTGATTATCCATGGCAGAACGTAAGTATGGATTTTATTTTAGGATTACCCCAGACATTTAGAAAGAATGATTCTATATGTGTAGTAGTGGATCAATTCTCAAAAATGGTGCAGTTCCTACCTTGCCCTAAAACTTTTGACACTTCTAGAGTTGTGAGATTATATTTTGATGAAATAGTTGGACTGCATGGTTTGCTAAAATCAATTTTCTGATAAAGATATAGTTTTATGAGTTATTTTTGGAAATCACTTGGGCACTTAATTGGGATGAAATTAAAATTTTCATCTGCATACCATCTCCAAATTAATGGTCAAATCGAGTTAGGAAATAAGCTTGGGAAATCTCCAATGTCACACCAGTGTCTCCACACTCCTTGATGAAGAGGACAACCAACAAATGTGACATACAACAACCTATACTTGATACATCGTCGTCCTATAACAATGTATCATTTGGTTGTGAACCAGTTTAAGAAATACTTGATATATCCTATCTATATCAAACAATGTTGTTCTAAGGACTCCATCAGACAAGAGTTCATTATAGGAAAATGTAAATGATGGACAACCAAATAAATAACTTTTATTTATTATTAAATATTTATATACAAAAATAAAATAGCACAACCATCTACAAACTATATGATTGGCTTTGGAACACAATTCCCAACAACTCTCACTTGGACTAAAGCCAATCTGTACAGAATCTCATTCCCATTTTCCTTTTACAACAGTCAAACTCTTGAACTCCGATGGCTTTAGTGAAGGGGTCAGCCAGGTTCTCCTTTCCATCGATCTTCTGAAGGTTGATGTCACCTCGTTCCACGATCTCTCGTATAAGGTGATAGCATTGCAGAATATGCTTTGTGCGGTGATGAGACTTCGGCTCTTTTGCTTGAGCAATGGCTCCAGTATTGTCACAGTACACCAAACAGAACCATCAAGGAAAGGTGCCACTCCTAGCTCACTAAGAAATTTCCGCAACCATATAGCTTCCTTCACTGTATCAGATGCTGCAATGTACTCTGCTTCACAAACTGAGTCCGCCATAGTAGGCTGCTTGGAATATTTCCAGCAGACAGCTCCTCCATTTAGGGTAAAGACAAAACCTGACACACTCTTTCTATCATCTTTATCTGACAGGAAACTGGAGTCAGTATACCCTACAAGTTTCAAGTCAGATTCTCCATAAATGAGCCATTGGTCCTTAGTATTTCGCAAATACTTAAGGATAGTTTTTACCATTTTCATGAGCTTCACCTGGTCAGACTGGCATCTGCTCACTACACCTAGTGAGTATGCCACGTCTGGTCTAGTACATGTCATGGTGTACATGATAGAACCCACTGTCGAAGCATATGGAATTCTACTCATACGCTCTCTCTTCAGGAGTTGTCGCACAATTTCTTTGGAGAGATCTATTCCAGTGCCTATCGGGAGGTAGCCCTTCTTGGAATTCTCCATGCTGAACCATTTCAGCACGGTGTCGATGTACGTAGATTGGGACAGTCCTAGAAGCCTCTTAGATCTATCTCTATAGATCTTCATACCTAGTATGTAAGAGGCTTCACCCAAGTCCTTCATAGAGAACTGAGATGATAACCAGACCTTTATTCCTTGCAGTGATGTGATGACATTCCCGATTAAGAGAATGTCATCCACATACAGCACAAGGAATACAATCACAAAACCATCAGCCCATTTGTAAATACAAGGCTCTACTTCATTCCTAACGAAGCCATATGACTTGATACACTAATCAAATTGCATGTTCCAACTCCTGGATGCTTGCTTCAGTCCATAGATGGACTTTTGAAGCTTTCACATCTTTGACTCGTCTATGGACATAAACCCTTCAGTTGTATCATATACACCTCCTCTTCCAACTCACCATTCAGGAAAGCTATTCGGACATCCATTTGCCATATTTCATAGTCAAAGTGCATTGCTAAAGCAAACATAATCCAAAATGGATTTGAGCATTGCCACAGGAGAGAATGTCTCATCATAGTCAATATCATAACATTGACGATATCCCTTAGCAACCAGACGGGCTTTAAGATAAATCATGGATTTACACGTTTATTTTAAGTATTTTAGTTAATTATTGGTGCTAATATTCTTTTAATAACCTAATTTCATAATTAATTTGGACTTTCTTGCAAAACTAATTATTTTAAAATATCTTTGAAAATATGAAATCAGAATACGTTCATGAAAAATAGATTTCAAGTCAAAGCACCACACACCCATTTAAATGATTAATAAAATTTAATAATTATAATTAATGATCATGGAATCGGTAAAATTAATAAGATTAAAACCACCAATAGGTAGAGATTGATTTATGGAATCCAACGATGCAAACGGTACTTAAATCATGTTTGAAATGAAGAAGTTATGAATTTTCTAAGATTTTTTAACACATTTTGATGCTGCATAGTTTTTGGAGCAGCCATCCATCATGGACCGGCTGCTGGGTTTATTCATTGTAGCTTGGTCCACCGGCAGCCATTGCTACCGGTCCACGGAGCAGGGCGTGGACCACAGCACTCCAGAGGTGCCAAACTCGTCGGGAAGCACGCCGGCGGTGTCCCTGGCCGGAGGAGAAGCTCCGACGGTGGTTTGATGATCGGTGGTGGCATTTTTTTGGCGGCAAACGAGAGGAGGCAGCCCACATTCTTCACGAGGTGACCATGGCTGGAGGAGAAGCTCCGGTGGTGGTGTTGCAAGCCCCACGCGCGTTGCCGAGCTCCTCCACGTGCATTGCCGAGCTCCTCCACACGCATAGCCAAGCTTCTCCACGCGGTCCACGGTGGTTCACGAGCTGGCTTGCCGAGCGCCGTCCACGAGCTGTCCATGGCGTTCTCCATGAGCAGTCCACAGGCGAGCTCCACGGGCACAAGTGTTCTCCATGTTGCCGGAGCGCAGTCCACGGGCACGAGCAGTCCGCGAGCCGAACTTCTCCATGGGCATTGCCAAGCGGTCGTCACGGCGTGATCTGGGCATTCTTGATGGGCTGACGGACGCTGGGCGTTCTCCATGAGCTCCACGGCGCAACCCACGAGCTCCATGGCGTAGTCCATGAGCGGCGTAATCAACGGAGCAGCAATGGCAGTCACGGTATTCCTTTTGTCCCACATCGATAGTGTGCCATGAGGTCTCCTCTCCGATCAATTATAAAATGAACCCCATAGCACAAGGCAGCAGTATCCCGAAGAAAAGACAAGATACATGGTAGGGGCATTGCTTGGGTTACAGGTTGGCTTTTGGGAGTGAGGTTTCTCAAAGGAGAGCGTGTCCCTACACCATCTTCCAGCCTTCTCTCTCTGAGATCAAGATCCGAAGAAGAAGACGCAGAGGAAGCCCAGTTCGCTCCACGGAATACGAAGGAAGGAGCTATCTTCCCGACAAGGCTGCGCAGATCTGTTCTTATCTTTGTTACTTGTTTTGTTAATTTAGTTTTTTTTTGCATTGTATTTAGACCTTAAATTTCAATCAATGCAATATCTCTTTTTAACTCCTATCTTTCGTCTTGTCTGCAAGTAGATGCTAGGATCTAAATAATAGATCTAGTGCCAAGTTTACTTTTCCTGTAATTTTAATTTTTTATATTTTTCGACTTCAAATATTTTTTTACAAGATCAAAAGATTTCAAATCCTAAACACTGCCTTCTCTGTGGATTCGACCCGACTCCTCTTGCTACACATTTTTAAATATTTTAAGAAGTCGGATTTTAAACAGATAGCCACGGTGTTTTAACGACAACTCCGTGGACCTACCAGTTTTTGCACCGTTGCCGGGGAAGGTATTAAAATAATAGTTTTTGATCTTTTGATTTTTGTTTTATTTCGTGCTAACTTTTCTTTTTCTTGCAGATAAAAAAAAAAAAAAAAAGAGGGGAAAAAGAAGAAGAGGAAGAAAGTCTCCCAATTAGTAGATCCATCCTAAACTTTCTTCCTCTTTTACATATTAATTGTTTTCCTTTTTAGTTTCTTTTCTTATTTCAAAAAAAAATTTCAAATTTCAAATTTTTTTTTTTAAAAAAATTTTTGCTTTTCATTTTTAGATTCATTTAGGTAAATTTATCTTTTCTGCAAAATCCAAAAAAATTGCCCAGACATTTCATAATTTATTAGGATTAGAAACTTAATCACAAAATTAAAAAAAAATATATCTAGCATTAATTTAATTTCGTGTGTTTATAACTTTTATTTTAGACATCTTATTGCATTTCATAATCTCATAATCATCTTAAGGGCACTTATCCATAAACAAGATAAGGTGGGGAGTTCAATACCCTTCCTTAGCCCACAAACCATCACCCCTCATTTGCATACCTAAGCCTTCTAAATAAAATTAACTAGACGTCAGCCCTAAGAACTCGAGCTCAATAGGACAGGGCACCCGGAATAGTTGGACCGGGTCAAGATTAGTTGGTTGACTGGTGTCTAGGAAAGGGTTCAAGGATTACATCCCGAAGGAAGGTGGTTGGATCCGCTTACCTGGCCAATTTTTAATTGGTGTCTAAGGCAAGCAAAGAGGGAAACTCCACCGACCTTACCCTTACCTGGCCAGTTAGCTAATTGGTCTTTGACTTGGAGGGCTCCAAGGCGGTCTTGGAAGTTAGGAGCTATCTAGAATTAGGGAGCCTAAGATAGAAATCTATTTGATAAGTGTTTGAAATAACAATATATATATATATATATATATATAAATAAAAAATTTGATTCACATATTTGGGTTGCACTGTTACATGCACGGTAGAAGATCTTTATTTCCAGACCTAGTTGACTTTAACCCTGAAATTGAACGCTGATCCATAGTACACCAAAAAATCAAATGGCTGGAAACCCAGAAGAACCGCCTAGACAGATGAAGGAATACTTTATTCCTTCCACCTACAACCCATCGACTTGTATCCATTTACCTGAATACTTGCTAGACAATATGAGATCAAGTCTGCCACAATCCAGATGCTCCCTCCCTTTTATGGGAATACCAACGAAGATCCTTATAAGTATCTAGATGAGTTTCTAGAAATCTGTTCTATGGTGAAGATCCAAGATTTTACTGAAGATGCCCTTAGGCTAACCTTGTTCCCCTCTCACTTAAGGATAAGGCCAAGTACTGGCTTGGCACAATAGGGAAACCAATTCGAACTTGGGATGAAATGCAGCACGAGTTCCTTAAGAAATTATATCCTATAGTTGAACCAACACCATGAGGCGAGCCATCACTGGATTTGCTCAGCTTCCTGGTAAACAAATTCATGAATCATGGGAGAGAATTAAGGAACTCCTTAGAAAATGCCCACATCATGGTCTGTCTAAGTGGCAAATTGTCCAAGCTTTTAATGAGGGATTAGGAGACCAGTATAGACAGATGGTGAATGCATCTTGTGGAGGTGCATTCATGAGTAGAAGTGAGGATGAGGCCTATACCTTGTTTGAAACCCTAAGTGAAAATTCGATCAACCATGCTTCTTTGACATCATATGAAAGATCGATTCCTCACCAAAAGTGGGCAGGGATTTATGAAATTAGACATTCAAATTCCAATGTCGACTTGAACCTAATATCCCAAAGATTATACAGTTGACCTCCTTTCTCAAAAGTTGGACCAAGTCCTAGCCCTCAGTCAACAATCTCCTGCACAATACCCATCACAATACCCATCACCCTCTAATCATCAGGAGATTTGTTCTATCTGTGCTAGCCCAGCCCATCACATGAATGAATGTCCTACGGTTGCATAGTTACCACCTTTCATCCAAGAACAAGTCCAAGCTGCTCAAGGTTACTCCAAGCCGGGTAATGACCCATTTTCAAATACTTATAACCCGGGTTGGAGAAACCATCCTAATTTTTCTTTGAAACCACAACAGACTCAGGTTCAGACCCAAACTCCTCCTACACGGAACTTTCAAATAGGCCCCCATACCAAAACTATGCCTATAATAGAGGTCAGCCTAATCAGCCTGCTCAGCCACCATATCAGCCACCATATCATCATCAGTCATCATATCAACCTCCTCAATAGACCAATCTGGCCGACGAAGGTTTGATCAACTCCAACAATTAATCATGACCCAACAACAATCTATCGCCAGGTTAGAAGTTCAAATAGGACAGTTAGCTGAATCTACTATGAGAGAGAACCAGGTCAACTATCGAGTCAACCAATACTGAATCCTAGAAACAACCCACTCATTCTTCAGCCTAATGTTCCACCTAAGAACCCTCAATTTGAGAATGCCAAAGCAATTTCTAAGCTTAGAAGTGTAGGATTCTTAGGGACCCATATCAAGACCAGGAGAGAGAGGCTAGTACTGATGCTAGCCAGAATGAGAATTTAGAAGAAGATGTTAGTACTAAGACTAACCATGTAGAAGAGCCTGAGCCCGGGACTAGTACTGATACTGGTTCCAATTTAAATGAGAAAGGGAAGAAGAGAGCAGATGAATTACCTGAGACTTATAAACCTAGAGTCCCGTTCCCTTCAGCACTAGAAGCTGGTTCTTCCCGTAAAAAGCAAGGAGCACGCAATGAGGAGCTGATGGAATTATTCAAGCAAGTCCATATTAATTTACCCCTCCTCGATGCAATTCAGCATGTTCCAGCTTACGCTAAATTTCTCAAAGAACTCTGCACCCAAAAGCATGAGCCACGAACCATAAAGAGAATCATATTGTCTGAGGATGTAAGTGCAGTCTTGTTGAATCAATTACCTCAGAAAATGAAAGACCCCGGTGCTCCTTTGATTTCTTGTGTTATAGGAGGCATTACCTTTGATCGAGCCTTGTTAGACCTAGGAGCTAGTGTGAACCTTCCCCAACTTTGGTCTATGAAAAATCTGGGATAGGTGAACTAAAATCCCTGTCAGTCATTCTTCAACTAGCCGATAGATCTGTCAAGACACCTCGTGGTTTGATTGAGGATGTCTTAGTTAGAGTGAACCAATGTTATTTCCAGTAGACTTCCTCATACTAGACATGGAACCATCCTAAGAGCTAAATCATAATCCCATAATCTAAGGTCATCCATTCCTAGCCACTGCCAATGCCAATATCAATTGTAAAACGGGAGCTATGGACATTTCTTTTGGGGATCAAAAGGTGAGAATTAATATTTTTAATGCCTCAAAGTTTGCTCGAGAAGAGGAAAATTGTTCTGTGATTAGTTTAGTAGATGAGATGTGTGTCTATGAATCTTCCTCCAATTTGATGGAAGATGACGAGCCTATTGCTGAAACCCAAGTCCAGAGGTAAATGCCCTACTTGATTCACCTCAACCTTCACCACCTTGGTCAATGCAAACTGAATCCTTACCTGACCTAGGAACTAGCCTTTGCACCCTTCGATTCAGGCCCCACCACAACTTGAACTAAAAACTTTGCCTGAATCACTTAAGTATGTGTTTTTTTAGGACCGACAAAACCCTGCCTATGATCATTGCTTCTGACCTAACCATTGAGCAGGAAAACCATTGATAGATGTTCTGAAAACACATAGGAGGCCATAGGTTGGGCCATTGCTGATTTAAAAGGCATTAGTCCATCAATTTGTATGCACCATATCTATACTGAGGATAGTGCCAAGCCTACTAGAGAATGCAAAGACGGCTCAACCCAAACATGCAAGAAGTGGTCAAGAAGGAAGTGATTAAATGGTTAGATGCTAGTATTATTTATCCTATTTCTGATAGCCACTGGGTGAGTCCTACTCAAGTCGTTCCAAAGAAATCTGGAATCACGGTTGTCCGTACTGACCATGGGGATTTAGTACCAACACGACTTTCTACTGGGTGGCGTGTCTGTATAGATTATAGAAAACTTAATGCAGCTACCTGCAAAGACCACTTTCCCATACCATTTATTGATCAGATCCTAGAAAGATTAGCTGGCCAGCAATACTTTTCTTCTTAGATGGATACTCAGGATACAACCAGGTAGCAATCTATCCAGGAGACCATGAAAAGACCACCTTCACATGTCCCTTTGGAACCTTTGCTTTCCGTAGAATGCCTTTCGATTTGTGTAATGCACCTGCAACCTTTCAAAGGTGCATGATATCAATTTCTCGGACATGGTAGGAGATTTCTTAGAAATTTTTATGGATGATTTTTCAGTCTTTGGAGAATCTTTTGAGAGTTGCCTCAATAATTTGAAGAAAATATTAAAACGATGTATTGAGGCTAATTTAGTTCTGAGCTGGGAGAAGAGCCATTTCATGGTTCGAGAAGGGATTGTTTTAGGACATATTGTATCTAAGAGAGGGATCGAGGTAGATAAAGCAAAGGTTGAATTGATCTCTAAACTTCCTCCACCCATCTCTATCAAACAATTCGATCTTTTCTCGGCCATGTAGGATTCTATCGTCGCTTCATCAAAGACTTTTCCAAAATTTCCCGTCCTTTGTGTAATTTGCTCGCCAAGGACGTTCCTTTCAATTTTGATGAAGATTGTCTTAAGGCTTTTGAGTTTCTAAAGGAAGCTAGACCCAAGCCCCAATCATCCAACCCCTTGATTGGTCACTACCTTTTGAAATCATGTGTGATGCTTCAGACTTTGCCATAGGAGCTGTCTTGGGCCAAAGGGTAAACAAATGTCCCATAGTGATTTATTATGCTAGCAGAACTTTGAATGAAGCCCAAAAAATTATACCACTACTGAAAAGGAGTTGCTAGCTGTGGTGTTTTCCCTGGAAAAGTTCAGATCATATCTTTTAGGTTCCAAGATTGTGGTTTATTCGGATCACTCGGCTTTGGGATACCTGCTCTCAAAGAAAGATGCTAAACCACGATTGATTAGATGGATCTTACTGCTACAAGAGTTTGATATTGAAATTCGAGACAAGAAAGGATCTGAGAATGTTGTAGCAGACCATCTATCTAGGATTTTAGTTGAAGAGTGTGAACCTGCATCAATTGAAGAATCTTTTCTGGATGAACAGCTCTTAGCAGTTTCACATGCAAAGGCCCCTTGGATTGCAGATATTGTTAACTACTTAGTGGTTGGACAAATCCCTGATGGCTGGTCCAAGAATGAAAAGGATCGATTCTTTGCTCAAATTAAATATTACTTTTGGAAAGATCCTGAACTCTTTCAAATTTGTGCTGATCAAATCATCCGTAGGTGTGTTCCTGAATCTGAACATCTGAGTATTTTGAATTTTGCCACACCCTTGCTTGCGGAGGACATTTTTCTGGTCAAAAAACTGCGGCTAAAGTTTTGCAAAGTGGATTTTACTGGCCGACATTGTTTAAGGATGCCTATACTTTTGGCAAAGAATGTCTTAAGTGTCAAGCCTTAGAAAATATTTCAAGAAAGACATGATGCCTTTAAATCCCATCTTGGTAGTTGAAATCTTTGACGTTTGGGGAATTGATTTTATGGGACCCTTCCCACCCTCTAATGGTTTTGAATATATTTTGGTGGCTGTCGATTATGTTTCTAAATGGATTGAGGCAATGGCAACACGAACCAATGATCATAAGGTAGTCATAAAGTTTGTTCAAAAGAATACCTTCTCTAGGTTCGGATTTCCACGTGCCATCATTAGCGACGGAGGTGCCCATTTCACAAACTACCAATTTCGAATGCTTTTGCAAAAATATGGGGTCACACATAAAGTAGCTACACCTTATCACCCGCAAACAAGTGGCAAAGTGGAAGTATCCAATAGGGAGATCAAGAACATTTTGCAAAAGACTATTAGGCCCGATCGTAGAAACTGGTCAGATCGATTAGATGATGCATTATGGGCCTATCGGACAGCTTACAAGAATCCCATTGGAATGTCTCCCTATAGACTGATCTTCGGAAAAGCATGTCATGTTCTGGTAGAACTTGAACATAAAGCATATTGCGCGATTAAGCAATTAAATTTTGATTTAAAGCAAGCAGGTTCTAACCGGATGTTGCAACTGAGTGAACTAGATGAACTGAGGCGAGAGGCTTATGAAAATTCACGTATTTATAAAGAGAAAATGAAAGCCTTTCATGATCAATTTATTTCTAAGAAAATCTTTGAGCCAAATCAACAAGTCTGGTTATTTAATTCAAGGCTTCGATTATTTCCTAGAAAATTGAGATCTAGATGGGATGGACCTTACATTGTTAATCAAGTTTTCCCCCATGGTGCAGTCAAAATTTATGATCCTAGGTCAGGAAACTTCTTTAAGGTGAATGGTCAACGTTTAAAACCATACATTGAAGGAATATCAACAAATCGAACCATTGACCAAGTAACATTAACTGACCCACACTGAACTGAGCTGCTTTATGTCTGGCTGAAGACATTAAACTTAGTTCTTGTTGGGAGGCAACCCAATATGTACTCAATATTTTTTTTAATTCCAAAAAAAAAAAAAAAAAAATTGTAGCCTCTACATTGTTCATGAGCTTCTCTTCTCAGGTATCCCTTTATATTTTTTTAGTTCTTATGGTTTATTTGTTTTTTTTATACCATTAGGGACAATGGCATTTAAGTTGGGGGGTCGGGACAAATATTTTTTTTTAAATTTTTTTTATATAAAAAAAAAAGTTTTCATATGTCAAAATAAATCTGGAGCAAGATAGACTAGGAAAAGTAGTAAGAGTTAGAGAGTGTTGCTAATGACTGTAGCGAGTCAAGAAGTAGACTAGCGTGTCAGACTTTTAGGACCTACTTAGATCACCTAAAGGCTATTAGCACTTCCATTGCACATGCACGCTGACGAGACAAAGTAAGTATTTGTTGTAAGGACAATTGAGGACTTAATTATCACTGAAAATTGGTAATTGATATATATCCCAATTTAAAATTGAGGAAAGAGCTACCTACCTGAAATAAAAGTGCAAAACATAGAGTATATGTGGATCGCCCTAAACTTAGTAACCGGGTCTCTGCACTAAGTCATGTGTGGAGGTTCGCATCAAACGGTGAAGGGAAGGCCAGAATGCTCAGCACAAAAAAAAAAAAAAAAAAAAAAATCAGGTAGTGTGAAAGCTAACTCAGTTCATAAGCTTAATTTAGGATGTATAGAAAATTAACCAAAGTAAGTGTTAATCAAAGATACATTTGTTCTTGCAAACTAGTACCAAAATGTTAAGTTAGACATCACAAACACAAGTGCCGTAGATCTTTAGATGAACTCTAAGAAAGTTTCTAATTATGCTGACTGCAAAATTTATTTCTGAAACTCAATACTTAGTTAGTGATACTTGCTAGATCTTTTTACTTTCAAACCTGGATCTATTTTGTAAAGGATGATCTTTGTGACACATAGTTATACTTTTTGCATTGCTAAGGGACTAGCAATAAGTAAGTTGGGGGTGTGATAAATCATGGATTTACACATTTATTTTAAGTATTTTAGTTAATTATTGGTGCTAATATTCTTTTAATAACCTAATTTCATAATTAATTTGGACTTTCTTCAAAACTAATTATTTTAAAAATATCTTTGAAAAATATGAAATTAGAATACGTTCATGAAAAATAGATTTCAAGTCAAAGCACCACACACCCATTTAAATGTTTAATAAAATATTTAATAATTATAATTAATGATCATGGAATCGATAAAATTAATAAGATTGAAACCCACCAATGGTAGATCTTGATTTATGAATCCAACGACGCAAACGGTACTTAAATCAGGTTTGAAATGAAGATGTTATGAATTTTCTAAGATTTTTTCACATATTTTGATGCTGTGCACTGATTTTTGGAGCAGCCGGTCCATCATGGACCGGCTGCTGGGTTTATTCACTGCAGCTTGGTCCACCGGCAGCCATTGCTGCTGGTCCATGGAGCAGGGCGTGGACCACAGCCCTCCAGAGGTGCCGAAACTCGCCGGAAAGCACGCCGGCGGTGTCCCGGCCGGAGGAGAAGCTCCGGCGGTGGTTTGACGGTCGGGTGGCATTTTTTGGTGGCAAACAGAGGAGGCAGCCCACGTTCTTCATGAGGTGACCAAGGTCGGAGGAGAAGCTCCGGCGGTGGCGTTGCCGAGCGTCCACGCGCGTTGCCGAGCCTCCACGCACGTTGCCGAGCTCCTCCACGCGCGTTGCTGAGCTCCTCCACACGCACGGCCAAGCTTCTCCACGCGGTCGATGGTGGTTCCACGAGCTGGCTTGCAGGAGCACCGTCCACGAGCCGTCCACGGGCGTTATCCACGAGCAGTCCACGGGCGAGCTCCACGGGCACGAGTGTTCTCCATGTTGCCGGAGCGCAGTCCACGGGCACGAGCAGTCCGCGAGCCAAGCTTCTCCATGGGCGTTACCAAGCAGTCGTCACGGCGATCTGGGCATTCTCCATGGGCTGACATGCTGGGCGTTCTCCACGAGCTCCACGGCGCAACCCATGAGCTCCACGGTGTAGTCCACGAGCGGTGTAATCAATGGAGCAGCAATGGCGGTCACGGTATTCCTTTTGTCCCACATCGCTAGTGTTGGTATCCCAGAGAAAAAGACAAGGTACAGGGTAGAGGGCATTGCTTGGGTTACGGGTTGGCTTTTGGGAGTGAGGTTTCTCAAAGGAGAGCGTGTCCCTACACCATCTTCAGCCTTCTCTCTCTGAAATCAAGATCCGAAGAAAAAGATGCAAAGGAAGCCCAGTTCGCTCCACGGAGTACGAAGGAAGGAGCTATCTTCCCGACAAGGCTGCGCCGATCTGTTCTTATCTTTGTTACTTGTTTTGTTATTTAGTTTTTTTTTGCATTGTATTTAGACCTTAAATTTCAATCAATGCAATATCTCTTTTTAACTCCTGTTTTTCTTGTCTGCAAGTAGATGCTAGGATCTAAATAATAGATCCTAGTACCAAGTTTAGTTTTCCTGCAATTTTAATTTTTATATTTTTCGACTTCAAATATTTGTTTACAAGATCAAAAAGATTTCAAATCCTAAACACACGCCTTCTCTGTGGATTCGACCCGACTCCTCTTGCTACGCATTTTTAAATATTTTAAGAAGTTGGATTTTAAACTGATAGCCACGGTGTTTTATGACAACTCCGTGGACCTACCACTTTATACATCTCCACATTTCCGTCTGTGCCCCTTTTCTTTTTGAAAATTCATTTGCACCCAATGGGTTTTATCCTTCAGGTCGATCAACCAATGTCTATACATTGTTAATCTCCATGGACTCCATTTCAGATTTCATGTCTCCTAGCCATGACTCAAAGTTAGACCTTTGCAATGCATCCATATAGGATCGGATCCTCATTGTTCTCATCGAGTTCGATGGGATCACTGTCTCAGACCATGAAACCATAGTATCTATCCGATCGGCTCAGTACTCTACCGGATCTCCTTATGGTTATGGGTGGGCTCTAGGTGTGATCTAATCATAGCCAGTTCTATGTGGTTGCATAAATATGTTGGTTCTTTTACTTGTTGAACTTCACTAAGTTCAATCTTAGCGGCTATAGTTCCTTTACCAAGGAACTCCTTTTCCAAAAAGATAGCCCTAAGACTGACGAATAACTTTTGTTCCTCAGCTAAGTAGAAGTAATACTCTTAGACTCGACTTACGTCCAGTCCATATCTCATATGGTGTTTTACTAACGGACTTACTTGGAGCCCTATTCAGAATGTAACAGGCTAATTCTAAAGCATATCCCCAAAAGGATACCGGCAGAGAAGCAGCCCATCATGGCTGAACCATGTCTAAAAGGGTTCGATTCCTCCTCTCAGACACTCCATTTAATTGGGGTGTCCCTGGAGGTGTCCATTGAAAGAGAATCCCATTCTCCTCGAGATATGTCAGAAATCCACAGGAAAGGTATTCACTACTTCGATCGGATCGAAGGATTTTGATATACTTTTTAGTTTGTTTTCTACTTCACTACGATATCATTTGAACATTTCAAATGACTCAGACTTATGTCTCATCAAGAAAACATAACCGAACCTCGAAATGTCATCCGAGAAAGTAATGAAAAAAATGTACCCACCCATGGCACTAACATTCATGGGTCCGCATACATCAGTATGTACCAGACTCAGAATTTCTCTGGCTCGTTCACCATTTTCAGTAAAATGTGACCTAGTCATTTTTTCAAGAAGACAGGACTCACATGTTGGAAGTGAACTATCTTCACCAAAATCGAGGATACCCTTGATTTTCAACATATTTATCATGTTCATGTTTATATGACCTAGCCTACAATGCCATAGGTATGCATCGCTAACATTATCTATCCTAGGGCATTTGCAGACATGTACATTACACTAACAGGTCGCGATAGTACATAGATGCAATCATGCATTTGTCCATTCAAAATTACATAACCATTCAAAATGATTTTGTAAATATCATTCTTTATTAATAGTTCATAACCATACATGGCCAACTGGCCTACAGAAATGATATTTAAAATAAAAGAATGACAAAAATGATACTCATTCAAAATGACAGTACAAGACTCGAAAATAAGTTTAAGGACTCCCAACACCAGAACTGGAACTCGGCTTCCATTTCCCACGTTCAAGAACCTCTCGCCATCCTCGAATATTCTACTAACTTGAAGTCCCTGCAAAGAATTGCAAATGTGAATTGGACTTCCTGTATCTAATACCCAGTTAGTAGTAAACAGAGAAACTACAAGGTGTTATCATATAAATACCTTGTCCAGGACCATCCTGCAGCTTTCTCTTCTTGGTCCTGTTCGGATCAAGGGATGCAATATAAAGAGGACAGTTCCTCTTCCAGTGTCCCTGCTTCTTGCAGAAGAAGCACTCTGCACGACTCTAATCAGCCTTCACTTTCTTGGCCTGATTGGGCCTAGAAGCACTAACATACCTTTTTCCCTTTATTCTTCTTCTTCTTCCTTTCTTAAAGGGATACACCCTCCCGAGAAACCTCCCACAAGATTCACCACTTTTTATTCAACTGGTGGTCTTTTTCAAAAGTCTGTAGCAACCCCAATAGACCATGGTAGTTAACTGCAGGCTTGTTCATTCTATAATGATCGAGAAAGTCTAGATAGGAGGATGGGAGAGAATTCAAAATTGCATCTTTCCCAAGTTGTTCATGCAAGGGATAGCCGAGCTTGCCCAGGCACTCAATCATCTCGATCATGTATAATACATGATCAATGACCGAGGCCCCATCATGCATCCACATGTTGAAGATAGCACGGGAGACACTGTACCTTTCAACGTCATCTGGTGTCCCGAAAGACTCCTTCAACTTTTGAAGGATTTCTTCTGGCTGGGCTTCCTCCAACTTATGACTGAACTCATCATTCATCATAGCCAACATAATGCATCGGACAGTGGTCATGTCAGAGAGCCACTTCTACTAAGTGTCTCTGATCGAACCCCGAGCATTGGCAGCAGGGATCTCAGGTGCTGAATCAGATATCAAATATAGGATCCGTTCGTGCTCCAGGATAATCCTGAGCCTTCGATACTAGCTATCGAAGTTGGATCCATTGAGCTTCTCATTATCGAGAAGAGACCAGAGTGAGAGGTTGGAAGACATCTGAAAGGAAAACCAAAACTAATTATTGTATATGAATTATTAACCTAAGACATTGACTTTAGTCAAAAGGTCCCTCCCACTATTTTGCTCAGATTGTTAGCCTTTACCTCCAATCCGAGGAATTACTTTATTCCTTAGCGGATACTAGAATCCAATAGATAATACATGAGCCCGACTTTGGCCAGCCCACCCATGCATGTCTAAAGGTAGGTTCTTTAATCGATTACTTCTCTAAGTAATCTCTAGTAAAAGGGTTTTGCCCCAAGGAGTACTTCAATTGGCCTTTGGGCCTCCTATTGAAGGTCCTGGTTAGGTCCAACCATTAACATGACAAATTCAATGCTTCTAACTAACGAATAGTCAAGCCCGACTTTGGCCGGCTCACCTGACCACCATTAAGAGAGTTGCATTGAGCCATCATATTAGGCATAGCAATTCCAATAGCCTGATGACCATCCGATCTTTGGATCTGTCGATGAACACCGAACTAATGGACACATTACTGTCCCACTTAATGGGAGGCTAAAACTTGGTTATCTCTATAACTTTGTCCTTTTAAGGACCTAATAATTTAGAGGGTTTCAACTTTAATGTGACAGATGAAGAGAAGACATGGATCAACCTCTCACTGACCAAATCAGCAATCTAGAAGGGTTACATATAACAAATGATCCATGGGCACCTAAAATCAGTCAAGACTGATTAACCTTGGGTGACAAGGGTTAACACGAGTCAATGAGCTATCTAATCAATCCTGATTGACCACATTGGCTAGGTAAGTAAGATCATGGATTGGGTTATGCCATTAACTGTCTTTCCTTAGACACCAACAGAGTTGGCCAAGTAAGAGATAGCCCCAAAGAACCATAATCACAATGCCAAGCTTACCTCCACACCAATCGATTCATCAAACTCGATTAGACTATCCTAAAGACTTGAGCTTTCCACTGAGCCACAAATTAGATTCATTTAGATTATGGACTAACACTAACTATTAGATAGATCTAGAGAAGAAATCCTAACTCAACTTTTGATTAGATTAATTCTTTAACTTGTCCAATGAATCTAAACTTAGGTCTAACCCAATCAAGGACCTAATAGAAGCAAACCCATGACCCTTAAGGCTTATTAAAATTACTTAAGATCTTTGAATCATATTCCTAGTTTAATTCAAAATTAAGTTCAATGGCCTTAAAATAAATTATAATAATTTTAATTTATCAGTGTAAAACAATTTTACAACAAATAAACCTTGAATTCAATATTTTCAGTATTTTCTGCAGCCAAGTGTCGACACTTCAAGAGCAAATGTCGACTCAAGGCTTGAGACAGGGAACAGAAAATAGAACATGTTTTCTGGCATGCTTCAAGTGTCGACACTTCAAGGGTCAAGTGTCGACACTTCAAGCTCAAGTGTCGACACTTCAAGGACAAGTGTCGACACTCCAGCCTGTCTCAGAACAAAAACAAACCAGATCTCAAGAAATTTTCCTATGAGCCTACACTTCAAAGGCTAAGTATTGACTCATAGCCTGAGACAATGAAAAAATAGTCATTTCAAATCAAATGTTCTCCAAACATTCAACAAAAAACCAATCAAAAAACTACTCTTAGATCTTATCTAAAGTCGTTTTATGATCATGCCATTAGATTAAAACATTTTTAACCTACAAATTTTCTTTTTTCTTATTTTGTTTTTCATGAGTCAATCATAGTAGCACCCTACATGCTATAGGAGAACCCATGAATGGGAAGAGAGGGTCTTGCAGCCCTACTTCTCTCCTATGACTGGACGGCCTGGTGAAGCACTCAATCCAAGTACTTAAGAAGAAAGGAGATGATATTATAAGCATGCTAGCATCATTATACTACAAATGAACCTGGTGCTTTGATACCATTGAAGGTGAAAAACACCTACACCTAGCATACATTATGCAAGAAACAAGGCAGAGAATATGCATTTTAAAAAAATTTTAAGACATGCATAGCGGAAGGCTCGGTAGATAGATCCAAACCATCTACCGATTTGCCAGCAACAGGATCTAGTATAATAACCTAGCATGCATATAAACATCAAAGCAAGAGAAAACATAAAGTACCATACCTTTTTCACAAGAGAGAATCCAAGGAAGTGCTGTGAGAAGGAGGAGGACACTCGAGCCACCCACGTGTCTGGCCTCAACAAAATGCCCACACCTAGGCTCGACTCTGATCAACTCCCTCGGAGTGCTAGCTCTTTGGGATCCGTGGGTTGAACTTCTTCTTCCAGGAAGACAAGAAGAGTAGGAACCCATTCCCAAAACCTCTTTTCCAAGACCTAGCTTGATTGCTAGGTGGCTCACACCCAATCCCTAAACCTCTCACAAAACCCTTCTTCCTCTCTCTTTTCTTTTTTCTCTTGCTGTACATGTATGTGTACCCCAGTAGCCGCTACAAAGACCTCTATTTATAAGAGCTGCCATGAGAGGGAGAAGAAGGAGGAGGAGAGATGGAGGGAGAGAATGTGGAGAGGATCAATGCTATTCCAAATGGGTCCAACCCATTAATGTAAGTATGACTTTCATACCAATAACCTTGGAGCCAAATCTAGTTTGAATTCAAAATTCAAACCAGGTCAAAACATGACCAAAAAAATCTTCCACGAAATCCTCCCAGAAAACTGCTCATCACAGGAAGTGTCGACACTTGAAAATTGCTAAGTGTCGACACTTCACCAAGTATCGACACTTGCAAAATCCAGTGTCGACACTTGGAGCAAAGTCAACCATATTGACTTCAGGTGATGGCAAATGATTCTTGATCGTTGATTAGCCCAAAAGATCAGATAGAAATCCTCTATGATGTGTGACCCCATAGGTTTGAACACTAAACCGGTAGCACTGGAACATTTCCAGTACGAGTCACAGTCCTCATCTAGCAATGATACCTGACATCCGGACAGGTCAAAGATGCAGAGCACCTCGCAAGAACCTCTAGCATATGGTTGCCGCATAATTCATCCCATTGGCCTTATAATGCTCAAGATGACCTAAGGTTCGATTGCTAACCCTAATTTGGTCTATCCAGATCAAGTCTCAACCTCACAAGTTCTGTGACTCCTCATAAGAACTACCCTAGCCAAGGTTTTATTGAATTGAGGCATAGTGAGTCATTCACTCCAAACTATTTGGAGAGGTCAATTCCATCTTGATCCACCACCACTCAACAAGTACTTGACTACACCCAGAAACTTCCATCACTAGATTAGAAATCTAGGTAGTATGGTACCAAAGTATAGTGAGTTGCTTGCAAGCTGCCATGGTGACCTTAGGTCTGAGGGACACATATACCCATATCCCTTCCAAGCAATCCTTTAGCAGAAGGGATGATGCGGGACTAATATGCATGCAATTCTTTTTGTATGTTTTATATATGGGGTTAAGTGATTAACTCCTGACACCGGGAAGTAGAACTCTCAAACCCCTTTATGCACATAGCAAGGTAATCACACAAAATAATATAAGAACTCAAGGTTTATTTCATATAAAAAATCTTTATAACTAATTTTGATCTAAAATTCGGGAATTAATCACCTAACCCCATATATAAAACATACAAAAAGAAATGCATGCATATTAGTCCCACATTAAGGGAGCTCCGTGGATGGTCACATTCAGTGAAATATCATACACTTCATTTGTATGTCACACTAGTGTCTCCACACTCCTTAGTTAAGAGGACAACAAACAAATGTGACATATAACAACCTATGCTTGATTCATCGTCATCCTATAATAATGTATTATTTGGTTGTGAACTAGTTTAAGAACTACTTGATATATCCTCTCTATATCAAATAATGTAGTTCTAAGGACTCCATTATACAAGAGTTCATTACAGGAAAATATAAAATGATGGACAGCGAAAAAAATAAATACTTTATTTATTATTAAAAATTTATATACAAAAATAAAATAGAACAACCATCTACAGCCTAGACGATTGGCTTTGGGACATAATTCCAAACAATCCAAACAGGAGGCGAAGCTTTAAAAGAAGAAGAAGAAGATCCATTCGTTGGAACACTCTATCAAGGAATGCTAAAAGAAGACCAAAGAGGCGGTCAAGGAAGCAGAATCTATGAAGGAACAGGATACCCGAGCCTTGAAGATTATAAGAAATCATCCAGCTTCAATGATGAAATAACTGAGTCCAGGGTGGTTAGCTACCAGGTAGGCTTCAACGATGGTATCAAAGAGGTTCGCAAACTATATCCAAACTTAGACCACTCCAGCATCTAGCTATACGAGGTTGAAGAAGAGCCCACACCTTAAGTTGATGTCGAATAAGTTTTGGGACAACCAGAAGAGGTCCCGGTTGTAGCTGATCCAAAAGTTCCAAGTCCAACAGATGAGGTTCCTTCTGTGGCCGACCAGAATGTCATTCAAATAATGGACGACTAACATTTTTGTATCTTCTTCTTCTGACGTGGCATGAAGACGAGAATGCATCTAAATGATGGAAGTGAAGTGAGAGCAATGAAGCCTATTAACAGGTACTAAATTTCAGATCAAAAGTACTAAGGTAAAGCTATGGAAGGAGCACTGAAATTTGGAACTTACCGTCGTGATGTAGTTATTTAAATCCTAGAGAAGATTAGGGCTAATGAATATTGAATTTAAACCTTAGCAACGTCTTCAATAACTCAGACTTAAGAGATTAGCAGGTGTTATTTATCCAAGATGATCACTCCTTGGTAGATCCATTGAAGCTCTTAGACGAACTAGCCCTGAAGTGGAAGATTGGCATTCCAAAGAAACTAGTTTCATTCAACATTGATCATTGGCAAGAGAACCCTTTCTTGAACTCCGAATCGTAGAAGGATCCTGCACAATGAACGGGTTAGACTGGGACTAATTTGAAAGATATCAAAACAAAGAAACCAAACAGACAAGGGAACTTCGATGGAGGCATGGATCCCTAGAGGTGGATGTTGGCGTTGGACACTTGAAAGCTTGAGAAGAGAAAATCAAACACACCCAAAGAAAACAAGAGGATACTACCAAAAAAATACCTTCTTCAACTACTACTTCACTTCAATTTCATTTCATCCAAAAAGCTTCCTTTACCATGGGCGTACAAGAGGCTTTTAATGGCCTTTCAATCAATTTGAAATTCCCCATATCATGGAGAAATATTAGGGGGTGTTACATGAAATGTGGAGGATTTGGTGGAGGATTTGGTGGAGGATTTGGTGGAGGGTTACATGGAATGTGGAGGATTTGGTGGAGCTAGTTGCATGATTTGTGGATGGAGTTGGCCGACTTCTTTTGAATTTGAAAACACTCCTTGGTCGACCACTTGTAGCTTTCATGTAATTAAAATTTGAATGATGCCACATGGCAGGTGAGGTGGCAATGATGTGGCGTGGCAAGGTGGCATGGTGACATGGTGCATCCTTCTCCATGGTGCCCCTTGGAGATGACATGGCAAAGTGATGTGACGTCCTCTGGTGATGAGTTGGCACCGGTGGTCCATGATGATGTGGCATTCCAAGTAAAGCTGGTCTGGCCCAATTTCAAGTAGCTCTTGAACTTGACTCAGTACAAAGCCTAATTGAGTCTAATTGAACTCTTGATTGAATTCTAATTGAACTTTAAACCCTAAAAGAAAATAAAACAGGACTTAATAAACATACAGGACTCATACGAGACTTGAGTTCCTAGTCTCAATCCATAAAGAACTTGGTATTAGTTGAAGCTTCTTCTTTCTAAGCCTGGTGCCCCACCATCTTCTTTTGCAACAGAACCAGAATGTAAATGTACACTTTTGAAATGAATGAGAAAACACTTTTCCTTTCCAATTTGTGTCATCTTTGCTCCCCAAAATTTTTTCAAGTATGAAGTAATCGGTCATCTAATAACTCCCCTTATGATAGAAAATTTCTCTAAGTATGAAGTTACCAGATACATAATAACTCCAGTTCTAAGAAAAAATTTACTAAGTATGGAATCCTCGAACTATTTGTATGATAGATAAATAATTTTAGAGCATTCCCATAGGCTAGTGTAGGGTTTCTTACTAACTTTGATTGATCTTTATCCTTGTAGTAGATCAAAGTATATGACCTTGCTTTGTGCTCTTTGTTGATGATGAAGTAGGTTCGTTAGGCCCACTTTTGCACTCGTCAGATTTACTGTTAGGGTAGGTCAATTAGGCTACCCTTGTACTTTTTATTGATGATAAGGTAGGCTTGTCAAGCCTGCCTTTGTCTCATCAAATTTACCATTAGGATATGCTGATTAGGCTGCCCTTGTACTTATTGATGATAAGGTAGGCTGGTCAGGCCCGTCTTTGTACTCATTAGATTCACTATTAGGATAAGCTAATTAGGCTGCCCTTATCCTTTTTATTGATGATAAGGTGGGCTGGTCGGGCCCACCATTGCACTCATCAGATTTACCATTATGGTAGGCTGATTAGGCCATCCTTGTGCTTTTCATTGATGATAAGGTAGACATGTCAGGCCTATCTTTAATTGGACATTGTGTTGAGTTTGTTCAAAAAGGTCTTCATTGATAATATTTGCAAAGGTTTTCTATATTCCAAGATCGAGGAACTAGGGAACCATCCTATGTTTTAAGATGATAGGCTTCGGGCATATGACTTCTCTGATTTGGTAAGGTCCCTCCCAATTAGGAGAGAGTTTTCCCTATTCTGTTAGCTTGGATACTTCAGACCTTCGTAACACCAAGTCTTTGGGTTTGAAAATTTGTGCCTTCACCCTGGTGTTATAGTATTTGGCAATTTTTTGCCAGTATGCTACCATGTTTTTTGAGCTTGGAGTCGAGTGCCTTGAAGTAGATCTACATCTACTCTACGGTGCTCTGAGTTTTTTGGCTCTGTGAAGTGGTCAATTCTTAGAGATTATAGGGTGATTTCCAGTAAAAGGACTGCTTCAGTACCGTAAGCTAAGTTAAATAGGGATTCTCCAATAGTCTTCCTGGGAGTTGTCTAGTATGCCCAAAGGATTGAGTTCAGTTCTTCGGCCCAAAGGACTGAGTTCAGTTCTTCGGCCCAAAGACCCTTGACATCATTTAGCCTAGTCTTCAAGCCATGGAGGATAGTCCTATTGGTTACTTCAGCTTCTCCATTGCATTGAGGATGGCCGACGGAGGTTAGCTTGTGGAGGATATGATATTGGGCACAAAAGTCTTTGAACATAGGATTGTCGAATTATCTTCCATTGTTAGTGATGATGGCATGAAGAATTTTGAACCAGAAAATAATTGAATTCTTGATGAAGGTTTCAACCTTCCCTTTAGTAATATGAGCTAAGGGTTTGGCTTCGACCCACTTAGTGAAGTAGTCGATGGCTATGATGAAGAATTTTCATTGTCTAGAGGCTAGAGGGAACGGGTTGAGAATATCCATTCCCCATTAAGCGAAGGGCCATGGGCCTATTAACCGAGTCAGTTGACTTGCAGGGTATCTCTAGATGTTAGAGTATCTTTGACACTAGTCACACCTCCAAACATAGTCAGCATCGTCTTTCTAGATGGTCAGCCAATAATAACCCTGGCAGATTATTTTGTATGCTAGAGAACTGCCCCTCAGATAGTCTCCACATATACCCTCATGCACCTCTCTTAGGGTGTACTTGGCATCCGACAGTCCTAAGCATTTTAGCAAGGGTTGGGTGAAGGACTGATGTGGGCACTAGAATCAAGAAAAGACTCCAACCAATTCAGGTCAAGTCCGAGTCCTTGTGGTTGGAGTAGCAAAAGAGAAGTCCTGTAATTTTTTCTTTTTTTTGAGTCCAAATAATCTTGTAGTTAATTTCGAGTCCATGTTGGGTCTGGTTTAATATCTTAGTTAACCCTGCAATTGAGAGTTGGGTCAAGTTAAATTAAGCCCAATCCATGAGTCCATGAAGCATCAAGACAAGAAGAAGCCACCTCATGAAGTGACCCCCACCTTGTGCCACATGTCAAAAGCTCCAATGGATGTCGCCACCTTAACAAGTGGTCCCCACTTTATGCCACATGTCAAGAGCTCCAAAGGACACACCGCCACCTCATCAAGTGGTCCCCACCTTGTGCCACGTGTCAAGCTTTGAAGGAGTTTCAAGCAACAAATGCCACCATATCCTCCAACTCCCCACATTTCAAGCAACAAATGCCACCATATTCTCCAACCCCCCTTGTAATCCTCCTAATCCTATGGGTTTTCAAATTTTAAAAAAATGTTGTAAGGCTTCTATTTAAGCTATGGGATGCCCCATTGAAAAGATGGTTAATGAATGAAGTTGGTATTTTTTCTTCTATGTGTTTTTTTTCCTATGTGTCTATGTGGTAGCTTAGCCTTTCTCTTCCTCCATGCCAACCCTAATCTTTCCTTCTTCCATTCCCAATGCCAAAGACTTCCTCTTCTTTCATAACTTCAAACTAGCTCCAGCATTCAAGGGTGAATCAAGACGATCATCACAAGGCGACCAACCTACTCCACTTCAAGCATTCCACCATGACGCCAAGATGGATCTCCTTCAATGCCTCTTCCACCCTTCTTTGTTTTCTCTAGTTGATTGCTTGTTAAGTCACTCATCTTAGGGTTTCTTTGTTGCAGGGTTCTCCGGATTCCGGCTTCAAGAGGAAGGTTTACTTGCCATAGATCCAGAAAACAAGAGGGGCCTTCAGTGGTATTATGTTCATGTCATCCGGGAGACCTCTTCAAGAGTGAATCTATTCTAATTGAAGGGCCAATGTCAGGTATGTCTAGTGTTGATTAAGTCTGCAATGTTAAATTAGACCTAGCTTGGCTTGCGTGGTTCTCTTCTGGTCCTATTCCTTTCTTATTCTGAGAGTCTCGATCACTAGGTTTATGTTAGATCCTTCGAGCTTCTTCACTAGATCTCTTTGATAGTTTATGTTGAGTTGTTTATATGCAAATAGGGAATTCCTTGGTTAATCATTTGCTAATCTCCATTAGGGTTGCATAGTTTTCATTTTACATTCTACACCATTCTTGGTATCAGAGCATGGTCGGATAATTTCCTGCATTTAGATATGTTGCATGCATACTTGTTATCTAGTTATTTTTTTAAAATCCAAGGAAGATCTAAATTCACTCCTCTTGAGCGGTGTACTCTCAGTACACTGTCATGACCCATGGGAATAATGAGCCCCTGGCCAGACGTGAATTTTTAGATTGAAGTTTGGGTAAGCCAATGCACTTGTTTGATTAGGTTCTATTTACTGAAAATTTGCATATGCTTACTGTAATCCATCTGCAGCTCCAAAGGCAAGTCACTAATTTCTTGTTGAAATATTTTTTTTATTGTTCATTTTTAAGTTAGTTATCACCATATTAAATGTCATCATCAGGAAAAAAAAATACAAAAAATAAAAAAAATAAAAATTCCTACTTCAATCTTCTATCCTGCTGAAATAGTCTACAGTACATGGTCTGTTGTTTTTATTGTTTCTCTTTATATACAGATCTAAAGTTTCTGATTTGTATTTCTCTAGGATCATCATAATTCATTTTATTTTTCAACAATTTTTCAGATTTTATTTCATTGTTAAAATTTCTAGCATTCGAAATACTCTCTAAAATTCAATCTGAACTGAAATTCCAGCAGAACCAATCTCAGAAAATTTTTTGAATTTGAAGTTCAAATTTTAAATTTTAAAATTTTGAATTCTAACATTCTAGAATCTGAACTTGAAGTTTGAAATTTAAATTTAAAATTTAAGTTTGAATTTGAAATTGTTTGAAACTAATCAAGTCAAATAATTAAGTCAGCTCATAAAACAAATATATATATATATATATATATTTGCATTCATTTGAAAACATCTTAAGGGAATCAATATGACATGGGGGCAAGAATTCATCACTTGTCCTTAGCCCAAAACCACAACCCATCATCTCGATCCCAATCCTTAATTAAAACCAATTAGACCTAATCACCCTAGTGGGTTAGGACACCAACGAGTCTGGTTCGGATTAGGGTCAAGTTAATTGTGTTCACTAATTGGTGTGTGCTTACGGCTTGGTATCTAGGATTGGTGTATTAGGGCTTGTGGGTTGGTCCGCCTACCTGGCCAATCACAGATTGGTGTCTAAGGTTGGCAGAACAGGGACCTCCACTCCCCTTCCCACCTACCTGGCCAAGTCACATAAGTTACTACTAGCTAGTTGGTCCTTTTAATTAGATCTCTAATTCGTACTCTAGGTCTAGAAATCCTTAGCCCGAATTTGAGTCTAATTGTTTGTATGACAACTAGATCAGGAACTCCTTACCACCCTTCACAAGACCAACCAAGTTCATCCATGGACACTAGTATGGAAACCCTTATGAGATCTATGATTGAGCGATTGGAACGTTTGGATGCTAGGTTTGATCAGTTCGAGGAAAGGATAGGAACCCTAGAGGAATCTAGGTTGACCCCAACTGAACCACCTTCACCCAGATTACCTTCAGTTCGCCCTAGAGCCCAACGACAGGAACATACACCTGATCCAATTCATAGAAGGCCACATCAGGATTATGCTGATCACACTCCAGAGCCATATCCTAGAAGACCTCACCATGATACTTTTGATCAGGATGATCGGGCCTTAAGGAATATCCGTCTAGATGCACCAACCTTTGAGGGAAGCCTAGATCCTAAGGTCTACATAGACTGGGAGGCTGACATGGACCAATATTTTGACTAGTATGATATGTCTGAAGAGAGAAGATTCAAGTTTGCCAAAATCAGACTAGTCTGTCAGGCTAGGTTGCATTGGGGAAATATCGAACACATAGCTAGGCAGAGTGGAGACTTACCTATAGCGACCTGGAGAGACATGAAGAGAAAGCTTAAAGAGAAATATTTGCATATGTCTTATCAGCAAAGGTTGTTAGATCAGTGGCAGCGATTGACACAAGGAAATAAGACCATTTCTGAATACGTTGCTAAATTTGATGAGTTTGTAATGCGATGCAACGTAGTCGAGTCTGAGGCAGCCACTTTATCGAGGTTTAGATCAGGATTGAATGAAGATATAAAAGGAAATTATTTTTGAGAGAAGTCCATGATTTAGAACAGGCATACAAGTTGCCATGGACTGATTGAGAGGTTCAGAGGAGAGCTTCATTTAGGCGACCAGAGCCCACTAGTTTAATCCTCCTGTTAGTCGACCTAGTTCAGTCCTAATATAGCCAATATACCAAGACCCAGCTTGAATCCAACCCCTAGACCCAACCCTGCCATTCCTCCAATTCCTAGAGAAGACAAAGGAAAGGGCCCTGAAGTTCGAGGTGAGAGGGAGCGAGTCTGCTATAAGTGTCGTAAACCCTGTCATTTCCTGAGCCAATGTCCCTCTAGAGCTTTACATATAGGGGAGGTAGAAGAAGAGAAGAATCAAAACCCCTGGAAATAATGAAGAGGAGGTTTATGAAGCAGGGGATTGCTTAGCTAATGAGTATGAAGGAGATGAAGAAAATGTAGACTCATCATATGTGTTAGGAGTTGTGAGATGTATCATGACACAGACCAAAGAGCAGGAAGACTGGCGTAGGACTAGCATCCTACATACATTTGTCAAAATAGGAGAAAAGGTCTATAAGATCGTGATCGATAGTGGAAGCTGTGTCAATGCCATTTCCATTAGCGCAGCCAAGAGTCTAGGATTATCCACTGAACCACATCCCAATCCATATAAGGTATCCTGGATCAATTCCACTTCTATCCCAATCAAGCAGAGATGTCAGGTCCGAATCCAACTTCAGTCCTATCAGGAATGAATTTGGTGTGATGTGCTCCCTATGGGAGTAAGTAGCATCATCCTAGGTAGGCCATGGCTGTTTGACCATGATGTGACAATTTTTGGTCGATCAAATTCCTGTGCTTTCAATTTCAATTGCAAGAAAATTGTCATTCATCCAACCCAGCCTAAGGACAATACCAAAAGAGGAGCTAGCAGCCTGAAAGAAAAAAGGACTGGATTAAATTTGATAAGTGCAAGAGAATTAGAAAAAGACATTAATGAGGGCACCTATTTGGATGGTAGCTGCTAAGGAAACTAAGGACCACACCCCTGTAAAATACCCGCAAGAGGTGGTCCAATTATTGAAAGAATTTGAAGACGTGTTTCCCAAGACCTACCCGATAGTCTTCCACCTTTAAGGGACATACAGCATGCCATAGATTTAGTCCCTGGCATGACTTTACCTAATTTGCCTCATTATAGGATGAATCCAACTGAACATCAAGAGTTACAAAGGCAAGTTAGTGAACTTCTTAGAAAGGGGTTTGTTAGAGAAAGTTTAAGCCCATGTGCAGACCCTGCCTTGTTAACCCCTAAGAAGGATGGCACCTGGAGGATGTGTGTGTTGGGAATTGTGTCCCAAGCCAATCGCCTGGATTGTAGACGGTTAAGCTCAGTATTGTATTCTTTTTATGAGTTAATAAAATATTATTTTATGCAGCTCATCACATATCGTATTTCCCTAAAATGAACTCTTTTCATGTGATGAAGTCTTTAGGACTACACTGACTTCGATACAAGAGGATGTATCGAGTGTCCTTAAACCCTGTTCACAACCAAAGGATATATTGTACTGGATGGCAATATATCAAGTATAGGTTGTTGCAGTTCACATCGTTTGGTTGTTCTTGACCAAATGAGTGTGGTGACACTGATGTGATCTGCAAGTGGGATATGTAATATCTCATTGAACATGACTCTGTGCCCCCTTTCTGCCAAAGGGAAACTCACGATTGGATATGGGTATATGTGTCCCTCTGACCTGAGGTCATCACGGTAGCTTGCAAGCAACTCCCTGTGCTTTGGTGCCGGACTACTGGATTTTTAATCCGGTGACGGAAGGTTTCTGGGTACAGGCAAGTACTTATGGAGCAGTGATGGACCAAGATGGAATTGACCTATCCAAACAGTTTGGATTGAATGTCTCGCAGTATCTCAATTTAGCAAATCCTCGACGGGGTAGCCAAGTGAAGAGTCACTAGGCTTGCAAGGTTGAGACACGTAGTGGACTGACTTAGTCTGGGTTGGCAGTCTAATCTTAGGCGTTCTGAGCATTGGAGGTCAAAGGGATGAATTATACGGTAACCATATGCCAGAGGTTCGATTGATTGCTCTCGCATCTTCGACCTATCGGGACGCCGGGCCCATTGCTAGATGGTATCTTGTGCTGGTACTGGAATTGTTCCAGTGCTACCGCCTAGGTTTGAACCTATTGGTCACACGCCATAAGGGATAACTCCCTGATCTAGGTACCGGTATTTGATTAGGAATCTTATCTGACGGTTTGATTGAGCACATTGGATTGACCTGGGTTTGGGTCAATCAAGATTTGTTCTGATTTATCATTAATTTTTTTTCTCGTTAACCAGGACTAGAGCAAGCCCTCTGATAATTAGATTTTGATCTAATTATATGGATGAACCCTTTTTGAACCATTGGTTTTTTATTTAAACCTTTTGAACTGGTTTTTGACCCTTTGAACCGGTCATCTCGGTAAATTGCCGGCTTGGGCGAACTGTTTTTCACCAGAGTCTTCTCGTCTCCCATTTCTTTGGTTTTGGGTAGTATTAAACCTCCATTTAATGGTCATTTTTTCTTCATTGTGAACGAATTCATTTGGATCCCAAAACCTGCTGCCTCTTCCTTTTCCTGCCATCCTTTTGGCCCCCCATTCCACGGTTGAATGCATTGCTTCGTGCTTATAAATTCTGCATGCTGTTCCTTTCTGCAGTAGAAGAAAAAAAAAACTGTGAGAAAAATGCTGAAGCTCCACCGGCTCTTCTTACATCCCTGAGAGAGCCTCTTCCTTTCATCCATTGGCTGTTCTTTGGCCTCATTCTTGTTGAGCGATTGGGAGAGATCCAACCTGTAGAGAGTGCTCAATTAAATAAGGTTCAGCAGCTCTGTTTTGGAGAAAGAACGCTGTGCTCTTCTTCCCACCGTCCCAAAATTTTCGGCGACTAGCATCGCCTGCAAATCGGATCTGGGGAGCCCGCGCGTGTCTCCCCTCTAGAGAGTGCTCACTTGAGCACTTGGGAGCCAGATTCATTTGCTTTTGCTGCTGGTTTCTAATTTCTGTTGCAGGTTTTATTGTTGAAATTGGAGAAGAAATGCATCTTAAAACGTTGAAGATTGACACCTTTTCCTTCTCCATTTGAAGCAAGAGGAGTCCTTGCTGTTGGTGAAAGAGAAGGGACCAAGACAATAGCCATTAGTTCTTGGGTTTGCTGCAGTTTTTGAAAAGAAAAATAGAGCTTTCCAACGGTTGAAGAGGAAGACAACAGGAATAAAGTTATTCCTATTATCCCTGCAATTCCAGCACTATTCCAGACTTATTCCAGGTTGGAATAAGGTATAGTTTTTGTTCATGCATACGTAGATCTGAGTATTTAAAATATTTTATAAACATCACATGCCCATATTATGACATTTTTAGTCTGTACATGCTTCCGGATCGTGTTAGATCCTGCGGGAGCAGGTTTTTTCGCTGTTCATTTTAAAATTATTTTAAAATACTTACCTGCTCCCTGCTCTTGCATGCTTAGATTAGGCATTTGCAAAAGCCCTATTTAACTTTTAGTGGTATCAGAGCCAGGTTACAGATGTAACATAATCCTGATGCATGTTTTAGATTAAAATAGTTTAATCTACTTTTTGTATCCTGATAGAACTTTTAGGAACCTAGTTGAGACCTTCATCATGACCGTGTGTCTTTGACACGATGCGGATCGTCTGTGTTGGCCTCTTCAGAAGGATCCTTTAAGGAAATCTTGGAATTAAAATTGTTTTAGTTCAGATACAGTTTTGACATGTCTGTTCATTATTGGGCCATGATGTTTATAAAATAAAAATCTAGATATGATGCATGATTTTGTTATGTAAAAAATGTTTTACATTGACACTTAATTAAAAATGTTTTGATTAAATGTTTGGCTTATTAAAATTAAATTATTAGGTTTATGAAATCTAATTTGATATGAATAAGCCATTTCTGGGTTAAATTGGGTTAGTTTTCTAATTGGGTCTTTAACTGGGTTAGACCTAGGTTAAGTTGAACCGGATAACAAGAAGATTAAACAAAAGTTGTTTAAGGCCCTTCTTTAGAACTATCTAATAGTTAGATTAGTTGATCCGTTTATCTAAAATGGATCCAATTAGTGGCTCAGTGGAAGCCCGAGTCTTTAGGCTAGTCTGATCGAGTCTAGTAAACCGACTGGTGTCAAGGTAGGTTTGGCATGTTGATCATGGTTGCATGAGGCTACCTCTTTCCTGGCCAACTTGGTTGGTATCTAGGAAAGATGGTTAATGGCGGTTACTCACCCATGATCTCACCTACCTGTCTAGTCGAGTCGACCAGAACTGATTGAAAAGCTCAATGACTCGAGTTAACCCATGTCACCCAGGTTGATCGGTCTGACTGATCTATAGGTGCCCATGGATCGTTTGTTGATTCATATCAACCTTCCTGGAATCTGATTGATTCAGTGGGAGGATGATCCATGTCCTTGTCTTTTTCCTCTGTCACAACTAAAAATCCTCTATAATTATTAGGTCCTTAAAAAGACTAAGTCAAGGTGTTGACAGTGTCTTAGCCTCCCATTAAGTCAATTAGAAATGTGTCCACTAGCTTGGTGTGCATCGGCAGTTCCAAAGAATGGGGTACATCCGGCGACTGGAATTTCTATTTGATCGATGATGGTTCAGTGCAACCTCCTTAACGGGACCAGGTGGGCCGGCCAAAGTCGGGCTTGGTCTTTAGTTAGTTGGAAGCATTGGATTTGTCATTTTAATGGTTGGACCTAACTAGAGACCCGCAATAGGAGGCCCCAAGGCCGATTGGGGTGTTCTCTAAGGCAAAATGAATTACTAAAAATTATTTAGGGAAGCAATTGGTTTACGAACCTACCTTTAGGCTCGTATGGGTGAGCCGACCTAAGTCGGGCTCATGCGACGCCTATTGGATTTCAGTACCCACTTGAAAAAGTGTTTTCATGATTGGAGTTTGAGGCTACCAATCTTAAAAATTAGTGGGAGAAACATTTAGACTAAAGTCCAAGTCTTTTGATTAAAATTAATTCATACACTAATGTGGTCTTGTTTTCTTTTCAGATGTCTTCTAACTTATCGCTCCGGTCACTTCTCGATAACGAGAAGTTAAAGGGTCACAACTTCGATAATTGGTATCGAAGATTAAGAATCGTTCTGGAGCATGAACGGATCCTCTATGTAATAGCTGATCTGGCACCTGAAATCTCCCGCTAATGCACAGAGTGCGGTCAGAGATGCTTATCTGAAGTGGGTCTTTGATCGAACTACTGTCCGTTGCATTATGTTAGCGGTGATGAACGACGAGCTCAGTTGCAAATTCGAGGAGGCCCAACCTGATGAAATCCTTCAAAAGTTGAAGGAATCCTTCGGCACCCCGAATGATGTAGAACGGTACAAAGTCTTGTGCCATCTACAACTCAAAGATGCCGAATGGTGGTTCAGTCACTGATCATGTATTGTACATGATCGAGCTGATTGAATAACTGGGCAAACTCGGATGCCCCTTGCACGAGCAGCTCGGCAAGGATGCGATCCTGAATTCTCTTCCCTCCTCCTATCTTGATTTTCTCGATCATTACAGAATGAACAAGCCTGCAGTAAACTACCATGGTCTTTTGGGGTACTGCTAGACTTTCGAGAAAGACCACCAACTGAATAAGGGGGTGGTGAATTTAGTAGGAGATAGTAGAGGTCGTCGACCCTTTAAGAAAGGGAAGAAGAAAATGAATAAGAAGGGAAAGAAGGTGCAGAATGCTCCTGGCCCTAGTCAGACCAGGAAGTATAAGGCTGATCAGTCTTCTGCAGAGTGCTTCTATTGCAAGAAGAAGGACAGACACTGGAAGAGGAACTGTCCTCTTTATATTCACGTCCCTTGATCCGAACAGGCCGAGGAAGCAGAAGTCTGCTGAACAAGGTATTTATATGATAAATCTTGTAATTACTCAATTGTTGATACTGCTAACTGGGTATTGGATACTGGTAGTCCAATTCATATTTGTAATTCGTTACAGGGACTTCAAGTTAGCAGAAGATTTGAATATGGAGAACAGTTTGAGCGTCGGGAATGGAAATCGTGTTCCAGTACTGGCGGTCGGAGTCCTGCATCTTGTCTTTGAGTCTTGTACTGTTGAACTAGTCGACTGTCACTATTGTCCTAGTTTCATTATGAGCATAATCTCTATAGGCCTTTTGGCCAATTATGGTTTTGAACTATCAATAAAGGGAGATTTTTGCAATGTTATTTTGAATAACTCTGTGATAAAAAAGCTAGATTAAATAATGGCATATATGTACTATCAAGGCATGTTAGTGTAATGTACACTTCTAGCAAACGCCCAAGGTTAGATAATGTCAACGATTTGTATCTTGGCACTGTAGGCTAGGTCATATTAACCAAAGGATAAACAAGATGCGAGGAGATGGACTCCTCGAGGTCAGTGATTCTGAATCACTGCCACACTTGTGAATCCTGTTTAGTTGGTAAAATGACCAAGTCACCTTTTACTGGAAAAGGTGAACGAGCTATAGAACTTCTAAGTCTAATACATACTGATGTATGTGGACCGATGACAATTAGTGCCAGAGAAGGATACAAATATTTCATTACTTTTACAAACGACTTTTCAAGATTCGGTTATGTCTTTTTAATGAGACATAAGTCTGAGTCGTTTGAAATGTTCAAATGACCGTAATGAAGTAGAAAAGCAAACTGGAAAAGTATTAAAACCCTTTGATCTGATCGAGGTGGTGAATACTTATCTGGTGAATTTTTGACATATCTTGAGGAGAATGGAATTCTCTCTCAATGGACTCCTCCAGGAACACCACAGTTGAATGGTGTGTCCGAAAGGAGGAATCAAACCTTGTTGGACATGGTTCATTCCATGATGGGCTTTGCAACACTGCCGCTATCCTTTTGGGGATATGTGCTTCAGACAGCCTGTTACTTATTAAATGATGTTCCATGTAAGTCTGTTGTCTCCACTCCGTATGAGATGTGGACTGGACGTAAACCCTCAATCTCACACCTTCGGGTCTGGGGTTGTCCGGCTTACGTAAAGCATTTAGACTCAGACAAGCTTGGTCCTAGGTCTGATCGATGTTTATTCATTGGTTATCCTAAGGAAACCAAAGGGTATTTCTTCTATTTGGAAAATGAACAAAAGGTGTTCGTTGCTCTTAGAGCTATCTTTTTGGAAAATGAGTTCCTTGGAGAAGGAACTATAGCTTCTAAGATTGAACTTGATGAAGTTCAGCCAATAGAAGTACCTGCACTCTTTAAAGACATCGTAGAACCGGCTGTGATTGAATCACACCCAGAACCCATTAGGAGATCTGGTAGAATATCACGTCAGCTAGACAGATACTACGATTTCTTGGTCCGGGACGGCGATCCCATTGAGCTCGATGAGAATAATGAGGATCCGATCACCTATATGGATGCTCTTCAAGATCTGACTCTGAGGCATGGCTTGGAGCCATGCGATCCGAAATGGAGTCCATGGAAATCAACAATGTTTGGACATTGGTTGATCCGCCTGAAGGAATAAAACCCATCGGGTAAATGGATCTTCAAGAGGAAAAGGGGTGCAGATGGGAAGGCAGAGACCTATAAAGCCCGTCTGGTTGCCAAGGGATATCGTCAGCGATATGGTATCGATTATGACGAGACTTTCTCCCCTGTGGCAATGCTCAAGTCCATTCGGATCATGCTTGCTTTGGCAGCATATTTTGATTACGAGATCTGGGAAATGGATGTCCGAACCGCTTTCCTAAATGGGGAGCTGGAAGAGGAGGTGTATATGATACAGCCTGAAGGGTTCACATCCACAGATGAATCAAAAGTATGCAAGTTGCAGAGGTCCATCTATGGACTCAAGCAAGCATCTTGAAGTTGGAACTTACGGTTTGATAGGTGTATCAAATTGTATGGCTTCGTTAAGAACGGAGAAGAACCATGCATCTATAAATGGGTTAATGGTTCTGTGATTGTATTCCTAGTACTGTATGTTGACGACATTCTCTTAATCGGGAATGATGTCACAGCATTACAAGGAATAAAGGTCTGGTTATCTTCTCAGTTCTCCATGAAGGACTTGGGTGAAGCTTCTTACATACTAGGTATGAAGATCTATAGAGATAGATCTAAGAAGCTTTTAGGACTGTCCAGTCTATGTACATTGACACCGTGCTGAAACAGTTCAGCATGGAAAATTCCAAGAAAGGCTATCTCCCGATAGGTTCTGGAATTACTCTTTCCAAGAAGGATTGTGTGACAACTCCTGAGGAAAGAGAATGCATGAGTAGAGTACCTTATGCTTCTGCAGTAGGCTCTATCATGTATGTTATGACTTGTACTAGACCAGACGTGGCATACTCACTAGGAGTAGTGAGCAGATACCAGTCTGACCCAGGTGAGGCGCATTGGAAGGTGGTTAAGTCCATCCTTAAGTATTTAAGAAATACTAAAGATCAATGGCTGATTTATGGAGAACCTGACTTGAAACATGTGGGGTACTCTGACTCCAGTTTCAGTCGGATAGAGATGATAGCAAGAGTGTGTCAGGGTTTGTATTTACCCTGAATGGAGGAGCGATCTGCTGGAAAAGCTCTAAGCAGGCAACTGTTGCAGACTCGGTATGCGAAGCAGAATATATTGCAGCATCAGATGCGATAAAGGAAGCTATGTGGTTGCGGAAGTTCCTTGGAAAGCTAGGGGTGGCACCTTCCCTAGATGGTCCTCTTCCAGTGTACTGTGACAGCACTGGAGCCATTGCTCAAGCTAAGGAGCCTAAATGTCATCACCGCACCAAGCACATTCTGTGGTGCTACCACCTCGTACGAGAGATCGTGGAACGAGGCGACATCAATCTTCTGAAGATCGATGGAAAAGAAAATCTGGCCGACCCCTTCACTAAAGCCCTCGGAATAAAAGAGTTCGACTATTGTAAATGGGAAATGGGTATTAGATACTCTTATGATTGGCTTTAGTACAAGTGGGAGTTGTTGGGAATTGTGTTCCAAAGCTAATCGCCTGGATTGTAGGCGTTTAAGCTCAGTATTGTATTCTTTTATGAATTAATAAATATTATTTTATGGTAGCTCATCACATATCGTATTTCCCTAAATGAACTCTTTTCATGTGATGAAGTCCTTAGGACTACACTGACTTTGATACAGAGAGGATGTATCGAGTGGTCCTTAAACTCTGTTCACAACCAAAGGATATATTGTACTGGATGGCAATATATCAAGTATAGGTTGTTGCAGTTCACATCGTTTGGTTGTCCTCTTGACCAAATGAGTGTGGTGAAACTGATGTGATATGCAAGTGGGATATGTATATCTCATTGAACGTGACTCCGTGCAGCCCCTTTCTGCCAAAGGGAAACTCACGATTGGATATGGGTATATGTGTCCCTCTGACCTGAGGTCATCACGGTAGCTTGCAAACAACTCCCTGTGCTTTGGTGCCATACTACCCGGATTTTTAATCCGGTGACGGAAGGTTTCTAGGTACAGGCAAGTACTTGTGGAGCAATGATGGACCAAGATGGAATTGACTTGTCCAAACAGTTTGGATTGAATGTCTCGCAGTATCTCAATTTAGCAAATCCTCGACCGGGGTAGCCCAAGTGAAGAGTCACTGGGCTTGCAAGGTTGAGACACGTAGTGGACTGACTTAGTCTGGGTTGGCAGTCTAATCTCAGTCATCCTGAGCATTGGAGGTCAAAGGGATGAATTATACGGTAACAACCATATACCAGAGGTTCGATTGATTGCTCTCGCATCTTCGACCTATCGGATGCTGGGACCCATTGCTAGATGGTATCTTGTGCTGGTACTGGAATTGTTCCAGTGCTACCGCCTAGGTTTTAACCTATGAGGTCACACACCATAGAGGATACTCCCTGATCCAGGTACCGGTATTTGATTAGGAATCTTATCGGTGACGGTTTGATTGAGCACATTGGATTGACCTGGGTTTGGGTCAATCAAAATTTGTTCTGATTTATCAGGAATTTTTTTTTCTGGTTAACCAGGACAAGACCAAGCCCTCTGATAATTAGATTTTGATCTAATTATATGGATGAACCCTTTTTGAACCATTAGGTTTTTTATTTAAACCTTTTGAACTGGTTTTTGACCCTTTGAACCGGTCATCTCGGTAAATTGCCGGCTTGGGCGAACTTTTTTCACCAGCGTCTTCTCCTCTCCCGTTTCTTTGGTTTTGGGTAGTATTAAACATCCATTTAATGGTCATTTTTTCTTCATTGTGAACGAATCCATTTGGATCCCAAAACCTGCTGCCTCTTCCTTTTCCCTGCCGTCCTTTTGGCTCCCCATTCCACCAGTTGAGTGCATTGCTTCGTGCTTATAAATTCTGCATGCTGTTCCTTTCTGCAGTAGAAGAAAAAAAAAACTATGAGAAAAATGCTGAAGCTCCACCGGCTCTTCTTACATCCCTAAGAGCCTCTTCTTTTCATCCATTGGCTGTTCTTTGGCCTCATTCTTGTTGAGCGATTGGGAGAGATCCAACCTGTAGAGAGTGCTCAATTAAATAAGGTTCAGCAGCTCTGTTTTGGAGAAAGAACGCTGTGCTCTTCTTCCCATCGTCCCAAAATTTTTGGGCGACTAGCATTGCCTGTAAATCGGATCTGGGGAGCCCCGCGTGTGTCTCCCCTCTAGAGAGTGCTCACTTGAGCACTTGGGAGCCAGATTCATTTGCTTTTGCTACTGGTTCTAATTTTCTGTTGCAGGTTTTATTATTGAAATTGGTGAAGAAATGCAGCTTAAAACCGTTGAAGATTGACACCTTTTCCTTCTCCATTTGAAGCAAGAGGAGTCCTTGCTGTTGGTGAAAGAGAAGGGACCAAGACAATAGCCATTAGTTCTTGGGTTTGCTGCAGTTTTTGAAAAGAAAAACAGAGCTTTCCAACGGTTGAAGAGGAAGACAACAGGAATAAAGTTATTCCTGTTATCCCTGCAACTCCAGCACTATTCCAAACTTATTCCAGGTTGGAATAAGGTATAGTTTTTGTTCATGCATACGTAGATCTGAGTATTTAAAATATTTTATAAACATCACATGCCCATATTATGACATATTTTAGTCTGTACATGCTTACGGATCGTGTTAGATCCTGTGCGGAGCATTTTTTTCGTTGTTCATTATAAAATTATTTTAAATACTTACCTGCTCCCTGCTCTTGCATGCTTAGAGTAGGCATTTGCAAAAGCCCTATTTAACTTTCAGTGTGCAGACAGCCGTGCCATCAACAAGATTACTGTCAAATATAGGTTTCCAATCCCCACTGGACGATATGTTAGATATGATAGCCGGAACAACGATTTTCTCCAAGATAGACTTAAAGAGTGGCTATCACCTGGTTAAGGTTAGACCTAGAGATGAATGGAAGACCGCTTTTAAGACTAAAGATGGATATATGAGTGGTTAGTCATGCCGTTCGGTTATCCAATGCACCCAGCACCTTATGAAAATTATGAATCAGGTGTTGACAACTTTCATCGGTAAATTTGTGGTGGTCTACTTGATGACATTCTTATCTATAGCAAGACTAAGGCAGACCATTTAACCCACATAAAGCAAGTTTGCCAAGTCCTTGAAAGGATAGCCTCTATGCCAATATCAAGAAGTGTGATTCTTAACACATAAGTTATCTTTCTAGGATTCGTAGTCACATCTGAAGGAGTGTTCGCTGACCCTGCAAAAATTAAGTCCATAGTAGAGTGGCCTGTACCCAAAGCATCCATGATATCTGTAGATTCCACGGTTTACCCACCTTTTATAGGAGATTCATTAGAGGGTTCAGTACGATAGTGGCTCCAATCACTGATTGTATTAAAGGAAACTTTTGAGTGGACTGAAGCAGCAGACAAAGCCTTCATAACAATAAGGAAAAAATGACACACGCACCCCATCTTGAGGTTACCCAATTTTACCAAAGTATTCGAGGTTGCTTGTGATGCTTCTGGGGTAGGGATTGGAAGTGTCTTGAGTCAAGAGAATCACCCAGTAGCATATTTCAGTGAAAAGTTAAATGAAGCGAGACTAAGGTATTCCACCTATGATAGGGAGCTGTATGCGGTAGTTCAGGCATTACGTTATTGGAGGCATTATCTTCTACCACAAGAGTTTGTCCTATTTTCTGACCACGAAGCTCTTAGGTTCCTTAGTTCTCAGAAGAAATTGAACCCTAGGCACGGGAAATGGATAGAGTTCATACAAGCTTATAAGTTACGTACTGAAACATCGTGCCGGTACAGAAAATAGGGTTGCCAATGCGTTGAGTCGTCGTTCCATGTTGTTGACTTCTGTGAGCACTGAGGTAGTAGGGTTTGATAGATTGAAAGAGGAGTATCCTACATGCCCTAATTTTGGTAACATCTATCGATCCCTTCAACAAGGACCATCTAGTAAGCATAGTGATTATACCCTTTTAGATGGATACCTTTTCAAAGGAAATCAGTTGTGCATTCCCAAGACCTCTGTTAGGGAATTTCTGATCTAGGAAGTTCATGCTGGAGGCTTGTCAGGACATTTTGGTAGGATAAGACCATCTTAGCAATAGAAGACCATTCTTTTGGCCTAGTCTCAAAAGAAATGTAGCCCATATTGTAGCTCAGTGCCGTACCTATGCTGTTGCAAAATAGCAAAGATAGAACGCCGGTCTGTACACACCCTTACCTGTCCCTGATTGTCCATGGCAGGATATCAGCATGGATTTTGTAATAGGCCTCCCTAAGATGTCTAGGAAGCATGATTCTGTCTTTGTGGTTGTCGATCGTTTCTCCAAGATGGCTCACTTCATTCCTTATTCTCAAACTTTAGATGCTTCGAAGGTTGCCAAGCTTTTTCTCGATCAGGTCATTAGGCTTCATGGTTTACCCAAAACCATTGTGTCCGATAAGATGTCAAATTTACTAGCTATTTCTGGAAAACCCTCTGGCACATGTTCGGTACCAAGCTGAAATTCTCTACTACCTATCATCCTCAAACCAATGGCCAGACAGAGGTAGTAAACTGAAGCTTAGGAAATCTGTTGAGATGTTTAGTTGGTGATAACCTGGGAAACTGGGACCTATTACTTCCTCGTGCTGAATTTGCCTACAATAGCTCAGTTAATAGGTCTATTGGGAAAAGTCGTTCGAAGTGGTCCATGGATACAGACCTAGGAAACCTTTAGACCTAGCTCCATTACCCAACATGCACGAGTGTCTGAGTCTGCTGAGTCATATGCACAGCATATTAGGGAATTGCATAAGGAAATTAGCCAAAAGATCCAATTGAGTAATGAACTCTATAAGCATATGACTAATTCACATAAACGGTTAAAAGAATTTAATGAAGGGGACTCCGTTATGATCAAATTTAAACTTGAAAGGTTTCCGCCGGGAACTATGAAGAAACTCCATGCCCGGGGAGCAGACCTTTCAAAATAATAAAGAAAATGGACCTAATGCTTATGTATTAGAATTACCACCAAGTTATGGCATTAGTTCAACATTTAACGTTTCAGACTTAAAAGAATACAAAGAACCTGCATTGATACCTGGTGAGCTTTTTGGTCCTAATACTTCTTTTGAGAGTGAAGCCCCAAAAGAATGCCCACCACCAAAGTGTTCCTGAGCGAAGGGAGAAAATTGAAAGGATCGTGGATGACCAGATCATTACCACTAGAAATAAGGGCTACCACATTATCTAGTTAGATGGCAAGATGCCCTGATTCTGAAGACTCCTGGATCACTCGAGAGGACCTACAACAAATCGATCCAGATGCTTAGAAGCTTATCAGGCTAATCCTTACTCGACGGGTCAGTTCCTCTATCCCGGGAGAATTGATGTGGGCACTAGAATCAGGAAAAGACTCCAACCAATCAGGTCAGTCCGAGTCCTTATGGTTGGAGTAGCAAAAGAGAAGTCCTGAATTTTTTCTTTTTTTTGAGTCCAAATAATCTTGTAGTTAATTCGAGTCCATGTTGGGTCTGGTTTAATATCTTAGTTAACCTTGCAATTGAGAGTTGGGTCCAGTTAAATCAAGCCCATCCATGAGTCCATGAAGCATCAAGACAAGAAGAAGGCCACCTCATGAAGTGACCCCCACCTTGTGCCACATTCAAAAGCTCCAATGGATGTCGCCACCTCAACAAGTGGTCCCACTTTATGCCCACATGTCAAGAGCTCCAAAGGACACACCACCTCATCAAGTGGTCCCCACCTTGCACCACATGTCAAGCTTTGAAGGAGTTTCAAGCAACAAATGCCACCATATCCTCCAACTCCCACATTTCAAGCAACAAATGCCACCATATCCTCCAACCCCCCTTGTAATCCTCCTAATCCTATGGGTTTTCAAATTTTAAAAAATGTTGTAAGGCTTCTTTTTAAGCTATGGGATGCCCATTGAAAAGATGTTTATGAATGAAGTTGATATTTTTTCTTCTATTTTTTTTTCCTATGTGTCTATGTGGTAGCTTAGCCTTTCTTTTCCTCCACGCCAACCCTAATCTTTTCATTCTTCCATTCCCAACGCCAAAGACTTCCTCTTCTTTCATAACTTCAAACTAGCTCCAGCGTTCAAGGGTGAAATCAAGACGATCATCACAAGGCGACCAACTACTCCACTTCAAGCATTCCACCATGACGCCAAGATGGATCTCCTTCATGCCTCTTCCACCCTTCTTTGTTTTCTCTAGTTGATTGCTTGTTAAGTCACCTCTTAGGGTTTCTTTTGTTGCAGGGTTCTCCGGGATTTCGGCTTCATGAGAGGTTTACTTGCCATAGATCCAGAAAACAAGAGGGGCCTTCAGTGGTATTATGTTCATGTCATCTCGTAGACCTCTTCAAGAGTGATCTATTCTAATTGAAGGGCCAAATGTCAGGTATGTCTAGTGTTGAATTAGTCTGCAATTTTAATTAGACCTAGCTTGGATTGTGTGGTTCTCTTCTGGTCCTATTCTTTTCGTATTCTGAGAATCTCGATCACTAGGTTTATGTTAGATCCTTCGAGCTTCTTCACTAGATCTATTTGATAGTTTATGCTGAGTTTTTTATATGCAAATAGGAATTGCTTGGTTAATCATTTGCTAATCTTCATTAGGGTTGCATAGTTTTCATTTTACATTCTACACCAAGGACCTCTTGCAAAAGGCTCCATCCAGGATAACATATTGGGAGGCCATCGATCAGACTTGTTTGGCATCAGCCTTGTCTTCAGGTAACACACCCTCATTCAAATTTGAGAATAGGGTCCACCAACAAGGCTTATGCTCGATTTGGTGTACCTCCATAGTCTTCTTCGATATGCTTGGATTTTCTAGGTACTCTATCCAAGGTTCGACCAGAGAAATCCAAAGTAGTAGTTGCAAGTCAAGAAAGGGCATCGGCTCAAGAATTTTAAATCCGTGGCATATGGGCTATTTCAAAGAATTTTAATTGGGATAGAAGATCTTGAACCTTTTCCAAATACCGATCATAGTAGAGTCTCAGGCTTCGAATTCACCTTTCACTTGGTTCACCACTAGTTGGGAATTCCAGAAGAGTTTGATCTTCCAAATTCCCAACTCTTTGATGATCTAAGCTAGCCAAGAGGTTTCATACTCCGCTTAGTTATTCAAAGCTAGAAAGGAGAAGCGAAGGGCGTATTCCATAGTCTGTCCATTAGGACTAGCTAAGATGAGTCCACCCCACACCCTGCAGAGTTGGAGGCTCCGTCCACATGAAATATCCATGTGGATTCTGAATCCTTTTTTGGTGACTTCCTCATCTTCGATTGCTTTTTTGACTATTTACCTGGCTCCACATACATTCGATATGGAAGTTGGCTAGTACTTATGCCTTCATCGCTGATCTAGATTGGAACATGATGTCGAATTTGCCTAGCTCGATGGCCCATTTGGCTATCCTTCTTGAAGTATCAGGACATCGGAGGATGGCATTCAAGGGTTGGTCCATCAAGACCACAATGTCATGAGATTGAAAGTAGGGCCCCAAGCATTTGCCATGATCACCAGTGAATATATGAGTTTCTACACTTTGGGATATCTCATTTTGGCTTCATGCAACACCTGCTAGTATAGTAGATTGGCTTTGTAGGTTGTCTGCTCCTTTTCTAACAAGTACTGAGATGATTGCTTCATCCGTAGCTAAGAGATACAAGAGAGGTTTCACCTTCTTAAGGTTTCAAGAGTAGAGGGGGACTTTCCAGATACCTCTTCAATCTCTTCAAGGTGAGTCGTAGTCTTCTGACCACTCAAAATTTTTGTTGGTGGAGGGCTTTGAAGAAGGGGAGACATCTTTCAGCCGACCTAGATGAATCGGCTTAAAGAGGCATTTCTTCCAATCAGTTATTGCATCACTTTATTGCTGGAGGGATGTCTCATACTTTGGATGGCTTGGATTTTTCCTGGATTGGCTTCTGTTCCTCATTTAGTAACAAGGAATCCTAAAGATTTTCCTGATGCCACTCCAAAAGTGCACTAGGTTGGGTTTTAGTTTCATCCGATGATGTTGCAGGGCATCGAAGGATTCTTCCAGATCTTTGATGTGATTGACTTTCTGGAGGTTCTTTATGATCATGTCATTGACATACACCTCCATGTTCCTCCCAAGTTGCTTTTCAAAGCACCTTATGATCAACTTTTTGAAGTTTGCACCGACATTTTTCAGTCTGAATGGCATCACCTTGTAGCAGTAGGAGTTCCTTCTCTATTATTAATATCATCTTCTCCTCATCATCAAGTTCCATCCATATCTAGTTGTATCCAAAGAAGGCATCCAAGAAACTTAACACTGATGACCAGTAGTGGCATCAACTAGCTTATCAATTTTCATAGGTGAAGCTATCTTTTGGGCAAGCTTTGTTGAGGTCAGTGTAGTCGATACAGATTCTCCTTTTGCCATTGATTTCTTCACCATCACAATGTTGACCAGCTAGTTGGGTAGTGAACTTCTCTAATGAATCTAGCATTGAGAAGTTTGTTTGCCTCTTCATCAATCACCTTCTATCTTTCCAAAGTGATGTTCTTTTTCTTATGCGGGCAGGCTTGTGGTTAGGGGCGACTTCCATCGGTGGGTGATGACTTCGGTCGGGATTCCAGGCATGTCAGAAGTTGACCAGGCAAAGATGTTTGCATTAATCCATATGAAGTGGGTTAGCCTTGCCTTCATTTCTTCATCAAGTAGACTGCCGATCTGCATAACTTCTATTGGGTCATCTTCGAGTAGCGGTATGGAGATAGTCTTTTCCACAACCCTTCGCAATCCTCCATCCGATCTCTCAGATCCAATTGTTCCAAAGTTATGTGATCGATCAACTATCTATCTTGTATCATCAACACTGCCTGGTGACCCTTTGGTCTCCTTTCATTTCTTTGATACAATTTCTAGAGGGGAATCGCATTAGGAGATGGTAGGTTGATCCTATGTCACGAAACTTGTTCAAGGCAAGTCGTCCCAAGATATCATTGTAAGCTGATGGCATTTGTACAACTACAAAGTTAATTAGGAGTTCTTTTTGAAAAGGTTCTGTGCCGAGAGTTACTACTGGTAATACTATTTCTTCTTCCACTCTGACCTGATTACCTGCAAAATCCGTTAGAGGTACGGGCAACTTTTGTAACCTATTTTTGGTAAGTTCATTCTGAGGAAGGCATCATAAAGCAAGACCTCTGCGGAGCTTTCATTATCTACCAGAACCTTCTTACATTATAATTGGTTATAACAGTTAAAACTACAATAGATTATCATAAGGTCTAGATTCCTGTCAGGTCATCATCCGAGAAGATATGGTATTATTGCTTCTATATCTTTTGGGGGCATCTTCTTCAGCTTCGCTTCTTTAGTGGGTCCGACGATGCAGCATGCCTACCCTTCTATTAGTCGGCCTCTGGTTAGGTAGTTCTACTTCTTCCAGAACCCTCTTGGGCATAGTGCTATCGTCCAGGTTCCTGGTGGATGACATACTTTTTTCAGGTATCCTCGCTTGATCAGGTCTTTTATTGCATCCTGAGTTAGATGCATTCTTCACTGTTGTGGCCATAGTCTCGGTGGAATCGGCAATATTTGTTTTTGTTCCTTGACATAGAAAGTGCCTTCATGGGACGTGGCTTTTGTAGGTAACTCTCCTTCTCTATTTCATTAGGATTTTCTTCCATGGGAGAGAGAGAGGAGTGCATGAGTCGAATCTGCTACCTAGTTGCTTTGGCTTGGGACTGTGCCATTGAGTCGGTGCCATCTGTCAAGGGTTCCAGATGGGGTTGATCCCTTGCCACTCTTTTTTCCTTGAGGCTGACCTCCCTTCTATCAGGCACTGACTTACTGCTTGCTCTCGATCATCGCATATTTTTGAGCTCTTGCCAACAATTATGTGTAACTCGTAGGGAACTTCTTATCTAGGAAAAAAGTAAACTAAATGATCAAAGACCCATGTTCATTGCAAACTTGGTCACATGCTCATTGAAATAAGGATCTCAAGGGTGGCAGAATTAATCTAGCAATGTGGTCTTTTAGACTTTCTCCTTCATTTGCTGAAGGAGGAAGAGGCTATCCAAATTCGGGGCATCTTTCGGCTGGTCTGAAATGTGATACAAACAATTTCTCCAATACCAAAAAAGAATTAATAGTACCTGGATGGATGCTTGAATACCATATTCGAGCGACTTTCTTCAGAGTGGCTCGGAAGGCGAGGCAGTGCAGGGCATCAGAAGCTCTTGTATTATCATTGTGCTTTGAAGCTTTCTAAGTGATCCAAGGATCAGTAGTACCATCATATAATTCCAATTGAGGAATCTTGAAGTGGCAGGGATGGCTTCCCTCCATTATCCTTTGAGAGAAAGGAGAGCATGAGTCATATGGTATGATTTCCTCACTTCTTCGCTAGTCATTGAGTTTTGCAATATGCAATTCCAACATCTTGAATTTTTCTTCATAATCATCGTGTATTCTCTTTTGCCAATGCTTCCCAGAGTGGAACCTCCCGAGGATGCTGAGGAGGGTCTCCTAGCTCTCTTCCCTCTTGGGTTGGCCTTACGTATGCCTATGGTGTCAAGAACTTTGGGCTTCGAAAGAGCATCGATCCCGAGAGGAGCGTTGGGTGAATTCTTAGTGTTGGTCTTCTTTCCTTTTGGACAGATGACTATGTCTAGAGTCCCCTGGTGGTGTTGTCCTTAAAGTGCAGCTTCTTAGAAATTCTGCACCATGGTCATCAGTACATCCACCCAATTCATGAGGGCTTCAAATTGTTGTTGTCCGACAATGAGTGTGGGAGGCGACATGTCATTTTCTATTGGGGGATCGTTCCTCTAGGAAATAGGGCATCCCCTGCTCATTGAGACATTCTGGGCTCTCCCTTTCACATCTTGTGTTCTCCCGAGGGCTCTCCTTTCCAAGAGGGGAACAATTCTCATAATTGCGAGACCCCCTTCCTGGTGTGCCAATCTATTGATTTTGATCCCCATGAACTGGATGCACTACTAGTTCACTGCTTCACCTCCTCGGGCTCATGCAAAACAAACCCTTAGTCAAAATTTTCTCGATGGGGGACAATCCGATGCCTAAGTCAGTAGGGATCAGGTCACAGAATGGAGAGCTCAAGGAAGAGAGATGATGAAAGAGAAGTGTCAAAGTGGCATTAGCTAATCTTAGACTGGCTCATAATTGCCTGGTCTTGCTTACCTTGGAGGTCCCCTCTTATCGCTTTTTATAGGTGTTACTACAACTGAAAGTAGTTAAGCCTTCTTGATTTCTATTAGAAAAGTTAGTCAATGTAACTCCCCTTCAATTAATTGTAGTTACTGTTGTAGGTTAGTTACCTTAGTCTTACTAAAGCCAGGGCTATCTGTTATATGATTGGTTGGTTATAATACCAAGTCCATTCTTGATGGCTTTAAGTCAAAGTAGATTAGCCATTCTCTTCAGAGTTGGTTGATAGTCATTTTCTTAGCTGTAGATCAGCCAATTACTTTGGAGTCGTTTGCTTCAGAGTACACATTATAGATCGGCTATTTACTTCGGAGCCATCCTCTTCGGAGCGAGCCGACTATAGATCATCCCCTTATATGGAACCACTTGCTTCGAAGCATGTATTGTATTATGGATCGACTTTTTGCTGAAGGTCGGTCTCAAGTTATGTGTCATTACTAGCTGAAGCATAGTGTCGATCCGTTCTTCCATCAAAGTTCAGGAGTATCATCTTGTCAATCCATCTAGTCAACTGGTTTGGATAGGATCAATTGAATCTTCGAATCAGCAAATACTTCTTTGAACTACTTTATCACAACATGATGGATTTGAATTTAATTTCAATAAAGACTTTTGTTCTATTTATTTGAGAAGTAAATTAATTACAAGATCTATTTTAATTAACAATCTTTATCATTTGCGTGATGATTCATCTATGAATGTTAACAAGCATATAGTGAGCATCATAAGATACAAGAGACCTAGAGATGACCTAAATCACAAGTATTTATGGCACCTTAGACTTGGCCATATTAGAGAGGACATGATTAACAAACAAAAAAAAAATGGAATCCTTGACTCATTTAATTTTGAGCTATACCCAGTTTGTGAATTCTGCCTTTAAGAAAAATGACCAAGTTATCCTTTATCTAACATGCGAAAAGGGCCACTGAACTACTTGCCCTGTTATACACTGATATGTTTGGGCCATTTTATATGCAAGCTAGGGATGGTTATCAGTACTTCATTACCTTACCAAGATTACTCATGATATTTGTATGTGTTTCTTATGAAACATAAGTCAAAAACCTTCAAACAGTTCAAGAAATTCAAATATGAAGTAGAAAAGCAAACAAAAAAAATCTCTTAAGGTTCTTCGATTAGGTCGAGGAGGAAATACCTTAGTGAAGAATTTTTAGATTATCTCAAAGTTATGGCATAGTCTTATAGTGGACTCCTTCTGGCATGCCTCAACTCAATGGGATATTATAAAAGAAAAATACCCAATTGGATATGGTCCCATCCATAATAAGCTTCACTAGCCAACCTATTTTTTGGGGATGACATGCCCTATAAATTTTAATTTATATTTTAAAAAGGTTCCCTCTAAATATGTTCCTACCATACCGTATAAGCTTGCTTTATATGTATCCTAAAAAATCAATAAGATACTACTTTTACTTTCTAAAAGATCATAATGTAATTGTGAGCTGGGGGCATTGTTGGAATGTGTGTCTCAAAGCCAATCATCTAGACTGTAGATGGTTGTGCTATTTTGTGATTATTTAATGAATTTTCTTAATGAATAAAAGTTATTCATTTGGCTGTTCATCACATGTGCATTTTCCTGAAAAGAACTCTTGTGTGATGGAATCCTTGGAACTATATTATATTTGATATAGAGAGGATATATCGAGTAGTTCTTAAACTAGTTCACAACCAAAGGATACATTGTTATAGGATGGCGATGTATCAAGTGTAGATTATTATATGTCACATTTGTTGGTTGTCTTCTTAACCAAGGAGTAAGAGACACTGATGTGACATACAGGTGAAATGTATAACATCTCACTGAACGTGACCAACTACGTAGCTCTCTTCTATCAAAGGATTGCTCATGAAGGGATATGGATATATGTGTCCCTCAAACCTGAGGTCACCATGGTAGCTTGCAAGCAACTCATTCTACTTTGGTGCCGGACTACCTGAATTTCTAATCCAGTGATGAAGACTTCTGGGTACAGTCAAGCACTTATGGAGTGGTGGTGGATCAAGATGGGATTAACCCCTCTAAATGGTTTGAAGTGAATGACTCACTATATTCTCAATTTAGCAAAACCTTGGCCAGGGTAGTCCTATGAGGAGTCATAGAACTTGTAAATTGAGACACGATCAGGATATACCAGGTTAGGGTTAGCAGTCAAACCTAGGACATCCTAAGCATTATGAGGTCAAAGGGATGAATTATGAGGTAACCATATACCAGAGATTCTAGAAAGTTGCTCTGTAATCTTCAACCTATCCGGACATCGAGTATCATTACTAGATAATGACTTTGACTGGTACCAGAAGTGTTTGGAGTGCTACCAGTTTAGTGTTCGAACCTATGGGGTCACACACCGTAGGGATTTCTATCTGATCTAAAGGTTGATCGATGATTGAGAATCGTTTGCCATTACTGGAGGTCAACATGATTGACCATGTTCCAAGTGTTGACACTTCCAAGTGTCGACCTTGGAAGTGTCAATACTTGGCTATGACAAGCAGAAATTCTAGGAAGAATTTGAAAGTTTTGACCTTAATTCAAATTTGAATTCTGGTTGATTTGGGCTCGAAGCCTTCATGGATGATGGTCATTCTTTGAAAGGTTTCGACCTCAATTTGAATTTCAAATTTTTGATGGTTTTGGCTCCAAGCTTTCATGGATGATGGTCATCTTTCTTTCCTTATGAGCTTAGAGCCAATTTAGTATGGTCCTTGACCTTCTCCCCCAATCACTCCTCTTTTCTCTTTCTCCCTCTCATGGTTGCCTCTATAAATAAGGTTGTTTAAGGGGCTGCTGGTTAGTTGAAGAGTTTTCTTGTTGAATGAGATTGCTGAAATTCTAAGAGGGAAAAAAAGGGGCTTGGGAGGACTAGGGTTTTGGTGTGTGACTACCTAGCACTCAAGCTAGGTCTTGGGAAGAGAGCTGGTTATGAAGGGTTCCACCTCTCCTCCTTGTCTTCCAAGAAGAAGTAGATCGGCCTCAAGGATCCCAAGGAGCTAGCACTCTGAGGGAGTTGATCTGAATCGAGCCTCGTGTGAACTACCCGTTGAGGCTAGACACGAGTGTCGCTTGAGGGCTTTTCACAACCTTCTCCTAAAGGTATAATGGTAAGGTATCCTTATGCTTTTTTGTTCTTTTCTTACTTATGATGTATTTTGCATGCTACATTATCATACTTGTTCCTATTGCAGGCAGATTGGTTGATCAATTTTCGATCTACCAAGCCTTCCACTATGCTTATTTTAAAATTATTTTAAAATACTTTTTTCTGCCTTGCATGCGTGTTTTGCTTTCCCTTCAGGCATACACATTCTTGGAGAAATAATTTATTCAGGATGGTAATAGTGGAAGGTTAATTAAGCTCAAAGAGAAAGTCTCTGAAAGGTAATCAACTGCAAATCAAGATAAACCTATTGAGCCAATAGATGTAGTGCTCCACCACCTTGTAGATCTAATAGGATCTTCCATCCTTTTAAAATGTACTTAAGTATGCACATAGAAGATATAGAGGAAGTGTTCCTCGTGGGAGACAGGATCAAGAAGTTGATCCTAAGATCTATGATGAGGTGATGTTAGATATTGACTCCAAGAAATGGTTAAATACAAAGAAGTTAGGAACTGACTCAATACATTGAACCAAGTCTGGATCCTAGTAGAACCATCAGAGGATATTGTATCCATTGGATGTAATTGGACTACAAAAGAAAGATAGGTGTAGATGGTAAGGTAGAGACCTTTAAAGCAAGGCTAGTGGCAAAGGGTTTATAGTCAATGCAAAGGCATTGACTATCAAGATACATTTTATCTATAGTCATGCTTAAATCCATCACACACTACTTGCCATTGTAGCTTATAATGGTTTTGAGATATGGAAAATGGATATAAAAGCTATATTTTTTATGGATATCTTGAAGATATCTACATGGAGCAGCCTTCTTCCAGTGATGGAGATTACAAATTCTACAAGCTACATAGATCCATCTATGAATTAAAGCAAGCTTCTTAGAGTTGAAATCCTCATTTCAACAATGTGATCAAATCATTTGATTTCATTAAAAAAAAGAGAAGCCTTGTATTTACAAGAAAGTAAGATAGAGTGCTGTCATATTCCTTGTATTGTGCATAGATGGCATTCCCCTTATTGAAATGATATTTCCATGCTGACCTCGATCGAAAGATAATTGTCCAAGAAATTTTCTATGAAAGATCTAGGGAAGCATCATATATCCTAGGAATCAGGTCTATAGAGATAGACCAAATAGGATGCTTAGCCTTTCACAGAAGATGAATATATAGAAAGTGCTAAAAAGGTTCAGCATAGAGAACTCTAAGAGAGGACTTTATCCCTTAGACATGGCATTAGTCTTTCCAAGAAGATGTGTCTAGCACACCTAAGGAGATTCAGCACATGAGTAATTACCCATATGCTTCAATAATGAGCCTCATATATGCCATTTTGTCTACATGACTTGAAATAACCCTTGGTTTGAGTGTCACGAGTAGGTATTAGTCGAATCGATTGAAAGATATTGGACTATTGTAAGAACATCCTAAATACTTAAAAAAAACTAAGAATTTGTTCTTGGTCTTTGGAGGAAGTTCTAAGTTATAGGTTGAAGGGTACATAGATTAGACTTTGTTCTGATCCTGATGATAGAAGGTCTACATTGAAACATGTATTTTTATGCAATGCTGGTTCTCTAAGTAAGAAAAGTTCTAAGAAATTGATCATTGCTAATTCAACCATAGAAGTTGAATACATCACTACTTAAAAGCTATAAAAGAGCTCGACCTGATCAAAAGCTTGGATCATGACCAAAATATCAATTGGATTAATAATTTAGATTAATTTGTAAAAGCTACAATTTAAAGCTACTATTATTAGCACAAGGGATTTAATTACAAGTGTTGCAATATAATTGGGCTTTATTAATTATGGATCAAGTCTTAATTAATTTAAATTAGATTAATTTAATTGGACTCTACTTAATTTGAAGTTAATTTGATAATTATCAAAGTGGGACTTGGATTTAATTATCCAAGTGGGACTTGGATTTCGATTCTAATAGGATTAGGATTGACAACTTTTTGAAATTGGTTTGAATTTGGTTCAATTGGATTCAAATTGAATCAATTTCGAACTCAACTGGATATAAGGCTAGAGTCCACCTCCCAGGGGACTCTCTCTTGGATTTCTTGAACAATTAAGAGTGCCCCCCTTTCTTGGCATGTGCAGAATTTAGAGACAGGGCATGCCAATAATTGGTGCCCCTCTTCTTTGAGAGTCTCTCTCTTCTTTGGATAAAACCAATCCTAACTTGAATTCCAATTTGAATACGAATCAGATAGGGTAGATTTTATCTAATGATTGGGAATTGAGAGTATGAGTTTTGGGGTGACAACATAAACAAGGGAGAAAGGGTGGCTAGCTATCTAATTTTCATCATAAAATTTTCTCCACACTATCTCCCTTCTATCGCCCCCTTTCTTCCTTTCTTCTCCAGCCCCACCTCCTCCATAGATCTGAGTGAGAGGATGAGAAGAAAAAAAGTTGTTTTTTTTCTTGGCATCGTAGAAGCAATCCCCTGAATCTGTATGAAGGGTTTGCATAGCTCTAGTCCTTGATGGAGTTCAGATCTAAGAATGAGTTTAGATTGAAGCCAAGAAGTGAGGCTTGCAAGGAGCTAGCTCTATGGGGCCTTTGGTGTTTTGATCAACAATCTATTCATGTGGGGTACTAGTAGAGGGCAGGCATGTGCACAGCTCTAACAAAAACTTGGGACATCAGCTGGATCCAATCCTACATGAAAGAAAACGGATTACAAATTAGTTTGTGTTCGATCTTCCTTCTTTGAGATTTTTGATTTTATATCTGAACCTAGGATATATTTTAAAAGGTTCCTAGGTATTTACTATGATTTGATCTGCATGCTTAATATGAAAAGGTTTTCATATATGCTTCCACTTATGATAAAGTAAATTAAAAAAATTGCATGATGTAATCACTTGAAATCCAACACACGTGTCTAGATCTTGGGTTTCTAGCCTAATCAAGGTTTCAATCCTTTCCACCGAGGCCCATATAATTGTCCCTTATTACTTCTATTATAGGGATACCAAAGTTGCAGAGGAAAGGCAAAAGGAAGAAGGAGATGAAACTTTGGCTCTATTTTCCAAAGGCTCTATCCCCAGGTTGGTCCTCTTTACCTTCCTCTATCTTCCTCTAGCTCCTTTGCTCTTCCTCTTCGATCTTTTAGAGGTCCCCATAGGATTTGATAGGTACTCCTCTTTTGTTTCCTTTAATGTTCGAGTCTTTCTCCTTCTTCCCTTCATCTATTTCTTGGGTGGAGTCTTTTCTTCAGGGTCTCTTCTAATTTTTCTTGCTTCCTTGAACTTTTCCCCTTTTATGGAAGATGTCATCCAAGGATGAAAGTCACTCAACCAACAATGTTTCAAAGTTGCAAGGGTCTCGAGGCTTACCTTCAAATGAGGGGAGTTTGAGAGTTCAAAGAGGGTGAAAGCCTACTCTCCCAAAACAAAACATCAAGCTGGGCACTCCAGTAGTTGGGGGAGCACCTTTGTTGGCCCAATAGCTGAGATTCCCACCATAATCGAAGCCAAGATTTTCCTAATATGTCATAAGCATAACTTTTTTAGTACTTTTTACATTCATGCTCTGGGACTCAAGGCTCGAGTAATCTCTTGACCAATTGACTGAATGACCATGTCCAGAGAGTTCTTTCATGCCAGCCTTTGTTTTCCCCTTCATCCTTTCCTTATTAATGTTTTTGACTACTATCAGGTCATTTCAGCCTATCTTGCACAAAATTCCTTCCAAGTTTTCTACTCTTTTATCATTCTCTTTCATTTATTTGGCATTCAATCTTGAATGTCTTTGTCCCAAGCTCTCTTCATGTTGAAAAAGCATCCGAAGACAAGGGGCTAGTAGTTCCTAGCCCTAGCCCATGGGCAAGCTTTTATTTTTGGTCTCCCTTCTTCTATTCATAACCAGAAGAAAAGGTTTTTCATTGTATCCTCTGACCAATCTTAGGTGAGGGGCTGGATCTAGGGGGAGCTGAATCTATCCTTGAATAGGAATGACTGATTCCTTGAAAAAGATGAACAGGACTATTGCAAATTATGTAGCGAGAATATTCCCTCTCTTCAAGAGCTTCTATTTAACAAAACCTCCATGATGTCGGGTTGAGTCCTAGTAACTCAGTAAGCTTCTCTCAAACACTCCCTCATCCTTTTGTGTCTTCAATATTTTTTAATAAGTGTGCCACTTATCCTGCAGACATGAAGATGACTTTTGCCTAGCACTTTCAGGAGCCAATGAAAAGAGAGTGGCCCCCTAAGGTGAATACCAAAACTAGGCCATGAGGAAATGGCCCTGCCTGGGCTTTCCATCGGGGCCCCTCCATTGTTGCGAGGGTTCCACCATCTTATCCAAGGGATGCCACACCGAGAGACCCTATAGCTACCCCCAGGGGGATTATGAAGTGTAGGTTGCTACCACTGCTCTAGTGATTTCTTGAACACCACCTTTGGGATGCCCGGCATAGCTTCCTCGACATTGATGGCAACTACACCCTCAAGGGCGGTGTCCCTTAGAGCTCCCTCGGCTTTAGTGGCTAGATGCTCCATGAGGAGGGCTCCTTCGACCTGACCAAGGTTTGGCATCCACATCACCAGTAGCAGAGAAGGGATAAGCATGTCCATAGGGCCATCTTTGGGGTGGATGACTCCATTTGCACAACTCCCATGCAGTGCAGGAGTTATCCAAGATACCGATCCTTCCCTAGGATGTCAAGGGGTGGCAATCCTTCTCCATGGAGGAGGTTGTGGTCCAGTCTCTTCCTAACATTAATCAAGATGACTTTGCCTTACTCTTCTACCTTATTTATTAGACAATAGGTTCTCAATTAACTAACTTGGTGCTTTTCTAACATGTAGCTCTTCTATGATGCATCCCCTATTTGGGAAGGGTTTAATACCCTCATCGAGTTCCATCATTCTTTAAGCGTGCAACTAAAAGAGGCTAAATCCTCAGTGGATGGCTACTACCAACTTCTTAAGGCCACTTGGGAGTAGGAGCATAAGCTAAAGGAGGAGGTGGTCACCCTCTAGAATTCTCAAGAGATCTTTATTTGGGAACTAGAGGCCCGAATAATGAAGAAAGATGTAGTGATCTCTGGAGAGCAAGCATGTTGTGCAAAGATAGATGATCGGCACACCCAGACTGAGGCTCAGCTTACCCAAACCAAAGACCTTCTCTTCCAAGCCAATGAAATGGTAAAGGTAGCCAAGGAATAGGCCACATCTACTACTACTCTAGCAGTGGAAGAATAAAAGAAGTCGAAGGGCATCAAGAATGATGCCACTGAGGTTGGGGTAGATGCCTGTGTGTTCGACTTTACTGACTACAAGAACATGGCCACTCAAGCCAACCCTAAGTTGGACTTGAGCGCATTTCTATAAAGGGTGCCACACCCAAGGGAGGAGAAGAAGAAGATGAAGAAGGGGCAGTTGAGGAAGAGACTACTGGGGTTAAGAGACTACTGGGTTTAATGAAGCAGTTGTCGAGGCGCCTAGATGTTGGAAAATGGATAAGGTTTCATGTATGTTTTGTTTTTAAATCACAGAGAAAGAAAATTAAATTAAACCAATTTTAATTATATTATAAGAACTTAGATCATATCTAAAAAACCTACTAAAAGGATCTAACATGATATGCAAGGAATTAAAATTATTGAAAATAAATTCAACATGCATCAAACTCATCGATACTTGCCATATATCAAATCTACATACAATATGAAAACTAATTTTATACCTTAGCATTGATCAATGATCACCACTAGTGATAGCACATCATAAGGGTTCTTCATGTTGCTTCATAGTCATACAGGATGTCCGGCCTTTATGAATTATCCATATAAAACTCTAATGTGATCAACCTCCTCGCACTACCAGATCTGTGTGAAGGCCCCCGGATGACTGAATAAAAAACTTTCTTTTGATCTTCTTATACCATCAAAGAAGATCAAGAGGAGGAGGATTAAGAGGTATAAAGGTGGAAAAAAATCAAGATCAAGAAACACTTTTCCTTTCTTCTTCTTTTTCTTTCTTCCTTCAACCCTAGCGCTAAATCAAGAACCCCTCAAGCTAAACTAAATTCACTCCCCCTTTTGCTCTTATTTTCCTTGATAATTTTTTTTAGATTTCACATGGTGATTGGCCTCTTGATGTTACACATATAAGAAAAAACTAGATTAAAAATTCATTAATTTGGATAAGCATTGGGAGATAAATTTCTGCATGAACTAGGAGTTTGATTTCCAATCAAACACCTTCGATTTGAATTCAAACAAATCTAGATTTAATTCAAACCAATCCTAATCTAAATACAAATGAGGGAGATGAGGAAAACTAATTCTTTTCATAGAGAATTCATAAAAGTAATCTTGAAAAGTGTGGGAGAAAGTTTAGGAAAAGAAGTTAGTTGGGCTACGTTACCTAGAAATGGAGCCCAAAAGGGGGGTGAATTAGGTCTTTCAAAAATTTAAACAATTATGTGTTGGACTTAAAGTGTTTATGAAACAAAGTGATATAGCTCTAAAAGATATACAGCGGATAATAGCAGATTAAATGCAAGGAATAAGAGCAAGTAATAGAGTGAGCAATCACACACAAACACAAAGTTTTATAGTGGTTCAGTGCAACTCAAGCACCTACATCCACTCCCCAAGCATCCCTTGGAATTTCACTATAATCTCTTCAAGATTACAACCGACTTGTTTTCCAAGGCTCACAAGTCAAAACCTAAGTTGGTTTTGTCACCCAGGCTCACCAACAACCTTTACAACTTGTTTTGTCTTCGGGCTCACAAGTCAAACCTTATTAGTTTTTTCCTTTTGGCTCATCAACAACCTTTATAACCTAGTTTCAAAAACCTTGAAAGCTAGGTCAACAAAGAACAAAGTCAAAGATACAAGAATAAAAGCACAATCAAACTCTCTTATAGAGTAGAATATGGAAGCTTTGAGGCTCTTGATGATTGCTTGACTAATCTCTTCTTTGAATCACTTCAAAGACATTTTTGGAATGCTGAAATGAAGGCTTGTAAGCTATTTCAGTAGAATCTTCTCTTTTTGACTTTGGAAGTGATGTTGTGTGTTCAATACTTCATGAATGAGTTTGGTAAAGCTTAAATACTTCAAAATCTTCTAAAAAATGGTTTGAGACTATTGGTGGAGCAAAATTAGCCATTCGAAGCTTGTAAGGATCAAGTCTGCCTCTAAGAAAATATAGTCGTTATAGCTATCAGAACCCATGAGTCGACACTTGACTTCTGTGAGTCGATACTTGAATCTTCATGAGTCGACACTTGAGTTAACATGAGTTGACTCAAGGTATAAACACTTGAAAAAATAAGGTTCTATCCTTTTATTGTTATCAGGCTATGAGTCGACCCTTGAACTATGTGAGTCACACTTGATGCAAAAATGCCCAAATGGCATAGTTCTGTATTATCAAAAATCTCAATCCATGAGTCAACACTGTATTTTTGTGAGTCAACACCTGAGTTCCGTGAATCGACACTTGATTCCTGTGAGTCAATACTTAGCATGCCAAAGAGATTTTCTGCATGCTAGTTTCTGAAGTGTCAACACTATGCCATGAGTTGACACTTGACTCTGCAACTTGTCAAAAACTTATGCCAACCTTCAAAATTCAAAAAGTTCTTCAATAAAACTTCAATACACTTTCTGTAAAGCTTCGATTGATCTATTTTGAGGCTTTTTTTAGTTGAGAAGACTTCTTAAGATATGAAGATTTCTCAGCTTCCAATGAGTGTCATGATACTTTTATATTGAGAATTTAAGGTGCCTGTATCCTGAAACTCATAACTATAATAGAAACATTAGTATAAAACATATACTCAACATTTTGTTAGTCATCAAAATCAGGAGCTAAAGCCAACAATCTCCCCCTTTTTGATGATGACAAAATCTTGAGTATATAAGCATTTAAATTGAATTAAAGATACTGAACACTTATTCAAGAAAGCATACTCTTTAAATTCAACATATCAAGGTTTATACAACATAGTTTCATGAAGGAGAAGTACCAAATAAGGTTGAAAGATTATTTTCTCTCCCCCTATGTTTGATAAGTTCTAAAATATTTCAAAATTTACAGAAAATTCTTATATATGTATCTTACTCCCCTTTTTTGTCAACATAAAAAAGGAGTAAACTCTCCCTAATTAATGTATACAAGGTTGGTTAGATGTTATGATCCAAAGATTAATAAATATCAGTTGGTATCAGAGCCAATGGACAAAATAAGAGTAATCATGAGATAAACATAAGCTTTCGGCTTTCATATATTCAATGAGAATTTCAGTACAACATTGCTTGCATAGCATAAACTGATACATGACTAAAACTAATACAAGTAAAGGTAAACATAACCTGATACATAGTAAGCTAAAAATAAACATAAATTGCATGGTAAACATCTGTGAGGCTACTCCTCATCAGATGGAAGCTCAAAATAAATAGGAGCCCTAATCCTGGTCCTAGAAGTAAGGGATCTAAGGGTTTTAAAAGTGCTATGGCTTCTAGTCCTAGTGGAAGGACCAAAATGGGGTACAACCCTAGAAGATCTAGTATATGAAGGAGATAGAGTCTCAGCTCGTGTCAGAAACACAAGTGCAGTGGCAAGCTGATCATCTCTAGGAGGAACTGTAGGAGCAACTGGAGTGTGAGCCTCTCTATTGATGATCTCATAGTCCCTTGCTCTGTCATCACTATCATCGCTATCATCACCAAGGACATCTGTATCATCACCACCATAGCCATCACCATCATCGCCATCACCTCCATGTCCATCACCACCATTATGAGTGTCATCATGTCTACCTGGGTGATCATCGTCATCATCAGCCTTTGGAGAGGTGGATCTGAAGGTGCACTCAGAGGCATAGGGATCTCAAGAGATCATGAATCTCGATAAACTCGCCTCCATAGATTGTCTGATCCCTAAGAGCAGACTATCAATATGAGCTCTCAGTCCCTCAATCTCAATCCGGAGCTGAGTAGTCCTAACTTTTAGTCCAATCATCTCACTCCTGACCTTAGCAAACTCATGTTTGACATGCTCCTCAAAAGATAACTCAGTAGATGTACGAGGAGCGGTAGCAGGTGAAGAAACTGGTGCTGGTATGACAAGCTCAAATCCAGAAGCTGCAATAGGTGTGGGTCTAGGAGGTGTCAACTACTCAGTAGGCTTAGAAGGTCTTGCCTCAGTGGCTCTAATCTCATCCTCCTCGTCTGGCTCCTGACCAGACTCCTGATGCACCCATCTCCCAGCTATCCTCTGGTATCCCATACGATGTAGAGAACACTCATCATACATGTCAGTGTAGAATATCTTTGGAGGCCTCCTCCTCCAAAGGTACATGATAAGCTCTGAAGAGATGAGTCAGCCTCATCCCATATGGAAGGCACAGTCGATGCTGGGTCATAGCCTCTCTCATCTGGCTCAACATCAAAGCTGGGAGGTCGATGGCCCTCCTCTGTATGAGGCAAACCATCAACACCAGCTCTCTCTCTCAGTAATGAAATCAAAGTAACCTATCTTCGTAGCAAATCCTCACTATGAAGTGGTGAAGAAGCCGCATCTCTACAGATAGTTGATTCGCAGTGACTATGGTCACACCACAAACATCATCTTGCTCCAAGATACATCGAAATGCCTTATCTCTATCTCCAACACTGGTGGCAACAATCCCATGATGGGTATATCTCAGACTCTGCTCAAAATCTCCTTAGAAATAGGAATCTTAGTGCTCGAACTATGGCGCTCCAAAGCAATCCTCCACAGGCTAAACTCTCAAAGAACTTCCGTATAAGATGCGGATAATATTTCTCCTTCATGGAATAGAAGGAGATCAAACCAGTTGCCTCAAGAATCTGACCCATACCAAAACCCTCACGATCAAAGAACTCTAAGTCAACTCATTGACCAGCAACAATAATCTTTCCTGATACTTTGTCAACTACGGGGGAATGAGGGTGTGGCACACTCTCAGACTACTATCCTCTATCACTTCGAGCCTTGATTCTTATTTCAATTGAACCCTGACTCAATCTTTTCTTGGAGACAACTTGCTTGCGGGGACTCATGTTCACCAAATAGAGAAAAGAAAAAGGGAAGGAAAAAGTGAACTGGGAATGGCCAAAAGAAGAAGGAAATGACCAAAAAGGGAAGAGGAGGTCGACGGGAATAAAGCAGTGAGGGCAGGCAAAAAATTTGATTAAGGGAATGGAAAGAGGGAAGATATGTGGGGAAAAAGGCAATGGTTTGGTCGATTCACAAGAAATCAAAAGGAAAACTGACTGAAAAGATCGGTAAGAGGAGTTCGGCCAAAACAATAAGAAACATGATGAAAACTGTGAAGAATCGGACCAAATCAAAAGGAAAACTCGGACACATGGCGAGGAACGGTCCAAATGAGAGAAAAGGAGAGGATTTTACTAGAATTTCGAAGGGAATGGATGGAAGAACACTATTCTGAGGACAATGGAGAGCCTGGGGACCACTAGGGCAGAGGTGAAATAAGAAACAAATGGTCGGATTAAATAGTTGATGCCCTAGAAATATTGGATTTCCACCCATGAGTCGACACTTCAAATTTGGTCAAGTGTTGACACTTGGCGTGAGTCGACACTTGGCCAAAAATCAAGTGTCGACACTTGGCCAAGAAATCCCAAAAAAATAAAAAATTCAATAAAATTTTCAAAATCAAGGGGGTTTCTAGAGAGGGTTTTAAGACATAAAAGAGATGACTTAGAGCACAAAAAAAAAATTTGAAGGAGTCCTACACAAAGGGATCTATGATACCTAACTCTCTTCTAATCATGCAAAATCTTTCTTCATTCAAAGGTAAAGTAAAAATATTAGCTAATTGATTATCAATATAAACAAATTCAAGCATCATATTAGAGTTTTGCACATGATCTCTTATAAGTGATGTCTTATTTCAATGTGTTTGCTTCTTGAATGTTGCACAGGATTCTTAGTTAAATTGATTGCATTAGTATTGTCACATCTTATGGGTGTCTTAGTTAATTTGTTGCCAAAATCCTTGAGTTGTTGTTTGATCCATAAGATTTGAGCACAATAACTTCCAGCTGATATATATTTAGCTTCCACCATAGATAGAGCAACTGAATTTGTTTCTTACTACTCCATGAAATCAAATTAACTCCAAGAAATTGACAAGTTCCACTAATACTTTTTCTATCAAGTTTACACCCAGCAAAATCAACATCAGAATATGCAATTAATTCAATGATGAGTCTCTAGAGTACCAAAGTCTAATGTATACAGTGCCAGATAGGTATCTAAGTATGCATTTAACAGCCAAAAGATGAGACTCTTTAGGGACAGACTGATATCTTGCACGTATACAAACGCTAAGCATAATATCGAGCCTACTAGCAGTTAGATAGTAATGAACCAATCATTCCTCTATATTATTTTTGGTCTACAGATTTACCTGATTCATCTTTGTCAAGTTTACAAGAGGAGCTCATAGGTGTACCTAATGGCTTGGTGCCCTCCATTCCAAACTTCTTTAATATTTTTTTTGTATACTTAGCTGGGTTGATGAAGATTCCCTCTTTTGTTTGCTTGATATGGAGTTCGAGAAAAAGTTAAGCTCTCCCATCATTCTCATCTCGAATTCTTCCTGCATTAACTTTGCAAACTATTGACAAAGACATTCATTAGTAGCGCCGAATATGATATCATATACATAAACTTGTACTACTAGGAGTTCATTATTCTTCTTTTTTAGAAATAATGTAGTGTCTACATTTATCTAGAGAAATCATTTTTAAGTAAGAAAGAACTCAATCTACCATACCAAGATCTTGGAGCTTGTTTCAATCCATACGAAGCTTTATGAAGTTTAAAAACATGATTTGGAAATTCATGATTTTCAAAATCGGGGGGTTTCAACATAGCTTCTTCTTCAATAAATCCATACAAAAAGGCACTTTTTAACATCCATTTGAAATAGTTTAAAATCCATAAAATATGCAAATACCAATAATAGCCTAATTGCCTCAAGTCTAGTAATAGGAGCAAAGGTTTCATCAAATCAATCCCTTCCTCCTGATTGTATCTTTTGGTAACTAGCCTAGCTATATTCCTAGTAACTATTCCATTTTCATCAAGCTTATTTCTAAAAAACCCATTTTGTACCAATTATTGAAATATTAGTAGGTCTTTCAACTAAAGTCCAAACATTATTTCTTTTAAATTGACTTAGTTCATCTTGCATAGCATTTATCTAATTACAGTCATTTTCAGCTTCCTCAATAGATTTAGGTTCTACTTGAGAAACAAAAGCTAAATAATTGCATACATTTCTTAATGAGGAACGAGTGCTTATCCCTTTTGATGGATCACCAATTATAAGTTCTTTGGGGTGTCCATGAGCATACCTTCATTCTTTAGATAGTGGGTTAGGTGTTGATGTGTTGCCAACTCCTTGTATTTGTTCTCTTTCATTATTTTGATTGTCTCTTGCTCTTGGAGGGTTCTTCATTGTTGTTCACTTCTTCAGTTCTTTGGATACCCGTTTCATCATCAAGAACATCTTCTTTTCTAGAAAGTTTTTGATCAGTCTCATCAAAAACAATATTGATGGATTCTTCAACAAAAAGTGTCCTTCTGTTGAAGACTCTATATACCTTGCTAGATGTAGAGTAACCTAAAAAGATATCCTCATCTGACTAGGCATCAAACTTGCCTATATTGTCCTTGCCATTGTTTAAAATAAAACAACGGTATCCAAAAAAAGAAAATATTTAATTGAAGGTTTCCTACCTTTCTGATGTGGGACAGGGATTGGACTGGATCGCTGGCGAGCATGAAAGTCACCAGAGATTAGGATTTGCAAAGAAGGAGGAAACAAGAGGGTGCAGGGTTAAAAAAAATACTGGGGTTCACATAGATTCCCCAAGAAGAACAAGCACATAGCAAAGGGGCTCACACAGATGCCCTAGAAGAACAAGCACATAGCAAAGGGGCTCACATAGATGCCCTGGGCTCACACAGATGCCCAAAATCAGGGATCACACAAAAACCCTGGGAAGATGGAGAAGGGATCATACAGATACCCTAGGATCACACAGATCCTTCACATAGAATAATAGAAATTTTATTCATCTATCCTCCGCATTACAAAAGGCTGAGGGTGGTATTTATAGATTTTCCAACCCTCATTTGAATTTGAATACAAGATAAAAAGATAAGAACGCATCAAATTCAAATATAAGATAGGATAAGATAAGCCTATCCATATATCAATCCTAACTAACCAATCCTAATTCAAATTTTAAACAAAAGATAATCCTAAATAAATTTATTCGAAAAATGCTTCAAGATCTGTGCCACTCCAAGAATTATGCTTGCTCCAAGATCCGTGCTTGAGATGTCCCCATCATTCTCCTACAGTGGGGAAAAAAACTCGACTCTATCGAGTTTGGGTCAGGCTCTAGCTTCAGCTTGACTTCAGCTCCGGGAACTCCAAACTTTTAGCTTGACATAACCATGATTTTTTTTTTTTATCAACTTTGCTTTGAAAATGGTGCAGCTTTGAGATCGGTGTGCTTTGAAATCTGTGCTTTGAAAATGGGCTGCAAGCAGTTCTTGGAGAGCTTGGCATAGACGAAGTAGAAACAGGGGTGAGGGCTGGAAGGGAGGAATGGTGGTGGGTGATCGGCTGGGGGGAGGTGGTCCGACGTCGATGTTGGGGAAGGATCCGTGGACGAGATTTGAAACAGGGAAGAAAGAGAACAGTGGGCCGGTGATGAAACAGAAAAATCCTAATCCTTTAGCTCTGATACCACTTGATGCAGGACAGGGATTGGACTGGATCGCTGGCGAGCATGAAAGTCACCAGAGATTAGGATTTGCAAAGAAGGAGGAAAGAAGAGGGTGCAGGGTTAAGAAAAATACTGGGGTTCACATAGATTCCCCAAGAAGAACAAGCACATAGCAAAGGGGCTCACACAGATGCCCTAAAAGAACAAGCACATAGCAAAGGGGCTCACATAGATGCCCTGGGCTCATACAGATGCCCAAAATCAGGGATCACACAGAAACCCTGGGAAGATGGAGAAGGGATCATACAGATATCCTAGGATCACACAGATCCTTCACACAGAACAATAAAAATCTTATTCATCTATCCTCCGCATTACAAAAGGCTGAGGGTGGTATTTATAGATTTCCAACCCTCATTTGAATTTGAATACAAGATAAAAAATAAGAACGAATCAAATTCAAATATAAGATAGGATAAGATAAGCCTATCCATATATCAATCCTAACTAACCAAATCCTAATTCAAATTTTAAACAAAGATAAATCCTAAATAAATTTATTCCAAAAAATGCTTCAAGATCTATGCCACTCCAAGAATTATGCTTGCTCTAAGATCCGTGCTTGAGATGTCCCCATCACTTTCCAAAGCTCATAAGGTTTTTCTATAAAATAGGCTGGACTAAATATAATTTAAAATATAGCAAGCAGTGTTTATGGTTTCCATCCAAAAATATCTATGCAAATCATTTTTGCAAAGCATAGTGCAGGCCATTTCCTCAAGAGTTCTATTTTTTTCTTTCTACCATCCCATTTTGTTGAGGTGTCCTAGGTGCAGAGAAATTATGATGAATGCCATTTTCACTACAAAACTTTTCAAAATCATGATTTTCAAATTCTATACCATGATCACTCCTTAAATAAACAATTGAAACACCTTTTCATTTAAGACTCTTTTATAAAATTTAATAAATCCAAAAAAAGTTTCATCTTTGTGAGATAAGAACATGACCCATATAAAATGTGAGAAATCATCTACAATAACAAGACCATACTTCTTGCCTCCCAAACTAGATATTCTAGTAGGTCCAAAGAGTTCCATATGAAGTAATTCTAGGGGTCTAGATATAGAGACTACTCTCCTTTAGACTTAGAAGAAGATTTAGTTTATTTTCCAAGTTGGCAAGCACTACAAAACTTATCCTTTTCAAAACTAAATTTTGGAAAGTCTTTTATTAAATTATTTTTGCAAAGTTTTGAAAGCAAATGCAAACAAGCATGTCCTAGTATACGATGCCAAAGCCAACTAGTTTCATTGATCTTGACTTCCATTGTCACTACGCATTGACCATTTTGAATAGGAAGATCATCAAGATCAACCATATAAATATTGCCATGCCTATGATCAATAAACTTGATGCCATTGTCATCAAGACTAAAAGTAATTCACATGGAAGATTCGAAAACAACTTTAAAATCTTTATCACAAAACTGGCTAATACTAAGTGGTGGGGATACCAAGATTAGACACAGATCCCTGGATCCTATATGGTTTAATTAGCCATGTGTCAAAGTTTTGAAAATTTTATAATCAATTAAGATTGAGTCCTGTGATAAGTTGAGGTTAGTTGATTTGTCTCAACCCTCAACCTAGTTAGTATTTTGAGTCATGTACATTCATTATGAGTCCAGTATGAGCCCAATTTTCATACAAGAGAAGAGGTCACCCTATTTTGGAGTTCCACCAGGCCACATCCAGGAGTCAGAGGACACTACATCAGCCTAGTGGATTTTGTATGACAACCTAGGATCCAAGATGCTTCTAGAAACCTTGATTCCTTCTAGATGCCCTCCAGATGACCAAATTCCAGTCCAGATGGTAGAGCGTATTTTCAAACTAGGGCATCTATGATTCTAGAGGTTCACATGCATCCTAGCCTAAATAAATCAAGCCCAAGCCTTAAAAAAGCAAGATTCCATGGAATATTCCTGCTATTAGGCTACCAGGCCACCCCGCTTCCAAGAGGCCCAAGCCCATGAGCCAAGCCCCTTTGGGCCGGCCCCTTGTTGGCCCTAGAAGCCCAACATGCCCTCCTAGGCATCCTTGAAGTGTTGACCAAGTCCAAGAGGTGTCCTTGAGTGGAATAGTCAAAGCATGAAGGGAGAAGGAGAAGACTAGGTCAAATCCTAACCTAGTTGGGACTTATGCTCCTAATTGTTTTAAGATTTATTTTTTTAACCTAGCTAGGAGAGGACTAGTAACCCAAGTGTGTAACCCTAGTTAGAGGACATGGGAATTTATAAATACCCCACCCCTCCCCCTCTTGTAATCAATTTTTATTCATGATATCAAAACCCTAGTAAATTTATTTGAGCTTGCGAGCTTGTATGTTATTTTTTTTTTTTTTTTTTTTTTGGTTACTATTGTGCTTGGCCGAATTCCTTGCTGCCCTAGCATCCTTCAATGCCCTAACTTAGTGCCATCCAAGCCTTCATGTCCAAGAAGGAGTGCCCTAGGATGCCAAGCAAGGAGATCTTCATCAAGCTTCAAGCCGTCCCGCTTCTAAATCCTAACCTGATTCTTTCAAAACCTAGTTTCCTTTCTTTTTCTTACTTGCTATTTTGATTGACCCTTGACATTTTGCAGGATCTCCGAGGTGTTTCACCTCCCTAGAGGAGGCTATCCTTGCCTCCAAGACTATCCAAATCAGCCATCTAATCAATGAAACCGAGCTTCATGATCCAGACTCCAATCAGAGTGCTGTGTGATCTCTCTTCATCAAAAATTCTTCAAATCACTGATTGGTAACATCCTTCCCTTCTTTTAATTTTTATTTGATAAAGATAAGCTATCCTAATCCAGGAGTTTCTCAACTTTTAGATCCTAATAATTTATTATTTTGCATGAGTTTGCCTGCGATACAATGATTCTTGCATTGCTAGTCTTTCTGCTAGTTCTTACTTTATTTCGGAAATCTAGCCTGCAAATCATAATTATAAAAATCATAAAAAATTATTTTTCTATTTTTCTTGCATGTTTAGCAATCCTAGAGTCATCCCGCATCACTAAGTAAATTATGCTTTAAACCATCACATAAAGAACATTTCTATATAAGTAGAAGGGGTGATATGGACTTTACCAATGCCAATAATCTTGTCCTTTTCATTATCACCGAAGGTCACATTCCACCATTTTGATATTCAAGCGAGGAGATTGTTCTACATCTCCAGTCATGTGCCTTGAGCAGCTGCTATCGAGGTTCCACAATCTTCTTTTATTGGTTGTAAGGCACACCTATAATAATAAATCAGGTGGAGACTTTAGGTACCCAAGTCATCTTGGGTCCTTTAGGGTTAGTAGTGATGGTCCTTTTTGAACCCAACTTTTCTAACTTTGTTCAATTTCCTTTTATTGCACAAATATAATTTATGTCCCATATTGCCACAAGAATAATGAGTAATCGAAGATGAAGCAGGCACAAAGAAATTCTTAAAAAAATTTTGTAATTTTTTAGGTTTAAAACATAATTCTGCTTTATTGAAAATAGCTCTTTAATTATTTAAATGCATATTGAGTTTTTTAGAACTATATGTAAACTTTTTAAACAAATGGTTTTAATTTTTCAAGCTCATCCTTGTACTTCTTATTTTCTTGCAAGTGTTCTTTGTTTTGTTTAGCAAAATTTTCAGTTGTTGTAAATGATTTTTCTTTTTTCAAATCTTCCTTTTCTTTTTTCAAAAAGATAATTTTATCAGTTAACTTCTTATTTTCTTGAAGCAAACAATCATTTTTAATCAAAGACCTATCATTTGTTAAACCAATTCCAAATTTTGCTTTTTAGTTCTTTGTGTTTGATTTTAAATTTTTGAAATTCAACTACTAATTCATCAAAAATATCATGCAATTCTTCAAAGGTAAACTCATTTTCAGATTCAGGCATTACCTCATCATTGTTTGCCATTAAGCAGAAATTTGCAACCTCTTGCTACTCTTCATCTATGCTTGAGTCCTTGTTCTCGCTCCAGGTGGCCATCATGGTTTTCTTTCTTAATTTCCTTCTGCTCTTCTTGAGTAAGGTGTAGTCCAAATTGAAGTGACCGGGTTTCTTGCACTCAAAGCAGGTGGGTTTGCTTCCTTTCTTTCTCTTTTTTTTCTTTTACTAGACTCCCCCTTTTGAGGCTTCTTGAAGTTGTATTTCTTCTTCCTCATAAACCTCCTAAACTTCCTTAATGAGAGCCGTTTCATCATCATCATCTTTCTCATTGGAATCATCACTTGATTTTTCTTTGGTAGTGGACTTGAAGGCAATCACTTTCTTCTTCTTATCATTGTCCACGGTCTTTTATTTCAAGGAGAGCTCATAAGTCATCAATGAGCCCAAAAGCTGCTCAAGTGGAAGTATATTTATATCTTTGGTTTCTTCTATAGCGATGACTTTAGCATCCCAAGAAGCCAGAAGAGACATGAGAAGTTTTTTAACAAGTTCACCATTAGAAATAACTTTACTTAAGCTTCTCATGCCATTCATAATATTAGTGAATCTAGTGTATATTTCACTAATAGATTTAAATGGTTCCATTTTAAATATTTCATACATATGAATGAGCATGTTAACTTTGGCAGTTTTCATTTGATGAGTACCCTCATGGGTAACTTCAAGTGTATCCCATATTTTCTTTGTAGAGAGATAATTTGAAATTCTATTCTAAAGCGCAAAATAATAGATTTATAGCCTTTGCATTAACCTCTATTTGCTTGATGTCATTCTCATCCCAATCATCTTCCATTTTGGGAGTGGGAATGCCATTAATCAAGATAGTAGGCTGATGAGGACCTTTAACAATAGTCCTCTAATGTTATAGTCAATAGCTTATGGCTTAAATGTAAATGTGCATACGTGTCTTCCAGTATGTGTAATTTGTGCCATTAAATAATGGGGGATGTTAGAGGCTTATTCTTCCCACAATACCCATACCAATTGGGCTGCCATGATCTTTTACTCAAGATCGTTAGACCTACAAGTAGAGTAACGGTGCTCTAATACCACTTGTTGCCCAGAAATGGAGCCCAAGAGGTGGGTGAATTGGGTCTTTCAAAAAATTAAACAATTATGTGCTGGACTTGAAGTGTTTGTGAAACAAAGTGATTTAGCTCTAAAAGTTATGCAGCAGATAACAGTAAATTAAATGCAATGAATAAAGAGAAAGTAATAGAGTGAGCAATCATACACAAATACAAAGTTTTATAGTTGTTTGATGCAATCCAAGCACCTACATCCACTCCGCAATCCTCCTTTATAAATTTTACTATAATCTCTTCAAGATTACAGCCGACTTAGTTTTTCAAGGCTCACAAGTCAAAACCTAAGTTGGTTTTGTCACCCAAGCTCACCAACAACCTTTATAACTTGTTTTGTCTTCGGGCTCACAAGTCAACCCTAGTTGGTTTTATCCCTTTGGCTCACCAACAACCTTTACAACCTAGTTTCAAAATCTTGAAAGCTAGGTCAACAAAGAACAAAGTCAAAGATACAAGAATAAAGCACAATCAAACTCTCTTATAGAGTGGAATATGGAAGCTTTAAAGATCTTTATGATTGCTTGACATGTTCCCTTTGGAATCACTTCAAAGACATGTTTAGAATGATGAAATGAAGGCTTGTAAGCTTTTTCAGTGGAATCTTCCTTTTTTGACTTTGGAAGTGAAGTTCTCAAGGAATGTCTTGTCTTTTGTATGTTCAATGCTTCATGAATGAGTTTGGTGAAGCTTAAATACTTTAAAAACTTTCAAAAATAGTTTGAGACCATTGGTGGACAAAACTAGCCATTAGGAGCTTGTAGGGATTAATTTGCCTCTCAGAAAAATAGCTATTATAGATGTCAGATCCCGTGAGTCGATAGTTGACTTTTGTAAGTCGACACTTGAGTCTTTATGAGTTGATACTTGGTTAACATGAGTTGACTCAAGATATAAACACTTGAAGAAATAGGGTTCTGTCTTTTTTTGTTCTCAAGCTATAAGTCGACACTTGAACCATGCAAGTCGACACTTGAATGTCCTGAGTCGACTCTTGCATTCCTTGAGTCGACACTTGATACAAAACCTCCAAATGGCATAGTTCTGTATCTTCAAAAATCTTAGGCCATGAGGTTACACTTTATTTCTATGAGTCGACACCTGACTTTCATGAGTCGACACTTGATTCCTGTGAGTCGACACTTGACATGCCAAAGAGATTTTCTGCGTGCTAGTTTCTGAAGTGTCGACACTTAATGTGCCATAAGTTGACACTTGACTCTGCAACTTGTCAAAAACTTATGCCAACCTTCAAAATTCAAAAAGTTCTTCAATAAAACTTCAATACACTTTCTGTAAAGCTCTGATTGATTTATTTATGGTTTTTTTCAGTTGAGAAGACTTCTTAAGATATGAAGATTGCTCAGATTCCAATGAGTGCCGTGATACTTTTATATTAAGAATTTGAGGTGCTTGTATCTTGAAACTCATAACTACAATTGAAACATTAGTATAAAATATATACTCAACATTTTGTTTGTCATCAAAATCAGGGACTAAAGCTAACATGCTAGGTTTGGGTTTGACTAAGAATTGACCAAAATTGGTTAGGAACCAAAACTAATATGATTAGAACTAATTTAACCAACTTAAACCTATTATATTAGATCAAATTAACTTAATTAATTTCTAATTAAATCAAAATTAGTCAAGCCCATGTCTAGATCAAATCAAGAATCCAAACTATTTAGTGATTAGATCATCGTATAACCTAATCGGAGGAAACCTAATGGAACCAAATTTGATTAGTTTGACCAAAATCTCTTTGCTCAATCAAATTGAGTCAATCAATATTCTAATTACTAATTGATCCTCTTATATTAGTTAACAATTAATTAATTATTCATTTATAATATTTTATAAGATTAATTATTAATCATATATATAATTTGGCCTTAAATGATTCATAATCATTCATTAGCCATCATGATCGATCAGAAATTTTGAATTTATTTGATCCCATAGATTTGAATACTAAGTTAGTAGCCTATAAATCAATTCTTAAAGTAATCGATGTGACCATCTAGAAATGGTGCCTGATGTCTAGATAGGTTGAATGATTGCAAAGTAACATTCAAGAATCCAAGTATATGGTTACCATATAATTCATTCCTTTGACCTAATACTTGAAATGGCTTAAGAGTAAACTATCAACTCTTACATAGTGGATCTAGATGTGTCTTAACCTATTAAATCTTGTGACTCTTCACAAGGATTACTAGGCCTAGATTTGATAAATTAAAATACTACAAAGCATTATCTCTAACACTTTGGAGTGGTCAATCCCATCTTAACTCACATACTAACTTAATAAGTACTTAACCATACCTAGTAACCTTCCATCATTAGATTAGAAATCTAGGTAGTCATGCATCTAAGTACAGTTAGTTACCTTCAAGTCATTATGATGATCTTAGGTCGGAGGGATACTTATAGCCATATTCTTTTAAGATATACTCTTGATAGTAGAGTACTCTATAGATCTAGTCACGTTTAGTGTAGGGTACTCTTATACTCACCTACATGCCATACTAGAGTCTCCACAATTCTAAGTTATGAAGACATCCACCCATATGGCACACGGTAATCTATACTAATAAATATTGTCATCCCAAGTAACAACATATCATTCGATTATGATTGGGTTTAAAAACTACATGACAAATTCTCCTTTATCGATCAAAATATTTCTAATGACTTCATCACAGAAGAGTTCATAAAGAAAGATATATACACTATGATAAATTACCAAAAATAACCTTTATTTATTAATGAATCATGTATAAATTACACTAAGCTCAATCATCTATAACCTAGAAGATTGATTTTAGAATACTGTAGGAGTAGGGAGTGTACTTATAGGGGATTTATCAACCTTAGTAGTTAGGGTATAACCTATGCAATTTAAGAAGCTATGTTCTTAATACCATAGCCATGGAAAAGTAAATGATGGAAAAGAGTTTCCATGAGCTTTCATAATTTGGACTTGAGCTGATTGAATCATGCATATGATAGATGCTTAGAATTTGGTGAGTTTTTATGACGTGCATTTTATTGGAACTCTCGATAAAAAAACTCAATCACATGATAACTATACCTAAGGGTTCTTTCTTCTACTCTACTGGATTACCACTACATGTTACTAGGCATCACTGGTGGATTGTGAGAACCCACTTGGATCATTTTTTATCTACGATCCCTAATAGGGTGAGCTAAAATTATTTGGTCCATTAAAATAGTTTGATGATACTTGATAGAGATTATGGTATGTCCCACCACCAGATAAAATAGAACCTAAGGGGTCATACACAATAAGAGATTAATATGATCATGCATTGAATCAAAATATGTAAGAGCTACATATCTAGAAAATCTAAGTTTGTAAGGGTGACAAATTTGGAACCTACAAATTTTAGCACTTGCTAAATTTAGTAAGGAAGACTTTATTACGAGAGTTGTAATTAGATGATTTGATCATTTAATTATGATTAGGCTTGATACAAGTTGAATTGGATTTGATTTGGTTGAGTTTGGAGATGCCCTGTCCAATTAGGATTGGATTAACCTAATTATAGTTGTTGCGAGCCAATTTAGTTTGACCAAATTGGTTGCCTAATCCCAGGAAATAAAATATGATTTAATTTAGTTAGGTTTAAACTATTCTATTTGGGTTTAGTACTCTTAATTACATTAGGATATAATTTCTAATTAGTTATAGATTTTAACCTAAACCTAAATTATTTAGGAATTAGGTTAGTTAGTTTCCTAGTTGGTTAAAATTAGTTAGTTAGTTGGTTGAACTAATTTCTAACTAATCCTAACTAAGTTTCTCTCTCCTCCACATGCCTTTTTCTCTCTCTTTAGCATGTAAGAAAGAAGGACATATCCCCTTTTCTTCATGTTAAAAGTGGATTTGTGCAAGGAGAATTTTTGGGATGCCAAAAAGGTATTTGGAGTCCATGGATTCTCTCTCTTGATTTTATCCTTATCCATCTAGTTCTATGAGTTTGAATTTGATTTAAAACTGTTGTCCTAATTCTAGTTGAGAAGGATTCTAGGGAGAGATTAGTTCTAAGATGGCATGGAATTAAGAAGAAATATGGGGTGCATATCTTTAAAAGATAGCATGGAGTTCCCTTTTGTTTTTTCATGTTAGATCATATCTCACTTCACCGCCCCACATATTTTTTCTTGTTCTCCCACCATACAAAAAAATAGTGAGAGATTATTTGATCACTCCTCCTCCTATTCTTGATCTTGCTTGAAAGGTTCTTGTGAGAAAAAGAAAAACATATTTTTCTTTTGATTTTTAAGAAGAGATTGTCTTCTTTCTTGGATCTTTAGCATAGAGAAAAAGAAAAGAAGATGGAAAGGGGATTTGATCCAATCATCGAAGCGAGGCTTATAAGGTGCTAGCACTCCAATGGCCTTGGGACATCGATCATACCATTTCATGTGGATACCAATAGAGGGCGGGCACGTGCATGGCTCCAACAGAACCTCGGGGTTTTCTCCAGATCTGATCCAATAAAGATGGAGTAGTGCAACAAGTAAATTTCATCTACTTTATACTTGTGGTTTTATTTACAAATCTATATTATATATTCATGATTAGTTCCTACTATACATGCTTATGGTAGGTTTTTATTTTTGCTACTTATTAATTTTAATTATTAATTTATTTTGAAAAGCATGCATGCAACTCAAGAATTGTTAGATGATTCCTTAACCATCAACTTTTGGGAAGCCACTCAATGCCATGACTTCTGGTTCCATGGGAACTATCACCCGACCGATTGAGTAATGCTAGCTATCAGGCATTGGTTGGATGTGCATGCGACAACCTTCCTTTTCTTCCTCTATATGTAGAGCACTAAGGGAGCCGAGCTTTGACACACCTCTTGAGACCCCAATGATCAAAGAAATGCTGCAACACCAATGGTGGCTATTTGGGCTTGGTTCTTAGGGGTTCCCTTTCTTACTAGAAGGGCTCTCTCCTACATTGTTACCTCTATAGTGCACAAGTATCGATGGGTGCTCTGCTTGGCATGGAAGGTATTGGAAAGCACAAGTGCTTCGTCAGCTAAACTGTAGCCATCGCTAGTCGAATGGTGGTGAGGTGATGGCTATTTACCTTGTCACCCAGTTCCTCCACCATGACCCATCTTCATGTTTGATGATAGATGGGTTTGTAGCGGGTGCAACTCTAGAAACCTACCTCACTCATTGTCTGGCAAATCAGAATGATGGAGGTGTGAAGGTGACCCGTCATCATCTATGACATGGTTATGAGTCTCATCGAGCAGGGTCTGGCTCCTCATTGGGAGTCAGCCAGGTTAGGAGTAGGAGCACCCTCAGGAATGCCACCTCACTAACTAGTAGTGGGACCACACAAGGCCATGGTGAGGTACCCTGATAGGGTCCCTAGTCCATCCCAGGGCTTTCCTCTCCATCTTTTATGGACGAGGCTTAGCAATGCCTATGGCTAGCCTCTACCTCTCATGCATGCCAATCGGCCTTCCATGGGTGGTGCACATCTTCTCTTCCCTGGCTAGTGCTATCTTCAAGCATTTTTGAGGGACTTGGGAGCTCTTCATGATCTAGCAAAAGGAAGGGACTTTCGGGATGGTACCTACCTAACTATGGGTTCTTGAGATCACCAAGAAGCTTTGACTTGGTCCTGATCCCTTCCATATAGGTGAGACATTAAGATGCTTGGAGCTCCAGGGAGCCTTGTACAATCTATGAAACTTGTTCCTGTCCTCCATCTACCTCTCAAGCATCCTAGATGTAAAGTAATCTAGTTGTAGAGCAAAAACACATGCACCAAGAATTTGATTAATGAAATGAACCTTCATTCTTTAGATACTTGCTTGTGTATGCATGCTCATGTAGTTGTGTTGTCTGAAGGGCTTGTTAACCTAGCCTGGGACAGTCTTGCTTAGAGCTTCTTTAGAATAAGTGGTGTCTTAACCCCACCAGGGCTACCTTGCCTAAGGCTTTAGAATACGAAAGCCTTACTACTTAACCAAGGCTTAGAGGTATCATAACCCAGCCCAAGAGTCTGATAACTTGCTGGGGTGCTAGGGGCTGTTAGGTCTCATGTGGTGCTTCCAAGGCTCAGGGGACCAAGGCTAAGGCCAAGGTCCAATGATCATGATGCTGTCATAGAATTTCTAGGGCTAGTTTGGGCCCTAGGATGAAAGGTTATTAGCCTTTCAGGTCTTAAAGTTTAAGGGACCTGGGCCTCAAGAGAATAACTTGTATTAGGCTGATTTTGAGTCCTAGGTATGTGTGATTGGGCCCGAGTCAATGGTGTACTTGGGCTTTGAAAACTCAATTATGCATTAAGTTGGCCTATAGGAGTTTTAGGGCTAGGTTATGGTAACCTAGTATATATATACATTGTATATGCTGATTGGAGCTGTCACAATGAAATACCTTTTCTCCATGATATCCATCTTCTTCCTCCCTCTCTTCCTCTCTGAATTATCATTCTCTATCAAGGTAATATCAGCATCCAAGCCTCCATACCCTAGGAAGGAGAAAAATTTTTAGTACCTAGGAACTCCTAGTCCAAGTAGGAAACTCAGCGCCTAGCATCTTTGAAGTCATCCCTCTCTCTACCCTTTTGGAATTCAACCAGGAGCTTTGGAGGGTTGAATCTTCACTAGTTGGAGCTCCTAACAAAGGTGGTTTCACATCCATATCATATCTGGAACGTTCAGAGTACTTTGAATAATTTAGGAATTCCTGTATAAGAAGGCTAAATTCCTACCAGGCTGATTGCTTCAATCCCTTGTTGCTGTCGCTTCAATATAATGTTCTGAGGTTAGTTGCTAGTAGAAGTTGTCCACCACCTGAAACATCTTCCAATGGGGCAACCTTGTCCAAGGCTTTAAAACCTATAGACATACAACTTAACCAAGATTTAAGAATATCATGACCCACCTAGGAGTCTGATAGCTCGCAAGGGTGCTTACGGCAACCTTATCCAAGGCTTTAGAACTTGGAAGCCTTACAACTTAACCAGGACTTAGGGGCATTGTGACCCAGCCAGGTAGTCTGATAGTTTGTCAGGGTGCTTGGGGCAACCTCGCCCAAGGCTTTAATCTTAGGAGACTACTACTTAACCAGGACTTAGAGGGATTAATAAGTTTAATAATATCCCAATTTAATCACTAAAATACATATTAATGAATATATATTATTAAGAATTGATATTTTTATTAGAGTTTAATAGAAAAGGAGTCTATGGATTGAAAGAGCTCGATTTTTGGTGTCCAACAGTATAGACAGCACTCAAATCGAAGTTCAAATCGGCCCAGAATCAAAGTTGGCTAGTTATTAAGAAAAGTATGGATTTTAGAGCAACCGGTCAATGGTGGGTTGGCCGCTCGGTCTACGAATGCTAAAGGTGCTCCACGATGGCCATGAACCCTGTCCATGGACCACTCCCTCGTTTCAAGCTACAGGCCACCAGAGAAGCCTCTCCCTGTAGGGTTCGGTGGCAAGGCGGAAACATAGATTTCAAAATTTTTATCTTTATGAAATCTTCACCAAACCCTTAACCCAAGATCTCCTTAAAAGAATTAAACATATAACTGTATATATAAGATTAAACTCATATTAAAGTACTAACCTGTATTGCTAAAATCCAAACTTTAAATCTCCACCAGGTGCCCAAATGTTCACCCTCCAATGGTGATCCACACAGAAAAAGATGAAGACTACAATTTCTTATTCTTGGCTCCTCTTCTTGAATTCTTTTTCAAGAATTCAATTCTTGGACTTTTAGGCTGAAATTTTCTTTCTTGAAAATTTCTTTCTTCTTTCTTTCCTCTTCTTGAATTCTTTTCTTGAATTCCCTTTCTTGAATTCCTTTTCTTTGAATTGAATTGGAAGAAGAAATTAAGACAAGTAAGTCTTAATTCAAGAAAGAAAAGAAGAAGAAACAGACCCTTCATTTTCCCTTTCCATTACCGTTCAAGACCTTCCTCTTATTCTTGTTTAGGGTCAGAGTTTCGACAGAGATTATCTGTAAGAAAACAATACCCAACAAGCAAAAGGGAGGAGTATTCTGGAGAGGAGGAGAGGAATATGATCTCTGTATTTGATTATCTCAAAGAAAGCCCCGAGAACCCAAACCCTTTTATAGATTTCAGAGGGGCGTTTTCTCAAAACATCGCAACCCTCTGAAACCCCAGGAATCATGATCCCTCATTCCTCACGTGTCCCCTCAACCAAAAATCATGATTCTCTGATTTAATTTTGTTTTTCCGATGAGGAGGACTCTCGAAAAAACTTCAGGAAGAATCATGATTTTTGAAGACGGACTTGCGACCGAAAATGATGGATCTTTTTCCTTAATTTTTTTGGCCATCAGATCCAGATCAAAGGACGTCAGACAAGGATCCAAATCGCCCCCTTTTCTTGATTTTTCTCTGATGGAATTTTCTTCCCACACGCGTGAAGAGGAGTCCACACGCGCGTGGACTCTTCTTCTTGGCGCGCGCAGGTGAGGAAGGGTGTGGGCGGCTTGGAGAGAGAGTCTTAGTGCCCTTGATTCACTTGGGTTCAGCTATGGTTTAGCCCATGTCCTAAAATTAAATTATACCTTAATCTAGTTCAAGTAGAACCCAATTAAGCCCAATTCGGAACCAAATTCGAATCTGATTCGAATAGAATTGGGTCTGCAACACATGCTAGTGTGTTTATCCTGCAAACATGATTTAATTTCAAATTAAATCCTTCATCAATTCTCTTTTGTGTGTGACCCATTGGGTTCCACCCTAGCCAGCAGTAGGTCTGAGTGCTATTTGACTTAATTCGGTTAGATCTCAACTAAGCCGATTTAGGTCAACTCAAACTAGCTCGACTCGGTCAATTAGAATCTAATTCTAATTAACTGATTTGAATTACCATAATTCAATCATATACCTACAAGACAAGATTGACGTATAGCAACGTATCATGTCTACCCGGAAGATGTGGAATTTTGGTGGAATTACCAAAATACCCTTCAGTGGTGAGTTACCGGGCAATTCAGTCCTTTGATCAACTTGCATCCCGAATATGATTATGAATATGGATACTTGTCAAATCCAATTTCATATTCATCCCTAGCTCAATCTTTATAATGATGATTCATTAATGAACCATTAGAAAATAACTCTAATGTTCATACTTTGATCAAAGATTTCATGAATCCATCATTTGATCGAAATTAGCTGGATGCAATTCCCTCTTACTAGGGCTAATCAATTCCTTGTTGACCTACTCACAACCTCCATATACAATCCACCATACCCCGTATCACCTCGTGCATGACTCAGTGTCATGATTGATTGTGAACCAAAGTATGGATTCATATATATAAGGTACCATGGTAGTCTCAGGTCAAAGGACCACATGCACTACTCACACACTATGAGAATTATCTATTGACAAACAGATAAGGTTCCATTAGATATTCTCAATCTGGATCAATTCAGTGAACTCATTCTCTAATGAACACTCACATCCTAGTATTAGTATCAAATACAAGTGACTGTGAGATCAGTCACCCTCATCACAAAGCATATATAGGATGTGCTGGTCTTGTCGGAAACATTGATCCCCACTCCTCAATGTCCCATCGACCAGGAATATTTAGATTAGGATTTTAAGGCTTTAGGTCTCACTGGTATGATCTCATCATAACCCTAAAACCATAGCCCTAATCTATGGGGTTCATCATATAATCATAAAGACACAGCGTATGATGAAAAATGCCTTTATTATAATAATGCCAATTCATTGATTTTGGGTCGAAATACAATATTTCAATTGGCTTTCAGGCACAATATTTCACTCGCTGCCTCCCATCGCCTTAACAACACTAAAGACCATCACCTCGCCATCGGGAGACCCCTTACAACTAGAAAAATCATCAACCATTCTGTCATCATTCTTGTCATCATTCTTTTCTCTTCTTTATTGATCACCACCACCTATTGCTATTTGTTGCCTCTCGCTGCATCATGTCTCATCCCGTCACCATCCACTATCAGAGGCTGCTGAAGAAGCTTCCAAGGCACCAGCATCCACCCTTCCCCTTTGATCAGCCACCCAAACTACTTTTGCTCATTCTTCATGCCATCACTGCCCATCACGAACATCGCTTCCCACTACTGACCAATCCTTGTCACCACTATGCTAAAACTAGGAGAAGTGAAGTCCTAATCAAGGAAGGAGGCAGGATCAGGGATTCAGTGAGTATGCATGGGACTCTATTTGCACGAGAAGGAAGGAGGTAGCGATCGATCTATCATATAATAGATCAATGGCTAGAATTTCTCCTTGTGATATATAGTCAATTTTAAGCCAGATTGACTCCAAATTTAATCGAAAGAAAGTCCTAGACAAGCTCTATAAAAGGACCCTAGGAAGCTAGAGATCATCATCAATTCCATGAGTAGAATTTTATTTTATTTTTCTTCTTATAATTATTGTTTAGGTTTTTTAGAGAGAGGGAGACGAATAAAAAAAAGAGTTTTTTAGGAGAGGAGGTATGGGGTAGCATCCCAAATCTCCACGAAGATGTATCTAGGAGCCATGCTCAACTAAGGTGCAGTTTATAAGGAAGTACGGGGATCCTTTCATTAAATTTGTAATTGTTTTCTCTTCTATACAATTGAATAAATACTTTCAATTTCCTTCTCTTTTCTATTTGATTTTTCAAATTAATTATCCTGGGGGGATGGATCATGATCCTGATATGATATGATCCATGCTCAACATAGATAATTAATTCTAGGGTTTTTCATTTACATATCTTTTTAAATCTTTTCAACTAAGAGTTGGATAGTCTATACTTGTGGGACAGGCTATGATCCTGATAAAATATGGTTCATACTCAGCAAGATAGTATATACCAAGAATTAGTTTAAAAGATTTTGATATAATTATAGACTTTGATTTTTTAGATTAGAACAACTACATGTTTTATGTTGGTGATTACCTAGAAATCTAAAGACATCTTTTTATCACATAAAACCCTCGATCTCATGTTTAATTTTAATTGATTAGTTTTAATTAAACCATTATCTATCTTTTTAATCTAAATATTTATCTCTTTCTTTATTTTTTTCATGAAATAATTGCCCTTGACCCTCGAGGATACGATCCCTACTACCTTAGCTACACGGTACTGAGTTAGGTTTTATTTTTTACTGCCTATAATAGCGATCAGATTTTGGTAGCATCACCAAAATCCAGGCACGATTGTTTCACAAAAAAAAGTAAAAAAATGATATATATTATATATATTGCCCTCTTTAGTGATTGCCATTTTTGTAGTCGCCTTAATTATTTGATTTCCTTATTTTCTTTTAACATAAAAAAAAAATTTCTTCTATTTTACAAACCAACTCCTAACCTAATTAACTTTTCCTTTTAATTATCTTACCTAAATAACCCCAAAAAAATAACCATAAGACACTTTTCAAAAATTTAATTAATTTAAGGAAATAAATAATAAACTTTAAAAAAATTTTAACTTGTTTATATACCTTGTTTGATTTGCATTGCATTTTCATAAAATACTTTAAGGGCTTAAACCCTAAACATATACGGTGGGGATTTCATTACCCTTTCTTGGCCCATAACCATGGTGCGGATACCAGAGGTACCAGAATAAGACAGAGATTTCTAAACCCTCTATGGATTCTTACCTAGTGGTGATTAAGTCCATTGTAATAAGGGCTTAGCCTATTTTAGTTCTCTTTATTATTTGAGTCCTGTACTAGTCAGCTCATGTAAGCTAATCATATTCCGAATCTGTAATCATGTCCAGTTATATTGAGTCTGTTTGAGTCAAGCCCAATCAAGAAGACTCAAGCATTGAAGGACACCATCCAGCATGCCACCTCAGTAGCCGCATGGAGCCCAATCACACCATGGATTCACCCACATAGGATTACTTGGAGTATCATGAAGTTGGCCCACGCATGAAGAGTTGATGACCACATGTCAGCAACACCCCAAGCACACCAACTCCACATGCCAGCATGACAAGAAGGAAAGTCAAAATAGATAAACATGAATCCCCTGATTCATGCTAGCCAGCTTAGGAAAGAAGTGGTCCCCCCCATTTGGATGTCAATACCTACCTTGTTTTGGAGGATTTTGTATGGCATGAAAGTGTGTTTCTTCCATGTATTCAACACCACACTTTGGAAGAAAGTGGGAGAGTATTTTCTTCCATGTATTTAGCTCCACACTTTAGGAAGAAAGTGGTCACCCTTATTTTCCTTATTTTCTTTTCTTGGGCCCTAAGTCTCATGACTCTATAAGGGACCCCTTGTATGAAAATTTTAACAATTTTGATCTATGAAATATTATGAGTCTCTAATGCTGTGTGCCTGCCTGCTGTGTGCATTAAGGGATCATCTGAGAGCTGTCTTCTTCCCGGTGTTGCAACTGATTCCAGCCACCATCCAATCCTCCAGAGCCCTAGCTAACCACTCCAAAAACACTTCATCCCTTGTTGTTTCCTCTGTTTTCTCATCTCCTCTAAGTTTCTAATCCCTGATAGGTTGTTGCAGGTCCCTCGACTCCAACAAATCCGACGACTCCAGCCAGGCCTCAATCAGATCACCGAGCAGAAAGCCGGGTATCCCGAGTCTCTGGCTTGGTTTCCAGGCCGCATCCATCAAGGACGAGTGATCTCTTCGCTGCGATCTTCACTAGGGGCATCAGACATTGCCAGGTACACCACTCTACCACCAGTAGCATTATTGTAGAAGAACTAGCCCAACCGAGGCTTCTCAGCCTCGGCGGTCCTTCTCTTTCTGATGCTCTTAGGTCCTATTTGCATGCTTTTAGTTTCTTTCTTGCATAGTTTTCCTTGATTAAATACTTGATCTACTCTTCGCGATTTAGTTTCACAACTTGAATAAAACCTACAAAAGATAATTGCTTGCATACATAGGTCCGCATCAATTTGGTATCAGAGCCTGTTTGGGCTCGGTTCTCTTTGGATACTCAGATCGGGTGCTTCACCATGGCCGTCTGGTCATAGAGATTATTAGGGCTTCAAAACCCTCTTTCCCAATCGACAAGATTTCCTATGGTGGGGGGGGTGCCTCTATGAATTGACTTGTGAAGAAGAACACAAGGAGTTCTTAGGGTTTCATTTTCGGCCCTTTTAAAATATACTCTATTATATTAATTATTTTTCCTTGCTTAGAACTCCAAAAATTCCTATTTATGTTTTGCTAGATTCAAGTAATTCAAATTATTTTATATAATTTTTGTAGATTTTATTTCAGTCTGTGCAGTCTTTGGAAGTTGAAATACAGCCTGCAAATTTTGGCTCTATTTTTCAGCAAGACAATTTTGGAAAATTTAGGTTTTGGTTAGCATCTCTTTGCATATCTTTATTTTTAGTATGTTTCTAGCATATTAGGTCATTGGCTGCAAATCATATTTCTGCTAACGAACAAAAAAAAAAAATTACATATATAAAAGAAACCAAAAAAATACTTAAACCCTAATTTGCATCATCTACTTGTCATCATTGTATAAACTACCATTAAGGGCACTTTTGCTAAGTCAAATGGGGGGAGGATTTGATCACCTCTTCTTAGCCCAAAACCACATCTCTTGCATTTGGTCCCAAGCCTAACTTAAAATCTATTAGACTTAATTTGTCCTAGTGGGCTAGGGACACCAACTGGTCGGGTCCGGGCTAAGTGTCAGATCACTTTGTCAAGCTAACCTGTGTATGCCTTGTGCTTAGGTCTAGAACGGTGGTCAGGGATTCAATCCTGAAGGTCTTGTATGCCGGTCCGCCTACCTGGCAATCTTTGATTGGTGTCTAGGATTGGCATTCAGGGACCTAACACTCCCTTTACACCTGCTTGGCTAAGTACAGGGTTACTATAGGCTAGTTTGCCACCCTGATTGAGCATCTAGTTTGGACTCTAGGTCTAGGGAGCTGTAGTTGGTTTGATCGAGTCTTGCATAAGTACTAGATCTGGAGCATCATATCATCTACCATCTCCACTGTTGGCTGAACCCATGGATAACTTTGAAGCCCAAATGAAAGCCCCACTGATCAACTAGCCCAATCCTTCACTCAACTGAATCAAAGATTTGACCAGGTGGGAGAATAGGATAGGAACCCTAGAGAAAACCCGTAGGACCCAGACAAGATCCAAACCTAAGCCACCTTTACCCACACTACCCAAATTATATGAACATAGATCCTTTGAACCCTCTCCTTATAGCCTAGTATACCTACAACTATAGATCTTATGACTCCAAATCCTATGACTCTAGAACCTATGAGCCTATATCCCATGGGCCCAGTAGACCCAAGACCCATAGAGCTGAACCTAAATTTTATGATCTTAGATCCTATAATTCTATGACCATAGATTTGCACCCTTGTCTTATGAGCCCAGGGAGCCCATAACCCTAGTTATCAGCCTAGTACTAGTCAGGTTTTCCATAGTCAACTTGAACCCCATAGGATTAGTACTCCTAAATATGAGCCAGTAGTAAGCCACTACCCCTTAGGCAACCTGAACCTACTAGGAGTAGTGCCATAATTAGAAACCAGGACCTAGCCAATTTTTCCTTAGCCGACCTTCTCCTACCATTCCTTTGATTGACAAGGCTTACATTAACATGGAAGTGTGTGAAGCTGCTGTGAACTTAGCGGAAGAGTATGAGGGAGAAGAGGAGATACCTATAAACGATCTAGAATTAGCTGACCCAATAGATACCTAGGTAGAAGCCAACCTAGAGGTAGTTTACCCTAACCACATCCAACCTAAAGCTATAGTGGAAGAACAATTAAAGGAAGAGAACCTAGATATTCCTGCTAGAACCTTGTCTAAGGAAACCATAGGGGAGAGCCAAATTATAAAGTCTAGTCCTAAAATATAAGAACCAGAAGAATTTATTAATGACCTAATCTCTTGAATCAGCATCCCTAGGATGAGCCCCTCCTATAGTTCCCATTAAGGACCTCTTTCCTGAGATTAATAACCCATCCTTCCATTATGCGAACCCCATAGCTATACCGCACCCGTAAGGTTAGCCTCATTAGTCTAGGATTAGTCCCTGACATGCCTTCTTATATCGTACTATATCCAACTAACCCGAAACTTTTGGTCCACCCTACCAGACTAACTCTGAACCCAATTCCAATTTTCTACCTTTCCTGAGTCATCTCATATTTCTAGAACCATTGGTCTCATTTTGTTAAGGTTATCAGGTTGCAAGAATCCATAGAGCCAATCCTTTTGCTAGCTACTTTTGGAAGACCCTCTGGCATCTATTAGGAGTTTAGCAAATTTTCTCTGCATGTCATCCATCAACCACCACTCATGTCCATACCCAAGTTGTAGTTAAGACCTAATAAACCTCTTTCGATAGGCATACATAGTTGAGTCTGTTAGGTGTTGATATGAGTCCTTTGCATCACCTGTAAGGAGTCTGCATGTGCCCAGCATGTTCACACCTGCATTAATTTTGAAAGAAATGGCTAATTCCCGAGAAGGGCCAAGGAATTTGATGTAGTGGATTCTATCTTGGTAGGCTTAGGCCTAAATAAAAGAAGCTTCATGCTCACAAGGCAGGACCATTTAGAGTGATAGAGAGGGTTGGACCAATCCTATGTGTTAGATTGTCTTCGGATCTGGGCATTAGTTCTACCTTCCATATCACAGACCTGGTTGAGTACAGTGAACCGGCAGCGGTACCTAGTGAGGCCTTTGGACCTATTCTTCCATGAGAGCGACCTAGCCTAGAGTGTCCACCAATTAATTGGTTTGAGGAGGAGACGGATCGAGCGTATCCTGGATGATCAAGCCTTAATGACTCGGGGCCGCGGTTATCAATGCTTCCTGTCCGTGGCAAGGTCGCTAGAGTCGGATGATTCATGCCTTTCTCGAGAGGACTTGTGGCGCGGGCACCAGACTCAGAAGAAGATTTCAGGGCTCCATCTGGATCTTGATTGACCTTGCCCAAAGAATTATGGATTTCTGGTTTTGTAATAAGGGTTGACCTGATCAACTCAATTTTGAGTCTGTATTTTGTCATTTCAATTTTTGTTGGGTCATGTTGACTCAGTCCAAGTCCAAGCCCAGGTAGTGTCATTCCTTTACCATAAGGCACCATATTTCCAGCTACAAGTGGGTGCCACACTCCCTGCCACACATCACCAAGTGTACCTTGGTCCCCACGCCTCAAGTAAGCAGGTTCTTTTTCTTGCACCACTTGGGGGAGAAATCCATCAAGATACCTCAATCCAAGGAGGAGACAACTTCTTTCCAGATAAACCCAAGCCAGGATGGCAAGAATTTTTCTTGAAGAGAGGATCAAGGAGGTGCCCCACAATGTTCCATAAAAATCCAGTTATAAAAGGGAAGAGAGCATGTCTTGGGGAGAAAATCAAGGAGGCACCCAAAAGTTTCCAAAAGTGCCAAAGCCATGAAAGGAAGAAGCCTAAACTTGTGGAGCAAGACTAGGAGGTGTCCAAATGAGCCAAACCATGAAGGGAAATCCTTGATTCATGGAGAGATACTAGGAGACACCCCCATAACCTGCCATTTGGAGCTGATTTTCAAGTTTTCTTGGAGTTTTTGGGCTGCCCACTCATGGAAGGAGTCTTGGGAAGAAAATTTGATGCCTAAAGTGTGGGTTAGTCCTATTAGTCCCACATGGGAAATGTATAAAATTTATTTCTTTGTTATGTCTATATATTCAACTCTATGTAACTCTTGAATTTAATGATGAATGAAATCAATTTCTTTGTGAGCAACTTTGTGTTTCTCTCTTCCGCACTTGTATTCAAGTGTTGAGCTCCGTGAGGGAGTAAATCCGGGTTCCCTAGGAACCTTGAGGAGGTGTGAGATCTCCAACCCCAAAACTCTAGCTTAGTCCACCCATCTCTACTCCACCACCACCAAACCCTAATTTTCCATCTACATCCCACGACCCCTCTCTTCCACATAGAGGCCGACCACCAGCATCCAGGTTCAGATCAACTATTTCAACTACAGAGCAAGTTCAAAAAGAGTCAGATCAGTATCAAGATCTTCGGAACTTCTACATCCAACAATCTTCATTAAGTCCTCAGGTCAGTGTCTTTCTTTGAGTTTCTGGTTCTTTTTCTTTTGTTCTTCTTCTTCCAGATCCTGAGTTCGAGAAGGAGGCCAACCTTGCCATAGGACTACAATCTGAGGATCCATTGCGAAGATACCCCTCTCCAAGGATCCTACAATCTGCTCGAGAGTGTCATCAATTGAAGCAACGAGAGATATCACTGCTAGGTAACAAGAACCTTCCCTTCTCACTTTATCTGTTTCGTTGAAACTCAGAGCAAACCCTAGATCTGGGGTTTCTCAATCCCCAGCGATCCTACTTTTGAGTTACTCTGATAATCCACTCCTTTAATTGTGCTCTCTGTCATTTCTTAGTTTCTTTCAACATTAGTTTATCTTCCTTGAGTCAAAGCCGACTTCTGAAAATATATTAAAAAAAAAAATACATTATTTTAATTTACTTCGCATCGCATCATCTTTTTTTCTGCATCATTTTGGTATCAGAGCTTTCGTGCTGCATCAATTGGTATCAGAGCCCTGTCTAGGGTTTTTGTTTGATTGCTTGTTTGAGTCTCTCTCTTTTTACTTTGTCTGCTCGAAGTAGACTCCCCAGGACGTCCGGTCCTAGGAACGAAGCGAGGTGCAACCTCCTCTTCCCATTCCACGGGGTGTTCCTAGGGCATGTAGGGGATCCGCTGGGTTACAACTTCGTAGCAGGAATTGTAAACGGGAAGTACTTGTTTTCAGTCCGTAACTCCCTGTTGCAGGAATTATTTTTCATGCAGGTAACTCCAAATTGGTGATTTTATTTTACTGAAACCAGTATAATTGAAACTATTTTACATAATTTTTGTGATTTATTGGTTTTCCGTGAGATTTCTGAGAATTAAATTACTGTAACTCTATTTTGTATTTCTGCAATTCAATTATTTTTGAATGTTCATCACTAATTCATCTTAAGGGCAATTGAGCATCTAAGATAAGGGGAGGAGTTGATAACCTCTCCTTAGCCCAAAACCACCACCCATTCATTCGACCTAAGCCTAATTTTAAAATTTATTAGACCTAATTTGCCCTAGTGGGCTAGGGACATCAACAAGTCGGGTCTAGGCTAGTGTTGAGTCAGTTTGTCTAGTTACTCTGTGTGTGCTTTGTACTCAGTGTCTAGAATGTGGTTCAGGGATTCTATCCCGAAGGGCTTGTGTGCTGGTCCGCCTACCTGGCCAATCTCAGATTGGTGTCTAGGATTGGCAATTAGGGACCTAACACTCCCCTTACACCTGCCTGGCTGAGTCCCGAGTTACTACAGGCTAGCTTGCCACTCTGATTGGGCATCTAGTTTGGGCTCTAGGTCTAGTTAGCCCGTAGTCATTTCAGTCGAGTCTCATTTGGTGTGCTTGCTTGCATCATCATGTCCACCCAGAATGGAGTACCCTACCAACCTGGTCAAATCCAACCTGATTTAGAGGCCATGATTAGAACTCTTACCGAAAGTATGACCAAATTGAGTCAGGATATGAATGAGGGTTTTGCCCAGTTTAGAGACCGAGCCCAGGGACTTGAGAAACGTAGACATCAAAATTGGACCCTGATCCAAATTTAATAGGCCCCAACCTCACCCATGCCAGGAGCCTAGGAGGACCTTATACCGTGATCCCGAGCATAACCCTAGGAGCCTATATCCATACTTGGTTGACTCAGAAAAGGGACCCGTTAGGAACACCGAACCTTATGCACCCACTTTTGATGGAAGACAAGAGACATATATTAAGTGGGAAGAACAAATGGATCGATATTTGAGTGCACTAACATATCGAATTAGGACAAGTTAGGTTGGCCAAACCAAGTTCACAAACATGCTAGGTCGCATTGGTATGCTATTGAGCGTGAGTGTTATCAAAGAAAAGAGGAAATATATACTTGGAGATATGAGAAGTAAGTTGAGAGATAGGTACCTAGGTAGATCCTATGAGAAAAGACTTTTAGACCAATGGTACCAATTGCAACAAGGTAATAGGCCTGTGTCTAAATATATTGAGGACTTCCAGTGGTATGACATGAAATGCAATACCATTGAGACCGAAGCTCAGATCACATCGAGGTTTAGGGTTGGGTACACCCAGACATTTATAGGAAGCTATGCCTTGAAAAGACCAATAAGTTAGACCGAGCCTACCAAGAAGCCCAAGACTATGAGTGGTCTTTAAGATATAACCAATCAAGTACTTTGGACTTAAAGCCAACCTCTACCAACTTGAGTCAAGTTCCGATTGATCCGACACCCGTAGTGAACCAGACTCTTGTTTGTCAATTCCCACTTGTGTCACCTCTTGACCAGAAGGATAACACTGAGAAGGAGTAGGCATGGTCATCCCAAAATTAGTTGACCCGACCAGAGCCGTACTTAAAGAGGAATCAAAGGAGAATAGATTAGAACTTTCAGTGAGATTGAGGAAGAAATATATGAGCCTGACATAAGTTTGATAGATGAATATGAAGAAGAAGAATTTGAGGATATCTCTCTCGATAATTCAATTAACCAACTCCTACCTAATGGGGTTATTGAGGGGACCCCTGCCACTCAAGGAATTCAGGAGCTAACCCTAAGAGAAGACCTTTTGAGGAAGTTCAGGAAGAGGAAATTACACCCAATGAAAGTTTAAGTGAGAATACCCCTGAACTCATTGAGGAATCCAAAGAAGACACCCCTGAGTCAAATCTGGTAGAGAAGTGTGAAGAAGGAAGGGGTTCACAAGAATTGCCCATGGAAAGGTCCAAGAACAAGAAAAAGACAGTAGCTTAGAGGACTTTCTAGATAAACATTCCAAAGACCTTCCTGATAACCTTCCACCTTCTAGGAGCACCCAGCCTACCCTAGAACTTGCACTTGTAGACCCTCCTAGAGCAAATCATGAGGTTTGGATGAGTGCACCTATAGAACAATGTCCTCATTTTAAGGTCATCATGAATAACCAAGGTTTGTTCTTGTTTCCTATAAGCCACCTCAAAACTCTGATTCTTATTTCCTACCCTTCCCTGAATCTTCTCATGTTTCTAGAGCTATGGGATTACACTTTACTGAGATTTCTAGGTTGCAAGACTCCTTAGAACCTATTAGGTTTGCCACCTACTTCTGGAAGACCTTATGGCACCTACTAGGCATCCATAATAAGTTTTCATGCTCTGCATGCCTCCTCCGACCCAAGGTCAAACCTAGAGAGCCTTTTTGTTAGGTTTAGACCTAGGGTTCTTTGGAATAAAGTCCATTCTTTAGGAATGCGTCATCAGTCTAGTTTAGTTTTTCTTGACCCTTTACCAGGCTTTGGCTCAGATTTTGGTTTGATTGAGAGCACCAGGAATTGGGATTTGTATTTTGTCCAGGGCTGAAATTGCATTCAATGTTTCGATCAATAGGTCTATAGGCTAGAGTCCCTTTGAAATTGTTCATGAATACAAGCCTCACACACCACTTGATCTGATTTCACTATTAGCCCACACACACAAGTCTCTTGATGCACTTGCATAGCATGTAAAGGACTTGCATAAAGAAATTCATGCCAAAATAACTTTAAGTAATGAAACTTATAAGAAGTTGGCTGATTCTCAAAGACGAGTCAAAACTTTTGTTGAGAGAGACTATGTAATGATTAGGTTAAGGCCTGAGCGGTTTTTTCCTGGAACCGTTAGAAAGTTACATGCTAGAGGAGCTGGACCATTTAGAGTAGTGAAGAGAGTAGGATCCAATGCCTATGTGCTCGAGTTGCCTCCAGAACTAGGCAATAGCTCTACTTTCAACATTACAGACCTAGTAGAGTACAGGGAGCCAGCTGTGATTCCCAGTGAGCCTTTTGAACCTAATCCTGTTATGAGAGTGATCCCGACCTGTGTGTCCACCAACAAACTGGCCTGTGAGGAAAGAGCAGATTGAAAAGATCCTGGATGATCAGGTTATCTCTACTCGTAATCGAGGATACCAAAGATACCTGGTCCGCTGGCAAGGAAGGCCAGACTCTGATGACTCTTGGATCTCCGAGAAGAACTACAAGATTGGATCCAGACCTCTTGGAGAGATACCAGAGCCAACTTGAGCCTTACTCGACAAGGTCGAGTTCCTCCCACCCCGGAGAATTGGTGTGGGCACCAGACTCAGAAGAAGACTTCAGGGCTCCATCTGGATCTCTGATTGACTTGCCGAAGAATTAGGATTTTTTGGTTTTGTAATAAGGGTTGACTTGATCAACTCAATTTTGAGTCTGTAATTTTGTCATTTCAATTTTGTTGGGTCATGTTGACTCAGTCCAGTCCAAGGCCCAGGTAGGTGCATTTCCTTTGCCATAGGGCACCATATTTTCCAGCTACAAGTGGGTGCCACACTCCCTACACATCTCCATCAAGTGTACCTTGGTCCCCACGCCTCAAGTAAGCAGGTTCTTTTCTTGCACCACTTGGGGGAGAAATCCATCAAGATACCTCAATCCAAGGAGGAGCCAACTTCTTTCCAGATAAACCCAAGCCAGGATGGCAAGAATTTTTCTTGAAGAGAGGATCAAGGAGGTGCCCCACAATGTTCCATAAAATCCAAGTTATAAAAGGGAGAAGAGAGCATGTCTTGGGGAGAAAATCAAGGAGGCACCCAAAAGTTCCAAAAGTGCCAAAGCCATGAAAGGAAGAAGCCTAAACTTGTGGAGCAAGACTAGGAGGTGTCCAAAATGAGCCAAACCATGAAGGGAAAATCCTTGATTCATGGAGAGATACTAGGAGACACCCCCATAACCTGCCATTTGGAGCTGATTTTCAAGTTTTCTTGGAGTTTTGGGCTGCCCACTCATGGAAGGAGTCTTGGGAAGAAATTTGATGCCTAAAGTGTGGGTTAGTCCTATTAGTCCCACATGGGAAATGTATAAAATTTTATTTCTTTGTTATGTCTATATATTCAACTCTATGTAACTCTTGAATTAATGATGAATGAAATCAATTTCTTTGTGAGCAACTTTGTGTTTCTCTCTTCCGCACTTGTATTCAAGTGTTGAGCTCCGTGAGGGAGTAAATCCGGGTTCCCTAGGAACCTTGAGGAGGTGTGAGATCTCCAACCCCAAAACTCTAGCTTAGTCCACCCATCTCTACTCCACCACCACCAAACCCTAATTTTCCATCTACATCCCACGGCCCCTCTTCCACATAGAGGCCGACCACCAGCATCCAGGTTCAGATCAACTATTTCAACTACAGAGCAAGTTCAAAAAGAGTCAGATCAGTATCAAGATCTCCGGAACTTCTACATCCAACAATCTTCATTAAGTCCTCAGGTCAGTGTCTTTCTTTGAGTTTCTGGTTCTTTTTTCTTTTGTTCTTCTTCTTCCAGATCCTGAGTTCGAGAAGGAGGCCAACCTTGCCATAGGACTACAATCTGAGGATCCATTGCGAAGATACCCCATCTCCAAGGATCCTACAATCTGCTCGAGAGTGTCATCCAATGAAGCAACGAGAGATATCACTGCTAGGTAACAAGAACCTTCCCTTCTCACTTTATCTGTTTCGTTGAAACTCAGAGCAAACCCTAGATCTGGGGGTTTCTCAATCCCCAGCGATCCTACTTTTAGTTACTCTGATAATCCACTCCTTTTAATTGTGCTCTCTGTCATTTCTTAGTTTCTTTCAACATTAGTTTATCTTTCCTTTGAGTCAAAGCTGACTTCTGAAAATATATTAAAAAAAAAAGTACATTAATTTTAATTTACTTCCGCATCGCATCATCTTTTTGTTCTGCATCATTTTGGTATCAGAGCTTTCGTGCTGCATCAATTTGGTATCAGAGCCCTGTCTAGGGTTTTGTTGATTGCTTGTTTGAGTCTCTCTCTTTACTTTGTCTGCTCGAAGTAGACTCCCTAGGACGTCCGGTCCTAGGAACGAAGTGAGGTGCAAACTCCTCTTCCCATTCCACGGGGTGTTCCTAGGGCATGTAGGGGATCCGTTGGGTTACAACTTCGTTGCAGGAATTATAAACGGGAAGTACTCTATTTTCAGTCCGTAACTACCCTGTTGCAGGATAATTTCTCACTGCAGGTAACTCCAAATTTGGTGATTTTTATTTTACTGAAACAGTATAATTGAAGCTATTTGCATAATTTTCCTGTGATTTATTGTTTCCATGAGATTTCTGAGAATTAAATTACTGTAACTCTATTTTGTATTTCTGTAATTCAATTATTTTGAATGTTCAACACTTAATTCATCTTAAGGGCATTTGAACATCTAAGATAAGGGGAGGAGTTGATAACCTCTCCTTAGCCCAAAACCACCATCCACTCATTCGAATCTAAGCCTTAATCTTAAAATTATTAGACCTAATTTGCCCTAGTGGGCTAGGGATATCAACAAGTCGGGTCAAGGCTAGTGTTGAGTCAGTTTGTCTAGTTTGTGTGTGTGCTTTGTACTCAGTGTCTAGAATGCTGGTTCAGGGATTCCATCCTGAAGGGCTTGTGTGCTGGTCCGCCTACCTGGCCAATCTCTGATGATGGTGTCTAGGATTGGCAATTAGGGACCTAACACTCCCCACACCAGCCTGGCTGAGTCCCGAGTTACTACAGGCTAGCTTGCCACTCTGATTGGGCATCTAGTTTGGGCTCTAGGTCTAGTTAGCCCGTAGTCGTTTCAGTCGAGTCTCATTTGTTGTGCTTGCTTGCATCATCATGTCCATCCAGAATGGAGTACCCTACCAACCTGGTCAATCCAACCTAATTAGAGGCCATGATTAGAACTCTTACCGAAAGTATGACCAAATTGAGTCAGGATATGAATGAGGTTTACCCAGTTTAGAGACCGAGCCCAGGGACTTGAGAAATATAGACATCAAAATGGACCCCTAATCCAAAATTTAATAGGCCCCAACCTCACCCATGCCAGGAGCCTAGGAGGACCTTATACCGTGATCCGAGCATAACCTAGGAGCCTATATCCATACTTGGTTGACCAAAACCAAGTTCACCAAACATGCTAGGTCGCATTGGTATGCTATTGAGCGTGAGTGTTATCAAAGAAAAGAGGAAATATATACTTGGACATATATGAGAAGTAAGTTGAGAGATAGATACCTAGGTAGATCCTATGAGAAAAGACTTTTAGACCAATGGTACCAATTGCAACAAGGTAATAGGCCTGTGTCTAAATATATGAGGACTTCCAGTGGTATGACATGAAATGCAATACCATTGAGACCGAAGCTCAGATCACATTGAGGTTTAGGGTGGGTTACACCCAAACATTTATAGGAAGCTATGCCTTGAAAAGACCAATAAGTTAGACCGAGCCTACCAAGAAGTCCAAGACTATGAGTGGTCTTTAAGATATAACCAATCAAGTACTTTGGACTTAAAGCCAACCTCTACCAACTTTAGTCAAGTTCTGATTGATCCGACACCCGTAGTGAACCAGACTCTTGTTTGTCAATTCCCACTTGTGTCACCTCTTGACCAGAAGGATAACACTAAGAAGGAGTTAGGCATGGTCATCCTAAAATTAGTTAACCGACCAGAGCCGTACTTAAAGAGGAATCAAAGGAGAATAGATTAGAACCTTTAGTGAGATTGAGGAAGAAATATATGAGCTGACATAAGTTTGATAGATGAATATGAGAAAAGAAGAATTTGAGGATATCTCTCTCGATAATTCAATTAACCAACTCCTACCTAATGGGGTTATTGAGGGGACCCTGCCACTCAAGGATTCAGGAGCTAACCCTAAGAGAAGACCCTTTTGAGAAAGTTCAGGAAGAGGAAATTACACCCAATGAAAGTTTAAGTGAGAATACCCTGAACTCATTGAGGAATCCAAAGAAGACACCCTGAGTCAAATCTGATAGAGAAGTGTGAAGAAGGAAGGGGTTCACAAGAATTGCCATTGGAAAGGTCCAAGAACAAGAAAAAGACATAGCTTAGAGGACTTTCTAGATAAATATTCCAAAGACCTTCCTGATAACCTTCCACCTTCTAGGAGCACCCAGCCTACCCTAGAACTTGCACTTGTAGACCCTCCTAGAGAATCATGAGGTTTGGATGAGTGCACCTATAGAACAATGTCCTCATTTTAAGGTCGTCATGAATAACCAAGGTTTGTTTCTTGTTTCCTATAAGCCACCTCAAAACTCTGATTCTTATTTCCTACCCTTCCCTGAATCTTCTCATGTTTCTAGAGCTATGGGATTACACTTTACTGAGATTTCTAGGTTGCAAGACTCCTTAGAACCTATTAGGTTTGCCACCTACTTCTGGAAGACCTTATGGCACCTACTAGGCATCCATAATAAGTTTTCATGCTCTGCATGCCCTCCTCTGACCCAAGGTCAAACTAGAGAGCCTTAGTTTGTTAGGTTTAGACCTAGGATTCTTTTGGAATAAAGTCCATTCTTTAGGAATGCGTCATCAGTCTAGTTTAGTTTTTCTTGACCCTTTACCGGGCTTTGGCTCAGATTTTGGTTTGATTGAGAGCACCAGGAATTGGGATTTGTATTTTGTCCAGGCTGAAATTGCATTCAATGTTTCGATCAATTGGTCTATAGGCTAGAGTCCCTTTGAAATTGTTCATGAATACAAGCCTCACACACCACTTGATCTGATTTCACTATTAGCCCACACACACAAGTCTCTTGATGCACTTTCATAGCATGTAAAGGACTTGCATAAAGAAATTCATGCCAAAATAACTTTAAGTAATGAAACTTATAAGAACTTGGCTGATTCTCAAAGACGAGTCAAAACTTTTGTTGAGAGAGACTATGTAATGATTAGGTTAAGGCCTGAGCGGTTTTCTCCTGGAATCGTTAGAAAGTTACATGCTAGAGGAGCTGGACCATTTAGAGTAGTGAAGAGAGTAGGATCCAATGCATATGTGCTCGAGTTGCCTCCAGAACTAGGCAATAGCTCTACTTTCAACATTATAGACCTAGTAGAGTACAGGGAGCCAGCTGTGATTCCAGTGAGCCTTTTGAACCTAATCCTGTTATTGAGAGTGATCCCGATCCTGTGTGTCCACCAACAAACTGGCCTGTGAGGAAAGAGCAGATTGAAAAGATCCTGGATGATCAGGTTATCTCAACTCGTAGTCGAGGATACCAAAGATACCTGGTCCGCTGGCAAGGAAGGCTAGACTCTGATGACTCTTGGATCTCCGAGAAGAACTACAAGATTGGATCCAGACCTCTTGGAGAGATACCAGAGCCAACTTGAGCCTTACTCGACAAGGTCGAGTTCATCCCACCCCGGGAGAATGGTGTGGGCACCAGACTCAGAAGAAGACTTCAGGGCTCCATCTGGATCTTTGATTGACCTTGCCCAAAGAATTATGGATTTCTGGTTTTGTAATAAGGGTTGACCTGATCAACTCAATTTTGAGTCTGTAATTTGTCATTTCAATTTTTGTTGGGTCATGTTGACTCAGTCCAAGTCCAAGGCCCAGGTAGGTGTCATTCCCTTTACCATAGGGCCATATTTTCCAGCTACAAGTGGGTGCCACACTCCCTGCCACATCTCCATCAGTGTACCTTGGTCCCCACGCCTCAAGTAAGCAGATTCATTTTCTTGCACCACTTGGGGAGAAATCCATCAAGATACCTCAATCCAAGGAGGAGACAACTTCTTTCCAGATAAACCCAAGCCAGGATGGCAAGAATTTTCTTGAAGTGAGGATCAAGGAGGTGCCCCACAATGTTCCATAAAAATCCAAGTTATAAAAGGGAAGAGAGCATGTCTTGGGGAGAAAATCAAGGAGGCACCCAAAAGTCTCCAAAAGTGCCAAAGCCATGAAAGGAAGAAGCCTAAACTTGTGGAGCAAGACTAGGAGGTGTCCAAATGAGCCAAACCATGAAGGAAAATCCTTGATTCATGGAGAGATACTAGGAGACACCCCCATAACCTGCCATTTGGAGCTGATTTTCAAGTTTTCTTGGAGTTTTTGGGCTGCCCACTCATGGAAGGAGTCTTGGGAAGAAAATTGATGCCTAAAGTATGGGTTAGTCCTATTAGTCCCACATGGGAAATGTATAAATTTTATTTCTTTATTATGTCTATATATTCAACTCTATGTAACTCTTGAATTTAATGATGAATGAAATCAATTTCTTTGTGAGCAACTTTGTGTTTTCTCTTCCACACTTGTATTCAAGTGTTGAGCTCCGTGAGGGAGTAAATACGGGTTCCCTAGGAACCTTGAGGAGGTGTGAGATCTCCAACCCCAAAACTCTAGCTTAGTCCACCCATCTCTACTCCACCACCACCAAACCCTAATTTTCCATCTACATCCCACGGCCCCTCTCTTCCACTTAGAGGCCGACCACCAGCATCCAGGTTCAGATCAACTTTTCAACTACAGAGCAAGTTCAAAAAAGAGTCAGATCAGTATCAAGATCTCCGGAACTTCTACATCCAACAATCATCATTAAGTCCTCAGGTCAGTGTCTTTCTTGAGTTTCTGGTTCTTTTTCTTTTGTTCTTCTTCTTCCAGATCCTGAGTTCGAGAAGGAGGCCAACCTTGCCATAGGACTACAATCTAAGGATCCATTATGAAGATACCCCATCTCTAAGGATCCTACAATCTGCTCGAGAGTGTCATCCAATTGAAGCAACGAGAGATATCACTGCTAGGTAACAAGAACCTTCCCTTCTCACTTTATCTGTTTCGTTGAAACTCAGAGCAAACCCTAGATCTGGGGGTTTCTCAATCCCAACGATCCTACTTTTGAGTTACTCTAATAATCCACTCCTTTTAATTGTGCTCTCTGTCATTTCTTAGTTTCTTTCAACATTAGTTTATCTTTCCTTTGAGTCAAAGCTGACTTCTGAAAATATATTAAAAAAAAAAAGTACATTAATTTTAATTTACTTCCGCATCGCATCATCTTTTTTGTTCTACATCATTTTTGGTATCTGAGCTTCCGTGCTGCATCAACTTGCAAAGCCTCAACCCATACCTCCTCGAAAGATATGTGAGCCAGCTGATTTTCACTCGACAGTTCAAGTTCCTCCCACCCGGAGGAATTGGTACAGACACTAGTGGTACCAGAATAAGACAGAGGTTTCTAAACCATCTATGGATTACCTAGTGGTGATTGAGTCCATTTGTAATAAGGGCTTAGCCTATTTATTTGACTTTTATTATTTGAGTCCTGTACTAGTCAGCTCAGTTGAGCTAATCATATTCCGAATCTTGTAATCATGTCCAGTTATATTGAGTTTGTTTGAGTCAAGCCCAGACAAAGAAGACTCAAGCATGTGAAGGACACCACCCAGCATGCCACCTTAACAGCCACATGGAGCCCAGTCACACCCTGAATTTCACCACCTAGGATTACTTGAAGGATCATGAAGTTGGCCCATGCATGAGGAGTTGATGACCACATGCCAGCACACCCAAGCACACCAACTCCACATGCCAACATGACAAGAAGGAAAGTCAAAATAGATAAACATGAATCCCCTGATTCATGCTAGCTTGCTTAGGAAAGAAGTGGCCCCCCCTTTGGATGTCACCACCTACCTTGTTTGGAGGGATTTTGTATGGCATGAAAGTGTTTTATTCATGTATTCAGCCCCACACTTTAGGAAGAAAGTGGGAGAGTATTTTCTTCCATTTATTTAGCCCCATACTTAGGAAGAAAGTGGTCACCCATTATTTTCCTTATTTTCTTTTGCTTGGGCCCTAAGTCTCATGACTCTATATAAGGGACCCCTTGTATAAAAATTTTAACAATTTGGATATTGAAAAATTATTGAGTCTCCAATTGCTGTGTGCCTCCCTGCTGTGTGCATTAAGGGATCATCTGAGAGCTGTCTTCTTCCCGGTGTTGCAATTGATTCCAGCCGCCATCCAATCCTCCAGAGCCTGGCCGACCACTCAATAAACACTTCATCCCTTGCTGTCTACAGTTGTTTTCTCATCTCCTCTGAGTTTTCTAACCCCTTGACAGGTCATTTGCATGTCCCTCGACTCCAATGAATCCGACAACTCTAGCCAGGCCTCAACCGGATCACCAAGCAGAAAGCCAGGTATCCGGGGTCTTTGTCTTGGTTTTCCAGGCCACATCCATCGAGGATGAGTGATCTCTTCGATGCGATCTTCACCAGGTGCATCAGACACTGCCAGGTACACCCCCTCTGCCACCAGTAGCATTATTGTAGAAGAACTAGCCCAACCGAGGCTTCTCAGCCTCGGCAGTCCTTCTCTTTCTGAGGCTCTTAGGTCTTATTTGCATGCTTTAGTTTTCTTTCTTGCATTGTATTTTTTTCTTAAATATGATCTACTCTTCGGGATTTAGTTTACAACTTGAATTGAAAGCCTACAAAAAGATAATTACTTGCATACATAGGTCCCGCATCAAACCACCACCCTACAAATTGTATAACCCAAGCCTTAATTTAAATTCAATTAGATATGGGCCTAAGGATTTTTGAGCTCATTAGGACAAGGGTCCCTGATTGTTGGACTAACTCAAAATTAACTGGTTAACTAGTGTCTAGAAAATGGGTTCAAGGATGATGTAGCCTTGATGGAAGTTGGTTCTTTAATTAGTTTCGTTGTCTAACTTGGCTAATTATTTAGTGTCTAAGGAAAACAACAGGGGGACCCCTATCAACCATTCCCTTACCTGGCCGATGGCTAGTTAGTATCTGACTTCGAAGACTCAAAGGCAATCTTGATAGTTACGAGCTATCTAGACATAGGTTAACCCTAGGATAGAGAGTCCATTATGTAACAACTTATTTTTCTAACATAAACTTTAACCTAATTAAGACACTCTTCTCTATCATCTCTAGACTTAGGACTCCTTAGGTTCTCACCTTTAGACTTCGTCTCTCTCTTTCTTCCTCCTTTTCTCCCATCTCTCCATAAAATAAAAAATGCTGATAAAAAATCAAAAAAAATTTCCTACTAAGACAAAAAGATGATTAGTCAGATATAGTTTAAATTATACAAGATTACAAGGTCATGGATCCTACTAGATGACACAAAAGTCTAATAGATTATTGCTATCCTGATCCTATTGAATGACTTCAAACCCTCCAAGATTATTGGTACAAGATTGACTCTAACTGACTATTTAGAATGAGAGCCTAAGCTAACAATTCTATGAATCAACTATAATAGATTGATATGCATCCTAATTTTATATGATTCAAAGATGCATACAATCACACAATGGAACCTGTAGGAACCAACATGGAATCATTGATCCTAGAATTAAGGAAGTCCAAGAAATAAAGGATATACCCAATTTTACCATGTGCCGGTACCTATGTGCACGGCATGTAACTCATCAGATCATGTTGTAGAGGAATATCCTTACCATTGCACCCAACCAAAAATAGGTTTACACAAGGGACTATAGCCAATAATAGATATATAACTGACCCTTATGCCCCAACCTTTAACCCAAGGTGAAATCATCATCACAATTTGTGAGGTCATAAAATGCAACACTTGGAGCCCATAATTTTGATCAGCCCTATCCTAGGCCCAATCAAGTATCTAATCATCGACCATGTTTAGATCTTGGGAAAGGAATTAGCACATTAGGAAAAAGTCTAGAAACTTTGGCTAAAGTCCAAGAAAACCTTCATGTTATAATTAATAACTTTAATATTATCATGAATAACTTTATGCAGACCACGGACCAACAGATAAGCTCCAACACTCAGGCTATTGCTTATTTGGAGATGCAATTAAGTCAATTGGCCATGGCTATAAGTGAAGAAGAGCTACCTAGTCAAATGCTCAAGAATGAATTGGTCATAGAGCAACCCTATACCACCAAAGAGACCAACCTCGATATTTTGACTAAGGTAAAAACTTATGAAGAGAAATTGGAAGGAACGACAAACCACTTCCATCATCACCCAACTTACCCATGGTCCTAATTACAAAAATCCTAGAAATGTCCATTACTTTCAATGGAAAGGAAGAACAAATAGGTATAATAATGGAATCAATTGAGACTTCTCAAGAATCACAAATGTATAATGTAATAGAGGAAGCCATGCATGAAAGATTCCCCCATGATTTGTTAAACCCTACCCTGATTCACTTTGAGGTGAAAGATCTTGATGTAGAGAGATGTACCCTAGAAATGAATGACCTAATAGAAACACCTTACCCTAACACCACCTCACATTGGATTGAGCAATATGAGCCATCACCCAAACCCCTAATAGCTCTTTGTTAGAATCACCACCTGACCTAGAATTGAAGCCATTTCCTGCTGCATCCACTAATACCCTACCAGTAATACACAATTGAAAAGCCCAAATTGTAGATGTTCTAAAAGTATATAAAGAAGCTATTGGATGGGACATTATGCATATGGGGGCTAATGAATATAGAACTTTTATATCTGATTTCTCTATATTTGGCACTACTTTCAAAAAATATCTCCAAGATTTATCTATAATTTTAAAACAATGTATGGAGATATGGTTGATATTGACTTGGAAAAAGTACCAAGTTGTAGATCAGAAAGGGCTCACGCCAAGATCTAAAATATTAACTGAATCCCTCATGACTCTGGTTGAACCTTTACCTATGAAGGAAGAGGCATCAAATGGGGATCCTAAAATACTCTCTTCATACATCGAGCATACTAAGTACATAGATCTAGGTACATTAGAACCTCGACTGGTATTGAAGTTATATCTAGATATAATTATAACAAAAGAATTGTTAGCTATCAGGGAAACATGCCGCTTAACAGTCCCATCCATGAAATATTCTGAAGCTAAACCAAAGTCACGTAGAAAATTACAAACCCACATCAAGATTCAGTGGGAATATGATAAAAACCCCAAGAGGTCTGGCTAAAGATGTTAAACTTAGTGCTTGTTGGGAGGCAACCAATTCTTTTTACTGATTTATATTTTACTGATTTTCATTTTTGTAGGAATAATAGACCACTCTTACAAACGTACTTGGCAATTCATAATATATATCTAGTCCAGGTGGTACCTCTCCCTGTCTTACTTCATGTCCCAATTTTCCTTACTCCATTGAGGATAATGGAAATTAAGTTAGGGGGTAAGGAAAAATCTTTTGAAAAAAAATTGAAAACTATTTTGAAAATCTCTTGAAAAGTTTTAGAGAATCTTTTAAAAAAATTATTATGAAGAATTATTTTTATAAATCATGTGCCATGAAAGAAATTCTTGAGCTAAATAGACTAGAAATAAAATATAGAATTAGAAAGCACTTACTAATAATTATAGCGAGTTAAAGAGTAAACTAGCTGATCAGACTTTTAGCAGCCTACTTAGGTCACTTAAAGGCTATTAGCACTTCCATCGCATAAGTACACTAACGAGATAAGGTAGGTATTAGTCATAAGGTCAATTAAGATTTAATTATTACTAAAAAATTGGTAATTGATATACCCCCCCACTTAACTCAAATTGAGAAAAGAGATACCTGCCTGAAACAAAAAAAGAAAAAAAAAAGAGGCAAGTTCTAAATATGGTTTTCCATCAGGTAAACGGGCACCTTTGCCTAAGTAAGTATTGTTGTTCACATCAAAAGTGGGCAGTGTGAAGACATCACCAACCAAAAAAAAGAAAGAAAGAAAAAGAAATTTAGGTGGGGTTAAAGCTACCTCAGTCATGTGCTTAAGTTGGTGGGCATATAAAAAATTGACCAAAAGTAGGTGATAAGCAAATATATAATTTCTTTGCACTCTAGCACTGAAATACTAAGTTAGTCAACACAAACACAAGTGTTGTAGACCTTTGGATAAATTCTAAGAAAGTTTCTAATAGTTTTGACTACAAAATTTACTTCAAAAATTTAATACCTAATTAGTGATGCTAGCTAACTTCTTTTAAACTTAAACCTATATCTAAAGGAGAATCTTAATAATACATGGTGATAAAATAAACACGTATATTTTAATCACATTGCTAAAGGACTAGCAATGATTAAGTTGGGGAGTGTGACAAGTCTACTAGTTATCTCAATTTAACCATTAAAATAAATATTATTAATATATATTTATTAATAATTAATATTTTTTATTAGAGTTTTGTAAAAAAGAGTCCATGGACTGAAATAGCTCAATTTTGGAGTCCAATGGCATAGACGACACTCAAATCAAAGTTCAAACAAGCTTGAAATAAAAATTAGAAAGTTATCAGAGGAAAGCATGGATTTAGAGCAATGGTCGATGGGTGCACTGGCCACTTAGTCTACGAATGCTGAAGGTGGTCCACGATAACCATGAACCTTGGTCTATGACTCTATTCATGGACCAACTCCCTCATTTAAGCCATCGACCACTAGAGAAGCCTCCTGCTGCCTCCCACCACCATCATCACCACTGGAGACCATCCCCTTGCCATCGATACCCCCATACAGCCAAAAAAACCACCCATCATTTCAGTCATCATTCTTTTCTCTTCTCTGTTGGATTACCACTACCCATCACCGTTCACCGCCTCTTGTGGCCTTCTACCACATCCCATCATCATCCACTACCAGAGAGGCTATCAGAGAAGCTTCCAAGGCACCGACATCCACCTTCCCCTTTGATCGGCTACCTAAACTGCATGTGCTCATTTCTTCATGACACCACTGCCCATCGCTGGCCACCACTTCCCATCACTGATCGATCTTCGTCACCATTATGTGGAACTAGGAGAAAAATAAATCCTAATCAAAGAAGGAGGCAAGATTAAGGATTCAGTGAGTCCAGATGGGATTCTATTTACCCGAGAAGGAGGCAGTGATCGATCTATCACACAACATATCAATGGCTAGATTTCTTCTCATGAAAATATGATCAATTTTATGCCAAATTGACTCAAACTTTGACCGAGAGAAAGCCCTAAACAAGCTCTATTAAAGGATCCCATGAAAATAGAGATCATCATCAATTCGACTAGCAAAATTTTATTTATTTTTTTCTTGTAATTAGTTTAAGTTTTTAGAGAGAGAGGGAGTGGGATAAAGAAAAAGAGTTCTCTGAGAGAGGAGTTGCAGTGATAGCATCCCAAATCTCTCTGAAGATGTATCTAAGAGCCATGCTCAACTAAGGTGCAGTCTATAGGGAAGTACGAGGATCGTTCCAATAAATTATAATTATTTTCTCTTTTATATAGTTTAATAAATACTTTTAATTCTCTTCACTTTTCTATTTAATTTTCCAAATTATTATCCTAGTGGGATAGATCATGATCATGATATGATATGATCCATGCTTAACATAGATAATTAATTCTAGGGTTTTTCATTTACATATATTATTAGGATATTTTCATCCAAGCATTAAATAGTATATACTTGTGGTGCCATAATCCTGATAAGATATGGTTCATACTCAGCTAGATAATCTATACTAAGGGTTAGTTTGAGAGATTCCAATACAATTATAGACTTTAATTGTTTAGATTAGAACAACTGCATGTTTTATATTGCTGATTACTTGGAAACCTAAAGACATCTTTTTATCATATAAACCCCTCAATCTTATATTTAATTTTAGTTGATTACTTTTAATTAACCATTATCTATCCTTTTAAATCTAAATATTTATATTTTCTTTATTTTTTTATGAAATAATTATCCTTGATCCTCGAGGATACGATTCTTACTCACCCTAACTATGGTAGTGAGTTAGGTTTTATTTTGATCGCTTACGATAGTGATCAGGTATCATGATGTAGCCCAAGAGTTTGATAGCTCACCAGGGTGCTTGGGGCCACCTTGCTCAATGCTTTAGAACTTGGGAGACTTACTACTTAATTAGGACATAGGGATATCATGACCTAGCCTAGGAGTTTGACAACTCACCAGGGTCTTAACGCAACCTCATCCAGGGCTTTAGAACCTTGGAGGCTTACTTCTTAACTAGAACTTAGGGGTATCATGACCTAGCCCGAGAGTCTAACAGCTCACCAGGATGCTTGGGACAACCTCACCCAAGGCTTAGAACCTAGGAGAGTTACTACTTAACCAGGACTTAGGGGTATCATTAACTAATCTGGGAGTTTGATAGTGCTAGGGTTCTTCATGCAACCTCCCCAAGGTTTTGGAACCTAGAAGGCATACTACATAACCAGGACTTAAGCATATCATGACCTAGCCCGGGAGTCTGACAGTTCATCAAGATACTTGGGGCAGCCTTATCCAAGGCTTTAGAACCTATGAGACTTACTACTTAACCAAGACTTAGGGATATCGTGGCCTAGCCTAGGAGTCTAACAGCTCATAAGGGTGCTTGAGGCAACCTCATCCAAGGCTATGGAACTTAGGAGGCTTACTGCTTAACCAGGACTTAGGGATATCATGACCAAACCTGGGAGTCTGATAGCTTGCTAGGTTACTTAGGAGAATCTTGCCCAAGGCTTTAGAACCTAGGAGGCTAACTGCTTAACTAAGATTTAGGGATATCATGACCCAGCCTGAGAGTCTGACAGCTCACTAGAGTGCTTGGGGCAACCTAACTTAAGAATTTAGAATATTAAATTCGTATCTTGAAAACCTTGGCCAAGGTGCCTGGGAGACTAATTGCTTAGATAGGAATCATAGGTATCAGGATCCGACCTAGGCATCTGACTGATCAACTAGGACTTTAAGAATAGGGGGTATCAAAACCCTACTTGGAATAATCTTTTCCAGGACTTGTCGAATAAGGGCTATGGTCACCATACTTGGGATAGCTCCACTCCAGGACTTTCAGGTATGCCTTTGGTTATAGCTACTTTCATTTTTTTTGGGCAACAGAGGAAGGATTTTCATTAAACAGATCAAGTATAGCAACCATGGATACATCTCTTGGGTAGTATGGCTAGAAATTGTCAAAGTTCTAAGCCTAGGCAATGGGCATGCTGTCAAGCTGCTAATTGATACATACTAGGCCAGACCACCTTGATGATGAGATAGGGCCCATCCCAATTAGGGGAGAGCTTCCCATGCTCTATGGTTGGCTGATAGCTACCTTCTAGAGAAAAAGTTATCCTAATTGAAACTACTTTGCCTTCACATGGGCATTGAAGTAATAGGCCATGCATTGCTGATATGTAGCCATTCAGACTTGGGTTCTATCTTGGACCTCTTCTAAGAGGTCAAGATTCACCCTAAAGCCCTCCATGTTATGCTGCTCATCATAGGCCTTGACTCAAGGCAATGATAGGCCCACCTCTAAGGGGATGATAGCCTCAGTTCCATAGGAGAGGTTGAATGGTGTCTAGCCCATCAGGAGCTGGTTGGTGGGTGTAGTAGACCTAGAGGATGCTATGCAACTCCTCCACTCAGAGTCCTCTGACTTTATCCAATCAGGTCTTCAATCCATGGAGGATCATTAGTTAGTGACTTCAGCTTCTTCGTTTGTCAGTGAATGCATGATTAAAGTGAACTAGTGACTAATCCATAGGTCCTTGTAGAACTCATCAAAGGATGCATTATCGAACTGTTCATCATTGTTGATGATGATAACATGAGGGAGATTGAAGTGGTAGATTATTAACTTCAAATGAACTTTCAGGCTTCCTACAGAGTGATCTAGGCCAAAGGCTCCACTTTGACCCACTTGATAATGTAGTTGATGGCACAATTAAGAACTTTCTCTGGCTAGTGGTTAGTGGGAAAGGGTTGAGGATATCTATCCCCCATTAAGCAAAAGCCCAAGGAGAGCTCAAGGAGCTGAGAGGTACTGTGGGTTGATGTTGGATATTTGTACGCCTCTGGCAATGATCATAGCACTATCGTACTCAATGACATCCTTGAGGATGCTTGGCCAATAGTCTCCTATCTCAGGATTTTGTAGGCCAAGGTGTAGCCTCTTACTTGGTTATTGCAAATCCCTTCATGCACCTCCCAAAGGATAAAATCCACTTCTAAAAGGTGAAGGTAGCGAAGGAGTGTGTGAAAAGTAGGCTTGCGTGTACAACTTTCTATTAATCATCACAAACAGGGTGGACCAACATCTAAACTTCTCATGTCAACCACATCCTCTAGCAATACTCCTTGTAGATAATTGCTTAAGGAGTCCATCTAGCAAGGCTCGTAGCTTGCCTATAGGATCGGGACTAGCACTTTCTTAATACTTGGCTTCTCAAGGTTCTCCAGGTATGCAGTCTTTGGAATATCCACATAACTACATATGGCTAGCCTTGATAGTTGGTCCACCTAGGTGTTCTCTATCTAAGCGATCTGCATAATTTCAAAGGAAGGACGGGATGATTTTTCTTATCCATCGAAGGTACTTTTCCATGGTGGGGGCTCTGGTGTTGAACTCTCCATGAACCTACCCCACTATCAGCTAGGAGTTGCTAAAAGCTTTGAGATGCTGAACCCCAAGCTTATGGGCGAGTCTCAACCTTGTAAGGAGAGCTTTATACTCTATCTCATTATTAGAGGCTTTCAAGTTGAAGCAGAGCACCTGCTCAATGACAATTTCTTCAGGGCTAGCAAGGATCATCCTGACCCTGAATCCTCTAATGTTAGAAGCACCATCAACATGGAGAGTCCAGGATACATCCATAGGCTTTGGCTCCATCGAGGTAAGTCCTATTCCCACCTCATCGAGGAAAGTACATTCCATAATGAAGTCTGTCAAAGCCTGGACCTTTATGAAAGGGTGAGGCTAATATTAGATATCAAACTCACTCAGCTCCACTATCCATTTGGTGACCCTTCTAGAGGCATCGACCTTCGATAAGATCTATCACAAGGCTATTCAAATAAGAAGACAACATGGTGTACTTAAAAATAAGGGTGAAGTCACCTCCTCGAAGTTAGGAGGGCAAAGATGACCTTCTTCATCTTCAAGTATCGGGTCTCTATATCCTTGAGGACTTGTTTTATGTAGTAAACTGGCTTCTACACTCCATCCTCTTCCTGAATGAACACCAAACTTACAACCATAGGAGAGCATTTCTCCCGTGACCAGTCTTGTGAGGAGTGGCAAGGTGGCTAGGTAGTTCTTGTGCTATTCAAAAGCAATCTAGCACTCATCTATCTATTGAAGTCCTTGATCTATCTCAAGGCCTTGAAGAAGGGTAGGCACTTGTTGCCAAATCTCGCTACGAACTGTCATAGTGCAGCAACCCATTCTGTGAGGCACTGGACCTTCTTTCAGCTTTTGGGGGTGTCATTTCTAGGATAGCCTAGAGTTTCTTGGGATTCACTTAATTTCATGATGAGACACCATGAATCCAAGGAACTTCCTTAAGAAAACCCCAAAAGTATATTTGTTGGAGTTGAGCAGCATGCAATACTTGCACAAAGTCTATAAAGTCTCTTCCAAGTCTACCATATGCTGACCTTTCTTGCTGCTCTTCACCAACATGTCATAAATGTAAACTTCTAAATTACAACCAATCTGATTGTTGAAGACCTTATTAACGAGGTGCTGGTAGGTGGCTTCTATATATTTTAGACCAAAAGGCATGACCTTATAGAAGTATAGCCCTTGGTCGATGATGAATGCAGTCTTTTCCTTATCTCAAAGAGCCATGCAAGTCTGGTTATATTGGAAAAGGCATCCATGAAGTAAGAGTCTCATACCTCGAAGTTGAATCCACAAGTTGATCAATTTGTGGTAGGGGAAAGCAGTCCTTTGGATAGCCTTGTTCAAGTTATCGAAGTTAATGCATGCTTGCCACCAATCATTGGACTTTTTTACTAAGATAATGTTAGCAAGCCAGTCGGGGTACTAGATCTCTCAAATGAACTTGGCCTCTATAAGCTTTTCCACCTCCTATTTGATAGCATGTTGGCCCTTAGGGATGATGCTTTTCTTCTTCTGGTGATCTAGTAAGTGTGTAGGGTTAACATTAAGGCGATGCACCATGACCTCAAGATCGATGCAAGGCATATCAGCTACCATCCTTGTGAAAACATCATTGTTTGCATGGAGAAACTCCAACAGTTAGCTTATGGACTCCTTGCTTTACCACTGATGGGGACATCAGATCAGACATAGACTTCAAGCTTCAATTTGTCCTCTAAGTCATGTGTTGGTCAATTTTTATTAAGTCCTGTAATGAAGTCCAAATTATGTGAGTCCTGTAATAAAGTGAGCCAGTTGGATTAACTAAGTCAGTGGAAGTTTCTTGTTTAGTCCATTGAGTCATGTTTATCTGTTCAGTGAGTCCATTATTTAATTAGGCCTATTTTGAGTCTTGTCAATTAGGCCTTTTTGAGTTCATGTAATTTTTATTCAAGAGGAGGACCTTTGGACCCATACTTAAGTCACCAACCCAGAATCTGGATTTATTCATGCTACTCAAGCCCTCCAGGAGATGGTGCCCCAGCATACCAGGCTTTAGGCACCTCAAGCCCACAAGATTAATGAAGAAGTTCCGCCCCAGATCCATATCCTTGGCACCCCAGCCCATCATGAAGTTGGCACCCCATATTTTGACCCAGTCCAAGATGCCCAAGGCTTTGACCTAGTCCAAGCCTAGCAAGAATTTCATACCAGTCCAAGCACATGGAGAAAAGTCAAAGCTTCCAAGTCCAAGAAGAAGTTGATGTTCAAGTTCTACAAGTATTTTAGTCTACCAATTCTATTCAAATTATGTACTCCTTATTCTACTCAACTTATTCTCCTAATCCTATTCAACTGTATACTCTTAGTTTGATAGGGAAAGGGTTGGATGAATCTATAAATACCCACCCCCTCCCCCTCTTGTAATTAATCTCTTATTCATGAAATAAACTCTGGTAAATTTTTTGTGATAACTTGTGTTCCTCTTTGAAAGTGTGTGTGAAACTTAAGTGTCCTAATTCCTCAAACCCTAGCCACCCAAAGAATCCTTCTTCGAAGCCCTAAGACGGGCACCATCAGCCCTCTCCAAGATCCAGATGCCCAAGCTTCATCCAAGGTAGCCAGCCTCTGCAGCCTCTTTTCTGCCCGATCTTATTCTTTCCATCCTGTTTAGTATTTTTCTCATATTCTACATCACTAACCCTTGACATTTACAGGATCCCTTTGGTGCCACGCCCTCTAGATGAATTCTACCTTGCCCTTGAATGAAGATGATAAAAAGTTAGTAGATTTGCGGGAAAGTGACCGGATCATCCAGGTGCCGATCTTAGCGGAGCGATCTCTTCCATATTAACTAGAAATCATTGCCTGGTATACCAAACCTAATTTCCATCTCTTTTTGACTGATTTCTTGAAGGTGAACATACTCCTAATAGGCCTTCTTAGACCTAGGATCCTGATTTTCTTTTTTTTTTGATTAATCTAGCATGTGGGTAGGATGCTAATTGATACAGGATAATCCTAACCTAATCTTGTCTAGTTTCGGGAATTACAACCATAAAAAAATTCAAAAATATTTGCTTTCTTTAATATAATTATTTTCATCTTCATCCCTTTCATATCATCCTACATTATATTAGAATCCCGTCCCTCATCAATTTTGGTATCAGAGCACAATTTAGGGCATGTTCTTGCATCATAGTCTAGATTTCTGCATGCTATTTCTGCATAACCCCTCAAAACATAAGACTATTTTCTCCATCAAATATTTTTATTTTTGTCTTATTTTCACAGTTAATATCCTATGTTTTTCTCTCTATTTTTTTATATTTTTTTTAGATTTTCTTCAGATCCAAAAATTAACAAAAAAATAGCAAAAATAAAATCCTAATAAAAATCTGCATCCTATCATCTGCATTGGGGGTCTGCGTTTAGATTTGTTTCATGAACTTAGGCATTTTTTTTTTATAAAACATACATAAAGTCATATTTGTTGAGTATTCTATTTTAATAATATTTTTTAATATTTTATAGAACCAAAATTTATGAAAAAATCGGCATCATAGAAACCATAACCTGAATTCTATATTTTCCTGCAACCAGTTAGAAACCCTAGGTTTTGCATCATAATACTATTTTAGTTTTGCATGAAATTTGGTACGAAGAATCGTTACATGTCATTCTCTGTTTGGAAATTGTTTAGAATTTTTTGCATTGAAATCCATGCTAACTTCTACATCAAACAAATCCTAATTTCAATTTCTGCATATCTGACAAAACCAAACCTAATTAACTACCAAACCCACTTCACCCAAGCCAATTTTTGTTTGATAACTTAACCAACTCAAATTAATTTGTTACCTCATAAAAAATAAAAATATATTTTATTTTTTGATTGTTATTGGATTGCATCAGGTTTCATTATGTGTTCATCATCTCATTCAATTAATCTTAAGGCCAATTTCTTTTCTCAAATCAGGGTAGCAGTTCATCACCTGTCCTGGGCCAAAACAACCACCCAGCATCAGAACCCAAGCCTTAATTAAAATCAATTAGCAACCTAATTTCTCTAAAGAGCTTAGGGACACTAACAGGTCATGTCCGAATTGTGTGGGCCAACTAGTGCACCTAATTCCCCTGCTATTATTGAAAATTGGTGTCTAAGGCAAGAGGTCCAGAGGCAAATGCCCTAAGTGGACTAGTGGTTTTTAATTAGGACCCTATCACAGGCTGGGGGAGCCTCCCACCACCCTACCTCTTACCTAGCCAGTGAAAGGATTAGTTGTTGAGTTAAGTGTAAGTTGAGTATATCCATTTAATTTTGGCTCTAAGTCTAACAAACTGTAGTCCATTTCCACTTTGTGTGCTTGACTGCGTCACACTAACTTGTTTGATTGATTGCATGACCACTAGGATAGGAACCTAATATCAACAGTCTAAGCCCCAACCTAGCTTAGCCATGGACTCCAACTTTGAGATCTTCATGAAAGCCATGACTGAACCATTTGACCAGATGAACCAACTGAATGCCTAATCCACTGTCCAATTAACCACCTTGATTAACCAGTCAATATCCAATCCGAAAACCAGTTTGCCGAGTTGACCACCCAGATAACCAAATAACCTAATCAAATGCCCAAGCAACCAATAGGCTTAACCAATTAACCAATAGTTCTGATCAAGTAGAGAACCAATTAGGAGGTTTAGAGAAAACACCTAAAACCCATCCTAGACCTAAACCGATGATGGGAGACCCGAAACCCATCGGGGTTTTCTTTTTCTTTTTTTAGATTTTTTTATTTTTTAGTTTAAATACTTATTCCAACTATTTCTTACTCCCATTATCCTTACCTTATCCCAATGTTATTCCCAACTTATTCCAGATCTATTCCTATCTTCTTCAACCTCCAGGAAATCGCAGAGAGTTCATTTTTCTGATTTTTTTCCCCACCAGTCCGCGATCCGCCGTGCCTGACCGCCGGCCGCCCTCGCCGGACCGCCGCCGACGCTCGCTACCCCCCACCCTAGCCGAAGAAGCCGCCACCACTGCCCTTGCCCATGGGAAGACGAATGGATGCGGGAGGCATCCGTCCGCCCACCTGCGGCCGTGCCGCTCTGCACCGTAGCCAGCCTGCTGCCCGTCGCCATTCCCACCGCCCGTCGGCCCCCTCCCGGCCGTCGGTGGGGTTCGCCACCGCCCACGCCTGTGGGAAGATGAACGGACGCGGAAGGCGTCCGTCCGCCGTGCGTCCGTGTGACGACCGCCGCCGTGCCGCCCCGCCACCGCCGCCCACCTGTCAGCGCACCGCCGTGCCGCCCACCGTTGCCCGCTGGGCCAGCCACCGGAGATTCCTCTATGGCTCGGCCGAGAGAAGCATTAGCACGCTTCTCAAAGCACCCCAAGGAAAGGTTGTTCTGCATGATTTTCAAAGCAGCACGATCTTCAGGGCCGCATGATTTCCAGAGCAGGGGGAGATTTCAAAATTCAAATAACAGGAATTTATTTGGTAATGTGTGTTTAAAATGGAAATTTGGGATTTGGGTTTTGAATTTGAATTCAAATCTAGGGAGGATTTCAGGAAATTTTATTTTTGAATTTCAAAAGAGATATGGGCATCTATAAATACCCATACTCCTCTTGTAATAAACTAGTTGATGAAAATGAGTTTTGAGAGTGTTTTCACTTGTGTGTGGTTATGGGCTGAGGCCCGTTTGCCTTCATCCTTCGGGACGTCGAGGGGTGTGAGGCCCCAGGTATCCCCATTCTTTTCTCCCGTCTTCATGTCTCTCCCTATTGTCCCTCGTGACCTTGAGATTCATCCTAGCGCCTCCAATTAATGAGGAGGGCGTAATGCCTTAAGGTGAGAGGTCTCTTCGTTAGGATGAGTCCCAAGGTCCATGAGTCCAGTCCCCTGTCTCCCATCCCCGTCCTTCCTTGCCACCTACGCCAAGAAAACTGAAAATCAAAAGAGTCTAGCTGTTTTAGGACTTTCGGGGTCGTCCTATCCTAGTCCTGGGAAGCTTCTTTGCCCTCCACGATCCTTGGTTGCTTTAGATTTTTTTCCATTTCCGAATAACCCCAGGTTTCTTCGTGTCCACCATCACCACATCAAATTGGTATCAGAGCCAGCAGCGGACTAGGATTTGCTTCATCCTCAAACTCGTTGGAGTCAAGTTCTTCATGCTGCAGGAGAATGGTAGGGGACCCAAAATCCATCCGGGTTTCTTTTTCTTTTTTACATTTTTTTATTTTTTAGTTTAAAAATACTTATCCCAACTATTCTCTTATTCCCATTATCCTTATCTTATCTCGATGTTATTCCCAACTTATTCCAGATCTATTCCTATCTTCTTCAACCTCCAGGAATCACAGAGAGTTCATTTTTCCAATTTTTTTGCCCCACTGGTCCCTGATTCGCCGTGCTCGACCCCCGGCCGCCCCCGTCGGACCGCCACCATCGCTCGCTGGCCCCCGCCCTCGCCAGAGAAGCCGCCACCACCGACAATGCCTGTGGGAAGACGAATGGATGCGGGAGGAGTCCGTCCGCCCACTTGCAGCCGTGCCGCCCTGCGCCACGCTGGCCTGCTGCCCGCCGCCCGCAACCCCGCCCGACCACCGGTGGGGTTCGCTGCCACCCACACCCGTGGGAAGACGAACGGACGCGGAAGGCGTCCATCCGCCCCGTGCGTCCATCTGACACCGCCGCCGTGCCGCTGTGCTGCCCCATCGCCGCCCGCTGGCCGGCCACCGGAGATCCCCCCCTTGTGGCTCGGCCGAGAGAAGCTTTGGCATGCTTCTCAAAGCACCCCAAGGAAAAGGCTATTCTGCATGATTTTTGGAGCTGCACGATTTTCAAAGCATCACGATCTTTAGGGCCGTACGATTTCTAGAGCAGAGAGAGATTTCAAAATTCAAATAACAGGAATTTATTTGATATTTTTTCAAGATTGTAATGTGGGTTTAAAATAGAAATTTGGGATTTGGGTTTTGAATTTGAATTCAAATCATTTTGAATTTGAATTCAAATCTAGGAAGGATTTCATGGGATTTTATTTTGAATTTCAAAAGAGATATGGGCATCTATAAATACCCATACTCCTCTTGTAATAAACTAGTTGATGAAATTGAATTTTTGAGAGTGTTTTTCCACTTGTGTGTGGTTATGGGCTGAGGCTCGTTTGCCTTCATCCTTCGGGACGTCGAGGGTTGTGAGGCCCCAACTTGCCTTCATCTTCGGGATGTCGAGGGGTGTGAGGCCCCAGGTATCCCCACTCTTTTCTCCCATCTTCATGTCTCTCCCTGTTTCCCCTCGTGACCTTAAGATTCATCCTAGTGCCTCCAAGTATCGTCGAGGGCATAATGCCTTAGAGGTGAGAGGTCTCTTCGTTAGGATGAGTCCCAAGATCCATGAGTTCTAGTCCCCTGTCTCCACCCATCCTTCCTTCGCCACCTCCTCCAAGAAAATTGAAAATCAAAAGAGTCTGGCTATTTTAGGACTTTCGGGGTCGTCCTATCCTAGTCCCAGGAGGCTTCTTAGCCCTCCCACGATCCTTGGTTTGCTTTAGTTTTTTTTTCCCATTTCCGAATAACCCCAGGTTTCTTCGTGTCCGCCATCACCACATCACCCGAGCCCAACCCTAGGAGAGCCCCATACGTACCTTGAATCTATGAGATCCACAACCTATAGATCTAAGCCCAAATCCTATGACTCTAGAACTTATGCACCCAGATCCTCTGAACCCAGATCCTATGTACCCATGTCCTATGAGTCTAGTGAAGGGAAAACATGCTAGGCAGAAAAAATGAATTTTAAAATAATTTTAAAATAAATAGCGGAAGGCTTGGTAGATCGATCAAAATGATCTACCAATCTGCCAGCAACAGGTTATAGTAAAATAATACAACTTGCAATATACATCAAGAGCAAGAAAAAATAATAAAAAAAATAAAAGTACCTTATCGTTATACCTTTGAAATGCTGTGGAGAAGAGTAAAGTGCTCGAGCCACACATGTGTCTAGCCTCTACAGGTAATCCACACGAGGCTCAACTCTGATCAACTCCCTCAGAGTGATAGCTACTTGGGATCCTTCGGGCTGATCTTCTTCTTCTCGAAAGACAAGGAGGAGAGGTGGAACCCTCCTAACTATCTCTCTTCCCAAGACCTAGCTTGAATGCTAGGTATTCTCACACCTAATCCCAAGTCCTCACAAAACCACTTTTCCTTTTAGTTCTTCAACCTTTTTCTCTCAGCCAACTATCAACCCCTAAAACAACCTTTATTTATTGAGGCAGCCATAAGAGGGAGAAAGAGGAAGGAGGAGTGATTGGGGGAGAAGGTCAAGGGCATACCAATTTTCTCTAACCACATAAGGAAGAAATAATAATCATTCCATGAAAGTTTGGAGCCATAATAGCTTGAACTTGAAATTCAAACCAAGTCAAAACCTTCCCAAAAAGCTTCCCAGAAAATTCCTTTCAGGTTTAGATTAGATAGAAACCTCTATGATGTATGACCCCATAGGTTCGAACACTAAGTTGATAGCATTGGAACACTTCTAGTACCAGTCAAAGTTCTCATTTAGCAATGATACCCGATGTCCGGATAGGTCAAAGATTGCAGAGCAACTTTAGGGAACCGCTAGCATATGGTTATCTCATAATTCATCCTTTGACCTCATAATGCTTAGGATGACCTAGGTTTTGATTGCCAACCCTAATTTGGTTCATCTAGATCATGACTCAACTTTACAAGTTCTGGACTCCACACAAGAACTACCCTGGCCAAGATTTTGCTAAATTGAGACACGGTGAGTCATTCACTCCAAACTATTTCGAGGGGTCAATTCCACCTTGATCCACCACTACTTTACAAGTACTGACTGCACCCAGAAGCCTATCATCACTGGATTAGAAAGCTAGGTAGTCTGGCACCAAAGTACAGTGAGTTGCTTGTAAACTACCATGGTGACCTCAATTCTAAGGGACACATATACCCATATCCCTTCGTGAGCAACCCTTCGATAGAAGGGAGCTCCGTAGATGGTCACGTTCAGTGAGATGTCACACATTTCACTTACATGTCACCTCAGTGTCTCACACTCCTTGGTTAAGAGGGAAAACAACAAATGTGACATAAAACCTATACTTGATATATCCTCATCCTACTACAATGTATCCTTTGGTTGTGAACCAGTTTAAGAACTACTTGACATATCCTCTCTATATCAAATAATGTAGTTCTAAGGACTCCACCATACAAGAGTTCATTTCAAGAAAATGTAAGTATGATGAACAGCCAAAAGATTAACTTTTATTCATTAAAAATTATATACAATTACAAAATTAGCACAACCATCTACAGTCTAGATGATTGGCTTTGGGACACAATTCTCAACAACTCCCACTTGGACTAAAGCTAATCAATATAGAATCTTATTCCCATTTTCCATTTATAAGTGTTGAACTCTTGAACTCTGATGGCTTTAGTGAAGGGGTCATCCAGGCTTTCCTTTCCATCGATCTTTCAAAGGTCAATGTCTTCTCGTTCCACGATCTCTCGTACAAGGTGATAGAGCATAGAATATGCTTTGTGCGGTGATGAGACTTTGGCTCTTTGGCTTGAACAATGGCTCTAGTGTTATCATAATACACCAGAACAGGACCATCCAGGGAGGTGCCACTCCTAGCTCACCAAGGAACTTTCATTTCCACACAGCTTCCTTCGATGTATCCGATGCTACAATGTATTTGCTTCGTATATTGAGTCTGCCATAGTAGGTTGCTTGGAGCTTTTCTAGCAGATCGCTCCTCCATTTAGGGTAAAGATAAATCCTGACACACTCTTACTGTCATCCTTATCTGATTGGAAACTGGAGTCAGTATACCCCACAAGTTTCAAGTCAGGTTCTCCATAAATCAACCTGGTCCTTAGTATTTCGTAAATACTTAAGGATGGTTTTTACACCTTCTAATGAGCTTCACTTGGTCAGACTGGTATCTGCACACTATGCCAGTGAGTATGCCATGTCTGGTCTAGTACATGTCATAGCGTACATGATAGAATCCGCTACCGAAGCATACGGATTCGTCTCATACGCTCTCTATCCTCAGGAGTTGTCGCACAATCCTTCGAGAGAGAATAATTCCAGTACCTATTGGAAGATACCCTTTCTTGGAGTTTTTCATGCTGAACCGCTTCAACATAGTGTCGATGTACGTAGATGGGACAGTCCCAAAGCCTCTTAGACCTATCTCTATAGATCTTCATACCCAGTATGTAAGAGGCTTCACCCAAGTCCTTCATAGAGAACAGAGATGACAACCAGACCTTTATTTCTTGCAGTGCTAGAATGTCATTCCCGATTAAAAAAATGTCATCCATATACAATACAAGGAATACAGTCACAGAACCATTAACTCATTTGTAAATGCAAGGTTCTTCTCCGCTCCTAACAAAGCCATATGACTTGATACACTTATCAAATCACATGTTCCAACTCCTTGATGCTTGCTTCAGTCCATAGATGGACTTATGAAGCTTGCACACCTTTAACTCATCTATGGATGTGAACCCTCTCAGATTATATCATATACACCTCCTCTTCTAGCTCACCATTCAGGAAAACTGTTCGGACATCTATTGCCAGATTTCATAATCAAAGTGTACCACTAAAGCAAGCATGATCTGAATGGACGTGAGCATTGCCACATGAGAGAACGTCTCATCATAGTCAACACCATAATGTTGATGATATCCTTGGCAGCCAGACGTGTTTTATAGGTCTCCACCTGCCCGTCTGCACCCATTTTTCTCTTGAAAATCCATTTACACCAATGGATTTTGTCCCTTCAGGTGGATCAACCAATATCCATATATATTGATTTCCATGGATTCCATTTTGGATTGCATGGCTCCTAGCCATTTTCAAAGTCGGACCTCTGCATCACATCCATATAATGATTAGATCCTCATTGTTCTCATCGAGTTCAATAGGATCACCATCTCGGACCAAGAACCGTAGAATCTATCCGGTCGATCGGTACCCTATCGGATCTCCTTAATGGTTCCTATGTGGGCTTTGGATGTGATCTAATTACAAATGGTTCTATGTTGTCCCTTAAGTGTGTCGGTTTTTACTTGTTGAACTTCACTAACTTAAATCTTAGCTGCTATAATTCCTTCACCAAGGAACTCCTTTCTAAAAAGATAGCCCTAAGACTGACGAACAATTTTTGTTCCTCATCCAAGTAGAAGTAATACCCTTTGACTTTTTGGATACCTAACAAATAGGCACCGATCAGACCTAGGTCCAAGTTTGTCCCTTTCTAAGTGTTTACATAAGCAGAGCAACCCTAGACCCGAAGGTGTGAGAGCATCGACTTACGTCCAGTCCATATTTATATGGTGTTTTGTTAATGGATTTACTCAGAGCCCTATTCAAAAGTAACAGGCTGATTCCAAAGCATATCCCCAAAAGGATAGCGATAGTGAAGCAAAGCCCATCATGGACCAAACCATGTCTAACAGGGTTTGATTCCTCCTTTCAGATACTCCATTTAACTGAGGTGTCCCTGTAGGTGTCCACTGAGAGAGAATCCCATTCTCCTCAAGATATGTCAGAAATCACCAAAAAGGTATTCACCACCTTAATCTGATCGAAGGGTTTTGATAAACCTTCCAGTTTGTTTTTCTACTTCATTACAATATCATTTGAACATTTTAAATGATTCAGATTTATGTCTCATCAAGAAAACATAACCGTACCTTGAAAGGTCATTTATAAATATAAAAAATAACTGTACCCTTCTCTAGCACTAATATTCATGGGTCTGCATGTATCAGTATGTACCAGACTTAGAATTTTTTGGCTCGTTCACCTTTCCAGTAAAAGGTGACTTTGTCATCTTTCCAAGAAGACAGGACTTAAAGGTTGGAAGTGAACCACTTTCACTAAAGTCGAGGAGACCCTCGCACTTCAACTTGTTTATCCTACTCTTGTTAATATGACCTAGCCTACAATGCCATAGGTACTCATCATTGACATTATCTATCCTAGGGCATTTGCTAGACGTGTACATTACATTAATAGGTTATGATAGTATTTAAATGCCATTATTCATATATCCATTCATTATAATAAAACCATTCCAAATGATTTTGCAAATATCATTCTTTACTGATAGTTCATACCATACATGGCCAATTAGCCTATAGAAATGACATTTAAAGTAAAAGATGGACAATAATGACACTCATTCAAAATGATTGTACAAGACTCGAAAACTAGTTTGAGGACTCCCAATACCAGGATTGGAACATGGCTTCTATTTCCCACATTCAAAAATCTCTTGCCATCCTCGAATCTTCTACTAACCTGAAGTCCCTACAAAGAATTGTAAATATGAATTGGACTTCCAGTATCCAATACCTAGTTAGTAGTATCGCAAATAGAGAACTACAAGGTATTATCATATAAATACCTTGTCCAACACCTTCTGGGTGCTTCCTCTTCTTGGACCTGTTTAGGTCAAGGGACGTAATGTAAAGAGGACAGTTCCTCTTCCAATGTCTCCACTTCTTGCAGAAGAAGCACTCTTCTTGGCTCTTATCAGCTTTCTCCTTCTTGGCCTGATTAGGTCCAAAAGCATTCTGCCTGTTTTCCTTTATTTTTCTTTTTTTTTTTCTTAAAGGGACAACTCCCATTGAAGATCCTCCCACTAGATTTACCACCCCTTTGTTTAGATGGTGGTCTTTCTCATAAGTCTGCAGCAACTCCAACAGACCGTGATAGTTAACTGCAGGCTTATCATTCTATAATGATTGAGAAAATCTAGATAGAAAGAGGGCAAGGAATTTAGAATCACATCCTTCCCAAGCTGTTCATGCAAGGGACATCCGAGCTTGCCTAGGTGCTCAATCATCTCGATCATGTACAATACATATCAATGACTGAGGCCCCATCACACATCTACGCATTATAGATAGCATAGGAGATCCTGTATCTCTTAACATCGTCTGGTGTCCCGAAAGACTCCTTCAACCTTTGAAGGATTTCTTCTGGCTGGGTTTCTTCGAAATTGTGACTAAACTTGTCGTTCATCGCTGCCACATTATGCATCGGACAGTGGTCCTGTCAGAGAGCCACTTTTGATAAGTGTATCTAACAAACCCCGAGATTTAGGAGTAAGGGTTTTAGGTGCCGGATCCAATATCACATACAGGATCCATTCATGCTCCAGGACAATCCTGAGTCTTCGATACTAGCTATCGAAGTTGGGACCCTTAAGCTTCTCATTATCGAGAAGAGACCGGAGCAATAGGTTAGAAGACATCTAAAAGGAAAACCAAAGCTAATTAGTGTATATGAATTATTATTCTACAGACATGGTCTTTAGTCTAAAGGCCCTCCCATAATTTAGTTTAGACTGGTAGCCTCTACCTCCAATTCGAGGAATCACTTTGATTCCTATGTGGGTACTAGAGTCCAATAGACAACATATGAGTCCGACTATGGCCGGCCCAGCCATGCATGTCTAAAGGTAGGTTTTTCAATCGATTACTTCTCCAAGTAACCTCTAGTATTTAGGTTTTTGGTCCAAGGTGCACTTTAATCGGCCTTTGGGCCTCCTATTGAAGGTCCCGGTTAGGTCCAACCATTAATATGACAAAATTCAATGCTTCTAGCTAACAAATAGTCAAGCACGACTTTGGCCAGCCCACCTGACCACCATTAAAAGAGTCGCACTGAGCAATCATATTAGGAACAGCGATTCTAATAGCCCGATGAACACCAGATCTTTGGATCTATCGATAAACACCCAACTATTAGACCCATTACCAAAATTCTATAGGACTTGGTTATCCCTATAACTTTATCCTTTTATGGCCTAATAATTTAGAGGATTTAATTTTAATGTGATAGAAGAAGAGATGAGAAGATATGGATCAACCTCCCACTGACCACATCAGCAATCTAGTAGGGTTACACAAAACTAATGATCCATGGGCACCTAAAATTAGTCAAGACTGATTAACCTTGGGTGACATGAGTTAACACGAGTCAATGAGCTATCCAATCAATTTTGATCTACCATATTGGCCAGTTAGTGAGATCATGGGTTGGGTTCTGCCATTAACCATCTTGCCTTAGACACCAACTGAGTTGGCCAGGTAAGAGGTTGCCCCAAAGAACCATGATCAAATTGCAAAACTTATCTAGACACCAATTGGTTCATCAAAGTTGATTAGACTGGCTAAAGACTTGGGCTAACCACTAAGCCACAAAATTAGGTCCATTTAGATCTATGGATGAATCAATCTAACTATTAGAGACATCTATAGAGAAGAAATCCAAACTAAACATTTGATTAGATTAGTTCTTTATTTAGTCCAATGCATCTAATCTTATGTCTAACCTAATTAAGGACCAAAAGAAGCTAAACCATGACCCTAAGGCTTATTGAAATGATTAAAATCTTTGAATCATATTCCTAGAGTTATTGTCATTCAATATAACTTAAGTCTCAATTAAGTCCAATAGCCTTAATTAATCAAAATAATTTTAATTAAGAATATAAAATAATTTTACAAGCAAATTTGAATTCACTATTTCAGGGCTTTCTATTTGAGTCGACTCATGTAGAATGTGAGTTGACTCGTCCAAAACCAAAAACTGATTGATTCATCTGTTAGCAGAGACGAGTTGGCTAAAGCAGGGGTCGAGTCAGCTTGAGCAGGGGTCGAGTCAGCTCATCTAAACCAGAATAGATAGACTATTCTGCCTACATAAATGAGTCGGCTCGAGCAAGATTCGAGTCAGCTCGTCTGTGGGGACAGAAAATAGTGACTTCAAATTCATGCACTTACTTGAACTATTCAAAGTTAGAGATTAAACATGATCAAAACAAAAATCTTAGATCATGTCTAAATTATTTTAAGATCATAACATTAGATTAAAATATTTTTAATCTATATTTTTTCTTATTTTCTTTTTCATGAGTCAATCACAAGAGATACCCCTACATGTCATACGAGACCCCATTGAATGGAAAGAGAGGGTCTTGTAGCTCTACTTCTCTCCTATGATCGGACGGCCATGGTGAAGAACTCAATCCAAGTACTTAAGAGAAAACAATGATGTTAAAGCATGCTAGCATTATAATACTATAAAGAAAACCTGGGCTCTGATACCATTTGAAGGGAAAACATGCTAGGCAAAAAGAAAGTATTTTAAAATAATTTTAAAATAAATAGCGAAAGGCTTGCTAGATCGATCAAAATGATCTACCAATCTACCAGCAATAGGTTCTAGTAAAATAATGCAGCATGCAATATACATCAAGGGCAAGAAAAGTAATCAAAGATATAAAAGTACCTTACCATTATACCTTTGAAATGCTATAGAGAAGGGTAAAGCACTCGAGCCTCACATGTCTTGCCTCTAGATGTAATCCACACCGGGGCTCGACTCTGATTAACTCCCTCAGAGTGCTAGCTCCTTGGGATCCTTCGAGCAGATCTTCTTCTTCTCGGAAGACAAGAAGGAGAGGTGGAACCCTCCTAACTATCTCTCTTCCCAAGACCTAGCTTGAATGGTAGGTATTCTCACACCCAATCCCAAGTCCTCACAAAATCCTTTTCCTTTTAGTTCTTCAACCTTTTTCTCTCAATCAACTAGCAGCCCCTAAAGAAACCTTTATTATAAAGACATCTATGAGAGGGAGAAAGAAGAAGGAGTGACTAGGGGAAAAGGTCAAGGGCATACCAATTTGGCTCTAACCACATAAGGAAGGAATGACAATCATTCCATGAAAGTTTGGAGCCAAAATAACTTGATTCGAAATTCAAACCAGGTCAAAACCTTCACAAAAAGCTTCCCAGAAAATCTCATTCAGGTTTTTCTAGTCGAGTAGAGACAAGTAAACTTGAGAAAGGGTCGAGTCGGCTCGTCCAAAACATAGAATAGTCAGACTGTTCTTTCAGTAGGAATGAGTCGGCTCGAGCAGGGGTCGAGTCAGCTCATCCAAAAATAGAACGAGTCAACTCGAGTAGAGGTCGAGTCGGCTCATCTAGAATACAGAATGAGTCAGCTCGAGCAGGGTCGAGTCGGCTCATCCAGAAATGACTTTTGAAAATGCTTCTTGTCATAGCCCAGTGTTGACCCCTCAAGTATTGACACATGGTCAATCATGTTGACCGCTAGTGATAGCAAACGATTCTTAATCATCGATCAACTTTAGATCAGATAGAAATCCCTATGGTGTGTGATCCCATAGGTTCAAACACTAAGTCGGTAGCACCGGAACACTTCTAGTACCAGTCAAAGTACTCATCTAGCAATGATACCCGACATCCGGATAGGTCGAAGATTGTAGAGCAACTTTCAAGAACCTTTGGCATATGGTTATCACATAATTCATCAATTTTACCTCATAATGCTTAGGAGGACCTAGGATTTGACTGCCAACCCTAATTTGGTTCATCCAGATCATGTCTTAACTTTACAAGTTCTGTAACTCCTTACAAGAACTACCCTGGACAAGGTTTTTCTAAATTGAGACACGGTAAGTCATTCACTCCAAACTATTTGGAGGGGTCAATTCTATCTTGATCCACCACCATTCCACAAGTACTTGATTTCTCCCAGAAAACTTTCATCACTGGACTAGAAATCCATGTAGTCCGGCACCAAAGTATAGTAAGTTGCTTGCAAGCTACCATGGTGACCTCAGGTCTGAGGGACTCATATACCCATATCCCTTCACGAGCAATTTTACGGTAGAAGAAGGAGCTCCGTAGATGGTCACGTTCAGTGAGATGTTATATATTTTACTTGCATGTCACACTAATGTCTCCACACTCCTGGTTAAGAGGACAACCAACAAATATGACATACAACAACTATACTCGATACATCATCATCCTACAGCAATGTATCCTTGGTTGTGAACCAGTTTAAGAACTACTTGATATATCCTCTCTATATCAAATAATGTAGTTCTAAGGACTCCATCATACAAGAGTTCATTTCAAGAAAATGTAAACATGATGAACAGCCAAAAGAATAACTTTTATTCATTAAAAATTCATATACAATTACAAAATTAGCATAACCATCTATAGCCTAGATGATTGGGTTTGGGACACAATTCCAAACATCTAGTGGATCCATAATCCATAGATCTGAGCCTACATCTTGTGAGTCCAGCACTAGGCCTGTTTCTCTTAGTCAACCTGAATCCCTTAGGATTGGTACCCCTAGATATGAGCCTTGTATTAGTTCACTTTTTTAGTTAACCCAAACCTTTAAGACTAGTGCCCTAGCCTAGGACCAGATCCTTACCAACCCAACCTGAGCCAACCTCAGCCCAGTCCACTATAGCCCTTGGAGAAGGTAGACGCAAGTCTAGTTCCAATCCCCGAGAGTGTGTTTAGATGTCGTAAACCAGGCCATTTTGTTATCTAGTGCCCATTCAGCATCCTATACCTAGGTGAGCTAGATAAAGATGAGTCTGAACCCATTGTTGAACCCAGTGTAGAAGTATATGAGGCTGACCCAAGTCTGGTAGAGGAGTATGAAGATTATGAAACTATTGAAGATTTAAAGGAAGAAACTCCTAAGCCCATTAATGAGTCTAAAGATGACATTAAGGAGTTGAGTCCAATAGAGATACCTATAGATGACCTAGAATTAGTTGACCCTAACCAAACCTAAATAGAAGCCAACCCAAAATTAGTTGACCCTGACCAAACCCAGATAGAAGCCACACCCAAAATTAGTTGACCCTGACCAACCTAGATAGAAGCCACACCCAAAATAGTTGACCCTGACCAAACCCAGATAGAAGCCAGCCAAAAGTTATGACCCTAACCACACCAAAACTGAACCTGCAGTGGAAGACTAGTTAGAGGAAAAGAACCAGATACTATTGTTAGAATTATACCTAAGGAAACTTTAGAAGAAAGTCCAATTATAGAGCGTAGTCCTAAATTTCATGAACCAGAAGACTTTATTGCAATTTTTGCTTATCAGCACCCTCAGGATAAATCCCCTCCTATAGTTTCCATTGAAGATCTCTTGCCTAAAATTAATGACCCATTCTTATATACTGTAGACTCTGTAGGTAAACCTCATCCCTGTAATGTCAACCTCATTAGTCTAGGACTAATCCCTGACACTCCTCGTATCCTTTTCTATCCAATCAACCCCAAACCCTTTCTTAGTTTCTAACCTACCAAGCTAACCCTGAACCTACCTCTTATTTTCTACCATTTTTTGAAGCTTACATGTTTCTCTAACCACTAAATTGCATTTTGTAGAAGTTTGCATATTGCATTCATTTATTGTGCATGCCATGTTTGCATCTTACTTTTGGAGGACGCTATGGCATTTATTAGGAGTGCATGTCAAGTTCTCATCTGCATGTCACCACCTGACAAATGTCAAACCATAGCTGTAGTTTAGAGTTAGTCGAGTTTCATATCAATAAGTGTCGATATGAGTTATTTGCCCGCATTAGGTGTTTTGTCTGCATGTCAATAGGAGTTGTTATGTGTCATTTACACTGCATGATTAGAGATTTGTATGAGAAATTAATCATAAGATTAATGTAAACAATATTTATATAAAAAAATATGGTTAATTTCCAAAAAGTGTCTAAGAGTTTGCTAGAAAAATTTTGTAACAATTAGGCTACATACCTATAAGCTAGATCCATCAAATGATAAAGAGAGTTGGACCTAGTGCCTGAGTTACCTAATTAGGCATTAAGCTCAACCTTCAATATCTCAGACTTAGTTGAGTATAGGGAGCTAGCAATGATACCCAATGAGTTTGAGCCTAACCCTTTTCTTGAGAGCGAACCCAACCCTATGTGTCCTCATGAATTTAGCCTGTGAGAGGAAAGATTGAGCGTATCCTGGATGACCAAGCCACTAGTACCTGGATCAAAGGTTATCAGTCACTTGGTTTGTTGGCAAGGTCTACTAAGATTTGAGGATTCATGGATCACTCGAGGGGATCCTCAAAGCCTCAACCTAGACCCGTCAGAGTAGTACCTGAGCCAGATCAACCTTCCTACTCGACAGGGTCGAGTTCCTTCCACCTCGAGAGAATGATGGGGATATTAGATCAGACATAGACTTCAAGATTCAATTTGTCATCTAAGTCATGTGTGGTCAATTTATTAGTCCTATAATGAAGTCCAAATTTTATGAGTCTTGTAATTAAGTGAGCTAGTTGGATTCACTAAGTCGGTGAAAGTTCCTTGTTAGTCCATTGAGTCCTGTTTATTAACTCAGTGAGTCCATGTTTATTTAGGCCTATTTGAGTCTTGTCAGTTAGGCCTTTTTGAGTCCATATAATTTTTATTTAAGAGAAGGACCTTTGGACCCATACTAAAGTCACCAACCCAGCATCTGAATTTCTTCATGCTGCCCAAGCCCTCCAGGAGATGGTGCCCAGCATACCAAGCCTTAGGCACCTCACTCAAAGCCCACAAGATTTAATGAAGAAATGCCACCGCAGATCCTATCCTTGGACCAACAGTCCAAGGCCCATAGTAGTGATGCCCCCAGCCCATCATGAAGTTGGCACCCCATATTTGACCCAGTCTAAGATACCCATAGGCTTTGACCCAGTCCAAGCCAGCAAGAATTTCATACTAGTCCAAGCACATGGAGAAAAGTCAAAGCTTCCAAGTCCAAGAAGGAGTTGATGTCCAAGTTCTATAAGGATTTCAATCTACCAATCTAGTCAAATTATGTACTCCTTATTCTACTTAACTTTATTCTCCTAATCCTATTCATATTGTATACTCTTAGTTTAACAGGGAAAGGGTTGGATGAATCTATAAATACCCACCCCCTCCCCCTTTTGTATCAATCTATTAATCATGAAATAAACTCTGGTGAAATTTTTTTTTGTGATAACTTGTGTTCCTCTTTGAAAGTGTGTGTGTAAACTTGAGTGTCCTAATTCCTCAAACCCTAGCCACCCAAAGCATCCTTCTTCCATGCCCTAAGACGGGCACCATCAGCCCTCCATGATCCAGACACCCAAGCTTCATCCAAAGCCCCAGCCCCTGCAACCTCTCTTCCGATCGATCTTCTTCTTTCCATCCTTTAGTATTTTTCTCATATTCTACATCACTAACCCCTGACATTTGTAGGATCCCTCCGGTGCCATGCCCTCTAGATGAATTATTCCTGCCCTCGAATGAAACTGACAAAAAGTCAGCAGATTAATGGGAAAGTGACGGATCAACCAGGCACTGATCTGAGCAGAGCGATCTCTTCCACATCAACTAGAAATTATTGCTTGGTATGCCAAACCTAATTCCATCTCTTTTGTTTGATTTCTTGAAGGTGAACATGCTCCTAATAGGCCTTCTTAGACCTAGGATCCTGATTTTCTTTTTTCTTTGATTAATCTAGCATGTGGGTAAGATGCTAATTGATACAGGATAACCCTAACCTAATCTTGTCTAGTTTCGAGAATCAAAACTATAAAAAATCTAAAAATATTTGCTTGCTTTAATATGATTTTCTTCATCTGTATCCCTTGCATATCATCTTGCATCATATTTGAATCCCGTCCCTCATCAACCACTCCTAATATACACCACTTGGGAGGGGTCAGTCGAGCCCAAGGGGGAATGAATCAATTCCTCTATAGGTTCTCCATGATGCAGCTTGCATTAATCTCGAAGGTCAAGGCTCACATTGATATAAGTGACACAAAACTAGTGAATTCAATTTATTACAAATGGACTCAAGTAACAGGACTCAATGAATTCAACTTATTACAAAACTTGGCTCACTTTGATATAAGTGACACAGAACTAGTAAATTACAAGACTCAGAATCCTATTACAGAACTTAGCAAAAATTGACCAACACATGACTTAGAGAACAAAGTGAAGCTGAAGTCTATGTCAGATCTGATGTCCCCATCATTCCAATCTCTAATTCATTTGTTGGGTAATCAGTCATTTGCAAGTTGAGACCATATAAATTGAGTCCTATAATGAAGTCTAATTTTGAGTCCGGTAATAAAGTGAGCAATTGAGTTCATTGAATCAGTTGTTGTCACTCATTTTAGTCCAATATGAGTCCTGTATTTTCCTACAAGACAAAAATCAAGAAGAGAGTCACCAGACCAAGAGATTTACCAGGCACTCCCCCAATCAGAACTGGATTCCATTCACCTGGACCACTACTCAGGCCTTCCCAGTAGTGGCAACTAAGTACTGGGCCCTTTCATGCTGCCAAGGCCATAAAAGAGCACCCCAGTCATGACATCAAGTGATGGAACCTCCCAAGACCAAGACCAAGAAGCCTTTGGCACCCAGCTCATGAAGAAGTGGCACCCTAGATTCCTAGCCTTAGTGCCCCAGCCCAAGGCCCATTCATGTTGGCGCCCCTCCCAGGCTTTGACTCAGTCCAAGATGCCCATGCTTTGACCCAGTCCAAGATACACAGGGTTTGACCAAGTCCAAGTAGATGTCTTCCAAGCCTAGCAAGGAGTCAAGGCCCTAGCCCAAAAAGGGTTTTCTTGGCCCTCAAGTTATGTTGACCAAGTCCAACAGGGTTACTTGGCCACAAGTTTTGTATTCCCAATTTGTATAGGAGTCTAGGAACCTGGGTGAATCAATAAATACCCACCCCGTCCGTTCTTGTAAATGATCAACTTTTTCATGAAATACAATTTGAGAGTTTTATATATTGATTTCTTCCCTCCGAAAGGAGTGGGTGTGAGGCTCGTTTTTTTTCTTCCTTGCAAACCCTAGCCCTAGGCCACCCACAACCTCTCCCCTCCAAAGAACCATAGCCACCCCATCCATACTCAAGATAACCTAAATGCCCACTTCCAAACCCCTTCGAGGCCGCCCCTCCTCTTTCATCTATGGCCGTGCAATTGCTTTCTTCTCCTAGCCCCAGTCACCAGGGCTTCTCTCTCCTCTATGATGCCCTTCTCTAGCATCCAGGTTCCCTCTTCATCAAGCCCCAGGCAGTCCTCCAAGGATCCAAGCATCCATCCTCCATCAAGCCTTCGATCAACCCGACGATCTCCTCCCGCTTCTCCTTCTCTTCCAATCTTCCATCTCATATTTTTCTCATCATCCTTGACACTAACAGTTGACATTTGTAGGATCCCTCCAGTGCCACACCCTCTGGATGAGGTATTCTTTGCCCCTGAATCAATCTAATAAAAAGCCAGCAGATCTATGGGAAAGCAAATTCTTCATCCAGGCGCTGATCCGAGTGGAGTGAACCCTTCTACGACATCCAAAGCTTCATTGCTTGGTATGTAGACCCCTTTCCTTCTCACTTTTTCTATTTTATTAAAGTTAAAGCATGTCCTAATATGATTTATTAGTCCTAGGATCCTAGTTTTCTTTTCTCTTTGATTGTCTAGCATGTGGGTAGGATACTAACTGATACAGGATAACCCTAACCTAATATTGGCTAGTTTCGGGAATTAAACTACAATAAAATCTGAAAAATACTACTTCTTTAATCTAGTTTGTCTTCATATTAATCCATTGCATATCATCCTACATCATGTTAGAATCATGTCCCTCATCAATTTTGGTGTCAGAGCAGGATTGGGCATGTTCTTGCATAGTAGGTAAAATTTTTGCATCCTGAAATCTGCAATAATAGTATAAACATAGGGCTGTTCACCCATAAAAAACATTTTTGTTTTTTTCTAATTTTACAGTAATTAGTCTCTATTTAATCCTCTATTTTTCTGTGTTTTTTTAAAAAAATTTTTAGATTTAAAAATAATAAAAAAAATCGGTAAAACAAAACCCAAACAAAAAAATTGCTTTCTGAAATCTGCGTAGTAGTCAAAACTTAGGTCCAGTTCTCCATCATAACCTTACTATTTTTTTCCTGATTTTTGAAATGATTATTCTATTTAGTCCTTTGTTTTTTGGTAATTTTCTTTATTTTCTTTTGATATGAAAACAGAACCAAAATATGCATGAAACCGAAACCCTATTTGCTGAAATTCTGCATGCTTAGATTAGGGCTAACTTAACTTACATCCAAACCACCCCAAACCCAAGACAATTTTGTTTGCTCACCTAAACAACTTGGAATTAAGTCTACCACCTCATAAAAGAAAAAAAAAAAAATTCTCTATTTTTTTGATTTTAGATTGCATTAAGGTTCATCGAGTGTGCATCATATTGCATTAATCTAATCTAAGGGCACTCTATTCTATCAGATCAGGATAGGATTTCATCACCTGTCCTGGCCTGAAACAATCACCCTTATACGAACCCAAGCCTAATTAAAATTAACTAGAAACCAAATTGCTCTAGGGACACTAACAGGTTGGGTCCGAGTCTAGTGGGGAAAACTAGTGCACTCAACCCTCCACTTATTACTGGAAGCTGGTGTCTAAGGATAGAGGTCCAAAGGCAAATGCCCTAAGTGGACTGGTGGTTTTTAATTAGGAACCTATTGCAAGTAGGGGGGGCCTCCACCACCCCACCTCTTACCTGGTTAGTGGAAGGATTAAGTATTGAGTAGGGTGTAAGTTGAGTTGACTCACTCTACTTGGACTCTAGGTCTAGCCAACCTTAGAACGTACAACTCTTGTGTGCTTGATTGCATAACCTTAGATTAGGAGCTCCAATACCAGTAGTCTCAACCCAACCCGGTTCAACCATGGAACCCACTATTGAAACCTTCCTTAGGACCATGAATGAGTAGATTGTCCAAATGAGCAATAGGCTTGACAAAATGGGCCATAAGTAAAAACAAATGGCTATAGGTTGACCAGATAGGAGACCATTTAGGAAACCTAGAAAGAACCCGTAAGACAAGTACTGAGCCTGACCTTAGGACCCCATATCCCACACCTCCCAACCCTAAGAGAGCCCAACACCCAAACCCATTCTTGGAGCCCAACCATAGGAGAGCCCCATACTCTGATCCATTCCTGGAACCCAACCCCTAGGAGAGCCCCATACCCTCACCCAATCTGGGAGTCTAATCATAGGAGACCCAATCATGATTTCATAGACCAAGCACCAACTTTTGATGGCTATTTTGATCCTTAGACCTACATAGATTGGGAAGGAGACATGGAACAATATTTTGAATGGTATGAGATGAGTGAGTGATGGGGACATCAAATCAGATATATAATTTAAGCTTCACTTTGTTCTCTAAGTCATGTGTGGTGAATTTTGCTAAGTCCTGTAATAAGATTCTGAGTCTTGTAATTCACTAGTTCTGTGTCACTTATCTCAAAGTGAGCCAAGTTTTGTAATAAGTTGAATTCATTGAGTCCTGTTACTTGAGTCCATTTGTAAGTTGAGTTTACTTGAGTCCTATAATTTTCAAGTACAAAAGGAGAGGATCCCCAGACCAAGAGTTTTATAAGGCCTCACCTAGGGGCTAGAGACCTTGCAACTGAACCCTACTGGACCTTTCATGCCGCCTAAGCCCATGGAGCCTACACACTTGAAGATATTAGGCGCCCCATAAGATATTCCTTTCCCCAGGCCCCCAGCCCAAAAGCTCATGAAGAAGTGGCACCCAAGATCCCTAGCCTTGGTGCCCCAGTATAAGTTCCGTAGCAATTGGGGCCCACCCGAGCCCATTCATGTTGGCGTCCCCCTAGGCCTTTGACTAGTCAAAGAAAGTATTATCCCAGCCCAACAAGGAGTGAAGCAGTCCAAGCCCAAGAGGAGACCCTTTGACCAACTCCAAGGAGGCCCAAGAGAAGACCAGGTCAAAAGAGAATATTCTTCTCCCAAGTAAACAAGGAATTATAATCCTCTTCCTATCAAAATTTATAATCCTCATCCTACTCAAACCTTGTAATCCAATCCTAACAAGGAGAGGAATCCAATCCTAACAAGGAAAGGACCTGGGTGAAGTAATAAATACCCACCCCCTCCCCCGCTTGTAAAATAATCTATTTTCATGAATTAAAACTTTGGTAAATTTTTCTTATGACAATTTGTGTTCTTTGGAAGTGTGTGTGAGACTTGTTCCTTTTTCTTCTTACTAAACCCTAGTCATTGCCCATCCAAGCAAAGCCCTAAGACACCCACCATCAGCCCTCTAAGATCCAGATGCCCAAAGCTTCAAAAGCCGCCAGCCCCTGCAACCTGTCTTCCGCTCGATCTTCTTCTTTCCATCCTGTTTAGTATTTTTCTCATATTCTACATCACTAACCCTTGATGTTTGCAGGATCCCTCTAGTACCATGCTCTTTGGATGAATTCTTCTTTTTCCCGAACCAATCTGATAAAAAATTTACTGATTCATGAGAAAGTGACTGGGACATCCAGGCATCGATCTGAGCGGAGCGATCTCTTCTATAGCAACTAGAAATCATTGACTGGCATGATAAACCTAATTCCTTTTTCATTATTTTTGATTTCTTGAAGATCGAACATGCTCCTAATAGGCCTTCTTAGACCTAGGATCCTGATTTTCTTCTCTCTTGATTAATCAAGTATGAGGGTAGATACTAATTGATACAGGATAACCCTAACCTAATCTAGGCTAGATTTGGAAATCAAAACCATATAAAATCCAAAAAATATTTGCTTGCTTTAATCTGATTTTCTTCATCTTCATCCCTTGCATATCATCCTGCATCATATTAGAATCCATCCCACATCAATTTTGGTATCAAAACGGGATTAGGGCATATTCTTGCATCGTAGTTTAGATTTCTGCATCCTGAATTCTTCATAACTCCTCAAAACATAGGAATATTTCCACTATCAAACATTTTTTTGATTTCATGATGAATATCCTATGTTTTGTCCTCTATTTTTCTATTATTTGTTTGGAGTTTTTTAGGTCCAAAAATATACAAAAAGATAGTAAAAATAAAACCCTAACAAAAATCTGCATCTTGTCATTGCATTAGGGGTCTGATTTTGGTCTGATTCACCATCTTAAGTATTTTATTTTCTCTAAAATTTGCATCACGTCATCTCTGTTGAGTTCTCTGTTTATTGATATTTTTATTAGATTTTACAGAACCTAAAATTACAAAATAAATTGGCATCCTGGAAACCCTAACCAGATTTCTGTGTCTTCCTGCACGCAGTTAGAACCCTAGGTTTTACATCATCATACTATTTTTGTTTTGCATTAAACTGGTAGGAAGAATCCTCACATGCCCTTCTCTGTTCTGAAGATTTTTTAAAATTTTCTGTATTTAAATCCATGATAATTTTTGCATCAAATCTGAATAAAAAAAATTTTCAATTTCTGTTAATTCTGCATACTTGACTAACCAACCTAACTTACATCCAAACCCCCCCAACCCAAGCCAATTCTGTTTGCTCACTTAACCAACTAAAATTTAAATTGCCACCTCATAAAAAGAGACAAAAATTTTTTATTTTCTATTTTGTTTTAGATTGCATCAGGTTTCATTATGTGTTCATCATTTGCATTAAACTAATCTTAAGGGCACTCTCTATATCTCAGATCAGGGCGGGATTTCATTATCTATCCTAGGTCTAAAACAACCACCTTGCATCCATACCCAAACCTTAATTAAAATCAACTAGTAACCTATTTTGCTCTAGTGAGCTAGGGACACCAACAAGTTGGGTTCGAGTCTAGTGAGGGAACTAGTGCACCTAACCCATCACCTATTACTGAAAGCTGGTGTCTTAGGCTAGAGGTCCAGTGGAAAACACCCTAAGGACTGGTTGTTTTCAATTAGAACCTTGTCACAGGCAGGGGGAGCCTCCCACCACCCCACCTCTTACCTGGCCAATGGAAGGATTAGGTGCTGTGTTGAGTGTAAGTTGAGTTAACTCATTAGGTTTTGGCTCTTGGTCTAGCAAACCCTAGTACATGTTAGCCTTTGCGTGCTTGACTGCAACATAAATACCTTGATTGATTGTTTACATGACCCCTAGGTTAGAAGCCTAATATCAATAGTCTCAACCCAACCCTGTCAACCATGAAGCCCAATTTTGAGACTCTCATGAAGGCCACGAGTGACCAGATTATCACCCAAGTGACCACCCAGATGAACCAGATGAATGCCCAATTGACCACCCAGATGAACCAATGGACTACTCAAATGAATCACGGATTTGACCAATTGACCCAATCCTATACCCAAACCTACTAAAGGCTTGACCCCTTAACTAATAGTTTTGACCAAGTTGGGAACCAATTGGGAGATCTAGGGAAAACCCCTAAGCCTCATACAAGACCTAAACCTGAGCCTGACCTTAGGACCCGTGCTGAGCTCAACCCTAAGGGAACCTCATACCATGACCCATACTTGCAGCCCAACCCTAGGAGAGCCCACACCCTGAACCAATCTAGGATTGTAGTGCAAGGAAACCTAATTATGACTTCATAGACAAAGATTTTGATTTTGAGGATTATCTTGATTGGGAAGGAGGCATAGCTTTGTATTTTTGAGAGAGTGACTAGACAAAAAGGGTTGGTCCCCATAGCCACATTGAAGGCCATGGTAAATAGACATAGAGAGAAGTACCCTTCACTGCACCCTGCATAAGTTTTGCTTGAACCTAGATCCTGTGCACCCCGACCCTATGACCCTAACTCCTATGAACCTAGGTCTTATGAATCTAGATCATATGAACCCAGGTCTTATGAATCCAGATCCAATGAACCCATAACCCCAAGGTATCATCCTAGTACCAGTCAGGTTTCTTCTAGTTAGCCTGAATCCCATAGGATCAGTACCCCTAGATATGAGCCTAGTATTAGTTAAGAACCCCTTAGTCGACCCACCCCAGCCATCCCAGACACTAGCTAATTTTTCCTTAGCCAAACCCCTCCTACCCCCACTGGTTCACAAGAATGATATGAAGAGGAAGTGTATGAAGATGATGTGAGCTTAGTGGACGAGTATGAGGAAGAAGAAGAGTTACCTATAGATGACCTAGAATTAGTTGACCTATCAGATACCCAAGTAGAAGCCAACCTAGAATTGGCTGACCCTGACCATATCCCAATTGAAGCCAATCTAGAGTTAGCTAACCCTGACCACACCAAGCTATAGTGGAAGACCAGTTAGAGAAAGAGAATCCTAATACTACTATTAGAATCTTACCTGAGGAGCCACTAAAAGAAAGCCAATTATAGAGTCCAATCTTGAATTTCATGAACCAGAAGAGTTTATTAAGGACTTGATCTCTTTAAACCAGTACCCTCAGGATATAGTCACTCCTTTGACTCCATTGATCTATTCCTTGAGATTAGTGACCAATTCTTCCATTATGCAAACACTATAGGTATACACCAACCCCATAAGGTTAACCTTATCAGTCTAAGACTCATCCCTGAAACCCTTCTTGTATTTCTACTCTTTCTGATTAACCTTGAACCATCTTCTTATTTCTTACCTTGCCAAACTAACCCTGAACCCACCTCTTATTTTCTACCCTTTCCTGGGACTTCTTATATCTTTCTCACTATTAGATTGCATTTTGTTGATGTTTGCATACTGCATTCATTCATTGAGCATGTCAAGTTTGCATCTTACTTTGGAGGACCTTATGGAATCTAGTAAGAGTTCATGCACCATTTTCTTCTGCATGTCACCCACCTGACCAAAGGGTCAAACCCATGGTTATAGTTAGGATTTAGTCTTTTGTTTGCCTGTATTAGGTGTTTTGCCTGCATGTCGTTAGTCTGCGTCGTTTGCACTGCATGATTAAAGATTTGCATGAGGAATTAATCATCAAATTAATGTAAGCAATGATTTTTATAAAACATGGTTAATTCCTAAAATGAGTCTAAGAGTTTGCTAGGAAATCTTGTGATGATTAGGCTACATACCCATAAAGCTGGATCCATCAAAGTGATAAAGAAAGTTGGACCTAGTGCCTGAGTTATCTAATAAGGAATTAAGCTCAAACTTCAATATCTCAAACTTAGTTGAGTATAGGGAGCCAGCAATGATACCTAGTGAGTTTGAGCCTAATCCTTTTCTTTGAGAGCGAATAGAACCCTGAGTGTCCACCATCAAATTAGCCTATGAGAAGAATGATTGAGCGTATCCTGGATGACAAAGCCACTAGTACCCAAATCAAAGGCTACCATGTCACTTGGTTGTCTTCAAGGTCGACAGAGATCTGAGGATTTGTGGATCACTCGAGAGAATCCGCAATGCCTCAACCCAAACCCATCAGAGTAGTACCGGAGCCAGATCGACCTTCTTACTCGACAGGGTCGAGTTCCTTCTATCCTGAGAGAATTGATGAGGATATCAGATTAGACATAGACTTCAAGCTTCACTTGTTCTCTAAGTCATTTGTTGGTCAATTTTTGCTAAGCCTGTAATAGGATTTTGAGTCTTGTAATTCACTAGTTCTGTTTCACTTATATCAAAGTGAGCCAAGTTTTGTAATAAGTTGAATTCATTGAGTCCTATTACCAGAGTCCATTTGTAAGTTGAGTTTACTTGAGTCCTATAATTTTCAAGTACAAGAGGATAAGATCCCTAGAACAAGAGTTTTATAAGGCCTCACCCAAGAGCTGGAGACCTTGCAATTGTAACCTACTGGACCTTTCATGCACCCAAGCCCATGGAGCCTACACACTTGAAGATACCAGGCACCCCATGGAATATTCCTTCACCCAGATGCCCCAGCCTAGAAGCTCATGAAGAAGTGTCACCCTAGATCCCTAGCCTTGGCACCCCAGTCCAAGGCCCATAGCGGTTGGTGCACCTCCCTGGCCCATTCATGTTGGCACCCCCAGGCCTTTGACCAGTCAAAGAAGGTGTCATCCCAGCCCAACAAGGAGTGAAGCAGTCCAAGCCCAAGGGGAGACCCTTTGACCAACTCCAAGGAGGCCCAAGAGAAGACCAGGTCAAAAGAAAATATTCTTCTCCCAAGTAAACAAGGAATTGTAATCCTCTTCCTATCAAAATTTGTAATCTCTTCATACTCAAACTTTGTAATGCAATCCTAACAAGGAGAGGAATCGAATCCTAATAAGGAGAGGACCTGGGTGAAGCCATAAATACCCACCCCCTCCCCCTCTTGTAAAATAATCTCTTTTCAAGAATTAAAACTCTGGTGAATTTTTTTTGTAACAATTTGTGTTCTTTGGAAGTGTTGTGAGACTTGTTCCTTTTTCTTCTTACTAAACCCTAGCCATTGTCCATCCAAGCAAGAGCCCTAAGACGCCCACCATCAGCTCTCCAAGATCAAGATGCCCAAAGCTTCATCAAAAGCCACCAGCCCCTGCAACCTCTCTTCCACCCTATCTTCTTCTTTCCATCCTGTTTAGTATTTTTCTCATATTCTATATCACTAACCCTTGATGTTTGCAGGATCCCTCCAGTACCATGCCCTCTAGATGAATTTTTCTTTGCCCCTGAACCAATCTAATAAAAAGTTGGTAGATTCGTGATAAAGTGATCGGGACATCTAGGTGCCGATTTGAGTGGAGCGATCTTTTCTACAACAACTAGAAATCATTTCCTGGTATGATAAACCTAATTCCCTTCTCATTTTTTCTAATTTCTTGAAGATTGAACATGCTCCTAATAGGCCTTCTTGGACCTAGGATCCTGATTTTCTTTTCTCTTTGATTAATCTAGCATATGGGTAGGATGCTAATTGATACAGGATAACCCTAACCTAATCTAGGCTAGTTTCGGGAATCAAAACCATAAAAAATCCAAAATATTAGATTGCTTTAATATGATTTTCTTCATCTTCATCCCTTGCATATCATCCAGTATCATATTAGAATCCTGTCCCACAACAGTGAGGAGAGGAAGTGAAAATTTGCAAAACTAAGGTTAGTCTACCAGGCTAGGCCATATTGGTAGAATGTTGAGCGCATAATCAAACAACGAGAAGAACTTCCCAAAGTCACTTGGAGAGCCATGAAGCTGAAACTTAGGGAAGAATACCATCCTGCATCCTACCGTCAGAGACTCCTAGACCACTGGAAAAGGTTAAGTCAAAGAAATAGGACTGTATTAGAATACATAGCCATGTTTGATGAGTGTACCACAAGGTGTAGCATAGACGAGCCTGAATCAGTGACCCTATCTAGGTTTAGGGCTGGACTTCGAGATGACATCCAAGAGAGATGTGTTTGAGGAAGGTCAATAATCATAAGCAAGCCTACTAGATAGCTAGATCCAATGATCCAGATTCTATGCACCCAAATCCTATGAACCTAGCTCCTATGGACCCAAATCCTCTGAACCCAGATCATCTGAACCCATGTCCTATGAGCTTAAGGAACCCATAACTCATAGGTCAAACCATATCCTATGAGCCCAAGGGACCCATAACCCTAGTTGACCTGAACCCTATAGGACTAGTACCCCTAGATATTAGCCAAGTATTAGTCAGGTTTTCCCTAGTCGACCTGAACCCCATAGGATTAGTTTCCCTAAATATGAGGCTAGTATTAGTCCACTTCCCCTTAGCCGAACCTCTCTTACCATCGCATTGGTTCACAAGGATGGCATTCAAGTGGAAGTGTATGAGGCTGATGTGAACTTAGTGGATGAGTATGAGGGACAAGAAGATGAGTTACATATGGCTGACCCAAAATTAGCTGACCCTGACCATACCTAGACCGAAGCCAACCTAGAATTAGTTGACCCTGACCCTACCCAGACTGAAGCCAACCTAGAGTTAGTTGACCCAGACCACACCCAGACTGAAGCTGTAGTGTAAGAACAGTTAAAGGAAGAGAACACAAATAGTGATATTAGAGCCTTACCTAAGGAAACGCTAGAAGAGAACCCAATTGTAGAGCCTAGTCCTAAAATTCAAGAACCAAGGGAAATCAATGAGGACTTGGCTTATTTTATCCAATACTTTTAGGATGAATCCCCTCCTATAGTCCCCATTGAAGATCTCTTCCCTAAAATTAGTGATCCATTCTTCCATAAGTTAGACCTTGTAGATATACCTCAACCCTGTAAGGTCAACCTCATTAGTCTAGGACTAATCCCTGAAACCCCTTCTTACATCCTACTCTATTTGACCAACCCGGACCCTTTTTTCTACCTACCAGGCTAACCCTGAATCCATCTCTTATTTTTTACCCTTTCCTAAGGCTTCTCATATTTCTCTAACCATTAGATTGCATTTTATGGAAGTTAGCATGTTGCATACATTCATTGTGCATGTTAGGTTTGCATGTATTTCTGGCATACCCTATGGCATTTAGTAGGAGTCCATGCACCATTCTCATATGCATATCACCAACCTGACCAAGGGACAAACCTAGTTGTAGTTTAGGGTTTAGTCAAGTCTGCATATCAATAAGTGTTGGCATGAGTCATTTGCCTGTATTAGGTGTTATGAGTCTTTGCACTACATGATTAGAAATATGCATAAGGAATTAATCATAAGATTAATGTGAGCAATGTTTTTATAAAAATATGGTTAATTCTTGAAAAGAGTCCAAGAGTTTGCTAGGAAAATCTTGTGATGATTAGGCTACATACCCGTAGAGCTAGATCCATCAAAGTGATAAAAAAACTTAGACCTAGTGCCTGATTTACCACCTAATTAGGCATTAATCTCAACCTTTAATATCTTAGACTTAGTTGAGTATAGGGAGCCAGCAATGATACCCAGTGAGCTGATTGAGCCTGACCCATTTTTCGAGAGCGAACCCAACCCTAAGTGTCCACCATCAAATTAGCATATGAGAAAAACAAGATTGAGCGTATCTTGGATGACTAAGCCACTAGTACCCGGATCAAAGGCTACCACATCACTTGGTTCGTTGGCAAGGTCGACCGAGATCTAAGGTTTCATAGATCACTCGAGAGGATCCGCAACACTTCAACCCAAACCCACTAGAACCAGATTGACTTTTACTCGACATGGTCGAGTTCCTCCCACCCCAAGAGAATTGATGAGGACATCAAGAGCAGACCAAAATTTCAATGTTCCAATCTCTAATTCATGTGTTGGGTAATCAGTTATTTGCAAGTTGAGTCCATCATGGTAAATTTAGTCCTGTAATGAAGTTTATTTTGAGTCCTGTAATAAAGTGAGCCAATTGAGTTCACTAAGTCAATTGTAGTCCCTTGTTTTAGTCCAATATGAGTCCTGTAATTTCCTACAAGATAAGAACCAAGAGGAGAGTCACCAAACCAGGAAAGTCACCAGGCCCTACCCCAATCAGAACTAGATAGCATGCACCTGGACCCCTACTCAGGCCTCCCCAACAGTGGAGACCAAGTACCTGGGCCTTTTCATGCTGCCAAGCACATAAGAGAGCACCCTAGTCCAAACATCAAGTGATGGCACTTCCCAAGCCCAGGACCTAGAATGATGCGGGACTATATATGCATGCTAATTATTTTTCTATTATTAGGTGATAAGTATGAGTTTATATCCTAAATTTAGAGCCAAGGAACTAAGCAAAGAATTCTATAGAAAATTTAGAAGCACAGGCATGCAGAAATAAATCCAAAAGTGAAGAAACAAGACCATCGAGACTAAGAAGCCCCGGTAAGGCTAGCTCTTTTGCAATACCACTACCTGATGAGTCAACGGGGTGTACTTGGTGGAGATTTGAAGATCAACCATGAAGAGTTCACTCTACGCTCTCAGATGTGGCCTAAAAAATCAAGTTTGAGACCCTACAGATCCACGGCTTTCGATCCACTAACCCGAAAGCTAGTCGGATGGAATCCTGGATTCATGAACTCTGAGGGACCTGCAAAACACCTATCAAGGGTTAAAAAAACAAGGAAGAAATGTGTTAGATGGCTGAAAGAAGAAGGTAAGGAAGAGGATTGGAGGTGAGCGGCCAAGAGGTGGAGTAGGTTGGTGGCTAGGGTTTCTTGGATGCTTGGAGGTAGGGCACAAAAAACATGGAGCAGTGAAGGGATCACACAGATACCCTTAGGAGGACAATCACATAGCAATTGGAGAAGAACTCAAGAAATTTTCATCATTGATCATCAACAAAAATACATGAGAAGTAGGTCCTTTATATAGACTTACAAAACTTGGGCCATAAGAAAGGGTATACAAGTAAATCCCTAGGTATCCTTTTCCCACAGAAACCCTAGCTTAAATACATAGAAATTTCTTCTCCCAAATAAACTGGTACTCTTTCTCTCTCTCTCATTGTTGTGGTCGGCCAAGGGGGTGACCCTATGGTTGCCGACCAAGGGTGGTGACCATAAGGGTGGGGCACTGATTTTCATGAAGGGCCTGGGCTTTGGGTGACCTACTTCAGTCCTGGGCAGGCTTTAGGGTTTCTTCGGATGTCCCTCTCCCCGGCAGGCTGGTGTTGTGATGATCTCAAGGTCCTTCTCATGTGATCCAATGTGGCACATTCAGATATGACTGGGACTCCATGATGTTGTCAAATTCTAACTTTGGCTGGGTTCATTGAGTCTTCTTTTTACAAAATGGACTGGACTTAATATAAAACTTAAAAGGTTCAACATGAGCAGACTCGTGACTCAACTGAACTTGATTTAACTAAACTTGACTCAACTGAACTAACCATATCCAAAACCCTAATGGTATGGATCAAATTCCAAATACAGGACTCAATTGATGAAAGGCCCAAAACAGGACTCAGGGGCCAAAAAAAAAATGGACTATGCCCTTATTACAAAATTGGACTCAAACACTCACTGTACTCAAATACTCACTGGACTCAAATACTGAAAACACTACTCAGATACCACAGAGGGTTAAGAAGCCTCTACCTTATTTTCGTGCCTCTGGTGTCCGCACCATAAAAGCCTTTGGTGCCCAGCTCATGAAGAAGTGGCACCCCATATTCCTAGCCTTGGCACCCCAGCCAAGGGCCATTCATGTTGGCACCCCTCCCAGGCTTGACTCAGTCCAAGATGCCTAAGCTTTGACCCAGTCCAAGATGCCCAGGGTTTGACCAAGTCCAAGCAGATGTCTTCCAAGCCCAGCAAGGAGTCAAGGCCCTAGCCCAAAAAGGGTTTTATTGGCCCTCAAATTATGTTGACCAAGTCCAACAGGGTTACTTGCCCACAAGTTTTGTACACCTAGTCTGTATAGGAGTCCAGGGACTTCGGTGAATATATAAACACCAACCCTCTCCCCTCTTGTAAATTATCAACTTTTCATGAAATACAATTGAGAGTTTTATATATTGCTTTCTTGCCTCCGAAAGGAGTGGGTGTTAGACCCATTTTTTTCTTGCTTGCAAACCCTAGCCCTAGGCTGCCTAACACCTCTCCCCTCCAACAAATCCTAGCCACCCTATCCATACTCAAGAAAACCAAGATGGCCACTTCCAACACCCTTCTAGGCCACCCATGCTCTCTCATCTATGGCCACCAATTGCTTTCTTCCTCCTAGTCCCAGCCACTAGGGCTTCTCTCTCCTCTATGATGCCCTTCTCCAGCATCAGGTGCCTCTTCATCAAGCCCCAGGCAGTCCTCCAAGGATCCAGGCATCCATCCTCCATCAAGCCTTCAATCAGCCCCGACGATCCTCCTGCTTCTTCTCTTCCAATCTTCCATCTCATATTTTTCTCATCATCCTTGACACTAATTGTTGACATTTGCAGGATCCCTCCAGTGCCACGCCCTCTGGATGAGGTCTTCTTTGCCCCTGAATCGATTTGATAAAAAGCTGGCGGATCAATAAGAAAGTGACTTCTTCGTCCAGGCACCAATCTGAGTGGAGTGAACCTTCTACGACATCCAGAGCATCATTCTAGGTATGTAGACCCCTTCCCTTCTCACTTTTTCTATTTTATTGAAGTAAAGCATGTCCTAAAAAGATTTCTTAGTCCTAGGATCCTAGTTTTCTTTTTGTCTTTGATTGTTTCTAGCATGTAGGTAGGATACTAACTGATACAGGATAACTCTAACCTAATCTTGGCTAGTTTCGGGAATTAAACTATAATAAAATATGAAAATACTTACTTCTTAATCTAGTTTGTCTTCATGTTCATCCCTTGCATATCATCCTGCGTCATGTTAGAATCTCGTCCCTCATCAGGGATGTTGGAGGCAATCCTTGGAAGCTTGGAGGCATGCTAAGCAGGTCCTGGAGGTATTCCAGGGGTTTCCTAGAGGTGTCCTAGGGAAGGTAACCAAGTTGGGAGGTAAATATCCCAAGGCCCCCTTTGAGTCATGTTGGGTCAGGGGGTTTGATCCAAGGATTAGTGTTTTCATATGAGCTTATTGGAGGGAGTTTTTTTTTAGAGATTGTAACATAAACCAATTGGGTTATGGGGTTAGGTCCAGGTTTGTTAAGTTGGTTAGGAGGTTAGCCAGTTGGTGTTAGTTGGTTAGTTGTAACCAATTAGGAAGCCAACCATGTGGGGTATTCTAATCAGTTTGGTTTGGAGAGAGGGCCGACCGTGTGGAGTGTGGAGGAGTCCGTGAGGAGGACTGATGTAGGAAATTCAGGAGCAGACTAGGATTTCAAGGTTCCAATTTCTAATTCATGTGTTGGGTCATCAGTCAGTATTTGTAAGTTGAGTCCATTAGGGCAAATTGAGTCCATTAAGTCCTTTAATAAAGTTAGTCCATCAGCTGAGTCCTATTACTTGAGCCTTTGTTCAGGCAAAGTGTAAGTGAGTAAGTCCACTTGTCCAATTTAGTGAGTTTACTTGAGTCCTGTAAGTCCTTCATTCAAGTTCAGTCCAATGAGTCTTGAAACTTTTAAGTACAAGAGGAGAATCATCAGACTAGGGGATTTGCTAAGCCCCCACCCAGGAGCTGGATTCTGAGCCTACTCAAGCTGCCCCAGTCCAAACACCTAGGCCCTTCAGCCGCCCAAGCCCATGGCGCCCCACATGAAGATTCCCCTTGGCACCCCATAAAAATATTCTTCCTTAGCGCCCAAGCCTAGAGGCCCATTCATGGTTGGCGCCCCATCCAGCCAAACAAGGTTGGCGCCCAGGTCCAAGCCCACCAAGGAGTGGAAAAGTCAAACCTCCAAGCCCATGAGGAGACCAAGTTCCAGGAGGAAGAGGCTTTCCCAGTTTAATAAGGAGTTGTAATTCTTTTTCTATTCAAATTTTGTAATTCTTTTCTATTCAAATTTTATACTCCAATCCTAAGAAGGAGAAAACCTGGGTGAGCCTATAAATACCCACCCCCTCTCCTCTTGTAATCAATCTCTTTTTCATGAATACAACTCGAAGTTATTCTGTCAAATTGTTTCCTCCAGATTGCAGTGGATGTGAGACCCGTGTGCCCTGTTCTTGTGAGCAAACCCTAGCCGCCAGCTTTCCTTTCTCTTCCACTAAGCGCTAGTCATCCACCATCCGAGCAAAGCCCTAAGACACCCCAACTTCCTCCAAGCCAGGTGTCCTCCTTTAACTGGCTGCCGGCCAGCCCGGAGATTCCTTCCATCCCTCTATTCTTCTTTCTTCCAATTACATATTTTCTCATCTCTATAAACCTAACCTTTGATATATGCAGGATCCCTCCAGTGCCACACCTCTGGATGAGATCTTCTTTCCTCCAAAATTGATCTAATAAAAAGTCAACGGTTCCGTGGGAAAGTGACTCGATCATCTAGGTACCGATCTAAGTAGAGCAATCTCTTCCCTGGCATCAACAAAGTCATTGCTAGGTATGTAGAACCTTCCCTTTATTTTTTCTATTTTATTGAAGTTTAGAGTATGTCCTATAGGTGTTTCTTAACCCTAGGATCCTTAGTTTTTTTTTATTTCTTTGATAGTTTCTAGCATGTGGGCAGGATTCTAACCATTACTAGAAAAACCCAACCTAGTCTTGACCAGTTTCAAGAATTTAATCATAATAAAAATATGAAATTAATTTGCTACATATTTTATGTTCTCCCCTATATCCTCATCATGCATCTTGTTAGGATCTCGTCCCTCATCAGGACTTCTCACAACCATGAGAAGACCATGAGTCTTGGAGAGCGCCCCCTTGGGGCGAGACCACATGAAGGATTTACCACATGGGGACTTGGCCGTGAGAACCTACATGAGGGAGTTCGCAGGTGGAGACCTCTTGGGTTTCAAGGTGGCCATGGTGTAGGGCTTCAGAGAGGCGCACGTGAGGGAGATATCACATAGAGGGCTTGGACAATAGGGTGTTCCACGGAATTTGGAGGAGGGATCCTGCATGAGGGAGTCTGTAGTTGGAGCTTCTTCTCGGGTTTCAGAGAGGAAGGGATGCATGTTGAGGTTTTATCCATGCATGGCCATATGTGAGTTCTTGGGGTGTGAGGCTTGCAAGAGAGAAGATGTGTGGATGATGGTGAGAAGCTTCTGGGATTTCAGGAGGGGTGCCACGGGTTTGTCTTGTCTTGTAACAAGGTTCTTCTCCAAAGGAATATAATCTCTTTTTTTCTCCAACATGCATCTCATTTGTATATCTTCTTTGTTGCATGATATAAATCCAAGAATAGGTTATTTCTGATTCTTGATCAAGAAAGTTGGTTCTTGATCTTTCCCTCACTATTTATGCTACATAGGCACTGATCCAGATTCCCAGCAAGTGGTGTCAGTGCCTTGAAAATGTTCTTGATCTTTCCCTCGCTATTTATGCTGCGTAGGCACTGATCCGGATTCCCAGCAAGTGGTGTCAGTGCCTAGAAATTCTCAACAATTGGTATCAGTATGGGATATGAGCATTGGGAAAGGAGATTCAAGGAATAATAAAGGAGCTGTACATGAGTGTGGTATCCCATGTGGATGGAGAAGAGGTCTGACATTGGTGTTAGGTTGCATAGATGTCGGGCGTACTGTGAAAGCACAGGCTAGTGTTGCAGTCACGGGGACTGAGCAGGAAGATATTAGTTCGAGGTCAGGAGTGCGGTTGAGCATGAGTCTCATGAAATTTAGAGCATGGGTTGATGTTCCAGCTATGGAGACGAGGTGGCTTTGATGGGAAGATGTCAGTTTTGGAGATAGCAGGAAGGGTGCAGATGGTCATGCAGAGCTTGTCAGGAATGGCAAAAAGAAAAACCCGAATTTCTTAGGTTCATTGCTAGGTCAAAGGAAGAGTTAGGATGAGCTCTTATTTTGAAGGAGCCTGCGGGGATGCAGTGTATCTAAAATGGTCTTGGAGAGGTTCGCAGGTTGTGAAAGGTCTGAGGAGGCAGCGATGGAGTACGAGATTCAGGTGCAGGCTCAGTAGGGTAGCATTGAGTGGCTGGCCTTGGGATTTTTTTATGGCATCAGGAGGACTTCAATTTTAGGTGGGCACCGGGGAGGAGAGGTGGCTTCACGGGTAGAGTAGGATTCATCACAAGTTCAGAGCGGGAGGTGCAGGGATAGTGGCCATATCCTATCACGAGTACCAGGGGTGCACTTAGCCGAGTGGAGCAGAGAGTGTGTAAAGATTGGCATGGTTCTGAGGAGATGGTATCAGGTAGAGCTCCAGTTATAGCGAGTGCTGGCAAGATCGCTGTGATCTCTCCAAGGAAGTCCAAGAAAAAGTCTGATGTAGCTGCCAAGCAAAAGGAAGGCTACAATCATGGTGCAAGGATACAAGCAATGGTCTTCAACTTTGGGAAGCAGTCATCCCAATGGCCTCCAAGTGAATTCTATTGTTGAAGGGTGTTGATAGAGGCAAGGATTTCTACACAAGGGGCTGTCATGACATGCAGTTACAGCAGGATTGTGCAGGAGGATATTGCCAAGTTTGTCAAGGCTTGGTGACACCAATGTGGAGACTGTAGGTTTTGCATGGTGCTCCTAAGCCTTGGAGAGTCTTGGAAGGCCATGGCAGGAATGCTGGAGGCGATCCCTAGGAGCTTGAAGGTGTGCCAAGCGGGTCTTGGAGGTATTCCAAGAAATTCCTGGAGGTATTCCAGGGAAGGTAACCAAGTTAGAGAGGTAAATATCCCGAAAGCCCTTTGAGTCATGTTGGGTCAGGGGGTTTGATCCAAGGATTAGTATTTTCATATGAGCTAATTAAAGGGAGTTTTTTTTAGAGATTGTAACATAACCCAATTAGGTTATGGGGTGGGTCTAGGTTGTTAAGTTGGTTAGGAGGTTAGCCAATTAGTTGGTTATAACCAATTAAGAAGTCTAACCATGTGAGGTGTTCTAACCAGTTTGTTATTGGTCCATCCAAGTCCTAACCAACTATGTGATTGAGTCCTAACATGACCAAGAAGTTGTTAGCCCAATTAGTCCAAGATCAAGAAGCCCAAGAAGACTGGTTCATCGCCCCATGTACTATTTAATTAAGGGGGCATGCAGTTTGGAGTTATAAGAGACCAGTGAGGCTTCTCACTTCAAAGGACCAACAATTTCTTGGAGAGGCTAAGCGTGATGCTTGGAGAATGCCTTATGGGCTTGACCATCATGAGGAGCTTCTTGAGGTGGTCTCTCAGTTTAGAGAGAGGACGACTGTGTGGAGCGTGGAGAAGTCTGTGAGGAGGACTTCTCATGGCCATGAGAAGATTGTGAGTCTTGGAGAGCGTCCCCTTGGGGCGACTACCGCGAGAATTTGCCACGTGGGGACATTCCTGTAGGAACCTGATGGGGACATCAATAATAAGAATATATACTTGATTAACTAACTTTGTTTTTGCAGCTATAGTTAATAAAAATCATAAGCTATGAAACAAGTCTCAAATTTTCTTGAAGCATACTCATGAGTCAACACATAGAAGAAGACAATTTTTTTTAGTTGACTCAAGCTCAAGCATGATGCAAGCCACCTCTTCAAAGCCCAATTCAAGCCAAGACTTGAAGCCAAATTTTCACATGGAGGGACCACCTCATCAAGAACCTTGGGGGAGAAGAAATTACACTACATTAAGACTTTTATGGAAAACATAAAGATACCTTCCAACAAGTGACATGTGGGGTGCCACATCTAATGACACCTAGGACTCAACATCAGCATTTGATAACCACAAGAAGACCTTCTAGAATGCCACATGTCAAGTGGTTGTAACATTCTACCAAATTATTTTTAGTTAAAACCACTTACTAAAAATTGTTGGAGCTAACTAAGCCATCATTATCCCTCCTCTCCACCCTTAGACGAAATTCCTAGCATTGGAGCCTATAAATAGGGACCTAGGCTCATTGTATTCATTCTATGCTATGATTTGAATTAATGAAATGATTGTTTCCTTGTGTTAAATTTTCTTGAGTTCTTGTTTGTTGTGAAAGTTTTCTAGCTAGTTTGAGTGTGTAGATCCATATCCAAGAAGAGAATGAGAGTTTTCTAAGTTTGAGTTTGAGAGTGAAGAGTTCTTTTGTAAGGACTAAAGGATGGGATTCCCATTGATGGATCTATGATCAAGCTCCAAGTCCCAAGTCGCCGGCCAATTTCTTCTTCTTCCTTTTTTCTTTGTTTCCATTCCAATCCAATTCTTCTTCCATGTCTAATCCCAAATTTCTTTGCAGGTCTCTCAGGTTCCTAGGTCAAGGATGAAGGTCTCCACACCATGGATCAAGGCCAAGGTGAGTCTCAAAGTAGAGAGTGCCAATCTTGACTTCTATGCCTCAATCCTTGAGTGATGAGAGCTCCTCTTCCACCAAATAATTAGCCATCAATGTTGGTAGGAAAACTCTCCTAAGCTTCATTAGATCTAATCATTTAAAGGTTAACTTGCCCTAGTTGTGATGTTTCCTTGCCATGAAGATCCTAATATTTATTTTGAACTAGATCTATATTGCAGGTTTAAAAATTAGATCAACTAGTCTCCTTATGAAATTTTTTTCTTGGATTGATTTTGCCAATTTATTGATAATTAATTGTTCAAGTTTTCTTGCTTAGTTTCCTAAAACTCTCCATTCATCATTTTATTTTCGTCCCCATTATTTTTTTTGTATCAGAGCTTATGGTTTACCAGGTCAAGTGTTTGATTGCTAAAATTTCTATTCTAGTATTCACCCGAATTTTCTATGAATCTTAGCATTTTTTACATTGATCAAAAAAATCCAAAAAAGTACTTTTCTAGTACCTTAGTGTGTTATGATTTAAAATATAAAATTCAAAAAAAATATTTTCTTTTTATTTCTGGATTTAAAAATATGAGTTCTTAGATCATTTCTGAAGTTCTATCCAGAATTCTGTTTCTACCTTCCATTTCATTAATTTTTTTAAAAATATTAAAATATTTTTATAAATTTCAATTTTAGATCTGAGGTCCAGATTCGATGTTTTATCATTTTCCTTTAGAATTTTAAATTTTATAGAGGTTTGGAATTCAAAATTAGAAATTTGAATTTAGGTGGCTAAACTGTTAGAACCTTCTAGCAACTGTTTTCAAACACCTTCTCAACCAAAATTTGAATTAATCTGAAGTCAAAACTTTAAAATCGAGAATTTTGATCTAACAGCTAACCAAATCAGTTTTATTTTGAATTTTTAGATTTTTAAAAAATTAAAATTTTTAAATTTTAAAACAAGCTAGTTGAAAGTGGTTCCCTACTAAATCTTTTTTACAACAAGCTTTCAAAATGAGTTTTTTAACCACATTTAGTAATTAAATTTCAAAATCTAGAATCTGTGTCTTCATGAGAGATAACAATTTAAATTTTTTTTATTTTTTTTTATAATTTTAAAAATTTAATTTCAAATTTTAAAACTAGTTGACTAGAAGTCATTAGGGCTAAAAACTATCTTACAACAACTCTAACTTCTAGAATGAATTTTTAATCCTAATTCGAGATTTAAATTTTAAAATTTGATTTCTAAATTCTGGACTTCAAAATCTAAATTTTTTAATTAAATCTCTGAATTTAAAAAAATTTAATTCGGGTTTGAATCACATATTTGAGCTAGTATAGATATCTTGTTAGCAAGTTGATTGTTTGTGCATCCATTTCTAAATCAAATTAAGGGCATTCAATCATAACATAAAGGAAGGAAATCATTACCTTTCATTGGCCCAAAACAATCACCCACATTTTCATTGACCTAAACCTAATTGAAATTGAGTAGGAACCTAAAACTAGGGACACCAATAAGTCGGGTTCAAGTGCAAGATGAGACCAAATATTAGTTGAGTTTGTACTTACTTCTTGAAATTGGTGTCTAAGGCAAGAGGTCCAATGTTATGCCTTAAGTGGACTTATGATTTTTAATTAGGATATCGTTAAAGCAGAGGGGAGCCTTCCGCAACCCACATCTTACCTGGACAGTAAAAATGGTAATTACATCTTTAACTAGTACTAGTCAATTCCTGTATTTTGAACTTTAGGTCTAGGAGCCTTAGAAGTTAGGTTTGTACCACTTGCCCATTTGATCTGAAGCCTTATACCAATAGTTCTATACGTATCCATGGATCCCAATCTTGATTTCTTTATGAGGATCCTGACTGAAAATTTGATATCCTAACTAATAATTAGGACAAGTGAACAAAGAGTTAGGAGAAGTAACAAATAATCAATCGGGAACCTCGGAAAAGATGATGCTGCCTGTTACTAATCCTAATCATCTCCCATTGGTCCAAGAGCCCATTGTCATGATCTCACCCCGAGTATAAACTAAATACCCCTGCCAAGGCTTTGTACATCAGGAGGAGAGAGGTTTAGGAGCAATCGATCCCATGCTCCCACTTTTGATGAAAACCTGAGGTGTATGTCGATTGGGAGAAGAAAAAATGGATCAATATTTTGAGTTTGACGAAATGTTGGAAGTAAGGAAGTATCAATTTGCCAAATTAAAGCTAGTCCAACATGCTAAGTCATATTGGGGAGATATGAGTATAAAAGTTATCATAGAGGGGAAAAAATAGTTAGTTGAAAGATTATGAAGAGTAAGCTGAGAGAAAAGTACTAGACAGATCTTATAAGCAAAATCTTCCATCCAATGGTACAAATATAGACAAGATGATAAAACTGTATTTAAATATTATTGCTAAACTCAATAAGTATGAGGGAGATGAAGAAGAGACTAAATCCATGAAAGAATTAGAGGAAAAATCTCCTGAACGTATTGAACAATTTAAGGATGAAATAGAATCAAAGTCTTATCCAAATGAAGGGCTAGAAAGAGAAAATCCTAAACTGTTGAAGAATTTAAGGAAGAAGTTTATGAAGTTGGGTCTAACCTTATGGACGAATATGATCAGAATAATTACTTGAAGATAAAATAATTACCCAGCCTAAAGAAATCAACAACGGGGATGATCAAAATGAAATCCAAGGACAAAACCATGGAGATCAATCTGAGGATAACATAGAAGATCCAGAATTATGATGTTGAAGGTTAGATCTAGAGATCAGTGAAGGATCACATATTGGGGTATTGACCGTCAAAGAACAAAACCCTATGAATCAGCCCCAAGAAGCTATAGAGCCTTTGAAAACCCTGTAAAAATTTTCCCTTATAATTTTTCTATCCTTGATTCCCCATTTCTGAACATCCACCATCTGATCCACCATTATGTTTTATTCACTCTTCTATCCCATCCGGCATGGACATCTACCATACCATTGATCTGGTCCCAGTGATATTCAATAGTTACTTTATTAAGACTCTTTAGTATATATTGGGAGCCAAATTAAGATTCACTGCAACCTACCTGAAGTTTTATACTAGAGTCTTCAAAGCCATTTAGGGAATTTTGAAAATTAGGAACCTTGTTTCCTAACCCAATAATAAAGTTTAGTCCATAAATAATAAAGTCCATTTGAGCTTGTTTTGTTTTTATTTATCTTTACCATTTAGTATCATTTGCGTTTGTCTTTTGTCATTTGGTGTCCCATGCATAAGTATCCATGATTACAAGAGTCATATGCATAGCATGATTAGTAAAACAAATTTTGAGCAATGAAATTAACAAGCATATGGCTAAATTTTATAAAAAAAAAAGCCAAAGAATTTCAGGAAGGAGACTATGTCTTGATTAGGCTCAAAATGATATTTGCCCATGGTGTAGTCCTTTCAAAATAGTAAGGAAAATTGAACCTAATATGTGCTAGATATACCATCCGACTTTGGTATCAGTTCCACTTTCAACATTTCAGATCTAGTAAAGTATAAGGAACCAACATTGATACCTAGTGAGCTATTCAAGCCTGATTCCACCTTTGAGAGTGAACTAGCCTTGAGTATCCACCAGCCATATTACCAAAGCGGCAAGATAGGATTGAGCGAATCTTAGATGACAAAATGTCACTACTCAAAACAAAGACTATCAACGCTACTTCGTTCACTGGCAAGGATGACCTGATTCCAAAGATTCATGGATCACTGAGAGGACTTACAAAGAATCGACCCTGACCTCTTAGAGTATCACCAAAGCCAGATGAATTCCTACTCGATGGAGTCGAGCCTTTTTTCCATCCTGGGAGAATTGATGGGGACATCAAAGTAAGAATATATACTTTGATTAACTAACTTGTTTTTGTAGCTATAGTTAATAAAATCTTAAGCCATGAAATAAGTCCCAGATTTTCTTGAAGCATACTCATGAGTCAACACATGGAAGAAGATAATTTTTTCATCAGTCGACTTAATCTCAAAGCATGATGGAAAGCCACTGTACCCAAGTGGCTACCCAAGAGGGGGGTGAATTGGGACTTTTAAAAAATAAAGCAAGTAATGTGCAATTAAAATCCTTTGCAAGTGGTAGGTGCTGTGACAAAGTAGTAAATTACGAAAGCTAAGTAAAAGCAAGGAAGAACAACACAAACACACAAAATTTATAGTGGTTCAAAGCAACCCAGCTCCTACGTCCACTACCTAAGATACCACTTGGGATTTCACTATATTCACACCCGAATACAGTAGGATTGTTTTACAGGATCACAATCCAAAACCTCTACACTTTGATTTTAACGGGATCACTAAAGAAAACCCAACACCCTTTGGTTTTAAACAGGCTCATCAAAGAAACCTAACTTGGTTTTCATAGGATCACAAAGAACCTAACTTGGTTTTACCAGGATCACCAAGAATCCAATACTTGATTTTTATCAAGGCTCACCAAGAATCTATTTGGTTTTCAATCGGGCTCACCAATAACCCAACAATTCAAAAATAAAATGTAAGTAAATGCAACAAAAATGACAAACTCAATTTGTCAGATAGTTGTCGGTGCAGCTTGATGGAAGTCCACTTGAATGCACTTGAATAGCTTTAATTACTTCAGTGGCTTCTTTCCAAAGTTGCTTCAATCTTTATATCAGAGTTGGTGAAGACTTGAAGGTTGACTTGAATGCTCTTGTGCTCTTTTACTGTTGGTAGGTAAAATATTCATTGAAGCTCTCTTCTCTTTCAAAAAAACTCTTACTTTTAAGATGTTCAAATCCTTCAAATATAAGGTCTTCTATCACTCCAAGGTAGTTCTAGCCATGTAGATCGTTGGAGAATGATTTGTGACCATTGGAGTACTTTTGGCATTCAAAAATAATTTCTAGAACTAGCCATTGGATACCTGAAAATGATGTTCGAGTCAGCTCGGATTCCTTCGAGTCGACTCGGATCCTTCGAGTCGACTCAGATCCTTTGAGTCGACTTGGATCCTTCGAGTCGACTCGGATCCTTTGAGTCGATAGGTCGAGTCGCCAAATCTTCAGTGCAGTCGATTCTTTGTCTCATGGTGCAAAACTTCACTCTGGATGAGTCGGCTCTTAAAGCTCGGGTTGGCTCAAACTTCTTTCTTTGAAAACTTGAACTCGAGGAGTCGGCTCTTTTCAGCATGGGTCGGCTCTTCTTCTCAGGTTCGAAAATCCTTACATTGGAAGAGTCAGCTCGATGCAATTCGGGTCGGCTCGCTTTCTCAGGTCTTCAAAATTAGGTCTGATAGAGTTGGCTCTTTCTGGTTTGGGTCGGCTCGCCTAGCTGTTCTCAGAAAACTTCAGAAACTAGACTCTGGAGGAGTCGGCTCAGACATAATCCAATCAACTCGGATTCATTAGAGTCGGCCTGGTTACCTTCGAGTCAGCTCGGATTGCTGCATTCCAGAATCCTTGCTGTGTGCCAGTAAGTGGAGTTGGCTCTTCAACATGCTGGGTCGGCTTGAGTATCTTCTTCAGGATTTTTGTACTTGAAATCAAAGAAAAACTCTCACCAACTTTTACATTTTCAAGCATACCAACTCAAAACACTTTTAAGGCACACACACACATAGAAGTAGCACTTTTTACATGATTTTTCTCTTAGCTTTTTCATGGATTCTTCTTTACAAAAACAAATTACAACACAACTCAAACAAGAAACAATAGTGTAGGAGTTGAAGTTTGAACAAATTAAACCATCCTACAAAAACTTGTAAAATACTTGAAGAGTTGTTAGAAATAAATATATATGCTCCAATATTGGTTATCATCAAAATCACTTATGGGGTCAATAGCCACCTCTTTATAGCCCAATTCAAGCCATTCAAGCCCAATTAAGCTAAGACTTGAAGCCAAAATTTTCACATGGGAAGACACCTCATCAAGAAACCTTGGGGGAGAAGAAATTATACTATATCAAGACTTTTATGGGGAACATAAAGATACCTTCCAACAAGTGACATGTGGGGTGCCACCTCTAATGACACCTAGGCCTCCACATTAGCATTTGACAAAACCACATGAAGACCTAGAATGCCACATGTCAAGTGGTTGTAACATTCTACCAATAATTATTTTTAGTTAAAACCACACCTAAAAAATGTTGGAGCCAACTAAGCCATCCTTATCCCCTCCTCTCCACCCTTGGATGAAATTTCTAGCATTGGAGCCTATAAATAGGGCCCTAGGCTCTCATTGTATTCATTCTATACTATGATTTGAATTAATAAAAGGATTGTTTCCTTGTGTTCTAGTTTTCTTGAGTTCTTGTTTAGAGTGAAAGTTTTCTAGCTAGTTTGAGTATGTAGATCCTTGTCCAAGGAGAGAATGAGAGTTCTCTAAGTTTGAGTTTGAGATGAAGAGTGCTTTGCAAGGAGTAGAAGATGGGATGCCCATTGATAGATCTATGATCAAGGTCCAAGTCCCAAGCCACCGGTCACTTTCTTCTTCTTTCTTTTTTCTTGTTTCCATTCCAACTCCAATTCTTCTTCATGTATATTCCCAAATTTCTTTGTAGGTTCTCTTAGATTCCTAGGTCAAGGATGAAGGTCTCCATGCTATGGATCAAGGCCAAGGTGAGTCTCAAAGTAGAGAGTGCCAATCTGACTTCTAGGCCTCAATCCTTAAGTGGTGAGAGCTCCTTCTACCAAATAATTAGCCATCAATGTTGGTAGGAAAAACTCTTCATAAGCTTCATTAGATCTATTCATTTAAAGGTTAACTTGCCCTAGTAGTGATGGTTTCCTTTCCATGAAGATCCTAATCCTTATTTTGAACTAGATCTATGTTGCGGGTCTTAAAAATTAGATCAACTAGTCTCCTTATGAAAATTCTTTTCTTGGATTATTTAGCCCATTTATTTGATAATTAATTGCTCAAGTTTGCTAGCTTGTTAGCTTACTAAAACTCTCCATTCATCATTTTATTTTGTCCCCCATCAGAACCTGCATGAGGGAGTCCATAGGTGGAGACCTCCTTGTTTCAAGGAGGCCATGGTGGAGGGCTTCAGAGAGGCACACATGAAGGAGATATCACGTAGGGGGCTTAGATCATGGGGTGTTCCACGGGGCTTTGGAGAAGGGATCCTGCATGAGGGAGTTTGAAGGTGGAGCTTCTTCTCGGGTTTCAAAGAGGAAGGAATGCACGTTAAGGTATTGTCGTGCATGGCCGTACGTGAGTTCTTGGGATGTAAGGCCTGTAAGAGAAAAGATGTGTGAGAGCCGGCAAAAATCTTCTAGGATTTCAGAAGGAGTGCCACGGGTTTGTTTATCTTGTAACAAGGTTCTTTTCCAAAGAAATACAATCTCTTTTTTCTCCTACATGCATCTCTTTTCTATATCTTCTTTGTTGCATGATATTGAATCTAAAAGAAGGTTGTTGCTGGTTCTTGATCAAGAAAGTTGGTTCTTGATCTTTCCCTCACTGTTTTCATTATGTAGGCACTGATCCAGATTCCTAGTAAGTGGTGTCACTGCCTAGGAATTTCAACACAAGGAGCTGTAGGTAAAGATGGAGGTGTGAGAATACAACCATATTTATCAACCAGGTGTTAAGTGTCTAGGGAGGTTGCGACCATAAAAGAGATGGAGTGAGAATGTAGCCATCTATCAATCAGTTGTGAAGTGACCAAAGAGCTCGATAGACTTTATTGGGCCTGGTCCTATATGACTATGTTAGTTAATCGAGATGAGACCTTCTAAGAATATTGTTGAGATAAAGCTTTTGCTATGGCCAAATAACCATTACATCATTGGCAATACATCTAGTGATTCTCAACATGTCAAGTCCAAGAGATTGGTGTTTTGTTTAGGTCTTCAATCTTGTAAGCTCTATGCTGAAAGGCTTCGGCTACTCGGTAAGGTCTTTTCTAGTTTAGAGATAGCTTACATTGCTTAAAAAATCTTAAAACTTTTGCATGTCATATTACAAGATCTCTTGGATAGAAAATCTTCAACCTTTTTTGAGAGTTGTTGTACTAAACAACTCATTATCGATTCATTGTCATTCTTGGGTGGGCTTGATTCTAAGTCTCCTCCAACAAGTCAATGTTGGTTCTAAGTCGGCTTAAGTTGCTTGACTAGTCATAGCACTTGATTTACATAGTTGGCAATCTAATCTTGACTAGAATCATGGCTTCGGTGTCAAAAGTCAAGTTGAAGGAAGATTCATTTATCGATATTTGATAATTTGTTCGGTATGCCCATAACACTCCAGGTAGCTTTTCAATCCATCTACCTTTAGCTTCACTAGCTTTGTCCTAAGCCCTTGCTAGATCGTTTGGTTCATGACTTTCACTTCCCAATTTGATTTAGGATGCTTGATAAATGTGCACTAGTATTGAATGTAGAGTTTGAAATTGAAGTCCATGAATACCCAGTTGTTAAATTATCAGCCATTATCTATGATGATAGTGTGGGCAAGTCTGAATTAACATATGATAGATTTTAGAAGTTCTTGACTTTACTCTTAGTGATTTGTGAATTTTACCTCCACCATTTGGTGAAGTAGTTGATGGCAATAATTAGGAAATTCAGCTGGTTAGCTACTAGAAGAAATAAACCAAGTATGTCCATATCTTATTAGGTGAATAGCCAGGAAGAGGAGAGATGGGTCAATTGGCTTGCTAGTTGCTGCAAGATGTTGGCACACCACTTACATCGATCACACCTCTAAATAAGATCCATGGTATCTTCTTGCATGGTGGGCTAGTAGTATCCTTTCCTTAAAGTATTATAGGCCAAGACCAACCCCATAGATGGTTCTTATAGATTCATTCATGGATCTCCCAAAGTACATAGTCAGCATCGATGGGCTGTAAGCATTTAAGAAAAGGGAACAAGAAGGACCTTTTATAGAGTTATCCATCTGGTAGCATGAATTGAAAAGCTTTCCACTTAAACTTCTTAGCCTCCAAGAGATTGTCTGGTAGGATGCCTTCTATAAGAATTTGATGAATGGATCCATCCAACTTAGTTCATGGGCAACTTGTTGCACCTCCTTGGTTTATCAATGTTAGGAGCTTCTAGGTACTCATATATGTCTAACCGAGGAAGTTATCTACCAAGGTCCAACTAAGAGAGTAGCATTCTTGCACTAGAAAATATAAGAAATGTGAAGTACTTGAGTGCTAATGTTAGGTCTTGCACTTTGTCAAGTTATTTGGTCATTGTTGGGTCTCGAGCTTCAGCTTCACCAATTACTTGATTGGCCACTAGTTGAGAGTCGGTGAAGATCCTTAGACATTCTACTCTAAGTTGCTTGGCAAGCTTTAGCCTAGCTAGTAGTGCTTCATACTCAGCTTGGTTGTTAGTTGCATTGAATGAGAAGCTTAGTGTGTACTCGGTAACCCCTGCTTCCAAGTTAGAAAGGATCAATCTAACTTTTCTTCCTTAAAAATTTGAAGCTTTATCTACATGAAGAATCTAGGTTGTCCCTAGATCAGGTTGCTCAGCAAGCACCTTTTCAAGCTTGTTGTCTAACCATTTGCACTTGATGAAGAAAATTGCTAAGACTTGGGCCTTTATAAATACCTTAAGCAATAAGAGATGTCAGATTCATTGGTTAAATCGCTTATTTGGCCATTCTCCCAAAGGTATCTGGCTATTGCAAGATATTCTTGAGTAGTTGATCAATTAAGATGATGATTGAATGAGCTTAGAAGTATGGCTTAAGATACTATATAGAGGTGATTAATATAGAAACAATCTTTTCAAGTTTGAAGTACCTGGTCTTACATCATGGAGCACTTGGCTAGTATAGTAGATAGATTTTGGATCACTTTATCATCTACCAGAATAAGCATGGAGCTGACTACTTCTAGAGATGCAATGAGATACATGTAGAGTTCTCTCCAACCTCAGCTTGAAAAGCAAAGGTGGAGATCCTAAAAACTTCTTTAACTCCTCAAAAGCTTGCTGGGATCCTCCATCCATGTGAAGTTATGCATTAAATGTAGAATATTGAATAATGGCAAGCATCGTTCAATCAATTTTGAGATGAATCGACTAGATGTGGTGATGCACCCAATTAGTTGATATACTTCTTTCTTAGAGGGTGGATGCCGCATCTCAAAGATTTCCTAGATCTTCTCTGAATTTGCCATGATACCTTGGTTAGAGATTAATTATCTTAGAAACTTGTTGGCGATGATGCCAAAGGCATACTTACTCAGATTCAACTTTATTTGATATCGGCAAAGGGCATTGAAGACTTCTTCTAGGTCTTTGATATCGTTAGCTTCTTTAGAACTCTTGGCAAGCATGTCGTCGGTGTAGACTTTAATCGATTTGGTTTTTAAAGATCTTATTAACAAACCATTGTTAGGTGGCTCCTATATTTTCAAATCAAAAGGTATTACTTTATAATAATAAATATCTTTATCGATTAAGAAGGTAATGTTCTCCTCATCTTCGAGAGCCATCATGATCTGGTTGTAGCCTAAGAAAGCATCCATGAAGCTAAATATCTTGTATCCAGAAGTGGCATCGACTAATTGATCTACTTTTAGTAATCGAAAGCTATCTTTCAAGCTTACCTTGTTCAAATCGGTATAGTCAATATAGATTCTCCACTTTCTACTGGATTTCTTGACCATGATGATATTGGCTAACCAATCAAGGTAGTGGGCTTCTTGGATGAATGCAACAGTTAAGAGCTTATCGACTTGTTGTTAATAGCCTTTCATCTTTTAGGGACAAAACTCCTCTTCTTCTACTAGACTGACTTGTACTTTGTCTCAACATTCAGCTTGTGGATAATGACTTTAGGAAGAATATCGAGCATGTTTGATGCCGACTAAGCAAAAATATTAGTGTTGAGCTATAGGAACACTAGTGGTTCATTCCTTTCCTTCTCAGATAAAAGAGCTCCAATTTGTACAAACTTTAAGGGTTGCCTTTAATGGCAAGAGAGTAACTATTCTACCAATTCACCCCTCTTCTTTGTCTCCCTCTAATCTAGTTGTTAGTAACTATTCTACCAATTCACCCTTTTTTGTCTCCCTTTCTTTGTCCCCCTCTAATCTAGTTGTTAGTAGTCAGTATCTCATTAGACTTTTATACTTTAATCACCATCAAGAAGCATTGTTGAGCAAGTTGTTGATCCTCGTGCATCTCATCAACTCCATTTCTTGTTGAAAATTAGACAAGAAGGTATTTGGTTGAGATGACAACATCTAGCTAATTTAGTCCTACCATTTGAGAATGATGTTATACTTCGAGGGTACTTGAACAACCATGAATATGAGAAAGGTATGGCTCTACGGGGATGGAGTTCCTATAGTGATGGGAAGAGTGATCTTGCCTTCAACTCTGATAAATATTTCAGAGAAGCTGACTAAGGGTGTAGAAACCTATTTCTGATGATTTTTATATAAGTTTATCCAATAAAGCATCATAAAATAAGACAACGATCAAGCTTACACTATCAACTAAAACTCTCTTTACATCATGGTTTGCTATTAACATAGATATGACAATAGCATCATCATGGGATTTTGGATCCCAACTATCAATTAGAAAAAGAAATTACATTCTCTTCCTCTTTCTACCATTCCCTTTTTGAAGGATACCCTGCCCCCAAGAAATCATGCTGACTTGCCTTGCTATCAACTGATTGCCAATTTTAGCTTGAGTCTGCTACTAGCTAGGGTTCTGGGTGTCAGGACAAACTCCTCCTTCATGAATGTATTTCTCAAGGTAGCTACATTAAACAAGATCTTTAATTTTTCTCTTCAATTAAAAGCAATCATTGGTGTCATGGCCGTGGTCTCAATGAAATCAGCAGCATTTGTCTTGTCATGAGAGGTCGAGGGCTTCAATGGGTGAAACCTTCATAGATACTGCTCCCTTTTATTTTCAAAAGAATTTTCATTTTGGGGGATAATAGAAAAGTATAGTTACTAGATTTATTGGTCGAACTTCTCAGCCTAGAGCTTTGTCGATGGATGAGTTATGCTTCTCAGCCCGATTTCCACTAGGCTCTCCTTGGGCTTGTTTCCCCTTTGCCTTCTCATCAGTCTCTCACCAATAAGAGTACCATCCTCTATGCAAATGTACTTCTGGAAATGGACCAAGAATCCTAAATAAGACTTAGGATAAGTCTTATCTAGAGAGTAAGTGAATCAGGAGGGACAGAGTGCTCTCTTCATGGCCAACATTGCCAACGACTTGTCCAAGTGCTACATTCTAATGTGGCCACTTTGAATCAGGCCACATAATCTTTTAGTGACTCTCCCTCTTGCTAGTCCATTGAGAAAAGATTGATAGGTTATTGTGGTGTCTTCTGATGGTGTTGAAGTAGACCACTAATTGCCTTTCTAGCTACTTGAACGAATAGATACCTTTTGGCTCAAGTCCAAAATACCATGCTCAGGTTGCCTTGTTTAGAGTGGTTGGGAAGGTAAGGTAGAGTAAGGTGTCAGAGGTGCCTTGGATAAGCATGAGAGCCCTATAGCTCTCTAGATGGTACAGCAGATCAGATGTGCCTCATAGGACTCCAGTTAGGGCATCTTGACTGAGTGGGCATCAATTCCTCCAGAATTTATCAGGAGAGAGGAGGATGGGTATTGAACTCTGCCTAGGCTCTGCTTCCTTCCTAGAGATTTGCAAGTCAACAATTGATCTTCCATAACCTGTGGTCATAATCATCAAGCCATTGCTTGGCCAGCTACTAAGAATCTCTCATAGACTCCTCTTAGGGGGATTCAGATGAAGTGTGGGTATGTTTTCTTGTTTTAGCTCCCTTCCTCATCACTATTCCTCATGTTGGGGTCATGCTTGGCATGGAAACAAAGAGCATGACTAAGAGATGTTTGTTGGTGGGAGGATCTCCCTCGGGATGACCAATGACCTGCCTGGCATGGTAAGCAAGATTGTGATTGATGAGAAATCTATCGATGAAAAGATTTCTCATAGGGAGATCAGTAATTAAGATGAGTAACAGTAGTGGGCATAATAAAGACCTTCAACTATTGCTAGTTTGTCACAAGACACTGTTACAATCCCTATAGCATTTGGACTTGCTACATCAGGGTGACAAGTAGGTCCTACTGGATCACCAGTGGTGGGGGTGGAGGAGCAAAAGGTTCTATCTCCATGTTGTGCCATTCATCATGATGCAGGGAATGCCTAGTATGGCTAGTGGAGGCATCCTTCGCCCAAGTCATCACCATTGCACTCTAAGCTCTAAGTTCTTCTGTTAATGCCCTCTACCTGGCATGCAAATCTATTATCATCAAATCACCCTCCACTGGTACCATGGCAGTGATTGAGGATCTCTTGGTCTTCTTCTATGGAAAGAGGTGCTGTTTTTGGCATCTCATAGGTAGAGATAGAAAAGAATAGTCCCTTGACTAGTGGTGACTGGTAGAGGACCCTCCGATACTCAAGTTAGTGATAGGATAAGAGAGCTACAGTAATTAGAGCAGAGAGGGATGGTGAGATTGAATGAGCATGTGAGAGAGGGATGTCAAAATGTATTGACTCCAGCCTTGATTTTGATAAATAATAAAATATAAGTGTATATGAGGTACTAATATTTGTTAGAGTTGAAAGATTGATATTTTAAATACCCTCCAAATTCTTAAAAAAAAAACTTGAGTTATCAACTATCAAGCAAGAAAAATTTTATACTATGGAAAGTCTTCACAAGTTGAAAAGCGAAGGATATAGTGTTTTATTGGATAATTGAAGGATAAAATGGAAGAAATTAGATCAAACTTTCAAAATTTAGAGTTTGGCACATATTTTTGAAGTGGCACAGCTCAAGTATCGACCTAAGTGTCAATTCAAGGATCTTAAGTATCGATCTTCAAAAAAGTGGCATGCAAAATTTTTCAGCCAATATGCCAAGTATTGACACCTACTATCTAACTATCAACTTAAGTATTGACTCACAAATCAACTCATTGACCAAGTTTGATGCACTAAATAATGATATAGGACTAGATTTTTGGAAAAACTCAAGTATCAATATCTAGACTCCAAGTGTCAACTTAGGTGTCGACTCACAAGGATAGTTCATGCTCAAGTGTCGATGTCATAGGATAATTCTAGAGAGCTACATTTTTTAAAAAAACTCTAGTGTTGACTTAAGGACTTCAAGTATTAACTCAGGTATCGACTCAGAGTGAAGTGCCAACACTTGCAGGTATGACAGCAAATAATGGCAATATTTTTAGAATTGTAAAAAGTTAGGTTTTTAGATCTAAATAGTTAGTTCTCACCCTCTAATGGCCATAAACTATTTTTTGAATACTTTGAGTATATTAATTATACTCTAAACTCATTGAAGAAAAAAGAGAATCCTAATGAAAAGACAAGTGCTTCCAAGAAAATCTTCTAAGAGCTAACTTTCATAATAAAAGCCTTTACTCTTAGAGAGTGAGCCTTCAATTCTCAATAACCTTCAATCATTGGGGCTATTCATTGAAGAAGATGACTCAAAGCATTCTCCTCAAGTTTCATCAACTTTTCTTTTGCTATTTTAAAGAGCTCTTTTGTACTTGAAACCTTTGTATCTTGGTTTATTTATTGTAACTGGTTTAAAGGGATTGAAAGCAGGGATTAGGTTTTTCAAGCCTTGAAATTAGATTGCAAACCTAGGTTGTCTTGTTGTAAAGTTATGTTGGTGAGCCTATGTGAGAAAACCAACAAAGAGTTTGATTTATGAGCCTGAAAAATAAATTGACTGTATCTTGATAGATTATAATAAAATTTCAAGGAGTTCTTGGAAAGTGGACATGGGTGCTTGGAGTGCACAAAACCACTATAAAAATTTGTATTTGTATATTTTTAATCTTACTCTTTCTTCATTTCAAGCATTATATATAGTTATAATTAGCATATTTATATCTACAACATAATCACCTCACTACTTATAAAATTCAGCACATACTTGGTTTAAGTTTTTAAGAAACCAATTCACCTCCCTCTTGGGTTGCTTCACTAGGTAACAAGTGGTATCAGAGCTTGATCTTAGTGAATTAGATCCAATGATTTTGTATCAAAGATCGAATAGTAGCCCAATTTGGTACTTGTATTGTTGAGGGGCAAACTTTAAATTATATACCTTTGTTCAATGAAACAAACTACAATTGAAAAATATACATGCATATCTACATTCAAGCCATAAACTATAACCTTTGAACGATCATTATGAAATGCCCTCATAAACCAACCATCATGATAAATGGCATTCTTGTACTCAAACTTATAGATGATTAGGATGAGAATGATATAAAACAAGCTAAATTAAATGCCAAGGTTATGAATTTATTGTATTGTGCATTAAACCCTAGTGAGTTCAAAAGGATCTCCACTTGTTCTTCAATCAAAGAAATTTGGGATGCACTTGATGTCACCTATGAGGATACTCATACAGTGAAAAATTCCAAGATATGCACTTGAAATCACCCATAAGGATGCTCATTAAATAAAAAATACCAAGATAAACATGCTTGTACATACATATGAGATGTTTAGATGGAATCTAGTGAATCAATAATTGAAAATGTATATTTTATGTTAAACATTATCAATGGTTTGAGAAGTTTAATAAGCATATTTCTAATGCTGAACTTATGAATAAAATTCTTAAATCATTTTCTATTTCATGGGATACGAAAGTCACCAACATACAAGAGGCCAAAGATGTCGATATTCTTTCCATCGAGCAATTCCTAGATTTACTTATGACCTATGAGTTGTCCTTGAAGTAAAAGGTTATTGAAAATAAAAAGAAGAAGAAGACAATTACTCTTAAGTCCACAGCAACCATGGAAGAATCAAGTAAAGACTTGGATGAGGAAGATAAAGATGATAAAACTACCTTTGTTTTAAGAAAACTTAGAAGATTTATGAGAAAGAAGAAGTACAACTATAAAAAAAGTTTCAAAAAGGAGAGCCGAGTAAGGAGAAAGAGAAGGAGCAACCTATATGCTTCAAATAAAGGAAGTCAAGCCATTACAAGATAGACTACCCACTTCTCAAGAAAGTCAAAAGAAAATATAAGAAGAAAAAAATAATGGCAACTTGGAGTGAGAGTGAAGACTCTAGCTCTAATGAAAAGACATAAGAGATTGCCATCTTTGCTTCATGGTAAATGAAGAAGAGGTAAGATCTGAAATCGAAAGTGATTTTACATTTGATGAATTACAAGAAGCTTTTAATGAACTTATGAATAATTTCAGGAAACTAAAAATAAAAAACAAAGAAATGAAAAAACAAGTTCTTGATTTATCTAGTATAAATGAAAAGCTATCAAAAGATAATGAAAACTTAACTCAAGAAAATCAAGAATTAAAGAATTAAATGCTTACCATGACTAATGAAATGGATAATTTGATAAAAGTTAATGATAGTTTAGCATAGAAAGTAAGGATTTAAAAGATAAAAGTTAGCATTTGCAAATACAAAGCTTTTAAAAGAAAATAAAGCCTTAAGCAAAGAGAATAAGAGCATGAAAGAAAAACTTGAAAAAGTTAAACCTTTTATTGAAAAATTTGTATATATTCTAAAAAATTAAACATGCTTTTGAATAATCACCATGCAATTCTTAACAAAGCCAATTTTGGATAAAACAATAAAAATAATAAAAGTACTATAAAAAAAATTTTATTCCTGCATCTACTAGTATTACTTGTCATTGTTATGATAGATTAGGCCACAAAGCTTATTTATATGATCGTAGGAAGCTAATTAGTATTATGAAAGTTTGGATTCCAAAAGGAACTACAACTATTAACTTTAAAGGATCCAAGATAACTTGCATATCTAAAATTTTCAGGTGATTGATTTTGTAAATATGGCTTGCAACCAAGGAGAAGAAAAGATTATGGTACCTTGATAGTGGTTGCTCAAGATATATAACTGATGATGTAAAAGAATTCACATCTCTCAAAGAATTGAATGGAGGTAATGTGACTTTTGGTGATAATAGAAAGGATAAGTCATGAGAATTGGTAAAATCCATATCACCCCTATACTTACATAAAAAATGTTTTGCTTATAGATGGATTGAAATATAATTTACTTAGTATTAGCCAATTTTATGATAAAGGTTTTAAAGTAACTTTTGAATTTTCACTTTCCCTTATTTCTAGTCTCAATGACAATGAAATCATGTTCATTAGACATAGACATGGAAATATCTACATGATAGATCTTGATGATCTTTCTATGAAAGATGGTCAATGCCTATTGCAATGGAAGCCAAAGTCAGTGAGACTAGTTAGTTATGGCACGTAAATTAGGATATGCTAGTATGCATTTACTTTCAAAATTGAATAAAAAGGATCTTCTAAAAGATTTACTTTGCTTTTGAAAAGAATAAAAATTATGAAGTGTGCCAATTTGGAAAACAAACTAAAACTTTTTTCAAATCTAAAGGCATTGTCTCTACTTATAGACCTTTGGAGTTATTTCATATGGATCTTTTTGGACCAACAAGGATCACTAGTTTTAGTGGAAAGAGATATGGTCTAGTTATTATAGATGATTTCACATATTTTACACAGGTCATGTTTTGGTACATAAGGATGAAATGTTATCAATTTTTACTAAGTTTATATAAAGGTTTCAAATGAAAAAAAAACATCAATTATTTGTATTTGTAGTGATCATGGAGCAAAATTTGAAACCATGATTTTGAGAATTTTTGCAATGAAACTAGTATTGTGAAAGAAAAGTACCCTAAAAGCCAATCTTTATAAGGGCATTTTTGTAATCATCCAACTCTTGTATGATATTATTATATTAATAAAGGTATTTTATTTCATCATACTGTTGTGTCTTACTTAAAGATTATGATAAATCCCATAGGTTAGTGCAAAGGAATTAGGGTTATGTGGAGATCATAATGGTGAGACCTAAATTCTTATAAATCCTAATCTAAAATATCCTAGTCGTTGGATCATCGATTCGGGGGTCGATGCTTCCGGAAAGACTAGCTTATCCTATGTATGCTTGATGGAGATGGTGGTTGGTCTCATAGCGACTTGTGTAGAGACACTAATACAAGGATAAGGGTGCTCATTAGGATATTAGTTCACAGAACTGATCCGCACTGAGAACATCTTATGGAAGTCTTACTACTTGTCAAGAGATAATTCTCATAGCGGGAGTTGTGCAAGTGATCTTTAGATTGAGGTCACCATGGTTCCTTATGCATACTAATCCATGTTTTGGTTATACTCATTCATGACATTGAGTCATGTACGGGGTGTTCTCAGATATGGTGGAAGGTGTATGAAGGATGTGAGTGGACCAACAAGGAATCGATCATTCCTAGTAAGAGTAATTGTTATCCCAAATAATTGGTTCGATTGATGACTCAGGGAGTCTTTGATCAAAGCAGGATGAGATTAGAAGTGGTTTTCAATAGTCATCAGCAGAGTCTTCATTATCGAATTGAGATTCGAAATGACTAAGTGCTAGGATTTGACAATTATCCATACCCATCACTTATTCAAGATAAAGGGAGATCGAAAGATTGAATTACATGTAACTTTACACTGAAGGGTATTTTGGTACTTTTTATCAAATTTCTTATCTTTTGGGTAGGCATGACACATTGCTAGACATCAATCATGTCTTGTGGGTTTCATGAATCAGTTGGATTGAATTTATGAGTTAATTTGAAAGCTAGTTCGAATTGGCAACTTAGGTCAGCTCTATTTGATCTAATTAGGTCAATCAGGTTTGATTTGATCGAATCAACTCGGACCTAGACCTACTGCTAGCTAGATATGGGACCCAAGGGTCACACGCATTAAAGAATTTACCTAAGAAGTCAATTTATATTTAATTAGGGTCATGGGATCCTAATTGGTTAGCTAGATTGCACACCAGCATGTGTAGCTGACCTAATCTCCTAACCTAATTGTATTGGGTCTAAAACGTTGCTAAATAGACTAACCAATTTACGAGAGACCCAAATTGGTTGTGTCCAAAGTGGGATGAATTTATCATATTTTTATCTAGTATTTTTTGGATATATTATGCGCCATACAACAGGAGTCCAAATAGCATGGGACTCTTGGTGCCAAAAGAAATGATCGGGATGTAGGCTGCCTATTAATAACTTGTATGGTGATAAAGTAGATTTAATTCCCTTTCTTTTGACACCCATATTGTATACGTTGACTAGGTCAAAGGTGACATATGGCATGGAGAAAGTTGATCGATAAGTGAAGAGTAGAGACTCTTCACTCTTGGCACGCAGAAAAGGACTTAGAGTCCTTCTACTTTGGGGACTTGGTTTCCATGTGGAACAAGGTGTCCCTTGCCTCATCTAATGTCTGATTATTATGGCATATGACCGGTCAACAATAGGAAGAATGTGGTGGAAGGAAGTTGGCGCACATGAAGAGTTGCGACTCTTCATGTTTGGCGCTATTCTAAGAAGCAGAGTCCTTCTGATTTAAGGAATTTCAAATCACCAATTCTTGAAATTAAAAGCCATGTCCCTATCTTGCTTATAACTGGTATTTGACATGTGTCAGAAGGAGAAATCAGATGAAAAATTGAAGGGACTTGATATATGGCAATTGGCGCAAAAGAGTCATGGCTTTTCATTTATAAGACTCCTTCTCATTGAACAATCTTATATGATCTGTTGAATGACGGATCAAAAAGCTGATGAAGAGCCTTATCTAATACCTCTCCTCTCTTATAAATAGACATCGGTGTTTAGGCTGATGGTATCACAAAAATTCTTTCTTTCCTGCATTCTTACACTTACACTCTGCCACACTCTCCTTTTGTCTCTTCCTCCCTTGTCTTATCTTAAGACAAGTACTTCATTTTAAGACAAGGCTTTTAGGAAGTGAATTAAAAAGTGTAAGTAAAAGTGAAGAGTATTTTGGAAAGGGCTCAGAGTGCTCTATTGGAGGGCAAAGGTCTGAGCAAGAAAGGAGGGCTGCCAAAAAGAAAGGGCCATCAGAAGAGTCCCAGTGGCGTAAGCAACCAACTTAGGAGAGCTTCCTAGTTTGATTCCTGTGTGGATCACCTCTGGAGGGCTTGAATTTGTGAGCCTATGGAAAGAAGAAAGAATTAGCATTCCAGGAGATGTGGCGAGAAGCTGATGTGTCAACGTGCATCCCACTCAGATGCCATGTCATAAAATCCACCATGATGGACACCCCATCTCGAACTCCTTTGACTGGGCCGAGCTCTCCCAGATCAACGAGGCAGCCCACCAAAGCCAAGCTCCATCCTCCACCAGGTCGGCACCCGCGAGCTCGGGGCACCTAGGTCAGAGCCGAGCGACCTCCTTCACTAGATCGAGCCCTTCCGAGGCTGAGCCCCCTGAACCGGAGTCGAGCTCAGCCCTCCTCCGTCAGGTCAAGCCCTTCGGATGCCGATTCCTACGAGTCGGAGCTCAGTCCTAGCTCTCCAGTTCGGCAGCCAACTTGGACAGTGCCCCCGGACCATCAAGGGGGCAGAGTCGTTCCTCGAGACAGTGGCGAGCGGCCCAAAGACCACAGGGAAGCACTTGTCAAGTCATAATAACTATCTATGACCATCGCTTACACCAGGAGAGGAAGAGCTCCCTGACCTAGGTGCCATGCTCTCCACCAACCACCTGTACCACCCAAGAGAGGAAGTCAACCAAGAGATTTAAATCCCGGGGGTGGCGGCCCCACGATCGAGACACTGCCAAGCTTCCCGAAATGGGGCAACCGGAAGGAATGTTAGAGCACATGATAGTTTCCCTTATCGCGAATTGGGAAAGACATCCCATCCATGGCATGAAATACCACCACACGCGCCTGATAGCTAGGGGGTGATCCCGAGGTAGGCGCTCAACGATCACCTGGACTTAAAAGAACCTTCGACACCCCTAGTAGGGTGGTACATACGCAAGTGCAGGCTTAACCAAAAAACATCGTCCAAGCGAGTGGAGGGGAAGGAGCCTCACAGGAGGGCCAGCCCACCTCGGCTAACACCTCTCTCAGCACACTCGCACCCTCATTCTTACACCATTCACTCCTCCTAGCATGGAGTCCTTCAAGAGGGGTTCGACTAGGAGGATCTATTCCCCTGGATCATTACTGACTTGACCATCGGAGTGCCCTCGCCGAAATCCTCGACCCCGGTCACTAACCTTTTTTGCAGGTCTTGAAGTGCAGGTCAACCCCGAGAGGATAAAGGGTGATCCGACATCGATAGCTGCTATGGGCCATGATGAACTTGGCGGCAACAAATTGGCGCACCAGGTAGGGGGAGTCATGAGCGAGAGATCCCAAAATCCAGTCACTCTACAAGCGGTTCCATCAGGAGGATGGTGATGATGTGAGCGAGAGATGCTTCCACTAGCTGTGCAGGAGACTCTCCTTCTCGAGGAAACCTACATATCCGGAAGTGGAACCGCTCGTGTTACCTTAACCACCTCCGGCAGAATCTAAGCTGGCTGCACTCGCCTAGCAGATGCAAATCCTTGCTATGGTAGTGCACCAGCTCCAGCACCAACAACGATCCTTGGCTACCCATCAGCAGCTAGGAACCCCTGTGGCCACGCCGCAGCATCCCGTGATAACCTGCGTTCCTTCCAAGGAAGGCCTTCGCAGTCGCGGGCCACTACCGACCCCTAGGGTAGTCATCAGACTCCGACAAAAAGATAACGAGCTGGGTCTGCTGCTAGGGAGAGCCGCTCTTCGACCCTTGAGTGAGTAATGACCAAAACCGACCGAGGTCGAAAAGGCAAGTCCACCCTTCATGAGCACCATGCACCCATGACACCTTCTGCGTCTCTTTCAGCAGAAGGTTCTACTAATGAGGTCATCAGGCCCATAGCCGAAAAGCACATGGAGGAGCACAAGTGCAAGCTGGCAGAGCTCCCACTGATTTGTGAACATACAGGGCTCCGCTGACGAGCCACGGGCTATGATGCCCGTCCCCCCTTCTCCTGAGAAATCCAAGAGGAACCGATTCTCAGCAGGTTTTGGATGCCGTAGGTGGATCCCTACGATGGGACCACCGACCCGTGGACCACCTAGAAAGCTACAAGGCCCTCATGAGGGTCCAGGGGGCCACTGATGCCCTTCTTTGCATCACCTTCCCAGCAACCATCTGAAAGGCGACTCGAGTCTGGTTCACCCGCCTCAAGCCAAAAGCATTGGTCTTTCGTTCAACTGGAGCAGAGTTCGTGGCCCACTTCGATGCCTGTCAAAAGTTGCCACAAGAAGCGGATAGCCTCTTCTCCATCCAGCAATAGGATCGTGAGCCCCTACGAGACTACGTGGCCTGTTTCAAGGTTGCCGTGTTGGAGATTTATAACCTTGAAAAGATAGTTGCTATGCTGGCACTAAAGCGAGGGCTCAGGACCTCCCGCTTGATCTACTCGCTCGATAAGAAGCCCCTAAGAGTTACTCTGAGCTCCTCCTCTGAGCTTAAAAGTATGTCCACATCGAGGAGGTGGACCGTACGAGGAGGGAGCTGAACGGGAAGCCATCGAAGAAGCCAATCCTGCCAAGATGTCCGGAATGCAGAAGCCAGGACCTTCGAATCTAAACTTCCACCACGGGCCATGACGGGGTGTGCCCCAGCTCCGGAAGAGAGACTCATCCCCTCACCCCGAGGACGAAGATTTTGATGGAGATCGAAGGTGAGCCCTTCCTAAAGCACCCACCTCTAATGAGGCCATCCTCTAGCCATGACAAGATGAAGTATTGTCGCTACCACCGCGACCACAGCCACGACACTGAGGAATGCCACAACCTCAAGAAGAAAATCAAAGAACTCATCAGGAGGGGCTACCTTGGATGGTTTGTGGGGGCAGACCTCAAGCAGAACCTTAGGTGCTCGTCGCTCTCCCGCTGGTACCAGTGATTGACAACCACCCCACCGAAAAGCCAATGGGGATGATATGTTGGGGAGCCAAGCGCATGTTGAGGAAGGCCCGTGGTCATCAAAATGATGATCGCAAAGCACCTTGTAAAACACATCATGGTTGAAGTGGAAGCTCAATGGATGTGCTTTTTTATGATGCCTTCTCTAGAATGAACTGGTCTCTTCACGGCTCAGACCTGTGCATACACCCCTTATCAGTTTCATAGTGTGAGGGTTGAAGGAGAGATCACACTCCCAGTCACTACCGGAACCCCACCTCGACGGAGCACTGCCATGATGACCTTCATAGTACTTAGACTGCCTTCGGCCCAATGTGATCCTTGGCTGACCTGGGCTCAATCTGCTCGATGCTATAATCTCCACTAAATGGTGCTGGTGCAATTCCCAACTTCTTATGGAGTTGGCGAAATGAGAGGTGCACCCAGCCGGTCCAACACTGTTTCCGGACTCTCCCAGGTACCGAAGTCCCGAGGAAGATCCCAGGATGGATGAGCTCGACCAAAGGGTACAAGATCACAGGGGTGGCCCGGCCAAATGCCTGCTATCTTATCCACTTGGAGTCGACCAGGAAAGGACGGCATAGATTGGGGCCCAGCTACAAGACAAGGAAAGGGCCCACCTATTAGAGTTCCTATGGGCGAACATAGACATGTTCACCTGGATAACGACCAATATGCTAGGTTTCCCCTCTGACATCATCACTCACAAGCTAAGCATTGACCCAAAGTGCAGGCCAGTTTGGCAGAAGAAGAGAAGTTTCACCCGTGAGAGGCCGGCGGCAATCAAGGAGGAGGTCGACAAACTCCTCGCTGCCAGCTTCGTCCAGGAAGTGAATACCCAAGCTGGCTTGCAAACAGGTGATGGTGAAGAAAAGTAACAGCAAATGGAGGATCTGCATGGACTACACCGACCTCAACAAGGCATGCTCGAAGGATAGTTTTTCCCTGTCGAAGATTAACCAACTGGTGGATGCCACCTCGGGTCACCGACTGCTCTCTTTATGGATGCATTCTCTGGGTACAATCAAATCCGGATGCACCCAGAGGATGAGGAGCACATCACCTTAATCACAAACCAAGGACGTACTGCTACAAGATGATGCCCTTCAGTCTGAAGAATGCCGGAGCCACATACCAGCATCTAGTCAACAGGATCTTCAAAGATCAGATTGGCTGGAACATGCAGGTGTACGTGGATGACATGCTTGTCATGAGCAATCTGAGCTCGGACCATGTCGCCGACCTTGCCGAAGCCTTCAACAACCTCCGAAAGAACCAAATGAAATTGAACCCAGCAAAGTGCACCTTCAGAGTGGCGCTAGGGAAGTTCTTTGGCTTCATGGTCACTTAGAGGGGCATTGAAGCAAACTCGGCGAAGGTCCAGCCGATCGTTGACATGGAGCACCGACATCCAAGAAGCAAGTCCAGTGCCTGATGGGGTGTATTATAGTCCTGAGTCATTTCATCTCAAGGTCGATCGATCTCTACCTTCCTTCTTCAAGGTGCTGTGCAAGATGCACGACTTCACCTGGACGGAGGAGTGCAGGGCAGCCTTTGAAGAACTGAAGGAGTTCCTAGCTTCTCCCTCGCTACTCTCCAGACAGGAGAAAGGGGAAGAGCTTTTACTCTACCTGGTGGTCACACCTGGAGCCGTCAGCTCGGTCCTCACCCGTGCAGACAAGGACGGGTTGAAAAAGCCGGTATACTATGCTAGCAAAATCCTCCATAACACGGAGATCAGGTATACTCACTCCGAAAAATTTATTTTGCTCTAATAATGTCTGCTAAGCGTCTCAGGCCCTACTTCCAAGCGCATCCCATTATGGTGGTGACAGACCAGCCACTAAGGACCATACTCAACCATCTCGAAACATTTGGGCAGTTGGCAAAATGGTCCCTGATGCTGAGCGAGTTCGATATCGCGTATCAGTCGAGGTCATCACAAAAAGCCCAGGTCCTAGCCAACTTTCTAGTCGAGTGCACGGGACTTGACGAGGAGCCAGAGCAGACTTCCATGGAACATCAAGTTGAGCCCGACATGGGGAATGAACCTTGGGTCCTCCACTTGGATGGCGCATCCAACTCTAGCGGGAGTGAAGCATGGCTCATCCTTACCAACAGCGACGGGGTCACGGCGGAGTGTGCCCTCCATTTCAAATTTGTAGTGACAAATAACCAGGCGGAGTATGAGGTGCTCCTCGTGGGCCTAAGGGTCTCACGCAAGCTAAGCATCCAGAACTTAAAGGTCTTTACCTACTCCCAACTAGTGGCCAGACAAGTTACCGGAGAATATGAAGCTAGGGATCCCCAAATGAAGAAGTACCTGGAGTGAGTCCGCTTGTGCACGACAGGCTTCCAATGCTTCAACATCTTCCTATCCCCGTGGGGAGAATGCTCGCATGGATGCACTGTCGAGGCTCGCTACCCTACCAAACTCATCACTAGGGCATGCATATATTAAGTACCTCAAAAATCCAAGCTACGAAGCCCCTAAGGAGGTGCAGCAAGTCACCCCGAAGCCGAGCTAGATGGCAGGTACATCAAATACATTACTGATGGTACTTTGCTCGAGGACCGCATGGAGGCCGGTCTCGTTAAAAGGAAAGCCTCTTGATTTGTCCTGATGGAAGGAAGGATAGCTCTATCGTCGATCCTACTCATACCCACACCTGAGGTGCCTAAGACCCACGGAGGCAGCCTCATTCTCCAGGAGATACATGAAGGCCTGTGCAGGAACCACGTGGGAGGAAGGTGTTGGGAATTGTGTCCCAAAGCTAATCATCTAAGCTGTAGATGGTTGTACTATTTTATTTTATATATAAATTTTTAATAATAAATAAAAGTTATTTATTTTGGCTACATCATTTTATATTTTTTTATAATGAACTCTTGTATGATGGTGTCCTTAGAACTACATTATTGATATAGAGAGGATATATCGAGTAGTTCTTAAACTGGTTCACAACCAAATGATATTATTATAGGACGACGATGTATCAAGTATAGGTTGTTGTATGTCATATTTATTGGTTGTCCTTTTAACCAAAGAGTATGGAGAAACTAGTGTGACATACAAGTGAAGTGTATGACATTTCACTGAACGTGACTATCTGCGGAGCTCCCTTCTGCCAAAGGGTTGCTCGCGAAGGGATATGGGTATATGTGTCCCTCAAACTTGAGGTCACCATGGCAGCTTGCAAACAACTCACTATACTTTGGTGCCGGACAATCTGGATTTCTAATCTAGTGACGGAAGGTTTTTTGGTGCAGTCAAATACTTGTGGAGTGGTGGTGGATCAAGATGGAATTGACCTCTCCAAATAGTTTGGAGTGAATAACTCACTATGTCTCAATTCAGCAAAACCTTGACCTGGATAGTTCTTGTGAGGAGTCATAGAACTTGTGAGGTTGAGACATGATCTGGATAGACCAAATTAGGGTTGGCAGTCAAACCCTAGGTAATCCTGAGCATTATAAGGTCAAAGGGATGAATTATGTGGAACATATGCTAGAGGTTCTTGTGAGGTGCTCTACTCTTCGACCTATCCGGAGTCGGGTATCATTGCTAGATGAGAACTGTGACTGGTACTGGAAATGTTCCAGTGCTACGGTTTAGTGTTGAACCTATGGGGTCACACACCATAGAGGATTTCTATCTGATCTTTTGGGCTAATCATGATTGAGAATCATTTATCGTCACCTGAAGTCAATATGGTTGACTTTGCTCCAAGTGTCGACACTGGGATTTCTGCAGGTGTCGACACTTGGTGAAGTATTGACACTTGGCAATTTTCGAGTGTCGACACTTCCTGTGATGAGCAGTTTTCTGGGAGGATTTCATGGAGGATTTTTTTGGACATGTTTTGACCTGGTTTGAATTTCGAACTCAAACCATATTTGGCTCCAAGGTTATTTGGTATAAAAGTCATACATACCTTAATGGGTTGGACCCATTTGGAATGGCCTTGATCCTCTCCCCCATTCTATCCCTTCATCTCTTCTCCTTCCTTCTTCTCCCTCTCATGGAAGCTCCGATAAATAGAGGTCTTCGTAGTGGCTTCTAGGGTTACACATACATGTACAGCAAGAGAGAAAAGAAAAGAGAGGAAGAAGAAGGGCTTTGTGAGAGGTTTAGGGATTGGATGTGAGCCACCTAGCAATCAAACTAGGTCTTGGGAAAGAGATTTTGGAAAGGGGTTCCTGCTCTCTTTCTTATCTTCTGGAAGAAGAAGTTCAGCCCACGGATCCTGAAGAGCTAACACTCTAAGGGAGTTGATCAGAGTCGAGCCTAGGTGTGGACATCCTATAGAGGCCAGACGCGTGTGTAGCTCAAGCACCCTCCTCCTTCTCACAGCACTTCCTTGGATTCTCTCTTGTGGAAAAGGTATGGTACTTTTATCTTTTCTATTGCTTTGATGTTTATATGCATGCTAGGTTATTATACTAAATCCTGTTGCGGGCAGATCGGTAGATGGTTGGGATCTATCTACCAAACCTTCTGCTATGCATGTCTTAAAAATGTTTTAAAATGTATATTCTCCACCATGTTTCTTACATAATGTATGCTAGGTGTAGGTATTTTTCACCTTCAATGGTATCAGAGCACCAAGTTTATTTTGTAGTATAATGATGCTAGCATGCTTATAATATCATCTCCTTTCTTCTTAAGTACTTGGATTGAGTGCTTCAGCACGCCGTCCGGTCATAGGAGAGAAGTAGGGCTGCAAGACCCTCTCTCCATTTAATGGAGCTCCTATGACATGTAGGGGTTCCACTGTGATTGACTCATGAAAAAGGAAATAAGAAGAAAGAAAATTTGTAGGTTAAAAATATTTTAATCTAATGGCGTGATCATAAAATGACTTTAGATAAGATCTAAGAGTTATTTTTGATCGATTTTTTGTTGAATGTTTGGAGAAACATTTGATTTGAAATCACTATTTTTTCATTGTCTCAGGTTGTGAGTTGACACTTAGCCTTTGAAGTGTCGGCTCATGGGACAATTTCCTAAGATATGGTTTCTGTTTTTGTTCTGAGATAGGCTGGAGTGTTGACACTTGTCCTTGAAGTATCGACTCTTGAGCCTGAAGTGTCGACACTTGATCCCTGAAGTGTCGACACTTGAGGCATGCTAGAAAACATGTTATTCTATTTTCTGTTCCCGGTCTCAGGCCGTAAGTCGACACTTGCTCTTGAAGTGTCGACACTTGACTGCAGAAGAAAAATACTGAAACAGTGAATTCAAATTTTGTTTTGTTATAAATTATTTTACATTGATAAATTTAAATTGTTTTAATTTATTTTAAGGCCATTGAACTTAATTTTGAATTATGATTGACTAAGAACTCTAGAGATATGATTCAAAGATCTTAAGTCATTTCAATAAGCCTTAAGGATCATGGGTTAGCTTCTATTAGGTCCTTGATTGGGTTAGACCTAAGTTAGATTCATTGGACAAGTTAGAGAACTAATCTAATCAAAGTTGAGTTAGGATTTCTTCTCTAGATCTCTCTAATAGTTAGATTGATTAGTCCATAATCTAAATGGGTCTAATTTGTGGCTCAGTGGAAAGCCCGAGTCTTTAGGCTAGTCTAATCGAGTTTGATGAACCAAATGGTGTCGAGGTAAGTTTGGCATTGTGATCATGGTTCTTTGGGGCTACCTCTTACCTGGCCAACTCTGTTGGTATCAAAAGGCAAGACGGTTAATGGCGGAACCAACCCATGATCTCACTTACCTAGCCAATATTGTCAATCAGGATTGATTAGATAGCTCATTGACTCGTGTTAACCCTTGTCACCCAAGGTTAATCAGTCTTGACTGATTTTAGGTGCCCGTGGATCATTTGTTTTATGTAACCCTCCTAGATTGCTGATTTGGTTAGTGGGAGGTTGATCCATGTCTTCTCTTCTCTTCATCTGTCACATTAAAGTTGAAACCCTTTAAATTATTAGGTTTTTAAAAGAACAAAGTTTAGAGATAATCAAGTCCTAGCCTCCTATTAAGTGGGATAGTAAGGGTCCATTAGTTTGGTGTTCATCGGCAGATCCAAAGATCGAATGGTCATCGGGCTATTGGAATTGCTATGCCTAATATGATGGCTCAGTACAGCTCTCTTAACGGTGGTCAGGTGAGCCAGCCAAAGGTCCCTCTACATCCTAGCCCAAAGAAATCAAGTCCAAGTGCCAAGCCCAAGCCCTAAAGAAGCAAGATTCCATGGAATATTCCTGCACTAGGCAACCAGGCCACCCCAGCTTCCAGAGGCCCAAACCCATGCACCCAAGCCCCTTTGGGCTAGCATCTTGCTGCCCTAGAAGCCCAACACACCCTCCTAGGGTGTCCTTGAAAGTGTTGACCAAGTCCAAGAGGTGTCATTGAGTGGAATAGTCAAAGCATGAAGGAAAAAGGAGAAGACTAGGTCAATTCCTAACCTAATGGGGATTTATTTTTCTAACCTATCTAGGAAAGGACTTGTATTCCAATTAGGAAGAGGACTTGTAACCCAAGTGTGTAACCCTAGTTAGAGGGCATGGGAACTCTCTAAATACCCACCCCTCTCCCTCTATAAGCAACTTTTATTCATGATATCAAAACTCTGATGAAATTTATTTGAGCTTGCGAGCTTGTGGTACTTTATTTTTTTTGGTTCTTTAGTTGGGTTTTTTTGCTTGGACGAATTCCTTGCTGTCCTAGCATTTTCCACGCCCTGACTCACTACCATCCAAGCCTTCACACATCCAAGAAAGAGTGCCCTAGGTCGCCAAGCAAGGAGATTTCAACAAGCTTCAAAAAGCCCAGCTTCTATCCCTAACCTGATTCCTTTTAAACCTAGTTTCCTTTTCTTTTCTTACTTGCTATTTGATTGTTCCTTGATGTTTTGCAGGATCCCTGAGGTGTTTCACCTAGAGAGGCTTTCCTTGCATCCAAAATCATATAAATCATCATCTAATGAAGGGAACCGAACTTCATCATCCATACTCCAATCAGAGTGCTGTGTGATCTCTTCATCGAAAGCTCTTCAAATCACTGATTGGTAACATCCTTCCCTTCTTTAAATTTCTAATTTGATGAAGATTAGCTATCATAATCCAAGAGTTTCTTAATTATCGGGTCCTGGAATTTATTATTTTGCATGAGTTTGCCTACGATACGATGATTCTATGCATTACTCTTCTTCTTGCTAGTTCTTACTTTTATTTAGGAATTTAGCTTACAAATTAAATTATAAAAATCACAAAAAAAATTATTTAATGTTTTTCCTACATGTTTAGCAATCTTAGAGTCATCCCACATCACTTAGTCCAAGTGGGAGTTGTTGGAAATTGTGTTCCAAAGCCAATCGTCTAGGTTGTAGATGGTTGTGTTTATTTTATTTTTATATATGAAATTTTAATAAAATAAAAGTTATTTATTTTTGGTTGTCCATCATTTTATATTTTCTATAATGACCTCTTGTATGATAGAGTCCTTAGAACTACATTGTTTGATATAAAGAGGATAATCAGTAATTCTTAAACTGGTTCATAACTAAATGATGCATTGTTATAGGATGATGATGTATCAAGTATAGGTTGTTGTATGTCACATTTGTTGGTTATCCTCTTAACCAAGGAGTATGGAGACACTGGTGTGACATACAAGTGAAGTGTATTACATTTCACTGAACGTGACCATCTACGGAGCTCCCTTTGCCAAAGGGTTGATCGCGAAGGGATATGGGTATATCTGCCCCTCAGACCTGAGGTCACCATGGCAGCTTGCAAGCGACTCACTATACTTTGGTGCGGACTACCTGAATTTCTAATCTAGTGACGGAAGGTTTCTGGGTGTAGTCAAGTACTTGTGGAGCGGTGGTGGATCAAGATGGAATTGACCTCTCCAAATAGTTTGGAGTGAATGACTCACTATGTCTCAATTCAGCAAAACCTTGGCCAGGGTAGTTTTTGTGAGGAGTCACAAAACTTGTGAGGTTGAGACATGATTTGGATAAACCAAATTAGGTTTGGCAGTCAAATCCTAGGTCATCCTAAGCATTATAAGGTCAAGGGATGAATTATGCGGCAACCATATGCCAGAGGTTCTTGTGAGATGCTTTGCATCTTCGACCTATCGGATGTCGGGTATCATTGCTAGATGAGGACTGTGACTGGTACTAGAAATATTCTAGTGCTACCAGTTTAGTGTTCGAACCTATGGGTTACACACCATAGAGGATTTCTATCTAATATTTTGGACTAATCACGATTGAGAATCGTTTGCCATCACCTGAAGTCAATATGGTTGACTTTGCTCCAAGTGTCGATACTTGGATTTTTGCAGGTGTCGATACTTGGTGAAGTGTCGACACTTGGCAATTTTTGAGTGTCGACACTTCTTGTGACGAGCAGTTTTCAAGGAGGATTTTATGGAGGAATTTTTTGGACATGTTTTGACCTGGTTTGAATTTCAAATTCAAACCAGATGGCTCCAATGTTATGGTATGAAAGTCATACTTACATAATGGGTTGGACCCATTTGGAATGGCCTTGATCCTCTCCCCCATTCTCTCCCTCCATCTCTCCTCCTTCCTTCTTCTCCCTCTCATGGCAGCTCCTATAAATAGAGTCTTGTAGTGGCTTCTAGGGTTACACATACATGTACAGCAAGAGAGAAAAGAAAAGAGTGGAAGAAGGGCTTTGTGAGAGGTTTAGGGATTGGGTGTGAGCCACCTAGTAATCAAGCTAGGTCTTAGGAAAGAGATTTTGGGAAGGGGTTCCTGCTCTCTTTCTTGTCTTCCTGAAAGAAGAAGTTCAGCCCACAGATCTTGAAGAGCTAGCACTCCGAGGGAGTTGATCAGAGTCGAGCCCAGGTGTGGACATCCTGTAGAGGCCAGAAGCATGTGTGGCTCGAGCGCCATCCTCCTTCTCACAGCACTTCCTTGGATTCTCTCTTGTAGAAAAGGTATGGTACTTTTCTGTTTTCTCTTGCTTTGATGTTATATGCATGCTAGGTTATTATACTAGATCCTGTTGTGGGCAGATCGGTAGATGGTTTGGATCTATCAACCGAGCCTTCCGCTATGCATGTCTTTAAATTGTTTTTAAATGCATATTCTATGCCATGTTTCTTGCATAATATATGCTAGGTGTAGGTTTTTCACCTTCAAAAGGATATTAGTGTACAAAGCTCTCCGCCAATGATATTTTTGGGAGACCATGAGGGAGGATGCTGCCAACTTCGTGATGCAGGTACGACAAATGCCAGTGCCACGCTCACATACAGTGTCAATCAACGGCGCCGATCTCACAGCTCTCCGGCCCTTGGCCCTTCATCCAATGGGAAATGGACACTTAGGGTCTTTCCCCTACACCTGGATAACGGAGGTTCTTGCTGGTGGCCATCAATACTTCACCACCAATGGGTGGACAGAACCACTGGCACGGATCACGGAAGAGAAGGTCCACCAATTCTTTTGGAAGTCAATAATATGTCGATTCAGACTCTCTAGTTGCATCATCACCATAATGGACGATAGTTCGACAATTAGGAGTTCGAAGGTTTTTTGTGCCGAGCATGCATCCATCCAGCATCGCTTTACCTCTGTCGCCCACCCTAAGATGAATGAAGAAGCCGAAGTGACCACCGGACCATTCTCCAGGGACTCAGGACCAGACGGACCAGGTCAAGGGCAGGTGGCAGAAGAACTCCCAAGTGTCTCGGCCCTACCATACAACACCCAGGACAGCGACGAATGAGATACCCTTCAACCTTGTCTTCGGCGCCAAGGCCATGGTGCCAGTCGAGCTTGGCTTGCCTACCTGCGGGTGCAGCAATATGACAAAGGCAAAACTCTGCGCACCTTCTACTCAACTTGGACCTCCTTAAGGAGACCAAAGATAAAGCTCGACTCTGGATGGCAGCATACCGGTAATGAGTCACCTGATACTATATGCCTGAGTAAGAACCAAGGTCTTTCGAACTGGCAACCTGGTGCTCCACCGAGCTGAAGCATCTCAACCCCGGGAGTGCGGCAAGCTCTCGCCAAACTGGGAAGGTCCATATAAGTGGTTGAAGCTCTCCTGCAAGGAGCTACTACCTCGTTGATTTGGATGGTGCCAGATTCCGCGAACATGGACACCTGCAACCTGAGAAAATATTATCAGTAATGTATGGATCACCCTTTAAAATGATAATAAAGGCCCTCTTTTGCATAGATCGTCGTCTACCTTGCAGGAATATCGCCATCCAGCCTAAGGTCCGGCATGCCAAACTCGGAGGCCAACTCTTCGACATCAAATGCAGGGCCCGGTTCTCCGGCACTAATAGCATAAGGTTCTTTCTCATCAATAATTAAGTTTCCCTTGTGCAAATATTTCTTGCCTGCAGGAGAACTTCCGCCAGACCCTAGGTCCGGTGCCAAAGCCTGAACCAAGCTCTCCGGCCACCAAGTCTTCGAGCCCAGCTCTAGGACATCAAAGCCCAGAGCCAAGCTCTCTGGCCACCAAGTCTTTGAGCCGCTCCAGGACATAAAGCCCAGAGCTTAGATCTCCGGCCACCAAGTCTTCGAGCCCAGCTCCAGGACAACGAAGCCCAAAGCTCAGATCTCCTGCCACCAAGTCTTTGAGCCCAGCTCCAAGACATCAAAGCTCGAAGCCAAGCTCTCCGGCCACCAGGTCTTCGAGCCCAACTCCAGGACACCAAAGCCCAGAGCTCAAATCTCTGACCACCAAGTCTTCGAGCACAGCTCCAAGACAACAAAACCGGAGCTCAGATCTCCGGCCACCAAGTCTTTGAGCCCAGCTCTAAGATATTAAAGCCCGGAACCAAGCTTTCTGGCCACTAAGTCTCAAAGCCCAGCACCGAGACCTCAAAGTTCGGGCCAAGCTCTCCGGCCACCACATCTTCGAGCCCAGCTCTAAGACATCAAAACCCGGAACCAAGCTTTCCTGCCACTAAGTCTCCGAGCCCAGCGCCGAGACCTCAAAGCCCAGAACCAAGCTTTCTAGCAACTAAGTCTTCGAGCCCAGCTCCAAGACATCAAAGCCTGGAACCAAGCTTTCCGACCACTAAGTCTCAAAGCCCAGCATCGAGACCTCAAAGCCCTAGGCCAAGCTCTCCGACCACCAAGTCTTTGAGCCCAGCTCCAAGACATCAAAGCCCGGAACCAAGCTTTCTAGCCACTAAGTCTTAGAGCCAAGCACCGAGACCTCAAAGCCCAGAACCAAGCTTTCTGGCCACTAAGCCTTCGAGCCTAGCTTCAAGACATCAAAGCCCGGAATAAAGCTTTCCGGCCACTAAGTCTTAGAGCCCAGTACCGAGACCTCAAAGCCCGAAGCCAAGCTCTTTGGCCACCAAGCCTTCGAGCCCAACTCCAAGACATTAAAGCCCAGAACCAAGCTTTCTGGCCACTAAGTCTTAGAGCTCAGTGCCAACACCGTAAAGCCGAAGCCAAGCTCTCCGGCCACCATTTTCAAGCACAGCTTCGAAATATCAAAACCCAGAATCAAGCTTTTCGGCCACTAAGTCTCAGAGCCCAGTGCCGAGAGCTCAAAGCCCAGAGCCAGGCTCTTCAGCCACTAAGTCTCAGGGCTTAGCTCTGAGATGCAAAGGCCCAGAGCTCAGATCTCTGACCATTAAACCTCTGAGCCCAGCTCTGAGGACCAAGACCCGGAGCTCAGACCTCCGGCCACTAAGTCTCTGAGCCCAGCTCCGAGATGCCGAAGCCCGAAGTTCAGCTCTATAGCACTGAAGTTCGGAACATCCAGCAACAAGGCGAAAACCTCTCCTCCGATCCCATCACATGTAGAAAAAAAAAGAGAAAAAGAAAAAAGAAGTAAAGAGAAGAGAGGGAAGAAGAAGGGTTGAGGCCAGGAGTGCTCAAGTCAAGATAGCTGAAAAAACCCATTCCATTAAAAACTTGTAGTTTATTTATAAATATTCTCGGGCCCCCGACATGCCGAGCGACCCGAGCCAATGCTGGGAAAGAAAGAAACATAAGTCTACCCTACTCATGCATCCTCATTGGCAGGGATGTGTGGCGGTGAAGTTCCTTCCACCGGGGTTCGAACTGCTCAACTCCAGCCTCGATGACCGCCACCGACAGGGAATGTTCAGGGATGATGATTGATCCCTCTGCAACACTCGAATCCATGCTCGAGCTTGAGAAAAGCGGAGCCGGCTGCGGCCCTCATCAGGGACGAACCCCTCGACTCGATCGTGTAGGTACATAAGCCCTTGTAAAGGAGTCCAACACCGTCTGGTAGAACTCGGTGGCGAACTCCTCCGAGGCCTTATACCTATCTATGACCCCTTCTACCTCCTATTTCACCTCGGTGGCTTGTTCCCTTGCCGCCGCCTTCGTCGACCTGGCCACCTCCACTGCCTCCCTCTTGGCCATAGCCAGCTTCTCCTTCGCCGTGTCCAGCTCGACCTAGAGGGACTGTGCGATCCCCTTCTACTGGACTGTCTCGACTTTGAATAAGCTCAACCACTTCTCAGTGGCCGCGAGCTCCTCGGCCTTGTTCTTCGACCGGCTTTGCTCCTGGTCGAGCTCCTCCTGGAGCTCCTTCGAGCACCTCTCGATGCTTGCGAGCCCCTTCTGGAGCTTTTCATTCTTCAGAGGAGCTCTCAGGAGGCATCGAACTTCTCCTTCAGCTCGACCTTCAGGGCCTCGACCTTGGCTACATGTTACTGGTCGTTCTTCAACTAGTTCCGGCAGCAGTCCCTGATAAGGAGCATCTCGGCTTTGACCAGCACCAAACAAGATGCCAAAGGGAGAGAAAATGAGAGGGAAAATGAAGAGAGCTTTAGAAGGTTAAACCCACTTACCTTGAAGAGTAGGGGAAGATGCTGCTGATCGCGTCCCCCAGTACCTTCCCGGCCATCTCCCACTGATCGCCTGATTAGATGGAGAAATCCATCATGCACTCGGCTAGCTTCTGATCTCGAAGCAGTAAGACATTAGGCCCCATTCTGAATGGGACCCGACGAAAGTCTCTCTCCCTCTTGCCTGCCCCCGAGTTGAATCACCCACTCCCCACCAGCAAAGACCTCGAAAGTGGTTAGGAGCTCGGCACCCCCTATAGTGGCACCCCCGGTGTCGGATCTGCTCCTTCCCAATCCTCCTCCTCGATGATGACAAGCTCGAAAGGAGGGGGACATGATGGTGATGGCTGCAGGGCGGCCCTGGCCCAGACAACCACCTCAGGCTCCAGGGTGGGGACCGGCACTCTCTCCTCAGTCGCTCCATCACAGGCCCAACCGCCCTCTACTCCTGCTCGAGCACAGCAGCCACCGCACCCCTTGCTTGCAAGGAGGCAACCTCAGGCTCCCCCCTTGGCTCGATCTACTCAATAGGGGTGGCTGCTGATGCGCCCTCATCATGAGCCCTCTTCGGGGAGGACTCCTCAGTCAGACCCGATGGAGGCCTCTTCCAAGTAATCGACAGCTGGTCATCCACTGGAACTTTATGCCTGCATGTAGAAAACTGATGTCAGTCCTAGTTCTGAAAAGATAGATTAAAAGGAGTAGGAAAGACTCAAGTCAAATTCACCCAACTCTCTCGTTGGGCCGACCCCGACCTCGACGAGGTTCTGCTCTAACAACAGAACCTCAAGAAAAGGAATCTGAGTGGTATGAAAAAGCTCGTAGATGTCCTTGTCGGCTACTTTGACTGTAGAGTTTCGATTGGAGGATCGATCTAGGTCGCTCCACGCCCAGTCAACCCCCTCAACTGTAGCAAAGAAGAATTTACTCTTCCATCCTTTGATGGAGAGAGAAGTTCAAATTTGATCCCCCTCAGACGAGATGAGAGGGACCTCCACCCGTCTTCAATGGGGTGACGCTTCAGAGTGAAGAAGGCTCTGAACAGGAAAAAACGTGTGACAATCTTGGAAGTGGCAGAGCACGATGAAGCAGAATATAGTCCTTATGGCATTGGGGATGAGCTGAGCAGCGACCAAGCGGTAGTTGCTCAGCACAAACAAAAGAACAGATGGAAGGTGAAGCGGAGCCCTCCTGAGAAGGTCCTCAATAAGCAATTCGGCCCGGGCTACTTGAAGTAACCCGGTCCCCTAGTTGGGGATTAAAAGTTGGACAGAGTGCGGGATGCCATAGACATCTCGAATGGTCCCCAGTTCCTTAGTAGAGATCATCAAAAAGATCCTACCGGGACCTATTGACCGGACAGCTTCAGGATGGGTTCAGTCAAAGGAAGAGGATGAGAAGGACAAGAGGGGTTAAGACCAGGCTCCCTAATTACTATACCACCAGGGTGACACCTCCCTCTAAGCTCGAAGTGGGCTCCATTTCCCTCCTTATTAGAAGAAGAAGATGATGGCGACTTCGGCCTAGAGGGCCCAGCCTCATCCTGATTAGTCGAAGGATGGAAACTTGGCCCAAAGCAAGGCATGACGAAGAAGATCAAGAGAAGAAAAAAGAAGGTGGATGAAAGTCAGGAGGTGAACCTAGCTCTGAGAAGGAGGTCCTACTCAACTAAAGTGAGCAGAAAGGGGACTAGAAGGGGGGACTAACCTGCTAGGAGCTCTGGAAGACAAGAATGGCCGGATGGATGAAGAAAGCCTCGATATAGTGGCGGGCAAGAAGGATTTGAAAGAAGATGTATTTCGAGAAGGCCACCTTTCCTTTCAAAGTGACCGGTGCCCGACCGTACCATTACAAACCCCCCCCATCGGATCCGTGCCATGCATCATTCATCGACAGGACTGACGTCTAGGCTCGACTGCGACCGCTCCAGATTCTATGCCTATAATACTACTCCTTGGATGTGTCCACGTGGCTCCTCCAGATAGGCTGAAGAAATCGCTTCCCCAGACACTATCGATCATGACCATAATTGCATCGGATCCCCACCTTTCCATGTAAGTAGTGCATTTACTCCCTTCGCCCCGAGCGCCCCACGCCAACAAGACTTGAAAGTGGGGGCAAATGATGTGGTGAGAAGCTGACATGTCAACGTGCATCCCCAGTCAGATGCCATGTCATAAAATCCACCACAATGGACACCCCATCTCGGACTCCTTTGACGGGCCAAGCTCCCTGAGATCAACAGGTGGCCGCCAAAGCCGAGCTCCATCCTACGCCAGGTCAGTATCTGCAAGCTCGGGGCACCTAGACCAGAGCCGAGTAACCTCCTTTGCCAGATCGAGCCCCTCCAAGTCTGAGCCCCTTGAACCAGAGTCGAGCTCAGCCCTCCTCCACCGGATCGAGCCCCTCCAAGGCTGAGACCCCTGGACTAGAGTTAAGATCAGCCCTCCTCCACTAGGTCGAGCCCCTTCGAGGCCGAGCCCTTCGGGCAGGAGTCGAGCCCTCCTCCATCGGGTCGAGCCCTTCCGAGGTCGAGCCCCTTAAGCCAGAGTCGAGCCCAGCCTCCTCCATTGGGTCGAGCCCTTCGGAGGTCGAGCCTCCCGAGTCGGAGCTAAGTCCTAGCTCTCCAGTTCGGCAACCAACTTGTACAATGCCCCCGGACCATCAGGGGGCAGAGCCGCTTCCCCGAGACATCGGCGAGCGGCCCAAAGACCACAAGAAGTGCTTGTCAAGTCATAATAACTGTTTGCAACCACCGCTTACACCAGGAGAGGAAGAAGCTCCCTGACCAGGTGCCACGATCTCCGCCACCACCTGCACTGCCCGAGAGAGGAAGTCAACCAGGAGATTCGAATCCCGGGGGTGGCGGCCCCTTGATTGAGATACTGCCAAGCTTCCCGGAATGGGGTGACCGGAAGGAATGTCAGAGCACACAACAATTTCCCTTATTGCGAATTGGGAAAGACGACCCATCCATGGCATGGAACACCATCGTACATGCGTGACAGCCTAGGGGAGATCCCTAGGTAGGCGCTCAACGGTCACCTGGACTTAAAAGAACCTTTGACACCTCTAGTGGAAAGGTACGTACGCAAGTGCTAGCTTAATCGAAAAACATCATCCAAGTGGGTGGAGGAGAAGGAGCCTCATAGGAGGCTAGCCCACCTGGCTAACACCTCTCCCGACACACTCGCACCCTCATTCTTACACCATTCACTCCTCCTAGCATGGAGTTCATCAAGAGGGGCTCGACTAGGAGGATATGTTCCCCTAGATCGTCATTGACTTGACCGTTGGAGTGCCCTCACCGGAATCCCCGCCCGGGTCACTAACCCTTGTTTTGCAGGTCCTGAAGTGCAAGTCAACCCTGAGAGGATAGAGGGCAATCCGACGTCGACAGCAGTTATGGGCCACGACAATCTTGGCGGCAACACCAGGTATTCTTCATAATCCTAATTTAATGACTTATTGATTGTAATGATAAGAGATCTTGGACTTAGGGTTTTCTAGTTGTAGGGTTTTCAAGAATGAAATTTTTGAAAATCCATTATTCCGCTGTGCCATCGAAACCCTAGAAACCCAACATATTGATCATAATTTTTCTATGCCTAGGACATCTTAACAAAATTGGATTGTAAAAAGAAAGAATAAGACTTTAGAAGAAATGGCATGCACCATACTTTAAAAAAATGATCTACATAGATATTTTTGGATGGAAGATGTTAACACTACATATTACATTTTAAATCAAGTTTTGATTCATCCTATTTTAAAGAAAATATCTTATGAACTTTGGAAAGGAAGAAAACTCACTATAAAATATTCATGTTTTTTGGGTGCCATTGTTTCATTCTAACCAATGGCAAAGATAACCTATGCAAATTTGATGCCAAGTTAGATGAGGATATCCTTTTAGGATATTCTACATCTGGCAAGGCATTCATGGTCTTCAACAAGAGAATTCTTATTGTTCAAGAGTCTATGCATGTTGTCTTTGATAAACCTAATGACAAATCTTTTAGAAAAGAAGATACTTTTGATGATGAAATAGGTGTTTAAAGGATGGAGAAATTGACTCTTAATGATGCACCCTCTAAGAAGCTTGAAGAAGATCAAAACAAGGAAGAAGAATAAGAACAAAAACCTTCAACAAAAGCTAATGATTTATATAAAGAGTAGAGGTATGCTCAAGGACTCCCTAAAGAACTATTCATAAGTGATCCTTCAAAGGTATAAGAACTTGATCCTCCTTTAGGAATGTATATGATTACTTAGCTTTTGTATCTTAAGTTAAATCTAAAAGTATTGAAGAAGCTGAAAAAATCCTAACTGGATTAATAATAATGCAGAAGAACTAAACCAATTTAATAGAAATAAAGTTTGAACTCTAGTAGAAAGACCATCTAATATATTAATAATTAGAACTAAATGGGTATATAGAAATAAATTAGATGAAAATGGAGTTGTGATTAGAAACAAAGCTAGACTTATAGCTAAAGAACATAATCAAGAGGAAGGTATTGATTTTCATGAAACTTTTACTTTTATTAATAGATTAGAGGTAATTAGATTATTACTTGCATTTACATGTTTCATGATTTTTAAACTATTTCAAATGGATAACAAAGTACTTTTTAAAAAGGTTACATAGAAGATGAGTTTATGTTAAACAACCACCAGATTTTTAAGATCATACTTGTCCAAATCATGTTTTTAAACTCTACAAAGCTCTTTATGGTTTAAAACAAATCTCACATGCATGCTATGATAGGTTGAGCAAATTTTTACTCAAAAATAATTTTATAAGAGGAAATATTGATACTACCTTATTTTTGGAAAGAAGAGGTTGACTTATAAGTGATACAAATTTATGTTGATGATATTATATTTGGTGCTACAATGAAGTTCTTTGTCAAGAGTTGGCCAAGCTAATATAAGGAGAGATCGAGATGAGCATGATAGGAGAGTTGAATTTCTTCTTCGGACTCTAAATCAAGCAAACCAAATAGGAAATCTTCATCAACTAAGCTAAATACACTAGAGATTTTTAAGAAGTTTGGGATGGAGACCATAAAATCTCTTGGCATATCTATGAACCATTCTTGTAAGCTTGATAAGATGAGACCTATAAGAGTATTGATCAAAATTTCTATAGAGGTATAATTATTCACTACTTTATCTCAGTACAAGTGGACCAGACATTATATTTAGTATTTGTATATATAAATATCAATCAAATCCTAAGGAATCATCTATTGACTATTAAATGTATACTTAGATGCTTATCTGGTACAATTAATATTGGTTTGTAATACTCTAGAAATTTATCAATTAAGCTAATTATATATTTGATGCTGATTTTGCTAGGTATAAGTTAGATAGAAAAAGCACTAGAAGAACTTATCAGTTTCTTCTAGTTAATTTAATCGTATAATTAGCAAGAAATAAAATTCAGTTATACTATCTATGACTGAAGCTAAATATGTAGTAGCTGAAAGTATTACACTCAAATCCTATAGAACAAACAACAACTTGAAGATTTTGGTATTAAATTAAGTAAAACTCTCATAAGATATGATAATATAAGTATAATTAATCTAACTAAAAATCTAGTTCAACACTCAAGTACCAAACATATTGAGATTAGACATCACTTCATAAAAGATCATGTAGAAATAGTGATGTTTGCTTGATTTTATATATACTAATGACAATTAGTAGATATTTTTACCAAGTCTCTTAGTAAAAATAGATTTTGCATGATTAGATGAGAACTAGGAGTAATAGATCCTTTTGAGTAGAACCTTCATGACCTCTCTAAGTTTAATCCTTAGAAATTTTATTTATTTTGAAATATCATCATTTTGAATCCTTCTAATACTCCTACAATCATATGTGAAACCTCTGGAACTCTACTTTTCATAGAAAAATTTCTTGATTTTTTGAAGTGTTGACACTTAAGATTTTGTCAAGTATCGACTCACTGAAGTGTCAACACTTGGATAAAATGCAAGTATCGACTCACTGATGGAAACCCATTTTAAATAGGGCTTGACCATGACATTATATTTGCCTTCTTTCCTTTTTCCTCTCCCCAATCCTTTGCAAAAACTATCATTTTGTCTCCAAATTGTTAGATCTAAGATCCAGACCTTCCATTTTTAGCATTCGCTCATCTTGATCGTCGGTTGTGAGGATGGGGCCATAGGAATAAGTTGCTCACCATCCTAAAAGAGCTTGATCGAGTAACTCTTGGAGCTGAGCATCGATCCAAACATGACACGATCTAGAGGAGTAGCGAACGACGAGGCCTTGACCACCTCTTTCACTGGTGGATCGAGTATCCTACAAGGCTATCATAAGTGGGCTTAGGATCAACTTCGGTTATTTTAATAGGGAGGGTTTTTCCATCAAGGACTGGATTAGAGCTGCGAGATGTGAGAGATTTTGCTCTATGACCGAGAGATACTACCCTTTTCATACTAGAGTTTTATGGATCCATGTCTCAAGGAGGAGATAGTTGTGTTACAAAGGTATGAGCAATTAATATTCCAATGACAACCGAGATGATTAGCGAAGTATGAGAGATTCTTATCAGAGGGATGGCTGCTGACTACTTGAGTGATAGATAGGCTAGTTTCAAGTGCATCCTAGAGAGAGAGGATGTATGAGGCATCTCCATTATGAGCATGGACCAGCTCTCGATCGAGATGAGGCTTCTCCAAAACATCATAGCATGGATACTAGTGCCGAAGATATGTAGATTTGATTTTATCACTAAGAGAGAGCTAATGTTAATGACCTTCCTAGTATAGAGGATGCCAGTCAACCTCCCTGGGATCATGGTGCATCAGATGTAGGAGGCAACGACCAACAGGTGCCTATGTTTACCATATGGGATGGCAAGGGTATTCCATGCTTTCAGCATTTCTCTTGAGGGAGAGGCTCACATGGAAATTCTACATACAAACATCTATGATGACCAATCCCTTCATAAATTTTGACTTTGAGAATGAGCTCTAAGCAATCAAGGATGGACCCTTCGATACAAAGATACTAAGGCTGGATCATCTAAGCTAGCACCTAATGCTGACACTGAAATGGGGCATCTTGAGCCAGCCACACCTACTGATACAAAGATAGCTCAACCAACACAAAGGACTTCCATGATACTTAGAGCTTGGACAGGTAATGATGTTGAGGACCGAATCAGCTCAATGGCCATGACAATTAGAGAGGATGTTTATTTGCTAACCATTAGAGTTGATAGGATGCATACTAAACTGCATCTTTTGAGGACTCAGACTAATAGTGCCTTAAGATAGATCAGAGACGGATGGAGTAGGCTTTATAGAGATATTAGCTACCATACAGTGCCTAACTCTAGTCACTACTCTAGCAGGTCCATCTGATCCTCTGCTAAATTCTCCACCATCTCAACTAGCTATGGGTCAATATTTTCTAGTAGCTACAGGTCCTCCAACACCTGTTGATCCCCCAGCACATCCTTCAGCACTAGTTGCCAATCTAAACTCTTCAGCACCTCACTCATCTTATAAGACACCTGATGATCACTCTCTTAGGACTCGGCCTACTAGGACTAGGACCATTAGGACATCGCTACCAGGATCATAGGATTCCACACTTCAGGATTTCTTCGCTCTAGTCCTTCTAGTAGGACTAGAAGCTTGTTACATAAGATCCCTAGGTCCTATACTTCTTGGATTATGGGACCACCATATTTTAGAGTTTTCATCTGATGAGGAGTAGCCTCATAGATACTATCCTTAGAATTGATTATACCTTTAGGATTGATTGTATCCTGATTATATTGATATCTGCTAACATCCATTTTGTTGTATTCGAATGTCTACAAAATATCAGTCTTGCATTGAAATAACTATTTGCATATATATATATATGTGTGTGTGTGTGTGTGTGTGTGTGTGTTTTATATTACTATGATCTTCTTTATGAATGCATTCTCCTTTTAACTTTTGCTCTAATATCTCATTTCTCTTCATGCTCTAATATTTGTAAAATAAAATTCTTAATTAAGCATATAAATAGGAGAAGAAAATAAAAAGGGGAGTTTAACATAACATGAGAGAACAAAACTAAGTCAAAGTGTTAAATCTAAACAAAACCTAAGTAAAAGCATTGATTGTTTGAATGATGATAAAAAAGGAAAAGTAGAAGCATTGATATATAAGCAAATAAAATAAATTTCTCATGTAGATGAAAAAGGGGGAGAAAAAAATTAATAATTAACATTTATTTTTCATCCCTACTTTTACTCTGATATAATTGCAACATTTCTTGATTCATTATAGCACATCTTGATACGTTCATATATATTCTTTGATACTTTACCATAAGTACTCAGATATTACAATACATAGATAAACCACTTGAAACATTCATACTTAAAAGGTTGTTCATGAACTCCATATATTAATAATATGATACTTTAACCTATAATAATCATTAGATTTTGATATGCTTATGCTCTAATAAATTTTAGGAACGTTGTTAGTAATATTGGAATTTAATCTCATCTTAGTACCAATGCTCATATTAAGATCACATACTTTGATACTTTAAGCTTTTATGTTTATAAACTTAAAATTTGTGTCATCATCAAAAGGGAGAGATTATTGACTCTGGTCTTAAGTTTATGAGTAATAAAATGTTAAGTATATATAAGATACTAATATTTTGTTAGAGTTGTGAAATTGGCATTTCAGGTATCCTCCAAATTCTTAAAGAGAACTTGAGTGTTCAACTATTAAGCAAGAAAGATTTCATGCTTTAAAAAGTCTTCACAAGTTTAAAATCCAAGGATATAGAATTTTATTAGATAATTGAAAGATAGAATGGAAGAAATCAGATCAAACTTTTAAAATTCAAGTTTGGCAGCACACATTTTTGAAGTGGCATAGCTCAAGTGTCAACTCAAGGATCTTAAATATCATTCTTTAAAAAGTGGCATGTAAAATTTTTTAGCCGGCACACAAAGTATTAATACCTACCATCCAAGTGTCGACTCATAAGATTAACTCATGGACCAAGTATCAATGTACCAGGAAATGATAAGGATAGGATTTCTGGGACAAACTTATGTATTGATACCAAGAATGCAAGTATCGACTCACTGGATCAACTCATACTCAAGTATCGATTTTATAAGATAATTCCAGAGAGCTATATTTTTCAGAAAAACTCTAGTGTTGACACCTGAGTTGATACTTATAGAGTGAATATCGACACTTGCTTGTCTGACAATATATAATGGCTATATTTTCAGAAAGTTGGTTTTGGATCTAAAAGGCTACTTCTCCCCTCCAACAGCTACAAACTATTTTTTGAAAACTTTGAGTGTATTTATTACACTAAGCTTATTGAAGAAAAAAGATAACCTTAGTGAATGAACAAGTACTTCCAAGAGAATCTTCCAAGATCTAACTTCTAAAACAAAAAACATTGTTATTAAAGGGTATGCCTTCAATTATCAATAACCTTCAATCATTGAAGCTATTCATTGAAGACGTCTCAAAGCATTCTTTCATGCTTTATCAACTTTCTTTTATTTTTTTAGAGAGCTTTTTTCCACTTAAAACCTTTATATTTTATTTTATTTATTGTAACTAGTTTCAAGGGATTGAAATTAGGAACATATTTTTCAAGCCTTAAATTGGATTGCAAGCCTAAGTTTGTTTATTATAAGGTTGTGTTGGTAGGCCTAAGTAAGAAAATCAATAAAGGATTTGATTTGTAAGCCCGCAAAGTAAATTGATTGTAATCTTGAAGGATTATAGTAAAGTTTTCAAGAGATTTTTGTAGAGTGGACATAGGTATTTGGAGTGCAACAACTACTATAAAAGCTTGTATTTGTATGCTTTATCCTCATGCTTTCTCTTCATTTCAAGCATTGAATATAGTTATAATTAGTATATTATATTGTAATATAATCACCTCACTACTTTTAAAATTCAGCATATATTTAGTTTAAGTTTTTAAAAAATCTAATTCACCCCCTCTTGGTTGCTTCGCTGAAAAACAAATATATCTTTACTGGAATCCTCTTTTATCAATTCATGAAGTTACACAGAGTAATAGAATGTCGATAGGGAGGTAGTCTCCTGTGACATAGATAACAAACTCTAGGTAGGATGTTGGCATCCTATCCGCTGGGAACTTTTTTGTTGGCATCTTTTTGTTTGGATGACAAGTTTTGTTAACATCCTGTCTTCTATAACCTTGTCTGCGATGACTTATGCTAGGACAGTTGTGATTGGTTATTTTCTGCCACTAACTCAAGCATCATAATCTCTGAGTATCAAGGTGATTTGTCTATTGTCAATGAGGGCCCGACATTATATCCCAGTGTGCTCGAGTCGGATTGAGTAAGCACTCGTGAACTGTACAAAAGGATGTCATGTTAGTTTTCCCTCATGCTAGTGAGCCCATATTTTTACCGTCTCCTCTTTAGTTGGTGGTGTAGTCGATGATCCGTCTCCTTCTTAGTCAATGATTCGATTAATTCTCAAGACCGAATAAGTAGCTGTCATTATAATATATAACTAAAGTTTGTCCATCTTTAGAATACATGGCCAGACTCCTGCATATAAAAACATGGCTAGGCTCCTAAATAATTAAGCTGAGGTCTATCATATTTGCCTTTTTACTCCAGGTAATATATGATTAATCCGGCCCCCCACCGCCGCCCCCCCCCCCCCCCCCCCCCCCCCCCGCGCCCCCAACAACCAAATATATATATATATATATATATATATATATATATATAATGATAGGATCGACTTTTAGATGCCTTAAGTTTTCGTCAGCGCATCCCTTTACTGCACTTGGCCATAAGGGATATGATGCAATACACCTTTCCGTGTAAAGATTCATCATATCTTATTCAAAAACTGGAAGTTTAATGAAGGATCCTAGAGGTGAGGTACAGCAAAATCTCAAAGGGGTTATTTAGCGTTTTAAATTCTATTCAGAATAAATTTTTATTTTACTTATTTTTTTAATAATTATAAATATTAAGATGGGCCACAAGATAAGTTATTCTGGCCCGTTCTTAATATTTTAGAAAAGTTATTTCATGATAAAACTATTTCATGATAATTATTTTTTTCCTGTGTAGCAGGCTTATAGCATAATTATACTATAATAAAATTATTATTCTAGATTTCTAGTTAAGAAAATTTAGAAGAAATAGTTATTCTCTTGGAATTGGTATTCTATTGCATGATTAAATTTTTTTTTTTGCATCGTTTGGGTGTTATCTAGCTGAAAATGGATAACGCGTTCTGCCTAAATCTGTATACCAGGCCTTTTGTCAAAACAATTCCTTGGATTCTAATGTCCGGTTTTCCGGAGCTGATTCAGTGAACAGCATGAGCCAGTCCCGAAACCCATGCCGTTTGATCCGCGCCTATAATGACCAACCACCTTCTCTCGCTCTTCCTCCGCTATAAATTTGCAACCCCAAACCATGGTCAGTTCCCCACACCAACTCAACCCTATCCAATCTCCATTTTCTAGCGGTGCCAAGTTTATTACACACCACCGCTAATGAAGACGGACCTCAAGATCATATGCTTATTGTTCATCTCATTCTGCTTGATCCATCCCTCTTCCACTGCCCCCACCTTGAATTATGCCGATGCTCTCGAGAAGTCGATCCTCTTCTTCGAGGGGCAGCGGTCGGGGAAACTACCCTCCAACCAGCGTCTAACATGGAGACGCAACTCCGGCTTGTCCGACGGCTCCACTGACCATGTATGTACTCTACAAAACATCAACAAGTTGAAGCTTCTCTTACTCAAGTAATGCGAAGTTTGGATTGCTAACAGACATGCATGCACGGTCTTGTAGGTGGACTTGGTTGGTGGCTACTACGACGCTGGCGACAATGTGAAGTTTGGCCTGCCCATGGCGTTCACCACCACAATGCTGGCATGGAGTTTGATCGAGTTCGGGAACCAGATGGCTGGCCAACTTAACCATGCCAGGGATGCAGTCCGCTGGGGCACAGATTACCTCCTTAAAGCAGCCACTGCAGCTCCTGACACTCTATATGTTCAGGTGATCAACAAACAGCATAAACTAATACAGAGCTAATGGCATGAACATGACTGTCTTCTATATTTCATCTTGCATTACAGGTCGCAGACCCAAACCAGGATCATCACTGCTGGAGAGGCCTGAAGACATGGACACGCCTCGCAATGCCTACAAGGTAACGAGCCAGAATCCCGGTTCAGATGTCGCGGCTGAGACCGCTGCCGCATTGGCTGCAGCTTCCATTGTTTTCCGACGCACCGACCCTGCTTACTCTGCCAGTTTGCTTCAAACTGCTATGGAAGTAATGGCACCCTCATCCTATATAATTCATGTTTAATGTTCATATGTTATGATCAATAAAACAGGATGATTCTTTTAATGCAGGTCTTTGATTTTGCCAACCGGTACAGGGGAAAGTACAGTGATTCTCTTAGCTCAGTTGTCTGCCCATTCTACTGCTCCTACTCCGGTTATGATGTAAGAGGTTCACACTATTGGTAAATCTGAGCTTGAGCTATTTCTTCAAATAATTTTTGCAACTGATTAAAATTTGGTATCAGGATGAGCTCCTGTGGGGAGCATCATGGCTTTATCTGGCATCAGGAATGCTTCATACCTGTCATATGTAAGTTCGAATGGCTATACTTTAGGAGCAGGAGATGATACATACTCTTTCAATTGGGATGACAAGCGTCCCGGCACCAAAGTTCTTCTGTCTCAGGTGTTGTAGCTCTCATTGTACTCTTCCCTCTCTAAGAGAAGAGTAGCAAGAATGCTTTACTTTTCTCTCTCTCTCTCTCTCTCTGTCTCTCTCTCTCTCTCCCTCTCCCTGCAGGGCTTCTTGCGAAACAAGATTCAACAGCTAGAGCTTTACAAAGTTCATTCAGACAGCTACATTTGCTCTCTGGTACCAGGAGCAAATGGTTTCCAGGCCCAATATACTTCAGGTCGATCTTTTTTTGGCACTCGTCCTCGACGACCTTGTTCTTCTGAACAGAACTAACTTTGCTGCTTGCATCAACAGGGGGGCTGCTCTACAAGGAAGGAGAGAGCAACCTGCAGTATGTTACATCAGCTACTTTTCTTCTTCTGACCTATGCCAAGTACCTTAACTCGAATGGGGCTCAGTCTCATGTGGGACTTCTAAGATCACTGCCCCTCAACTTATCTCACTAGCTAAGAAACAGGTACATTACAAAAACAATAACCATATATCAAGCTAGCATTTTTTTCCTCCCAACAATAGAGAGCATAATTGAATTATTGAAAATTTTCAAGTTATTGTTGATTTGTTCCTTGGCTATGCCTCTCCCAAGAACCTATGACATCTAACAATACTCTCAGATTTTATGACTATGTACTAGTTATTCACATCTAATTCAAGAATAGTTATCAGTTCCAAATTAATAATGCTTTGTGCTGCTGCTGCTGATGCTGTTGTTACTCTGTTTATTTGTTCTTGTTTGTGATGCAAGGTTTTCATTTCCGATGTTATATCTGTTTGTATCAATAACAGGAACCAAGGGCTAGGTGACTCCGCCATTAATTAGCTAAAGTAAAAATAGTATTTTCGTTATTAATTGTCTCTCCATTTTTTTAATAACTTTTTGAAATCTCTTCATCTTAATCGCCAATCGTCCCGTGTGGTACATGCATTCTCCTTTTTGTCACGATATGAGTAGTAGAGATTAATCTAATAAGCATAAACGATAGCCATTAAGTTGTTAAATTTAAATTATTAAATGTCATGAGGACGAGATTCTGATGTCTCAGTTCCGTAACATCCACCGAAGTTTGTCAGATTATTCCATTTTGCCCCCTTGAGAACAACAGAGATCTTGATCATCTCTGCTTCAGCACTCACTATTAGACTGCCGGCTTAAAACCTTTCTCTGATACTTGTTTACAGGTGAATGAATATTTTCATTTTATTAATCTTATATTTTTTGAGATATCACTTCTCATCATTTAAATTTCTTTTCAACTCTTGACTTCTTCTTTTTTTTTCCCGAATAATCCTTCCCATTCTGAACTTGTCACTGTGCCATGAGGCATGAGCTGACCTTTTTGAGGATTTTTGGAACACCAGGTTGATTACATATTGGGCCAGAATCCGGCAAAGATGTCATATATGGTTGGATTCGGGGAGCGGTATCCATTGCATGTTCACCATCGTGGCTCTTCAATTCCCTCTGTGCAGGCCCACCCGACCATGTCTCTTGCAATGACGGATTTCAGTACTTGTATTCAGGCTCTCCGAATCCGAATGTTCTTGTAGGAGCTGTGCTGGGTGGCCCGGATGGCAACGATGGCTTCTCCGATGACCGGAACAACTACCAGCAGACGGAACCAGCTACTTACATCAATGCCCCCATGGTTGGTGCTCTGGCTTTCTTTGCTGGGACACAGGAGGTGGCCTGAGTTATAGCGTGGTTTAAGTAAAAAGTGGGCATTGTAGGATGTGAGGCATGGTGAACTGGGATGCGATGATCTTGGGCTCCCCTGGCCATGTATAAGTATTGGAATATTTCAGTTTGGCATTTCTTTGTTGTTTGATTGCCCGAATGGCTAAGATCCCTATTATCCTAATCTCCACCATCTTACCTTGCTTCTCTTTCTACGTATGCATGGGTGTGTAATGCGTGCAACAAGATCAAACATAGCAACTAGAAAATAATAAAATGAAAAACAAATTCATTTTTCTTTTTCCCTTTCTTTTGAGGATGAACCGTCACCAAGTGCCCAATGCATTTTTTGTGAAGCCATGAAAAGCATACTAGAAAATATGAAGACGTGGTACCAAGAGAGAAGAAGAGAGAATTTTTTTTTATGCATATCCTCATCCATTATACACATATATCCTTGTAATATCTATAACTACATCTGTATTTTCAAAAATTTGCTACTTTGATATATACCTTTATATATATATATATATATATATATTATATTATATATATATATATATATATATATATATATATATATATATTATATATATATATTTGCATGTGTTATGATAAACCGGACCAGAAATTTAATTACCAGACTAGGGATGGCAATGGGCCGGATTTGGGCCGAGTGCATCTATCCAAACCCAAACCCGATACTCAATAACTATCCAATCCAGCCCAAACACTATCGGAACTGAATTTTTCACCCAAATCCATCTCAATCAGGTATCGGATAATTCAGTTTACCCCGGTCCGAACCCAGTTAAGTCATATTAAATATTTTTTTCATTTTTGTCAACTTTAAAATCATCTACTATTTTATAATCATACATACATTAAACAAATAAAATTTAACTATATTTTTAGTTCAACAGATATTAGTTTCAATATTAAATAAAATTTAAATTATCTTAAATAAATAAATTTAATAAAACTTAATTCAATACTTCTGAAATAAATAAAATATAATATATTAATTATATATTTTAATATTAAAATAATTTGGGCCAGATTCGGGTTAGGTGTATAACTACTCAATCCCGATCCAAACCCAAAGTTAAGCATTCGGGTTTTACCCAAACCGGCCCAAACCCAGTCAAAGCATTGACTACCCGCCCAATCGGGTAGGGCCGGGTCGGGTACCCATGAGTTTGGATTTTGTTGCCATCCCTATACCAGACCGAAGATTTAATTAATTCATCTGACCAGTCGACCAAACGGTCTAACATGAGAACGGATCTGTAATGCACTTCAGCTGACGACGATATACGACTCTTAGTCGACCATCGGCATACTCCGAAACAACTGGCCAATTTACAGTGGGCTAATATACTTCAGCTTAAGGCCCGTCAGAACGAGCATGGTTGTTGTAACCAATCAATCATATAGCTGATTGCCATGGCATTAGTAACATCAAGATGAATAACCACCAAAAGTGACTGCAATCAGCTGAAGGGAAGTTATCTTATCTAACTCCCCTAACGACAATCAGTTACAAGAAAGTCTTAACCACTTTTAGTTGAATTGATGCCTATAAATAGAGATAAAAGGAAATCTCCGGGAAAGCAAGTTGAAGGCTATCCTAGACCAGTCCAATTAACCCCTTTTTATTTTGTCTACATTTTCTTTTAGAACTCTCCATTCTGTTGCCCGAACTCTACTGACTTAGGCATCGAAGTGTCCCCCATCGAAAAAATTCTAGTCAGGGGATTTGTTTTGCAGGAACCCAAGGAGGTGAACTGGCGATCCAGGCATTCCGTCTGGTCGTGGAGATCAGCGTCAACAAATTGGCGCGCAAGGAAGGGGTCGCACGAAATCACTTAACTGCGTGAACAATCCCCTATAGGAAGGAGAGCCCAACAAAAGGCAAGATGGTAAAAGGGAGAACCCAAAATGTCTCAGCGAATAGAGGTCACTCTGCTTCCAAGAGAAATGATCCCCCAGTGGAGAACGATATGGCTCCTCCCATAATAAGTATGCGGCAGCAACAAATATAAGCCCTCCTGAATCGACTAGATGCACTGACGGCTATGGTATAAATCTTCAAAACCACCCTCACTGGACAACACCCATCGGTAGCCTCAAGACTCAAGTTTTTGCCATTAAGAAGAGAAGGCCAATAGCCAGAATTCACTCGATAATCATCTCGGGATCGACAATCTCTCGAACCCCAAAGCTCTCGACACCAAAGATAGGCTGAAAGTCGACTCAAAAGGAAAAGGACTAGAAGATCTTTCTCAGTATCTTCTAAAGACTCCACTCCGGGAACACCCAACGAGGAGGAGCAACACATGATGACCATGAAAAGAAATTCAAGAAACTGGAGATGAAGATAGCAAGACTCATTGACCAGTGGAGAAATGATGAAACCGTGGCATATAAGTCATGACCTCCTTTCTCCCGAAGGATAATGGAGGAGGTGATTCGCCACCATTTCAAGGTCCTTGAGTTGGAGCCATGCAACGGTACCACTAATCCTTTTGATCACCTGGAAAGCTTCAAGGTACACATGATGATAAAGGAGCTTCTGATGCCCTGCACTACCTCGCATTTCCTACCACTCTGAAAGAAGTAGCTCGAATATGGTATTCGAGCATTCATCCACGTACCATTCATTCTTTTAACAAATTAAAAAAATATTTGTATCACATTTCTAGACATGTTGAAGGATGCCTGCAATTCGGATAGCCTCTTCCTTCAATAACAGAATGAAGGAGAAAGCCAAATGGATTATGTAGCATTCAACTGCGCCACTCTTGAGATCTCTGATCTCAATGAATATGTGGCTATGTCTACATGAAAAAGGGCCTCCGATCATCTAGATTCACCTTTTCTCTAGACAAGAAGTTTCCTACGAGCTATATTGAACTACTGGTAAGGGCTCAAAAATATGCGATGGCTAAAGAGTAAGCAGCCAATCGGTGCCAAGCCGAAGGAAGATCAGTTTCCAAGAAAAAGAACAGCAAAGGGCTGGCATCTGGACCACCTAGCAATGATGACACACCGACTCGATGACATAGCCCCAAACCCAAGCAACTGGTCAGCAAGTTCGACCCATATACTTCTCTCTCTCTCCCCCAGGGAAAAGATCCTAATGGAGATAGAAAAGGAAAGCTACCTGCAAAGGCCTCATCCCATGAAGGCACCTCATGCATCAAGGAATAAAAATAAATATTGCCGATTCCACCGGGACCATGGCCATAACATTGAAGAATGCATCCATCCCAAGGATGCAATCAAAGATCTGATCAAACGAAGATTTCTTGAGAGTATGTCAATAATCAGGAACCCCGAACCAAAGTTTTTGCCCTCAAGAGAGTTGCCGAGGAGGCAAAATTACCTAATCAAGGCCTACAGATGGAAGGATAGGCATGCTACATCATCGGACCACTGGAGGAGCGGAGCTAAAGAAAGTGCTCCTAAAAGATGCAGGAGCAACAACGCCATATATTTTTTGGACGATGACCTACAAGGAATCCAGATTCCTCATGATGATCTTGTAGTAGTATCGGCTATTATAGCGTATTATGATGTAAGAAGGATTTTGGTAGATAATGGCAATTCCACATAGGTCTTGCTCTACGATGCTTTTCTCAGAAAGAATCCACCTAAAATAAGTTACAAAAGTCTCCCATACCCCTGATATGATTCGGAGGTAACCAAGTTAGAGTGGAGGGGAAAATAATATTACCGGCGACCCTTGTTACTGAACCATTCCAGAAAATACTCCCTATTAACTTTGTGGTCATACAAATGCCATCGACGTATAATGCTATTTTTGGAATAACCCGCTCTAAATAAGTTATGTGCCATAGTATCAATTTACCACCTTCTAGTACGATTCCCTAAAAATGGAATCGAAGAATAAGAGAAGATCAAAGAGTCGCCCGACAGTGCTTAATGATACAAGAAAGACAGTCAGCCAACCACATGACTCTAGAGGAATTGGACCCAGAGATCGGATGGAAGATTGTGGGGAACAAGTTGAGAAGACCATTTCTATACCATTAAGAAAGATGACCCTGTTGGGAATTGTGTCCCAAAGCCAATCGCTTGGGTTGTAGGCGGTTGTGCTCAGTATTGTATTCCGTTTATGAATTAATAAATATTATTTTTGGTAGCCCATCACATATTGAATTTTCCTGAAATGAACTCTTTCCTTGTGATGAAGTCCTTAGGACTACACTGACTTCGATATAGAGAGGATGTATCGAGTGGTCCTTAAACCCTGTTCACAACCAAAGAATATATTGTTCTGGACGGCAATATATCAAGTATAGGTTGTTGTAGTTTACATCGTTTGGTTGTCCTCTTGACCAATGAGTGTGGTGACACTGATGTGATCTACAAGTGGGATATGTGGTATCTCATTGAACGTGACTCCGTGCAGCCCCTTTCTGCCAAAGGGAAACTCACGACTGGATATGGGTATATGTGTCCCTCTGACCTGAGGTTATCATGGTAGCTTGCAAGCAACTCCCTGTGCTTTGGTACCGGACTACCCGGATTTTTAATCCGTGACGGAAGGTTTCTGGGTATAGGCAAGTACTTGTGGAGCAGTGATGGACAAAGATGGAATTGACCTGTCCGAACAGTTTGGATTGATTGTCTCGCAGTATCTCAATTTAGCAAATCCTCGACTGGGGAAGCCCTAGTGAAGAGTCACTGGGCTTGCGAGGTTGAGACACGTAGTCGACTGACACAGTCTGGGTTGGCAGCCCAATCTCAGTCATCCTGAGCATTAGAGGTCAAAGGGATGAATTATACGGTAACCATATGCCAGAGGTTCGATAGCTTGCTCCCGCATCTTCGACCTATCCGGATGTCAGGACCCATTGCTAGATGGTTTCCAGTGCTGGTACTAGAATTGTTCTAGTGCTACCGTTTAGGTTCGAACCTATGAGGTCACACGCCACAGAGGATTACTCTCTGATCTGGATACCGATTACGATTGGGAATCTCTCGGTCTAATGGTCACAGTATTTTTTGAGCACTCATTTCCCCATCTTGCCCTTGTTTGTGTCAGCCAAAAATTATTCCGGGTTGACCAGCTCTGCGCCAGGATTTTTTTGAATCAGTTTTGAACTGATTCGGAGTTCGTTTCGGCCTCCAATTTGTTGTGAACCAATTGAACCCAATTTTTTGGGCTTGAACCAATTAATTAAATTGAACCCCTTTTAATTGGACCGATTTTTTGAACCAAGGATTGAACCAACCGTTTAGTTTGAACCAATTTCCTTGGAACGATTTGAACCGGTGCTCTTTCTTTCACCGTGTACATATTTTACACGTTGGAAGACCAAACGACCGAAATCGCTGGGCAACATCTCTTCTCCTCCCTCCACCGGATGGCCTTTAACCCTCATTCATTGCAGGTTAAAGGGTGTAATGCAGCCATTCCCAGCCTCTCCCTCTCCCTTGTCCCTGCTGCCTTTAAATTCCAGCAGTCCCTTGTTTCAGAAAATGTTTTTTTATCACCGTGCAAAACACCAGGGCGTCTTCTTTGAGCGGCTGTGTGTTCTCTCTTTTTGAGAGCTCAAACCTTGCTTCCATTGAGTGATCCTTGGGCTGGGATTTGGAGTGTGTGAGGGAGAGAAACAAGGCATCAATCCCCTCTTTGAAGTGCTCAAAAACCTCTGCAGCAAAGAAAGAATTGCTGCAACTTACCGTGACCATTGCTCCTTCCAACGGCTAGCACCGCTCGTGAAGTTGGATCGGAGGGCCCCCGGTGTGTCTCCCCTCTAGAGGGAGTACCCCTCTACTCCTGGGAACAATCCACGCAAGCCGGATTTGTTGCTGTTGCTCTAAATGCCAAGAAGATAGCTGCTATTTTTCTGCAACCAGAAATTCTAGCAGCAGTATTTGCCGAATTTCTATAATTTTTTGGCTAAGTTTTTCTTGCAGATTTAATTGGAGATCGAAGAGCACTTGTCCACCTTGCCACTGCTCAAATTTGGAGCAAACGGAGGCCCGGAAGGCAGTGTTCTGATGCCATTTTGAAAGCCGAAAACAGAGTTTTCTGCAGCCCAAGGAAGAAGAAGACTGGAATAAGTTTATCCCACTTATTCCAGCCTATTCCAGCTTTCCCAGGTTATTCCAGCCAGAATGGTATGAAAATTTTATTTTATCATGCATAAATAAATGTATTTATTTATATATTTTAGAAATATTATAGCTTTGTTACATGCCTATTTTAATACATGCAACTTGATAGATTAGATTTCTGGGCGGAGCAGTTTTTCGCTGCATGATTTTTAAAAATTATTTTAAAATCCATTCTGCTCCCATAACTGTTTGCATGCCTAGCGTAGGATCTTGTCAAACCGCCTGTATTGTTTCTTTCAGACCCGATAAAAGTCATGAAGATCGGAAGTCTTCTCGATGAAGAGATAAAGACAAGGCTAACCAACTTCCAACAAGCAACACTGACGTCTTTGCTTGGTCGGCCTCTGACATGCCAGGAATCTCGGCCAGAGCATCGCACACCGATTGGAGGTCGGCCCTGATCATAGGCCAGTTCGACAAAGGAAAACAACATTACTTCGAAAGGCAAAGGTGATTAATGAAGAGGTGAACAAGCCTTCAATGCTGGATTCATAAGGAAAGTCCATTACCCAGACTGCTAGCCAATGTTTTGATGGTAAAAAAAGCTAATGGCAAGTGGAGGATCTGCATCGACTACACCATCTCAATAAGGCTTTCCCAAAGGATAGCTTTTCTTTACCAAAAATAGATCAGCTAGTTGATGCCACAGCGAGACACCAGCTGTTAAGCTTCATGGATGCCTTCTCCGAGTATTATCAAATCTGAATGGATCCAGAGGATGAAGAAAAATGACCTTCGTAATAGAGAAGAGACTGTATTGCTATAAAGTGATACCATTTGGTCTAAAAAATGTCGGAGCAACATTTTAAAGGCTAATCAATAAGGTATTCGAAAAGCAACTTGAAAGAAATATGAAGGTATATATCGATGACATGATTGTGAAGAGTCTTCAAAAGATTGATCACATTAAGATTTGGGAGGTCCTTTGATGCCCCGCGACATCATCTGATGAAGCTGAACCTAGCCAAATGCACCTTTGGAGTAACATCAGGAAAGTTTCTGGGATTCCTTGTCACCAAACAAGGGATAGAATTAATCTAGAGAAATCCATGCTATTCAATATATAAGACATCCCTCTAACAAAAAAGGTACAATAACTAACTGGGAGGATTGCCTCATTGAGCTAATTCATTTCTCAGTCAGCTAAGAGATGTCTTCCCTTCTTCAAAGCTTTATGTCAGGCAATAGGTTTCGAGTGGTCAGAAGACTGTCGACTCACCTTTGAAGAGTTAAAGAAATACTTGAGAAGTCCACCCTACTCTTAAAACCTCAGGAGGTGAAACTCTCTACTTATGTCTCTCCACTTTGGATGAGGTTGTTGGCTCAGTACTTGTCAAAAAAGGAGTGAACAACATATAAAAGCCGATCTACTATACTAGCAAGGTGCTGCATGAAGCCAAAGTGAGTATCCAAAAGTGTAGAAGCTTATATACTCATTGGTTATCATAGCAAAATGCCCGCGACCCTACTTTCAATCCCGCGCCATCGTGGTCTTGATGGATCAACCCCTGAAAGTCATCCTCTGGTATCCTGATACTTCAAGAAGGATAGTCAAATAGACTATCAGTTAGGTGAATTTTATATCACATTCCAACCCAGATCAACTATGAAAGCACAGGTATTGGCTAATTCCTTGCTGAGTGTACATGGAACCAGGAAATAGTCGATGAAGTAGAGATGGCCAAAGAGATTTAGAGTCCACATGGATACTCCACGTGGATGGAGCATCCAATTCAGCTGGTTGTGGAGTCGGACTCATACTAGCCGATCCCGATTGACAAACTATGGAGTATGCCCTCCATTTCTCCTTTCAAGCTTCAAACAACTAAGCATAATATAAAGCCCTCTTGGCGGGACTTAGGATCACCAAAAAGATATGAATTCGAAAGATCAAGGTCTTCTCGGATTCTCAACTAGTGATAAATCAAGTGAAAGGCAAGTTGAAGCCCGAGACTCAATCATGATCAAGTACTTAGAAAAAGTAGGAGATATAATGTCTCAACTAGAATTCTTTGAGATAGCCCATGTATTATGGACTGAAAATTCTCGGGCCGATGCACTTTCTCGATTGGCGACCACCGCTTTGGACTCCCTTGGTCGGACTTTCATAGAATGCTTAGAGGATCCTAGCATATCGAAAAAAGTTTTGGAGGTCATCCAATAAAGCACGAGCCCTGTTGGATGGACCATATCTTCAAGTTCCTGAATGACGGATACTACCAGAAGCTAAGGCTAAAGCCAACAAATATGTTGGATGGCCTCTCAGTTTGTTATCCTGGACGGAACTCTATAAAGATCTTTCACATAATCCCTACTAAAATGCTTAGGACCTTCGAACGTCGATTATGCCCTAAGAAAAGTACATGAGGATTATTGTGGAGATCATCTACGGGACAATCTCTAGCCTACAAAATCATATGCCAAGGTTATTATTGGCCAACTATTCAAAAAAATGTAGTTGACTACGTCCGAAGATTGTCGATCATGATGATATTCTAGCAATCAAAGACATCCCGTGAGTCAGCTGACTCAGTTAATAGATTCCTGGCTATTCGCTTAGTGGGAAATGGATATTCTCGATTCATTCTCTCCAACTTTAGGTCAATGAAAGTTTCTCATCATGGCCATCGACTATTTCACTAAGTGAGTCGAAGCCGAACCTCTGGCATACATAACTAAAGGAAAGGTCAAGAACTTCATCAGGAATTTTATCATCTTCTGGTTTGGAATCCCTCATGCCATCATTATTAACAACGGGAGGCAATTTGACAACCAGAAGTTCAGAGATTTCTATGCTCAATATTATTTCCTCCAAAAGTTGACCTAAATATCCTTAATCCGATGGAGAAGCCAAAGTAACCAATCGGACAATCCTTCACAGTTCGAAGACCAGACGAATGATACCAAGGGGCTCTGGGCTGAAGAATTAAACTCGATCTTCTGAGCATACCAGATGACCCCCATAATAGCTACAGAAGAATCCCTATTCAACTTCGCTTATGGAACCGAAGCGACCCTTCCGGTGGAAATCACATTACAATCCTTGAGGATTAATCACGTCACAGAGCCTAAAAATTTAGAACACTATATAGCAGACCTAGATCTATTCCAAAATACTAGACTTCAGGCTCAAATGAAGATGGCTATGTACCAACAAAAGGTTGCCAAATACTATAACTCCAGGGTGAAGACACGAACCTTCTGGCCCGGAGATTTGGTGTCGCAAAGGTGATGACCCCTAGAATGATTTTGATAATTACAAAATATTGGAGCATGCATTTGATACTAATACTTTTTAAGTATTTAAGAAGATTTTATAGGGCATTTCTAATGAACAATCATCAATCCTATGTTTCTCAAGACCATTGGAATGAATCCATGTATTCAAGAAAAATTTCATATATTTTTCGTGTATTTGAGAGCCCTAAGTAAATTCAATTGTGTATTCATGAAAAAGGGGCCAAATCATCATAATTTTAAGTATAAATATTTTAGAATAGGTTTAGAAGTTGTTTGGAAGAAGTTTGGAAGAAGTTTGAAGCTATTTGGAAGACTTTGGAGAAGTTTCAACTAGAGCCGACTCTAATGGATAGAGCTGATATATTTCTTGGCATGGCATAGCACTTTTCTGATACAAAACATTCGAGCTGACTCCAAGAAGATCATAGCCGACTCTCATAGAGTGACAGAAAATTGTTTCTGAGATTTTAGTCAGCCAAGGAGACTCTAAGTTGACAAGAGCCGACGCTCACAGACTATAGAATTACATCACAGACAATCCGAGTTGACTCAAGTTCTGCGAGCTGACTTGCTTCCCGGGATTTCAATAGTAACGACCAGTTCTAGAATTCAAATTTTTTGAATTTTAAGACTCTCAATGGCTAGTTTTCAATTTTCAAGAGATTCCAATGGCCATATTCATCTGGGAACACTTCAAGAAGCTATAAATAATAGATTTAAGAGAAGAGAAAGAGCTTTTAAGAGGGTATTGAATATATAAAGAGCTTTCAAGTGAAAATTCAAGTTTTCCAACAACTTCCAACTAACTTCTTGAGTTAATCTTTGAAGAGTTAAGAGAACCTTGAAGATCATTGAAGAAGCATTCAAGAAGGCTTCATTAAGAGCTTCAACTACAACCATTCAATACATTGAATTTATTTTAGTGTTGCTTCTTTTGTTAACTCTATTTTTGAGTTGTTACAAGTACAGCAGGTGGCTATAGTTTGTGAATTAGTTTTAGATTATTGGTTAGCCTTGAAAACCAAGTTGGATTATTAGTGAGCCCGAGAAAGCTAGCTTTGTATTGGAATTTTGGATTATGAGCTCGTATAAAAATAATCAGACTGTATTTGGGGTGAATATAATAGAAATCCCAAGAGTGCACCTTGGGTAGTGGATGTAGGAGCTGGATTATTTCGAACCACTCTAAATCTTATGGTGTTTGTATTTGCTCTTACTTTTACATTCTTATTTACTTTTGCATGCAATACTCTATCTACTTCACTTACTATACAAGGTTTCAAAAGGCATATACTTGCTCAATTTTTTTTTTACAAACCAAATTCACCTTCCCTCTTGGGTTGTCCAACTAGGCAACAAGTGATATCAGAGCCATGTCTCAGTGCCATTAATCTAACAACTAAGAGAAAAGTTCTATGGCAACACAAATAAGCACATCTTTGGTCGAAGGTCAATCAAGTAATAGACCTCCACTATCACTGGAACCAATTACACCTATTGAAAAGCTAGGATAAAAATTTATATTCAAGCTATTGATTTTCAATTATGAAAAATAATCTTGAAAGGACCACACACACCCATCAAGAAAGTAGAAAGAATAGACATTCCTAAATTGAAAGAGGAATGGGATGAATATGACATGAAATTGGATGAACTTAATGCCAAAGCCATGAACCTTCTATACTGTGCTTTAGATGAAAATGAGTTTAACCAGATTTTCACTTGCACTTCGACAAAGAAAATTCAGGATAAACTATAAGTTACACATGAGGGCACTACCCAAGTAAAGATCTTTAAAATTAATATACTTGTGCACAATTATGAGCTTTTCAAAATGTAACCAAATTAGACTATATCTGAAATGTTTGCTAGATTTATAGATATTATTAATATTTTGAGAAGTCTTAGTAGGGTATATTCCAATACTGATCCGGTATAAAAGATTCTTCGATCCTTACCGAATAAATGGGATCCCAAGGTCACTGCAATACAAGAAGCCAAAGACTTAAACACACTTCCACTTGATGAACTTCTTGGTTCTTTGATTACCCATGAACTGACAATGCAGCGCCGCAGCGAAGATGATAATTAGAAAAAGAAATTAATAGCATTCAAGACAGCAGTAGAGATTAAGAAGCAAGAAGAAAAAAAAGAAGAAAACCAATTCTCGGATGAAGAATTGGGAGATGATGATATAGCATTAGTTATAAGAAGATTCCAAAAATTTATGGGCAAAAGAAAGTCAAGATACTAGACGAAGCACTTTGGCAAAGGTGAATAAAGCAAAGAAAAATAGAAAGATAAAGAAAAGAAAAAGGAGCAACTACCTATTTGTTATGAATGTAAGAAGCTGGGGCACTACCGTTTAGAGTATCCTACACTAAAAAAGGGTTACAAGAAGAAGAAAAAGAAAGCAATGATTGCTGCATGAGCGACAGTGATGAATCTACTTCAAATGAAGAGGAAGAGACATCAAAATCAGTAAATATATCTTTAATGGGTCTAGAAGATGAGGAATGTCTTGCAGTCCAAAATTCAAGAAAGAGATGGTATCTAGATAGTGGCTGTTCAAGACACATGACGGGTGATAAAGATTAATTTATCACCCTTGAAATGAAAGAAGGTGGAATAATTACATTTGATGATAATGGCAAGGAAAAAATTCATTGGAATTGGTAAGATCAAAATTACCCCTTCCATTTATATTAAAAATATACTGCTAGTAGATAAATTGAAGCATAATTTATTGAGCATTAGTCAATTGTATGATAGAGGCTTCAAAGTTTTATTTGAATTTTTAATGTGCAAGGTAACTAGCTCTCTTGATTCTAGTATTAGGTTTGTTGGTCATAGTCTTGAAAATATTTATATAGTAGATTTAAATGATCTAGCCATGTCAAGTAGTACAAGTCTAGTGGCTATGAATGCTAAAAACCAAGGGACTTTAGTATAGAAATTTGGGTCATGCTAGCATGCATACTTTAGCAAAATTAATTTTCAAAGACTTAGTTAGAGGTTTACCAAAGTTTAAAGTTGATTTGATCATGTTTGTGATGTGTGTCAATATGGTGAACAAACTAAGAGAAATTTTAAATCTAAAAATATTGTTTCAACATCAAGACCCTTAGAACTACTATACATGGACTTATTTGGACCAACTAAAACTACAAGCCTAGGAGGTATAAAATATGGATTTGTGATAGTAGATGATTTCTCACGATTCACTTGAATTTTATTTTTAGCACATAAAGATGAAGCCTTCAAAGTTTTTCAAAAATTTCATAAAAAGGTTTCAAATTAGAAAAATTTTTCAATTATTTCAATTAGAAGTGATCATGGGACTGAATTCAAAAATTAATATTTTGAGAAATTTTGCACAGAACATGGTATTGATTATAGTTTTCAGCCTCTAGAATATCACAACAAAATGGAGTTGTGGAAAGAAAAAATAGAACATTATATGAGATGGCCCAAACTATGTTGTGTGAAGGCAATCTTTCAAGGTACTTCTGGGTAGAAGCTGTGAACACTGCATTTTACATATTAAACTATATTTTGATTAGATCAATTTTAAAGAAAACCACCTATGAGCTTTGGAATGATAGAAAATCAAATATTTATTACTTTCATGTCTTTAGATATAAATGTTATATCTTGAACAATGGAAAAGATAACTTAGGAAAGTTTGATGTAAAATCTGATCAAGGTATATTTCTTGGATATTCAGCCACTAGCAAAGCATATAGAGTTTTTAACAAAAGAACTTTAACTATTGAAGAATTAATTTATATTATTTTTGATGAATCTAACCTCATATTTTCAAGAAAAGAAGAGTATATTGATAATGATGCAGGTTCCTTACATGATAGAGTAAAGAACATGAGCTTGAAAGAAAAGCAAGTTGAGCATGCAAGGAAAGGAGAAGGTAAGTGCAGAACATGATGAGCTACCAAAGGATCGGAGGTATGCACATTCTCACCCTAAATAATTGATTATTGGTGATCCCTCTCAAGGAGTAAAAACTAGATCATCTTTTAGAGACACCATTGACTATTCAGCATTTGTTTCTCATGTTGAATCAACTGTAAAGAGGAAACTGAAAATGATCCATATTAGATGATGGCTATGCAAGAGGAACTTAATCAATTTGAAATGAACAATGTATAGACCTTAGTAACAAGACCTAAGGATCATCCTGTCATAAGTTCTAAATGGGTTTTAAAAAATAAATTAGATGACAAAGGCAATGTAGTTAGAAACAAAGCCAAATTAGTTGCTAAAGGATATAACAAAGAGGAAGGAATAGATTTTGATCAAACTTATATACCTGTGGCTAGATTAGAAGTCATAAGACTCTTACTTGCATTTGCATGTCACATAGAATTTAAACATTTTCAAATGGATATAAAATGTACTTTTTTAAATGGCTACATTGAAGAAGAAGTTTTTGTGGAACAAGCTCCCAGTTTTGAAAATCACTCTTTTCCTAATCATGTTTTCAAACTAAACAAAGCTTTATATGGTTTAAAACAAGTATCTAGAGTATGGTATGAGAGGTTAAGCAAGTTTCTTTTAGAAAATGATTTCAAAAGATGTAGTGGTGCGGGCACCAGACTTAGAAGAAGACTTCAGAGCTCCATCTGGATCTCTGATTAACCTTGCTCGAAGAATTAGGATTTTTTTTTGGTTTGTAATAAGAGTTGACTAGATCAACTCAATTTAGCTTGAGTCTACATTACCTGCATTTTATTTTGTTGAGTCATGTTGACTCAGTAGTGGACTAGGGTTTCAACCTGGGGTGTTACATTTTCTCCCAAGACCAAGCAAGTGGACACCACACTCCCAGCCATACGCCTGAGTCCAGGGGGCGCCATATCTACATCCAGCAGCCTGGTCCCCACTCCACAGATAGCAGCCTCCTTCTCTCATGCGCCAGATGAGGAGAAATCCACCAAGAGTCCACAAATCAAGGGGGCGGCCAAGACTTTCCCAAGAGAACCAAAGTAAAGATGGGAAGAAATTTTCTTGGAGAGAACTTCAAGGAGGCACCCACTACCTGCCAAAAAAAAATCCAAAATAAAGATGGGAAGGACCTTGACTTAGGGAGGAAGAAAAGGAGGAGTCCAAAAGAGTTGATCCATGGAAGGAAAAAAATTCTCTTGAAGATCCATACAAGGAGGCGCCATCTACCTGCCTTTTATAACCCAAATTAAATTTTTTGGTACTTTGGCTGACCATATGTGTATGATTTTTCCTGATTTGTAGATCCCCTCTTTTAGTCCCACATGGGAAGATGTAAAACCCTACTCCCTTGTAAAGCCTTATAAATTAAACCCCTCTTGTAAGTTTAAATCAATCAGATGAATGAAAGAAATTTTTTTTATGAGCAAACTTGTGTTTTCTCTTTTCCGCACTTGCTTCCAGGTGTTGAGCTCCGTGAGGGAGTAAATCCGGGTTCCCTTGGAACCTTGAGGAGGTGAGAGATCTCCAAAACCCCAAACCCTAGGTTAGCCACTCCACTCCCAAACCCTAGCCGCCATCACCCTTCTCTTTCCACCAAGCCCTAGCATATCCCACCTCTCACGGCCATTCTCTCCAAGTCCAGGCCGACCACCAACATCCAGCTACAGTCCGGATACTTCGGATCCAAAGCTCTTTCCAGAGGGAGTCGAATCAGCCTTCAAGAGAATCCGGATCTCAACGACATCAGCCTTCAAGTTCTTCGAACTGGTAAATCCTTCCCCGAGTCTCTGAATCCATCACTTGTTTTTCTTCTTCCCAGATCTTGAGTCCAGGAGAAGTCGACCCAGCCATGAGACCAGTATTGGAGGATCCATTGCGAAGATTTCCGACTCCGAGGATCCAACAATCTGCTCGAGAGAGTTCTTCCATCCAAATTCTGTGAAGATCACTGTCTGGTTGGTAAACCGTCTCTTCTCTTTATTTCTGTCCTGTTGAAAGTTCAGAGCGAAACCCTAGGTCTCGGAGTTTCTCAACTCCCAGCGATCCGTTACTTCTGAACTACTCTGATAACTTAGCTTCTTCTAAATTGTGCTTTCAATCCTTACCTAGTTTCCATCAACTTAGTTTAACTTTACTTTGAGTCGAAGCCAATTTCTGAAATAAAAAAAAATAATAATAATAATCTTAATTTTACTTCTGCATACGCTTCTTTGTTCTTTGTTCTGCATCATGTAGAGTAGATACAACATTGTTTATCAAAAAAAAAGATGATGAATTATCAGTTGTATGGATATATGTTGATGATATAATCTTTGGTGCAACTAATGAAACTTTATGTCAAGATTTTACCAAGCTAATGCAGGGAGTGAAAGGAAAGTGCCCTAAAAGCCAATCTTATATAAGGGCATTTTTGTAATCTTCCAACTCCTGTATGATATTTAATATATTAATAAAGGCATATTGTTTTATCATATTGTTGTGTCTTGTTTAAAGATTATGATGAACCCCATAGGTTATGGCAAATGGAATTAGGGTTATGATGGATATCATGATAGTGAGACCTAAGTTCCTTTAAACCCTAACCTAAAATGTTCCTAGTCGATGGAACATTGGTTCGGGGATTAATAAGTCTGGAAAGACTAGCTAATCCTATGTATGCTCTGATAAGAGGGTGGTTGGTCTCATAGCCACTTATGTAAAGACACTAATACAAGGATAAGGGTGCTCGTTAGAGTATGAGTTTACTGAACTGATCCGCATCGAGACTATCTTATGGAAGTCTTACTACTTATCAAAAGATAGATCTCGACGTAGGAGTTGTGCATGTGATCTTTAGACCTGAGGTCACCATGGTTCCTTGTACACACTAAGCCATATTTTGGTTCATACTCATTCATGACATTAAGTCATATACAGGGTGTTCTCGGATATGGTGGAAGGTGTACGAAGGATATGAGTGAACCAATGAGGAATCGATCATTCCTGGTAAGAGGAATTATTATCCCAAGTGATCTCTTCGATTGATGACTCAAAGAGTCTTTGATCAAAGCAGGATGTGATTAGAAGTGGTTTCTAATCAATCATCAGTTGAGGCTTCATTATTGAATAGAGATTCGAAATGACTAAGTGCTAGGGTTTGATATTTGTCCATACCCATCACTTAATCGGGATAATGGGAGATCGAAATATTGAATTACATGGTAACTTTCTATTGAAGGATATTTTTGTGCTTTCCATCAAATTCATCATCTTTTGGATAGGCATGATACGTTGCTAGATGTCAATAATGTCTTGTAGGTATTCATGGACCAATTGGATTGGTTTAATGAGTCAATTCGATGGACAAATCGAATTGGCAATTTAGGTCGGCTCAATTTGACCTAATTAGGTAAATCAGGTTCGATTGATTTGAATCGGCTAAACCTAAACCTACTGCTGGCTAGATGTAGAGATCAAAGGGTCACACACATTAGAGAGTTGACCAAGGAAGTCATACATAATTTAATTAGGATCATGGGATCATAATTGGTTAGCTAGATTGCACACTAGCATGTGTAGGCTAACCTAATTCCTAACCCAAGTCGATTTGGGTCCAATTGCTTGCTATTTTGATTAACCAATTCAAGAGAGACTTAAATTGGGTTATGTCTGGGTTAAAATAACCTTTATCAGGTTTTATCCTGATTTAATTGGACATGGAACGCCACTTGGACTAGAGTCCAAGTTGGCATGGACTCCTTGGGTGCATATGTGCGTGCACCAAGGAATGGATCGCAGAAAAGGACCAAGAGTCCTTCTGCAGATGAATCACTTTGGCTAATTCATCTGAGACACTCTTAACACATATCCCCACATCCCTTTTGACAGGTCAACACCTTTTAAATTGGCATGAAAAAGGTTTGAAAGGGAATGTGTTCATGAAGAGATGCGTATCTTCATTTGGCACGCGGTTTGAATAAGTGTCCTTCTACTATCAGGACTCTTCAAATTCTCCAATGCTTGGAGATTGAAGAGGTGCCTCTTGGCTTCCCAAGGACTGGTACTTGCCATGTGGCAAGTCAGAAATTATCCGGGAATAAGAAGGGATGCGAATATGTGACTTGGTGCATGAATCAACTTATTAGATATGACTTTTCAAGACAGATAACTTCTCTTGGATCTTGAAAAATCATATCTAATAAGTTGATTGCTGGACATATCACACACCCCTCCTAACATTATAAATAGGGGCAATGCTATGGGTTTCAGAAGAGTTCCACCATAGTTTTTATTCTGAGTGTTATACCTTCCTCCCTCCTCCTTAAGACAAACCTTGTCTCTTTAAGACAAAGTTGTTCTTACTAAGACAAGTCTTATGATTTAAGACATAAGCCTAGAGTGTCCTATAGGAGGGCAATCCAAAATCCAAGAATGGTTTTGGAAAGCATTCAGAGTACCCTACAAGATAGTAGGGTGTCCTACAAAGGTCAAAGTCTAGAAGGCTATCAAGAGGAGTCCTAGTCAATCAAGCAACTAAAGTAGGAGTTCTTCCTTGGGTCAATTCCTGTGTGGATCACCGTTGGAGGGCTTACACTTGTGAGCCTTGTGGAAAGAAGTGGGAAACAATGTTCCAGGTATTTATCATGAACCATATTAGTGTTATATTAGTTGTATTTGAATGAGGGGATCTTGGGATTAGGGTTTCTAGCCAATAAGGGTTTTCTTTGTGTAAATTTTTGAAATTCAATGCTCGTACATGCTTGATGACCCTTAAGAAATCCGTCAGGGAGAATTTGAAATGAGCATGATGGACGAACTCACTTTCTTTCTTGGACTACAAATCAAACAAACAAAGGAAAGGATATTTATCAACCAAACAAAGTATATTAAAGAACTCTTAAAGAAGTTTGGGATGGAATTTGTAAAAGAAATTGGCACACCCATGAGCCCAACCTACAAACTTGACAAAGAAGAGGAAGGTAACGAGGTTGATCAAAAACTCTATCAAGGTATGATTAGATCTTTACTTTATTTGACTTTAAGTAGACCTGATATACTGTTTAGTGTTTGTATATGTGCAAGATTTCAAGCTAATCCTAAAGAATCACATATACTTGTTGTTAAGAGAATCATAAGACATCTTAAAGGTATATCAAACTTAGGATTATTGTTGCCCAGGTGGCTACCCAAGAGGGGGATGAATTGAGAATTTAGAAATTTAAAGCAAGTAATGTGCAATTAAGAATCCCTTAGAAGGTGTTAGGTGCCACTTGAAATTTTCACTATATTCACACCTGAATACAGTAGGATTGTTTTACAGGATCACAATCCAAAACCTCTACACTTTAGTTTTATGGGATCACCAAAGAAAATCCAACATCCTTTGATTTTAATAGGCTCACCAAAGAAACCTAACTTGGTTTTACCAGGATCACCAAGAACCCAACACTTGGTTTTTATCAAGGCTCACCAAGAACCTATTTGGTTTTTTAACCGGGCTCACCAATAACATAACAATTCAAAATGAATTGAAAGAAATGCAACAAAAATGATAAACTCAATTTGTCGGATAGTTGCTGGTGTAGCTTGATGGAAGTCCACTTGAATGCATTTGAATAAGCCTTAATTGCATTAGTGGATTCTTCCCAAAGTTGCTTCAAACTTCAAATCAGAGTTGGTGAAGTCTTGAAGTCTAGCTTGAATGCTCTTGTGCTCTTTTGCGGTTGGTTGGTAGGATATTCAATGAAGCACTCTTTTCTTTTAAGAATTCTCTAATTCATTGCTTCAAGGAAGTTCAAATCCTTCAAATATAAAGTCTTCCATCACTCCAAGGTAGTTAGAGATGTTTTTGACCATCGGGATGTGACTTATGACCGTTGAAGCACCTTTTAGCATTCAAAAACAAATTATGGAACTAGTCGTTAGATACCTAGAAACGACGTTCGAGTTGGCTCAGATCCTTCGAGTCGATAGGTCGAGTCGCCAAATCTTCAGTGCAGTTGGCTCTTTGTCTCAGGGTGCAAAACATCACTCTAGACGAGTCGGCTCTTGATAGCTTGAGTCGGCTCTTGATAGCTCGAGTCAGCTCGAAATTCTTTCTTTGAAAAACTTGAACTCGAGGAGTCGGCTCTTTTCAGCTTCGGTCCGCTCTTCTTCTCAGGTTCGGAAAACCTAACTTTGGAAGAGTCGGCTCGATGTAGTTTAGGTCGGCTCGCTTTCTCAGGCTTTCAGAATTAGGTATAGCAGAGTCAGCTCTTTCTGGTTTGGGTTGGATCACTTGGCTATTCTCAGAAATCTTCAAAAATGAGACTCTAGAAGAGTCGGCTACGACTGATTCCATCGACTCGGATTCATTGGAATTGGCTCGATTACCTTCGAGTCGGCTCAGATTGCTGTGTTTCAGAATCCTTGCTGCATGAGAGTAAGTGGAGTCGGCTCTTCAACAAGTTGGGTCGGCTCAAGTATTTTCTTCAGGATTTTTACACTCGAACTTAAAGAAAAACTCTTACCAACTCTTTACATATTCAAGCTTACCAACTCAAAACTAATTTCAAGGCACACACACAGAAGTAATCCTTTTCACATGATTTTTTTCTTAGCTTTTTCATTGGGTTATTCTTTATAAAAACACATTACAACACAACTCAAACAAGAAAACAACGGTGTAGGAGTTGAAGTTTGAACATTTAATCCATCGTACAAAAACTTGCAAAATACTTGAAGAGTTGTTAGAAATTAATATACATGCTCCAATATTTGGTTATCATCAAAATCACTCATGGGGTCAACAATCTCCCCCTTTTTGATGATGACAAAACACTGGGCACAAAAAATTCCTTACACTTTACATGTATGACAGTATTTAAAAGTTAAGTATTCACATGTATTAGAGCTAATTAGATTTGAAAAGGAAAAACAGAGCTCAAGAGATGATATCACTGTCTATCATCAAAGTATTAAACTTTTCATGTTTCATAATATTATAATTAGCGCAAAACATGGAGTATCAGAGAATTAAAAATTGACAATAGCAATCAGAGCATTAAGATTAATTTGAATATCAATCAGAGCAAAATTATTCAAGAGAATCTTCCCCTTTCTCTAGTTTTTAAAGTAATTTAAGCAATACTATCATTTTTGTGCTCCCCCTTTTTCATTCTTTTTATACACTTAAAGAAAAGTTAGTAGGAAGCTCTACATATATACTGACTTCTCATTTCTTACATTCTTTTCATATTTCTCCCATTTTTCTTCTCCCATTTTTCATTTCTCATATTTTTCATATTTCTCCCCCTTTTTGTCAATCAATCAAAAAGGTGGTTTCAAATAAAGCTTAGATTTTAAAATAGATTGAGAAAGTCTTTAATATTTATTTGAGATAATTTCACATTCTCAAATTTAAAATTCTAATTAAAATTTCATCATAGTTTTACCATATCATATAACAACAAATGAAATTACTAGAGAAACTTTCATTTCATTGATAAGTTTGGCATACAAAGTAAGAAAGAAAGTACTTTGCAATTGTAAAAGATAACATGTGGAGCATTAACAAAATCAGAACAACATCTAAAAGACTAACCAACTATACTATTCCTCTTCTTCCTTAGTTGAAGAAGAAGAGCCTACCTCTATATCCTTATCAGAGGTCTTAGTTTTCAGGGGTTTAAACCTTAAATCCCTGAATCAAGTTCTAACAGGGGCTCTAAAAGTCTTAGTCTTTTTTGTTTTGGTTTCTTTCTTGGTCTTAATAGGTTTGGGTGGATCAAATGAAGGCATAGAAGCAGGAATGTCAAATGACTCCTTGATGATCTGTTCATGAGCATCTTCAGTGGAAATAGTTTCCTTTTACAGTAGGATGCTTCTGATCTCTTCCTTGAAGTCCTCCATTTCTTTTTCAATTTTCTGCTGGTGAAGCTTTTGTTCAGACCTCAAATACTGCAAACTGATGTCAACTGATTTTCTTATTTTCTCAATCACAGAATTCATGTGATCTGTTAATGAACTTGAAATTGTTTCTATTTTTTGAAATATTAACTTCTTGAGGTCAGATGGAGTAATAATGGTGCCTTCAGTCCTTTCTTCAGCTGTAGCTTCATCATCATCTGAAAAGTTAGCAGTAACCTGACTTGGCATATTCTTTATCCATGTTCCTTCTTGTTGTTTATAACCCTTTCTTTTCAGTGAATTGAAGGAGTAGATATCAAAGTGATGTAAAGGCTTGCCTATTTCATTGGTCAAGTCAACTCCTGCGTCTTCAAACAATAGAGTGAAAACCATACCGTAGGGTAGACAGGCTTTGACTTTTTTTGCTGCTTCAGTCATCTGGATCATCATTATATAAGGAAGGTTGAGAGGCCTTTCTTCAATCAAGTGTCCCATAAAGATCATGTCTTTCTCACTAACCCAATCAAAGCAGCCAGTGCTGGGAATAAATATCCTATTGATCATACTATGCAGAAGCCTCATTTCCTTCGATAGTAAATTGGCTTGTACATGTTGGACTGTGCTCACATCTTCCTTTTCCAAAAGTAGTTTTAAAATATGTTCCTTATTCGGTAGAAGAAGTTCAGTGGCACCGTTCATAGGCATTTGTAGCAAATTGCCCAATTTCTCTTCATCCACTATTACTACCTTTCCCTTGACAGTAGATTCCAAGTGAAATTCTTTGATAATAATATTTTCATAAAAAATCCATACCAGTGAAAGGTATGTCAAGATGTCCAGAGAACAGAAGTGATTCCAGCATTGACTCTCTATCCAATTTTCAATTTTCATTCCCATCTCTTCTAGGAATGCAAAGTCGATCCTTCTTCCGCAAGTGATAGGCCAGTTGACCATTGAGACGCGCTATTCGGGAGGAGGAGTTTCTTCATCTTGATGTACTGGAGCAGATCTTTTCTCTTTTTCCCTCTTTCTTTTGCATCTTCACTGCAAGCACTTGATTCACCGATTTGAAGAACCTTCTTCGTAGATCTTCGAGAAACCATTGCAGAGGGATTAAGGAATTTTAGGCTCTAGGGAATTATTTTTGAGAGTTTGGTAAAGTTTCCAAGAGAAGTGAAGTGAGTTTGAAGTAAGGTAAGAAGAGTGAAGTACTTAGAAAAGACAGTTCATAACTACCTAAATAGCAATTTCCCGACTTTCGAGTCAGCTCGCCCAACTCTAGAAATGTCCGAGTCGACTCGCTTAGAGCGAACTCAGAACAATTAGAACACCGAGTCAACTAGGCAAAGACTTAGTCGGCTTGACCAGAGTGATAGGTAAAGAACTTAGACATTCAAGCCGGCTCGACCAGATCAAGATTGCTCGAGTCGACTTGAACATAAACTTTCCACATAAAATCAAATTATTCAGAAATTGAATTTGATACAATTGAAAATTCAAGGAAAGTTGTTCAAGAAATCATGAATAATTGTAGGAGGTTTTCTCGATAATTTTTTCTTAGTTTTTGAAGGAATTTAGGTTAACTAAATCTAGATAGGATCACAAAGCCCTAATTCTCTTCTAAGCAATTCAAATCTATCATAATTCAGTGGCTTACTAAAGATGTCAGCTAATTATTTTTCAGTTGGGATGAATTCTAGTTTGATGTCACCATTCAAAACATGGTCTCTAATAAAATGGTGTCTAATCTCTATGTGTTTAGTCCTAGAATGCTGAATAGGATTTTTTGTTAGATTTATAGCATTTATGTTATCACATCTGATAGGAGTTTTGTATTGTGTAACACCAAAATCTTCTAGTTGTTGTTTAATCCACAACACTTGTGCACAACAACTCCCTGTAGCATCATACTCTACCTCAGCAGTAGATAGTGCTATCGAGTTTTGTTTCTTACAGTGCCATGAGATTAAATTCAATCATAGAAATTAACAAGTACCACTAGTACTTTTTCTATCAACTTTGCAACCAACATAGTCAGCATCAGAGAATCTAATTAAATTTAAAGATGATTCTTTTGAAAACCATAGACCTAGATTACTTGTACTTTTTAAATATCTCAATATTCTTTTAATAGCAAGCATATGTGTTTCTTTAGGATTACATTGAAATCTAGCACATACACATATATTATACAAGATATCTGGTCTACTTATAGTTAAAAAAAATAAAGATTCAATCATACCTCTATATAACTTTTGATCAACATTGGATCCACTTTCATCTTTGTCCAATTTGCAAGATGGGCTCATGGGTGTGCTCATTTGTTTGCTTGTCTCCATACCAAACTTCTTGATTATTTTCTTGGTGTATTTGGCTTGGTTGATGAAGATTCCTTCCTTTTTTTGTTTTACTTGAAGTCCAAGGAAGTAATTAAGTTCACCCATTAGGCTCATTTCAAATTCTCCCTGCATTAGCTTAGCAAATTCTTCATAAAAACTTTCATTAGTTGCACCAAAGATAATATCATTAACATAAATTTGTACAACTAATATATCATTATCTTTCTTTTTAATGAAAAGAGTTTTATCAACATTTTCTCTTGAAAAATTATTTTCAATCAAGAAAGTGCTAAGTCTATCATACCAGGCTCTAGGGGCTTATTTCAAACCATAAAAAGCTTTATTGAGTTTAAATACATGGTTTGGAAAAGCATGATTTTCAAAACCTAGTGGTTGTTCTACAAAAACTTGTTCAGCGATAAAACCATTTAAAAATGCGTTTTTAACATCCATTTGAAAAAAGTTTAAAGTTCATGTAGCAAGCAAATGCAAGAAGTAATCTAATAGCTTCTAGTTTTGCTACGGGTGCATAGGTTTCATCAAAATCAATACATTCTTCTTGACTATATCCCTTAGCCACTAATCTAGCTTTTTTTCTAATTACATTTTCTTGTTCATCTAGTTTGTTTCTAGAGACTCATTTGGTTCTTATAATTGGGTGGTCTTTAGGTCTATCAACTAGTGTCCAAATCTTATTTCTTTCAAACTGGTTTAGTTCTTCATATATGGCTAACATCCAATTTGGGTCATTATCTGCTTCTTATAAAGTATGAGGCTCTATTTGAGATATAAAGGCTAGGTAATCATGTGCAGTTCTATGTGCAGACCTAGTCCTAATGCCTTGAGAAGGATCACCAATGATTAATTCTTTAGGATGGAAAGTAGCGTACCTCCATTCAGTTGGTAGATCAGAATAATCCTTACTTACCGTTTCTTCTCCTTCTTCAATTGGTCTTTCTTGAATACTCATGTCTTCCATCTCCTTTTGAATGGTACCTTCATCATTGTCAATACACTCATCTTTTCTAGATGGTGATGGGTTAGTTTTATCAAATATAACATGCATTGACTCTTCAACAGTAAGAGTCCTTTTATTAAAAACCCAATATGCTTTGCTATGTAGTGAATAACCAAGGAAAATAGCTTCATCAGATTTAGCATCAAATTTTCCTAAATTATCCTTACCATTGTTAAGCACAAAGCATTTGCATCCAAACATATGAAAATAATTGATATTGGGTTTCTTTTCATTCCAAAATTCATAGGGGGTTTTCTTCAAAATAGGATGGTTCAAAATGCAGTTTAAAATATAACAAGGAGTGTTCATCGCTTCTGCCCAAAATTATCTTGGAAGATTACCTTCACACAACATTATTCAGGCCATCTCTTCCAAAGTCCTATTTTTTCTCTCTACAATATCATTTTATTGTAGTGTTCTAGGAGTGAGAAGTTGTGATCAATGCCATTTTTAGTGCAACAATCATTGAAAAATTGATTTCCAAATTTAGTATCATGATCACTTCTAATTGAAATTATTGAGAGATATTTCTGATTTGAAACCTTTTTATAAAATCTTCTAAATATTTTGAAAGTTTCATCTTTGTACGTAATAAACAAAACCCATGTAAATCTAGAAAAATCATCTACAATCATAAGGGCATATTTCATACCTCCTAGGCTTGTGATCCTAGTTGGTCCAAATAAGTCCATGTGAAGTAGTTCTAAAGGTCTAGATGCTGAAATCATATTTTTCAATTTAAACCTCCCCCTAGTTTGTTTACCCATTTGGCATGCATCACACACATGATCAAAATCAATTTTAAACTTAGGCATGCCTCTAACAAGATTTTTTGAAATTAACTTGGCAATAGTATACATGCTAGCATGACCTAATCTTCTATGACATAAAAAGCAAGACTCCTTGGTCTTAGCATTCATTGCAACTAAACTGGAACTACTTGTCATGGCAAGATCATTTAGATCTACCATATAAATATTTCCAAGTCTATGTCCAATGAATTTACTGCTAGTATCAAGAGAGTTTGTTACTACACACATAGATGATTCAAAGATAACTTTGAAGCCTCTATCACATAGTTGGCTAATACTCAATAAATTATGCTTTAATTTATCTACTAGCAATACATTTTCAATGAAAGTACAGGGGGTTATTTTGATCCTACCAATTCTGATTATTTTTTCTTTGCCATTATCTCCAAAAGTAACCATACCTCCTTCTTTCATTTTCAGGATGATGAACTGATCCTTGTCACCCGTCATATGCCTTGAACAGCCACTGTCAAGATACCATCTTTTCTTCTTTTTCTGGGCTGCAAGACATTCCTGCAAGAAAGTCAAGGAGTTCTTTTAGGTACTCAAGCTAACTTGGATCCTTTCAGGTTAGCAGAGGTGGTTCCTTTTGGAACCCAAATTTTTTTTGATGTGTTATGGACATTTCTAATAATATTACAATTGAAAGCTTTATGTCCTAATTCCTTGCAAACAAAATATCTGATTCTAGGATTTTGAAATGATCTATACTTTGAAATTTTAGATGCATGAAATGTAGAGATAGCAGGTTTTGTATTTGAATTCTTAGGAACATATACAGCAAGTTTTGAAATGGAAGTAGAACGTTTTGTGACAAAAGTTTTATAAGGAGTAAACTTGGGAACAAAATCCTTTTGTTTCACAAATATAGTAGCTGAAATATAATTTGAATTTGAAGCATTAAAACCTAATCCAACTTTATTATAAGAAATTCTTTGATCTTTGAGAATCAACTCAAGCTTGTTAGAAGATAAAGTTAATTTTTCAACAAGTGGCTTGAGTTTTTCAATCTTTTTTTTTAGCTCATTGATTTCTTTCAATAAAGTATTATTTTTGTTATAAAATTCACTATTCTCGATTTTCAAAACATTACATTTTTTAGAAAAGATATGAAGTTATTTTTGCAGTAAAGAATTCTTTTTTGAAATTTCTTCTCTTTCTTTGAGTAAAGAATCATTGATATGCTTTAATGATCTAATCTTTACTCCTGTCTTTTTAAATTCAGAAAAAAGATCATGAAATGCAGAATTTAACTCATCAAATGTAAATTCAATTTATGTATCGGGAGAATTTAGCTCATCCTCGAGACCCATTAGATATAGGTTAGCTGTTTTCGTGGTCTCTTCTTCTTCAATCGAAGTGGAGTCTTTACTGTCTCTCCACATGGCAACCATTATTTTTTTTTTTTTTTTTGAAAAATTTCTTTAGTTGTGGACAGTCTGGATGAATGTGCCCCAGTTTCTTACATTCATAGCAAGTGGGGACTTGTTCCTTATCTTTTTCTTTGTCCTTGTCCTTTTCTTTTAAATGCCCTCCTCGCTTATGGAATTTTCAATTATATCTACCTTTCTTCTTTTCCATAAACTTTCTGAATCTCCTCACGACCATTTCAATGTCTTCATCTTAAAGATCATCTTCGGAGGAGGAGTCATCTTCCATCTCTTCATCATCCTTTGATTCTAATACAATCTTGAATGCAATTCTTTTCTTCTTTTTCTAATCATCATCCGTTCTATGCTGCATTGCTAGTTCATGTGTGATGAGAGATCCCATTAATTCATCCATTGATAGAATGTTCAAATCTTTAGCTTCTTGGATGGCAGTGACTTTAGGATCCCATTTATCAGGAAGTGATCTCAAGATTTTCTGTACTAAATCAGCATTTGAGTATACCCTGCCAAGACTTTTCAAATCATTAATAATATCTATAAATCTTGTATACATGGCAAAAATACTTTCATTATGATCCATCTTAAATAATTTATAATTATGCACTAAAAGATTTATCTTTGAAGTTTTCACTTGTGAAGTTCCTTCGTGGGTCACCTCAAGTTTATCCCAAATTTCTTTCGCTGAAGAGCAGATGGAAATTTGATTAAACTCATTTGAATCCAAAGCATTGTAAAGCAAGTTCATTGCTTTGGTATTCAATTCTCCTAATTTCATGTCATGTTCATCGCAGTCCTTTTCAGGCTTAGGGACATCCATGCCATCAACTTTGATCATAGGAATACTTGGCCCTTTAAGAATGACCTTCCACAATTAAAAATCAATAGCTTGAATATAGATTTTCATTCATGCTTTCCAATATGCATAATTTGTGCCTGTGAATAGTGGAGGTCTATTAGTTGACTAGCCTTTTGCCAGAGATGTACTCATGGGATGAGCCATCAATCTTTACTCCTATGTATTCAGAGACACTGCTCTGATACCAGTTGTTACCCAGGTGGCTACCCAAGAGGGGGGTGAATTGAGAATTTAAAAATTTAAAGCAAGTAATGTGCAATTAAGAATCCCTTAGAAGGTGTTAGGTGATGTGACAAAGTTATAAATTACAGAAGCTAAAAAGGAGTAAAGAAGCACAACACAAACACACCAAATTTATAGTAGTTCGGAGCAACCCAGCTCCTACATCCACTATCCAAGATACCATTTGGAATTTTTACTATATTCACACCCGAATATAGTAGGATTGTTTTACAGGATCATAATCCAAAACCTCTACACTTTGATTTTATGGGATCACCAAAGAAAACCTAACACCCTTTTATTTTAACAGGCTCACCAAAGAAACCTAACTTGATTTCATCAGGATCACCAAGAACCCAACACTTGGTTTTTATCAAGGCTCACCAAGAACCTATTTGGTTTTTCAACTAGGCTCACCAATAACCCAATAATTCAAAAATGAAATGAAAGAAATGCGACAAAAATTACAAACTCAATTTGTCGGATAGTTGCCGGTGCAGCTTGATGGAAGTCCACTTGAATGCACTTGAATAAGCTTTAATTGCTTCAGTGGCTTCTTCCCAAAGTTGCTTCAAACTTCAAATTAGAGTTGGTGAAGTCTTGAAGTCTAGCTTGAATGCTCTTGTGCTCTTTTGCTGTTGGTTGGTAGGATATTCAATGAAGCTCTCTTTTCTTTTAAGAACTCTCTAATTCATTGCTTCAAGGAAATTCAAATCCTTCAAATATAAAGTCTTCCATCACTCCAAGGCAGTTAGAGATGTTTTTGACCGTTGGGATGACTTATGACTGTTGGAGCACCTTTTGGTATTCAAAAATAAATTTTGGAACTAGTCGTTAGATACCTGGAAATGACATTCGAGTCGGCTCAGATTCCTTCGACTCGACTCGGATCCTTTGAGTCGATAGGTCGAGTTGCCAAATCTTCAGTGCAGTCGGCACTTTGTCTAAGGGTGCAAAACATCACTCTGGATGAGTCGGATCTTGATAGCTCGGGTCGGCTCGAACTTCTTTCTTTGAAAAACTTGAACTCGAGGAGTCGGCTCTTTTTAGCTTGGATCGGCTCTTTTTCTCAGGTTCAAAAATCCTCACTCTGCAAGAGTCGGCTCGATGCAGTTCGGGTCAGCTAGCTTTCTCAGGCTTTCAGGATTAGGTCTGGTAAAGTCAGCTCTTTCTGGTTCGGGTCGGCTCACCTGGCTGTTCTCAGAAATCTTCAGAAATGGGACTTTGGAAGAGTTGGCTCGGACTGATTCCAGTCGACTCGGATTTATTAGAGTCGGCTCAGTTACCTTCGAGTCGCTTGGATTGCTGTGTTCTAGAATCCTTGTTGCGTGCTAGTAAGTGGAGTCGGCTCTTCAACAAGTTGGGTTGGCTCGAGTATCTTCTTCGAGATTTTTACACTCGAACTTAAAGAAAAACTCTTACCAACTCTTTACATATTCAAGCATACCAACTCAAAACTAATTTCAAGGCACACACGCACAGAAGTAACCCTTTTCACATGAATTTTTTCTTAGCTTTTTCATTGGGTTCTTCTTTACAAAAATACATTACAACACAACTCAAACAAGAAAACAGAGGTGTAGGAGTTGAAGTTTGAACATTTAATCCATCATACAAAAACTTGTAAAACACTTGATGAGTTGTTAGAAATAAATATACATACTCTAATATTTGGTAATCATCAAAATCACTCATGGGGTCAACAATTATGGTACTCTAAACCTTTATCTTTAAATTTAATAGGTTATTCAAATGCTGATTATGGTGGTTGTAGAATTGATAGGAAGAGCACTAGTGGCACATATCAATTTCTAGGATTGAACTTAATCTCATGGCACAGCAAGAAACAAAACTCCGTGGTACTATCTAATGCTGAGACATAGTACGTAGCTGCAGGAAGTTGTTGTGCTCAAGTGTTATGAATTAAGCAACAACTAGAAGATTATGGTATTATTCAATCTAAAATTCCAATCAAATATGATAACACAAGTGCTATCAACTTAACAAAGAATCCTATTCAGCACTCAAGAACTAAGCATATTAAAATTAGACATCATTTCATTAGGGATCATGTTCAAAATGGTGATATTGAACTCAAATTTATTTGTACTAAAAAATAATTGGCTGATATCTTTACTAAACCTCTTAGTGAGGATATATTTCAAATGATCAAAGGAGAATTAGGCCTTTATGATCCTTTTTAGAATTTTTGACCTAATTTCTTTAAGAATTAAGAAAAATTTATCTAGATGACTTCCATCATTTATTTAAGTTAGATATTGGTGTGGACACCAGGGCCAGAAAAAATGACAGGTCAAATCCACATCCCTGTGGATCACCTATGAATGAAGCCCTAAGCCCAAACCCCAGATCACATATAAATAGTTATCTTAAATTTTGTTATTTTATCTTAGATAGGTTTATCCATAAATCCCAAAATTGAGTCCCTATAAAAACCCCTGGACCCAAAATTGAGTCTGTAAAAAATTTCAATTTCAATTGAATCATAAATTTTATTATAATGGTCCAGTGTTAGTTAGCCATTTTTACCAACTTTAATTAAGATTTTGTATTTGTAAGCCTAATTAAGTATGGTATGGTTTAATTATGAGTCAGTATGCCTTTTAACTAATTTGGATTTCAATTGATCAAGTTGGGCTTGAAATTAGTTACAATTGAGTCTTTGTAATTAATTAGTTGGTTGAGTCTTGTAATTATTAGTTGAGTCCTGTAATACAAAAGGGGACCCAAGTCAAAACCCAGGTGACTCCATGTGCTAGCTCAAGTCAAGCCATGTGCCAACTATCTCTTGGCACCCCACCTTCATATGCACCACATCATCATGTTTGGATGCCCATGCCACATGCATCAAGTTTGGACAAATCACATGACAAGTTTTGGACATCACTTGCCACATCATCAGTCTACATCACTTGCCACCTCATTAGGACAACTTCACATGCCATGTCTTTTATCCTTGGTCGGCCATATGAAGAGATCGACACTTATTTTTTTAAGATGAGTAAAGCAAGAGTCCAAGCCATATGACACCCATCCCTCCTCTTTTTGTCACCAAATCCAAAGAAGCAGTCGGCCAAGAATTTTTTTCCGAGGGATGCCCATCCAGAAGAGGTTCAATGGAATTTCTTGCTTCAAGAGTCCAAGCCAATCAAGTTCTAAGTAATCAAGAAATCTAGGACTCAAGAGTACCACATGAATTCAAGATTGGAAGCCAGGATTGTCGTCCATACATTCAAGTTGATGCCAATTTGAGAGGAGTAAAATAGAAAGACTCATATTTCTTATCTCCTTTTGCCGTACATTTAAGAGGAATATTTATCATCTTGGCCGCCCATCTCATCTTCTATGTTATCGCCCACTTTGAGAAAGCAATCCCAAGTTATCGCCCAAGTTGGAAGAAGCCCAAGGAGAGCTAAAAGACTAGAATCCAAGACACCAGAAGCAAGGATTCAAGGAGTTGTTGTCCAAGAAAAACCAATGCAAGACTTTGTAACCCATACAACTAATGTTGGTGGTCTATAAATATCACCATTAACCCCTCTTGTAAATACAATTATTATTCATCAAATATAGAAGACATTCTATCAAATTTCCTTTGCTGTGTGCATCGCGGGTGTGAGGCCCTTCCTTTGTTCTTCGGAGCATCATAGATGTGAGGCCCTACATATCCAATAATCAGAAAACCCTAGCTGCCTTCCATCTTCTTCCTCCCTTTTCCTCTTCCTTTAAATTTTTTTCATTCCTTTTTTCATGCCTTCTTATTGAGTGTTTGACTAATTGCAGGTGATCAAGATCAGACATGATGGTGGTTCTTGCCTTGGAACCAATAGAGCTGAAGGTCAGAGCCCGAAACCAAAATTTGGAAGTCCTGTCGCAAGATCCTCAAGAGTCCAATCAGATATGCAATTCTAGAATCATATTCACCATTGGTAAAGTAAAACCTCTTTCTCTACTCTTAATTTCTAGTTCGTTGAAGGCTTTGACCATAGTTTAAGGTGGTTTCTCAGCCACCAAATCCTGTTTCCTATTTATATTTGTTAGATTTACTCTGCGGGTTACAACTAGTTGACTAGTTTTGCTTGATTGTTTACTTTGAGTCTTTAAATCTAAAAATCCTAAAAAATTAATCTCTGTTAATCACTGTTAGTTAGTTTAATAAGCAATAGATTAATCTTTACATATTGTCCCGCATCATATACATACATTTTCTAGTATTTTTCTAAGAATAGAATTCTTTTTCTTGAATTTTTGAACCATTTTCTTTGGTTCTGCTCGAGCCGACTCGAGTAGAAAAGTTCTCTAGGTGAGCTAACTTGGATAACGGAATTACTTAAGGACCATAAGACCTAAAATTTCTTTTTTCCTTACTGTTTCCTATTGAACCCGAACCTAAGAGAGACCTTTCCCTTTTAGCCCTAGGGACCACTCCAATCCCTCCAAATCTCTTAGATCCTAGATCGATGGCTCCTGAGAAGGCTGCGACAAAGAGAAAGAAGCAGACAGCTCCAAGCCCAGTTCAAGCAGAAAGAAGAACAAAGAGAAGACAAGATGAGCCGACTCATCAAGAACCGCAAGCTCCATCTCCTCCTTAGAGACAAATCATTCAAATGGGAAATAGATAAATGACTTCAAGTAGAAAAGTGGATTTTGGATTTATTGAACAACAACAATTCCGCATTGGTGATTGGATAGGAGCACAGGGGTGGGAGTTCTTTTGTTCTTTAGATGTTCCTACTTATCCCACACTAGTCAAGACATTGTTTGAGCACCTATCTTTTGGCACACACCATATCCTTTCTACTACGAAGAGCAATACCATTTCAGTGGATGAATCTAGATTAAGTAGAGTTCTTCAAATGCCTAGGAATGGAAAGTGTTACTTGAATATCAAAGATAGGGAGAATACTTTGAAAATTATTTTAGAAAGAAGCAATGTGATGCGCATCTCCAATGTACAAGCCAATCGACTATCACTTGAGATATGCCTACTCCACAACATCATTAACAAGGTTTTCTTACCCAGGATAGGGCATTTTGATTGGGTGAGCGAGTGTGATCTCATGTTTATGAGATACATGATTGTTGCCCAGGTGGCTACCCAAGAGGGAGGTGAATTGGGAATTTAAAAATTTAAAGCAAGTAATGTGCAATTAAAAATCCCTTAGAAGGTGTTAGGTGCTATGACAGAGTTATAAATTGCAAAAGCTAAAAAGGAGTAAAAAAGCACAACACAAACACACCAAATTTATAGTGGTTGGGAGCAACCCAGCTCCTACGTCCACTACCCAAAATATCACTTAGGATTTTCACTATATTCACACCCGAATATAGTTGGATTGTTTTACAGGATCACAATCCAAAACCTCTACACTTTGGTTTTACAGGATCACCAAAGAAAACCCAACACCCCCTTTGGTTTTAACAAGCTCATCTAAGAAACCTAACTTGGTTTTACCAAGATCACCAAGAACCCAACACTTGTTTTTTATCAAGGATCACCAAGAACCTAATTGGTTTCTCAACCAGGCTCACCAATAACCTAACAATTCAAAAATGAATTGAAAGAAATACAACAAAAATGACAAACTCAATTTGTCGGATAGTTGCCGGTGCAGTTTGATGGAAGTCCACTTGAATGCACTTGAATAAGCCTTAATTGCATCAATGGCTTCTTTCCAAAGTTGCTTCAAACTTCAAATCAAAGTTGGTGAAGTCTTGAAGTCTAGCTTGAAGCTCTTGTGCTCTTTTGCTGTTGGTTGGTAGGATATTCAATGAAGCTCTCTTAACTTTGAAGAACTCTCTAATTCATTTTTTCAAGAAAGTTCAAATCCTTTAAATATAAAGTCTTCCATCACTCCAAGGCAGTTAGAGATGTTTTTGACCGTTAGGATGTGACTTGTGACCGTTGGAGCACCTTTGGAATTCAAAAACAAATTCTAGAACTAGCTGTTAAATACCTGGAAATGATGTTCGAGTCGACTCGGGTCCTTCGAGTCAATAGGTCGAGTCACCAAATCTTTAGTGCAGTCGACTCTTTGTCTCAAGGCACAAAACATTAGTCTGGACGAGTCGGCTCTTGATAGCTTGGGTCGGCTCGAACTTCTTTCTTTAAAAAACTTGAACTCGAGGAGTCGGCTCTTTTCAAATTGGGTCGGCTCTTCTTCTCAAGTTTGGAAAACCCATTCTTGAAGAGTCAGCTCGATGAAGTTTGGGTCGGCTCGCTTTCTCAGGCTTTTAGAATTAGGTATGGTAGAGTCGACTCTTTCTGGTTCAGGTCAGCTTGCTTGGTTATTCTCAGAAATCTTTAGAAATGGGACTCTAGAAGAGTCAGCTCGGACTGATTTTAGTCGACTAAGATTCATTGGAGTCAGCTCGATTACCTTCGAGTCGGCTCGGATTGCTACATTCCAGAATTCTTGCTGCATGCCAGTAAGCGAAGTCGGCTCTTCAACAAGTTGGGTCGGCTCGAGTATCTTCTTCAGGAATTTTACACTCGAACTTAAAGAAAAACTCTTACCAACTCTTTACATATTCAAGCATACCAACTCAATGAAAGGGATATGCCCTACAAGCCAATCTATGTTGTATCTCCCAAACCATTGTAATTGACAATTTTCTAAATAAAGGCATTATTTTTCATCATACGCTGTGTTTATATTATATGATGAACCCCATAGATTAGGGCTATGATTTTAGGGTTATGATGAGATCATACCAGTGAGACCTAAAATTTAAAACCTTAATCTAAAGTATTCCTAGTCAAAGGAACCCTGAGTAGGGGATCAGGGTTTTCCGGTAAGACAAGCACATCCCATGTATACTGGAAAGGGTGACTGCTCTCACAGTCACTTGTGTATGACACTAATACTGGGATGTGGGTGCTCATTGGAGAATGAGTTCACTGATATGATCCAACTTGAGAACATCTAATGGAGTCTTAGCTACATGTCAATAGAAGATTCTTATAGTGGGAGTGGTAAAAGTAATCTTTTGACCTGAGACTGCCATAAGTACCTTATGTACATGAACCCATTCTTTGGTTCAATCCTAATCATGACACTGAGTCATGCACAGGATTGATACTGGGAATGGTGAATTAGATATGAAGGTAATGAGTAGGTCAACAAGGAATCGATCACTCTTAGTAAGAGGAGATTGCATCCAGCTAGTTAACAATCGGATGATGATTCAGGGAATCTTTGATCAAAGTAAAGATATTAGAAATGGTTTCTAATATCAAGATAATTGAATCATCGATATAAGATTGAGCTAGAAATAAATATAATATTGGATTTGACATATATCCATATCCATAATTATATTTTTGGGTGCAGGCTGATCGAAAGATTTAATGTACGGTAACTCTCTACTAAAGGGTAATTTTGGTATTTCACCGGCATTTCCATATCTTCCGGGTAGACATGACATGTTGCTAGACGTCAATCTTGTCTTGTGGGTTGATCAAATTCAAAGATCATTTATTAGGAAGAGTCCTAATTGATCGAATCGGGTAAGCCCGGTTTGACCTAAATCGATTAGAAAGAGTTCTAATCAAATTAGGTCAACTTGTATTCGAACCCACTGCTGGCTAGATGTGGAACCCAATGGGTCACACACTTAAGAGGATTGATCAAGAGTTTAATTTGGAATTAAATCATCTTTGCAGGATAACACTCTAGCAGGTGTTGCAAACCCTAGCTTCTATTCGAATCGGATTCGAATTAGGGTTCCGGATTGGTTCAAATTGGGTTCTAATTGGATCTAATTAGACCCTAATTGAGTTAATTGGGATTATGGCTAACCCTATTGGCTAGCCATGTAACTTGGCTAGCCTCCCCACCCGCCCCCCTTGCATTTTCATGCCAAATGCCAAGAGTCCATGCGCATATGGACTCTTGGCGCGCCATTTGGAAGAGTCCATGGCGCATGGACTCTTGGCGCGCCCCACTTAATTCTCTGATGATTTTATTTGGGGTGGCCTCCTTTCTTAAGAATTAGCACCTCACCTGTGTGCCCTTGGATGGGAATCCAACGACTGGAAAGTTTTTAAGAAAGAAGAAAAATGCTAACTCTTCTCGGGCCCGCGAAATAACATCTCTTCGGAGATGAAAAGTCGCGACCCCTTTCTTTTTAAAACACCGTGGCTTTTTCTTTAAGAAAGGCCATGGGATTTAATCTGAAGGGCCGTGAGAAAGTGGGAAGGGCCATGAGAAATTGAGAAAGGTGTGAGAAAAAGTTTACAGAGAATTTTGAAGGCGCCTCTCTGAAAACTATTTAAGGCACAGGAAAAATCAGAACTCGGGTTATGTGTTTTTCTTTTATTCCTTCTTCCTCTCCTGAAGACTCTTTTATTCTTTTCTTGCTCTTGCACTGTTTCCTTTACAGAGTACACCTCTGTCGAAACTCTGCTACTGAACAAGAATAAGAGTAAAAGTCTCCAACGGTAAAGGAAAGAAAGGAGTTCTGATTTGTTCCTTTCTTTCTTACATTAAGACATCATTGTCTTAATTTCTCCTCCAACTTAAGACAAGCCTATGTCCTCTTAGGACAAGGTCTTTTCTTTAAGACAAGGGTGTCTAAAGGGCCAAGGTCTTAGTGGAAAGAGGAGAAGAGGTCAAGGAAAGGGAGGCAAGCTCTTGTGTGGAGGAATTCAAGCCATAGTCCAAGCAATTGATTTCTAGGAAGAAGAACTCAATATAAGGAACCATTGAAAAGAAGATAGAGTTGTCTTGATCATTGCTCTGTGTGGATCACCATCGGAGGGCGGGCACTTGGATGCCTGGTGAGATCAATTAGCCTCTCCAACATCAAATTTTGTTGGAATTAGCGATTACAGGTTGGTACCCTAATTCTAACAATGTAAGTTTGTATGTTTATTATATGTTTTAATCCTGAATAAGGAGATCTTGGCTAAGGGATTATGGTGCAAATTTCATCATTTTGAAATTACACTTCCGCTGCGGTGCACCGGATTCCCAACAATGGTATCACAGCCATCCTTATTACAGTTAAAACATATGAAAATTATTCATATGTGGTTTTGTTGTAGTATCGCATGTTAGGGTTTTAAACCCTTGAATGCTGATACACTTAGCATAATTTATGGGATGCATATATGATAATTAATGTTTTGATGTATGCCACTAGTTAGGGTTTTTCACTCAAACCCTAATTATTATAAAGATATGATTAGTTTTGAAGTCATCATACTGAAATAAGGTTGCCCTGGCATAATGGTGGATCCATTATGTGGTAAATGGTTATCCTAGTATGATGACATACTTAGCACATATATGTTTATCAGAGTGATATGATTGTGATATGTTCTATAAGAATGTGCTGGCAATTTTATAAAGCCTTCTTCTTAAAATTATATTAAGTCATAGTATATTTAACTAATAAGCATCACTAGTCATGATGAACAATTGATCATTCGGTGTTTAGAAAGGTGGTTCTGGGAAGGTAAAGAGAATCATGGTTTTTAATTGGTTCCGTTGACTGACCTGGCCAATTTTTATTGGTGTCTAGGAAAGCAATGGGGGGACTCCCACATCTCTTCCACTTACCTGGCCGATTTGATTATATTTAAATCTTGACTTAAATGCTTAGTGTTAAAAAAATACTATATATTGGCCTTCCTTCATGCTGGATCATTATTGTGTTATGAACCACATTAGGTTTGTTGTGTTATCTGCAAGACCTAATATGGTGATTGACATAATATTGGTCTAGTACATAGATATGCTTACAGTATATTCAGTATAATGCCTTGTTGTGTTATCTGCAAGGGCATTATATTTGAGTACTGACTGTATAGAAATGAAAGGGTCTTGACTTAACTAGAACATTAGGGTTTGTTGTGTTTTCTGCAAGACTTATAATGTTCTAGAGGTCAAGTTATTTTTGAGAATTATATGAGATATAATTGGAAGAGTTTCCTACCTTTGAGCTTATAAAAGATTTGTTGTGTTATCTGCAAGATCTTTTATAAGTTATTAGGATCTCAATCTCACTAAGAAAAACCGATCAGGGTTCTTCTCGATTATCATAGTGAGGGCTATGATTTTTGATAAAATAGTGGGAGACATAATTAAATTGAAGACCTAATTTAATTATGTAAGTCATTTCATGGTTGTTGGCTTATGTATTGTTCTTTATTAAATGTAGATAAATGGCATCTTCATTATCACTGCGAAGCATCTTAGATACCAACAAACTGACTGGTCCAAACTATGTGGACTGGTTGAGAAACTTAAAGATTGTACTGAGTTCAGAAAAACTTTCTTATATTCTTGATACCCCTAGTCTTAATCTACTAGGGGATGATGCCACACAGGAAGATATGGCCACATACAAAATGTGGCAGAATGACTCCCTCACTGTCAAGTGTATCATACTGGCCTCTATGACCAATGAGTTACAGAGGCAGCATGAAAGCATGGATACTCAATCCATGATGCTCAATTTAAAAGAGCTTTATGAAGAACAAAGCAGAACTGCTAGATACGAAATATCTAAGCAGTTATTCCGTGCTAGGATGACAGAGGGAACATCCGTTCAGGATCATGTTCTGAAGGTAATTGACTTAATCACCAGATTGGGTCAATTAGGGTTTATTATGGATGGGGAGCTGAATCAGGATTTAATCCTGCAATCACTCCCGGAGTCATTTTCTTAGTTTGTCTTGAATTATCACATGAACAAACTGAACACTTCCTTGCCTGAGCTGTTAAATATGTTAAAAATAGTAGAGAGCCACGTTAAGAAAGAAAAGGCTCCACTTCTTCTTGTTGATAAGATCAATAAGAAGAAATCAGGCAAAAAGTGTTTTAGTAGGAGGCTAAACCCTAAGGGTGGCATCAATAAGAACAAGAAAGGAAAGAAGGCCTCAAAACAGTCAACCTGTTTCTTTTGCAGCAAAGCGAGACATTGGAAAAGGAATTGCAAGGCTTACCTTGCAACTGTGAAGCCTGGTGTGGCAGATGCACCAAAAGGTATGTATGAGATACATACTATATTGTCATTAAATTCGTCTATATCAAATACTTGGGTATTGGATACCGCTTGTGGTTACCATATATGCAAATCTTTGCAGGACCTCCACAAGCTTAAAGTATTGAAGGAAGGCGACTTCAATCTCTACGGTGCTGGTGGTGATATCATCCAAGCAGAAGCTGTAGGGACCTATATTCTGAAGTTGCCTTCAAGGAAGATCTTGGAGTTAGAAAATTATTACTATATGCCAAAGATTATTAGGAACATTATATCTATTCCTTTGTTATTAAAACAAGGATATGTAATGGATGTAACGAGCACTGGTTGCTCGATAATGTTATCTAATAAAATTATTTGTTCTGGCATATTTAGCAATGGGCTCTTAACTCTTTCTTCCAATGATAGTGTTTTTCATGTCAATAATAAAAGGAAAAGAAAAGACTTTAATGATACTTTACTTTGGCATCATCGACTTGGTCATGTTAATGAGTCTAGGATAAGCAAGTTATATAAGAAAAAATTCCATGATCCTTATGAGTATGAATCATTAGGAACTTACGAATCATGTCTCATGGGTAAGATGACCAAGACTCCATTCACTGGACATGGAGAAAGGTCAACTGAGTTATTAGGACTTATACATACTGATGTATGTGGTCCAATAACAACTTAGGCCAGAGGAGGATACTCATATTTTATCACTTTTACAGATGATTTATCTAGGTTCGGATCTGTGTATCTTATGAAACATAAATCTGAAGCCTTTGATAAATTTGAGTATGAAAGTATGGTCGAAAAGAAAACCAAGAAAAGTATTAAAGTTCTTCGTTCTGATCGAGGAGGAGAATACTAATCCACGGAGTTTTTAGACTATCTTAAAATTAATGGAATTCTTTTTGAATAGACCCCTCCTTATACACCACAGCTAAATGGTATAGCTGAAAGGAGGAATCGTACCTTATTAGATATGGTACGATCCATGATGTGCTTCACAAATTTACCCATTTCCTTCTGGGGTCATGCCCTAGAAACTGCTGTTTACATTCTGAACAAGGTACCTTCTAAATCCGTTGTTAGTACTCCATATGAAATTTGGAGTGGAAAGAAACCATATCTTAAATATTTCAAGGTATGGGGATGTCCAGCTTATGTTAAAAGAAATTTTGGACATAAGTTGGAACCTAGAGCGGATAAATGTCTATTTGTAGGATATCCTAGAGAAGGTAGAGGATATCTGTTCTACCATCGTACTGAACAAAAGATTTTTGTCAGTAGGCATGCCACTTTTCTAGAAAAGGAGTTCATTTTAGAAAAGGGCAATGGTAGAACTATTGAACTTGGAGAAGTACAAGAAACACAGATAGACAATTCTCAACCATTAGAACATATAGTTAGGACAGAACCAGAACACAAAACTCCTCCCCGTAGGTCTGATAGAGTGCCACGGGCACCTGAGAGGTATGGGTTTATTATTGAAAATAATGAAGCCTAAGTCATTCAAAATGATGAACCTCTGACCTATACGGAAGCTATCTTGAGTACTGATTCAGATAGATGGCAAGAAGCCATAGAATCCGAAATAGACTCTATGTATGTAAACCAAGTATGGTCTTTGGTTGATGCACCAGAGGGTGTTAATCCTATTGGGTGCAAATGAGTCTATAAGAAAAAGATTGGGGCTGATGGCCAAGTTGAAACCTATAAAGCCAGACTAGTGGCTAAAGGTTTTAGACAAAAATAGGAAATTGATTATGATGAAACATTCTCACCTGTTGCCATGCTCAAATCAATACGGATTTTACTTGCTATAGCAGCATATCATGATTATGAGATCTGGCAGATGGATGTGAAGACTGCATTCCTCAATGGTTTCCTTGAGGAAGAAGTCTACATGTCACAGCCAGAAGGTTTTAGTTCAAAAAATAAACCTAATCAAGTATGCAAGCTAAAGAAATCTATTTATGGATTAAAGCAAGCTTCAAGGAGTTGGAACATCCGCTTTGATGAAACTATTAAAAGGTTTGGTTTTATCAAAAATGTGGATGAACCCTGTGTTTATAAGAAGACTGTGGGAGTGCCATAGTCTTCTTGGTTCTGTATGTAGATGACATACTCCTCATTAGGAATGATATCCCGATGTTGCAATCAGTCAAGGTTTGGCTATCAAACCAGTTTTCCATGAAAGATTTGGGAGAAGCATCCTATATACTAGGTATTAAGATCTATAGAGATAGATCTAAGAGGATGCTAGGTTTATCCCAATCTAGGTACATTGACTTAGTGCTGAAAAGATTCAGCATGGATGGAAGTAAAAGAGGTTATCTTCCTATGAGTCAAGGCATACATCTTTCTAAAAGGATGTCTCCTAAGACACCTGAAGAAAGAAATAGAATGAATTCTATACCCTATGCTTCGGCAATAGGGTCCATAATATATGCCATGTTATGTACTAGGCCTGATGTGGCATATGCTTTAGGCATTGTCAGTAGGTATCAGGCTGATCCAGGAGAGGATCATTGGAAAGCAGTTAAAAATATTCTTAAGTACCTAAGAAGGACTAAGGATATTTTTCTAGTTTATGGTGGTTCTGATCTTAAACTACAAGCTTATTCTAATTCTAGTTTTCAATCAGACCCTGATGATAGCAAATCCATTTCGGGATATGTTTTTACCCTAAATGGTGGAGCAGTGAGTTGGAAGAGTACCAAGTAGCAGACTGTAGGTGACTCAACCACAGAGGCATAATACATAGCTGTTAGTGAAGCCGCCAAGGAAGCAGTCTGGATGAAGAAGTTCATCACAGAGTTGGGTGTTGTTCCTGAAATTGAAAACCCAGTGCCACTTTACTGTGACAACACTAGGGCTGTTGCTCAAGCTAAGGAACCAAGAGCTCATCATAAGTCCAAGCACATTCTGAGATGCTTCCATCTCGTCCGAGAAATAGTAGAGAGACAAGATGTCTACATAAATAGAGTTGATACAAAGAACAATGTAGCAGACCCGTTCACTAAGGCTCTACCACAGCGAGATTTTGATCGCCACCTCGAGTGTATGGGATTAAGATTTAAAGGCGATTGGCTTTGGTGCAAGTGGGAGATTGAAAGGGATATGCCCTATAAGCCAATTTATGTTGTATCTCCCAAACCATTGTAATTGATAATTTTCTAAATAAAGGCATTATTTTTCATCATACGCTGTGTTTATATTACATGATGAACCCTATAGATTAGGGCTATGATTTTAGGGTTATGATGAGATCATACTAGTGAGACCTAAAATCTTAAAACCTTAATCTAAAGTATTCCTAGTCAAAGGAACCCTGAGTAGGGGATCAGGGTTTTTTGGTAAGACTAGCACATCCCATGTATACTGGAAAGGGTGACTGCTCTCACAGTCACTTGTGTATGACACTAATACTGGGATGTGGGTGCTCATTGGAGAATGAGTTCATTGATATGATCCAACTTGAGAACATCTAATGGAGTCTTAGCTACATGTCAATAGAAGGTTCTCATAGTGGGAGTGGTACAAGTAATCTTTTGACCTGAGATTGCCATAAGTACCTTATGTACATGAACCCATTCTTTGGTTCAATCCTAATCATGACACTGAGTCATGAACAGGATTGATACTGGGAATGGTGAATTGGATATGAAGGTAATGAGTAGGTGAACAAGGAATCGATCACTCTTAGTAAGAGGAGATTGCATCCAGCTAGTTAACAATCGGATGATGATTCAGGGAATCTTTGATCAAAGTAAAGATATTAGAAATGGTTTCTAATATCAAGATAATTGAATCATCGATATAAGATTGAGCTAGAAATAAATATAATATTGGATTTGACATATATCCATATCCATAATTATATTTTGGGTGCAGGATGATCGAAAGATTTAATTGTACGGTAACTCTCTACTGAAGGGTAATTTTGGTATTTCACCAGCATTTCCATATCTTCCGGGTAGACATGACACATTGCTAGACGTCAATCTTGTCTTGTGGGTTGATCAAATTTAAAGATCATTTATTCGGAAGAGTCCTAATTGATCGAATCGGGTAAGCCCGGTTTGACCTAAATCGATTAGAAAGAGTTCTAATCAAATTAGGTCAACTTGTATTCGAATCCACTGCTGGCTAGATGTGGAACCCAATGGGTCACACACTTAAGAGAATTGATCAAGAGTTTAATTTGGAATTAAATCATCTTTGCAGGATAACACTCTAGCAGGTGTTGCAAACCCTAGCTTCTATTCGAATCGGATTCGAATTAGGGTTCCGGATTGGTTCAAATTGGGTTCTAATTGGATCTAATTAGACCCTAATTGAGTTAATTGGGATTATGGCTAACCCTATTGGCTAGCCATGTAACTTGGCTAGCCTCCCCACCCGCCCCCCTTGCATTTTCATGCCAAATGCCAATAGTCCATGCGCATATGGACTCTTGGCGTGCCATTTGGAAGAGTCCATGGCGCATGGACTCTTGGCGCGCCCCACTTAATTCTTCGATGATTTTATTTGGGGCGGCCTCCTTTCTTAAGAATTAGCGCCTCACCTGTGTGCCCTTGGATGGGAATCCAATGGCTGGAAAGTTTTTAAGAAAGAAGAAAAACGCTAACTCTTCCCGGGCGTGCGAAATAACATCTCTTCGGAGATGAAAAGTCGCGACCCCTTTCTTTTTAAAACACCGCGGCTTTTTCTTTAAGAAAGGCCATTGGATTTAATCTGAAGGGCCGTGAGAATGTGGGAAGGGGTGTGAGAAATTGAGAAAGGCATGAGAAGGAGTTTACGGAGAGTTTTGAAGGTGCCTCTCTGAAAACTATTTAAGGCACAGGAAAAATCAGAACTCGGGTTATGTGTTTTTCTTTTATTCCTTCTTCCTCTCCTGAAGACTCTTTTATTCTTTTCTTGCTCTTGCACTGTTTCTTTTATAGAGTACACCTCTGTCGAAACTCTGCTACTGAACAAGAATAAGAGAAAAAGTCTCTAACTGTAAAGGAAAGAAAGGAGTTATGATTTGTTCCTTTCTTTCTTACATTAAGACATCATTGTCTTAATTTCTCCTCCAACTTAAGGCAAGCCTATGTCCTCTTAGGACAAGGTCTTTTCTTTAAGACAAGGGTGTCTAAAGGGCCAAGGTCTTAGTGGAAGGAGGAGAAGAGGTCAAGGAAAGGGAGGCAAGCTCTTGTGTGGAGGAATTCAAGCCATAGTCCAAGCAATTGAGTTCTAGGAAGAAGAACTCAATAGAAGGAACCATTGAAAAGAAGATAGAGTTGTCTTGATCATTGCTCTGTGTGGATCACCATCGGAGGGCGGACACTTGGATGCCTGGTGAGATCAATTAGCCTCTTCAACATCAAATTTTGTTGGAATTAGCGATTACAGGTTGGTACCCTAATTCTAACAATGTAAGTTTGTATGTTTATTATATGTTTTAATCCTGAATAAGGAGATCTTGGCTAAAGGATTATGGTGCAAATTTCATCATTTTGAAATTACACTTCTGCTGCGGTGCACCGGATTCCCAACACTCAAAACTAATTTCAAGGCGCACACACACAGAAGCAACCCTTTTCACATGATTTTTTCTTAACTTTTTTATTGGATTCTTCTTTACAAAAACACATTACAACACAACTCAAATAAGAAAACAGAGGTGTAGGAGTTGAAGTTTGAACATTTAATTCATCCTACAAAAACTTGTAAAACACTTGAAGAGTTGTCAGAAATAAATATACATGCTCTAATGTTTGGTTATCATCAAAATCACTTATGAGATCAACAATCTCCCCCTTTTTGATAATGACAAAACACTAGGCAAGAAAAAATAATATAACACCTTACAATTACTTGTATAATTTTATTTATAAGTTTATATGAACAAGTAAAACAAGTTGACTTCAATTAGTGCCAAATAATGAAAGGAGAATTAGGGCAGAGAGAGGTAATCTCCCCTCAATAAGATATTCCATGTTTTGGCTTACTTTCTATGTATTTTCAGAGCTCAAAATGCTTCAAGGGAACATCAAGCATCAGAGCTATTAAAAGTCAAAACTTAAAACATTATGTATCAAAAATATGTATCATTATGTATCAGAGCCTCTTAAATATATATCATGATGTATCAGAGCTTAATTTAAGCTTAGCTTTCAAGCTTTATGCATTAGAGCAAATATAACCATGAATATATTTTATCCTTTTCATCCTTTTCATGCTATAATTTCACAACATTCTCCCCCTTTTTGTCAATCAATCAAAAAGGTAGAGTAGGAGTTAAGCTTAGATTTTAAAGTAGAATGAGAAAGTATTTAAAATTTGTTTGAGATAATTTCACTTTCTCATATTTATCTTGAAATTCTAATTAAAAAATCAGTCATTGTATGAACAATTGAACATAAATATTCATTTGCATAGAGAAATAGAACAATTTAAGAGAGAAAAAGTGTACTTTTCATTTTATTTTAAAGAAGTTCTATACAAAGTACAAAGTGAAGAGTAATACACTTAGTCACTATCTAAGTCTATGCTAGGATGTGAAGGTTGACCCGGAATCTGAATGCCAGGTGGCAGAGAAGCAATTGGGTCAACAAATTGTGTTATATCATGGGTTCCTTGTGGCCTAAGGTGTGGAGCAGGTTGTCTAGGATGAGCAGATCTACTAGGAAAAGGTATAGAAGAAGAGGAAGGAGCACTTTGAGCAGCTTGGATTTCTTCAATCTTAGTCATCATTTTTCATAAGAAGCTGTTCATAGATTTCAGTTCTGCTTCTATTTTCTTTGTGCTTCTAGAGGTAGCTAAATCTTCTATTGATTATTTTATTTGTGCCACTTCCTTTTGCAATGTCAACATTTCTGTGGCTTGAACATTAGCAAATGCTTCTGCTGAGCCTCTTAATCTTCCAAATTTACTTCTAATTATTCCAATACCTTTGGTGTAGTCATCTTCCATTCTTTTACCTACTTCAATTGATGCCATTCTGATTCTCAAGTTGTCCATCTCAGTTCTATAAGCTTCAAGTACTAATGTAACAGATTTTCCAATTTTCTTCGAGCTTGAAGTAATCAGTTATAATATTGGTTACATATCTGTGTCAGTTGTATGTACTGTGGTCTTTGAAGTTTCAAGAGATTCAATTTTGCTTTTAAGATAGTTTATCTATCCTTCAAATTGTTTGAGTCTCTCATCAACTGATTTGTGAAGTTCTCCAAACATTACAACCATAGAGGACTTTATAGTTTCAATCATGTTATTCATTTGCTATGTCATGAAGTCTTGTAACAATGAAGTGTCTATAACAGGAGCAGTAGTAGTGTGACTGTAAATTAGAACATCAGTAGACTGAGTAAAAGTAGCTGTACCATATAGCATATCAGGTATATCTTGTACTGAGATGTCTGGAAAAGAGGTGTCGAAGTCCATCTAGACTGAAGATCCCATTTGGGGCTGTGGTTCTGGAATATGCATTGTAGTGTTTCACTAGCCTCTAACTCTATTTGTTCTTGAACCTCTTCGATTTCTTCAACTACTGAGGCATCAGTTTTCTTTCTCCATGTGCCATCTAACAACAAATATCCCATTCTTTGAAAAGTTTTTGCAGTATATATATCAGTATGGAGTAGTGTCTTACTGTCCTCTCCTATCAAATCTACATTTGCACTTTGAAAGAAGAGTGATAGGACCATTCCATAGGGTAGGCAAGCTTTAACCTTTCTTACTGCATCCTTCATTTGGCAAATCAAGAGCTCCATAAAGCACAGATCTCTTTCACTAACCCAATCAAAACGTCCAGTTTTGGGTAAGAAGATCTTGCTAATAAAATTATGTAGAACTCTCATCTCAAGATATAACATGCTTGCTTTGAGAATTCCTATTTCATTTACCTCAGTTCTCTCTAAAACTATTTGCAGTGCCTTGGTTCTGTCTTTTAGTACTAAATACTCCAAGCCTTCGAAAGGCATTTCCAAAACACTTCCCAGAATTTCAACATATATAATTATCCTTCTTCCCTTAACAGAAGATTCAATGAAGTTCTCTCCAAACCTTAAATTTTCATAAAACATCCTTACTAGGTTTGGGTAGGTTTTAACATCTAGGGAGCACAAGTTCCTCCTTCCTTGATTTTCAATAAAATCACCAATCAAAAAGCCTATCTCCTTTAGATATTCAAATAAAATACATCTGCAAGTGGTGATTAGTCTCATACCTAGAGAGATTTGGTGACTAGGAGAAACTGGGCTAGCCTCTTCCTCAGACTGTGGTGGATTCCAGGAAACATGGTCTTCTCAAAATTTCGTCCTCCTTTCTTGCAGAGCCGCTTCACTAACTCTTCTTGATTTCTTCCCAACAGCTCTTTTTGGTGCCATAAAGTGAACAAATTTGAATTCCGAAGCTGTTTCTGGAAGTTGGAAGTATTTGGAAGGTTTCTTAGAAAGAGATAGAATAGGGTTTAGGAGTAAAAATGGAAAAATCAAACCCTACAGTTCAAACTAAAAAGAGATGGCTTGACATCCATGCCGACTCGACCAACAGTTCATCTACTCGAGTCGGCTCGAGCAGAGGGAGCACAAAAATAATAATTTTGGATTTCAATCAAAGATCATTTTATCATAAAATTTGAATTAGGAAGTTATCTAGATAATTTATCCTTAAGACTATGGGAGTATTTCTAGAGACGGTCACATAATCCTAGTTCACTTCTAATCATTGTAAATCTATCAAAATTCAATGGTTCGGTAAAAATATCAGCAAGATGGTTTTCAATTGGCATATATTCAAGAATAATATCATTATTCAATACATGTTCTCTTATGAAATGGTGCCTAATTTTAATGTGCTTGGTTTGTGAATGCTAAATAGGATTTTTTGTCAAATTAATGGCACTTGTGTTATTACATTTGATTGGAATTTTAAATAATGTAACACCAAAGTCTTCTAGTTGTTGTTTAATCCATAACACTTGAGCACAACAACTACTAGCAGCAACATACTCTGCCTTAGTAGTTGACAATGCGATGGAGTTTTGCTTCTTACAGTGCTATGAAATTAAATTCAACCCTAGAAATTGGCATGTACCACTAGTGCTCTTTCTATCAATTTTGCAACCTGCATAGTCAACATCAGAAAAAAACAATTAAGTTCAAAGATGATTCTTTAGAATACCAAAGACCTAAATTACTTGTACATTTCAAGTATTTGAGAATTCTTTTAACAGCAAGCATTTGTATTTTTTTAGGATTGCATTGAAATCTAGCATAAACACATACACTATAAAAGATATCGGGTCAAATGGTATCAAATCTAAAAGGGATCTGATCATACCTCTATAAAGCTTTTGGTCAACATTGGACCACTTTCATCTTTGTCTAGTCTGCAGGTAGTGCTCATGGGTGTGTTAGCCTCTTTGCTTGTTTCCATGCCAAATTTCTTGATCATCTCTTTGATGTACTGGGCTTGGTTTATAAAGATTCCTTCCTTCATTTGTTTGACTTGTAATCCAAGGAAGTAGTTGAGCTCATCGATAAGGCTCATTTCAAACTCACCCTGCATTAGCTCAGCAAAATCTCTACAAAAATTTTCATTAGTTGCACCAAATATAATATCATCAACGTAAATTTGTACAACTAACATATCATTTTCTTTATTTTTAATAAAAAGGGTTTTATCAACATTTCCTCTTTTGAAATCATTTTCAAGTAAAAATTTTCTCAATCTATCATACCAAGCCCTAGGTGCTTGTTTCAAACCATATAAAACTTTGTTCAACATAAATACATGATTTGAAAAAGCATAATTTTTAAAACCTGGTGATTATTCTACAAAAACTTGTTCAAAAATAAATCCATTTAGAAAAGCACTTTTGACATCCATTTAAAAAGGTTTAAAGTTTATGTAGCAAGCAAATGTAAAAAGTAATCTAATGGCCTCAAGTCTTGCTACGGGAGCATAAGTTTCATCAAAATCAATACCCTCTTCTTGATTGTACCCTTTTTCTACCAACCTTACTTTATTCCTTATAACCTTACCATTGTCATCTAGTTTGTTCCTATATACCCATTTGGTTCTTATGATTGGATGGTCTGTAGGTCTACTAACTAGTATCCAAACATTATTCCTTTCAAACTGGTTTAATTCATCATGCATGGCCATCATCCAATTATGATCAGTTTCAGCCTCTTCTAAATTGTGTGGTTCAATTTGAGAGATAAAGGCTAGGTAGTCATGTGCATCTCTATGTGATGACCTAGTCCTAACACCATGAGAAGGGTCATCAATAATTAAATCTTTGGGATATGAAGTTATATACCTCCATTCCTTTGGTAAATCAGCATGATCCTTGCTTACCATTTCATTTCCATCTTGCGTTGGCTTGTCTTGAATACTTAGATTTTCCATTTTCTTTTGTAGAGTACCTGCATCATTATCTATGCACTTATCTTTTTTAGAGGTGAGGGGTTAGCTTCATAAAAAATAACATGAATTGACTCTTCTATAGTAAGAGTCCTCTTATTAAACATTCTATAAGCTTTGCTATGTAAAGAATAACCAAGAAATATAGATTCATCAGATTTTGCATCAAACTTTTCTAGGTTATCTTTGTCATTATTTAACACAAAGCATTTACACCCAAAAACATGAAAGTAATTGATATTTACTTTTCTTCCATTCCAAAGCTCATAGGGGGTTTTGTTTGAAATTGGTCATATTAAAACTCGGTTTAATATATAATAGGCAGTATTCACCGCTTCTACCCAAAAGTACCTTGGAAGATTACCTTCACATAACATCGTTTGGGCCATTTCTTCCAAAGTCCTATTCTTTTTCTCTACAACACCATTTTGTTGTGGTGTTCTAGGAGCAGAGAAGTTGTGATCAATGCCATGCTCGGTGCAATACTTATTAAAAAATTAATTTTGAAATTTTGTTCCATGATTACTTATAGAAATAATGGAAAAGTTTTTCTCATTTGAAACTTTCTAATGAAATTTTTTAAATACATCAAAAGTTTCATCTTTATATGCAATAAATAATACCCATGTGAATCTTGAAAAGTCATCTACAATCATAAGGCCATATTTCATACATCCTAGGCTTGTGGTCCTAGTTGGTCCAAATAAGTCCATGTGAAGTAGGTCAAAGGGTCTGGTGTTGAAATAACATTATGAGATTTAAAACTGCCCCTAGTTTGTTTGCCTAATTGACAAGCATTACATACATAATCAAGATTAACTTTATAATGTGGCAAACCTCTAACTAGATTCTTTGAGATTAATTTGGCAACTGTATGCATGCTAGCATGACCTAATCATCTATGCTATAATAAACAGGACTCCTTGGTCTTAGCATTCATTGCTACTAGATTGGAACTACTGGATATGGCTAGATCATTTAGATCTATCACATAGATGTTTCCAAGTCTATGGCCAATGAATTTGTTGCTAGAATCAAGAGAGTTAGTTACCATACACATAGATGATTGAAAGATAACTTTGAAGCCTTTATCACATAATTGACTAATACTCAGTAAATTATGCTTCAGTTTATCTACTAGCAGTACATCTTCAATAAAAGTATATGGAATTATTTTGATCTTACCGATTCCAATTATTCTTCTCTTGCCATTATCTCCAAATGTAACCAATCCTCCTTCTTCCAATTATAAGGTGATGAATTGATCTTTGTCACCTGTCATATGCCTTGAATAGCTGCTATCAAGATACCATTTTTTTTTAATTTTTGGACTGCAAGATAATCCTGTAAAACAATCAAGGAGTGATTTTAGGTACCCAAGTTAACTTGGGTCCTTTCAGGTTAGCAAAATTGGTTTCCTTTGAGAATCCAAATGGTTCTATATTTCAATGCACCAATCATGAAATTTTTTAACGAATTACATTGATAAGATTTATGCCAAAATCTATGGCATGCATAACAAATAAGTTTATCATTTTTGAATGATACATGCTTTGAAGCTATAAAGATGCAGAGATAGAAATATTTGGTTTGAAAGATTTTTGCATAAAACTCTTAGGAATATATTTCAAGCCATTTAAAATAGATTTTGATGGAAAAGCTTTTTCAAGTTTTACATTTAAAGCTGAAGCTTTTGAAGATATAAATCTTGTTGCTATAATTCCTTTATCAATTAAAGCATTAAATCCAATTCCAGCTTTACTTTTCAAATTCTTTTATTCTTTCAAAATTAGCTCAAGCTTATTAGAACTTAAGGTCAGATTTTCTAGTAGAGGCTTAAGCTTTTCAACCTCCTTTTTCAGATCAATATTTTTGGTAACTAAAATATTGTTTATCTTATTTAAAATATTTTTCTCATTTTTCAAAGCAATAACATTGCTAGAAAAGATATTTAATTCTTTTCATAAAATGTTATTCTTTTCAGAAATCTCATTCCTGTCTTTTGATAAAACATCATTTTGTTTCTTCAAGGATTTAATTTTAACCCCAGCTTTCTTGAATTCAATAAGTAAATCATGAAATGCTGAATTCAGTTCATCATATAAAAATTTAGTTTGTAGCTCAGGGGATGATACCTCATTTTCAAGACCCATCAGACATAGTGATGCGGGACGACTCTAAGACTGCTAAACATACATGAAAAATAATAAAATATTTTTTTTGTAATTTTTATAATTTTATTTACAGGCTAGATTCTCAAAGTAAAGTAAGAACTAGTGGAAAGACTAGCAGTATGAAGAATCATCGAATCGCAGGCAAACTCATGCAAACTAATGAAAGATCCAGGACCCGAGAGTTGAGAAACTTTTAGATTAGGATAACTTATCTACATTAAATCAGAAAACAAGAATTGGAAAGGTTTCTTACCAGTCAAAGATCAAAATTCAGAAGCAGCAGGGTTCACACGCACTCTGATCGGAGCCTGGAAGAAGAAGCCTTGTCTCCCTTGAATCTGATGGCTGATCTGGGCTGTTCGGGCACCAAAGAAGGCCTCCTCAGGGGAGGGGAAGCATCTCGGGGATCCTATAAGCATCAGGGTTAATCAAAACAGCAATTAAAAAATAAGAAAAGGAACTATGGGTTGAAAGGAATCGGGATTAGGGTTAGAAGATGGCTGTTTGAAGCTTGTTGAAGATCTCCTTGCTTGGCGGCCTAGGGCACTCCTCCTTGGACGTGTGAAGGCTTGGATGGCAGTGATTTAGGGCATGGAAGGAAGCTAGGGCAGCAAGGAATTCATCCAAGTATAAGAACACAAACCAAAGAACCAAAACAAAATACTAACACTAGGCAATAACTCAAATTTTAGTAAATTGTATTCATAAGAAAGAGATGATTACAAGACGGAGAGGGGTGGGGTATTTATAAGATTCCCATGCCCTCACTAACCATGGTTACACTTGGGTTACAAGTCCTCTTCCCAATTGGTATACAGTCCTTTCCTAGCTAGGTTAGAAAAGCAAATCCCCGTTAGGTTAGGAATTGACCTAGTCTTCTCCTTTTTCCTTCATGCTTTGACTATTTCACTCAAGGACACCTCTTGGACTTGGTCAACACTTCAAGGATGCCTAGGGGGGCGTGTTGGGCCTCTAGGAGCAGTAAGGGGCCGACCCAAAGGGGCTTGGGTGCATGGGTTTGGGCCTCTAGAAGCTGGGGTGGCCTGTTAGCCTGGTAGTAGAAATATTCCCTGGAATCTTGCTTCTTAAGGGCTTAGGCTTGGCACCTGGGCTTGATTTCTATGGGCTTGGATATAGGTGGACCTCTAGAATCATGGGTGCCCTGTTCTGAGAATATGCTCTGGCATCTGGAAGGAAATTTGGGCATCTAGAGGGCATCTAGAAGGAATCAGGGTTTCCGGAAGCATCATGGATCCTGGGTTGTCACACAAAATCCAATAGGCTGATGTAGTGGCCTTTGACTCCTGGATGTCGCCTGGTGGAATTCTAAAATAAGGTAACCTCCTCTCTTGTACAAAAATTGGGCTCATACTGAATTCATAATTGATGTACAGGATTCAAAATACCAACTAGGTTGAGGGTTGAGACAAATCAACTAACCTCAACTTATTACAGGACTCAATTCTAGTTGATTACAAAATTTGATACATGGCTAGGTAAACCAAATAGGGTCCAGTAATCTGTGTCTGATCCTGGTGCACCCATCACATAGATTTGCATATTTTATGGTCTCTTCTTCTTCTGTTGATGAGGATGTTTTGCTGTCACTCCATATCGCTACCATAGCTTTCTTTTTCTTTTTCTTAAATCCCTTTTTCAATAATGGACAGTCTGGTCAGATGTGCCCTAGCATTTTGCATTCATAACAAGTGGGCACTTCTTTTTCTTTTCTTTTTCTTTGTCCTTCTCCTTACTGAAATCTTTGTTCTTGTGGAATTTTTTGAAGTGTCTTCCTTTTCTTCTTCCCAAGAACTTTCTAAATTTTCTGATGACCATAACAACGTCTTCGTCTTCCATGTCACTTTCAGTAGAGGAGCTTTCTTCTTCCGATTCTTCATCCTTTCTAGAATCCATAGCAACTTTGAAGGCGATTGATTTCTTCTTCTTTTGATCATCTTCAGTTCGGTGTTGCATGGTCAATTCATGTGTGATGAGAGATCCTAGTAGTTCATCCATCAATAGGGTATTCAAATCTTTTGCTTCTTGGATGGTAGTCACTTTCGGATCTCATTTGTCTGGAAGAAATCTCAGTATCTTCTGCACTAGATCTGCATTAGTATATACCTTGCCAAGACTTTTTAAGCCATTAATAATTTCAATGAAATGTGAAAACATGGCAGAGATTGTTTTATTCAATTCCATCTTAAATAGTTCGTAACTATGTACAAGAAGATTAATTTTAGAAGGCTTCACTTGAGAAGTTCCTTCATAAGTCACTTCGAGTTTATCCCAAATTTCTTTTACAGAGGAGCAAATAGAAATTCAATTAAACTCATTACTATCCAAAGCACAATAAAATAAGTTCATGGCTTTGGCATTTAATTCGTCCATCTTCATATCGTGTTCGTCCCAATCCTCTTATGGTTTAGGAACATCCACTCCATCAGTTTTAACCATGGGGATATAAGGACCCTTTAGAATAACCTTCCATAACTGAAAATTAATTGCTTGAACATAAATTTTCATTCTAGCTTTCCAATATGCATAATTTATGCCAGTGAAAAGTGGAGGTCTATTAGCTAATTGGCCTTCAGCCAAGGACGTACTCATTGGATGAGCCATCAATCTTTACTCTTATGTATTCAGAGACACTACTCTAATACCAGCTGTTGCCCAGGTGACTACCCAAGAGGGGGATGAATTGGGAATTTAAATTTTTAAGCAAGTAATGTGCAATTAAAAATCTCTTAGAAGGTGTTAGGTGTTGTGACAAAGTTATAAATTGCAGAAGCTAAAAAGGAGTAAAGAAGCACAACACAAACACACCAAATTTATAGTGGTTCGGAGCAACCTAGCTCCTACGTCCACTACCCAAGATACCACTTGGAATTTCCACTATATTCACACCCGAATATACTAGGATTGTTTTACATGATCACAATCTAAATCTCTACACTTTGGTTCTACGGAATCACCAAAGAAAACCCAACACTCTTTGGTTTTAACAGTTTAACCAAAGAAACCTAACTTAGTTTTACCAGGATCACCAAGAACCCAATACTTAGTTTTTATCAAGGATCACCAAGAACCTAATTGGTTTTTCAACTAGGCTCACCGATAACTCAACAATTCAAAAATGAATTGAAAGAAATGCAACAAAAATGACAAACTCAATTTGTCTGATAATTGTCGGTGCAGCTTGATGGAAGTCCACTTGAATGCACTTGAATAAGCTTTAATTGCTTCAGTGGCTTCTTCCCAAAGTTGCTTCAAACTTCAAATCAGAGTTGGTGAAGTCTTGAAGTCTAGCTTGAATGCTCTTGTGCTCTTTTGCTGTTGGTTGGTAGGATATTCGATGAAGCTCTCTTAACATTGAAGAACTCTCTAATTCATTTCTTCAAGGAAGTTTAAATCCTTCAAATATAAATTCTTCCATCACTCTAAGGTAGTTAGAGACATTTTTGACCATTGGGATGTGACTTGTGACCGTTGGAGCACCTTTTGGCATTCAAAAATAAATTTTGGAACTAGCCATTAGATACCTGGAAACTACATTCGAGTCGGCTCAGATTCCTTTGACTCAGCTCGAATCCTTCGAGTCAATAGGTCGAGTTGCCAAATCTTCAATACAGTCAGCTCTTTATCTCAGGGCACAAAACATCACTCTGGACGAGTCGACTCTTGATAGCTCGGGTCAGCTCGAACTTCTTTCTTTGAAAAACTTGAACTCGTGGAGTCACCTCTTTTCAGCTTATGTCGGCTCTTCTTCTCAGGTTCGGATAACCTCACTCTAGAAGAGTCGGCTCAATGCAGTTTGGGTCGGTTCACTTTCTCAGGCTTTTAGAATTAGGTCTAGCAGAGTCGGCTCTTTCTGATTCGGGTCGGCTCACCTAGCTATTCTCAGAAATCTTCAGAAATTGGACTCTAGAAGAGTTAGCTCGCACTAATTCCAGTCGACTTGGATTCATTAGAGTTGGCTTGGTTACCTTCGAGTTGGCTCGGATTGCTGCGTTCCAGAATCCTTGCTGCGTGCCAGTAAGCAGAGTCGGCTCTTCAACAAGTTGGGTTGGCTCAAGTATCTTCTTCAGGATTTTTACACTCGAACTTAAAGAAAAACTCTTACCAACTCTTTACATATTCAAGCATACCAACCCAAAACTAATTTCAAGGCACACACACACAGAAGTAACCCTTTTCACATGATTTTTTCTTAGCTTTTTTATTGGGTTCTTCTTTATAAACCACATTACAATACAACTTAAATAAGAAAACAGAGGTGTAGGAGTTGAAGTTTGAACATTTAATCCATCCTACAGAAACTTGTAAAACACTTGAAGAGTTGTTAGAAATAAATATACATGCTCCAATGTTTGGTTATCATCAAAATCACTTATGGGATCAACAATGATTAAAAGGAAGGCCCTTAATCTACCATTTATCATGATGACATAGATTAAAGATACAACTTGCAAGGCCAAAGCTTGTTTGCCTTATGGGATGGCCTTCACCTTATTATTTCAAGACTGTGGTAGTGATCTATTTGGAGAGGATAGTAGACCCCTTCTGCACACTGACAGGTATTCTGAGAAATCACTTCACAGAATGGGGTATAATAGAGTTGAAGGAGAATGGGTGAAGAAAGTGTCAGGGTAGAGAGCAGCTCAATCAGATGATGATGATGAGGATGACATCGTAGAGGATGCTGAGATTGCTGAGTAGATTGGAAATGATGAGGATGAGCATGATGATGAGGTTGGACCCTCGGAGCCAGAACCTACCACACCACCTCCGTCAGTACATTTAGAGCTCAGCACTAGTGGATAGCAGCATGACTCTGAGTAGATGAGGATACTTAGAGATGATATTTCTGCTCTCAAATTTGATCTTCAGATAGCTCGAGCAGAGGTTCACTCTAGGATTGATCAGCTACGGATAGAGGTCAGAGATGGTTTCAGTAGGATCCTAGCAGCTTTAGATCTGAGTACCTAAGCTAGACCTTCTGTATCACCTCCTCCATCACCAGATGATGGACAGGATTTCCACACTACTAATCAACAGGCTAAAGTGCACTCTACAAATCCACATGTTATGGACACACCAGCACCAGAGGCAAAGCAGCCAGAGCAGTACATTCCTGATACTCCTACCACACATATTTTATATAGGACTAGTACTCTAGCATTGTCTGATGCATTCACTGACCTGAGGACCCCACTACTTTCAGCTTTTGAGTTAGAGCAGAAACCTCCTTCAGCACCTATTCTAGAGCCTACTTTTCCACCAGCACCTACTGAAACCAGACCTACACCTAGATGGTATCATAGATCTAGAGCTTATACTAGAGCTAGACCTAGTGCTGGCCCATCCCTTAGGACAAGAAACATGACCCACCAGACTCCTAGACCATATGCATCTAGGGTTATGGCTACTGTTGTATTAGATCTTCCATCTGATGAGGACTAGCATCATAGATGCTTTGCTTATATTGTGTCTCATGTATGTTATTTTGTAATCATGCTGAACTGAAATTTATATATTTATGATAATTACTTACTTTTTTTTACTCTCTAAATGTGTGATAATATATAATTTTATAGTAAGAAGGAGCATTTATACCTTTTGTTGATGACAAAAAGGGGGAGTAATATTATGTGATTATGGAAAATATGAAATTACAATGGAAAATGTGTGATGCATGGAAAACTACATGAGCAATGTGTGTGCAAAATGCTTGAGCAAGGGGGAGCATATCTCATTAAAGATTAAAATTTACAACGAGCCTTGGAATATTTCTAAAAATCAGCAAGAATGTATTGACATCCTTAACCTTTCACTCAACAGCTTTGAAACCTTAGTTAATTGGTAAAATAAATTCCTATATCTTCTTACAATAGACCAAACATTAGATTGAATATAAATCATAACTTGAATTGCTTAGTATGACATACTGTATAGAATATTCTAAACTCATTTACTTTGATACAGTTGCAAATGTAAAGGTACTTATTCTTTCCATGCCAATGTTTTGTCATCATTAAATAGGAAGAGATTGTTGACCCCTGGAATAATTTTGATCATTACAAAATATTGGAGAATGCATTTGATACTAATACTTTTTAAGCGTTAAAGAAGTTTTTGTAGGGCATTTCTAATGAACAATCATTAATCCTATGTTTCTCAAGACCATTGTAATGAATCCATGTATTCAAGAAAGTTTCATGTATTTTTAATGTATTTAAGAGCCCTAAGTAAATTCAATTATGTATTCATGAAAAAGGGGCCAAATCAATAAAATTTTAAGTATAAATATTTTAGAATAGGTTTAGAAGTTGTTTGAAAGAAGTATGGAAAAAGTTTGAAGCTGTTTGGAAGACTTTGGAGAAGTTTCAACTCGAGCTGACTCTAATGGATAGAGCTGATACATTTCTAGGTATGGCACAACACTTTTATGATACAAAACATTCGAGTCAACTCCTAAAAGATTAAAGATGACTCTCACAGACTGATAGAAAATTGCTTTTGAAATCTCAGTCAACCGAGCCGACTCTAAGTTGACAAGAGCCGACTCTTATAGACTGCAGAATTACTTCACTGACAATCCAAGCCGACTAAAGTTTTATGAGCCGACTCGCTTCCTAGGATTTCAACAGTAATGACTATTTCCAGAATTCAAATATTTTGAATTTTAAGACTCCCAACAGCTAGTTTTCGATTTCAAAGAGATTCCAATGGCCATATTCATCTAGGAACACTTCAAGAAGCTATAATGGATTTAAGAGAAGAGAAAGAGCTTTTAAGAGGGTATTGAATATACTAAGAGCTTTCAAGTGGAAACTCAAGTTCTCTAACAACTTCCAACTAACTTCTTGTGTTATTATTTAAAGAGTTAAGAGAGCCTTGAAGAGCATTGAAGAAGCATTCAAGAAGGCCTCATTAAGGGCTTCAACTGCAACCATTCAACATATTGGGTTTGTTTTAGTGTTGCTTCTTTTGTTAACACTGTTTTTGAGTTGTTACAAGTATAGCAGGTGACTGTAGCTTGTGAATTAGTTTTACATTGTTGGTTAGCCTTGAAAACTAAGTTGGGTTGTGTTGGAAATTCTAGGCACTATTCTGGATCAGCACCTATATGTAGCGGATACCCAGAAAGCAACATGGAAGTATAATAGTCCAACAACCTATTCTTTGGATTCAATATCATGCAACAATGGAGATATAGAGAAAAGATGTAGGAGAAAAAGGGAGATTGCTTTATTCATTAATCCTTTGGAGAACCCTTGATACAATCAAGATAACCAATAGCTCCCCTTTTGAAACCCCAAAAGCTTCTCGCTGTGCCCTGCATGTCTTCTCTCTTGTAGGCCTCACATCCCAAGAACCCACGTATGGCCATTCATGGACAATACCTCAACGTGCATCTCCCACCTGTGGACAATACCTCGACGCAGATGTCCCTTCTCCAATGTCCCGTGAAGCACCATCACAGTCCAAGCCCTCCATGTGATATTTCCCTCATGTGCGCCTCTCTGCAGCCCATCACCATGTCCATGCCTCCTCTTACCGAAAAGATCTCCTCCTACGGACTCCCTCATGCAGGATCTCCCATGGCCAAGTCCCCATGTGATATCTCCCTCATGTGGTGTCTCAGAAGCCTCCATCGTGGCCTCCTTATGACCCAGGAGGTCTCTCACGGTCTTCACACCTAAGAGGGGCATCCAAGATCTCCCTCCTTGGAACCTTGAGCCAAGCCCCACGGTCTCAAGGGTCTCCACTCAAGATGGCACCTCCTCCTCTCAACAAGAAACCCATCCAAGCCTCCACATGGTCGGCCCCTCTCCAAACCAAGAGACAACCCATACCGTGAAAGCTGGATGCTCTTCTTGGATTTTCACACGCTCCTCTTCTTTGCTCCTCTTGGTCAGCCTTTTCTTGGACCATGAGACCCCAAAGGGGTCAGCCTCTTGGACATCACAAACTGCATGCCCCATCCTCTCATATATAGGCACATGGGGTGGTCTCCTTCTTCGATTGGGCATCATGATCCTTCTTGGACTTCACATGGGCTTAACCACATCTTAATTAGTTGTTGGACTCAATAACATGGGCGGTTAGGACTTGGTCTTCTTGGGCCAATAATAAAATGGTTAGAACACCTCAAGAGTTAGGCTTCCAATTGGTTACAACCTACCAATTTAGTTAGGACCCTGGGTGGTTGGGCCAACCAACCAACCAACTAATCAACTAAACTAACCTCCTAACCAATTTAACAAACCTGTTGCATGGACCCAACCCCATAACTCACAAACCAGGTTATGTTACAATCTCTCAAAAAAACTCTCCCCAATGAGCTCACATGAAAACTCTAATCCTTGGGTCAAACCCCCAACCTAACATGACTCAAAGGGGCCCTAGGAGTAACCCTAGAAATCTCCTAGAATACCTTCAAGATAGCTTGGGACACACCTCCAAGCCTCAGGATTGCCTCTAGCATCCCTGGCAAGGTCTCCCAAGTCTTTCCAAAGCTTGGAAGCACCTCGCAAAACCCTACAATCTCCACCTTGGTGCCTCCAAGCTTTGGCAAACTTGGCAATGTCTTCAATGCACAACCCTGCTATAACTATATGTCCTGACAATACTATGCGGATATCCTCACCTCTGCTAACACCCTTAAGCTACTACATGTACCTGGAGGGCTTTGAGATGATCGCCTCCATAATTAAAGAACCTTGCTTGTATCCTGGAACCATGATTGTATCATTCCTTCTACTTGGCAGCTACATCAGACTTTTCTTTGGACTTCCCTGGAGAGAACCCAGCGAACCTGAATCAACACTCGCTGTAACTGGAGCTTTACCTGACAACATCATCTCAGAGCCATGCCAAACTCCGCACACTCTACTCCACCTGGCTAAGTGCACCCTTGGAGCTCGTGCTAGGACATGGCTAGTATCCCTGCACCTCCTACTCTAAACTCATGTCAAAACCTGCTCCACCCATGAAGCCACCTCTCACCCAGTGCTCTACCTGAAACTAAAGTCCCATTGATGCCACAGAAAAGAAAGCCCCGAGGCTAGCAACTAAATGCTGCCCTGCTATGCCTGCACCTGAACCTTGTACCCTATCGCTACCTCCTCAGACCCTTCGTATACTGTGAACACCACCAAGATCTTTTCGGATACACTGCAAAACCCCCTAGGAACCTCCGAAACCCAAAGCTCATCCCAACTCTACTGCTAACCCAGCGACTGAACCTAGTAACCATCTCGACATGGCTGCTCCATCATGTCCCAGCCTATCTCCTAGTTGCATGATGTACCTGGCATAATCTAAGACCTGTCAACCGGTCTCCCAGAGTTGCCATCCCCATCAGATCCAATCTCCATCCCTAGGCCAATGCTGCCATACCAGGACACTCTCGACTGCCCGATACCCCTAGCGCACCCTGAGATTGTCTCCTGTCTCCTTGAGCTACCTTGGCATTGTCTTGCTGATGTACTTCAATGAACCTAAGAAATCCGGGCATTTTCTTTCTCCATCCCTAACAAGCTCTGCATGATCGTCTCCACCTTCCAGCTGTCTCCAATGCTGACATCTTCCCATCGAAGCCACCTCGCCTCCCTAGCTAGAACATCAACCCATGCTCCACAACTCCTGAGACTCATGCTCCACCGCACTCTTGACCTCGAACTGATATCTTCCTGCTTTGTCCCAGTAACTGCAACACCAACCTGTGCTTTCGCAGTACACCCAGATAATTGTACAAACCTAATGCCAATGTTAGACCTCTTCTCCATCCATGTAAGATACCACACCCATGTACAGCTTCTTGAATCCTTCTCTTTCACTTTCAAATCCCGTGGCGTGAATAATGGCTCAAACCAAGCTTTGATACCAATTGTTGGAAATTCCATGCACTGTTTCAAACCAGCACCTATACGCAGCGAATACCTTGAAAGCAACATGAAAGTATAATAGTCCAAAAACCTATTCTTTGGATTCAATATCATGCAAAATGGAGATATAGAGAAAAGATGTAGGAGAAAAAGAGAGATTGCTTTATTCATTAATTTTTTAGAGAACCTTAACCCACAGCACCCCTTCTGAAACCCTAGAAGCTTCTTGCTGTGCCCTGCATGTCTACTCTCTTGTAAGCCTCATGCCCCAAGAACCCATGTACGGCCATGCATGGATAATACCTCAACGTGCGTCTCCCACCTGTGGACAATATCTCATCGTAGATGTCCCTTCTCCAAATCCCCATGAAGCACCATCACGGTCCAAGCCCTCCATGTGATATCTCCCTCACGTGTGCCTCTCTACAGTCCATCACCATGGCTGTGCCTCCTCTCACTGGAAAGGGCTCCTCCTGTGAACTCCCTCACGCAGGATCTTCCATGGCCATGTCCCCACGTGAAAACTCCCTCACATGGTATCATAGAAGCCTCCACCATGGCCTCATTATGACCCAGGAGGTCTCCCATGATCTCCACGCCCAAGAGGGGCATCCAAGATCTCCCTCCATGGAACCATGAGCCAAGCCCCACGATCTCAAGGGTCTCCACTCAAGATGGTACCTCCTCCTCTCAACAAGAAACCCATCCAAGCCTCCACATGGTCGGCCTCTCTCCAAACTGAGAGACACCCCATACCATGAAAGCTCCATGCTCTTCTTGGATTCATGCACTCTCTTCTTGTGTTCTCCTCTGGTCGACCTCCTCTTGGACTGTGAGACCCCAAAGGGTCGGCCTCTTAGACATCACAAAACACACGCCCCATCCTCTCATATATAGGCACATGGAGCGGTCTCCTTGGATTGGGTGTCATGATCCTATTGGACTTCACATGGGCTTAACCACTTCTTGATTAGTTGTTCAACTCAATCCCATGGGCGATTAGGACTTGGTCTTCTTGGGTCAATAACAAACTGGTTAGAATAGCTCAGGAGTTAGGCATCCAATTGGTTACAACAAACCAATTCAGTTAGGACCCTAGGTGGTTGGTCCAACCAACCAACCAACTAACCATCTAACCAACTAAGCTAACCTCCTAACCAATTAACAAACCTGTCACATGGACCCACCCCATAACCCACAAACCGGGTTTTGTTATAATCTCTCAAAAACTCTCCCCAATGAGCTAATATAAAAACTCTAATCCTTGGCCCAAGATGACTCAAAGGGGCCCCGGGAAAAAATCCCAGAAATCCCCTGGAATACCTCCAGGATAGCTTGGGACATGCCCCCAAGCCCCAGGGTTCACCTCCAACATCCGTGCCATAGTCTATGTTGCCCAGGTGGCTACCCAAGAAGGGGGTGAATTGGAAATTTAAAAAATCAAAGCAGATAATGTGCAATTAAAATTCCTTTTAAAGTATCAAGTGCTGTGGCAAAATAAAGATTTGCAAATACTAAATGAAATCAAGAAAGCACAACACAAACACACAAGATTTATAGTGGTTCAGAGGAACCAGCTCCTATGTCCACTATCCAAGATACCACTTGGGATTTCCACTATATTCACACATGAATACAGTAGAAATGTTTTATTGATAGAAAAATTTCCTAAGAGCCAATCATTATGAGGGCCTTTTTTGTAAACTTCCAGCTCATGTATGACATACTTTCATATTAATAAAGGCATTTGATTCATCATATACTGCTGTGTCATGTTTTTATTGATTATGATGAACCCCATAGAGTAGGGCAATAGAATTAGGGTTATGATGGAGTTCATAATAGTGAGTCCTGATTTTCTATAAACCCTAATCTTGAATGTTCCTAGCCATTGGATCATCGACTCGGGGATCGATGAATTTGGAAAGACTAGCTTATCCTATGTATGCTCAGTTGATGCGGATGTTGATCTCACAACCACTTGTGTAGAGACACTAATACTAGGATAAGGGTGCTCATCAGGTATGAGTATACTGGACTAATCCACACCGAGATATCTTATGGAAGTCTTACTACTTGTCAAAGATAGACCTGGAGTAGAAGTTGTGTATGTGATCTTTAGACCTGAGGTCCCATGGTTCCTTCTGCACACTAAGCCATACTTTGGTTCATACTCATTCATGCCATTGCGACATGTAAGGGTGTTCTGGGTATGGTGGAAGGTGTATGAAAGATGTGAGTGGACCAACAAGGAATCGATCATTCCTAGTAAGAGAAATTGTTATCCCATGCAATCTCTTCGATGAGTGACTAAAGGAGCCTTTGATCAAAGCAGGATGAGATTAGTGAAATCTAATCAGTTATCAGCTGAGTCCTCATGATCGAGCGAGACTCAATATCATTAAGTGTTAGGGTTTGACATCTATCCATACCTATCACTAATCGGGATAATGGGAAATCGAAAGATTAAATTGCACAGTAACTTACTACTAAGGGTATTTTGGTATTTTTTACCAAATTTCTCATCTTCCCGGTAGGCATAACACGTTGCTAGATGTCAATCTTGTATTGTAGGTTTTCATTAACCAATTGATTTGGTTTCATGAGTCAATTCGATGTGTTATTTGAATTAGAAATTAGGTGAGCAAATTTGACCTAATTAGGTCAATCGAGTTCGATTGGATTGAATTGGCTCAAACCTAAACCTACTGCTCGCTAGATGTGGAACCCAATGGGTCACACACAATAGGAACTTGGCCAAGAAAGTTATTCATAATTTAATTAGGGTCATAGGATCCTAATTGGTTAGCCGGATTACATACTAGCTTATGTAGGTTAACCTAATTCCTACCCAATTGGATTGGGTTCGGTTGATTGCTAATTGGGCTAATGTAAATATGGAAAACAGATTAGGTTGAGTCCTAAGTGGGGCTAGCCAAATCAGAGCTTAATCTGATTTAATTTGGACTTAAGTGCATTTTAGGCACCATATATGAAGAGTCCTAATAGCATGGGACTCTTGGTACCTAAATGATACCTTAACTTCAAAATAGCACAGAAGGGTCTACAAACCTCTGATTTGAAAATAAAAGATATGGTCAGAAAGCTTATTTGATGCCTTTTTCAATGACACCCATATTGCATATATTTTACCAAGTCAATTTGATGCTTTGGGTGGACTAAATGGAAAGGGAAGACTATTGGTGCCTTTTGGCATACCCAGAAGAATAAGTGGCGCGCAAGAAGGACTAAGAGTCCTTCTACAGATGAGACTCTAAGAGTTTCATCAGGAAGGTGGCTCTTCATTTTATTCCCACAGTCTTAAGAAGTCTAATAGCCAGTTTAAAGTTTAAAGGATGGCTTGAAGAGGTGTGAAAGGTGGCGCGCACATGAGAGTCGCGCCTCTTCATATGCATGCGCCAACAGAGGGCAGAGTACTTTTGCCTCTGAAACTCTTCAAGCCTTGCATTACTTCATATTAGAAGAGGCATCTCCCTATCTCAAAAATCGATATTTGACACATGGCACGATGGGGATTGATCTGGTAAGTGAAAGAACATAGATATGACTCTCCATTCCTGAAGAGTCTTATCATATTTGATGTTTCATATATGATAAGTGTTATTGGAAAGCATTTCATGCCCCATCTAAGATTATAAAAAGGGGTACGGTGAAATGAAAATATAGACTTCAGTCTTCTGAGAGTCTGAGTGTTTCATTTTCCTGAGAGTCAGAGTGTTATTCCACTTTCTCCCTCTCTCCTTGTTTTAGGACAAGATTTGTGTTCTAAGATAAGTTCTTCTACACTAGGACAAGGCTTGGTTCTAGGACATAAGCCTATAGGGTCCTAGAGGAGGGTAGTCCTAGATCCTACAATGGTTTAGGACAGTGTCTTGAGTACCCTTCAGTAGGACAGGGTATCCTATAGTGGTCAATAGACCAAAGGCTACCGAAAGAGTTCCACTTCTCCAAGCAACTGAAGGAGTTCTTCCTTGGTCTGAGTTTTGTGTGATCACCATTGGAGGCTTGCGCTTGTGAGCCTTATGGAAAAAGTTGGATTTTAGTGATCCAGGTATTTTTCTTGACTTTATTTGATCATTAGTTGCAATTGCCCAAGGGGTTCCTGGGAGTTAGGATTTTTTATACATGTTATACATGTTAGGTATCATGCTATGAAATCTTATTATGAAAGTCAATTCTACATGCTGCATGATCCCTGGCACCTTGGGAGAATTCCATCGGTGGTATCAGAGCCATCCTTGTGGCATTCCAATTATGAATCATTTTGGAGTTTGATTAAATTCCACTACCGAGCCGACCCGAACATTATCGAGTCGACTTGACCATGTTCATATGTATGATATTATGTCAATATGAAATTTAATGTATATTGATATGCATTGTGTTTATATTTGTTATAAACTTGGTTATCATGTTTATTTTATACTAGTAGCAATAAACATTATTCATGATAGTTTTAGAATGTGTTTTGAGACCATCAAAGCCCTTATCAAAAATCATATTTAGTTATAGTATAAAACTTAGTCAAGAAGCAAAATCGGTTAGGGTTTGATCAGCCAATTGCTGTCTAGGCAGTGGTTCTGGGAAGGTAAAGGGAATGAGATTTTTAATTGGTTCTGTTGTCTGACCTGGCCATCTAATTGGTATCTAAGGAAAGCAATGGGGGGACCCCCTCACCCCTCCCACTTACCTGGCCAATTTGGTCATATCTAATCTTAATTTGGTAATTCTAATTGGTTAAGTATATTATAATTTGCCTTCCTTCATGCTAAGCCATATTTATGTCAAAACTATAGTAGGTTTGTTGTGTACACACAAGGCCTACTCTAAGAATTGATATAAGATTTGTCTTGGTGCACTTAGTGCTTTATAGCATGTTTGGATATGTTGCTTTGTTGTGTATACATAAGGGCATCATTATTTAATCATGGCTATATGGAAATGAAGGGTCTGACTAACTAAGACATTATGGTTTGTTGTGTATACATAAGGCCATAGTGTCCTAGAGGCAAAGATAATTGTTGAGAATTGCACGGGTTGCAATTGGAAGGTTGTCCTACCTTTGAACTCATGTGTGTTTGTTATGTACACACAAGGCACTTGTGAGGAATAAGGATCTCAACCTTACTAAGAAACCAGGAAGGTTTCTCGCTTATCATAGTTGAGGGTTATGGTATTTGAAGAAAATAGTAGGAGACATAATTTTTATAAAGTCCTTATCTAATTATGAATGTCATAATTGAGTGGTCTGCTAATATTGTTCTTTAATTAAATATAGGACATTTAAATAATGGCTTCAAACTTATCACTGAGGGGCATCTTGGATGCCAACAAGTTAACCAATCAAAATTATGTGGACTGATTAAGAAACCTGAGAATTGTATTAACTCAGGAGAAGCTTTCATATATACTTGATTCTCCGGATCCAGTGTTGATCAGAAAGGATGCATCAGAGGAGATATTGCCACATACAGGATGTGGCAAAATGATAGTATAACTGTCAGATGCATCATGTTAGCCTCAATGAGCAATGAGCTCCAGAGGCAACATGAAGGCATGGAACCTTAATCCATATTGCTCAATTTAAAAAGCTATATGGAGAGCAAAGTAGGGCTACTCAATATGAGATATCGAAGTAGTTTTTCTGTGCACGGATGAGTGAGGGTTCACCTATGCAAACCCATTGCTAAAAATGATTGACTTGATCACTCGATTGGGTCAATTAGGGTTTGTCATGGATGGTGAACTCAATCAAGACTTGATCCTGCAATCACTCCCAAATTCTTTCTCTCAGTTTGTTCTCAACTACCATATAAACAAACTGAACATTTCATTATCAGAGTTGCTTAACATACTTAACATAGATGAGAGCCACTCTAAAGGAGATAAGGCTCATGTGCTTCTTGTTGATAGAAAGAAGCAGGCAATGAAGAAGGGTATGAAGAAAAACTCAACCCTAGGAAAAGCATCCAGAGAAGAACAAGAAGCTAAGAAGGCTGATGGAGCCTGTTTCCATTGCGGTAAGACTGGGCATTGGAAGAAGAACTGCAAGGTTTACCTTGCAAGTATGAAGCAAGATGCAAGTAGAGCATCTAAAGGTTTGTACATGATATAAACTAATTTATCATTGAGTGCTTCCACTTCTAATAAATGGGTATTGGATACTGCATGTGGATCTCATATGCAATTCGTTGCAGGGCTCCATAGAATTAGAAGATTGAAGAAGGTGACTTTAAGCTCCATGGGGCAAGTGATGAAGCCATATATGCTGAAGCTGTGGGTACCTATCTTCTTTTATTACCTTCGGTAATGTAATAAAGTTAGAAGAATGTTTCTATGTACCAGATATTATTAGAAACATTATTTCTATACCTTTGTTATTACAACAGGGATGTGAAATAAGTGTAAAGAGCAGTGGCTGCTCTATTCTTCATAATAATAAAATATTTGGTCATGGAACTTTTGTAAATGGTCTTCTAACTTTATAACTCAATGATAATATTTTTCTTATTGATAATAAGAAGAGGAAAAGAGATAATGACAATGTCACATATCTCTGGCACTACCAATTGGGTCATATCAGTAAGTCAAGAATAAACAAGTTGGTCAAATAATTACTTTGACTCTAATGATTTTCAATCATTAGGACTTGTGAATCTTGTCTCAAAGGAAAAATGACCAAGTCTCCATTCACTGGACATGGAGAAAGGGCAACTGAATTGCTAGGTCTAGTACATACTGATGTATGTGGACCTATGTCAACTCAGGCCGAGGGGATATTCTTATTTCATCATCACTTTTATTGATGATTTATCAACGTACGGTCATGTGTATCTTATGAAACACAAGTTCAAAGCCTTTGATAAGTTTAAAGAATATCAGAGTATGGTTGAAAAACAAATGGACATAGTATTAAAGCTCTTCGATCTGATCGAGGAGGAGAATACTTATCTAGTGAGTTCTAAACCATCTAAAAGATAAAGGCATTATTTCTGAATGGACCCCTCCTTCTACACCCCAGTTAAATGGAGTGGCAGAAGGAGAAATCGCACCTTATTGGATATGGTGAGGTCCATGATGAGCTTCACAGATCTTCCCATTATGAGATCCGATAGAATACCACGTCAGCTGACAGATACTACAGTTTCTTGGTCCGGGACGGCGATCCCATTGAGCTCGATGAGAACAATGAGGATCCGATCACCTATATGATGCACTTCAAAGATCTGACTCTGAGGCATGGCTTGGAGCCATGCGATCCGAAATGGAGTCCATGGAAATCAATATGTTTGACATTGGTTGATCCGCCTGAAGGAATAAAACCCATCAGGTGTAAATGGATCTTCAAGAGGAAAAGGGGCGCAGATGGGAAGGTAGAGACCTATAAAGCCCGTCTGGTTGCCAAGGGTATCGTCAGCGATATGGTATCGATTATGACGAGACTTTTTCCCGTGTGGCAATCTCAAGTCCATTCGGTCATGCTTGCTTTGGCAGCATATTTTGATTATGAAATCTGGCAGATGGATGTCCGAACCGCTTTCCTAAATGGGGCTGGAAGAGGAGGTGTATATAATACAGCCTGAAGGGTTCACATCCACAGATGAATCAAAAGTATGCAAGTTGCAGAGGTCCATCTATGGACTCAAGTAAGTGTCTCGAAGTTGGAACTTACGGTTTGATAGTTGTATCAAATCAATTGTATAGCTTCGTTAGGAACGAGAAGAAACCTGCATCTATAAATGGGTTAATGGTTCTGTGATTATATTCCTAGTACTGTATGTTGATGACATTCTCTTAATCGGGAATGATGTCGCAGCATTACAAGGAATAAAGGTTTGGTTATCATCTCAGTTCTCCATGAAGGACTTGGGTGAAGCTTCTTACATATTAGGTATGAAGATCTATAGAGATAGATCTAAGAAGCTTTTGGGATTGTCCCAGTCTACGTACATTGACACTGTGCTGAAACGGTTAAGCATGGAAAATTCCAAGAAAGGCTATCTCCTGATAGGTTCTAGAATTACTCTTTCCAAGAAGGATTGTGTGACAACTCCTAGGAAAGAGAGAGCATGAGTAGAGTACCTTATGCTTCTGCAGTAGGCTCTATCATGTATGCTATGACTTGTACTAGACCAGACGTGGCATACTCACTGGAGTAGTGAGCAGATACTAGTCTGACCCAGGTGAGGCGCATTGGAAGGTGGTTAAGTCCATTCTTAAGTATTTAAGAAATACTAAAGATCAATGGCTGATTTAAGAGAACCTGACTTGAAACTTGTGGGTACTCTGACTCCAGTTTCCAGTCAGATAGAGATGATAGCAAGAGTGTGTCAGGGTTTGTATTTACCCTGAACGGAGGAGCAATATGCTGGAAAAGTTCAAGCAGGCAACTGTTGCAGACTCGGTATGCGAAGCAGAATATATTGCAGCATCATATGCAGCAAAGGAAGCTGTATGGTTGCGGAAGTTCCTTGGAGAGCTAGGGGTGGCACCTTCCCTAGATGGTCCTATTCCGGTGTACTGTGACAGCACTGGAGCCATTGCTCAAGCTAAGGAGCCTAAAGCTCATCACCGCACCAAGTACATTCTACGGTGCTACCACCTCGTACGAGAAATCATGGAACGAGGCGACATCAATCTTCTGAAGATCGATGGAAAAGAAATTTGGCCGACCCCTTCACTAAAGCCCTCGGAATAAAAGTGTTCGACTATTGTAAATGGGAAATGGGTATTAGATACTCTTCTGATTGGCTTTAGTACAAGTGGGAGTTGTTGGGAATTGTGTCCCAAAGCCAATCGCCTGGGTTGTAGGCGGTTGTGTTGAGTATTGTATTCGTTTTGTGAATTAATAAAATATTATTTTTGGCAGCTCATCACATATTGTATTTCCTTGAAATGAACTCTTTCCATGTGATGAAGTCCTTAGGACTACACTGACTTCGATATAGAGAGGATGTATCGACTGGTCCTTAAACCCTGTTCACAACCAAAGGATATATTGTACTGGATGGCAATATATCAAGTATAGGTTGTTACAGTTCACATCGTTTGGTTGTCCTCTTGACCAAATGAGTGTGGTGACACTGATGTGATCTGCAAGTGGGATATGTGATATCTCATTGAACGTGACTCCGTGCAGCCCCTTTTTCTGCCAAAGAAAACTCACGATTGGATATGGGTATTATGTCCCTCTGACCTGAGGTCATCACGGTAGCTTGCAAGCAACTCCCTGTGCTTTGGTGCCGGACTACCTAGATTTTTAATCCGTGATGGAAGGTTTCTGGGTATGGGCAAGTACTTGTGGAGCAGCGATGGACCAAGATGGAATTGACCTGTCCAAACAATTTGGATTGAATGTCTCACAGTGTCTCATTTAGTAAATCCTCGGCCGGGTAGTCCTAGTGAGGTGTCACTGGACTTGCGAGGTTGAGACACGTAGTGCACTGACTTAATAGTCTGGGTTGGGGGGCAGTCTAACTCAGTCGTCCTGAGCATTGGAGGTCAAAGGGATGAATTATACGATAACCATATGCCAGAGGTATGATTGCTCTCGCATCTTCGACCTATCCGGACGCCGGGATCCTTGCTAGATGGTATCTTGTGCTGGTACTGGAATTGTTCCAGTGCTACCGTAGGTCCTAGTTCCTATGAGGTCACACGCTATAGAGGATAATTCCCTGATCCAGGTACCAGTATTTGATTAGGAATCATTTCGGTGATGGTTTGATTGAGCACATTGGGTTGACCTTGGGTTCGGGTCAATCATTTTTGTTCGGTTTATCAGGAATTTTTTTTTTCCTGGTTAACCAGGACTAAACCAAGCCTTCTGATAATTAGATTTTGTCTAATTATGGGATGAACTCTTTTTGAACCATTGGATTTTTTAAAACCTATTGGACCGATTTTTTTTTTTGACCCTTTGAATCGGTCATCACGTGAGAATAGCAATGGGCGAACAGGGCTTTTTGGGCGTCCCTTCCTCTCTCCCGTTTCACCACCATTTCGGCTGGATTTAAACTCGTTTAAAAGCCCTTCAATGCTTCGCTACATTTGTTCCATATTCCACTGCTATTGCCGTCCTTTTGGCTCCCATTCCATCGGTTGTAAGCCTTGCACGGTGTTATAAATCCTGCTGCTTTTCTCTTCTGCAATGCTGAAAAAAAGTACAGAGAAACCGTCGTTGGGTTCTTATTCCTTTGAGTCTTAGTTTATCCTTTCACCACAGATCTTTGGGATGGGTTTAGGCAATTGATTGGGAGAAAAACAATTCCATTTGTCCCTGTTTCTTGTGCTCATTGGAAGAAGAAGTACTAGCTCTGTTTGGAGAAACATTGCAGCAAAACAACATCATTTCTTCCCACCGTTCGAAGGTGCTTTCCGGCGACTAGCATCGCTTGAGAACCGGATCTGTGGAGCCCCGTGCGTGTTCCCCCTCCTAGAGAGTGCTCATTTGAGCACTTAAGAGCCGATCAATGCTCTAGTTGCTGTTTTGGTGTCCTATTTTTGTTTTGCAGGTTTGCTGGAATTGCTGAACAAAAGGAGCTGTAAACCGTGGCATTTTTTATCCCTTTTGTTCACTATTCAAGGAAGAAAACATTCCCTTGCTGTTGGTGAAAGAAAGGAGAGCAAGCATTGGTTGTTTGGGTTTGGCCATTAGTGCTGTTGAAGCAAAGGAAAACAGAGCAAATCAAGTGCTGGAAGTAGACGACAAGGGGAATAAGTTTATTCCTGCAATTCCAGCACTATTCCAGACTTATTCTAGGCAGGAATAAGGTATTGTTTTTGATTTTTTTATTCATGCATGCGTAGATCTGAGTATTTAAAATATTTTTATAAACATTACTTGCCCATATTATAATGTTTTTAGTCTGTACATGCTTCCTGATCGTGTTAGATCCTGCGCGGAGCAGGTTTTTCTGCTGTGCATTTTAAAATTATTTTAAAATATTTACCTGCTCCCTACTCTTGCATGCTTAGAGTAGGCACCTGCAAAAGCCCTATTTCACTTTCAGCATCTCCCCTGTTCCATCATTCGGTCTGAGAGAGGAGGAGCGCACGATTGTGAATGCATATTCCCCTCTCTATTGCCGACTTCAGTGCTGCACGGATCTCAAAGCCTAAAGAGTTTGCACAGATCTCAAAGTAAAAATAATTTTATACAAATTTCAAAGCAGTCTCAATCCTTCTTCATAGATTTCAGAGCAGGTACTGATCTTGGTGAATTCAGAGTATGCCTAATTTATTTATTTTAAATATGGATGTATGGACCAGTTAGGAAGTTATTTAAATTAGTTTTAGATTAGGATTAGTTTGATTTTTCACCATATGGGGAGGATTGTGTTTAGTTTTCTACCATGTTTCATGATACAAACAAAGTAGGTTTGGGGTGTCACCTTTTATGAGCTGCATGCCTTGTATTCTTTACTTGGACTTCAAGTTTTGTAAGCCTATATAAGGCACCTCCTCTCTTGAATAACATATGAAGAATTATGAATTTTTTGAGAAAGAGTGTTCTTGTTCTGCCTCCGTTAGGAGTGGGCATGGGCCCCATCTTTCCTTCACCTGCAGGTGTCGAGGGATTGAGACCCCACTACCTTTGCTTTTGAGCATCGAGGAGCGTGAGGCCATAGTTATCTTCTTTTTCACTGAATCCCCTCTATGATCTTGGAGCTTCTCCTTCACGGTCCCAGGTAGTGATTTGGGTGGGATGCCTTAGGCTCCGCATGTAGTGAGATGGATGGGATGCCTTAGGCTACATGTAGCGGGGTGTGAGATACCCTAGAAGTGAGAGGTCTCTCCGTGAAGGTAAGTCCCAGTCCATAGAGTATCCATCTTTCTTTCCCCTACATTTTTTTCCCCTTCTTGACCCTAATCACAGAGACTTCTCAGCTCTCTAATGATCCTCCTAGCCCCACCTTTTGTCCCGCATCACTCTCCTGAAGCCAACCAGAGCCTGACACCTGTCTAGAGCATGGTGCTCAAAATGAAAAATAGTTATTACAGGTAGTTAGGCCTGAGATTTGCCATCATTAGCTATTTTCCTTTTACCAGAAGATGACAAAAATTAATACTCCCATCTTTCAAAGCAATAAATTATTTTGAATTAGGAGTGGGGGGCAAATGTGATGCAGAACGAGAACTCTGATACCAAAAATGATGCAGAACAAAAGAGATGATGCGATGCGGAACTAAATTAAGACTAATTTCTTTTTTTTTTATATATTTTCAGAAGTCGGCTTTGACTCAAATGAAAGTTAAACTAAATTGAAAGAAACTATATAATAATTGAAAGCACAATTCAAAGAACTAGATTATCAGAGTAGTTCAGAAGTAAAGGATCGCTGGGGGTTGAGAAACTCCCAGACCTAGGGTTTCGCTCTGAACTTTCAATAGGACAGAACTAAAGAGAAGGGAAGGGTTATGTACCAGGCAGTGATCTTCACAGAGTTTGGTGGAAGGACTCTCTCGAGCAGATTGTTGGATCCTCGGATTTGGATATCTTCGCAATGGATCCTCCAATACTGGTCCTTTGGCAGAGTTGGCTTCTCCTGAACTCAGGATATAGGAAAGAAGAAGAACAAGTTAAGGAACCAGATACTCAAAGAAAGGATTTACCAGATAAGAAGAACTTGAAAAATTGATGTTGCTGAAATCCTGATTCTCCTGGATGCTGATCTGACTTCCTCTAGGATTTGCTCTGTATTCGAAGTAGCCGATCAGGACCTGGATGCTGGTGGTCGGCCTCTACTTGGAAGAGAGGAGCCGTGAGATGATGAGGTAGATTAGGGTTTGGATGATTGGTGGAATGAAGAGATGATGGCAGCTAGGGTTTGGAATTGAAGTGGCTAACCTAGGATTTTGGTAGGGTTTTGGGGTTGGAGATCTCACACCTCCTCAAGGTTCCTAGGGAACCAGGATTTACTCCCTCATGGAGCTCAACACCTGAATACAAGTGCAGAAGATAGAAACACAAAGTTGCTCACACAGAAATTGATTTCATTCATCATTAAATTCAAGAGTTACATAGAGTTGAATATATACATAATAAAGAAATAAAATTTTATACATTTCCCATGTGGGACTAATAGAGTCAACCCACACTTTAGGCATCAAATTCTCTTCCCAAGATTCCTTCCATGAGTGGGCAGCCCAAAAACTCCAAGAAAACTTAAAATCAGCTCCAAATGACAGGTTATGGGGGTGTCTCCTAGTATCTCTCCATGAATCAAGGATTTTCCCTTCATGGTTTGGTTCATTTGGACACCTCCTAGTCTTGCTCCACAAGTTTAGGCTTCTTCCTTTCATGGCTTTGGCACTTTTGGAAACTTTTGGGAACCTCCTTGAATTCCTCCCCAAGACATGCTCTCTTTCCTTTTATAACTTGGGTTTTTATGGAACATTGTGGGGCACCTCCTTGATCCTCTCTTCAAGAAAAATTCTTGCCATCCTGGCTTGGGTTTATCTGAAAGAAATTGGCTCCTCCTTGGATTGAGGTATCTTGATGGATTTCTCTCCCAAGTGGTGCAAGAAAAAAAAGGAACTTACTTCTTGTGGTGTAGGGACCAAAGACACTGGATGGAGATGTGGCACCTCCTGGACTCTGGCGTGTGGCTGGGAGTGTGGCGCCCACTTGCTTGGGCCTGGGAGAAAATATGGCACCCTGGACCTTGACTTGACTGAAAAAAATATGGCACCAACCTGGAGAAGACCTAGACCACTACTAGGACTTGTACTGAGTCAACATGACTCAACAAAATTTAAATTGCAGGGAATACAGACTCAAGACTAAAATTGAGTTGACCAAGTCAACCCTTATTACAAAACCAGAAAACCCTAATTCTTCGGGCGGTCAATCAAAGATCTAGATGGAGCCCTGAAGTCTTCTTCTGAGTCTGGTGCCCGCACCAAAATATTCTGATAAACCAGAATAGAGATTTAATTACTAGACTAAGGATTTAATTAATTCATCTAGACTGGTCGCCCAAACAGGTTTGACATGAGAATGGATCGGCGCTGCACTTCAATTGATGATGACGTACGACTTGTAAGGAAAATTATGTATGCAATGGTCATGCAACTTTAATTTTTTTTTTTAACCTTGCATCATAGCGGAAGACTAGATTAATCATATTAATCAAGATATAATATTAGAACATTTCTAATGTAGGCCTACAAACAGGATCATGTATGAATATTAACATGCAAATGAAAGAAAACACAAGCACAAAAAGTTGTGCATCCCATAGAACCACTTTATGTTCGATGCACTTGCTGAAGCACACTTCTTTAGCAAACTCTCCAAGAACTTTACCTTTAATCTGATGCGACACTTGCCGTGTTGAGGAAAAGCTCACCAAGGAAGACAACTACTCTGGAAGCCACACATGTGCCCGGCTCTACAGGTAATCCACACCGAAGTTCTTCCTTGACCTTCTTCCTTTGAAGTGCTAGCTTTGCTAAAACAAATTGACTTATGGACTATTCTTCTTCTTCTTCTTTGGGATGCTTCAGGAGATGAAGAAGCACTATGGAGGATTTAGGAAGTGCACTCAAGAACCCTTCCCAAGAGACTCTTCCCAAGCCTAGAATACTAGGCAGCACATACCCAAACCCAAACCTTTCTTCATCGCACAAAGGTTTCAAGCTCTCCTTCTTTTTCTCTTTTTTTCCCCTTTTTAAAGGATTTTCTAGCAATTAATTTCAGAAATCTCGCTCTCACATCCTCATCAAGCCCCATATGTAGGTAAGTGGGGAGAGAAGAAAAGGGAGAGTTACATAAGTTATGGGATTACTTAATTATGGGGGGTTACAAAAGATTCAACGCCATGGGAGTTACATCCTTTTAAATTCAAACTAAATTTTGAAATGGGATGCAATGATTTAGCCCAATCATATTGGACCTAACTCGGGCCCAAATAGAATCACATTCAGTTTGACCCAAACATAATTGCTCAATCAAATTACTTAATCAAGCAATCACATTGCCACTAATCCTCCATATAATTACCAACATTTTGTAATTAAAACCTTTGTAACAATATTTGTAACATGATATGTCAACACTTGACAAGTCATCAAATCCCTATAACTGAGTCGACTCATGAGTCGACTCCAAAATGTAGATGGATAATCAAATTATATAAGAGTCCAAAAATGATTCCCAATCATTCAATAGTCATTAGGTCAATCAGAAACCCCTATGGTTTGTGACCCATAGGTTCGAACACTAAGCCGGTAGTACTAGAACTTTCCAGTACCAGCTAAAGTCGTCATTTAGCAATGACACCCAGCATCCAGATTGGTCGAAGGTTGCAGAGCAACTATCAAGAACCAAATGGATATGATAATCATATATTACATTCCTTTAATGCTCAATGCTTCGGATGACTTAGGGTTTAACTGCCCAACCCTCGTAGTCCATCATAATATGTCTCAAACTCAAAATCCCTGTAACTGCTTATAAGAACTACCCTGGCCAAGGTTTTACTCAATTGAGACATAATGAGTCATTCACTCCGAACTCTTTTGGAGGGGTTAATCCCATCTTGATCCAACCACTACTACACAAGTACTTGACTATACCCAGCAACCTTTCATCATCGGATTAGAAATCCAGGTAGTCCGATACCTAAGCACAGTGAGTTGCTTGCAAGCTACCATGGTGATCTCAAGTTAGAGGAACACTTATATCCATATCCTAATATGAACTACTCTTTGTAGAAAGAATGTTCTATAGATGGGTCACATTTAGTGAAGTGTCATACCCAACACCTATATGCCATACCAGTGTCTCTACACTCGTTGGTTAAGAGTATAACCAATGACTATGACATACAACGACCTACACTTGATACGCTATCATCTTGTGACAATGTATCATTTGGTCATAGACCAATTTAAGAACTAGATGATATATCCTCTCTATATCATATCAAAGTAGTCCTAAGGACTTCATCACACAAGAGTTCATTATAGGAAGATGTAAAATATGATGAACATCTAGAATAAATATTTTATTCAATATAACTCATATACAATTACAATAATAGCTCAACCATCTACAAGCTAGATAATTGGCTTTGGGATACATTTCCCAACAACTCCCACTTGGACTAAAGCCAATCAAACAGAATCGTATTCCCATCTTCCATTTATAATTGTTGAACTCTTGAACTCCAATGACTTTAGTGAAGGGGTCGGCTAAATTCTCCTTTCCATCAATCTTCATAAGTTTGATGTCACCTCATTCCACGATCTCTCGTACATGGTGGTAGTGACATAGAATATCCTTGGTACACTGATGGGACTTTGGCTCTTTGACTTGAGAAATGGTTCCAGTGCTATCACATACAGTATACCGAGATAGGACCATCCAGGGAAGGTGCCACTCCCAGCTCACCTAGGAACTTCCACAACCACACAACTTCCTTTGCCGCATCTGATGCTGCAATGTACTCTGTTTTGCATACAGAGTCTACCACTATATGCTGCTTGGAACTTTTCCAGTAGATGGCTCTTCTATTCAAGATAAACATAAATCCAGATACACTCTTGCTATCATCTCTATCTGACTAAAAACTAAAATCAGTATACCCTACAAGTTTTAAGTCAGGTTCTCCATAAATTAGCCATTGGTCATTAGTATTTTGCAAATAGTTAAAGATAGTCTTTACTACCTTCTAATGTACCTCACCTAGGTCAGACTGGTATCTACTCAATACCCATAGTGAGTATGCAACCTCTGGTCTTGTACATGTCATGGCATACATGATAGAACCCACTACTGAAGTATATGTAATCTTACGCATACGCTCTCTCTCCTTAGAAGTTGTCGCACAATCTTTCTTGGAAAAAGTAATTCCATGGCCTATCAGAGCCTAATGAGTATGCCACATCTGGTCTAGTACATGTCATGGAATACATGATAGAACCCACTGTCGAAGCATATGAAATCTTACGCATATGCTCTCTCTCCTCAGGAGTTGTCGCATAATCTTTCTTGGAAAGAGTAATTCCATGGCCTATCAGAAGATAGCTTTTCTTGGAATTTTCCATGCTAAACTATTTCAACACTGTCTATGTACGTAGATTGAGACAATCCCAAAATCTTTCTAGATCTATCTCTAGTGATTTTCATACCAAGTATGTTGGAAGCTTCATCCAAGTCCATCATAGTAAACTGAGATAACAACCAGACCTTTATTCCCTGTAATGCAGGAATGCCATTCTTGATTAAGAGAATGTCATCCATATACAGAACAAAAAATACAACTGCAGAACCATTAGCCCATTTATATATGAAGGTTTCTTCTCCGTTCCTAACGAAGTCATACATCTTAATACATTTATCAAAATGTATGTTCTCCGAAATTCCTGTTTAGTCCATAAATGGACCTCTGCATCTTGTATACCTTAGACTCATCCATGGATGTGAATCCTTCAGGTTGCATCATGTACACCTCCTCTTCGAGCTTACCATTTAGAAAGATATTTTGATATCCATTTGCCAGATTTCATAGTCCAGATATGCTACCAAGCAAGCATAATCCACATAGACTTGAGCATTGCCAAAAGAAAAAATTGTTAGATGTATGCCCAAAAAGCCATGTTGGCTTGACACATTTTAATTTAGGGCATGAACCTTGTACTTAATTTTCCTTATCAATGAGAGGGAATTAGTTTCATTCATATTGATGTGTCTATGAGTCATCCGTGGAGTTAATGGGCAATGACATATATTCTCAAGAGTTGAGAATCTGAGATATGTGTCTTTATAGATTAACTCCTAAAAGCTCTCGATTATTAGAATATCACGAGGACGGTGATTGATCCATTAAAATCGATGCACAGATCACTTCCCTTTTGGGTAAATGAGTCTTTGACCTACAGTGTGGAGACACTGAGTGTGAGTGTAGGTAGTTGATAGAGATCAACGGTACCAAGTGTGACCAAGTACAGGAAGTTATATGGATGGCTATTCACTCATCGATAACTTCCTGATGATGTAGTCATGTGAATAGTTCCTTGACCTAGAGTGTCTCAACTACTTACAATAAGGTTGCAGTAGTTGACAGCACAATCACATGGTTCCTATCCATACGGGACCTTGTGGTATTCATTGGCTGCATTATTTATTATAAGAGTAGGGTGTTCACTTGTAGGGATCCATCAGCCTTAGTAGTAAGGTATAATCCTATGCAAGCTTAATGAGACTAACTCCAGAAGTCTATGGCCATAGCAGGGTGATAATGAAAATGTGTTTTCATTAGTATCACAATTGGACTTGAGTCGATTAAGTTAAGCATATGACTAATGGATTTGATGAGTATCCATACCCAACATCATGTCGGGATTTTGATAGAGGAACCGAATCACATGGTAACTACACCTAGGGATTCCAATCTTATTCTATTAGGTTGCCACTATATATTGCTAGGTATCACTGGTGAATTATGAGAGCCTGTTAGGATCATTCTCGGATCAATGATCCTAATTAGGGTTGAGCTAAAATTGTTTCAATCCATTGGAAGGATTTTCAATGATGTATAATGGAGATTATAGCATGCTCATTACCATACAAGATAGGACCTGAGGGGTTACACACATTAGGAGCTCAAGTGACCAATTAGCAAATCAATTTGGACCTAATTGTAAGTGTTACAATTAATATTTATCTTAATTATAAATGTTACAATTAATTGATTATGGATTAATTATTAATTAATTTAAATTAGATGTAATTTAATTGAGTTAGACTCATTAATTAATCCTAAATGATTCGGGTCAATGTTCGCTTCGAAATGGTTCGATCGGATTTAAAATCGGCTTCGATTTAATTATCAAATCACTACATTTGGACCAAGACCTAGAGTCTAGTTAGACTGGGACTCTCTCTCCTTGTCTTCCCTTCTCTCCACATGCTAACTAGTGGGCCCATTTATTTTGTGTGACAAATAGGATGGGGTGTGAAACTAGGAGGGCACTAATAGTGATTGGCATGAAGAGAATTAAGAGAGGGAAGAGTCCTTCTCTTTCACTCATCTTAATTTTTAATCGGTTGAAATCAAAATACCGGTATTTTATTTTGCATGGAGAAATAAAATTGGAGACTTTTACCATGAGAAAATAAATAAAGAAAGGGGTGGCCGACTATAAAAAAAAGGGGGTGAGATTTTTCTTAGGCATCTTTCTTCTCTCGGCCATGAACACTAGAGAATCTCTCTCCTGGCTTCAAGCTGTTCTCTCCCTTTTATTTTGTTTTCTCTTTTCTTGAGTGAGATCTAGAGAGATGCTCTACAAGATAAAGAAGAGAGAAAGGGTCCAAAGGTCTTGCATAGTCCGTTTTGCAAGATAGAAGCCAAAAGCCAGTCCATATTCGGATCGGCACAGTTTTTAAAGTGGATGATTTACTGAAAGAGGAGAGGGCTGCAAGGATCTAGTAGTCCAGTGCCCTCTATGACTCGGTTGTGAGAGCTTCGTTTGGATACCAGCAGAGGCTGGGCGATTGCACGGTTCTGACAGAATCCTGGCTTTTCAGTAGCGGATCTACATGTTTTTTCAGAATAGGCTTGGATAGCGATCCGGGTAAGTATTTTATTCTTAAAATAATTTTTATTTCAAATATGATATTTTTCTCATATGTTGCAGTATGTTAGAAATTTTGTTAAATAAATTAGATTTATTTATGAATTGCATGATTAGATATAAATTATTTTTATATCTGCTTCCGCTGCAACAAGCTGTTCATGCCTGTTCAATTTCAATTTTCTATTCCTGGGAGAAAGCCAACAAAAACATCTCATCATAGTCTATACCATAACGTTGACGATATCCCTTGTCAACCAGACGGGCTTTATAGGTCTCCACCTACCCGTTTGCACCCCTCTTCCTCTTGAAAATCCATTTGCACCCAATGGTTTTTATCCCTTCAAGTTGATGCAAGACGGATGAAGACGTAACCTGATTTATTGGGAAAACAGGGGAAAACCTAAACAAACTAGGACCGTGGGAGTGCTAAGATGCCTCCCGGGACTAGGGCGAACTGACACTAAACCCTAAAATAACTGAACTCTTTGGGTTTTCAATTTTCTGGGTGGAGGAATATGGGATGGATGATAGGAAACATGGACACTCTAGGACTAGGGACTCACCTTCACGGAGAGACGTCGCACCTCTAGGGCATCTCACCCACCCCACTACATGTAGTATAGGGCATCCCACCCATCTCACTACACGCGAGCCTAGGGCATCCCATCCAAATCGCTACCTGGGGCCATAAAGAAAATCCCTAAGACCTGGAGGGGGACTCGATGGAAAGGGGATAACTAGGGCCTCGCGCCTCTCGACGCTCGCATGCAAGTGAAGGAAGTGGGGTCTCATACCCCTCGACACCCGTAGGTGAAGGAAAAATGGTCCTTAGCCCAGAACTAGAACCAGTGGCTAAACCAAAAATTCATTAACTTCTGATTACAAGGGGGGAGGGGGCCCCTTTATATAGAAAAACCAAAACCCTCAGTTACATAGCCTACAAGAAATCCAAAAAAAGAAAATAATTACATCAAAAACTGTGCTGCATCAATATTGGTGCTGATCTGCTCTAAGAAGCATGTTGGCTTGATGATTTGCTCCAGAAGGCATGATGCTTTGACTGCTCCAGAAAGCGTGCAAACTCTTCTCATACGAATGTGCACAGAGGAGGATTGATCTCCAACGGCAATCGACGGACGGTTGGGGGCCGGAAAGCGACCGACGGACAGGGCTAGTGGATGGCGAGCGACGGATGGCCGGCGGTGGCCTGCAGGCGGGTGGTGCACAAGAATGGCACGGCACGCCCTGGGCTTACCGTCTGGTCTCACATGACCGTGGGGGACCTTGGGCTCCGGCAGGATGGTGGACAACGGGGAGGCCGGGGACAGTGGATGTGCCGGCGTGCAGGCGTGCGACGAGGGCAGGCGTGCACGCACACGAGGTGCAGGGCACAGCGGCTGGTGGGAGGGCGGGTGGCACGTGCGTGTGTGGCCATGCTGCGCGGTTCTGGTGGCGGTGGGCCCCGGCTGGGGCCCAAGGGCGCCGGTGGGGCCCCGTCTGGCAGTGTGATGAACCGGGGGAGCCGTGTGGAGCCGTGGCCAGCGGCGTCGGCGTGCGGCGCGGTGTCGGGCATGGCATGGATGGGTTTCTTCCCACGGCGCACGGAGCGTGACGGCGGACGGGCGGCGGGCGGCGGGGGGGCGGGGGGCGGGGGAGCGGCATCCCGGATGGCGCGGGATGGTGGCTAGGGTTTTGAAGGTTTTTTTAAACTCACGGGATGAAGATGGAATAAAACTAGAATAAGAAGGGAATATCTAGGAATAAAGCTAGAATAGTAGGAATAGGTAGAATAGCGAGAATAAGAAAAATAAAAAATGCAAGAAAAATAAAAAAAATGGAATAATACCTGGACCTGCCCTAGATCCCCTTCATTATTCTTGACCGCGAAGAACTCGTCTCCGTCAAGTTCGAAAAAATGGAGCACACCCTAATCCACAACTCGCTCTGATAGCAAACTAATGCGGGACAGATGAAGATGTAACATGATTTATTGAAAAGGCAGGGGAAAACCTAAATAAACTAGTCGTGGGAGGGCTAAGAAGCCTCCCGGACTATGGTGAACTGACACTAAACCCTAAAATAGCTGAACTCTTTTGGGTTTTTAAATTTCTAGGTGGAGGAACATGGGATGGAGATATGAAACATGGACACTCTAGGACTAGGGACTCACCTTCACGGAGAAACGTCGCACCTCTAGGGCATCTCACCCACCCCACTATATGTAGTCTAGGGTGTCCCACCCATCTCACTACACGCGAAGCCTAAGCATCCCACCCAAATCGCTACCTGAACCGTAAAGAAAAATCTCTAAGACCTTGAGGGGGACTCGATGGAAAGGGGATAACTAGGGCCTCGCATCCCTCGACACTGGATGCGAGCGAGGAAGTGGGGTCTCACACCCTCTCGACCCCCAGGTGAAGGAAAAATGGGCCTCATCCCAGAACCAGAACCAGTGGCTAAACCAAAAATTCATTCAACTTCTGATTACATGGGGGAGGGGGCCCTTTTATATAGAAAAAACCAAACTCTCAGTTACTTAGCCTACAAGAAACCCAGAAAAGGAAAATAAATTACATCAAAAACTGTGCTACATCAATGGTGCTGATCTGCTCTGAGAAGCATGTTGGCTTGATGATTTGCTTCAGAAGGCATGCTGCTTGGACTGCTCCAGAAAGCGTGCAAACTCTTCTCACGCTGACATGCATAGAGGAGGATCGATCTCCAACGGCAACCGACGGACGATCGGTGGCCGGGAAGCGACCGGCGGACAAGGCCAGCAGACGGTGAGCGACAGATGGTCGACGGTGTCCTGCAGGCGGGTGGCGGCACAAAAATGGCACGGCATGCCCAGGGCGTGCCGTTTGGTCTCCCATGGCCGTGGGGGACCCTGGGCTCCGGCGGGATGACGGACGGTGGGGGAGGCCGGGGACGGTGCGATGGTGGCCACTAGGCAGGTGGGCGGCGGTGCAGGGGCGACACGGCACACGGTCGTGCCGTTTGGGCTTCCCACGGTCATAGGGCCCAAGGGCGCCGGACCGTGAACGCGGACGGCGGCGGGCGGGTGAGCGGCGGCGGCAGCGGCGGCGGCGTCCATCGGTGGGATGTGGCGACGGTTGTCTTCCCACGGTCGTTCATCTTCCACGGGCGTGGGCGGCGAACGCCGGTTTCCAGCAAGGGTGGGCCGGCGTAGGCCGGTGGAGGGCCGGTGGGGCGGCCGGGGGTAGGCTACCCATATGGGGGTGGCGGGATGGTGGCTAGGTTTTGGGAGGTTTTTTTAAACTCACGGGATGAAGATGGAATAAGGAGGGAATAATCTGGAATAAAGCTAGAATAGTGGAATAGGTGGAATAGCGGAATAGAAAAATAAAAAATGCTAGAAAAATAAGAAAAAAATGGAAAAATACCTAGACCTGCCCTGGATCCCATCACAAGTGGATCAACCAATGTCCACACATTATTGATTTTCATGGACTTCATTTTGGATTTGATGGCCTCAACCCATTTCTTGGAGTCAGACCTCTCTATTGCATCCATATAGGTGATCGGATCCTCATTGTTCTCATCGAGCTTAACAGGATCACTGTTCCAAACTAAAAAATTGTAGTATCTATCTAGCTGGCATGGTATTCTATCGGATCTCCTAAATGGTTGCATAATAGGCTTAGATCTTATCAAATCTAGTTCTATGGTGGTCCTACAATGTGTTGTTTCCTCTACCTGTTGAACTTTCCTAAGTTCAACCTCAGCAACTTGAGTGCCTTCAATAAGGTACTCCCTTTTCAAAAAGGTAGCCCTAAGACTGACGAACACTCTATATTCCTCAGGCAGATAGAAGAAATATCCTTTAGACTCCTTTGGATAACAAACAAAGAGTTACTTGTCAAACCTATGTCTAAGTTTATCTGTCTGCAAACGTTTCACATAAGTTACACCCCCAAACCTGAAGATATGAAAGTGTTGGCTTATGCCTAGTCCATATCTTATATAAAGTTTTTTCAACGGACTTACTAGTAATCCTATTTAAAAGATAACATGTTGACTCAAGAGCATATCCCCAAAAATATATGTAGAGTGGCTAAGCCCATCATGGAACGGACCATATCTAATAGAGTCTGATTCCTCCTTTCAGACACTCCATTTAATTGAGGTGTCCTTGGAGGATCCTTTGAGAAAGATCTCATTCTCCTCAAGATAAGTCAGAAACTCACCAAAAATACTCACCACCTCGATCTGAACGAAGGATTTTAATAAACTTCCTAATTTATTTTTCTACTTCATTACGATATTGTTTAAACATTTCAAATGACTCAGATTTATGTCTCATTAAGAAGATATAACCATACCTGGATAGGTCATCTGTAAACATAATGAAATAATTATACCTACCCCTGGCATTGATATTCATTGGTCCACATACATTAGTATATACCAGACTAAGAAATCATTAGCTTGCTCACCTTTTATAGTAAAAGGTGACTTGGTCATTTAACCAAGAAGACAAGATTCACAAGTTGGCAGTGATTCACAATCACTGATATTCAGGAGACCTTCTTTAACTAACTTGTTGATCCTATTCTTTTAATATGACCTACCCTACAGTGCTAGAGATAAGTATTGCTGACATTATCTATCCTAGGGCATTTGCAAGAAGTAGTCATTATTGTAACAGGTACATGATAGTAAGTATATGCCATTTCTTTAACGTCCATCCACAAGTTTCACACCATTCACAATGATAGAAAAAATATCATTCTTTATTAAAAATTCCTAATTTTCATTGCCAACTGGCCTACAGAAATGACATTCATAAGAAAGATGGACAGTAATGACAATCATTCAAAATGACATTACAAGACTCGAAAACTAGTATGATAATTTTCAATGCCAGGACTGGAACTTGGCTTCCATTTTCCACATTCAAGAATTTTTCACCATCATCGAATCTCTTACTAACTTGAAGCCCCTGCAAAGAATTACAAATATGAATAGGACTTCCAGTATCTAATACCCAATTAGTAGTATCACATATAGAGAAATTATAAGGTGTTACCATATAATTATCTTGTGCAGCACAGCTTGCTACTTTCTCTTCTTTGGCCTATTTGGGTCAAGAGTAGCAAGGTAGGTAGGACAGCTCCTCTTCCAATGATCCTGCTTCTTGCACTAGAAGCACTCTGTCTTTCTCTAATCAGCCTTCTTCCTTATCTGATTAGGCCCAGCGCTTTGCACCTTTTTGGATTTATTCTTTTTCTTTTTCCTTTTCCCAAAGGGACGACGTCCTACCGCTGCCTCCCACTAGGTTCACCAACCCTTTATTGAGCCGATGATCTTTCTTATAGGTCTGCACTAAACCCAACAAACCATGGTAGTTTACTATAGGCCTATTCAATATGTAGTGATCGAGAAAGTCCAAGTAGGAGGAAGGCTGGGAATTCAAATCGCATCTCTCCCTAGATGCTCATGCAAGGAAATCCGAGGTTGCCCAAATGCTCAATCAACTCAATCATGTACATACATGATCAGTGACTTATGCTTCATCATGCATCCAAGTACTGAAAATGGTAGAGAAAATTCTATATCATTTAACATCATCAGGTTTGCCAAAAGACTCCATCAACTTTTGAAGGATCTCCTTTGGGTGGGCTTACTTGACTTGCGACTGATCTAGTCGTTCATCAGCACCAACATAATACATCACAAGGTAATGTGGTCAGAGAGCCACTTCTGATAAGCATCCTTGATTGCAGTACGGGCATTGGCAATAGGTTCCTCGGGTGTAGGATTTGATATCACATATAGGATCCTTTCATGCTCCAGGACTATTCTGAGTCTTCGATTCCAACTATCGAAGTTGGGACCCATAAGTTTGTCATTATCAAGCAATGACTGGAGCGACAGACTGGTAGACATCTAAAAGAAAAAAAATATTAGTGTATATGAATTATTAACATCCTAAGACATGACCTTAGTCTAAAGGTTCTCCCCCTATTTTGTATAGACTGGTAGCCTCTACACTCCAATCCAAAGAATAACACTTACTCCTTAGCGGGTGCTAGAATCCAATAAATTATACATGAGCCCGACTTTGGCTGACCAACCCATGTTTAATCAAAGGTAGGTTCATAACAATTACTTCTCGAAGCAATTTCTTGTAAATAATATTTTCCCCAAGGTGCCAATCAATCAGCCTTTGGGCCTCCAATTGAAGGTCCTAGTTAGGTCCAACTATTAACATGACCGATAATAATGCTTCTAACTAATGAATGATCAAGCCCGACTTTGGCCGGCTAACCTGACCACTTGTTAAAATAGTTGCACTGAGCCATCATATTATGAATGGCAATTCCACTAGCCTGATGACCACCCGATCTTTGGATATGCCGATGATCACCTAACTAATGGACTCATTAGCATCCACTTATTGCGAGCTAAGACTAGGTTATCCTATAACTTTGTCTTTTAAAGGATCTAATAATTTAGAGGATTTAATTCATTATACACATTAAGAGAAGACATGGACCTAATCAAGATACCTCCAACCATCTCATAGAGGGGTTCATGATCAATTGGTCCTTGGGCACCTAATAACCAGTCATGACTGATTAACCTTAGTTGACATGGGTTAACTCATATCAACAAGTTATCCAATCAATTATGGTTCACCACATTGGCCAGATAAGTGAGATCAAGGGATGGGTTTTGCCAAGTAAGCCTCTTGCCTTTGACACCAACCTTGAGTTGGCCAGGTAAGAGTTAGCCCCTAGAACCTTGATCATGATGCCAGACTTACCTTAGATACCATTAGTTTACCAGACTCAATTGGACTAACCTAAAGACTTAGGCTCACCACAAAGCCAAAAATCAAGTCCATTTAGATCTATGGACCAATCAAATTAACTAATTAGAGTGATCTATAGAGAAGATACCTAATATAATATTTGATTAGACTTATTCTCTGTTTAATCCATTTCATCTAAACTTAGGTCAAACCAATTAAGGACTTAATCATAGCTAACCCATTAACCCAAGGTTATGATCATGTCTTATGATTTTGAATCACATTCCTAAATCTTAAAAGGTTATTAGACAACTTAATTCATATTAAGTTTATCAATTATAATTGAAACATTTTCAATTCATCACTTATTATTGAAACAATTTCAAATATGTGAAACAATTTAACAAAATTCAAAGATTTTCACAAAACTTTTTTGTGGATTTAGATCATATCATTGTATTAGATCATATCTAAACAAATTAAACATCTAACATACAAGATTAAAGCTATTTTAATCTTCTAAACCATTCACTTTTCTTCTTCTTCATAAGATCATGATGCAAGCGGCACCCCTACACACCACAGGACACCCCATTGAATGGAAGAGAGGGCCTTTAAACCCTACTTCTCTCCTATGACCGGATGGTCATAGTGAATTCACCTTAATCCAAGTACTTTCTATGTGAAAAGAAAGTAAGATTTCATATCTACATGTTAAATAATCAAACAAATGAACCTTGCTATGATACTATTGTAAGGAAACATTATGTAGGCAATGGTCATGCAACTTTAATTTTTTTTTTAACCTTGCATCATAGTGGAAGACTAGATTAATCATATTAATCAACATATAATATTAGAATATTTCTAATATAGGCCTACAAATAGGATCATGTATGAATATTAAAATGCAAATGAAAGAAAACACAGGCACACAAAGTCATGCATCACATAGAACCACTCTATGTTCGATGCACTTACTGAAGCACACTTCTTTAGCAAACTCTCTAGGAACTTTACCTTTAATCCGATATGATACTAGCCGGTTAAGGAAAAGCTCACCAAGGAAGATAACCACACTGGAAGCCGCACACATGTCTGGCCTCTACAGGTAATCCACACCAGAGTTCTTCCTTGACCTTCTTTTTTTGAAGTGCTAGCTTCACTAGAACAAATTGGCTTCAGGACTCTTCTTCTTCTTCTTCTTCGATGCTCCAGGAGATGAGAAGCACTATGGAAGATTTAGGAAGTGCACTCAAGAACCCTTCCTAAGAGACTCTTCCCAAGCCTAGAACACTAGGTAGTACACACCCAAACCCAACCTTTCTTCCCCACACAAAGGTTTCAAGCTCTCCTTTTTTTTCCTCTTTTTTCCCCCCTTCTTAAAAGATTTTTCAGCAAAAAATTTTAGAAATCTCTCTCTCTCACATCCTCATCAAAGCTCCATATATAGGTAAGTGGGGAGAGAAAAAAGGGAGAGTTACATAAGTTATGGGATTACATAATTATGGAAGGTTACAAAAGATTCAAGGCCATGGGAGTTACATCCTTATAAATTCAAACTAAATTCTAAAATGGGATGCAATGATTTAGCCCAATCACATTTGACCTAACCAAACCGAATCACATTCGGTTTGACCCAAACTTAATTGCTCAATCAAATTGAGTTAATCAAGCAATCACATTGCCACTAACCCTCCATATAATTACCAACATTTAGTAATTTAAACCTTTGTGATGCAGGATGAAATGGAGGTTCAAAATTATGAATTCAGAGCAATCTAAATGAGCAATGACTTTTTCCATATATCAGCAGGAATTCCTTAGTAAGAGAGCAAATAGCTTACTAAAATAGACTATTAGTGTTACGGGATGACTCTAAGACTGCTAAACATGCATGGAAAATAGCAAAATAATTTTTTTATAATTTTTATAATTTTATTTGTAGGCTAGATTCTCAAAGTAAAGTAAAAACTAGTGGAAAGACTAGCAGTGCAAAGAATCATCGGATCGCAAGCAAGCTCATGCAAACTAACAAAATAGCCAGGACCCGAGAGTTGAGAAACTCCTGGTTTAGGATAGCTTTTCTTTATTAAATCAGAAAATAAGAGTTGGAAAGGTTTCTTACCAGTAAAGAGATTTGAATTCAGTAGCAGCAGGGATCACTCACAACTCTAATCAGAGCCTAGAAGAAGAAGCCTTGTTTTCCTTGAATCTGATGGCGAATATGGGCGGTCCGGGCAGCAAAGAAGGCATCCTCAGGGGAGGGGAAGCACCTTGGGGATCCTACAAGCATTAGGATTAATCAAATAGAAATAAAAAATAAGAAAGGAACTATGGGTTGAAAGGAATCAGGATTAGGGTTAGAAGATGGCTATTTGAAGCTTGTTGAAGATCTCCTTGCTTGGCAGCCTAGGGCACTCCTTCTTGGACGTGTAAAGGCTTGGATGGAAGTGATTTAGGGCATGGAAGGATGCTAGGGCAGCAAGGAATTCATCCAAACACAAAAATACAACCTAAAGAATCAAAACAAAGTACCAACACAAGGTAATAACTCAAAATTTCAGCAAGTTGTATTCATAAGAAAGAGATGCTTACAAGAGAGGGAGGGGTGGGGTATTTATAGAGTTCCCATGCCCTCACTAACCATGGTTACACTTGGGTTACAAGTCTCTTTCCAATTGAATACAAGTCCTTTCCTAACTAGGTTAGAATTATAAAGTTTTAAAAGGACTAGAATTCCCAACTAGGTTAGAATTTTGACCTAGTCTTCTCTTCTTTCCTCTCCCAACTTGGCTTGGACTTGCTCAAACTCCTAAAATTTCATTTCGAACCTTGGGGCAGCAGCAAGTATGCCTCCTTCATGGGCATGGATGAAAATTTGAGGGGTCCAGGTGGGCTTCCAGGGGTTGGGCGCATGGGCTGGCATATTCCAGGGAATCTGGCTGGAACCTTGCTTCTTAAGGGCTTGGGCTTGGCACCTGGGCTTGATTTTAAGGCCTGGAGTGCTGGAATAACCTGAAAACATGGGCTCCTAGCATATGAAATATTTGGAAGCATCTGGAGGGAATTTGGCATCTGAAATAGCACCCTAGGAAAATTAGGGCATAATCAGGGCACCTGGATGTCGATTGAGCATCCCTAAGCTGGTGTAACCACTTCTAGCTTTAGAATGAGGATTGGTGAAACTCCAAAATAGCATAGCCTCCTCTCTTATACAAGAAGTGGACTCATACTAGACATATACTGATGTACAGGACTCAATGTACTGGACTAGGTTGAGGTTTGACAAATCAACTAACCTCAACTTATTACATGACTCAATGCTAGTTGATTACAAAATTTGACACATGGTTAGGTAAACCAAATAGGGCCCAGTAATCTGTGTCTAATCCTGGTGGCCCCACTAATTAGTAAAAGCGTTGTTACCCGTAGCGAACCTTTCACTCATTTAAAAGGAAATGGATCTAATGGTTGAGAACCATTTAGATTAGGACAAGTACCTTCAATAAATCAGAACTACAAGTTTAGGAGGGGCTCCTTCCAACAATGAACTCTCAACTTTGAAAGTGGCTCATTCTTCAACAATCGAAGGACTGGCGATTGGACATGAAGACTACCACTCTCTTTGTTGAAGATACCTAGCATAATTGGTCCCAAAGCAAGGTAGACATCATCCTTGACATGTATCATTGAGAGAACCTGTAAGAAGGATATTAGTGGCATGGAAAAGATAAGAGAAAAGGGAATAAGAATGGAAGTTTGAAGGTGGAAAAAGAAAGATTGTAGGCATCTTCTTGAAGCTTTGAAGAACTGGTTGGGCCTCACACCCTCTTCCTCATGGAGTGACAATGCAACAAAGCAATGGAAGAGAAGAAGACTAATTTTTCATTCATTCAATGGTTGATTACAAGAGGATAAGGGGGGGTAATTATTAACTTCCCAAGCTCTAATTTGAATTCAAAATTGGAGACATTACATGCTTGAAAAGGGAGTGGGAAGTGGGGAGTTACAACTTGAATTCAATTTCAAATTCCAGCACACTTGGGCATGGAGAATGAAGTGGCATGGCTAATTTGGCATGGAGGATGAGGTTGCACTCCAACAAGGTTTGACTTGGCATGGTGAGGTGGCATGGCTGACTAGGCATGGAGGTTGAGATGGCACTCCAACAAGGCTTGACTTGTCATGGAGGTTAAAGTGGTTAGCTCCAATCCAATAGGTGGTCTTGATGCTCCTTCACTTAGGTTCAAGCTTCTTCCCATGGTTCATGCCTTGGCTAATTTGAACCCAACTTGGCCAACTTGACTAATTGCAAGACTAAATTGAAATCAAAATTAACTTGACTCTAATTACAGGACTCATACTGAAAATTAAAACAAAGTTGAAGCCAAAAATGTTTGGCTTATTCACTTGCAATCCATATGGATTTCGAATTGATTAGGTTTGCTTGAAGCCTCTTTTGCATTCTGGTGCCCTCACCAATCTCCCAGGATGGAAAGGACTCAACCCTATTTAGTATGGGTCAATTTAACTTTGGTAGTATTCTAGTAAGTCTAGGTTGATCCTTTGTAGATCCTCTCAATTGATCCACGAGTCTTCAAATTCTGGTCGACCTTGCCAACGAACCAAATAGCATTGATAGCCTTTATTCTGGGTAGTGATAGTCTTGTCATCTAGAATATGCTCAATCTTATTTCACCATTCTACTAATGTGGCTGGTGGACACTAAGGGTAGCTTCACTCTCAAAAATGGGATCGGGTCTAAAAGGCTTACTAGGTATCATTGTTGTTTCCTTATACTCTACTAGGTTTGAGATATTGAAAGTTGAACTGATACCAAAGTCAGATGGTAACTAAAGCACATAGGCATTAGGTCTAATTTTTTTTATTATTTTGAACGGACCTGTACTGTGGGCATGTAACTTTTTTCATGTTTCAGGTAGGAACTATTCAGGTCTGAGCCTAATCATCACATATTCTCCTTCAGTAAACTCTTTGACTCTCTTATGGGAATTAGCCATATGCTTGTAAGTTTCATTGCTCAGTTTATTTTCTTACTAATCTCTTTGTGCAAATCTCTAACATGCTGTGCATACGACTCTGCAGACTCAGGAACTTGTGCATGCATGTGTAAAGGGATAAGATCTATGGGCTTCCTTGGTTTGAAACCATGGACAATCTCAAATGGGATTTTTCAAATGGACCTATTGACTGAGCTATTATAAGCAAATTTAGCACAAGGTAATAAAGATCCTAATTTCCAGTACTCTCACCAACTAAACATCTCAACAGGTTTCCAAGACTCTTATTCATAATTTGGCCATCAGTTTGTGGATGGTAGGTGGTAGAAAACTTCAGTTTGGTTCCTAACATGTTCCATAGGGTCTTCCAAAAATAGCTAGTGAATCGGACATCCCTATTAGACACAATGGTTTTGGGTAACCATGTTAACCACTTCATTTAAGAATAGTTTGGCCACTTTTGAAGCATCAAAAGTCTAAGAACAAGGTAAGAAATGTGCCATCTTGGAAAAATAATCGACCACAACATAAATGGAGTCGTGTCTTCGCATGGTCTTCGGTAACCTTAACATAAATTCCATACTAAGGTCTTGCCATGGACAATCAGGGACAAGCAAGGGGTGTATAGGTTGGTGTTTGGTTTTTGCTATTTGGCCAATAGCACAGGTTCGACACTGGGCCACTACTTGGTGCACATTTCTTTTGATGCTAGGCCAAAAAAATTGGTCTTCAACTGCTAGAATTATTTTGTTTCTACCAAAATGGCCAGCTAAATCCCCTGCATGAATTTTTCAAATAAAATTTCTCAGATGGAGGTTCGAGGGATGCATAACTTATTTTCTTTGAAATGAAATCATCGTGAAGGGTGTAGTCACTATACAAACTAGATGGTCCTTGGTGAATAGATTAAAAATTTTGCTAAAGTCAGGATAATTTTCATATTCTTCTTTCAACCTATCAAATCCTATGACTTCGGTGCTTATAGAGGTCAAGAGCATGGAACGATGGCTCAGTGCATCGGCAACTCAATTTTTAGTGCCAGCATGGTTGTTGGGATATGTCAGCCTAGGCATGGGCCGGTCGTCGATTTGACCGGTCGAAGACCACCGCCGAAGACCACCGGCGAAGACATTCCCTTCGAACCATGAGCACCAGGCCCAGATATTCGGAGAAGGCCAAACAACCACGGGCACACGAAAGCTCTTGACAAGTCGACGGCTCCAAAAGACCAAGTCCTTAGCCTAGACCAGAGTATGACCTCCGAAGACACGATCTTTGGATTATGTCGAAGAAATAGTCTTCGGCCTATGACAAAAATCAAGTCCATGATCCGTTCCAAAGACACGACATCCGATCTGTCTCAAATCTCTATAAAACATGACGAGCAATGGTTATCCTCGACTATTTCGGCATGATCATGGCACGTGATTCCGTTGGCAGCGCCCCTGGCTTGGCTGCCGGAACCACCCCAATAACCACCTACGATCCCTGATTAAGGGGAAGAAAATAACTCCCCCGTTATAACTACTGGGGGGAGAAAGAAAACCATAGGCGGGACACTCCTTATAAATAATGTTAAGAGGGAACACTGGAGGTAGGCACTTGAAACCCTTAACTATATCATAGCTTTTCCCTTCTCTGTCTTCCCCATTCTATGGCTAGAGCCTGCCACTGAATTAGGCATCGAAGTGTCCCCCGCCAGAGCATCTTCGACAAGGAATCTGTTTTGCAGGTGAACCAGGGTGCAGCCCCGCAATCTAGTATCTCCATCCGATCGAAAGAAGGGTTCAACGCCAACAGATTGGCATGCCAGGTAGTGGGGCGAGAGCGCAAATTGCATTGTTAAGCTCCCTCCATTATAAAGGGGAAGAAGGAAATCCTCAATGGCAAGAGAAAAAGCTCATATCGCCTCGACTAGTCAAAATCGTGTTCCATCTCATGGGGATGCACCCCTTAAGGAGAACGAAGTCCCACCTCCCACAATTGTTATGGGACAGCAACAGTTGAAGCCCTCCTGAACCAGGTTGCTAACCTCATGGCCATGGTTCAGGATTTCCATAACAGAACCTTCCAAGTGGCTCATTCGCCGGCCACCTTCGGACATAGTACCAGATCCCGGAGGAAGAGAGCCCCTCACGAGGGGTCTGCACATCTCTCTCTCCACCCTCGGCCTTCTCCCGAAGGTCGAAGTTTAGGGGAGCCTAGGCTTAGTGCTTCCCCATAGGGGAAAAGACATAGGCAGGCTTTCTTAATTTTTTCTGAAGACTCTACTCCCGTAGAGAAAGGGCCGAAGCAGGCTCTTCCTGATTATGACGAGAAGTTCAAAGCCATCGAATCAGAGATGGCAAGGATGCGGGAGCAAAGAGGCCATGATGACTTGGTGGTATGCGATCTGCGCCTACCCTTTACTGACCACATCATGGCCGAAGTCACCCCTTGACATTTCAGGGTTCCCCAGATGGAGCCCTATGATGGCACCTCCGATCCTTTTGACCACTTGGATAGTTTTAAAGCCCATATGATGACCCAGGGGGCTTCGGATGCAATGTACTGCCTCGAATTCCCAGCTACCCTGAGAAAAGTGGCTCGGATGTGGTACTCGAGCATATGTCCTGGTACCATCAATTCCTTCTCCGAGTTAGACAAATTATTTGTCTTGCATTTCAGGTCCTGTCGCAAGACCCCCCGAAATACGGACACACTATTCCTCCTTCACTAGAACAAAGGGGAAAACCTATGAGACTACATCTCCAGGTTCAATGCGACCACACTCGAGATCCCTTATCTCAATCAGCATGTGGCCATGTCAGCATTGAAGAAGGGACTTCACACATCCAAGCTTACCTTCTCCCTGGATAAGAAGTTTCCTAAAAGCTAGCTGAGCTGCTTACAAGGGCTCAGAAATATGCCGACGCTGAAGAGCAAGCGGCAAACTGACGAATGATCGAAGGGAAGCCCCCTTCAAAAAAAAAATAACAGGGGACAAGGTCCCCCAACCTCCAACAACAACAACTATATTGACCGCCGAAGGAGTCCCCCCAGGCCCAGAGCATTGGGTGGAAGATTCGACTCCTATAACCCCCTCAACCTCCCTCGAGAAAAAATCCTCTTACAGATTGAAAAAGAAAACTTTCTCCAGTGGCCCCATCCCATGAAGGTATCCTCTTCCATATGAAATAGAAACAAATACTACCGATTCCACTGGACCATGGCCATAACACTGAAGACTGCATCCAACTAAGAGATGCAATTGAGGATCTTATCAAAAGGGGGTATCTAGGGCAGTATTTGGTCACCAAAGACCTCGATCAGAAGCTGCTGTTCCCCAACCAACTCCTGAAGAGGCCGAATTGCTGAATCAAAGGCCTACCAACGGAGGTGTTGGGATGATACATTAACCTACCAGCTGGAGAAGGGATGAAGATGACGTCCCGAAGTGACTCAAGGACAACAATGCCAATTCTCTTCTCTGATGATGACCTTGCAGGAGTTCAGCTCCCACACATGACGACCCCATTGTAATCTCGACCGTTGTGGCCAACTATGATTACAACGAGTCTTGGTTGATAATGGAAGTTTTGTGTGGACACCAGAAACTGAAAGAAACTTCACTCCAACAAGGTTAGCCTTATCCCGATTTGGATCGAAGATAATTAGGTTACCTTGTATCCTTTAGATCAAAAATGTTTTATTTCCTTTTCAGGAGTCATTTCCTTTTTAAGAGTCCTGTAATTAATTTTGAGTTTCAAATCAAGAGTGTTTATTGAGTCCTGTAATTACTTTTAAAATTTCATTTCCTATAAGTCCATTTCAAGTTTTAAAGTCTAGGTCAGTTGAGTTTAATTCAGTTGAGTTAAGTCTAATTCAGTTGAGTTAAGTATATTCAAGTCCTAAAGCCACGAAAGCCAGCAACAAGGCTCAATTCTGGACCCCAGAATTTGACCCCATGAAGAAGAGAAGACACACCACCAAACAAGAGAAAAGGACAATCAACTAGGACCACTTGGCGTCACATGTCATCTTGATTAGAAGACCACCTCACCATGCCACGTCATCAGCCAGAGGTGCCACCTCTCCAGCCACTTCATCACCCTTTGGTGCCAACAAGGGAGATTCAAATTCAAGGAGGTCGGCCACATCCCTCCAAGCCCTCCACCAAATCCTCCAACTCCCCCCACATCCGTACAAACCCTCCATCAAATCCTCCAACCCCCCTTGTAATCCTCCTCAATTTGCGAAGTTTTTAAATTTCAAAAGCTAGCTTTGTGAGGCTATTAAAAGCCTTGGACGCCTATTGTAAAAGAGATTGATTTTGGAAATGAATGAAGTTTGAAGTGAAGTTGTCTTGAGTTTTATGTGTGAAATTTTTCCTATCTTCTTCTTCCACGCACAAAGCCACTCTCTTCCCTAGCAATTCATCATCCAAGCTCAAGGCAAAGGCATTGGAGTCGGCCAGATCTTCTCAACTATCTTTTCTTTGTTCACAAGTTCTCCCATCCCTTCTTTATGTTTGCATCCTTCAACTTTAACTTTGATCTTCATTGCAGGGTCCTTCGAAGTCCTTGAGTTGTGAATAGGGTTCCCCTTGACAATGAACCAACAAGCTAAAGCCCAAGTCCAGGGTTCTGATCACTGTTATCCAAGTTCTCCAGTCCAGAGCATCAGTAGTTTCAAGTTTTGAATCATAGGAAGGTTGAAAACTCATCAAGGTAAGTCCTCAATCATTAGCCCCTATTGTCTAGATCTTCTTCCTTCTTAGTTTTAGAGTTGTGTCTAATCAAGTAATAGTCCCTTTTATATAATCCTTAAATCTTATTAAGATGAGTACAATGCTAAGTATAATTAGGTTTCATTGCTCTACAAACACCATATTAAAACATTAATCATATGCGTGCCGCATCAAAGTTTGACTGATGTCTTGATCTACGATGCATTCTCTAAAATATGTTTACCTAGACATCAACTGTGGAGATCCCCCATTCCACTCATTGGCTTCAGGGATAATCAGGTTGATACCGAGTGAGAGATAGTACTACCTATAACTCTTGGCACCGAACCTCGACAAAAGACACTACCGATCAACTTCACAGTAGTCCGAACCCCCTTGACCTACAACATTGTTTTGGGACGACCTGCCTTGAACAAGTTTCGAACCGTGGTGTCTTCTTATTGTCTTCTAGTACGCTTCACCACCAAGAATGGTGTTGGAGAAGTTAGAGGAAACCAGAGAGGCACGATAATGCCCGATGATCCAGGAAGCATTCCAATGACCCTACATCTGGAGATTACCTGGACCCAAGAGACTCAACTACAGATTCTGGTGAGCCCATGGAATGGACTATTTCCATATCCTTGATCAAGGAAGACCCCACTAAGGTCATGCAAATCAGAAGCATGCTAGATGAAAAAACCAAGGCGAGCTGATCTGCTTCCTCAAAGACAATACTGATGTCTTCACTTGGTTTGCTTCGGACATGCCAGGAATTCTCGCTGAAGTGATCACTCATCGGCTGGAGGTCGCTTCTAAATACCAGCTAGTTCGACAAAAGAAGAGGAGCTTTGTCCTAGAATGGCAAAAAGCCATGAGGTGAACAAGCTCCTCAAGGCAGGGTTCATCCGGGAAGCCCACTACCCCGATTGGTTGGCCAACATGGTCATGGTGAAAAAAGCTAGTGGAAAGTGGGAATTTGCATCAACTATACAGACCTTAATAAAGCATGCCCAAAAGATAGTTTTCCTCTTCAAAGATTGACCAACTGGTTGACGCCACCGCCGGCCACCAACTGTTAAGTTTAATGGATGCTTTCTTCAGTTACAATCAGATTCGAATGGACCCCGAGATAAAGAGAAGACAGCCTTTGTCCTCGACAAAGGCTTATACTGTTACAAAATGATGCCATTCGGGCTAAAAAATGCTGGGGCAACATTCCAAAGGCTAATCAATAAGGTATTCAACGAGCAGTTGGGAAGAAATCTGGAAGCCTATGTTGACGACATGATCGTCAAGAGCTTCTTTAAGGAAAGTCACATCTGAGAACTAGAAGAATCATTCAGCGCCTTGTGATGTCACCGAATGAAGCTAAACCCCACGAAGTGTGCCTTCGAGGTCACTTTGGGCAAATTCCTGGGTTTTCTTGTAACCAGACAAGGGATTGAAGCAAATCCTGAAAAGATTCAAGCCCTCAAGGACATGAGACACCCATCCTGTAAAAAGGAGGTACAGCAATTAACTGGAAGGATCGCCTCCTTGAGCAGATTTATTTCTGTTCGGTCGAGAAGTGTCTCCCCTTTTTCAAAGTACTTCAACAGTCTCGAGGTTTTGAATGGACCGAAGACTACCGTACTGCCTTTAAAGAATTAAAGAAGTACTTGGAAACCCCGCCTCTACTTTCCAAATCTCAAGAGGGGGAGGTGCCCTACTTATACCTCTCCACTTCAGACGAAGCCGTCAGTTCGGTCCTTGTCCGAAGGGAAGAGGACGGCTCTCACAAGCCAATCTATTACATCAGCAAAGTTCTGCATGCGTTGAAACAAGATACTCCAAGATGCAGAAACTGATATACTCTCTGGTAATTGCGGTAAAGCGACTATGGCCTTACTTCCATGCCCATGACATCGTGGTACTGATGGATTAGCCTCTCAAGACCGTTCTCTAATGTCCTGATTCCTCAGGGATGATAGCCAAGTGGGCCGTGAAACTAAACAAGTTTGACATTAGTTTTTAGCCCCGATCGGCTATGAAGGCCTAGGTGCTTTCGGATTTTCTAGCTGAATGCACCTGGAAGACCGAAGATGAAGCATCTCCTCCCGAAGAAGGAGAAGATTCGAAGAGTACAAAGTCCATCTGGGTGCTTCACGTAGACGGAGCTTCCAATTCTGCTGGATGTGGAGCCGGTCTCATATTAGCCGAACTCGATGGCCATACGGAGGAGTACGCACTCCGATTCTCCTTTAGAGCTTCAAATAATCAGGCTGAATATGAAGCCCTCATTGCAGGACTTTGGATCACCAAGAGTTTAGGGATTCAAAGGCTCCAAGCTTTTTCAGACTCCCAGTTGATTGTAAATCAAGTTAAAGGGGACTACGAAGCTAGAGATCCCACCATGGAACAATACCTAGGAATGGTACAGATCTTGTCTTCGCAACTGGAACACTTTGAAGTCATTCATGTTCCCCATTCAAAGAATTCTCAAGGAGATGCGTTATCTCGACTTGCCACCATAACCCCAGAATCCCTCAGTCGCACTTTCATTGAACATCTTGAGGCCCCAAGTATAGCTGAAGAAGCTAGGGAAGTGCATCAGATAGAAATTGAACCAAGCTGGATGGATCCCATCATCAAGTTTTTGAATGAGGGTGTGCTATCGAAAGATAAAGCCGAGGCCAAAAAAACCCGCTGGATGGCATCTCAATATGTCATCTTGGACGAGATCCTCTACAAAAGGTCATTCTCTCAGCCTCTACTGAAATGCCTGGGGCCATCAGACGCTGACTACGCCTTGAGGGAGGTCCATGAGGGGATATGTGGTGATCACTTGGGGGCAGGTCCTTAGCTTATATAATTATATGCCAATGATATTATTATCCCTCCATCTAGAAGGACTCAGCTGACTTCGTGCAGAGATGTGATCAGTGCCAAAGATATGCCAACATTCAAAGGTAACCTGCGAGTCACCTGACCCAGCTGACAGCCCCCCGGCCTTTTGCCCAATGAGAATGGACATTCTTGGCCCTTTTCCACCTGCATTGAGTCAAAAAACTCCTCCTTGTAGCAATTGACTATTTCACAAAGTGGGTTGAGGCCGAACCACTGGCCCAAATCACAGAGGGCAAGGTTGAGAATTTTGTCAAAAATTCTATCATATTTCGATTCAGGATCCCGCATACGATAATTACTAATAATGGGTGGCAGTTCAACAATTCGAAGTTCAGAGACTTCTGCGCTTGGTACGACATACAACATAGGCTAACTTCCGTTGCCCATCTGCAGTCCAACGGAGAAGCCGAAGTAACTAATCGAACCATTCTTCATGGTCTAAAGACAAGGTTGAATGCTACCAAAGGATTGTGGGTCGAAGAGCTGACGTCCGTTCTCTGGGCATATAGAACCACCCCAAGAATGGCCACTGGCGAGTCTCCGTTCAACCTAGCATACGGTACCGAAGCCGTTCTCCCTATCGAAGTCTCCCTCCAGTCTTGAGAATCGACAGATATGAAGAGCCTGAAAACTCCTATCACAGGAGGGTTGATTTGGATCTGTTACCAAGCGCCAAGCTCCAAGCTCAACTGAAAATGGAGACATACCAGCAAAAGGTCGCCAAGTACTATAATTCCAGAGTAAAGAGCAAGTTTTTCGAATCGAGGACATGGTGTTGCGAAGAACAGAAATTTTCAGGCCAACAGAATAGGGTAAACTTTTCCCCAACATGGAAGGCCCTACCTGGTTGAAGAAGTCATACGTTCAGGGGCGTATCGGCTCAAGACCTTAGAAGGAGAAATTCTGTCCTGGCCATGGAATGTACAAAACCTTCGTAAATACTATCAATAAACTAGTCCCTAAGTTTTTTTGTGCAAACTTGCCCACTATAAATGGCCTATTACATCAACAAAATGACAATAGCTTGAATGGCACGATTTGAGCAATCTACCAACGATGCAAAGGAGAGTCTGATCCACTCACTTTATCGGCATGTCCGACGAGCGCAATGGATGGCCCCATCGGACCACCGAAAAGATCAAAGGCATAGGGATGGTTCAAGCAACCTACCCTATGGAAAACCCGAAGACATGCCGGGGTGGGCCTAATCAGCCTACCTTATACTTAAGAAGGCATAGGGATGGTTTTCGTAACCTACCCTATGAAAAACTCAAAGACGCATCGGGGTGGGCCTGAACAGCCGACCTTGATCATGACAGAAATGCACTGGAATGGCATAGATGCTCTACCCAACGGTAAACCCGAAAATGTGCTTGAACGGACCGATGTTGTCCTTCCTGTCAGCAACAAAATGTTCATGAGATGGCCTAGCCGATTTCATCTCTCCTTCATGGATCACAAGTGGTCTGAGAAGTCTATGCTCTTGGCATACTATAATTCAACAAATCATGATGAAGACACGGGAAAAGGTCAGAAAAGTTTAGATATTCCATTTCTTTCCTAATTCTTTTTTACAAAAAAAAATTAGAGAGAGAGAGAGAGATTGCAGGAATTGGGAAGCACATTCAATAACCGCTTGCTGGCCCTTTCCATGCTGATGATGGGAGTTTTGGAAGGAGGATGAAGGGGCCCCAAGGTTCCTCTCCGGATCAGAATCCGACTCCTCAAAGTCAGAGTCAAATTCATGTCCAGGAAAGGGAACTAAGGGCTTGATGTTGTCAAGGCCCTTCAAGTCATAAAACTTGAAGGCCTTACCCCTACATTCCCAGAACCCCTGATGGTAGGCATCCAGAGACGCCCAGGCGACCTCCTCTTGAAGAAAGGGGATGCCTTGAAGTCCACAATGGTGTCCACCATATTCTTCTTATCCTCCGTCGCCTCCACATTGGCCGCTTCCACCTGGGCCCTAGCCTCCTCCAGTTGGGCCTCCAGGAGCCAAATCCTCCTCTCAAGGTGATCGACAGCCTGGCCTTCATTGTCACCCAGCCTGAAAGACATTGGGCTACCCCCTGCTCCACTGCCGATGGCTCTCTTCTTTGCCACCCTCCGGAGTTCCGAAATACTGAACTTCATTATAGTGGATTCGTTAATGGAGGAAAGGTTTCAAAGAAAAGTCTGTGCTATGATGGTTTTCGATAGGGAAGACAGGGTCCTATTTAAAAGAACCTGGCACCCATGAACGACTAGAGGAGAACGTGCTCCATGCCTTTTCCCAGGCGTACAAAAAATGCCACGTGTTAAAGTGACATTTCAAAATCCCAGGTGGTCGTGCGGGAGCGGCGTGATCACCAATAATCGCTCTTAGGAATGGAGAATGATGATGCTTCGAATTCGAAATAATCTTCATCATACGACAGCAATATTAATGGTTCCCTTTCGAAAAGGGAAGATATGGCGGCACCTAGGATGCAGGGGAATGCGACTGTTCAGATATCGACGCACTCAACACGAGAAGCGAGAATCATGACCAATGTCCCTTAATTAATGATCAACAAGAGGTGACACATGTCCATTGTGTCCATTTCGGAATGACCAGATTACTTATGATGAAGAAAGACTAGCGTTAGCCTGGCTACGATCACGGTCAATCATCAGCTACGATCATGGTCAGTCATCGGCTACGATCATGATCAGTCATCGGCAATGATAATATGACTCTGCTTCAAAATTCATCTTTTACACTAGCCAGGAGTCGGATGACCTTTGGCGTCGACTCTTCGACCAAAAAGGAGAAGAAGCGATAAATGTCAAACCCTCACCAAGGCTAGCAACCTTGCCTAAACCATGTTCAATGCACGAAGAAAGCTACTTGGGAGCTCCAAAAACTACTTGAAAGTTCAAGAAGCCAATTGGAAATTCATAAAATTTGTTAATTACACCTTGGAAGAAAGTAAAGGAGAGATACAAGGTCTAGAGCTACTCCAATTCCTAACATCAGGAGGAGGGGACCCAACGCCACAGGATTGAAGCAGCCCATCAATATGCGCAGTGAGGACTTCTTCAACTTGGGCTGGGACTGGAGAGCATTCAACTTGGACTCCCTCCCCAGACTGAACCCCCTCTAGGGTCGAGGTTAGAGTTGGAACCACCTTCCAGGAGGAAAATGACAAATACTCTCACTTTTGAGGCAAATCTTCGCTTCGAAGACTAAGAGTAGGGGGCAACTGTTGGGATATGTCAGCCTAGGCATGTGCCGGCTATCGATTTCACTGATCAAAGACCATCAGCCAAAGACATTCCCTCCAAACCATGAGCACCAGGCCCAGATATTTGTAGAAGGCCAATAACCATGGGTAAACGAAAGCTCTTGACAGGTCCACGACTCCAGAAGACCAAGTCCTTAGCCTGGACCAGAGTACGACCTCCGAAGACATGATCTTCGAATTATGCCAAAGAAACAGTCTTCGGCCTATGACAAGGATCAAGTCCATGATCCGCGCCAAAGACACGACATCCGATCTATCTCAAATCTCTATGAAACATAACGGGCAACGGTTATCCTCAACTATCATCGGCATGATCATGGCGTGTGATTCCGGTGCAGCGCTCCCAGCCTGGCCACCGGAACTGCCCAATAACCACCCATGTCCCTGATTAAGGGGAAGAAAATAACTCCCTCATCGTAACTGCCGGGGGAGAAAGAAACCGTAGGCGGGACAACTCCTTATAAATAATGGTAAGAGGGAACACTGGAGGTAAGGCACTTGACACCCTTAACCATACCAGAGCTTTTCCCTTCTCCGTCTTTCCCATTCTGTGGCTAGAGCCTACCACTAACTTAGGCATCGGAGTGTCCCCCGTTGGAGCATCTCCGGCAATGGATCTATTTTGCAGGTGAACCAGGGAGTGGCCCCGCAATCCAATAGCTCCATCCGATCGGAAGAAGGGTTCGATGCCAACAATGGTGTTTCAAAATAAAGGTGTAAGCTTGAATGTACTCTACCCACTTGCCATGCCTAGGGTTTAGTTTTTTTTTGAGATCTAAGGAATCGAAGTGCATCATGGTTTGAATATAGGATAAACTCCTGTGGTAAGAGATAGTATCTCCAATACCTTAAGACTTGAACTATCGCATACAATTCCTTATCATAAGTTGAATACTTTAATTTTGCATCATTCAACTTCTCACTAAAAAGGCTACAGGGTGGTTCTCTTGACTTAGAACTTCTCCAATTCCAACTCTGGCGGCATCACAAGCAACCTCAAAGACCTTTGAAAAGTCAGGTAATCTCAAAATGGGTGCTTGGATCATTTTCTCTTTGATGTCAAAGAAGGCTCTATCGGTAGCCTTAGTCCACTCAATGGTTCCCTTCCTAATGCAGTCAGTAATGGGTGCGACGATTGAGCTAAATGCCCGAATAAATCACCTATAGAAGGTAGTAAGGCCATAGAAGCTACGCACATCAAGTATGCTTTTGGGTACAGGCTACTCAAATATGGACTTAATCTTTTCTAGGTCTGTAGATACTCCTTTAAGGATAACGACAAATCCTAAAAAGATGACCTATGGGTCAAGAAGCTACATTTCTTAAGATTGGTATAGAGGCTGTCACTTCTGAGGGCTTGGCATACTTGTTCGAGATGGTCCAAGTAATTTTCCTTAGTCCTACTATATATGAGGATGTCATCGAAATAGACTATAACAATTTTCTAATGAATGGTCACAGGACTTGGGTCATGATCCTCATAAATATACTAGGGATGTTTGAAAGGCCAAAAGTATCACTAACCATTCGTAAAGGCCATCCTTAGTCTTAAAAGCTATCTTCCACTCGTTCCCAGGTCTAATCCTAACTTGGTGATAGCCACTCTTAAGGTCAATCTTAGAAAAAATAGTGGCTCCAGCCATCATGTCTATCATATCATCAAGATGGGGAATAGGAAAATGATACTTGACCATTATCCTATTGATGTCATGACTACCTACACACATTCTCCAAGTGCCATCTTTTTTGGGGGTCAAAAGGGCAGTACCGCACAAGGGCTCAGGCTTTCCCTAATGAATCCCTTTTGGAGGAGATCTCCAACTTGCTTTTGTAACTTTGAGTGTTCAGTGGGATTCATCTTATAATGTGGAAGGTTTGGTAAGGTGGCCCTTAGGACTAAGTTTATGGCATGTTGAATGTCTCTTAATAGTGGGAGATGATCAGAAGATCTTCTGAAAACACATCTCGAAAATCCTTCAAAAAACTTTACTTTTCCTGGGGTTGCTCCTTCTAGGGTTTATCCTGGACATCCTTGGTGGACAATATCCAAACTGGTGAACCTCATTAATCTCTCTTTCCATATCCTTAGCATTGATCAAATTTAATTTTTGTTTCTTCTCTTTCAAATTAGTAGACCATCGTTTGATGTTGTCCTTAGGTGGAGTCGAGTTTATGACAATTTTCTTTCCATGGTGGTTAAAGGAACAGGAGTTGGAACGACCGTATAGGATAGCATCATGATCATATAACCAAGGTTGGCTTAGAATAATACTTCTAACCCCCATAGGAAGAATGTCACACCAAACTTTCTCTTGATTAGATTGGATTTGGACTATAATTTGGCATCTTAACTTAATGGGAATGAAGGTTGAATCAATCCAAGATAACTTATAGGGGTTGGGATGGGGAATAGTAGACATACCTGAATTCTTGACAGCATTTGTAGAAATGGCATTTACACAGCTCCCATTATCTATGATAATTTTACAAACCTTCTCCCCTAATTTGACAAAAGTTTATAGGATGTTGGTCCTTCGGCAATCCTCATGTTCTTTTGTTAGGCCAGGATACATCCAACAACTCCTAATATTTTAGTTGGATAAATGTCTTCTTCATCTCCCTCATATTCATCCACTAAATTTGATCCGGCTTCATACACTTCTTTCTCAAATTCTTCTCAAATTCTTCAAAGGTTCCTAGAGCTTCTTCCTCTAACTCTTCTATGAGTAAGGCTCGGGTAGGGCATTGACTAGCATAGTGGACGACTTTATGACACCTAAAGCAATGCAAATTTTGGTAATTATTCTTTGAACTTCAAGGGTCTTACCCCTGTCATCCTTGCGAGCTAGTGGGGTAGCAAGATTAGGTTGGTTAGAGGGAACTTGACTAGAACTTAGCCTATTTCCAGGGATACTATTCCTACCGGGTTCAGGTCGACGGATCATGGGTCCTCTCTGAAATCTTTTACAGTTCCTAGTAACTTGATAAGTTTGTTCTAAGTCATGGACTTCTCTCAAAAATAATTTTCTTTGAATTTTCTCATGTAGGCCTGCTCAAACCTAGATGGGGTGATGGCCTCCGACTCAACCACACTACATCTCATAACAAATTTGTCAAACTTAGCAATGTACTCAGATACGATTCTGTTACCTTGACTTAATCTTTGCCATTGATCTAAAAGCCTCTGCTCATAGGATAAGGGAAAATACTTCTCCCTATGTTTGATCTTCATGGCTCTCCATGTGACCATGGGCATGTCTCCTCTTTAATGACAAATATGCTCAACATTTTCCCAATACAACCTAGTTGTCAAACTAACCTAAGTTTAGTGAATTTGAACTTTCTCTCTTTTGACATCTCATACCACTCAAAGTATTGATCCATGTTACTCTCCCAATCAACATACACCTTAGGGTCTAAGTTTCCATCAAAAGTGGGTGCATCGAGATGTATGTTCCTAAGCACTCTTTCCTCCGAATCCATGAAGTCTTGGTGTGGGCGTCTAGGGTTATGTTCAGGGATGGGATCATGGTGATGGGCTCTTGGACCAAGGGGAGTTGGTTTAGGTGATTCAGGTTCAGTGTGGGTCAAATGGGTCTCTTCAAGGATTCCATTTCGCTCCTCCATTTGGTCAAACCTATTGTTTAGTTGCCTAAATTGCTCAGTCATGGTTCTCATCAAAGTTTCAAGATTGGGGTCCATGGTGTGACTTGGTTGGATCTGGGAGTGTTGGTAAGGGGTTCCTGATATAGTGGTCATGCAATACAAATCTAGCTTCTAGGGCTCCTAGAATAAGAAGTTCAAGAATTGCCAAAGCACTAATCAAAAATGCAGTCACCCTTTCAACTAGCTAAGTAAGAGGTGGGATTTTGGGAGGCTCCCCTTGCTTTCATGAGATCCAATTAAAAACCTCAAATCCACTTAAAGCATTTGCTGTTGGACCCCTAGCCTTAGACACCATTATCAAAGAGTAAATACAAAATCAATCAATACTAAGTCTCAACATGATCATGAACTTGACTTGTTAATGTCTCTAGTTTAGGTTCTTACTCAATTTTAATTAGGCCTGGGTCAATGCAGTATGTAGTTGGTTATTTTTGAGCCACGGAAGGTGATGAAATCCTTCCCTTATTGATGTGGGACTAAGATGATGCAGGACTATACTAATGATGAGATGGATATTCAAATGATTTTTTTTTTGAGTTTTGGTTTAGTTTAGAGATGTACTGATTCCCGAAGTCAAGTTAAGAATGGAACTAGGGATTCTATAAGGATAAGAACTTTCTAGAAAGCAAAGATAGTCTCTAAACAAAGATAATGAGATAACCCCAGGATTGAGAAACCCCATAAGACTTAGCTCTAGATCAATACCTATTTAGGAGATTAGGGGTGCAAACCATGAAGACTCTGTTGTGCTTGATGCCATGTTCACTCACTCTCATGGATGCGGCCTGGAGGATCAAGCCTTCAACCCTGTGGATTCGTTGGCTTTCCGTTCGATGGTCACGGGGGCATGGAAGACCGACTCCGTTGTCCGTGGAACCTGGTGTGGGGTGAGGATCTTGTTGGCTTGGATCAAGGGGAGATTAATGGAAGTCAACCATGGAATTTGAGTACAAAATTTTAGCTTTACTTGGCCGCCTAAGGTGCTTGATGAAGTGGAGCCTCCCATGCCATGTGGCATTGATGATGCGACACTCCATGAGCTGAAGTGGCACCTTCCATGCTACATGGCACTGATGATGTGGCACTCCTCATGAGTTGGCACTCCTAACCTGGCATGGAGAGGTGGCTTTACTCATCTTCAAACTAGCTTGAGCCCATCTTCAAATTGACTTGAGCTTGTGGACCAACTTGGCTAATTAAATGATCAATTGACCCTAACTTGACCAAATTGGGCAAATTACCAGACTAAACCAAAAATTGAAATCAACTAGATACTAATTACATGACTCAAAAATAAATTATTCAGACTTGAAGCCTTATTACAGGATCCAAAAGATTAAGAACCCTAATCAGAGATCCATAGAGGGTTGAGGAGCCTCTATCTAATCCTGGTGCCCATACCAATTCTCTCGGGATGGGAGGAAACTCAACCCTATCGAGTAAGGGTTGATTTGGCTTTGGTATTTCTTAAGAAGGTCGGGGTCGAGGTGTTGCAAGTCCTCTTGATAATCAATGAATCATCGGACTCTGGTCAGCCTTGCCATTGGACCAAGTAATGCTGATGTCCTTTGTCCCAGGTGGTGGTAGCTTGATCATCCACGATACGCTCGATCCATTCTCCTCTCTCAGGTAAAATTGGAGGTGGAAACTCTGGGTCGGGTTCACTCTCAAAAGATAGGTCAGCCCAAATGGCTCGCTGGGTATGGTTGCCGGTTCCTTGTACTCGACTACGTATGAGATATTGAAAGTCGAGCTAATGCCATAATCCGGGGGTAGCTCAAGCACATAGGCATTAGGACCAACTCTCCTTATCAATTTAAGGGGCTAGCTTTATGAGCATGAAGTTCCTTAACAGTTCTTGGTGGAAACCATTCAGGCCTAAGCCTAATCATTACAGAATCCCCTATGCTAAATTCTTGGGCTTGCTTTCGGGAATCAACCATTTTCTTGTATGTATCATTACTTATTAATTTTTTTGGCTAATTTTCTTTATGCATGCTGTGCAAATGACTTTGTGGACTCTGAGACTCGTACTGATACCTAACAAAATGCAGACTCAACTATGCATTCTTATTGAGATGAATTTTTATTGGACTCTTGGGCCTAAACCTAATAGACTATAGACTCTCTAAGTTTGACCCTGGTTTGGTATGCACATGAAAATTTACCATGAACTTCTAGCAAATGCCAGAGGGTCTTCCAGAAGTAGATAGCAAAAGGGATGGGCTCTAAGGATTCATGCAACTTGGTAATCTCATCAAAATGTAACCTAATGGCTCTTGAAACATGATAAGACTCAGGGAGGTTAGGAAATAGGAAGGAGACTCAGGAACAGGTTCTGGGCTAAAGAGACTAACCTTAATGTATGAACATTGATCTATGGGTGACATAAGGTCAAATTGAAGAATGGAGAATTTGGTCATTGCAAGTGCAGGTTTTTCAAGAAAGGAAGACTTAATCAGTTCCAGAAAAAGGTCATCAACTGGGGTTAATACAATGAACTCTTTATAAGGAACTGAATGAGGTCTCGGGTTGAGGCTAAAGGAGTGGGCTCTTTTTGAGGGCATTGACTTACAGGAACCAAGTCCTCACTAATTTTCTGTTGTTCTGATGTTTCAGGACTAGGCTCTACATTATCTTCTCCAAGGATTTCCTCAGGTAAGGTACTAGAGTTGTCCTCCTTGAAGTTTTCTCCTTCATATTCATCTACCAAACTCATGTCAACCTCATATACTTCTACTTCAGGCTCACTAGTGGGTTTAGAATCTTCTAAGGGTCCTTCCAATATAGCTTCTACCTGGGTGTCTTCTAGGTCAACCAATTCTAGGTCTGCAATATATTCCTATTCTTTAATGTCACCCTGGTTAACATATGGGATAGCAGGGGTGGGTCGACTCAGGTTAGGGTTGGGTCGACTCGGGTTAGGGTTGGGTTTGGGTTCAGATGTACTAATCCTGTTGGGCTCAACTCGATAGTTCATGGGTTCCCTCTGACTTGACTCGAATTTCATAGCAAGATGATAGGCATCATCCAGGTTATAAATCCTCCACTGGAATAGTTCCCACTGGATATCGCTTCGTAGGCCATCTCTAAATCTAGATATGATTTTAGACTCAGGTTCAACTGTGTTACATCTCCTAATAAACTCATTAAATTTCTCAATATACTCAGACACAGTTTTATTGCCCTGTCTCAATTTGTACCATTGGTCTAAAAGTTTGTGCTCATAAAATCTACCTAAGTACTTTATCCTTAGTTCAAGTTCATGTCGCTCTAGGTAGTTATGGGTTTACGACCTTCTCACCTAAGTACTCTCTCAAACTTATCCCAGTCTATCTTAGCCTGGTGAACTAACTTATCTTTAGCAAACTTGAACTAATCTCTTTCAGAACAGATATTCATATGGCTTTCAAAATACAGGTCCATATTTTTTTCCCAATTAAGATAATTCTCAATCTTAGAATCACCACCAAATTTAGACACTTGCAACACTATATACCTAGTGGCTCTTCTAGGGTTGGGCTCCATTGTCACACTAGGTTGGGTTAGGTCGAGACTACTGGTTGAGCTCCTAATCTAATGGTCATGCAATCAATCACATACATTGACTCCTAATCTAGTGCACATGTAACACATAATGGAGGGTACTACAGTTTTCTATACCTATGAGTTCAAACAAATGGGTTAATTTAGATTACACAACACAACAACTAGCCCTTTCACTGGCCAGGTAAGATGTGGGAGTGTGGGAGGCCCCCCTTGCTTTCACAAGGATCTAATTAAGGAACCACAAATTCACTTAGGTTGTTTGACACTAAACCTCTTGCCTTAGACACTAGCTTCCCAATACTAATTGAAGGGTTGCATGCACTAGCTTTCCCAAAATGGTTAAACCCAACTCGTGGTTGTCCCTAAGCTATTAGGTTACTATTGATTTTAGGTTAAGCTTGGGTTCGAAATTCAAGTTGGTGGTTTTCGGGCCAAGGAAAGGTAATGACCTCCTTCCCTTATCTTGTGATATTGATGCCCTTAAGTCAATTATGTAAATGATGGCATACACATGAATCCTAATGAAATGTATCTAAGTTTATTTTTTATTTTCATGTATGTTAGAAGAAATAAGATGCTAAAAAGTAAATAATATGAACCTAAATGCAAAAATTAACCTATGTAGAGATGAAAGTATGATGAAATGAAATTGCTGGAATTTTAGAGTAGAATTATTCTCAGATGATAATCAGCCATGTAGAAAATATACAAACTGGAATAAAATCTGAAAAAATTCTAAAAAATACTTCTAATTATGTGGAATCCAGAAAAATAAAAATCACCAAAATCGGAGACTCCTACATATAGAAACAACTAAAATATCAGACCATATACTGAGTTACAGAATTTTTAAAGATGTTGAAATTAATGATGCAAGATTTTTTCCTTTAGGATCTAAAACTTATCTCCTTATTTTTCCCTTCAAGGGTCAATCACATCAGAAACCCTACACACCATAGAAAATCCCCTTTGAATGGGATGTGAGGGTCTTGTAGCCCTACTTTTTTCTATGACCGGATGGCCATAGTGAAGCACCCAATCCAAGTACTTGAAGAGAACTAAGCCTTAATCATGCTCTGATACCAAAAATTAATGTGGGACTATACTAATTATGAGATAGATATGCAAATGATTTTTCTTTTTAGTTTTAGGTTTTAAGAGATGTATTGATTTCAAAAGTCAAGTTAAGAATGGAACTAGGGATTCTATAAGGACAAGAACTTTTTAGCAAGCAAAGATAGACCCTAAACAAAGATAACGAGAGGACCCCAAGATTGAGAAACCCCGTAGGACTTAGCTCTAGATCAATACCTACATAGAAGATTAGGGGTACAAACCGTGAAGACTCTGATGTGCCCGATGTCGAGTTCACTCACTCTCGTGGATGCGGCCTGGAGGATCAAGCCTTCAATCCTGTGGATTTGCCAACTTTCCGTTCGATGGTCATGGGGGCAAGGAAGATCGACTCCATTGTCTATGGCACCTAGAGAACCTATGAGCACCCAAGGGAAGGGTTAGAAAATATCAAGAAGAAGGAATAAGCAAGTAAGAAGGGATGGGAAAGAGTTGAGAATGGTGGTCGAGGAGGCTCTTCTTGCTAGGCATCCAGGTGGAGTTTCTAGGGGCATCCAAGCTTGAAGATTGGTGGGTGGCTTGTGAAGGAGGAAGGGAACTTAGAGCCTCTCACCCCTCGATGTCCCAAAGGATAAAGGCACTCTCTCACAAAGTTCCTAGTCTAAGAAGATAAGGGCCATAATGAAGTAGAAACTTCTCAAAATTTTCATTCCTCAAAAACTAGTTTTTCAAGAGGGTTAGGGTCCTTTTTATAAGGAGCTAAGTCCTCATTTGACATTTGAATTCAAATTTGAAATAGGGGTTACAAGACTTGATTTGGGGGAGTGAAGAGAGGATGTTGTCTTCATGAATCAAGGGGTGCCTATTTTGAATTTTGAATCTCCTCTTCATGAAGCTTTGACCAACCATGAATGCTAGGCTTGATCCTTGGTGATATGGCTTGATATGTGGAGTGGGCTGAGGATCTTGTTGGCTTGGATCAAGGGAAGATTAATGGGAGTCAACCATGGAATTTGAATTTAAAATTTCAGCTTTACTTGGCCGTCTAAGGTGCTTGATGAAGTGGAGCCTCCCATGCCATGTGGCATTGATGATGCGACACTCAATGAGCGGAAGTGGCACCTCCCATGCCATGTGGCACTGATGATGTGGCACTCTTCATGAGTTGCACTCCTAACCTGGCATGGAGAGGTGGCTTGACTCATCATCAATCTAGTTTGAGCCCATCTTCAAATTAACTTGAGCTTGTGGACCAACTTAGCTAATTACAGGACCAATTGACCCTAACTTGACCAAATTGGATAAATTACTAGACTAAACCAAAAATTAAAATCAACTAGATACTAATTACATGACATAAAAATAAATTACTCATGCTTGAATCCTTATTACAAGATCCAAAAGATTAAGAACCCTAATTAGAGATCCATAGAGCGTTGAGGAGCCTCTGTCTAATCCTGGTGTCCACACCACTTATCTTATGATAGGATTGCCCTTAAGTATCTTAAGATGAATGCACAATCAATCCTCTAACTAAATAATATAATATAAAGACTAGGATAAACATATATTTAAAAAGTTAAATTTCTAAATTTCAAATTTTAAGTTTGAATTTCAAATTTGAATTTTCAAATTTCAAAGTTTAGAATTCAAATTTGAATTTTAAATTTTTTTTTTTGAATTATGGTTAGGTGGATTCAAACTTGAATTGTGCCAAAAAATTTTAGAACCAAAGTTGTGCTAGAGGAGTAAACATGCAATGAAACATTCAACAATTCCAATCATGCAAGCATACACTTAGCACAATGGGCCTTCCAATCTTGAGTTATCACATCCGGTCTTGGCTCATTACTTCCATGGGTCATAAGTATATTTTTCATATACCCACTCAGGAGACGTGATTCCTTTGATTAGAGAGTAAACTATAAAAACAAATAATTTTTTTTTGAAAATTCAGATCTAAAATGTATGGGAAAAGATTCCAGGTTTGGTTTGATTTAGAAAGATTACTTAGGAAATGCATTTAAACTAAGATCTGAAAACCTATGAGTTGAGCTTTCAGGTCTAGTCTTTAAAAGATGCAGAAATTTTCAGCAACTAGCATACATGTCGTAATTAACCATGCTCTGATACCAAAATGATGCTAGATGAAATGGAGGTTCAAAACTATGAATTCAGCAATCTAAAATGAGAAATGACTCTTTCCACATATCAGCAAGAATTCCAGAGCAAGAGAGCAAATAAGCTTTCTAAAATAGACTATTAGTAAAAGTGTTGTTACCCGCAATGGAGCTTTCACTCATTTGAAAGGAAATGGACCTAATGGTTGAGAAGCCATTCAGAGTAGGACAAGTACCTTCAATAAATCAGAACTACGAGTTTAGAAGGGGCTCCTTCTTCCAACAATGAACTCTTAACTTTGAAAGTGGCTCATTCCTCACCACTCAAAGGACTAGCGACTAGACATGAAGACTACCACTACCTTGGTTGAAGATACCTAGAGTAATTGATCCCAAAGCAAGGTAGACTTCATCCTTGACTTGTAATCATTGAGAGAACCTGCAAGAAGGATATTAGTGGCATGGAAATGATAAGAGAAAAGGGAATAAGAATGGAAGTTTGAAGGAGGAAAAAGGAAAGATTGTAGGTGTCTTCTTGAAGCTTTGAAGAACAGGTTGGGCCTCACACCCTCTACCTCATGGAGTGACCATGCAATAAAGCAATGGAAGAGAAGAAAGACTAATTTTTCATTCATTCAATGTCTGATTACAAGAGGATTAGGGGGACTATTTATTAACTTCCCAAGCCCTAATTTGAATTCAAAATAGGAGAGATTACATGCTTGAAAAGGGGAGTGGGAAGTGGGGAGTTACAACTTGAATTCAATTTCAAATTCTAGCACACTTGGGTGTGGAGAATGAAGTGGCATGGCTGATTTGGCATGGAGGATGAGGTGGCACTCCAACAAGATTCGATGTGGCATGGTGAGGTGGCATGGCTGACTAGGCATGGAGGTTGAGGTGGCACTCCAACAAGGCTTGACTTGAAATGGAGGGTAAAGTGGTTAGCTCCAATCCAATAGGTGGTCTTGATGCTCTTTCACTTAGGTTCAAGCTTCTTCCCATGGTTCATGCCTTGGCTAATTTTAACCCAACTTGACCAACTTAACTAATTACAAGACTAAATTGAAATCAAAATTAACTTGACCCTAATTACAGGACTCATAGTGAAAATTAAAACAAAGTTGAAGCCAAAATTGAGTTTGGCTTATTCACTTGCAATCCATAAGGAGCTCGAATTGATTAGGTTTGCTTGAAGCCTCTTTTGCATTCTGGTGCTAACACCACTTTGTCATAGTATTTGTAACATGATGTGTCAATACTTGACAAATCATCAAATCCCTACAATTGAGTCGACTCATGAGTCAACTCCAAAATGTAGATGGACAATCAAATTATCCAAAGAGTCCAAAAATGATTCCCAATCATTCAATAGCCATTAGGTCAATCAGAAACCCCTATGGTGTGTGATCCCATAGGTTCGAATACTAAGTCGGTAGTACTGGAACACTTCTAATGCCTGCCAAAGTCGCAATCTAGCAATGATACCCAGTGTCTGGATAGGTTGAAGGTTGCAAAGCAACTATCAAGAACCAAATGGATATGATAATCATATAATACATTCCTTTAACCCTCAATGCTCTGAATGACTTAGGATTTAACTACCGAACCCTAGAATAGTCCAACATAATGTCTCAAACTCAAAATTCCTATAACTGCTTACAAGGACTACCCTGGCTAAGGTTTCACTTAATTGAAATATAATGAGTCATTCACCCCAAACTCTTTTGGAGGGGTTATGTTGATCCCTAGAATGATTTTGATAATTACAAAACTTGGAGCATGTATGCATTAGTAATTCTTTCAATTACTCAAGAAGTTTTACAGGAAGTATTTATCTTTATATCAATTGGTTTTATATTCAATTGAAATGTATTCCAATATTGTATGAACTCATGTACATTTCAAGTTGTAAAGCCCTAATTTTTATCCATGTAATCTTGTAAAAATAGGGCTATAAATTAGTAAAAAATGAGTGTTAGTAGATTAGACATGTGTGGTAAGCTTTTTGAATATTTGGAAGACTTGCTCTTGTTGGAATCTTGATTTGAAGAAGTTTGGAGAAGTTTGAAAGCATTTGAAGAATTCTTGCTAGAGCCTACTCGTGGACCTTGAGCTGACTCTTGTTCTGGCATGGCATGAAAATTTCAAAGTTTCAGAAGTTTGAGCTGACTCGAGCCTTAAGAGCTGACTCAACCAGAACTTGTATTTTTCCTGACTAAGAGTTCGAGCCTGCTTAGCCCAAAAGAGCCGACTCATCCAGAGTTTGTGTTTTTGGTGACTGAACTTCAAGCCGACTAAGCCTTGAAAGTTGACTCCTCCAGAGTTTGTTTTTCCATTGTTTGAGACTTCGAGCTGACTCGTGGTTCTCGAGCAAACTCGAGTGTCGTGTTTTGGCTTATAACGGCTAGTTGCTGAAACAGTTTTTTGAATTTTAAAGAGGCTCCAACAGCTTTATTCCAGTTCCCTAGGCCCTACAATGGCTAGTTTTTCTTGAAAACTATAAAAAGAAGTATTTATGATGGATTAAACAATTTATTCATTGATTATTCATTGAAAGTTAAGGAGCATTCAAGTTGATTTCAAGTCTTTTACCAACCAACTTCAAGTGAGCATTCAAGAAAGGATTCAAAGCTTCACCAACTGATCTTCATTCTTGAATCCAACCTTTTGAGAAAGTCAAGAAGCAACTTGAAGAGTATTCAAGAGCATTTAATGCTATGCTTCAATTTGATCTTCATCGACAACTATCAAACAAATTTGGTTTGTTGTAAAGTTGCTATTTTCATTTGATATATCTTGTTTTCTCTCTAAGAGCAGCAAGGGGCTATGTCTTAAGAGTATGTTAGGTTTCTTTGGTGAGCCCAGTTCTAAAAACCAAGGGGAGTTAGGTTCTTGGTCAGCCTGTGTTAAAACCAAGTGTGGGGTTTCTTTGGTGATCCCGTATTAAAACCAAAGTGTAGAGGTTTGGATTATGAGCCTTTGAAAACAATCCGACTATATTCCAGTGGGAATATAGTGAAAATCTCAAGTGGTGCTTGAGTAGTGGACGTAGGAGCAGGTTGCTCCGAACCACTCTAAATCTCTTATGTTTGTGATTGCCTTGATTGTGTTTAATTATTTGCTTCTGCATTGCATAATCTATCACAACACCACAACACTAAAAAATTTAATGTGCACATATTTGCTAAAGTTTTTATAATCCCAATTCACCCCCATCTTGGAAAGCCACCTAAGCAACAAGTGGTATCAAAGCAGAGTCTCTGAAAATTTCTTAGAGTAAAGATTGATGGCACTCCCATGAGCACCTCCTTGGCTAAAGGCCAATCTACAAATCGACCTCCACTTTTCACTGGAATTAATTACACATATTGGACGGCTAGGATGAAGATATACATTCAAGCCATAGACTTTTATTTATGAAAAATAATTCTAAAAGAACCTCACACACCCACTATTAAAATTAATGATGTTGAGGTTTCCAAACCTGTAGAGGAATGGGACGAGAATGATATGAAATTGGCAGAGCTAAATGCCAAAGCCATGAATTTATTTTATTATGCTTTGGACCCAAATGAGTTTAATAGAATTTCTACATGTAATTCTGCTAAAGAAATTTGGTATAAGCTTGAAATCACACACAAGGGCATATCACAGGTTAAGACTTCAAAAATCAATCTTCTTGTGCATAATTATGAATTGTTCAAAATGGATCCAAATAAAACTATATCTGCTATGTATACATGTTTTACTGATATTATAAATTATCTTGATAGGACTTATACTAATGCTAATCTAGTCCAAAAGTTTTGAGATCTTTGCTAGAAAAATGGGAAGCAAAAGTTACACCTATTCAAGAGGCAAAGGACTTAAACACACTACCATTAGATGAGCTACTAGGGTCATTGATCACTCATGAGCTAGCCATGCAGCAAAGAACAGAAGAAGATTCATAAAGGAAAAAGGCCATTGCATTTAAAGCAACTGAAGAAGAAAAATGGAGACTCAGAACCTTTGATGATGTTATGGAAGATGATGAATTTTCCCTAGTTATCAAAAAGTTTAAGAGATTTATGGGCAGAAGAAGAACTAATAGATGGAGGAAGTAATTCAGAAGAGGAGACTATGGAAAGGAAAAAGAAAAATATAAAGAAAAGGACAAGGACGAAGATCAAACTCCAATTTGTTATGAATGCAAGAAACCAGGACACATATCCTGATTGTCCATAAATCAAGAAAAAGTTGTTTAAGAGAAAGAAAAAGAAAGCAATGCTTTCGACATGGAGCTATAGTGATGAATCTACATCAACCGAAGAAGAAGAGGATACAACAAATAGCTCAAATCTGCCTTATAAGTTTGGAGGATGAGGTAACAACTTCTGAACCTAATCTAGAATTTACTTATGATGAGCTTCATAATGCTATTTGTGAATTATTGATAGAGTATAAAAAAGGCTGGTTTGAAAATGAAGAATTTGAAAATAATTGTGATATAGTTGAAAAGATAAAAATGAAGTTTGTGAAAGAACAAGATTTTACCCAGAGAATTAATTTGATTTGTGAAAGACTTAATCTATCCAATTTGAAAAGGAACTTCTTGAAAAGAATAGAACTTTACAAAGAAATACTATTTTGCAAAGAAGAAGTTCAAAAGCTAAAATTCTTGTTTAACTTTAACTTCAAGTTCTAACAACTTAAACTGATTTTGAAATATCAAGACATTCTAATAACAAGTTTAATCATTATAAAAGTTCAAATTCAAATAATGTTTTTTGCATCCACATCGTATGCTCCAAGTTCATTTGATCAACAATATGGACCTCGATTTGCATCACATGCTTTTTATTCAAAGTCAAAATTATCTGCTATCATGAATACTATTGGTCACAAAGAATTTGAATGTCATTTGAAATATAATGCAAAAAGAAAATAAAAAAAATCCAATTCTAAAAGGAACCATCCTACTAACTTGCAAGGACCTAAGAGAGCTTGGATACCTAAATTAACTACTTGATTGTTTTGCAGGGATGTCTTGCAGCCATGATGTAAAGAAAAGATGGTACCTTGATAGTGGTTATTCAAGACATATGACAGGTGATATAGATCAATTCTTTATCCTGGAACAAAAAGATTGTGGCAAGGTAACCTTTGATGATAACTTCAAAGGAAGGATAATTGGTATTGATAAAATCAAATTACTCCTTCCGCTTTTATGAGAATGTACTACTTGTAGAGAAATTAAAGCATAATCTTTAAACATCAGTCAACTTTGTGATATTGGTTCTAATATTTTCTTTAAGTCTTCAATGTGTATAGTATTTGATCCTCTTGACTCTAGTATAAAGTTCATTGAACATAGACTTGGGAATATATATGTAGTAGATCTTAATGATCTAACTATGTCAAGTAATACAAGTCTTGTGGTAGTGAATGATAAGAGCAAGGAATCAGTCTACTATGGCATAGATGACTTGGACATGCTAGTATGGATACTATTGCAAAGCTTATTATAAAAGATTTGGTTAAGGTCTGCCAAAGTTCAAAGTAAATTTTGATTATATCTGTGATGCATGCCATTAGGAAGCAAGTGAGTGGGATTTTAAATCTAAGAATATTGTTTCTACCACTAGACCTTTAGCTACTTCACATGGATCTCTTCAGACCTACTAGGACAACAAGCCTAGGTGGTATGAAGTATGGTCTTGTGATTGTAGATGATTTTTCAAGATACACTTGGTTTTATTCATTGCACATAAAGATGAAACTTTTAAGCATTCAAAAAGTTTTACAAAAGAGTTTCAAACTTGAAAAATCTTTCTATTATTTCTATTCATAGTGATCATGTATGGAATTTGAAAATCAATATTTTGATTATTTTTGTACAAAGCATGATATGATCACAACTTCTCCACTCCTAGAACACCATAGCAAATGGTGTTGTAGAGAGAAAGAATAGAACCTTGGAAGAAATGTCTAGAATAATGCTTTGTGAAGGCAATCTTCCAAGATACTTTTGGACAGAAGCTGTAAATACTGCTTGCTATATTTTAAATAGAGTTTTGATCATACCTATTATAAGAAAATCCCCTATGAACTATGAAATAATAGAAAGCCAAACATAAATTATTTTCATATTTTTTATTGCAAATGTTTTGTACTCATAATGGTAAAGATAATCTTGGTAAGTTTGATGCTAAATCCGATGAGGCCATATTTCTTGGTTACTCTACAAATAGTAAAGCTTATCGAGTTTCAATAAAAGAACTTTAACTGTGGAAGATCAATCTAATTATTTTTAATGAACTGACATGACATCTAGAAAAAAAGATTGTGCTGATAATGATACAGGTACACTTGAAAATAGACTAAAGGACATGACTATCAAAGATAAGCAAGCAAGTGAACCATGAAAAATGGTAAGCAAAGATCATGAAGATATACTAGAGATGGAGGTATGTACACTTACATCCTAAAGAACTTATTATAAGAGGTTAAAACTAGAGCTTCACATAAGGATGCACATGATTTGATTGCTTTTGTATCTCATATAGACCACACATCATAGAAGAAGCTGAAACCGACCCTAATTGGATGTTAGCTATGCATGATGAGTTAAACCAATTAGGAGAAATAATGTTTGGACACTTGTAGAAAGACCAAATGACTACCCTGTTATAGGTACTAGATGGGTTTACTGGAACAAGTTAGATGAACAAGGTAATATAATTAGGAACAAGGTTAGACTGGTAGCTAAAGTTACAATCAAGAAGGAATAGATTTTGATGAGACCTATGCACTAGCTAGGCTAGAAGCTATTAGATTACTCTTGGCATATACATGTTTTATGACTTTAAATTATTTCAAATGGATGTGAGAGTGCTTTTCTAAATGATTTTTTATCTGAAGAAGTTTTTATGGAACAACCACCCGATTTTATCGATCACACTTTTTCAAATCATGTTTTCAAGTTGAATAAAGCTTTATATGGTCTTAAACAGGCACCTAAAGCCTAGTATGACAGATTAAGCAAGTTTTTGCTTGAAAATGATTTTATAAGAGGTAGTGTTGATACTACCCTTGTTTATTCAAAGAAAAACAATGATTTTTGTTGTTCAATTTATGTCAATGATATAATATTTAATCTACTGATAAATCTTTATGTCAAGATTTTGCTAAGTTATGTAGGGTGAATTCGAAATGAGTTTATGGGTATGCTAAACTACTTCCTCGAGCTTCAAATCAAATAATCAAAGAAGGATTTTAATCACCAAGCCAAATATTTAAGAGATTATCAAAAAGTTTGGCTTGGAATCAAGCAAGGAAGCTGGAACACCCATGAGTCCTGCATGCAAACTTGATAAAGATGAAAATGGCACAACTGTGATCAAAATTATATAGAGGTATGATTGGATCTCTACTTTATTTAACTACAAGTAGACCTGATATTCTATTTAGTGTTTGTATGTGCGCACATTTTCAATAAATCCAAAAGAATCATACATTATTGCTATTAAAAGAATCATTATGTTTCTTAAAGGCACATGTAATATAGGATTAGGTATTCCCATTCATCTCTAAAGTTAATTTGTTATTTTGATGCTGATTATGGTAGCTATAAGATTGATTGAAAGAGCACCAGTGGCACTTGTCAATTTCGAGGTATCAACTTGATTTCATGGCACTATCATAAACAGAACTCTATAGCATTATCTACTGCTGCGGCGGCAGAATGTGATTGCAGGGAGCTTTTGCAGCCAAGTATTATTGTTGCCCAGGTGGGCTTTCCCAAGAGGGGGTGAATTGGGAATTAAAAAAAAAAAATTAAGCAATAATGTGCTTTTTGAAATCCCTTTTTGGTGTTTAGTGCTGTGATGAAGTATTTTAATGCAAAAATAATATCAGATAAGAAGCATAACAAAACAAATACACAACAATTATAGTGGTTCAGAGCACCCAGCTCCTACGTCCACTATCCAAGATTACCACATGGAATTTTCACTATATCCTTCACTAGAATACGATCGGATTATTTTCACAGGCTCACAATCCAAATCTCTACACTTTGATTTTTCCAGGATCACCAAAGAAACCCAACTTGGTTTACCAGGATCACAAAGAAACCCAACTTGGTTTTACCAGGATCACCAAGAACCCAACACTTGATTTTTAATAAAGGCTAACCAAGAACCTATTTGTTTTTTCACCGGGCTCACTAATAACCCAATAATTCAAGATGAATAGAAAAGAAAGCAACATAATGACCAAACAATTTTTTGTCAAATGGTTGTTGATGCAGCTCAAGAACCCCACTTGAAGCACTTCATGCACTTTAATGGCTTCTATAGCTTCTTTACTAAGTGCTTCAAGCTTCAAATGAGTTGGTGAAGGCTTGAAGGCTATCTTGAATGCTCTCAATGCTCTCTTGCTGTTGACTGGTTGGATATTCAATAATGTATTAACTCTTTCAAAAGTCTTGTTCAAACAGTTCAAATCTCTTAAATATATAATCTTGTACCTTTCTCAAGCAGTTTTAGTCATTATAGACCATTGGGATTGTGACATTTGATCATTGAAGCACTTTTTGATTCAAATTCAAGTTCTAGAACTAACGGTTATATGCCTGTAATTGCCATTCGAGTCGGCTCGGATCCTCAAAGTAGTTCTAGTTGAGTTGACTCTTTTCAATCTAGTCGGCTCGCTTGCACAATGTCCCGATTCCTCACTCTATAAGAGTCGTCACCTGATTCTTGTCAACTCGATCCTCAGGCCTTCAACATGTCAGTTTGGATGAGTCGGCTAACTTCCATTCTAGTCGACTCGGTTGGCTGTGGTTCACAGAAGCATTTTCTGGACTCTAGAGGATGGCTCGATCTGCTAAAGAGTCGGCTCAAATGTCTAACTATATGATAGAGTTTAGCTCGGACTCCCTTTGGTCAGCTCGCCTGTCTAATTCAGGATGTAGTACACTGGATGAGTCGGCTCGGGTCCCTTAGAGTCGGCTCCAATATCTGTGTGCCAAAATCCTTATGCGTGCCATGTGCCATAGTCGGCTCTCTTCTCTTCGAGTTGGCTCGGATGAATGTTTTAGTGATTTTCTCAGTCTTTCTTCAGAATTCATCCAGCAAATCTTCAAGCTTCAAGATGTCTTCAAACTCAACATATTTCTAAGAAACTAAAAGCTTGAAACACATTTAGAAGTAACCCAAGTTTTATAATCTTTTTCAACTTTTTTTTGGGTTCTTATTACAATATTCAATTACAACACAACTCAAAACAAGAAATAAAATGTAGGAGTTGAAATTTGAATAATGAATTCATCCTATAAAACTTGTAAATCACTTGAAGAGTTGTTAATAAATAACTACATGCACCAATGTTTGGTTATCATCAAAATCACTTATGGGGTCAACAATCTTCCCTTTTTGATGATGACAAAACCCTGGGTATGAAAAATTCTTTACAATTACATGTATAATAGTATTTGATGTAAATATGCACATGTATCAAAGCTAATTATATTTATAAATAAGTATCAGCTCTTGTGAAGAAACATTACAGTATCAATGTTAGTGCTTTTGTGTGTATCAAGTATTAAATTTGTATGCTTCAAAGTATTAGAACTAGCACAAACATGAAGTATTAGAGCTCAAAATTGAAAGAATTAGATCTAATTATGGAGCTAAAATTTAGAGCAATTAGAGCAAAATGTAGGTTTTTGAGCAAAAGCCTTTGTTTTCAATAAATTTCTCCCCCTTTCTATAGGTTCTTAATTGTGAAACATTTAAGCTCATTTAAACACAATCATTTATACTCTCCCCCTTTTTCATTCTTTTCATGCATTTATGAACATTCTCCCCCTTTTTGAATATTTTCCAATGCATGAAACTATTGTAGATATTTTTCAAGTAAGCTCAAAGTTCTCCTATCAGCTCAAATTTTTCATGTCAGCTCAAAGTTCTCCCACTTTTTGTCAAAAATTAAAAAAGGTATTGAAATAAAGTTAATTTTTGAAATAGAATGAGAAAGTTTTAATATTTGTTTGAGATAATTTTACTTTCTCAAATTCATTTTGATATTCTAATTAAAATTCATCACATTAGCATTGTAACATTGCATAAGCTCAAATTAGTTCAAGACATGCTAGCAGATACCAAAATAACTCTCATTTCATTTAAAATGTTCAATACAAGTTACAAACATTAAAGGAAGTACAATTAATCACTATCTAAGTCTAATTAGTGCTAGTGAAATAGCTAGGTATCTGAATGCCAGGAGGCATGGATGCTATAAAATCTGCATCAAGTACATTAGAAGGTGTAGGAGTGGGATGTGAACCCTAAGGCCTAAGGTGAGGAGCTGGCTGTCTGGGATGTGCAGACTGACCAGTAAAGGGAGTGGACTATGGTCTAGGAGTAGGAATGGGAGCAGGTCTAAGCTATGGAGAGGAAAAGATGTAATGACTGTAGTCCTCAACTATTCAAGTAGAATTTGAATTTGTTCTATCTCTTCACTAGTCTTCTTCGCCTCAGCATTTAAGGCAACCAACTCAGCTGCTTGAACATTGGCAAAGGCTTCAGCTGATCCTCTTAATCTTCCAAACTCTGCTCTTAGATTCCAATACCCTAGTATAGTCTTCGTTCATCCTTTTCCTTGTTCCAATGAACCCATTGTGAATTTTATATTATTCAATTATGTTCTGAACGCTTCTAAAGTATGATTGATAGTGTTTTTAATTGATTCAAAACTAGATGATACCATATCAAGAATGGGTTGTAGATCAGGCTGTGATACAGATCTAGAGGTCTCAAGAGTGTCATTCTACTACGTAATCTCTGATCTCACCACCAAACTGGTCTAGCCTGGCATCCACTAACTAGCGAAACTCACCAAACATACTAGATAGAGTGTGTTTTGTGTGTCAGTCAAAGTATCATCTATTGAGCCATAAAATCTTGGATCACTGAAGTATCAACTGAATTGCAGGAGGAAAAAGTGGAATCTAGCAAGTGTAGAGAAGCAGGTGGATCAATGTGCTTAGTCTCCATAGTAGTGGACTCAGGTGCAGCTGGCTTAGAAGCAGGCTCGGTAGAGGTGCCAAACTCACCAATAGGAATATCAAATATCTTCTCTGAAGTGGCAATGGTCTCTTCTGGTGCTGATGGTGCTGCAGTGGAGATTTCCCTGGGAATTTCTTCACTATCATCCTCAAAATTGCTGCCACTACTGGAGGAGGCTGCAATTGCTCTTTCATCAGTCCTCTTTTTCTTCCACACTCCTTCAGTACAAATATACCCATTCTTAGCAGTGACTTGGAGGTGTATGTATCTGTATGGTGATGGGGCTTACCAACTTCCCCTTCAAGGCTTATTCTTGAGGCTTGAAATAGCAAAGTTAAGACCATTCCATAAGGAAGACAAGCCTTTACCTTTCGGACTACTTCTTTCATCTACATGATCATTATCAAGGGCAGGTTAAGTGACCTTCTTGAATAATATGCTCTATGAAGCTCACGTCTCGCTCACTAACCCAGTCAAATCTCCTTGTTCTTGGGAGAAATATCTTGCTTATAAAATTGTGGATAACCTTATTTCCAATGATAATGTGTTGGCCATCATAGTACCTACTCCACCAACATCTTCTCTGCAAGAATTGCTTGTAGGGTCTTTTCTTTGTCCTTTAAAACTAAATGTTTAATTCCATCAGCAGGCATTTCCAGCAAATTGCTCAACCTCTCTTTTGTTACTATAACCCTCTTTCCTTTCATAGTTGATTAATATGATTGGTTCTAGTCTGAGGTTCTCATAAAATGCCCTAACAAGTGTTGGATAAGTAAAAATATTCAAGGAACAAAAATATATCCAACCTTGTGCTTCAATCAAATTTTCAATTTTCAAACCCATCTCTTCAAGAAAGTTAAATAAAATTCTCCTGCCCTAGTAACAGCTCGATTTGTCATAGAAACTACTTGTCTTGGAGATGGAGCAGCGACCATTGGTTCTCTTTCTTCCTCTTGTTCTTCCACTGTTTGAGTCAGCTCTTGCTGCCACCATTTTGTTCTTCTTTCAGTCTCTACAGAGGGTGCCATCCATTTGGATCTCTTCCCAACACTGTCTTGGGAGCCATTGCAACAATTTTTCTAGGAATGAACAAAATTGAAGCCTTGGGAATAGGATTTAGGAGGATTGGAGATTGTTTCGAGAAGAGTGTTAGGGTTTGGAGAAAATGACAAGCATAAAAAGTTAGGAAAAGTTACTCGGCTCTATTGAAAATCATAAATCCGACATCCGAGTCAGCTCGATTAGCCCTAAATTATCTGAGTCGGCCATCAGAGCAAACTCAGAAGAAACATGAATTCAAGTCGGCTAGGCAAACCCTAAATTGACCTAGTCGGCTCATCCAGAGTAAGAGCTAAAATATCAGAGATTCGAGCAGGCTCGATTAGAGCAAAATTGCCCAGTCGACTAGAACAGGAACTTTCCATAAAAGTTAAAATGATTCATAAATTAAAATTAATTCAATAAAATCTCAAGAAAAGTTGTTCAAAGATCTTTAGTTGATGTAGGAGGTTTTTAGATAATTTTTTTTCTTAATTTTTGAAGGAATTAGGTTAAAAAAATCTAGAAGGGATCACAAAGACCTAATTCTCATCTCCTCTAATCATTTTAAATCTATCATGATTCAATGGCTTAGTAAAAATGTCAACTAATTGGTTTTCAATTGGATAAATTCTAGTTCAATGTCACCATTCAAACCATGATCTCTAACAAAATGGTGTTTAATATTTATATGCTTAGTTCTATATGCTGAATTGGATTTTTTATCAAATTTATAGCATTTGTGTTATCACATTTGATTAGAATTTTAGATTGTGTAACATCAAAGTCTTCTAGTGGTTGTTTAATCCATAACACTTGTGCACAACAACTCCCTATAGCAGCATACTCTGCCTCAACTGTAGAAAGTGCTACGGAGTTTTGTTTCTTATAGTGCCATGAGATTAAATTCAACCCTAGAAATTGGCATGTGTTGCTAGTGCATTTTCTATCAATTCTACAACCAGCATAATCAGCATCCGAAATCCAATTAATTTAATGAAGAAGTTTTAAAAATCATAGACCTAAATACTTGTACCTTTCAAATATCTGATAATTCTTTAAACAGCAAGCATATGTGATTCTTTAGGATTAGATTGGAATTTAGCACATACACATATGCTATACAAGATATCAGGTCTACTTGTAATTAAGTATAATAAGGACCGATCATACCTCTATAGAGTTTTTGGGTTTATATTGGATCCATTTTCATCTTTGTCCAATCTGCAAGATGGGCTCATGGGTGTGTTCATTTATTTGCTTGACTTCATACCAAACTTTTTGATTATTTTCTTGGTGTACTTGGCTTGGTTGAAGAAGATTCCTTCCTTTGTTTGTTTTACTTGAAGTCTAAGGAAGTAGTTAAGTTCAGTCATTAGGCTCTTTCAATTCTCCCTACATTAACTTAGCAATTCTCTATAAGAGCTTCATTAGTTGCACCAAATATATATCATCAACATAAATCTGCATAACTAATATATCATTATTTTTCTTCTTAATGAAAGAGTTTTATCAATATTACCTCTTGTAAAATTATTTTCAATTAAGAAAGTGCTAAGTCTATCATACCAGGCTCTAGGTGCTTATTTCAAACCATATAAAGCTTTATTCAATTTAAACACATGGTTTGGAAAAAACATGATCTTCAAAACCTAGTGGTTGTCCTACAAAAACATGTTCAGAAATGAAACCATTTTGAAATACACTTTTCACATCCATTTGAAAAAGTTTAAAATTCATGTAGCAAGCAAATACAAGAAGTAATCTAATAGCTTCTAGTCTTGCTACAGGTACATATTTTCATCAAAATCAATACCCTCTTCTTAGTTATATCCCTTAGCCACTAATCTAGCTTTGTTTCTTACTACATTTCCTTGCTCATTTAATTTGTTTTTATAGACCCATTTGGTTCCTATATTGGATGGTCTGAAGGTCTATCAACTAATGTCCATAACTTATTTTTTCAAACTGGTTTAGTTCTTCATGCATGGCCATTATCTAGTTTGGATCATTTTCAGCTTTTTTTCTAAGGTATGAGGTTCTATTTGTGATACAAAGACTAGGTAATCATGTGCATCTCTATGTGATGACCTAGTTCTAATGCCTTGTGAAGGATCACCAATGATTATTATTTTGGATGAGAAGTTATGTACCTCCATTATCTTGGTAGATCTGCATGATCCTTACTTACCGTTTGTTCTCCTCTTCAATTGGTCTTTCTTGTATACTTAAGTCTTCCATTTTCTTTTGAATTGTCCTACATCATTGTCTATGCACTCTTCTTTCTTAGAAGGTGAAGCATTGGTTTTATCAAAAATAATGCATTGACTTTTCTACAGTAAGAGTTTTTTTATTAAATACTCTATATGCTTTGCTATGTAATGAATAACCAAGGAAAATTGCTTCATCAGATTTAGCATCAAATTTTTCTAGATTATCTTTACTATTGTTAAGCGCCAAGCATTTACAATAAAAAATATGAAAATAATTAATATTGGATTTCTTTTCATTCCAATGCTTATAGGGAGTTTTCTTCAAAATAGGATGAATCAGAACGCGATTTAATATACAAGCAATGTTCACCGTTCTCTGCCCAAAAGTACCTTAGAAGATTGCCTTCACATATGTTGTTTGGGCCATCTCTTTCAAAGTCTTATTTTTCCTCTCTACAACACCATTTGTTGTGGTGTTCTAGGAGCGGAGAAGTTGTGATCAATGCTATTTTCAGTGCAATAATCATCGAAAAACTATTTTTCAAATTTGGTGCCATGATCACTTCTAAAAGAAATTATTGAAAGATTTTTCTGATTTGAAACCTTTTTGTAAAGCTTTTGAAATACTTAAATGTTTCATCCTTATGAGCAATAAACAAAATCCATGTAAATCTAGAGAATCATCTACAATCACAAGAGCATATTTCATACCTCTTAGGCTTATAGTCCTCGTTGGTCCAAATAAGTCCATGTGAAGTAGCTTTAGAGGTCTAGTAGTTAAAATCACATTTTGGGTTTAAAGCTCCTCCTAGTTTGTTACCCATTGGCATGCATCACAAACATGATCAAAGTCTACTTTAAACTTAGGCATGCCTCTAACTAGGTTTTTGGAAATTAACTTGGCAATTGTATGCATGCTAGCATGACCTAATCGTCTATGCCAAAGTAAACAGGACTCCTTGGTCTTAGTATTCATTACAACTAGACTAGAACTGCTTACATGGCAAGATCATTAAGGTCTACCATATAGATGTTTCCAAGTCTATGTCCAATGAACTTACTACTAGAATCAAGAGAGTTTGTTACAATACACATAGATTATTCAAAGATAACCTGAAGCCTTTATCACATAATTGACTAATGCTTAACAAATTATGCTTCTGTTTATCTACTGGCAATACATTTCAATAAAAGTACAGGGTTATCTTGATCTTACCGATTCTAATTATTTTTCCCTTGCCATTATCTCCAAAAGTAACCATACCTCCATCTTTCATCTCTAAGGTGATAATTGATCATTGTCACCCGTCATATACCTTGAATAGCCACTATCGAGATACCATCTTTTTTTTCATTTTTGGCTGCAAGACATTCCTGCAAGATAATCAAGAAGTTCTTTAGGTACCTAAGCTAACTTGGATCCTTGCAGGTTAGCGGAGGTGGTTCCTTTGGGAACTCAAATCTTTCTTATTTTACTTTTGACATTTCTAAAGATATTGCATTCAAAAGCTTTACGTCCTAACCCTTTGCATGCAAAACATTCAGCTCTAGAATTCTAAAAAGATGCAGATTTAGAAGTTCTAGATGTTGATGCATGAGATGCAGATGTAAAAGATTTTCTATTTGAGCTCTTAGGAACATACAATGTAGTTTTAGAAGTAGAAGCAGAACCATTTGTTACAAAGCATTTTGAGATGTAAATTTTGCACATAAGCTTTTGGTTTCACAAAAGTAGTTGCTGAAATACTATTTGAACTTGAAGAATTAAAACCGATTCCAGCTTTATTACAAGAAATTCTTTATTCTTTTAGGATCAACTCAAGCTTGTTAGAAGATAATGTAAGTTTTTCACATGGCTTGAGTTTTTCAACCTTCTTTTTCAAATTATTATTTTCATTCATCAAAGCTTTGTTTTTGTCTAGATATGCACTATTCTTAGTTTTCAAAGCTTTATATTTTTTAGAAAAGACATATAATTCTTTTTGTAATAAGTTATTCATTTCTGAAATCTCTCTTCTTTTTTCTCTTAGTAAAGAATTATTGATATTCTTTAAACTTTCAATCTTTACTCCAGCCTTTTTGATTCACATAATAAATAATGAAAAGCAGAATTCAATTCATCAAATATAAATTAGTTTAAGCATTGGGGGATGTTACCTCGTCTTTGAGATCCATTAGAAATAGATTAGCAGTTTTTGTGGTCTCTTCCTCTTCAGATGAAGTCAACTCCTCGTCGTTGCTCCATGTAGCAACCATTGCCTTCTTTTTCTTTTTCTTGAAAAATTTCTTTAATGGATAATCTAGATGAATGTGCCTCGGTTTCTTACATTCATAGCATGTGGGCATTTGATCTTTATCTTTTTCTTTATCATTGTCCTTATTCTGGAGTGCTCTCCTCTCGTTTATGAAATTTTTTGAAATATCTTTGTTTCTTCTTTCCCATAAACCTTCTAAATCTCCTCACAACCATAGCGATATCTTTGTCTTCTAGATCATCTTCAGAGGAGGTGTAGTCATCTTCCAATTCCTCATCTTTCTTTGATTCCAATGCAGCTTTGAAGGCTTTTATCTTCTTCTTCTTTTGATCATCAGCAGTTATATGCTGCATGGCTAATTCGTGAGTGATGAGAGAACCCATTAATTCATCTAGAGATAAGGTGTTTAAATCTTTCGCTTCCTGGATGGTAGTTACTTTGGGATCCATTTATCCAGAAGTGATCTTAAGATCTTCTGTACTAAGTTAGCATTTGAGTAAACCCTACCAAAACTTTTTAAATCATTATAATATTTTGTAAATCGAGTAAACATGGCAGATATGGTTTCAATATATTTCATTTTAAATAATTCATAACTGTGTACAAGAAGATTTATTTTCAAAGTCTTCACTTGGGAAGTTCCTTCGTGGGTCATTTCGAGTTTGTCAAAATTTTCTTTGCTGAAGAGCAAGTGGAAATTTGATTAAACTTGTTAGCATCCAAAGCATAATATAATAGATTCATTGCTTTGGCATTTAATTCCCCCAACTTCATGTCATGTTCATCCCAATCATCTTCAGGCTTTGGGACATCCATGCCATTAATTTTAATCATGGGAATATGTGATTCTTTTAGAAGACCTCCATAATTGAAAATTGATAGCTTGTATATAGATTTTCATTCTAGCTTTCTAATAAGAATAGGTTGTGCCAATGAAGAGTGGAGTCTATTAGTAGATTGGCCTTCGACCAAGGATGTACTCATGGGATAAGCCATCAATCTTTACTCTAATATATTCAAAGACACCGCTCTGATACCAGTTGTTGCGCAGGTGGCTTTCCCAAGAGGGGGTGAATTGAAAATTAAAAAATATTTAAGCAATAATGTGCTTTTTGAAATACCTTTTAAGGTGTTCAGTGCTGTGATGAAGTATTTAAATGCAGAAGCAAGATCAGATCAGTAAAGCACAATACAAACACACACAATTATAGTGGTTCGGAGCAACCCAACTTCTACGTCAACTACCCAAGATTACCACTTAGGATTTCCACTATATCCCCCACCGGAATACAATCGGATTATTTTTACAGGCTCACAATCCAAACCTCTACACTTTGATATTTCTGGGATCACCAACGAAACCAACTTGGTTTTACCAGGATCACCAAGAACCCAATACTTGGTTTTCAACAAAGGCTAACCAAGAACCTATTTGGTTTTTCAATCGAGCTCACCAATAACCCAAATTCAAGAATGAATTGAAAAGAAAAGCAACAGAATGGAAAACAATTTTTTATCAAATGGTTGCCGATGTAGCTCGAGAGAAGCCCCTTAAATGTACTTTAATGCACTTTAATGGCTTCTATAGCTTCTTTACTAAGTGCTTCAAGCTTTAGATGAGAGTTGATGAAGGCTTGAAGGCTATCTTGAATGCTCTCAGTGCTCTCTTGCTTGTTGACTTGGTTGGATATTCAATAATGCATTAACTCTCTCAAAAGCCTTGTTCAAATAGTTCAAATCCCTCAAATATATAATCTTGTACCTTTCTCAGGCAATTTTAGTCATCATAGACTGTTGGGATGTGACATTTGACCATTGGAGCACTTTTGGATTAAAAATCCAAGTTCTGGAACTAGCCGTTATATGCCTGTAATTGCCATTCGAGTCAGCTTGAATTACTCGAGTCAGCTTGGATCCTCAGAGTAGTTCTGGTTGAGTTAACTCTCTTCAATCTAGTTAGCTTTCTTGCATAGTGTCCTGATTCCTCACTTGTAAGAGTTGGCTTGCCTTGATTCTAGTTGACTTGGATCCTCAGGCCTTCAACATGTCAGCTAGATGAGTCGGCTAACTTCCATTCTAGTCGATTCGATTGGCTGTGGTTCACAGATGCATTTTCTGGACTTTGGAGGAGTCGGCTCGATCTTCTGAAGAGTCAACTCGGATGTCAGACTATATGATAGAGTCAGCTCGGACTCCCTTTGGGTCGGCTGCCTGTCTGATTTAGGAAGTAGTATACTGGACGAGTCAGCTCGGATATCTACATGCCAAAATCCTTATGCATGCCATGTGCCAGAGTTGGCTCTCTACTCTTCGAGTTGGGTCAGATGAATGTTTCAGTGATTTTCTCCATCTTTCTCCAAAATTCATCCAGCAAGTCTTCAAGCTTCAACATGCCTTCAACTCAACAAATTTCTAAGAATTAAAAGCTTGAAACACATTTAGAAGTAACCCAATTTTATAATCTTTTTCAACTTTTTCTTTGGTTTCTTCATTACAATATTCAATTACAACACAACTCAAGATAAGAAATGAAAATGTAGGAGTTGAAATTGAACAACGAATTCATCCTACAAAAACTTGTAAACCACTTGAAGATTTTAATAAAACAAATACATGCACCAATGTTTGGTTATCATCAAAATCACTTATGGGGTCAACTGTTGTGGATCAAGCAATAGCTAGAAGATTATTGTGTTATCCAGTCTACGATTCCTATTAAATGTGATAACACGAGTGCTATTAAATTTATCTAAAACCAATTCAGTTTATAGAACAAAGCATAAAAATTAGACATTATTTCATTAGAGACCATGTTTTAAATAATGTTGTAGAATAGAACTTGTGCCCTATAAAAATCAACTTGCTGATATTTTCATCAATCTCTAGCCCGATAGATTTGAAAAGATTAGAGGTGAGTTAGATCTATGACCCTTACTAAGAGTATTGACCTAATTTTTTCAAAAATAAGGAAAATTATCTAGACTTTTCAAAATTCACTTTATAGCTAATGACCACTTCATCTAGTGCTAAGTTACCTATAGAATTTTCCTTTTTAAACCATTGAGCTTTAACCTCCATTTTTGCTCGAGCCGACTCTTGAAATCCATGTTCTGTCAATCCGACTCAAAGGATGGTTTCAAGCTTTTTAGATAGGTTTCGTAGTTTTTTAAACTCATTTTCTTCTCGCTTTTCCTATTGAACTCTAACCATTCCCTCTTCCAAAACTTAGAAAAAACTCTAGAACCCCTCCAAACCTCAAATCCGAGCAAGATGGGTCCTAGGAAGGCCGTTGGATGAAAGCAAAAAAGGTGTTTGGATGTTGTAGAAGAACGAAGAACAAGAGAAGATTAGATACTTCACATTGTTAACCCCATAAGTGATTTTGATGATAACCAAACATTAGAGCATGAACATTTATTTCTAACAACTCTTTAAGTATTTTACAAGTTTTTGTAGGATGAGTTAATTGTTCAAACTTCAACTTCTACACCTTTGTTTCTTGTTTGAGTTGTGTTGTAATGTGCTTTTATAAGAAGAACCCAATGAAAAGCTAAGAAAATTATGAAAAATGGGTTACTTCTATGTATGTGTGCCTAAAAATTATTTTGAGTTGGTATGCTTGAAAAATGTAAGAGAGTGGTAGAGTTTTTTCTTTGAGTTCAATTATAAAAATCCTGAAGAAAATACTTGAGCTAACCCAGCACGTTGAAGAGCCGACTCCATCCATTGGCACGCAGCAAGGATTCTGGTACGCACAATCCGAGCCGACTCCATTGAATTCAAGTCGACTTGAATATGTCCGAGCCGACTCCTCCAGAGTCCAATTTTTAAGATATCTAAGAACAGCAAGGCAAGCCGACCCGAACCAGAAAGAGCCAACTCTGCCAAACCTAATTTTGAAGACCTGAGAAAGCGAGCCGCACCCAAACTGCATTGAGCCGACTCTCTAGAGTGATGATTTCAAACCTGAGAAGAAGAGCTCTACCAATGATCAAAAGAGTTCACTCCTTGAGTTCAAGATTTTCAAAGATATAAGTTCGAGCTGACCAAAGCTATGAAGAGCCGACTTGTTTAGAGTGATGTTTTGCACCCTGAGATAAGAGCTAACTACACTGAGGATTTGGTGACTCGACCTATCGACTCGAAGTATCCGAGCCGACTCAAGGAATCGCTGACTCGAACATCACTTTCAGGTATCCAATGGCTAGTTCCAGAGTTTATTTTTGAATGCCAAAAAGTGCTCCAATGGTCACAATCCACTTCCCACGGTCTACAATGGCTAGAATTGCCTGAAGTGATGGAAGACTTATATTTGAAGGATTTGAACTTCCTTAAAGCAATAATTAGAGAATTCTTCAAAGTTTTGAGAGCTACATTGAATATCCTACATACCAAAAAGAAAGAGAGCACAAGAGCATTCAAGCAAGCCTTCACATCTTCACCACTTTGATCTGAAGCTTGAAGCAATTTTGGAAGAAGCCACTGAAATAATTAAAGCTCATTCAAGCTCATTCAAGTGGACTTCTATCAAGCTGCACCGGCAACTATCCGACAAATTGAGTTTGTCATTTTTGTTGCATTTACTTCAATTCTTTTTTTGAATTGTTGTTGGGTTATTGGTGAGCCCGATTGAAAAACAAAATAGGTTCTTGGTGAGCCTTGATAAAAACCAAGTGTTGGGTTCTTGGTGATCCTGGTAAAACCAAGTTAGGTTCTTGGTGATCCTGTAAAAACCAAGTTGGGTTTTTTTGTGAGCCTGTTTAAACCAAAGGGTTTGGATTTTCTTTGGTGATCCCGTTAAAACCAAAGTGTAAAGGTTTTGGATTGTGATCCTATAAACAATCCTACTTTATTCGGTGTGAATATAGTGGAAATCCCAAGTGGTATCTTGGGTAGTGGACATAGGACTGGTTGCTCCGAACTACTATAATTTCGTGTGTTTGTGTTATGCTTCTTTATTCTTACTTAGCTTCTGCAATTTACTATTTTGTCACAGCACCTACACTTATAAAGGATTTTTAATTGCACATTATCTGCTTTAAAATTTTTAAAGTCCCAATTCACCCCCCTCTTGGGTAGCCACCTGGGCAACAACTTGTATCAAAGCAGTGTCTCTGATATATTAAAGTAAAGATTGATGGCTCATCCAACGAGTACGTCCTTGGCGGAAGGCCAATCAACTAATAGACCTCCACTCTTCACAGGCACAAATTATTCTTATTGGAAAGCAAGAATGAAAATTATATACAAGCTATTGATTTTCAATTATGGAGTCATTCTTAAAGGGCCACATGTTCCCATGATTAAAATTGATTGCGTGGATGTCCCTAAGCCTGAAGAGAATGGGATGAACACCACATGAAATTAGGGGAATCGAATGCCAAAGCCATGAACTTGCTTTACTATGCTTTGGATTCAAATTAGTTTAATCAAATTTCACTTGCACTTCAGCAAAGAAAATTTGAGATAAACATGAGATGACCCACGAAGGAACTTCTCAAGTGAAAACTTCAAAGATTAATCTTTTAGTGCACAATTATGAATTATTTAAAATGGAGCCTAATGAAAATATCTCTACCATGTATAGTAAATTTACAGATATTATTAACGGTTTGAAAAGTCTTGGCAGGGTATACTCAAATGCTGATTTGGTTCAAAGATATTGAGATCACTTCCTGACAAATGGGATCCTAATGTTACTACCACCATTCAGGAAGCTAAAGATTTGAACACTTTATCCATGGATGAACTAATGGTTCTCTCATGACATATGAATTGGCCATGCAGCATAGAACGGATGATGATCAGAAAAAGAAAAATAATTGCATTCAATGCTACATTAGAATCAAATGATGATGAGAGACGAAGATGACTCGACCTCCTCCAAAGATGATCTTGAAGATGAAGACATTGTAATGGTCATGAGGAGATTTAGAAAGTTTATGGAAAAGAAGAAAGGTAGATACAATAGAAAATTTCATAAACAAGGAGAACATTCAAAAGAAAAGACAAGGACAAAGAGAAAGATAAGGACAAGTCCCACCTATTATAAGTAAGAAACTGGAGCACATTCATCCAGACTGTCCACTACTAAAGAATTTTTCAAAAGAAGAAAAAGAAAGCGATGGTTCCACGTGGAGCGACAGTAAAGACTCCACTCAACTGAAGAAGAAGAGACCACAAAAATAGCTAACTTATGTCTAATGGGTCTCGAGGATGAGGTAACTTCCCCGATACTCAAGTTGAATTTATATTTGATGAGTTAAATTATGCATTTCATGACTTCTTATCTGAATTTAAAAAGGTAGGAGTAAACATTAGATCATTAAAGCATATCAATGATTCTTTACTCGAAGATAAAAAGGAGATTTCAGAAAAGAATGGTTTATTACAAAAGAACTTCATATCTTTTCTAAAAGGTATAATGTTTTGAACCTGAAAATAGTGAATTTCATAACAAAATAATATTTTGTTGAAAGAAAATAATGAGCTAAAGAAGGAGGTTGAAAACTCAAGCCACTTGTTGAAAAATTAACTTTATCTTCTAACAAGCTTGAGTTGATTCTTAAAGATCAAAGAATTTATGGTAATAAAGCTGGAATCGGTTTTAATGCTTCAAATTCAAATTATGTTTCAGCAACTACATTTGTGAAATAAAAAGATTTTGTTCCCAAGCTTACTTCTCATAATGCTTTTGTGACAAAAGGTTCTACTTCCATTTCAAAAACCACTTTGTATGTTCCAAAAACTCAATTACAAACCTGCTATTTCTGCACTTCATGCATCTAAGATTTCAAAGTATAAATCATTTCAAAATTCTAGAATAAGATATTTTGCTTGCAAAGAAATAGGACATATAGCTTTCAACTGCAATACTATTAGAAATGTCCATAATAAATCAAGAAAAACTTGGGTTCCCAAGGAACCACCTCGGCTAACCTGCAAGGACCCAAGTTATCTTGGGTACCTAAAAGACTCCTTGATTTTCTTGCAGGATTGTCTTGCAGCCTAGAATTGAAGAAAATGGTATCTCGATAATGGCTGTTCAGGCATGATGAGGTGACAGGATCATTAATCACAATGGGAATGAAAGGATATGGTTACTTTTGGAGACAATGGCAAAGAAAAATAATCGAAATTGGTAAGATCAAAATAACCCCTTGTACTTTCATTAAAAATGTATTGCTAGTAGATAAGTTGAAGCATAATTTATTAAGTATTAGTCAATTATATGATAAAGGCTTCAAAGTTATCTTCGAATCATCAATGTGTATAGTAACAAACTCTCTTAATTCTAGTAGTAAATTCATTGGACATAGACATGGAATATCTATGTGTAGATATAAATGATCTAGCCATGACTAGTAGTTCCAGTTTAGTTGCAATGAATTCTAAGACCAAGGAGTCTTGTTTATCATGGCGTAGAAGATTAGGTCATGCTAGCATGCATACTATTGCCAAGTTGATTTTCAAAAATCTATTAGAGGCATGCCTAATTTTAAAGTTGATTTTGATCATGTGTGTGATGCATGTCAAATGGTTAAACAAACTAGGGGGTGACTTTAATCCAAAAATATGATTTCAACTTCTAGACCTCTAGAACTACTTCATATGGACTTATTTGGACCAACTAGGACCACAAGCCTAGGAGGTATAAAATATGCCCTTGTGATTGTAGATGATTTTTTCAGATTTACATGGGTTTTGTTTATTGCATACAAAGATAAAACATTCAAAGTGTTTAGAAAATTTCATAAAAAGTTTTAAATTAGAAAAATATTTCTATAATTTTAATTAGGAGCGATCACGGTACTAAATTTGAAAATAAATTTTTCGATGATTATTGTACTGAAAATGGCATTGATCATAACTTCTCCACTCCTAGAACACCACAACAAAATGATGTTATAGAGAGAAAAATAGGACTTTGGAAGAAATGGCCAGAACGATGTTATGTGAAGGTAATCTTCCAAGGTACTTTTGGGCGGAAACGGTGAACATTGCTTGTTATATTTTAAACCACATTTTGATTCATCCTATTTTGAAGAAAACCCCCTATGAGCTTTGGAATGAAAAGAAATCCAATATCAATTACTTTTTGGATGCAAATGCTTTATGCTTAACAATGGTAAGGATAATCTAAGAAAATTTGATGCAAAATCTGATGAAACAATTTTTCTTGGTTATTCACTACATAGCAAAGCATATAGGATATTTAATAAAGGGACTCTTACTGTTGAAGAGTCAGTGCATGTTATCTTTGATGAACTAAACCCTTCACCATCTAGAAAAGATGAGTGTATTGATAATGATGCAGGTACTATTCAAAAAGAGATGGAAGACATGAGTATTAAAGAAAGACCAATTGATGAATGAGAAGAACGGTAAGTAAGGGATCATACCGATCTGCCAACTGAATGGAGGTACGCTACTTTCCATCTTAAAGAATTAATTATTGGTGATCCTTCTCAAGGTATTAAGACTAGGTCTGTACATAAGACTGCACATGACTACCTAGCCTTTGTATCACAAATGGAGCCTCACACTTTAGAAGAAGTAGAAAATGACCCAAACTGGATGTTAGCTATGCATGAAGAATTGAACCAGTTTTGAAAGAATTAGGTTTGGACACTCGTTGATAGACCTAAAGACCATCCAATCATAGGAAACAAATGGGTCTATAAGAACAAACTAGATGAACAAAAATGTCATTAGAAATAAAGCTAGATTAGTGGCTAAGGGATATAGTCAAGAAGAAGGTATTGATTTTGATAAAACTTTGCACCCGTAGCAATATAGAAGCCATTAGATTACTTCTTGCATTTTACTTGCTACATGAATTTTAAACTTTTTCAAATTGATGTGAAAAGTGCATTTCTAAATGATTTTATCTCCGAACAAGTTTTTGTAGAACAACCACCGGTTTGAAAATCATGCTTTTCTAAACCATGTGTTTAAACTCAATAAAGTTTTATATGGTTTGAAACAAGCCCCTAGAGCCTGGTATGATAGACTTAGCACTTTCTTAATTGAAAATGATTTTTCAAGAGGAAATATTGATAAAACCCTTTTTATCGAAAAAAAATAATGATATATTAGTTGTACAAATTTATGTGGATGATATTATATTTGGTGCAACTAATAAATTTTTTGTGAAGAATTTGCTAAGCTAATACAGGGAGAATTTGAAATGAGCCTAATGGGGAACTTAATTACTTCCTCGGACTTCAGTAAAGCAAACAAAGGAAGGGATCTTCATCAACCAATCCAAATATACCAAGAAAATAATTAAAAGTTTGGTATGGAGATGAGCAAACAATGAGCACACCCATGAGCCCATCTTGCAAATTGGACAAAGATAAAAATGGATCCAATTTTGACCAAAAGCTATATAGAGGAATGATCGATCCTTATTATATTTAACTGCTAGTAGATCGGATATCTTGTATAGTGTATGTGTTTGTGCTAGATTTCAATGTAATCCTAAAGAAACACATATGCTTGCTGTTAAAAGAATATTAAGATATTTGAAAGGTATAAGTAATCTAGGTCTTTGATTTTCAAAAGAATCATCTTTGAATTTAGTTGGATTTTCTGATGCTGACTATGTTGGTTGAAAAATTAATAGAAAGAGCACTAGTGGCACATGTCAGTCTCTAAGGTTGAATTTAATCTCATGGCACTACAAGAAACAAAACTTAGTAGCACTTTCTACTACTGAGGCAAAGTATGTTGCTGCAGGGAGTTGTTATGCACAAGTGTTATGGATTAAACAACAACTAGAAGACTTTGGTGTTACACATACAAAATTTCTATCAAGTGTGATAACACAAGTGCTATAAATTTAACCAAAAACCCTATTCAGCATTCTAGAACTAAGCACATAGAGATTAGACACCATTTTATTAGAGACCATATTTTGAATGGTGATATAGAATTAAAATTTATCCCAACTAAAAAAATAATTAGCTGACATTTTTACTAAGCCACTTAATGGGGGAACTAATATGCATGCAATTTTTTTGTATGTTTTATATGTGGGGTTGACTGATTAATTCCCGAATTTCAGATTAAAATAAGTTGTAGGGATTTTATATGAATTTTAGAAGATCAGCATGCAGATTAGGACCTAGAAAAGTAGAAAAGAAGGATCGCCGGGGCTGAGAAGCCTCGGTTAGGGAAAGTTCTCCTACAATAAAACTACTGGAGGTAGAGGGAGTGTACCTGACAATGTCTGTGAAGATCACAGCAAAAGGGTCTCTCGTTCCTCGATGGATGCGGCGTGGAAAGCCGAGCCAAAGACTCGCGGATACCCGGCTTTCTGCTCGGTGATCCGATTGAGGCATGGCTGGAGTCGTTGGATTCGTAGGAACTCGGGACCTGTAAATGACCTGTCAGGGGTTAGAAAACTCACAAAGGAACAAGAAAACAAAAGAAAATAGTAAGGAAGGCTTCTTTGGAGTGGGCGTCCAGGGATCTGAGATGCTTGTTGGCAGCAGGAAGATGATTGCAGCACTGGGAGAAAAACTCTCGCAAACCCCTTTATGCACACAGCAGGGTATCACACAACTCAATAAAAGAACTCAAGATTTTTATTCATCAAAATTCTCCCTCCATACAAGAGGCTAGGGTCCCTTAATAGACCCTTAACCTTGGGCTCCAAGTAAGGGCACATTAGTCTTTACATGAGAATCCTTTTCCCTCTAAAACCCTAGCTAGAAATAAGGAAACATTAGGTAGAAAAAATCCCTAAAATTTCTCTTGACTTTGGCAATACTCCAAGGACACCTAGGGGGCGTGTTGGGCTTCTAAGAGTAGCAGGGGCTAGCCCAAAGGGGCCCGGGTGCATGGGTTTGGGCCTTTGGAAGCTGGGGTGGACTGGTAGCCAGGTAGCAAGAATATTCCCTGGTATCTTGCTTCTTAGGGGCTTGGGCTTGCGCCTGGGCTTGATTTCTTTGGGCTAGGATGCAGATGGACCTCTAAAATCATGGATTCCTTGTCTATGAATATATTTGGCATCTGGAAGGAAATCTGGGCATCTGGAGGGCATCTGCAAGAAATCAGGTTTTCTGAATTTTCCTCCTAGGGTCTTCAAATCTTCAAGCTGGGTTGGCATTGGGCTATACTTCCATGTCTTCAATCTAGTTGGACTTGGTCTTCACTTGTTTGATATAGTCTTGAGTCTTCAGTATGCTTGGACAGACTCAAAAAATAAAATTAGCTCAACATGAGCTGACTAGCATTGGACTAAACTAGCTCAACATGAGCTGACTAGTACAGAACCGAAATAACAACTAAAATACTCAAATAACAACTAAAATGGACTCAGATGAGCTAAGCCCTTATTACAGATGGACTCATAATTATTGATCAATTTACAGAGGGTTGAAAAGCCTCTATCTTATTCTGGTGCCTCAGGTGTCCCCACCAATTCTCCTGCGGTGGGAGGAACTCGACCCTGTTGAGTGAGGTCAGACTGGCTCACATATCTCTCGAGAAGGTCTGGTTTGAGGCGTTGCAAGTCCTCTTGAGAATCCATGAATCGTACGACTCTGGCCGCCTTGCCATCGGACCAGGAAGCGTTGATAGTCATGGCCCTGGGTCGTGATGGCTTGATCATCCAGGATACGCTCGATCCTTCTCCTCTCTCAGGCCAAATTTGTTTGTGGACACTCTAGGTTAGGGTCACTCACAATGAAAAGGAATAGGTCCAAGGCCTCACTAGGTATCGTTGCCGGTTCCCTATACTCAACCAGGTCTGTAATATTAAGGTAGAACTAATACCCAAATCTGAAGGCAATTCTAACACCTAGGCATTTGATCCAACCTTCTCTATCACTTTAAAAGGTCCGGCTCTATGAGCATGAAGCTTGTTTTAGGCCTAAGCCTAACCAAGATAGAACCACTACATCAAATTCTTTAATCTATCTTCAAGAATTAGCCAGTTATTTCAAAATTAGTGCAGGTGGTGAACATGTTTGGCCACATGCAGACTCCTAACAAGATGATGCAGGACTCATACTGACACCTAAAGACTCGACTATGCATTCCTATCGAAGGAAATTTTTTTGAACTCTTTGGATCTAACCCAATAGATTATAGGTCTCTAGGTTTGATCCTAGCTTGACATGCATATGAAAATTTACAATGAACTCCTAGCAAATTCCAAGAGTATGCCAGAAGTAAGATGCAAACCTAACATGTGTGATGAATGCATGCAGTATGCTAATCTCAGTAAATGCAATCTAATAATCTTAGAAATGCTGGAGGTGTTAGGCAAGGGCAGAAAATAGGAAGTGGGTTCAGAATTAGTTTGGTAGGGTAGGAAAAGGTTCAAAGTTAGTTGGATAAAGTTCGATAAGAAGGCATGTCAGGGACTAATCCTAGACTAATGAGGCTAACCTTACGGGTTGTGGTATAGCTATGGGTTTTACATAATGGAAGGATGGTTACTAATCTCAGGGAAGAGGTCCTTAATGGAACTATAGGAGGAGGCTCATCCTGAGGGTACTGATTCAAAGAATCAAGTCCTTAATAATTCTTCAGGTTCTTTTATTTAGGACTAACTCTATATTTGCTCTCCTTTATGGTTTCCTCAGGTAAGGCTCTAGCAGCAGTACCTAGTTCTCTTCCTCTATTTGTTCTTCCACTATAGCTTTAGGTTGGATGTGGTCAAGGTCACTACTCTAGGTTGGCTTCTACCTGGGTATCTATTGGGTCAGCTAATTCTAGGTCATCTAAAGGTGTCTCTCTTCTCCCTCTACTCATCACTAAGTTTGCATCAGCTTCATACACTTCCGCATAATGTAAGCCTTGTCAATCTCAGAATGGTTGGAGAAGGTCGGCTAGGGGAAAATTGGCTAGGTCCTGGTTTCTGATTATGGCACTAATCCTAGTAGGTTAGGTTGCCTAAGGGTAGTGGCTCACTATGGCTCATATTTAGGGGAGCTAATCCTATGGGTTCAAGTTGACTAAGGGAACCTGATTAGTACTAATTGATACTTAGGGTTATGGTTCTCTAGGCTCATGGACAAGGGTTAGATCTATGGTGAAAGGGATATGCCCTACAAGCCAATCTATGTTGTATCTCCCAAACCATTGTAATTGACAATTTTCTAAATAAAGGCATTATTTTCATCATACGCGTTTTTTTTTTATTTATTATATGATGAACCCCATAGATTAGGGCTATGATTTTAGGATTATGATGAGATCATACCAGTGAGACCTAAAATCTTAAAACCTTAATCTAAAGTAATCCTAGTCAAAGGAACCCTGAGTAGGGGATCAGGGTTTTTCCGATAAGACTAGCACATCCCGGGTATACTGGAAAGGTGACTGCTCTCACAGTCACTTGTGTATGACACTAATACTGGGATGTGGGTGCTTATTGGAGAATGAGTTCACTGATATGATCCAACTTGAGAACATCTAATGGAGTCTTAGCTACATGTCAATAGAAGGTTCTCGTAGTGGGAGTGGTACAAGTAATCTTTTGACCTGAGACTGCCATAAGTACCTTATGTACATGAACCCATTCTTTGGTTCAATCCTAATCATGACACTGAGACAAGCACAGGATTGATACTGGGAATGGTGAATTGGATATGAAGGTAATGAGTAGGTCAACAAGGAATCGATCACTCTTAGTAAGAGGAGATTGCATCCAGCTAGTCAACAATCACATGATGATTCAGGGAATCTTTGATCAAAGTGAAGATATTAGAAATGGTTTCTAATATCAAGATAATCGAATCATCATTATAAGATTGAGCTAGAAATAAATATAATATTGGATTTGACATATATCCATATCCATAGTTATATTTTGGGTGCAGGCTGATCGAAAGATTTATTGTACGGTAACTCTCTACTGAAGGGTAATTTTGGTATTTCACCAGAATTTCCATATCTTCCGGGTAGACATGACACATTGCTAGACATCAATCTTGTCTTGTGGGTTGATCAAGTTCAAAGATCACATGTTAGAAAGAATCCTAATTGATCGAATCGGGTAAGCCCGGTTTGACCTAAATCGATTAGAAAGAGTTCTAATCGATTAGGTCAACTTGTATTCGAATCCACTGCTGGCTAGATATGGAACCCAATGGGTCACACACTTGAGAGGATTGATCAGAGTTTAATTTGGAATTAAATCATCTTTGCAAGATAACACTCTAGCAGGTGTTGCAAAACCTAGCTTCTATTCGGATCAGATTCGAATTAGGGTTCTGGATTGGTTCAAATTGGGTTCTAATTGGACCTAATTAGACCCTAATTAAGAAAACAGGAATATGGCTAATCCTATTGGCTAGCCATGTAGCTTGGCTAGCCTCCCCACCCGCCTCCTTTATTTTTCCATGCCAAATGCCAAGAGTCCATGCGCATATGGACTCTTGGCGCGCCATTTGAAAGAGTCCATGGCGCATGGACTCTTGGCACGCCCCAAATATTTCTCCGATGATTTTATTTGGGTGGCCTCCTTCTTAAGCAATTAGCGCACCATCTCTCCCCCCTTGGATGAGAATCTAATGGCTGATGGGATTTTGAGAAAGAAGAATGTGCTAACTCTCCTCTCGGGCACGCGAAATAACATCTCTTCGGAGATGAAAAGTCGCAACTTCCTTCCTTTTAAAACCCGTATTTTTCCTTTAAGAAAAGCCGTGGGATTTAATCTGGAAGGCCGTGAGATGGGAGGATTGGGGTTGAAATAGGGAAGGGGCGTGAGACAAAGTGGAATGGGGTTTACGGAGAGTTGTGTTCGTTTGAGAAGACATCTCTCTGTAATCTATTTAAACAACAGAGGTCTCGGGTGTTTGAACTAATGAACGACAGAGCAGTTTATTTATTATCTTTTCTTTCCAGGAAACTGATTCCTCCTTAGCTTGTTTAGGACAAAGAGAGTTCCCTCTTACAGAGTTCTCTTCTCTGTTGAAACTCAAGTCCAAAACAAGAGATAGGAAGAATCTCTTGATCGGTAAAGAAAGGAACTCCTACTCTGTTTCTATTTCCTTACTTTAAGACATTAGTGTCTTAAATCATCTCCGCCTTCAAGACAAGAGTTTATTCTTAGGACAAGGTCTTAAGAAAGGGAGAGGAAGAAGGAAGAAAGGAAGTAAGGAGCCCCTACCCTGAAGTTTTAGGAGCCATAGTCCTCTTGAGTTCTAGGAAGAATTCAAGTGAAGGAATTTTGAAGAAGCTTGCATCTTGATCAATCATCTTGTGGATCACCATGGAGGGTGGACATTTGGACGCCTGGTGAAATCAAAGAAGCATTCAACACAAGTTCTGATTCTACATCAAAATTGGACTTAGCGTTAAAAGGTTGGTGCCCTAATTCTACAATGTTAGTTTGTAGTTTTAATTCTGAATAAGGAGATCTTGGCTAAAGGATTTTGGTGCCAATTTCATCATTTTTGAAATTACACTTTCGCTGCGCTGCACCGGAATCCCCAACAGTGGTATCAGAGCAATCCTTATTATAGTTAAAACATATGAAAATTATTATATGCATGTTTTTGTTGTAGTATCGCAATTAGGATTTTAAACCCTTGAATGCTGATACACTTAGATAATTTAATAGGGATGCATATATGATAATTAATGTTTTGATGTATGCCCCTAGTTAGGGTTTTTCACTCAAACCCTAATTATTATAGAGATCTGATTAGTTTTGAAGTCATCATACTGAAATAAGGTTGCCCTGGCATAAGGGTAGATCCATTATGTGGTAAATGGTTGTCCTAGTATGATGACACACTTAGCACTATATGTTTATCAGAGTGATCATTGTGATATGTTTTTATAAGAATTTCTGGCAATTTTAATAAAGCCCTCTTCTTAAAATTATATTAAGTCATAGTATATTTAACTAATGAGCATCACTAGTCATGATGAACAATTGATCATTCGATGTCTAGAAAGGTGGTTCTGGGAAGGTAAAGAGAATCGTGGTGATTTATTGGTTCCGTTGACTGACCTGGCCATTTTTATTGGTGTCTAGGAAAGCAACGGGGGACTCCCACATCTCTTCCACTTGCCTGGCCGATTTGATTATATTTAAATCTTGACTTATATGCTAGTGTTAAAAAATGATATATGGTTGGCCTTCCTTCATGCTGGATCATTACTGTGTTATGAACCACATTAGGTTTGTTGTGTTATCTACAGACCTAATAGGGTGATTGACATAATATTGGTCTAGTGCAAAAATATGCTTACAGTGTATTCAGTATATGCCTTGTGTGTTTATCTGCAAGGGCATTATATTTGAGTACTGACTGTAAGAAATGAAAGGGTCTGACTTAACTAGAACATTATGGTTGGTTGTGTTCTGCAAGACTTTAATGTTCTAGAGGCCAAGTTATTTTTGAGAATTATATGAGATATAATTGGAGAGGTTTCCTACCTTTGAACTTATAAAAGATTTGTTGTGTTATCTGCAAGATCTTTATAAATTAAGGATCTCGATCTCACTAAGAAAACCGATCAGGGTTCTTCTCAATTATCATAGTGAGGGCTATGATTTTTGATAAAATAGTGGGAGACATAATTAAATTGAAGACCTAATTTAATTATGTAAGTCATTCATGGTTGTTTGCTTATGTATTGTTCTTAATTAAATGTAGATAAATGGCATCTTCATTATCACTGAGAAGCATCTTAGATACCAACAATTTGACTGGTCCAAGCTACGTGGGACTGGTTGAGAAACTTAAAGATTGTACTGAGTTCAGAAAAACTTTCTTTATATTCTTGATACCCTAGTCTTAATCCACTAGGGGATGATGCCACACAGGAAGATATGGCCACATACAAAATATGGCAGAATGACTCCCTCACTATCAAGTGTATCATACTGTTCTCTATGACCAATGAGTTACAGAGGCAGCATGAAAGCATTGATACTCAATCCATAATGCTCATTTAAAGGAGCTTTATGGAGAACAAAGCAGAAATGCTAGATACGAAATATCTAAGCAGTTATTCCGTGCTAGGATGACAGAGGGTACATCCGTTCAAGATCATGTCCTGAAGGTAATTGACTTAATCACCAGATTGGTCAATTAGGGTTTATTATGGATGGGGAGCGAATCAGGATTTAATCCTGCAATCACTCTCGGAGTCATTCTCCATTTGTCTTGAATTATCACATGAACAAACTGAACACTTCCTTGCCTGAGCTGTTAAATATGTTAAAAATAGCAGAGAGCCACGTTAAGAGAGAAAAGGCTCCACTTCTTGTTGTGATAAGACCAATAAGAAGAAATCGGCAAAAAGGGTTTAGTAGGAGGCTAAACCCTAAGGGTGGCATCAATAAGAACAAGAAAGGAAAGAAGGCCTCAAAACAGTCAACCTGTTACTTTTACGGCAAAGCGGGACATTGGAAAAGGAATGCAAGGCTTACCTTGCAACTGTGAAGCCTGGTGCGGCAGACGCACCAAAAGTATGTATGAGATACATACTATATTGACATTAAATTGTCTATATCAAATACTTGGGTATTGGATACCGCTTGTGGTTACCATATATGCAAATCTTTGCAGGACTCCACAAGCTTAGTATTGAAGGAAGGCGACTTCAATCTCTATGGTGCTGGTGGTGATATCATCCAAGCAGAAGCTGTAGGGACCTATATTCTGAAGTTGCCTTCAGGGAAGATCTTGGAGCTAGAGAATTGTTACTATTGCCAAAGATTATTAGGAACATTATATCTATTCCTTTGTTATTAAAACAAGGATATGTAATGGATGTAATGAGCACTGGTTGCTCGATAATGTTATCTAATAAAATTATTTGTTCTGGCATATTAGCAATGGGCTCTTAACTCTTTTTCCAATGATAGTATTTTTCATGTCAATACTAAAAGGAAAAGAAAAGACTTTAATGATAATTTACTTTGGCATCATAGACTTGGTCATGTTAATGAGTCTAGGATTAGCAAGTTATACAATAAAAAATTCCTTGATCCTTATGAGTATGAATCATTAGGAACTTGCGAATCATGTCTCATGGGTAAGATGACAAAAACCCCATTCACTGGACATGGGGAAAGGTCAACTGAGTTATTAGGACTTATACATACTGATGTATGTGGTCCAATGACAACTCAGGCCAGAGGAGGATACTCATATTTTATCACCTTTACAAATGATTTATCTAGGTTCGGATATGTGTATCTTATGAAACACAAATCTGAAGCCTTGATAAATTTAAGGAGTATCAAAGTATGGTCGAAAAATAACCGGAAAAGTATTAAAGTTCTTCATTCTGATCGAGGAGGAGAATACTTATCACGGAGTTTTTAGACTATCTTAAAGTTAATGGAATCCTTTCTGAATGGACCCCTCCTTATACACCACAGCTAAATGGTACAACTGAAAGGAGGAATCGTACCTTATTAGATATGGTACGATCCATGATGTGCTTCACAAATTTGCCCATTTCCTTCTGGGGTCATGCCCTAGAAACTGCTGTTTACATTCTGAACAAGGTACCTTCTAAATCTGTTGTTAGTACTCCATATGAAATTTGGAGTGGAAAGAAACCATATCTTAAATATTTTAAGGTATGGGGATGTCCAGCTTATGTTAAAAGAAATTTTGGACATAAGTTGGAACCTAGAGCGGATAAATGTCTATTTGTAGGATATCCTAAAGAAGGTAGAGGATATCTATCTACCATCCTACTAAACAAAAGATTTTTGTCAGCAGGCATGCCACTTTTCTAGAAAAAAGAGTTCATTTTAGAAAAGGGCAATGGTGTAGAACTATTGAACTTGGAGAAGTACAAGAAATACAGATAGACAATTCTCAACCATTAGAACATATAGTTAGGACAGAACCAGAACATAAACTCCTCCTCGTAGGTCTGATAGAGTGCCACGGGCACCTGAGAGGTATGGGTTTATTATTGAAAAATAAGAAGCCCAAGTCATTCAAAATGATGAACCTCTGACCTATACGGAAGCTATCTTGAGTACTGATTCAGATAAATGGCAAGAAGCCATGGAATCCGAAGTAGACTCTATGTATGTAAACCAAGTATGGTCTTTGGTTGATGCACCAGAGGGTGTTAATCCTATTGGGTGTAAATGGGTCTATAAGAAAAAGATTGGGGCTGATGGCCAAGTTGAAACTATAAAGCCAGATTAGTGGCTAAAGGTTTTAGACAAAAACAGGGAATTGATTTGATGAAACATTTTCACCTGTTGCCATGCTGAAATCGATTCGGATTTTACTTGCTATAGCAGCATACCACGATTATGAGATATGGAGATGGATGTAAAGACTGCATTCTCAATGGTTTCCTTGAGGAAGAAGTCTACATGTCACAGCCAGAAGGTTTTATTTCAAAGAATAAACCTAATCAAGTATGCAAGCTAAAGAAATCCATTATGGATTAAAGCAAGCTTCCAGGAGTTGGAACATCCGCTTTGATGAAACTATTAAAAGGTTTGGTTTTATCAAAAATGTGGATGAACCCTGTGTTTATAAGACTAGTAGGAGTGCCATAGTCTTCTTGGTTCTGTATGTAGATGACATACTCCTCATTGGGAATGATATCCCAATGTTGCAATCAGTCAAGGTTTGGCTATCAAACCAGTTTTCCATGAAAGATTTGGGAGAAGCATCTATATACTAGGTATTAAGATCTATAGAGATAGATCTAAGAGGATGCTAGGTTTATCCCAATCTAGGTACATTGACTTAGTGCTAAAGATTCAGCATGGAAGGAAGTAAAAGAGGTTATCTTCCTATGAGTCAAGGCATACATCTTTCTAAAAGGATGTCTCCTAAGACACCTGAAGAAAGAAATAGAATGAATTCTATACCCTATGCTCGGCAATAGGGTCATAATATATGCCATGTTATGTACCAGGCCTGATGTGGCATATGCTTTAGGCATTGTCAATAGGTTTCAGGCTGATCCAGGAGAGGATCATTGGAAAGCAGTTAAAAATATTCTTAAGTACCTAAGAAGGACTAAGGATATTTTTCGGTTTATGGTGGTTCTGATCTTAAACTAGAAGCTTATTTGATTCTAGTTTTCAATCAGACCCTGATGATAGCAAATCCATTCGGGATATGTTTTTCCCTAAATGGAGCAGTGAGTTGGAAGAGTACCAAGCAGCAGACTGTAGCTGACTCAACCACAGAGGCAGAATACATAGCTGTTAGTGAAGCCGCCAAGGAAGCAGTCTGGATGAAGAAGTTCATCACAGAGTTGGGTGTTGTTCCTCAAATTGAAAACCCAGTGCCACTTTACTGTGACAACACTGGGGCTGTGCTCAAGCTAAGGAACCAAGAGCTCATCATAAGTCCAAGCACATTCTGAGACGCTTCCATCTTTTCCGAGAAATTGTAGAGAGACAAGATGTCTACATAGATAGAGTTGATACAAAGAACAATGTAGCAGACCCGTTCACTAAGGCTCTACCACAGCGAGATTTTGATCGCCACCTCGAATGTATGGGATTAAGATTCAAGGCGATGGCTTTAGTGCAAGTGGGAGATTGAAAGGGATATGCCTACAAGCCAATCTATGTTGTATCTCCCAAACCATTGTAATTGACAATTTCTAAATAAAGGCATTATTTTTCATCATACGCTGTTTTTTTATTATTATTATATGATGAATCCCATAGATTAGGGCTATGATTTTAGGGGTATGATGAGATCATACCAGTGAGACCTAAAATCTTAAAACCTTAATCTAAAGTATCCTAGTCAAAGGAACCCGAGTAGGGGATCAGGGTTTTCCGATAAGACTAGCACATCCCGGGTATACTGGAAAGGGTGACTGCTCTCACAGTCACTTGTGTATGACACTAATACTGGGATGTGGGTGCTCATTGGAGAATGAGTTCACTGATATGATCCAACTTGAGAACATCTAATGGAGTCTTAGCTACATGTCAATAGAAGGTTCTCATAGTGGGAGTGGTACAAGTAATCTTTTGACCTGAGACTGCCATAAGTACCTTATGTACATGAACCCATTCTTTGGTTCAATCCTAATCATGACACTGAGACATGCACAGGATTGATACTGGGAATGGTGAATTGGATATGAAGGTAATGAGTAGGTCAACAAGGAATCGATCACTCTTAGTAAGAGGAGATTGCATCCAGCTAGTCAACAATCGCATGATGATTCAGGGAATCTTTGATCAAAGTGAAGATATTAGAGATGGTTTCTAATATCAAGATAATCGAATCATCATTATAAGATTGAGCTAGAAATAATATAATATTGGATTTGACATATATCCATATCCATAGTTATATTTTGGGTGCAGGCTGATCGAAAGATTTAATTATACGGTAACTCTCTACTGAAGGGTAATTTTGGTATTTCACCAGAATTTCCATATCTTCCGGGTAGACATGACACGTTGCTAGACGTCAATATTGTCTTGTGGGTTGATCAAGTTCAAAGATCACTTAGGAAGAATCCTAATTGATCGAATCGGGTAAGCCCGGTTTGACCTAAATCGATTAGAAAGAGTTCTAATCGATTAGGTCAACTTGTATTCGAACCCACTGCTGGCTAGATGTGGAACCCAATGGGTCACACACTTGAGAGGATTGATCAAGAGTTTAATTTGGAATTAAATCATCTTTGCAAGATAACACTCTAGCAGGTGTTGCAAACCCTAGCTTCTATTCGGATCAGATTCGAATTAGGTTCCGGATTGGTTCAAATTGGGTTCTAATTGGACCTAATTAGACCCTAATTAAGAAAACAGGGATATGGCTAACCTATTGGCTAGCCATGTAGCTTGGCTAGCCTCCCCACCCGCCCCCTTTATTTTTCCATGCCAAATGCCAAGAGTCCATGCGCATATGGACTCTGGCGCGCCATTTGAAAGAGTCCATGGCGCATGGACTCTTGGCGCGCCCCAAATATTTCTCCGATGATTTATTTGGGCGGCCTCCTTCTTAAGCAATTAGCACACCATCTCTCCCCCTTGGATGAGAATCCAATGGCTGATGGGATTTTGAGAAAGAAGGAATGCTTAACTCCTCCGGGCGCGCGAAATAACATCTCTTCGGAGATGAAAAGTCGCGACTTCCTTCCTTTTAAAACATTGCGGTTTTCCTTTAAGAAAAGCCGTGGGATTTAATCTGGAAGGCCGTGAGATGGGAGGATTGGGCGTGAGAAATAGGGAAGGGGCGTGAGACAAAGTGGAATGGGTTTACGGAGAGTTGTGTTCTTTTGAGAAGACATCTCTCTGTAATCTATTTAAACAACAGAGGTCTCAGGGTGTTTGAACTAATGAACGACAGAATTTATTTATTATCTTTTTTCCAGGAAACTGATTCCTCCTTAGCTTGTTTAGGACAAAGAGAGTTTCCCTCTTACAGAGTTCTCTTCTCTTGAAACTCAAGTCCAAAACAAGAGATAGGAAGAATCTCTTGATCGATAAAAGAAAGGAACTCCTACTCTGTTTCTATTTCCTTTACTTTAAGACATTAGTGTCTTAAATCCATCTCCTCCTTCAAGACAAGAGTTTTATTCTTAGGACAAGGTCTTAAGAAAGGGAGAGGAAGAAGGAAGAAAAAAGTAAGGAGCCCCTACCCTGAAGTTTTAGAGCCATAGTCCTCTTGAGTTCTAGGATAAGAATTCAAGTGAAGGAATTTTGAAGAAGCTTGCATCTTGATCAATCATCTTGTGGATCACCATTGGAGGGTGGACATTTGGACGCCTGGTGAAATCAAAAGAAGCATTCAACACCAAGTTCTGATTCTACATCAAAATTGGACTTAGCGTTAAAGGTTGGTGCCCTAATTCTAACAATGTTAGTTTGTATGTTTTAATTCTGAATAAGGAGATCTTGGCTAAGGATTTGGTGCCAATTTCATCATTTTTGAAATTACACTTCCGCTGCGCTGCACTGGAATCCTCAACAGTGGTATCAGAGCAATCATTATTATAGTTAAAACATATGAAAATTATTTATCTGCATTTTTGTTGTAGTATCGCAATTAGGGTTTAAACCCTTGAATGCTGATACACTTAGAATAATTTAAGGGATGCATATATGATAATTAATGTTTTGATGTATGCCACTAGTTAGGGTTTTTCACTCAACCCTAATTATTATAGAGATCTGATTAGTTTTGAAGTCATCATACTGAAATAAGGTTGCCCTGGCATAATGGTGGATCCATTATATGGTAAATGGTTGTCCTAGTATGATGACACACTTAGCACATATATGTTTATCAGAGTGATATCATTGTGATATGTTTTAAGAATGTGCTGGCAATTTTATAAAGCCCTCTTCTTAAAATTATATTAAGTCATAGTATATTTAACTAATGAGCATCACTAGTCATGATGAACAATTGATCATTGGTGTCTAGAAAGGTGGTTCTGGGAAGGTAAAGAGAATCGTGGTTTTTAATTGGTTCCGTTGACTGACCTGGCCAATTTTTATTGGTGTCTAGGAAAGCAACGGGGGGACTCCCACATCTCTTCCACTTGCCTGGCCGATTTGATTATATTTAAATCTTGACTTATATGCTTAGTGTTAAAAATGCTATATGTTGGCCTTCCTTCATGCTGGATCATTACTGTGTTATGAACCACATTAGGTTTGTTGTGTTATCTGCAAGACCTAATAGGGTGATTGACATAATATTGGTCTAGTGCAAAAATATGCTTACAGTGTATTCAGTATAATGCCTTGTTGTGTTATCTGCAAGGGCATTATATTTGAGCACTGACTGTATAGAAATGAAAGGGTCTTGACTTAACTAGAACATTATGGTTTGTTGTGTTTTCTGCAAGACTTATAATGTTCTAGAAGCCAAGTTATTTTTGAGAATTATATGAGATATAATTGGAAGAGTTTCCTACCTTGAACTTATAAAAGATTTGTTGTGTTATCTGCAAGATCTTTTATAATTATAAGGATCTCGATCTCACTAAGAAAACCGATCAGGGTTCTTCTCATTATCATAGTGAGGGCTATGATTTTTGATAAAATAGTGGGAGACATAATTAAATTGAAGACCTAATTTAATTACGTAAGTCATTTCATGGTTGTTGCTTATGTATTGTTCTTAATTAAATGTAGATAAATGGCATCTTCATTATCACTGAGAAGCATCTTAGATACCAACAAATTGACTGGTCCAAACTATGTGGACTGGTTGAGAAACTTAAAGATTGTACTGAGTTCAGAAAAACTTCTTATATTCTTGAAACCCCTAGTCTTAATCCACTAGGGGATGATGCCACACAGGAAGATATGGCCACATACAAAATGTGGCAGAATGACTCCCTCATGTCAAGTGTATCATACTGGCCTCTATGACCAATGAGTTACAGAGGCAGCATGAAAGCATGGATACTCAATCCATAATGCTCAATTTAAAGGAGCTTTATGGAGAACAAAGTAGAACTGCTAGATACGAAATATCTAAGCAGTTATTCCATGCTAGGATGACAGAGGGTACATCCGTTCAGATCATGTCCTGAAGGTAATTGACTTAATCACCAGATTGGGTCAATTAGGATTTATTATGGATGGGGAGCTGAATCAGGATTTAATCCTGCAATCACTCCCGGAGTCATTTTTCTCAGTTTGTCTTGAATTATCACATGAACAAACTGAACACTTCCTTGCCTGAGCTATTAAATATGTTAAAACAGCAGAGAGCCACGTTAAGAGAGAAAAGGCTCCACTTCTTCTTGTTGATAAGACCAATAAGAAGAAATCGGGCAAAAAGGGTTTTAGTAGGAGGCTAAACCCTAAGGGTGGCATCAATAAGAACAAGAAAGGAAAGAAGACCTCAAAACAGTCAACCTGTTACTTTTACGGCAAAGAGGGACATTGGAAAAGGAATTGCAAGGCTTACCTTGCAACTGTGAAGCCTGGTGCGGCAGACGCACCAAAAGGTATGTATGAGATACATACTATATTGACATTAAATTTGTCTATATCAAATACTTGGGTATTGGATACCGCTTGTGGTTACCATATATGCAAATCTTTGCAGGACCTCCATAAGCTTAAAGTATTGAAGGAAGGCGACTTCAATCTCTACGGTGTTGGTGGTGATATCATCCAAGCAGAAGCTGTAGGGTCCTATATTCTGAAGTTGCCTTCAGGGAAGATCTTGGAGCTAGAGAATTGTTACTATATGCCAAAGATTATTAGGAACATTATATCTATTCCTTTGTTATTAAAACAAGGATATGTAATGGATGTAACGAGCACTGGTTGCTCGATAATGTTATCTAATAAAATTATTTGTTCTGGCATATTTAGCAATGGGCTCTTAACTCTTTCTTCCAATGATAGTATTTTTCATGTCAATACTAAAAGGAAAAGAAAAGACTTTAATGATACTTTACTTTGGCATCATAGACTTGGTCATGTTAATGAGTCTAGGATTAGCAAGTTATACAATGAAAAATTCCTTGATCCTTATGAGTATTAATCATTAGGAACTTGCGAATCATGTCTCATGGGTAAGATGACAAAAACCCATTCACTGGACATGGAGAAAGGTCAACTGAGTTATTAGGACTTATACAAACTGATGTATGTGGTCCAATGACAACTCAGGCCAGAGGAGGATACTCATATTTATCACTTTTACAGATGATTTATCTAGGTTCGGATATGTGTATCTTATGAAACACAATCTGAAGCCTTTGATAAATTTAAGGAGTATCAAAGTATGGTCGAAAAACAAACTGGGAAAAGTATTAAAGTTCTTCGTTCTGATCGAGGAGGAGAATACTTATCCACGGAGTTTTTAGACTATCTTAAAGTTAATGGAATCCTTTCTGAATGGACCCCTCCTTATACACCACAGCTAAATGGTATAGCTGAAAGGAGGAATCGTACCTTATTAGATATGGTACGATCCATGATGTGCTTCACAAATTTGCCCATTTCCTTCTGGGGTCATGCCCTAGAAACTACTGTTACATTCTGAACAAGGTACCTTCTAAATCCGTTGTTAGTACTCCATATGAAATTTGGAGTGGAAAGAAACCATATCTTAAAATATTTAGGTATGGGGATGTCCAGCTTATGTTAAAAGAAATTTTGGACATAAGTTGGAACCTAGAGTGGATAAATGACTATTTGTAGGATATCCTAAAGAAGGTAGAGGATATCTATTCTACCATCCTACTGAACAAAAGATTTTGTCAGCAGGCATGCCACTTTTCTAGAAAAAGAGTTCATTTTAGAAAAGGGCAATGGTAGAACTATTGAACTTGAAGAAGTACAAGAAATACAGATAGACAATTCTCAACCATTAGAACATATAGTTAGGACAGAACCAGAACATAAAACTCCTCCTCGTAGGTCTGATAGAGTGCCAAGGGCACCTGAGAGGTATGGGTTTATTATTGAAAATAATGAAGCCCAAGTCATTCAAAATGATGAACCTCTGACCTATACGGAAGCTATCTTGAGTACTGATTCAGATAATGGCAAGAAGCCATGGAATCCGAAGTAGACTCTATGTATGTAAACCAAGTATGGTCTTTGGTAGATGCACCAGAGGGTGTTAATCCTATGGGTGTAAATGGGTCTATAAGAAAAAGATTGGGGCTGATGGCCAAGTTGAAACCTTTAAAGCCAGATTAGTGGCTAAAGGTTTTAGACAAAAACAGGGAATTGATTATGATGAAACATTTTCACCTGTTGCCATGCTGAAATCAATTCGGATTTTACTTGCTGTAGCAGCATACCACGATTATGAGATATGGGAGATGGATGTAAAGACTGCATTCCTCAATGGTTTCTTGAGGAAGAAGTCTACATGTCACAGCCAGAAGGTTTTATTTCAAAGAATAAACCTAATCAAGTATGCAAGCTAAAGAAATCCATTTATGGATTAAAGCAAGCTTCAGGAGTTGGAACATCCGCTTTGATGAAACTATTAAAAGTTTGGTTTTATCAAAAATGTGGATGAACCCTGTGTTTATAAGAAGACTAGTAGGAGTGCCATAGTCTTCTTGGTTCTGTATGTAGATGACATACTCCTCATTGGGAATGATATCCCAATGTTGCAATCAGTCAAGGTTTGGCTATCAAACCAGTTTTCCATGAAAGATTTGGGAGAAGCATCCTATATACTAGGTATTAAGATCTATAGAGATAGATCTAAGAGGATGCTAGGTTTATCCCAATCTAGGTACATTGACTTAGTGCTGAAAAGATTCAGCATGGAAGGAAGTAAAAGAGGTTATCTTCCTATGAGTCAAGGCATACATCTTTCTAAAAGGATGTCTCCCAAGACACCTGAAGAAAGAAATAGAATGAATTCTATACCCTATGCTTCGGCAATAGGGTCCATAATGTATGCCATGTTATATACCAGGCCTGATGTGGCATATGCTTTAGGCATTGTCAGTAGGTTTCAGGCTGATCCAGGAGAGGATCATTGGAAAGCAGTTAAAAATATTCTTAAGTACCTAAGAAGGACTAAGGATATTTTTCTGGTTTATGGTGGTTCTGATCTTAAACTAGAAGCTTATTCTGATTCTAGTTTTCAATCAGACCCTGATGATAGCAAATCCATTTCGGGATATGTTTTACCCTAAATGGTGGAGCAGTGAGTTGGAAGAGTACCAAGCAGCAGACTGTAGCTGACTCAACCACAGAGGCAGAATACATAGCTGTTAGTGAAGCCGCCAAGGAAGCAGTCTGGATGAAGAAGTTCATCACAGAGTTGGGTGTTGTTCCTCAAATTGAAAACCCAGTGCCACCTTACTGTGACAACACTGGGGCTGTTGCTCAAGCTAAGGAACCAAGAGCTCATCATAAGTCCAAGCACATTCTGAGAGGCTTCCATCTTGTCCGAGAAATAATAGAGAGACAAGATGTCTACATAGATAGAGTTGATACAAAGAACAATGTAGCAGACCCGTTCACTAAGGCTCTACCACAGCGAGATTTTGATCGCCACCTCGAATGTATGGGATTAAGATTCAAAGGCGATTGGCTTTAGTGCAAGTGGGAGATTGAAAGGGATATGCCCTACAAGCCAATCTATGTTGTATCTCCCAAACCATTGTAATTGACAATTTTCTAAATAAAGGTATTATTTTTCATCATACGCTGTTTTTTTTTATTATTATATGATGAACCCCATAGATTAGGGCTATGATTTTAGGGTTATGATGCATGAGAGATCATACCAGTGAGACCTAAATCTTAAAACCTTAATCTAAAGTAATCATAGTCAAAGGAATCCTGAGTAGGGGATCAGGGTTTTTCCGATAAGACTAGCACATCCCGGGTATACTGAAAGGGTGACTGCTCTCACAGTCACTTGTGTATGACACTAATACTAGGATGTGGGTGCTCATTGGAGAATGAGTTCACTGATATGATCCAACTTGAGAACATCTAATGGAGTCTTAGCTACATGTCAATAGAAGGTTCTCGTAGTGGGAGTGGTACAAGTAATCTTTGACCTGAGACTGCCATAAGTACCTTTGTACATGAACCCATTCTTTGGTTCAATCCTAATCATGACACTGAGACATGCACAGGATTGATACTGGAATGGGAATGGAATGAAGGTAATGAGTAGGTCAACAAGGAATCGATCACTCTTAGTAAGAGGAGATTGCATCCAGCTAGTCAACAATCACAAGATGATTCAGGGAATCTTTGATCAAAGTGAAGAAGATATTAGAAATGGTTTCTAATATAGATAACTCGAATCATCATTATAAGATTGAGCTAGAAATAAATATAATATTGGATTTGACATATATCCATATCCATAGTTATATTTTGGGTGCAGGCTGATCGAAAGATTTAAATTGTACGGTAACTCTCTACTGAAGGGTAATTTTGGTATTTCACCAAAATTTCCATATCTTCCGGGTAGACATGACACGGTTGCTAGACGTCAATCTTGTCTTGGGGTTGATCAAGTTCAAGATCACATGTTAGGAAGAATCCTAATTGATCGAATCGGTAAAGCCCGGTTTGACCTAAATCGATTAGAAAGAGTTCTAATCGATTAGGTCAACTTGTATTCGAACCCACTGCTGGCTAGAGTGGGAACACAATGGGTCACACACTTGAGAGGATTGATCAAGAGTTTAATTTGGAATTAAATCATCTTTGCAAGATAACACTCTAGCAGGTGTTGCAAACCCTAGCTTCTATTCGGATCAGATTCGAATTAGGGTTCCGGATTGGTTCAAATTGGGTTCTAATTGGATCTAATTAGACCCTAATTAAGAAAACAGGAATATGCTAATCCTATTGGCTAACCATGTAGCTTGGGTAGCCTCCCCACCCGCCCCCCTTTATTTTTCCATGCCAAATGCAAGAGTCCATGTGCATATGGATCTTGGCGCGCCATTTGAAAGAGTCCATGGCGCTGGACTCTTGCGCGCCCCAATATTTCTTCGATGATTTTTATTTGGGCGGCCTCCTTCTTAAGCAATTAGCGCACCATCTCTCCCCCCTGGATGAGAATCCAATGGCTGATGGAATTTGAGAAAGAAGGAAGCGCTAACTCCTCCCGGGCGCGCGAAATAACATCTCTTCGTAGATGAAAAGTCGTGACTTCCTTCCTTTTAAAACACCGCAGTTTTCCTTTAAGAAAGCCATGGGATTTAATCTGGAAGGCCGTGAATGGGAGGATGGGCGTGAGAAAAGGGAAGGGTGTGAGACAAAGTGGAATGGGGTTTACGGAGAGTTGTGTTGCTTTTGAGAAGACATCTCCTGTAATCTATTTAAACAACAGAGGTCTCGGTTGTGTTTTGAACTAATGAACGACAGAGTTTATTATTGTCTTTTCTTTCCAGGAGGAAACTGATTCCTCCTTAGCTTGTTTAGGACAAAGAGAGTTCCCTCTTATAGAGTCTCTGCTCTTGTTGAAAATCAAGTCCAAAACAAGAGATAGGAAGAACTCTTGATCGGTAAAAAACGGTAAAAGAAAGGAACTCCTACTCTGTTTTATTCCTTTACTTTACTACACGTGTCTTAAATCCATCTCCTCCTTCAGACAAGAGTGTATTTCTTAGGACAGGTCTTAAGAAAGGGAGAGGAAGAAGGAAGAAAGGAAGTAAGGAGCCCCTACCCTGAAGTTTTAGAGCATAGTCCTCTTGAGTTCTAGGAATAGAATTCAGTGAGGAATTTTGAATAAGCTTGCATCTTGATCAATCATCTTGTGGATCACCATTGGAGGGTGGACATTTGGACGCCTGGTGAAATCAAAAGAAGCATCAACACCAAGTTCTGATTCTACATCAAATTGGACTTAGCGTTAAAGGGTGGTGGCCCTAATTCTAACAATGTTAATTTGTATGTTTTAATTCTGAATAAGGAGATCTTGGCTAAGGGATTTTGGTGCCAATTTCATCATTTTGAAATTACACTTCCGCTTGCGCTTGCACCGGAATCCCCAACATATGGGTCATGTGATTATAGGATCTGGGGCCATAGGATTTGGGTCAGCTCTATGGTCAGTTCTAAGGATGGATCATGGTATGGGGTCCTCCTAAGGTTGGGCTCTCTATATGGATCAGGATATTGGTCCTCCTAGGGTTGGACTCCCTATGGGTCAGAATACTGGGTTCTCCTAGGTTGGACTCCCTATATGGGTCAGATATATGGGTTCTCCTAGGGTTGGACTCCCTATATGGGTCACAATATTGGGTGTTGGGTCTACTAGGCTCATAGGTGGGGGTGCATAGGATCTAGATCATAGGAAGCTAGAGTCATAGGCCTATATTAAAATCCCTACCAACCAAAAAGAAAGAGAGCATAAGAGCATTCAAGCAAGCCTTCAAGTCTTCCCCAGCTCTGATTTGAACTTGAAGAATTTTGGAAGAAGCCACTGAAGCAATTAAAGCTCATTCAAGTGGACTTCTATCAAGCTACATTGGCAACTATCTGATAAATTGAGTTTGTCATTTTTGGTTGCATTTACTTCAATTTTTCTGATTGTTGTTGGGTTAGGTGAGCCCGGTTGACAAACCCAAAAGGTCTTGGTGAGCCTTGATAAAAACCAAGTGTTGGGTTCTTGGTGATCCTGGTAAAACCAAGTTAGGTTCTTGGTGATCCTGTGAAAACAAGTTGGGTTTCATTGGTGAACCTGTTTAAAATCAAAGGGTGTTGGATTTTCTTTGGTGATCCTGTTAAAACCAAGTATAGAGGTTTTGATTTGATCTTGTAAAACAATCCTACTGTATTCGAGTGTGAATATAGTGAAAATCTCAAGTGATATCTTGGGTAGTGGACGTAGGAGCTGGTTGCTCTGAACCACTATAATTTTGTGTGTTTGTGTTGTGCTTCTTTATTCTTACTTAGCTTCTGCAATTTACTACTTGTCACAGCACCTACCACTTGCAAGGGATTTTTAATTGCACATTATCTACTTTAAATTTTTTAAAGTCCCAATTTTTAAAGTCCCATTGCACATTACTACTTCTGGTGGTTTGGGAGATGATCGCATTTTGCAGTTTATCTTGGAGGAGCTCTCTACTCTGTAGCAAGGTAGGGCAGAGACTGATACCAAGATAGTTGCTCTTTAGCAAGATGGAGATGGCTTTCAATAGATCTTATCAGTTCTTCAGCAGATCAATATGGCTAGCCATTCAGCACCTCCTCCACCTTTAGCAAGAACAGATGATCATGATGCTGACTGTGCACAGGGAGAGACTGGTTTGGGCACCAGAATCTGACAGAGGCTCTCAACCCTGTGGATGTCCAATTAGGTTCCATTATTTTCAGATCTTGAAATAAGGCTTCAAGCCTAAAACTTGTATGTCTTTAGTTTTGAATTGAGTCTCATATGTCTGTGTCTAGTCCTGTACTTTGACCAATTGGTCGAATTGTGTCCTGTACTGAGTCCAATCTTGTAGTGAGTCAATTGTATCCTGTACTGAGTCTAGTCAGAGTCAGTTGAAGTGTGGGTCCAAGCAAGATTGGTCTTAAAATTTAGTCTCTTTAGAGCTAAGTCAGGAAGGAATCCAACTCAACTCAGGGCCCACCTCTTCATCCTATGTGGTGCCATGTCAACCTGCCAATGGGCTGCAAATTTCAGATTCTTGAATGCCAAAGGGGGGACACATAGTTGATACACTCCCTTTTTTCCTTCTCCACATCAAGCTAGTTTCCAACTATGGGTGGTCGCCAAGGAAGGTCAAAGGAGTTTGAAATATGGAGAATCGAATCCCTTTCTTCAAGCCCTTCCATCAAGCTTTCCTCCCAAATTACATTAACACCTATGGAAGGAAGGCAAGAATCCATGCGCGCCTCCATCTCCCACTCCCCACATTATGCCTTGTTCCAAAGTTGGATGCACACCAAGGAATGAAGGAGAACACATGCTTTGCTACAAGCCCTACTTGAAGTCTTCTTCCAAATAAGAGATCCACCTACCAAGTCAACGGTCCAAGATCGCTCTTCCAAGCCTAAAGTCAAGCCCCACACAATCAAATCCAAAGTCTAGGTCGCCAAGAGAAAGAGAAATCTAAATTTTTTTTTTGGAACCTCTTCAAAGAGACTTGTATTTTCATTTGAGTTTCAAATGGGCTCCTAAGTTGCCTATGAAAAGGACCTTACCCCTTCTTTGTATTTTTGATTGATATTGAATGAAAAAATACAAGTTTGTGAGAGCCAATTTCTCTGTAGTTGCCATCGTTCACTAGAACGTCGATCTCCGTGAGGGAGCGCCTTCGCCTTCGGGAGTCGAGAGGTGTGAGGCCTTAAGTTACCATCTCTTCCACCACTCCATCCTCCAACTTCGAATCGGAGCCCATTGGGATCATCCACCCGGGCGCCTAAAAAGAAGACTCACCCATCATCACATCAACTCTCTTTCCTTCTTCTATTACTATCTTTTGATCGAAACCTAACTCTTCTTTTTTGAATGCTCGCAGGTCCCTCCAGGTGACACAAACATGGAGTCGGTTGCCCTTGCCATCGAGACCTTGGACAGTGAGCAGTGCATCTGTGCATTGAAGGCTCGATCATCCAGGGCGCATCTGCAGAGTGAGTGATCTCGGCATGGGGCACTTCAGACCTTTGAGGTTTGCCTCCTTGAACCCTAAGTCGATATTGTTCCGAGAGCTAAGTCCTATGGGGTTTCTAATCCCGGGGTCCTCTCTTTATCATTGCTTACGGACTACTTGCTTGCCTGAAGATCTTATCATATATAACCCTAGATTTAATCTTTCTTGTCTTAGGAATCCTCAACTTAATCAAAACCCTAAAAGTCCCCCAAAACAACAACTCCACTGCATCATTTCATCTTGCATTTAGTTAGTCCCCCATCATTTCTAGTATCAAGCATGGTTAGGACTTAGCACTTCTTAAAGTACTTGGATAAGGTGCTTCACCATAATGTTCGGTCTTAGGAGAAAAGGGTTCTCAATCCCGGGTGTCCTCTTTTTATCAGTGCTTAGGGACTACTTGCTTTCTGAAGATCTTATCAATATAGAACCTAGATTTAATCTTTCTTGTCTTCAGGAATTCTCAACTTAATTCAAAACCCTAAAATCCCAAACAACAACTCACTGCATTATTTAATCTTGCATTTAGTTAGTCCCCTATCATTCTAGTATCAGAGCATGGTTAGGACTTAGCACTTCTAAAGTACTTGGATAAGGTGCTTCACCATAACGTCGGTCTAAGGAAAAAAGTAGGTTTCAAGACCCTCTCCTCCCATTCCACGAGGTCTCCTTAAGGCGTGTAGGGGTGCCACTTTGATAGGCCTTTGAAGAGGAACACAAGAGGAAAAAAGATTTCAAAACCCTAATCAAAAGAATTTTTGCATCTTAGATCTCATCCACTTTTAATTTCTACGATTTTTCATTTCCATACATGGTCTATTTCTTTAGGTTTTATAGTTTGTAAGAGCCTCAAATCCCATGATTTTTGTTTTGTTAGATCACCTTTATTTCAAAGTATTTTTGATAATTTCATCAGATTTTATTGTAGCTTGTAGAATTTCTACAAGCCAGAATACTACCTAAGAAGAAGTTTTGTTCTAAGAATTTCAGCAATTGCATTTTCTTACATTTTCATTTGTCATATAGTTTAATCTTGCATTTGGGTCATATCATTTTATTTTCATCATCTTATCTCTGTATCATACATCAAAAATCCAAAAATATATTTATAGACATCTCATTAGAGCATTTGCTTGCAATCATTTTCATAAATCATTTTAAGGGCAGCAATTAACATAGGGTCAGGATTTCATTACCTGTCCCTAGCCCAAAAATCACTAACCTGCATCAGGAACCCAAGCTCTAATTAAAATCGAGTAGACATAATTTTGCTCTAGATAGCTTAGGGACACCAACTGGTTGAGTCAAGACTAAGTGCTATTCTTGGCGTTAGCCCATTCTGGTATGCTGCTGCTCTTGGTGCTAGGCTTGGTGATTTAGGGCTTGTGAGTTTTGGTCTGTCTACCTGGCCAATCCCAGATTGGTGTCTAAGGTTGGCATTCAGGGGCCTCCACTCCCCTACACCTACCTGGCAAGCACAGTGGTACTATAGACTGGTTTGCCACCCTGACCTTGGGCAACTGGTTGAGATTTAGGTCTAATAGATCATAGATGATTTTTGCATGCTTGATTCATGTCGACTAGATCAGGAGTCCCTTATCATCCCCATCATTCCCAATTCTAGTGAGTCCATGGAGAGCAATCACAAGTATTAATTCAAGATCATCATTGAACAGTTAACTAGGATGAATAATAGACTCGATAAGTTTGACGATAGACTTGGAGCCTTAGGGAAGAATAGTCCTAGATCATCTATTCAACCTGAGTTTAAATCACTTCCCCATCCTAGGAGTTTTCCCTCAACATGATCCCCCCTTAGAGGCTGAGTCCAAAAGATTCCCACATCAAGGGAGCAAGAGTGTTGCCGATACATTGCAAGTTTGATGAGTATGTCATGCGATATAATGAATCAGAATCTATAACCCTGTCTAGGTTTAGGGCTGGCCTACATCCCGATCTTCAAAGGGAGCTTTATTTTAGAGAGGTCAATAATTTAGAGCAGGCTTACCAAACTGCACGGTATTGTAAGCGTTTCTAAAGGGCCCACCTATTGTAGACCTGAACCCTTTGGAACCCTAGCCGAGCCCTAGGAACTAGCCATGGGTATGTCAAGTTCTACTCGAGTTTACCTAGTCCAAACTGATTTGACCTGAGTTGACCCACCCCTGCTACCCCATGTGTTCACCAGGGTAACATTAAAGAGGGAGAGTATCACTGACCTGGGATTCGTTGACCCAGAAAACACCCAGGAGGAAGCTACTTTGGAAGGACCCTTAGAAAATCTTGAACCCACCAGTGAGCCTGAAGTAGAAGTATATGAAGCTGAAGCACACTTAATGGATGAATATGAAGAACAGTTAGAGGATGAGACTACTGAGGGAACCCCTACTACTAAAGAGACTCATGAACCAACCCAGAAGATGAACCTTCTAAAGAATTTCAGGGAGAAAAGATTGAGCCCACTGAGAATCTAAGTGAAGAAACCCCTGAGCTTATTGAGGATCCAAAGAAGACATCTCGGAATCAAGTCTAGTGTGAAGTGTGATGTAGATAGACCCAAGGCTGAAACCACAAAAGAACTCATAGAAAAAGATCCTGAACCCACTATAGAATTTGGAGTAACTAAGCCAGGATCGAACATAGTAGAGGAAGTTGAAGGTTCTCAAGTATTGCCCATAGAAAGGTCCAGGAACAAGAAGTAGACATTAGTTTAAAGGACTTTCAAGATAAACTTTCCAAAGACTTCCTGATGACCTTCCACCTTCTAGGAGCACCCAACCTACCTTAGAACTTGCACCTATAGATCCTTTTAGTACTGATCATGAGGTTAGGACCAGCACACCCATAGGCCAACATTCACACATTAAGGTAGTCTATTTAGCTTTGGAACCAGTCCCTGAGTCTCCTTCCTATTTCCTACCCTTCCCTGAACCTTCTCACATTTCTAGAGCCATGGGTTAATTTGTATTGAGATTACCAGAATGCGTGACTCCTTAGAGCCTATCCTTTTGCCCTCTACTTCTGGTATATCTTTATGGCATTTGCTAAGGAATCCACTATAAATTTTCATGTGCATACCAGACTAGGGTCAAACCTATAGGTCTAGTAATTATTAAGTTTAGGCCCTAGATAGTCCAATAAAATTTTTCTCAATAGGAATGCATAGTTAAGTCTGCATTTTGCATCATGATAGAATTCTGCATAATATAAATTTTAAAATAATTTGGTTGATTCCCGGAAACGAGCCAAGAGTTTGAAATTAGGGATTCTATAATGGTTAGGCTTAGCCTAAGCAGTTTTCTGCCAGGAACCGTTAAGAAACTTCATGCTCGAAGAGCTGGCCCTTTAGAGTGATAAAGATAGTTGGCCCTAATGCTACGTTCTTGAGCTACCCCAGAATTATGGCATTAGCTCGACTTTCAATATCCAGACTTAGTCAAGTACAGGGAACCAGCAAACATACCTAGCGAGCCATTTGGGCCTGACCTTTCTTTTGAGAGTGAACCCAAACCTGAGTGTCCACCTCCCATTATTCTTGAGAGAGGAGAGTGGATCAAGCATGTCTTGGATGACCAAGCTATCACTACACGGGCAAAGGTTATCAACGTTCTTAGTCCGATGGCAAGGCCGACCTCAGTTTGATGACTCGTGAACCCGGGAGGACTTGCAGCATCTCGATCCCGACCTCTAGAGGAGTAGCTAAGCCACTCAACTCTTACTCAACAGGTCGAGTTCCTCCCACCCCAGGAGAACTGTGTGGGCACCAGAATCCGACAGAGGCTCCTCAACCCTCTATGGATGTCCAATTAGTGTTCCATATTTCAGGTCTTGAAATAAGGCTTCAAGCCTAACTAAAACTTGTAATGTCTTTAGTTTTGAATTGAGTCTCATATGTCTGTCTAGTCCTGTACTTTGACCAAATGGGTCGAATTGTGTCCTGTACTAAGTCCAGTCCTGTAGTGAGTCAATTGTGTCCTGTACTGAGTCCAATCCTGTAGTGAGTCAATTGTGCCTGTACTGAGTCCAGTCCTTAGTGAGTCAATTATGTCTGTACTGAGTCAGTCAGAGTCAGTTTGAAGTATGGGTCCAAGCAAGAATTGGCCTTAAAATTTAGTCTCTTTGGAGCCAAGTCAGGAGGAATCCAACTCAGCTCAGGGCCCACCTCTTCATCCTATGTTGTGCCATGTCAACATGCCAAGTGGGCTGCAAATTTCAGATTCTTGAATGCCCAAAGGGGGGACATAATAGTTGATACACTCCCTTTTTCCTCCCACACATCAAGCTAGTTTCCAACTATGGGTGGTCGGCCAAAGGAAGTCACAAAGGATTTTGAAATATGGAGAATTTGATTCGCTTGCTTCAAGCCTTCCATCAAGCTATCTTTCCAAATTACATGAACAACTATGGAAGGAAGGCAAGAATCCTTGGGCGCCTCCATCTCCCACTCCCCACATCATGCCTTGTTCCAAAGTGGATGCACCAACAAGGAATGAAGGAGAACACATGCCTTGCTACAAGCCCTACTTGAAGTATTCTTCCAAAATAAGAGATCCACCCTACCAAGTCAAGGGCGCCAAGATCCCTATTCCAAGCCTCAAGTCAAGCCCCACACAATCAAATCCAAAGTCTAGGTTAGCTAAGGGAGAGAAATCTGTTTTTTTTTTGGCGCCTCTTCAAAGAGGACTTGTATTTTCATTTGATTTTTTTTTTGCCTATAAAAAGGACCTTACCCCTCCTTTGTATTTTTGATTGATATTAAATGAAAAAAATACAAGTTTATAAGAGCCAATTCTCTTTAGTTTCCTTTGTTCCACTAAGAACATAATCTCCGTGAGGGAGCGCCTTCGCCTTCAAGCGTCGAGAGGTGTGAGGCCTCAAGTTACCCTCTCTTTCGCAACTCCATCCTCCAACTTCGAATCGGAGCCTATTGGGATCATCCACCCGGGTGCCTAACAAGAAGACTCCACCATCATCACATCAACTCTCTTTCCTTCTCTATTGCTATCTTTTGATCGAAACCTAACTCTTCTTCTTTGAATGCTCGCAGGTCCTCCAGGTGACACGAACACGGAGTTGGTTGCCCTTGCCATCGAGACCTTCGGATAGCAAGCTGGCACATCTGTCGATTGAAGGCTCGATCATTGAGGTCGCATCCACGAGAGTGAGTGATCTCGGCATCGGGTGCTTCAGATCTTTGAGGTTTGCCTCCCTGAACTCCTAAGTCGATATTGTTTTGAGAGCTAAGTCCTATGGGATTTCTTAATCCCGGGTCCCTCTATTATCTTAGGGACTACTTGCTTGCCTAATGATCTTGTCAATATAGAATCCTAGATTTACTCTTTCTTGTCTTCAGGAATCCTCAACTTAATTCAAAACCCTAAAAGTCCCAAAACAACAACTCACCTGCATCATTTCATCTTGCATTTAGTTAGTCCCCCATCAGAGACTGAGCATTCTACTGACACTCCTATTGTAGCTACTCTACTGTTAGGCATGGTACCGGTACTTAGGGATAGAGCACTGGCATATCATACACTCCAGCAACTCAGATTCTATCGAGCACCAGCACCTTAGCCTTGTCTAATCGTCTTCTGTGCAACCTACACCCATCTGATCTCTTCAGAACCTCCAATCAGGTCTAGACCTAGAATTCCTAAACCTTCTGCTCTTGTTAAGACTAGACTTAGGGACCTTAGACTTAGGTTTTCTAAATTTAAACCTGCACCTGGCATTCAAGAAATTGACTCTTCTTCTAGTGAAGATGAGTCTAGTCCTTCTTTCTGACCATTAGGACTTTATTTTTTTGCATTCTCCTTGTATGTGATACTATTTTGGTGTGCTTTAGCACTTTTGTACTGTATCACATCCTGTACCGACTTTCCATATATATCTATATATCTTTTGAAATTTTTATGATACATATATATGAATGATTGTGAATGATTATGATTCTATATTTTGTTGATGACAAAAGGGGGAGAAGAGCATGAAAATGAGAAGAGAGTTGAAAATGAGCATGAAAAATGAGAATAAAAAAATGAGAAGAGCATAAAATTAGGAAAAGTTGAAAATGAATAGAAGGTATGATAAAAACAAGAAGTAATTGTATATCATGTATAAATTTATATTATATGAGAAAGGGGGAGCATTTATTGAGCATTTATTAAAATTTCTTTCAAATGCAAAGTCAAAAGTTCTCCTAATTGAAGCCGAAAATTAGTATAGTGATGATTTGATACTCGCATACAATTTTAGTGCATAACTAGTATAATAAATTTATTGCCCTAATACATGTTGAAAAGTTTATTTTGATACTACTTCATTTAACATCTTGATACTTTATTTGCTTTAATACACACTACCTTGAATACACCATGATACATGTGAATATGGTACATAGTATGTCATTACATGTAATTGTAAAGTGTTCTAAACCTTTCCATGCCCAGTGTTTGGTCATCATTAAAAAGGGGAGTGTTAACCCATGGAATGATTTTGATGATTATAAAATATGGAGTATGTATGCATACTAATTCTTTCAATTACTCAAGAAGTTTTGCAGGAAGTATTTATCTTTATATCAGTTGGTTTTCTATTCAGTTGATATGTATTCCAGTATTGTATGAACTCATGTACATTTCAAGTTATAAAGCCCTAATTTTTCATCCATTTAATCTTGTAAAAAAAGGGCTATAAATTAGTAAAAAATGAGTGTAAGTAGATTAGACATGTGTGGTAAGCTCTTTGAATTATTTGGAAGACTTGCTCTTATTGGAATCTTGATTTGAAGAAGTTTGGAGAAGTTTAAAAGAATTTGAAGAATTTTTGCTAGAGCCGACTCATGGACCTTGAGCCGACTCTTGTTTTGGCATGGCATGAAAATTTCAAAGTTTCAGAAGTTCGAGCTGACTCGACCAGAACTTGTGTTTTTCCTGACAAGAGTTCCAGTTGGCTAAGCCCAAAAGAGCCGACTCGTCTAGAGTTTGTATTTTTGGTGACTGAGACTTCAAGCCGACTAAGCCTTGAAGAGCCGACTCTTCTAGAGTTGGTTTTCCATTATCCGAGACTTCGAGCCGACTCTTGGTTCTCGAGCCGACTCGAATGTCGGGTTCTAGCTTGTAACGGCTAGTTGCTGAAACAGTTTTTTGAATTCTAAAGAGGCTCCAATGGCTATATTCTGATTCCCTAGGCCCTACAATGGCTAGTTTTGCTTGAAAACTATAAAAGGGAGTATTTATGATGGATTAAATAATTATTCATTGATTATTCATTGAAAGTTAAGGAGCATTCAAGTTGATTTCAAGTCTTTCACCAACCAACTTCAAGTGAGCATTCAAGAAATGATTCAAAACTTCATCAACTGATCTTCATTCTTGAATCCAACCTTTTAAGGAAGTCAAGAAGCAGCTTGAAGAGTATTCAAGAGCATTTAAAGCTAGGCTTCAATTTGATCTTCATTGGAAACTATCAAATAAATTTGGTTTGTTGTAAAGTTGCTATTTCTATTTGATATATCTTGTTTTCTCTCTAAAAAGCAGCAAGGGACTATGTCTTGAGAGTGTGTTGGGTTTCTTTGGTGAGCCCGGTTCTAAAAACCAAAGGCAGTTAGGTTCTTGGTCAGCCTATGTTAAACCAAGTGTGGGGTTTCTTTGGTGATCCCGTATTAAACCAAAGTATAGAGATTTGGATTGTGAGCCTGTCAAAATAATTCCGGTGGATAGTGGAAATCCCAAGTGGTGCTGGATAGTGGACGAGGAGCGGGTTGCTTCAAACCACTCTAAATCTCTTGTGTTTGTGATTGCCTTGATTGTGTTTAATTATTTGCTTCCGCATTGCATGATCTATCACAACACCACAACACTAAAAGAGTTTTAAAGTACACATTTTTGCTAAAGTTTTTATAACCCTAATTCACCCCCCTCTTGGGAAGCCACCTGGGCAACAGGTTAATCCCATCTTGATCCAACCACTACTATACCAGTACTTGACTGTACCCAGCAACCTTTCATCACCGGATTAGAAACCAGGTAGTCCGATACCTAAGCACAGTGAGTTGCTTGCAAGCTACCATAGCGATCTCAAGTCAGAGGAACACTTATATCCATATCTTAATGTGAACTACTCTTTGGCAAAAAGAATGTTCTACATATGGGTTACATCCAGTGAAGTGTGATACACAACACTTGCATGCCACACCAGTGTCTTTACAATCCTTGGTTAAGAGGACAACCAATGACTATGACATACAATGACCTACACTTGATATGCTATCGTCTTGTGACAATGTATCATTTGGTCACAAACCATTTAAGAACTAGATGTATATCCTCTCTATATCACATCAAAGTAGTCCTAAGGACTTCATCATACAAGAGTTAATTATAGGAAGATGTAAAATATGATGAATAGCCAGAATAAACATTTTATTCAATATAATCCATAGACAATTACAACAATAGCTCAAATCTATACGCTAGATGATTGGCTTTGTGACACATTTCAACATAACTCTTAGTCGGCCATCAGCATACTTTGAAATAACTGGTCAACCTATAGTCAGCTAATCTACTTCAGCTTAAGGCCCATCAAGAATGAGTCTGGTTGTTGTAACCAATCAATCATACAGCAATTACCATGGCATCAGTAACATCAAGATGAATAACCATCAACAGTAATTGCAATCAGCTGAAGGGAAGTTTTCTTAACTAACTCCCCTAATGGTAATCAGTTATAAGAAAGTCTAAATCACTTTCAATTGAATTGATGCCTATAAATAAAGGTAAGAGAGAATCTCTGAGATTTAGCAAGTCGAAGGCTATCCTAGACCAGGTCAATTAAACTCCTCCCATTTTTTTATCAACATTCTCTTTTGGAACTCTCCATTATATTGTCCGAACTCTACTGACTTAGGCATCAAAGTGTCCCCCACCAGAGAAATTCTGGTCAGGGAATTTGTTTTGCAGAAACCCAAGGAGGTTAACCGACGATCCAAGCATTCCATCTAGTCCGTGGAGATCAGCATCAACAGCATGTATAGCAGGTAGGCATGTCAAGAAAAAATGATTTATAAGAGAACACATATAATAGTAAATTAGTGAGAAAAGATTTTTAAATATAAGCATATATTGTAAATAGTAAATTTGTGATGAATATATATATAGTTTTGGATATTTATAAGGTTATAGATACAATAGACTTGACAAAGAAAAATGAAACAAGCAAATCCCATTAAATCCAATTACAACATATTATTCACTCTAATCTTCCAGAGAAGGCTTTGAAAGTGGTAGCCTCCTCGTGTACTATTTATTGAGATGTCATTAGCATCAAAATTTGATCATTTAACCACTCTCCTATATATATGTTAGGAATTTTGTGAAACTCGAGTTATATTTGATTGAGAAAACAAAAGGCCATGAGATCATTAACACATCTACAAAATTTAAGCATAAAAAGGAATGAAAAACATGAGTTGCAAAAGCTTCTTGCCGAGGAAGAGAAAGTGACTACTGTAATATAGCAATGGCCATGATAATTAACATCAATTCCCTTACACTTCGCAACAAATTCACATTGTAAGTTGTTGCTGCAAATTTTGGCTCAACATCGAAACTGACATTGACTAGTGGGAGTCATCGCTGGTGTGACATGCAAAATAAAGTTCACAATTAAAGTTGGCTCTAATAAAGACCCTCCAATGCTCAAATTAGATATCTGAAATAGATGATAAGCAATGAGCATAGAAAAGAGTTGCTTACTTGGGATCTTCATGGCTATAATAATTTATAAAAGAGAGCTAAGAAAACTGGCAACTCCAAGAGTATCAAACCATTAATCATGTTGTTGAAATATCATGGCCTTCATTTGCTCCCATAGATGAAGGAGACCATTACTAGAGATATCATCGGTAATGGATAACTATTTCTATAATTTGGATAATTAGCTATTTGAAATCTTAAATACAAGTCACATGATTGTTGCAAATTATGTCCCAAAGCCAATCATCCAGATTGTAGACGGTTATGCTATTTTGTAATTGTATATAAATTTTTTAATGAATAAAATTTATTCTTTTGGCTGTTCATCACATATGCATTTTCTTGAAAAGAACTCTTGTATGATGGTATCCTTAGAACTACATTATATTGATATAGAGAGGATATATCAAGTAGTTCTTAAACTGGTTCACAACCAAAGGATATATTGTTATAGGACGGTGATGTATTAAGTGTAGGTATTGTATGTCACATTTATTGGTTATCATCTTAACCAAGGAGTGTAGAGACACTGATATGATATACAGGTGAAATGTATGACATCTCACTAAACATGACCAACTACAGAGTTCCCTTCTACCAAAGGGTTGCTCGTGAAGGAATATCGGTATATGTGTCCCTCAGATCTGAGGTCACCATGGTAGCTTACAAGCAACTCACTGTACTTTGGTGTCGGACTACCTACATTTCTAATCCAATGATGAAAGGCTTCTGGGTACAGTCAAGTACTTATGTGGCGGTGATGGATCAAGATGGGATTGACCCATCCAAATGGTTTGGAGTGAATGACTCACTATGTCTCAATTTAGGAAAACCTTGGCCATGGTAGTTCTTGTGAGGTGTCACAGAAGTTGTAAGGGTTGAGATACGATCTGGATGTGCCAAGTAAGGTTTGGCAGTCAAACCCTAGATCATCATGAGCATTTAGAGGTCAAAGGGGAAATTATGGGGAAACCATATGCTAGAGGTTCTAGAAAGTTGTTCTTCTATCTTGACCTATCCAGACGCCGGGTATCATTGCTAGATGATGACTTTGACTTGTATTGGAAGTGTTCTAGTGCTACGGTTTAGTGTTCGAACCTATGGGGTCACACATCATAGGGATTTCTATATGATCTAAAGGCTGATCGATGATTGAGAATTGTTTGCCATCACTGGGGGTCAATATGATTGACCATGTTCCAAGTGTTAATACTTGCAAGTGTCGACACTAGGAAGTGTCGACACTTGGCTGTGACGAGCAAAAATTTTGAAAAGAATTTTTGAAAAGTTTTGACCTCAATTCAAATTTCTAATTCTGGTTGGTTTTGGCTCCAAGCCTTCATGGAATGATGGTCATTCTTTAGAAGGTTTTGACCTCAATTTGAATTTCAAATTTTGGCTAGTTTTGGCTCCAAGCTTTCATGGAATGATGGTCATTCTTGCCTTATGAGCTTTAGAGCCAATTTAGTATGGCCCTTGACCTTCTCCCCCAATCAGTCTTCCTTCCTCTTTCTCACTCTCATGGTTGCCTCTATAAATAAGGGTTGTTTTAGGGGCTACTGGTTGGTTGAAGAGTTTCTTATTGAATGAGATTGCTGAAATACCGAGAGAAAAAAGAAAAGGGGCTTGGGAGGACTAGGGTTTTTGGTGTGTGACTACCAGTACTCAAGCTAGGTCTTAGGAAGAGAGCTAGTTAGGAAGGATTCCACCTCTCCTCCTTGTCTTCCAAGAAGAAGTAGATCAGCCTCAAGGATCCCAAGGAGCTAGCACTCTTAAGGAGTTGATCAGAATCGAGCCTTGGTGTGAACTACCCGTAGAGGCCAGACACGTGTGTGGCTCGAGGGCATTTCATAACCTCCTCCTAAAGGTATAACGGTATGGTATCCTTATGCCTTTTTTTTTTTCTTGCTTATGATGTCTTTTACTTGCTACATTATCATACTTGTTCTTGTTGCAGGCGGATTAATAGATCATTTTGATTGATGATCTACCATGCCTTCCACTGTGCTTATTTTAAAATTATCTTAAAACTCTTTTTTTCTGCCATGCATGCTCGTTTTGCTTTCCTTTCAATAGTTTCAGAGCCAGGTTCTTCGTAGTATAATAATGCTAACATGCTTTAACATCATAGTTTTCTTTTAAAGTATTTAGATTGAGTGCTTCACCATGGCTGTCCGGTCATACGAGAGAAGCTACAAGACCCTCATTCCCATTATATCCTGGAGCTAGTGTAGTGGGTGCCGCTTGTGATTGACTCATGAAGAAAAAAATAAAAAAAAATATAGATTAAAATATTTTAATCTAATTTAATCTAATGTTATGATAAAAAAAAAAATAAGATCTAAGAGAAGAGTTTTTCTAAATTTAATTAAAAATTTTAAAAAAACTTTGAATTTGAAATCACTGTTTTTGACTTGTGACAGACCTTGAGTCGACCCAAGATTCGACACTTGAGTCGACTCATGCATGCATACAAAAAATATGACTTTCTATTAACACTCATTCTCAAGCCTTGAGTTGACCCAAGAGTCGACACTTGAGTTTACTCATGCATGCATACAGAAAATATGACTTTCTGTTAACACTCTATTTCAGGCCTTGAATCGATTCATGAGTGCAAAGTGTCGACACTTGAATCAACTCACGAGTGCATAATGTCGACACTTGACCTGAGAATGCAAAAAAATAATGAATTCAAATTTTGATTCATTGTAAAATTGTTTTACATTATAACTTAAAATTATTTTAATTTATAAAGGCTATATAAACTTAATTGAGAATTAAGTTACCTTGAATGACAAAGAACTCTAGGAATATGATTCAAAGATTTTAAGTTATTTCAATAATCCTTAAGGGTCATGGATTGGCTTCTATTAGGTCTTTAATTGGGTTAACCTAAGTTTAGATGCATTGGACTACGTAGAGAACTAATCTAATCAAATGTTAATTGGGATTTCTTCTCTACAGATATCTCTGATAGTTAGATTGATTAGTCCATAAATCTAAATGGACTTAATTAGTGCCTCAGTGGATAGCTCGAGTTTTTAGGCAGTCTAATCAAGTCTGATGACCAATTAGTGTCCAAGAAAGTTTGGCAGTTTGATCTTTGTTCTTTGGGGCTACCTCTTACCTGACCAACTCGGTTGGTATTTAAGGCAAGATGGTTAATAACCCAACCCATGATCTCACTACCTGGTCAATATGGTCGATCAGAATTGATTCGATAGCTCACTGACTCGCCACACCCAAGGTTAACAATTGACTGATTTTAGGTGCCCTGGATCATTAGTTATGTATAACCCTCCTTAATGATATGATGGTCAGGGGGAGGTTGATCCATGTCTTTCATCTTCTTCTGTCATAATAAAATTAAACTTTCTAAATTATTAGGCCCATAAAAAGATGAAGTTTGGGATAACTAGTGACGAGTCTTAAGTCCATTAAGTGGGATGGATCTATAAGTAGTTAGGTGGTTCATCAATCATAAAGATCGGGTGTATCTAAAGGGCGAAAAATAATATGATGGCTCAGTGCAACTCTCTAAATGGTAGTCAAGTGGGTCGGCCAAAGTCGGGCTGATCAAGTTAGAAGCATGAATTAATTTTATGTTAAGTTGGAGGTTGACCTAACCGGGGTTCAATAGGAGGCCCAAAGGCCGAGTGTACCCTGGGGCAAAACCTAAATACTAGAAGTTACTTGGAGAAGTAATCGGTTGAAGAACCTACCTTTAGATGTGCATGGGTGATCTGGCCAAAGTCAGGCTCATGTGTTGTCTATTGGGTTGTAGTACCCACTAAGAAATTAAAGCGATTCCTCATATTTGAGGTAGAGGCTACCAGTCTGAACAAAATAGTGAAAGGGCCTTTAGACTAAAGTCCATATCTTTAGGTTAATAATTTGTATACACTAATAAGTTTTGGTTTTTTTTCAGATATCTTCCAACCTGTCGCTCCGGTCTCTTGTCAATAACGAGAAGCTCAAGGGTCCCAACTTCGATAGCTGGTATCGAAGGCTCAGGATTGTCCTGGAATATGAACGGATCGTGTATGTGATATTGGATCCAGCATCTAAAACCTCTGCTTTCAATGCTCGGGGTTCGGTCAGAGACACTTATAAGAAGTGGCTCTCCGATAGGACCACTGTCTGATGCATTATGTTGGTAGCAATGAATGATGAGTTCAGTCACAAATTCGAAGAAGCCTAGCTCGAAGAAATCCTTCAAAGGTTGAAGGAGTTCTTCGACACACAAGATGATGTTGAGAGGTACAGGGTCTCCTATGCTACCTACAACACACGAATGCATGATGGGGCCTCAATGATTGATCATGTATTGTATATGATCAAGATGATTGAGCACCTGGACAAGCTCGGATGTCCCTTGCATGAACAGCTTGGGAAAGATATGATTCTGAATTCCTACCCTCTTCTTACCTAGACTTTCTCGATCATTTTAGAATGAATAACCCTGCAGTTAACTACCATGTTCTGTTGGGGTTATTACATACTTATGAGCAAGACCACCAAATGAATAACGGGGTGGCAAATCTAGTGGGAGGATCTTCGATAGGGCATCTTCCCTTTAAGAAAAGGAAAAACAAAAATAACGGGAGAAAGGTGTAGTATGCTTCTAGGCCCAGTCAGGCCAAGAGAGTGAAGGCTAATAGGAGCCAAGCAGAGTGCTTCTTCTGTAAGAAGCAGGGTCATTGGAAGAGGAACTGTCCTCTTTATATTGCATCCCTTGACTCGAACAGGTCCAAGAGAGAGAAAGCTGCAAGACAATGCTAGACAAGGTATTTATATGATAACACCTTATAGTTTCTCTATACGATACTACTAATTGGGTATTGGATACAAGAAATCTAATTCACATTTATAATTCTTTGTAGGGACTTCAAGTTAGTAGAAGATTCGAGGATGGCAAGAGATTCTTGAATGTAAAAAATGTGCTGCAGGACTAATATGCATGCGATTATTTTTTTGTATTATAGGGGTTGGATGAGGTGGTTAAATCCCAAATCTTAGATCAAAATATGATGTAGATAATTCTATATGAATTTAAAAAGCTATGCATGCAGATTAGGGCCTAGAAAAGCAATAAAGAGAGATCGCCGGGGCTAAGAAGCCTCGATTAGGGCTAGTTCTCCTACAATAAAACTACTGGTGGCAGGGGGATGTACCTAGTAATGTTTGAAGTGCCTGATGAAGATCATAGTAAGAGATCACTCATCCTCGATGGATGCGGCCTGGAAAATCAAGCTCTCTGCGGATTCTCGACTTTCTGCTCGGTGGTCCGATTGTAGCCCGATTGGAGTCGTTGGATTCGTAGGAACTCGGGGACCTACAAACAACCATCAGGGGTGAGAAAGCAAGGTTGGAAATACAAGAAAAACTCAGGAACAAGGCAGTAAGGGCATGGGAAGAGGAAGCTTGGTTGAAGGATGGAGGCAGTTGCAACATCGGGAAGAAGAAGATACCAAAAACCCTTAAGCACAAAGCAGGGTAGCACAAAGAAATTGTAGAAAACTCAAGTATATTCATATATCAATAATCAATCTCTCATACAAGAGACTAGGGTCCTTTAAATAGACCCTTAGTCTTGGGCCCAAGGACAAAAGAGATATTACATAGGAGTTTGAATCCCCATCCAACTCTAGCTAGAAAAATAAGAAAGCTTGGTAGAAAAGAATCCCTAAAAACTCTCTCCACCTCTCTTGACTTGGTCAACACTCCAAGGACACCTAGGGGGGCATGTTGGGCTTCAAAGAGCAGCAAGGGGCCGACCCAAAGGGATTTGGGCGCATGGGCTTGGGCCTTTGGAAGCTGTGGTGGCCTGGTAGCCAGGTAGCAAGAATATTTCCTGGTATCTTGCTTCTTAAGGGCTTGGGCTTGGCACCTGGGCTTGATTTCTTTGGGCTAGGATGCAGGTGGACCTCTGGAATCATTGATGTCCTGGTCTATGAATATACTCTGGCATCTAGAAGGGAATCTAGGCATCTGGAGGGCATCTGCAAGGAATCAGGGTTTTCGGAAGACATCTTGGATCCTGTGGTGTCACACAAAATCCCATAATCTGATTTCTTCTGCTGGGCCTTCCATGGTCTTCATGTCTTCAGTTGGGTTGGTCTTCATGTCTTCAGTGGGTTGGTCTCCACTTGGACTAGCTTGGTCTTCTCTTGTACTTGGGCTGACATGTACAGGACTCAGGAAGAAGACTAGCTCAACATGAGCTGACTAGTACAAGACTCAAGTGATAAAATAACAACTTAGATAGACTAAATCTTTATTACAAATAGACTATGATTCTACTAATTGATCCATAGAGGGTTGAGAAGCCTCTGTCTTATTTTGGTGCCTCTAGTGTCCGTACCAATTCTCTTGGGGTGGGAGGAACTCGACCCTGTCGAGTGAGAATCAAGCTAGCTCACATATCTCTCGAGGAGGTCTGGGTTGAGGCATTGCAAGTCCTCTCGAGAAATCCACGAATCGTCTGACTCTAGCCGGCCTTGCCATCGGACCAGGAAGCGTTGATAATCACAACCCTGGGTGGTTAAAGCTTGATCATCCAGGATATGCTCGATCCGTTCTCCTCTGTCAGGCTAAATAATTTGTGGACACTCTGGGTTAGGGTCACTTACAATGGAAGGAGTAGGTCCAAAGGCCTCACTAGGTATCGCTGCCAGTTCCCTATAATCAACTAGGTCTATGATATTAAAGGTAGAACTAATGCCCAAGTCCGAAGGCAAATCTAAACATAAGCATTTGGTCCAACCCTCTCTATCACTTTAAAAGGTCTGGCTATGCGAGCATGAAGCTTCTTTTAGGCCTAAGCCTAACCAAGATAGAATCCACTACATCAAATTCTTCTGGTCCTTCTTCGGGAATAGCCAGTTTCTTTCAAAATTAGTGCAGGTGGTGAACATGCTGGGCACATGCAGACTCCTAACAGTTGATGCAAGGAATCATACCTTACCTAACAGACTCGACTATGCATTCCTACCGAAGAAAATTTTATTGAACTCTTGGATCTAAACCTACAGATATAGGTTCTCTAGGTTTGATCCTAGCTTGACATGCACATGAAAATTTACAGTGTCCTCAAGCATTCCAATGAGTATGCCAGAGTAAGATGCAAACCTAACATGTGTGATGAATGCATGCAGTATGCTACTCTCAGCTAAATGCAATCTAATGATCTAGAAATGCTAGAGGTGTCAAGAAAGGCAAAAAAATAGGAGTGGGTTCAAAATTAGTCTAGTAGGGTAGAGCAAATGGTCAAGGTTAGTTGGATAAAGTAGGATAAAAGAAGGGGCTCAGGGACTAATCCTAGACTAATGAGGCTAACCTTACAGGGTTGCGGTATATCTATGGGGTTTTGCTAATGGCGGGCGGTTGTTGAATCTCAGGAAGAGGTCCTTATGGGAACTATAGGAGGAGGCTCATCCTTAGGGTACTGATTCAAAGAGATTAGGTCATTAATAAATTCTTCAGGTTCTTGTATTTTAGGACTAAACTCTATAATTTGCTCTCCTCTATGGTTTCCTCAGGTAAGGCTCTAGCAGCAGTACCTAGGTTATTTCCTCTAATTGTTCTTCCACTATAGCTTTAAGGCGGGGTATAATCAGGTCAACTAACTCTAGGTTGGCTTATACTGGGTACCTACAGGGTCAGCTAATTCTAGGTCTTTCTAGAGGTGTGTCCTCTTCTCCTCATACTCATCACTAAATTCACATCAGCTTCATACACTTCTGCTATAATGTGCCTTGTCAATCAAAGGGATGGTAGGGAAGGTTGGCTAAGGAAAAATTGGCTAGGTCCTAGTTTTTGGTTATGGGCACTATCCCTAGTAGGTTCAGGTTGCCTAAGGGGTAGTGGCTTACTACTGGGTTCATATCTAGGGATACTAATCCTATGGAGTTCAAGTTGGCTAGGGGAAACCTGACTAGTACTAGGCTGATACCTAGGGGTTATGGGCTCTCTGGGCTCATAGGACAAGGGTGCAGATCTATGGGTCATGGAATTATGGGATCTGGGATCATAGGATTTAGGTTCAGCTCTATGGGTCTTGGGTCTACTGGGCTTATGGGATTGGGCTCATAGGTTCTAGAGTCATAGGATTGGTGTATAAGATCTATAGGTTGTGGGTATACTAGGCTTATAGGGAGTGGATCATAGGATCTATGTTCATAGGTTTTGGGTACATAGGGTAAAGGTGGCTCAAGTTTGGATCTAGACTGGGTCCTACGGATTTCTTTAGGGTCCCTATCCTATTCTCCACCTGGTCAAAACTAATGGCGAGATGTTCAATTCTATTGTTGGTTTGGGTATCGGACTGAGTTAACTAGGTCATTTGGGTAGTCATCTGGGTAGTCATCTAGGCCATGGATTGGGTTAGCGCTTAGCAAAGGCTTTTATTTGGGCTTCAAAGTTATCCATGGGTTCAGCCCAAAGTGGAGATGGTGGATGATATGATGCTCCTGATCTAGTGCTCATGCAAGACTCAATCAAACCAACTACAACTCCCTAGACCTAGAGTCCAAAACTAGGTGCTCAATCAGGGTGGCAAACTAGCCTATAGTAACCCTGTACTCAGCCAGGCAGGTGTAAGGGGAGTGTTAGGTCTCTGATTGCCAATCCTAGACACCAATCAGAGATTGGCTAGGTAGGCAGACCAGCACACAAGCCCTTCGAGAATGAATCCCTAAACCACCATTCTAGACACTAAGCACAAGGCACGCACAGGTTAGCTTGACATAATGATCTGACACTTAGCCCGGACCCGACCAGCTGGTGTCCCTAGCCCACTAAGGCAAATTAAGTCTAATAGATTTTAAGTTAGTCTTGGGACCGAATGTAGGGGATGTGGTTTTGGGCGAAGGAGAGGTGATCAAATCCTCCCCCATCTGACATAGCAAGAGTGCCCTTAAAGTTTGTTTATGCAATGATGGCAGGCAGATGATGCAAAATTAGAGTTTAAGTATTTTAGGTAGCTTTTATATATGTATTTTTTTCTTTGTTCTTTGAAAAAATATGATTTGTATCCAATGACCTAATAAGCTAGAAATATACTAAAAATAAAAGATATGCAAAGAGATACAAAACAAAACCCTAAACCTTCCAAAATTGTCTTGCTAAAAAAAATTGAGCCAAAACTTTGCAGGCTATATTTCGGCTTGCAGAGATTGCACAGACCGAACTAAAATCTACAAAAATTCTAAAAAATACTTTGAATTGTTTTAAATCCATAAATATAAACAGGAAGAAATAACTAAAATAACAGAGCATATACGAACTGTAAAAGATGTAGAAAATAAGTCCTAATCTAAGCTCTGATACCAGATGCTGTGGGACTAATATGCATGAAATTATTTTTTATATTTTAGGGGTTGGATGAGGTGGTTAAATCCCAAATTTTAGATCAAAATATGATGTAGATAATTCTATATAAATTTAAAAAGTTATGCATGCAGATTAGGGCCTAGAAAAGCAATAAGGAGGGATTGCCGGGACTGAGAAGCCTCGGTTAGGGCTAGTTATCCTACAATAGAACTACTGGTGGTAGAGGGGGTGTACCTGGCAATGTCTGAAGTGCCTGATAAAGATCACAGTGAAGAGATCACTCATCCTCGATGGATGCGGCCTAGAAAATCAAGCTAGAGACCCGCGGATTCCCGGTTTATGCTCGGTGGTCCGATCGCGACCCGGTTGGAGACGTTGGATTCGTAGGAACTTGGGGACCTGCAAACAACCATCAGGGGTGAGAAAGAAAGGTTAGAAACACAAGAAAAACTCAGGAACGAGGCAGCAAGGGCATGGGAAGAGGAAGCATGGATGAAGGTTGGAGGTAGTTGCAACACCGGGAAGAAGAAGACACCAAAAACCTTAAACACGAAGCAGGGTAGCACAAAGCAATTATAGAAAACTCAAGTATATTCAAATATCAATAATCAATCTTTCATACAAGAGACTAGGGTCCTTTAAATAGACCCTTAGTCTTGGGCCCCATGTAAGGACAAAAGAGACATTACATAGGAGTTTGAATCCCCATCCAACTCTAGCTAGAAAAATAAGGAAAGCTTGCTAGAAAAAAATTTCTAAAAACTCTCTCCACCTCACTTGACTTGGTCAACACTCCAAGGACACCTAAG